>BSBN01000782.1:13642500-16042500 GCA_027924645.1 Cunninghamia lanceolata
TTGAACACAACAACCAAAGAAGTTATATTTCCATGAACAGGGTTTTATAAAGAGGAGAGCCTCCTACATCAATTAACAATGTTATACGAGTCACAATCAGAGTATTAATAGTCATTATTAGTAATAATAACAACAGTAATTATAACAAGAGAAAATAAAATTATAATGTAAAGAGAGTGTAAAGGAATATTCTGTAATACTCCGGAAAGAGTTTCTCGGAAGTTTCAACTATCAACGTAATTTCAATCACCCGAAAAATGAAGAGGAAAAATTACACGTCACCTTGCTTAAAAGAACACTGGAAATAAACTTAAGGAGACATCACAGGCATTTCATGTGAGACCATTTTAATCTCAACTGTAGTAAACGTCCTCATAAGTAAACCTGTAAGAGAGTCCGAAGAAGAAAAACTAACATTGGAAAACACAGAGGAGAAAATGCGCGACATTTCCCACATGGGATAAGAGAACTAAGTTGACGGACCCTTCTGCTAAATCTGCTTAGGAACAAGTTTAATTAATACAAACGAAGAGGAGATACCGTGATCGGAGAAGACTAGGATACCGAGTCCAGGGAAGTAGTAAACCAATCTTTGTGACCTAGACCATCCTGAAGTTAGGTTTAATATCAACAATAGCTGCAGTGATAACCCTGATTGACGTAAATCATGAAGAAAGGACCGGATACACATAAAGAAAGCATAGAAAATGAAAGAGAGAGAGACCGAAATATAAACACACTAAATTAACAGAGAAATAGTTAAGGTAAGGGCGATAAAAATACAATCAAAATTAAGAACAAGTGAAAAGGGAAGAGAGAGCAAACAAACCGCCTTGTTGAGAATGCTAAGTCGTAGGAGGAGTATGTTTCAGGAAACAAGAGAGGAGACAGACAACCGTGCCTGGCTGAAAAATGACTAAATAGGGAGATCACTAGTCGGTTTAGTCAGAACAAGGCGTCGTGGGAAGTTGTTAATCTATCAGCGAACCACGTGCGTAAATGAGTGCAGCGTAATTCCCACTAACGCCGTAAGGCGTTATGCTGTCGAAAATTGCCGAGGTTTAGAGTTAGGAACTTTGGTAATCTCACTCTTGCAATGACATTAACGGCGTCGTAAAGACCCTCTTATTGATCTGTTTGCGTCTGGTTGCACGCAATTGTACTTATATCCCACCAAAAATTGTAGTGTTTCGCCATGAGAGAACACCGCTGAGCATGCTTATGCATGCGAAGGGGTTTTTAGGACAGTGTGAGAAAAGTTTTTCATATCTCATGTCATAACCACATGACAGATGTGGCTATGACACATCGTTTCATATCTCGTGTCATAACCACATGACAGATGTGGCTATGACACGTGCGATGTGTGTTGTGACCACATGGAAAATGTGGGCATGACAAGTATGAAGGATCAAAGTTGTCTACTGAGGTAAGGAAGCCTGTAATTGAAAAGATGTTTGATCCCTCAACTGAGATTCTAAGGGATCCTACTCCAGAAGAACAAACAAAAGGAAAATTTCAAATGGCTCGTGGTAATGGTTCCAATCCCAATGGATCTAACCCCATTGATCCATTCAAAAATATCCAAACTCTGAAAGCTGATACACCTCCCCTTGTTAACTTTGATAATTTTGAAGACATAGAAAATACAAGAGGAATAGATGCCATGCGAGCCTGGATAACAAATTATTTATCCACTAATGCTAATGCTGATGAATCACAAGTGATCAAGTAGGCTCTTAATGCTATGATAGGTGTTGTATGAAGTGTCTGGGATAGATTGGACGACACTTTCAAAGAAATCCTGATAGGTAGAGGTACAGATCAAGTCTGTGCTCAACTGACACGTCTGTTCGTAGGAAGAATAGATACCAGAGAAAAGTTGGCCTGCATTAAATTCATAAAATGGAAATGCAAAGATCTCAAATATTTCAAAAAATATTGTGAGGTTCAGTATTAGAATTTCTATTAGTTAGGCCGTGAACAAAATCATGATTTTATGTTCACAACTTTGTCTTCCCCTGCATCTCTATGAAGCTGTGTAGTCAATTCTCCTTGTTCTTCAAGCTGAAAATAATAGCCTTGGCTATCATCCAGTTATGAATCTTCTGCTCTTTCTTTTTTCATCTCATTCCATTGGTCTGCACCCCTGTCACTATCCTGAGCCCAGCCATGCATCCTATTGTTTCTCATGTTATTAGAGTCCCTGCCTGGTGAATCCCTCCAATGCTCAAAACTTGTGTTGAAGTTTTGACATACTATCTCCCATTGTTTGTCTATCTCACTCTTTGCCAAGTATCTCTATTTTTTTTCTGCAATACAACTCTTGGAAGTCCATATATGTATTATAGAATCTCTAGTCAAACTTCCTCAAATTCCTTGCACAAAAATATGATTCCTTATTGTCATCTTTGTAAAGCATAGCTCCTATATCCATTAGCTCTTTAAACATATAAATTGACATCTCCATTGTCACAACCACCTACTCAAAAAAATTGTAGTTTGTGAGACTTAAAAAAATCCCAGTGAGTAGCCTCTCCCTACCATGGAATCATTCCTCGTTCCTTTTTTTTGAAATAAACCACAAAATTTCAGTAGACAATATTAGCCAAAAAGAATTATATTTTTTATTCAAAGCATCCACATGACCACATATTATTTCTTTCCAATTTTTAGTTATAGTAGGACTCCACAAAAAGATATTACCCATAATAAAATCCCAGACTCTTTCAACAAACAAACAATCAAAAAAATGTGGGCAATAGGCTCTTGGACATTACACAACAGGCACTAGACATCACCAACACCAACGAAAAGTTTCTTGAGGATAAGTAATCATCTAAAGTAGGCTTTTTTTGGTTCAAGAACACTAGACTAAATCTAGTTGAAGTTTATAGATAAGGTTTCTACACCTAAAAATGTCACCCTGGTGTCATTGATGTGCTGGATGATCTCCTCCAAGATAGAGAGCATTTTATAAATCAATTTAGGCTTCACAAGCAATATATTATTTCCATATGTCCATTGCATCTTATCCAAATCCTCTTCCCCCTTAACAGATACCCCTGACTATAACTTACAAAGCAGAGCTTTGTATAAGGTTGAAAAGGTTTTGAATTGCTTATCATTTAAATGAAACTCCGCTTTAATCTATTTCCACCTTTTTGGATAACCCTCATCAAAAAGATCATTAAGCTTTGAAATCCCCATTGAGTTGAACTTCAGGATAAAACACCCCTAAAGCAAATCCAGAGGCTTATTCTTATGTCTGATGTTCTACCAAATAGACCTATGTCCCCAAATGTCATGGTTCTTATAATCAATGGCTACCTTGTCCGAGATAAAAACCTTGACTTGCTCCCAAGCCTTCCATATGCTTCTAAAGACTATAGATCCCCCTGTTTAGAGTAAAATTTGGGATTGTTTAGTTTTTAGTGTTTAGATGTTTGAATCCTCCTTTCACCCTATATATTCAAGGATCTAGGGTCAAGTGGAAATTCACTATCATACCCTAGGTCACTGTGAAATGTAGGGAAGCTTGGATTAGGGAATTTAATTATCAATTTTCCTTCTCTTATGCTCAATTGACCATTAAAACCCTGATTTCACAAATATGACTATAAATGGAAGAATAATAGAAAAAACTCTTGCAGAGGGAAGCAAAATATCAAATTACAGAATACATGTTTTCGAGGTTCCAAGGCAAAAAAGTCAAGGATACATGAGTAGGAGCCCAAGTCCAAGGTACTAGTTTCTTTGCGGGGTCCTAACCTCCTTCCGACACTGATCAACACTATAACTTTTGTTTCTAGAAATTTAGCTACGGAGGACACAGGAACAAGTGCCAAGTCCCAAAAAGGCTCTGAGTCCTACTTCTCTTCAGATCTTGAATCCTTGATGTCTGTTGATCCTTCCTGCAACTCTACTTTTTCTATATGTGACACCTATAACCTGCAATCACAAAACTTTGGGAGGGGGTTGTGGTATTTAGAGGCTTGCCTTAGTCAAGCCCCAGAGGACACTTAAGTCTCTGAACACCGTTGTCAGATAGAGAGTGCGTGCCCTTGTGAGGTAGAGGCAAAAACCAAAGGAAATGATGATGAAAACACAATAAAATATCACCTTGTAGTGAAGATATCATGGGAGGAAGATGCTCTTCATTCCATGATGAAATGGATGCTCAAATCTACAAACACAAACACATAGACAACACAATTCTTCTCTTGCAACACAAAGAAAGCCTTGAATCACCTTGAGAACACAATAGCTTGCTAGTAATCATCTAATTGAAATCTAGTTTACAAATGAATGCCTAAATATGCTTTTATATGCAACTACAAACACTCCTGCCAAGATTTCATAAATTCAAACTTACCGTGTCGGCATAGGACCCAAATAACGGTTATAAACTGACACCCAAAAATTAGAGCTGCCCCAAAATAGGGCAAGACTAGGGTGTAGGTGCCCAAGTCCTCCCCCCTATTTTGGGTAGGGTCAAGCTCAAGTGGTCCTCCTAGGTCCCATTTGTCATGTTACCTAGGGCTCATTCCATTGGGATGCCAAATTATGAAGTAAGATGTCCTAAATGTACACTAAAGACCCAAGAGCTAAACCTTATGAGGGAAAAGCCCCCAAGGGGACATTTTCTAATGTTACATTTAGCCCCCACTTTAATGTATGTATAAATGTGAGGCCAATACATGCATTAAAGTAAGGTCACAAACACAACAAACACACCAAGCATGGAGAAGACACACCAATCACATAGAAGATAGTAACAGGTACGCAAAACATGAAGAAGACAGTTACAGTCATGCAAAACATGAAGAAGATAGTCAATGCATAGAAGACACATTAATGCATGGAAGACAGGCATGATATCTTTTCTTTTCTAGTTCTCATATATATGAAATGTAGATGCAAGTAATAGAAAGTAAACAAACCTCCCATAATACATGATGCACTCATCGTGTAGGTCTTTGTATATGGGGCAACACACATGCAAGACACACAAAACCTCCCAAAATGCAAGAATCACAACCCGAAGGTGCTTGTATTTAAACTGCATATGGGCCAACAAACATGCCACACAAAACAAGCACGCCAAAACATACACACTTGAAGATATGGAGAAAACATAGCAGACAAGTGATGGTGTGTTCCCTATTTCTAGGCTCATCACCATCTCAAGCACATTACAGGCACACACCAATGATTGTGCTTCACCACAACAATCACCGAAGACACGCTTAAGGGTTGAGTTAGTCATAAAACCACTCCCCACCTTCGTAGAGGACTTTTGAAAATGACAGGATGATGCAATATGCTCTAAGAAGTACACCATCCCCGCCTCTGCATAGCGCTTAAGAAAAATGATATATGCGATATCCTACCTCCACAGAGGGCTTGCATGATTGATTGATTGATTACAAACAAACTTAGGATACAAGAAGTACTCATTGCACTAGTCTACGCCTGAGGACAAGTACATTGCTAACATCTACAACATACAGCTTACCTTATACGCCCCCACATTAAGGTGGTTGATATCAGGTATTGATACCAAGCATGTTAAGGTAGGAATAAAACACACAAGGGAACACTGACTTTCACAAAGCCCATGCCCCCCGAAGGTGACATGTACTTTACGATCACCAAATGTTCCCACAAACACATCCCTGCAAGAAACATGTTAGTTTCTAAAACATCATGATAAACAACATCAATGCATATCATTAACCACACAAAGAGCCAAGGTTATGCAATGAATTTGGAGTTAAAGGATAATCATGGGGCTATATCATGAAGCTCTCTAAATCAAGTACCACCAAGGCTAGATTCAAAAGAAAAACAAAGGTGCATAGAGCAGTAGTATTGTTAAGGTTTGTAAATACGATAGAAACATCATCAAATTCACTATATAGAAAGTACGAGTGCTTCCACTAGCCAAGCATCAGATAAAATATACAACCCCATCATCATATTAGAAACTAAGTCCATTTTTTTATTTCTCTCGAGAGCGACACTAGGTCTGTTGGAAATAGCACAGACAACTGAGAGGGGGGATGAATCAGTTGTCTCAAAACTTTGTATCTTTTTATAGTTAATTCTTTCTTTTACTACTTAATAACAATTCAATAATTTAATCATGAGAACATTCAATCATAAGAGTAAGACCAGCAACATAACAACACAATTGACACCAAGATTTTTGATATGGAAACCCGATTAACGGAAAAACCACGGTAGGGGTTAACCCACAAAAATTTAATACCTTGTTAAAAGTATTTTACAAATGGGAATGCACATGCATTTGGGCTCACTGCCTAGAGCTCACTTCTCAAATGGAGGCTTACTGCCTATGGAATTATTACAATAGAATAACAGAGATCTGAATTGATTAATAGCATCTACCTATGCAAAAGTTTTAGTTCCGGTTAAGTACAAAAACTGATCTTAGACATTTCATCTTTGCTCTGCTCTTCTTACTGTTCTACCTTCAATCACACTTTCGAATTCTACTCTTCTTACACCTTCTTCACATATGCCACACACCCTAAATCATCTGATTCCATCAACTATATATATCCACAACATGATCTACAATCATTTTATCAGTCGGCTTCAACAACACTTAGAACTTTTATGAATGCTCTGTTCTGTTAGCTAGATCTATGCATAGCTTAAGGTGTGGACCAAAACTTGCTCTTGAAAATCATCACTTATGTCAGACACTATCACTAATCATCACCATTTGTCCAATAAACAACTTCCATACATCCAAAATGAAGATCTTCTGCAAGGTTAGCCTGTTCTTCTTCTGTCTGCTCTGACAAACTGGAACCTGGTACTTAGAGGCTAATATCTTTAGAATTCTTCATCATCGGAGGGAAAAAATATGGATTTAGACTATCTTGACAATGCATATAACTCCCCTAGATCCACAACTAATCATGACTTTCCACCAGAGAGATCCAGACCAAAATACTGGACCATGTCACTTGTTCTATTCCTGATTACTCAGACTTAGACACATTCTGAATCTGACTTCCGGTATGAATAGATTGTAATATGCGGATGATTAGGATGATCTTAGTTGCCATCAATGACAACTTTTATCATGCCTAGTAGTGTATCTTGCCAACAATCTCCCCCTTTGGCATTGATGGCAACACTTAGTGAAAAATGACTAAGTGTCTTGTGCAACTCCCCCTTTGTCTATACATTCATGCACTTCACTTGTTTCATTGCTCCCCCTTTGCTAAATACCTCATTTTTCACTTCCCTTCACTCCCCCTTTGACATGAATGGCAAAAGGTGGGGTCCATAAGACAAAACTCTCCAAAAATTATGTATATACTACCGCATATGTACAAATAATCATTGAGTCTTAATTACATGAACTTGAGAATGTCTACAAAATTGGCTTTTATTTGCACAAGTTCAGAGGCCCAAGTATTCTTCATCCCATCCAAAATTGAGATGTACCCACTCAACAAAAATACATAAGCTTCTGCCTTTGCTAGATCCAGAGGATCACTTGTCTAAAGTGCATTCTGGGCTTCAGATAAGGCATTATGCATGGATTCCAACTTGGGAACAATCAATCCATGGAGTTCACACATCTTCATTGTATTGCCTTTCTCTTTTATTAGTCCCTTTATTTCATCTGTCAAGCTAATAACCTAACATTCCTTGCTTATAGGAGAGGTAGTTAGAGGATCAAAATTTTGAGATAGAACTAATATTTTCTATTCTTTTTCTTTTATCTTCTTCTCAATATCCTCATTGACCTTAGACCATGATAGGCAAAACTTATATATATCTCCTCCATCTCTTAGAGCATTCTGAATTCTCTTTATGCTAATGCCCAGTATCAACCTATCACTCCTTATCAAATTCTTAACTTGACTGAATTTCTTGTTCAAGAACTCTTTCTAAATGTTTGCCTCCGTAGACTTTTCAAAAGACTCAAAATGTGAGTTTACTGAACTTATAAGATTTTTTAGATGTCTAGAGGGGGAATCATTTTTATTTTTCTGATAGGTTGGCATTAATTTCTCCAGAATTCCAATTACAAGCCCTAGTAGCTCATTGTCCTTCATGTGGGACTTTAACATCTTTTCTCTAGCCTTTACTTGGGTGAATGATGCTATTTTCATCAATTGAATTGGAGAGAAAGCATCTAGATTGGCTAGACCTTGGAGTAGATCAGGCTCATCAAGTTCAATCATTTCTTTTTCAAGAAGACCTTTTACTACATCTGTAGTGACTCTTGCAACCATTTCAGAACCATCCTTTTGTTCATCTAATTTCTCAACATCTACTTTAGGTGCTTCAACATTTGCAACATCTTTTTCTACCTTATCTTCGTTTCCTTTTTCTTCCTCTTTCTTTGTTTTACTCTTCTCTATGTTCTCTCCTGAGGGACTCTTTCCTAATTGCTCACCACTTGCTACCTGATCCAGAGGGCTCTGTGTGGTAGCAATATCCTCTTCTTTTCTAGAGTGATCAGGTGGTGGAGTAACCCTTGCATCAACTATTCTATCTACCATATCTATGTCCTCTTGATTGACTTGTTCCTCTTCTTGAACTTCTCCAATATTTGGATTTGATGAATCAAGTCCATCATTGGTCTCCTCATGGATTAGTTTCGAAGCATCTAAAGTAGTACTTTGGTTATTAATTCTCTTGTTATTTTCTTCTTCAGGAGCTTCTTGTTCTAGAGTAGGAGGATTGTCTTCTTCCACTTGTTTTTCTAAAACAATGTAGCATTTATTTTTGTCTAAAGCCTTTCTTAGAATTTCCTCTGTTTCCTTTGCAATTTCCTTAGTCTCACCAAGCATTAGCTTGTTCATCTGGACCTTGCTTCTAAATTTGTCTTTAACTTCTTTGAGGATTTTATCTGCTTCTTTTCTGGTCATTACAGGGCACAAAGAGGAGAGAATATACTCTCTGAGTTTTAGGTCTTTATCCTTGGTTGCTTCTTTCCTCATTTCCATTACTTTCCTCAAACTTTTAGGAAGTTCTTGTAAGATTTTCAATAGGGCTCTATTGAATTTATTTAGATATATGATAACGTCATCTTCTAAAATTTTCTTATTTGCTTGATCAAGGTTATCATAGTAAACTCTAATAGGTTTTAAATTTCCATGAGCAGTGATTGTTTTTACAATTTCATCAATAGACATAGTGACCTTACCAGTTGCTTGCTTTTTACTGGCTTTATTGCTTTTGGAAGGTTGGTCTTCAAAAGTCTTTGAAGTTTCAACTTTCTTCGATCTCATCTCTTTTATTTCTTCATCTGTCTCTATCTCCTCATCATCTTTTGTGCCTGAGTGGATTCTTGTTGCCTTGGTCTTCTTCCTTTTGCCTCCATCACCAGATGAAGTCACTTTTGACTTTTTAGTGGAAGTGGACTTGAGTTGTTCAGTAGGAGTTACAGAACTCCTTGTCTTCCTTGAAGAACTTGGTGGAATTTTTGGAGCAAATACCGGCTGACTTTCTACTTTTTCTTTTGTAGTTTGTTTAGTGCTCTTGTTCATCTTTTCAATTATTTCTCTATTCTACTTTACTACCTCCTTGGTTAGGCCAATACTCTTAGCATACCTTTCAACTTGTCTTTCCATTTTCCTCTTAGTCTTAGGTTGTCTGAGCTCCACGTGTAATTTTAGACTTAATTCCTTGTAGGTTCCAAACCTTTCCATAGAGGTATCTTTAGGTGTACTCAGAAGATGCTGAGCATACATATCCAACACTCTTCCATCCACCTCATAACCCATAGGCATTATCTAAATTGTCCTTGGTTCTACAGCTTTCATCAAGCACCGATCCATGTCAACCATGAAACATATGTCTTTTTCATACTTCTCCACAATTGTTTTAGGGATTCTTTCCCTTGCTTGCATTAAACTCGAAGTTTTTGAAGTAACCCTAAATGGCAGTCTTTTGGGCTTGGGAATCACCAAGACTGAGAAGGTGATCTCTTCTTTGCCATGCTACTGGTCTGTCAGATGTCCAATGCACACTTTGAATTCCAGGTACTTCATTCATAAAATAGAAGAACAAGCATATAATCAAGGAACCATATTTGAAGGAATTTTTCTTATCTTTCTTATCTTGCTCAAATTCTCAATCAACTAATTTTGTAGTACTTCACAAAGATCATAATCAGCATTTTCTTTTAACATTTGATAGGCTGCATAAATTGCAGTTCCAGAGACAGAGTTTTCTCTGCTGGAGTGGTAGATTTTGTACCCAATCACCATGGAGGTGAATTTAACATCCAGTTTTATAATATCATTGATGGCCATTGCCCTTTTGTCAAACTTGGCACTGGTAGCATCAGTCACTATCTAGTTTTTCATGACTTTCAACATGGGTAATCCACCAGAGGAATTTTACCCAGTTACAATCTTGATAACATCCTTTGTAATCTTGAATGGCTTTAATAGCCATATGAACTCATCATGTATTCAGCTTAAGATATATCAAACCCATTCATTTTCATCAAATATCAGAAACCTAATGACTTGTAGAAAATGTTTTCTTTCTAGGGCTTTGTATTCTGGTTTCAATTTGTGGCTATCATCCATTAAGTAGTTGTTAAGCAAATCCAAGAGTTTCAGGTTTCCAAATTCATCCATGTTATAGTGGATATATGCCCTAATATTCTCAACATGCAATACACCATGTGGAACCTCAGAAAATGCGCCCAATAGTTTAATTTCAACTGATTTGTGTGGATGCTTCTTAAATATTGGTCGGGGTCTCTTAGCTACATTAACAACTAGAGGTGTAGTCATTTGCAAAAATTGAGAGCTCAGGAGATTTTGCAAAAAACATAAAATACCTTATTACATAGATTAGGGTTTTTTTGCTTGCAAATCCTTTTCTTGCTTCCAAATCTTGAGAATTCTCAGCTCTAAGTTCATCCACTTCTTTCTTCTTGTTTTCTCTTGATGCAAAGTGTTTCAAATGACAAATGAATGACCCTTTTAAGCTTCACATCACCTAATTTGCCTTCATAATAAATGCTTTGCCCTAGCACATCTGGTAGCTTTATTTTTTAATAGTCTTTCATGTATCACTCTGTAATTTGCCATAATCACTTTCTTTCTTCCAGAATTCCTTTCAAATGTTATGAGTCAATTCAAGGTACCTTTTCTCATTGTGCCATAACTAGGCACTCAACTACTAGCTGGGGGCATTTGATTTATAATACTGCTCCCCCTGAGCCAAGGCTCCCAAATCAATTCCTAGATGAATTTTTAGCACCGGATTCTGGTGTGGATCCATTATTGTCATCAATAATTATTTTCTTGACCCATATCTTGTTTGATTCATTCTGAGTCTCATTCATATCAATTTTTTCTTTGCCTTTGTCATGTCTCTGCTCATCTAGTTTTATGTTTACTGGACCTCTTCTTCCATTATTCCTACTTCTACAGAATCTTGCAATATGACTAGATTTATTGCAGTTAAAACACAACATTTCTTTTCTTGTAAACTTGATTTTCTCTTGATCTGTACTGATTAGCCATGTGTCCAAACCCATTACAAACAAAGTAGTAACCATAGAAAGAATTGCTAATTCTTCTATTGTTAGCATTAATCATTTTCATACTTCTGCATTCATTCGATCTATGACCATACCTCTTACACTTGAAGCATTGACTGGATAAGGATGGACCATTTTGATTTACTCTGCTTCCGTACTAAGTAGCTCTATGACCAAATTTGTTGTTGTTGAAACAATTTCCATTGAATGATGGATGTCTTTGCGCATTAGGTTGTCTTACCGGAGATTTTCTAGTTCTGTTTCTCCCATTCCTAGGTTGAAAATTTCTTTGTCCGAATCCAGAGCTTTCACCTTTCTCATATCCAAGACCATGCTTGTCATCAGCCCTTTTTTGTCCTTTGAGTAGTGCTTCAAGTTTCACTGAGCTTATCTTGAATTTCTCCTTATATTCATTTGCAATATCTAGATCACGTTTGAGAATGATAATTTTCCTTTTAAGTTCTCTCTCATTATCTCTACTTTCTTGTAGATCAAATTCTAGATGGCCAGCTATTCCATCCAATTTGCAACATTCTTCAGTTGCTTCTTTTAGTTTTTGATTCAGATCTTCTTCAATTTTCTTCCTATCTTCACTTTCTTTTGTTTGCCTCATCACCCTAGATTCCATTTCAATTTTTAGAACAACTTCTTTTGACATCCTTTCACATTCCTTTGTCTTTTCTTCCAAATCTTCATTCATGCTACTTTCTTCAGGTAAACTAGATAGCTGCAATAGTAGCTCCTTTTTCCTTTGCATAGATTTCTTTAATTTATCTTTTAACATTTCAATGGTATCATCAGCATCTTTAAGTTCACCTCTCAGATTATTGATTTCTAATTTAGACTGAACAAGCTCTTCTAGGGCCAACTGAAGTTGATCTTTGAGTGATCCCATTTAAAACTTCTTCCAAGATCTTTTCCTCAAGCTGTTAGGCTTCTCCAAGGAATCGTGCTCTGATACCAATTGTTGGAAATAGGGCAGACAACTGAGAGGGAGGTGAATCAGTTGTCTCAAAACTTTGTATCTTTTTACAGTTAATTCTTTCTTTTGCTACTTAATAACAATTCAATAATGTAATCATGAGAACATTCAATCTTAAGAGTAAGAGCAGCAACATAACAATGTGATAAGTAAAAAATTAGGTTAATAAGATCAAGCATAGCCATGAAAACCTAACCCTACCACATCAAAGAATCTAATCTAAATGAAATCAAAAGTAATGCAATTCAAGCACAACATCACCTAGATTGTGTGATTCCTTGTTTATGATGTGGATTGCTTCTTCAACAATGAACAATTATGAAGATAAAAGCTGCCATGATAGATGATAATGATAAAAGCTCAATGGATGCTATGGATTCTCAAATGCTCAATATGCTCAAGATGATAATGTAGATGCTATATGAATGCTGGATAGATTGTAGTATGGAATGAGAGGGTGTTTATATAGAACTCAACCAAAATCAATCAATGATGGAGATTCGGTGGCTATGTGAATAGCTAAGATTAAAAGATAGGCATAGGTGAATGTGAAGATGACAAGTGGTAGGAAGACAGGGCTCATGTGTGCTTGTGTACATAAAAAGTACTACCAATGAAAGATATTAAATAAAAGGAAGTAGTACCACTTATCTTTTTAAATGAAAGGGGCACACATGTCGGCTCATAAGATAAATGATAAGATAAATTAATTAAATAAATACAATTTATTTAATTAATTGGATAGTGGGCTTTATGGAAGGAATCTTTAATTAAATAAATAAGATTTATTTAATTAAAAATAGATAGAATGAAGATAATTAAATAATTGAAGATTGTTTAATTATAGTTTAGAAGAAATAGCTAATGAATTAATTAAATAAATTAGAATTTATTTAATTAATAGAAGAAATATATGTTAGGAATATTGAACTAGTGTGTTAGACAAATGCAGATGATGTGATAATGTGATATTTGAATGTTAATGATAATGAGTCAATTTTGGGTGTCTACATTTTGGCCCTCTTTGATACAATGTTCAATAGAGTGTTGTGTCAAAGAAGATATGATATTTCGCTTGATAAAAAAGGTTATGCCCCAGTGTGATTGGTAGGTGGTGCCCCCTCGAGAGGTAAACCAGGCTAACCAGGAAGGGCTGGGTTGGCTCACGATAGAATAAAAAGCTAGAACGCAAGGTTGACATAAAGAAAATAGGGGTTGGGTGGGAATAGATGGGATGAAGCAGAAGAAAAAAGGTGTTGGCATAGAAGAATTAGGGTTTGGATAGGGCTATAAGTAGGTTCGACAATGGCAAATAGGCTGATTTGTGCTCATTTGTGTTCAGAAAGCTATAGAGATCTAGAGCTCCTTAGAGTTGGTGTGCGACGAGAGTTGGAGAGCTATCAGGATGGTGATTCCACGTAGAGATCATCGTGCCGAGCGAGTGAGGACACATGGGTGACTAGAGGGATCAAGCATACCGGTATGTATCAAAACTTTTGCTAAAAGCATGTTTTTGATAGGCTAGAAATGTCATAAATGCACACACTTCACCAGAAGAGACTAGGTCTTAGGATAAGTAGTTCAGGTCGCTTGTGTAGGAAGATAGGTCTCTATTGGTAGTATAGATCGCTTATAGGCATGGCTTGGTCACTTTTGGAAAAACTAGGTCACATCCAGTCGGCTAGCAAAGATACAGGCTAAATGCGCATATAGATAAAAATGGATCACTTATTGGTAGATAGTAGGTGCATATAGAAGTAAAGCTCGCATAGAAAGGATAAGTGCTCGCATATGGTAGATAGCTCACTTAGAGGCTAAGGTGACACACATAGGGAAGTAAGCTCGCATGTAGTCTGACAGTGAGCGCATATGCAAAATAGATCACTTATGAACAAGATAGAAACACATATGGTAAAAGAGGTCGCATGTGATCAACAGATAGGTGCATATGGAAAACTGAACCGCTTATGGGAGATAGAGGCTAGGAGAACAATAAATGGTCAAAGTTTGATAGCAGTTAAGTAGCGCAAAGGACTAACATGATGAATGGAATGATGTAGGATATACTACCACCTTTGTTATCATAGGAGCCACATCCTAGGGATTTGCAATTGGTGTGATTGCTAGATGCAGATGAGTGGCTAGTGTTAGAGATCCTCATATTAGAGCATGTGTCAAGATTGGAGCTAGTGCAGGTACATTGAGGACTGATGACGGTGATGGTGGAGCGATGGATGAGTGAGCATAGTTCTTTCTTGTTGTTGATAGGAGAGGCTATGATTACGCTGGAGGATGTATTTCAGATTCTGTAGATTCTGATAGATGGAGACCGAGTTGATTATGATCTTGATTTGGGTCCAACTGCGTTCAGGAGATTATTCAAGACACCAGACATTGGAGTAGAGGGCTCAAAGATCCCTATGGTGAGGATGGAGGAGTTATGTGACAGGTTGTAACGAGTGGTAGTGGCTATCATCAGATGGCTAGTGGGAGATAGGCGAGCTAGAGGCTTTCCAGTAGGATGGGGGATAGTGATGGATGGGATGTTTTCCTATGCCATGAGATATGCATGGGTAGAGTGTGTACTGGGACAGCTCTATCATTACCTGCATGATTGTGTGTATATGTTTGGAGCTAGTATGTCTGTAAGGGTTACAGTGTTTCATGTATGGGCTTATGAGCATATCCCAGTGACAAGGCCAGAGGGATGGGTGGCGAGAGTTGCAGGAGAGCCTTATGCTAGGATGTATAGAGGAGCTCTAACATACTGACAACACAAAGGGGTGGTATATTGGCGGAGGAGATTGGATGAGGTGGATAGCTTTGTATGGAGGCCATGGCTTGGATGTGAGAGATGCGAGGAGGAGGATGTGGAGCTTGTCTATGCCAAGTAGGCGAGATACATTTTTGGATGCGGCATATATATTATAGAGCGCTATTTTCTAGAGAGGGTTTTGAGACAGTTTGGATTAGCATAGGCAGTACCAGTGGTGATGCCATTTTTGGGAGGACGAGATAGAAGGTTTTTGATTAGGGGCCGGAGGTTGTGGTTGAGACAGCTTTGGCAAAGAGAGATGGATTACAGCCAGTAGTATGGTAGTGGGGACAGGGTCCTACAGATCCAGGGACGCTACCAGACTATGATGTGTATTGGGTGACAGCTAGACCGACCCGGCTGACGCGAGTTGGAGAGATTAGGGAGATAGGGATGGAGAGACCAGTTAGGAGGAGGCGACGATGGGCTCCACTAGTGCAGGCTGTTGTACCCACAGCACCAGGGATCCAGATGCTAGGATAGATGCCAGGACAGCCTCAGATACTTGCACAGCCTCAGGGGCAGATATTGGTGGGTGATGATGTTGGGATTATGCAACTGCGAAGATGGATTAGAGAGGAGAGGAGATGGAGGAAGTGAGCTCAGATGAGGTTGAGGAGGGTGGAGATAGACAGACATCAGGCGGTGATTGGCTTGCAGAATGTGAGAGCTCAGGCTCAGACATATCAGGCTTAGTTACAGTTGAGAGCATATGCTGGGGATGGACAGGATGATGGTACACTGGCTAGAGTGACAGGAGAGAGGGATGCAGCGAGACAGAGTGAGCAGATGATTAGACTAGAGCGTGATACGGTGGTGCAGTAGGTGCAAGCTATAAGAGCAGAGAGAGATGGTCTGTGAGCAGAGAGAGATAGTATGAGAGCAGAGAGAGATACATCTATGCTGCAGCGACAGGGGATGACTAGTGAGCGAGACAGAGCAGTGACTGCACTAGGGACAGATGGGGCTATGATGTACTTGGCTACACAGTTGACACAGGTACAGGCAGAGCTACAGAGAGTACAAGGTGAGGCTAAGTACTACAGAGGCTTGTATTATGGGGTTGTTCCAGTAGAGCAAAGGTAGCCTAGCTTCAGGAGCAGGTCAGGAGCTTCAGGTTCATGGAGGTCAGGTGGATCTTGATCAGTAGCTTCAGTGATGGGGCCACTGAGAGATAAAGGGCCAGGTGCAGGACCCAATGGTGGTGGTCAGGGCGAGGGAGCTGCTAGTAGTCACTAGGGCTATCGTATTTATATTGTATCATGATGAGGCCTAGAGCCGATTGTACATACATTCTTTATGGCTCAACTTGTATATGTAGACACTTGTATATTGACACATGTATATATATATGATGGAGTATTGTTGATCTATATGACGTTGTAATGGATGCACTATTGGTATTATGATGGTTATGCATGTTGTATTGGTATCTTTATGCAAAGGATATGGATGAAAATGTATGTTAATACAAATATGTAAATGGTAATGATATGGATGTATGCATATAGATAGATGGTAATGGGATGATATATGATGGACTCATGGATGTCTAACACACTTATTTTTCAGGATACGAGATATGGACGAAGGACGATGAAAATGATTGATCTTGGTTGAGGACTATGTAGGTGAAATAATAGGATGAATAGATGGGATGATGGGCAGCTTTTTAAGTAATTGCTCAAAATGAGAAGAAATGCAATCCTTATGTCTGATATAGCATGTGGATGTTATGCACCAAGGTATAGAAGACCAAGGTGTTGAGATATCCAATGCGCAACTAGCATACTACAATCTTGTCTAAACACATGAGGTCAAGATGTTGAGCCAACATGCACAAGATATGAATAACAGCTAGTGTTGTGAGATGGACTTTGACACTACCAGCAATGGTTTGAGCTTATCTCCACTACACATAGTGATAGCTTGCTGGTTATATGTATGGAGCTAGTCTTGACATAGAATAGTCTCAAGTGCATAAGAGACTGTTTATCTTCTCAGATGCTAGAGATATTGATATGTAAGATGCTAATCTCAACACGTACAAGATACCAATATGCATAGGAAGAGAATAATATCATCCCACAAACATGGCACATGAAAGCAATATGACCATGCCCCATTCCTTACTTCATCACAACATACCAAGATATAGATAGATCAAGGCAGTCTTAATTAGGCATAGAAAAGGGACAAAAGATAAATCAAAAGATAAAAAAAAGATACTATCATCACATTCTCTTGCCAAATTTAGGTGCTTCTTAGATGGATTTAAGCTGGCACCTTGTTGAGAGGAAAGTTGCATCCTGTTGAAGGCTAATGATGATGATAAACTGTGATAGCAAATGTTGGCATAAGGCATGCAGACAAATAGCTTCTGGCTTATTCTTGATTGGTTAAAGTGCTTGAGCTTTCAGTATACACATAGTTGGCTTCCTGCTTGAGCTGATCAAAGAGAAGAAAATGGAAGTTGAGAGAAGATGAAGAAGATGGCGTGGATCATCTGTGCTTGAGTACTAGAAACTTCCTTCGTATTCTAGACTACCTACATACCCTGTATCCACGGGATCAAAGCACATTTACGATAGAGATGAGACATGATGAATATGTAGTTCTGGGTTTTATTGATGATATATGTGATGAAAGATAAAGGAATGTGAAATGAAATATTGAAGGATGATTAGAAGAAAGATTGAAGATGGATGATGAAAGAAGGGGCTATTGTCTTAGCCTGAATCAGAGTGCTTCCTTTGCATCTCAAATTGCCTACACACCCTGTATCCACAGGATCAAGGCTTGAACAATAGAGCTGGGATGTAGTTCTCGCTTATTATGCTGGTGAGGTGATGTCTTGCAATTTTCAGATGTCAGATGAGCGTGAATTGATTGGAAAGATATGAAGCCTGGTTGCAAAATGTTTGGCCACATTTGTTGTTGAATGAACGCTATGCTTGAAGTTGAAAGCTTGCTGTGTTGTGAGCTTAAATGTTTGATGTGCTATGAGTGAGAGATAATGGTATCCACTTCCAAATAAGACTCAACAAGATGCCCCTAGTGTGGGATGAGGTTTATTATGAAGGAGCGATGATGGAGAAGGCGTGTAGTCAAGATGCTAAAGTGCCAAAGACATAGTTATTGCAACAATGTCTCAAGTATGATAGTGAGCATTGACAGAGACGAAGGTGGAAAAGGCTATTTATTATGATGATATGTGGATTATGATATGGATTATGTAGGATAGGATGGTGAAAGATGGTAGGAATGGGTGATGATCAAACAAACCAGGCAGATGATGGAAGCTGGTAACTACACATAGTGCCTGTTTGCTAGGTTTTCACCATGGTACTTATCCAAGGCGCCTATTTACCAGGTTTTCACGAGAGGATGGATTATTTATTTTAGACTATTATCTTTTTGTTATCCAAAGTGCCACAAAGTGGTTTTCACTATTGGATGGTTTTATTTTTTTTTTCTTTTTTGGGATAGTTGAGATTTAAGGATAAAACTTCTTGAGATGAATGCTGTTGACTGGTTCATCCAAGGGAATGCTTTCAAGTGTTGAGAGCATGTATGCACCTGATCCATAAACTGCTATGATGATGAAAGGACCAAGGCAATTTGGTTCAAACTTGCCCTATTTCTCACGATGTTGCTGATTCTTTTGATTTTCTTTAAGGACAAGATCTCCAACTTGAAAATGGTGTTCTCTAATTTTTTTGTTGTAGCTGCGACATAGACAATTTTGATAGACTTGGAGATGGTTGAGTGATGTAAGACGCCATTCATCTAGAAGCTCAAGATCATGGAGTCTGGATACTCAATATTCTTCTTCTGAGATGGTATGTTGTAAAGATACTCATAGTGAGGGGATCTCAACCTCAATAGGTAAAATAGCTTATGTGCCATACACAAGAGCATAAGGTGTGGCACCAGTGGGAGTTCTGATACTTGTTCTATATGCCCATAATGTAGGATGGAGTTGTAGATGCCAATCTTGACTAGCTTCATTGACCGTCTTTTTGAGGATTTTGATGATTGTTTTATTAGAAGCTTCAGCTTGGCCATTGCTTTGTGAATAGTACAGAGTAGAGAATCTATGTTGGATATGAAACTTGTTGCAAAGATCTCTAACTTCTTGATTCTTGAAGGGATGACCATTATCGGTGACAATAGCTTGAGGAACTCCATAACGGCAAAGGATATAGTGTAGAAAAAACTTAGATATTTACTTGCATGTGATATAAGTCATTGGTATGGCCTCCACCCACTTTGTGAAGTATTCTGTGGCGGTGATAATGAACTTATGACCATTTGATGAAATAGGATGGATTTTACCTATGAGATCAAGTCCCCACTGTGAAAAAGGCCATGGAGTAGTGAGAGGTTGAAGCTCATGTGCTAGTGCATGTATTAAATCTCCATATTTTTGGCATTGTAGACATCTCTTTGCAAATTGCTGTGCATTTTTTTCCATGGTTGGCCAATAGTATCCTGCTCATAGAAGTTTTTTAACAAGGCTAGGGCCAGTGGAGTGCAAGTCATAGACACCTTCATGTACATCACGTAAGGCCACTTTTTCTTCCTCAGAATCAAGACATCTAAGAAGGATACCATCGAGACTCCGGTGATAGAGGGTGTCTCCTAGGATAGTGTAACAAGAGGCTCGGCGGATAAAGGTTTTGCATTGGTTGTTAGATAGTTGAAGTTGAAAGGTTTGATTATGGAGGTATTCATATAAATCCTCGTACCATGATGAATTGGGACCAACAATGTCACATATAAGCTTGGATTGTGGAACTTCAAGTGCTGGAATCAAAAGCTATTCAACCAAAAACTCACATTTATGTGTATTAGATGGCATGTCTAGAAGAGACCCAATCATAGCCATTGCATCTGTTGCTCTATTTTGTAGTCTTGGGATTTGTTCAAAAGTGATATTGTCAAAGTACCTTTTAAAATCATCAACCATTAGCTTGTATGGAAGAAGCTTCTCATCTTTTGTTTAATATTCATCTAAGACCTGTTTGATAACTAGCTAAGAATGACCAAAGACTTGTAACTATTTGATAGCCCATTGTACTACCATGTGCAGTCCTGTGATTAAAGTTTCATACGCTGCTATGTTATTGGTACATGGGAATGCAATTTTGTATGATTTGCTTATACAATCTCCTTGAGGGGTAACAAACAAGATGCCTGCTCCTGATCCATGTTGTGTATATCATCCATCAAAATATAGCTGCCATTGTGTTGGAGAAGTTAAATTGAACAATCCTTCATTAGGGAATTCTAGATATATTAGATGGATATCTGTGATGGGTGCTGTAGCTAATTGATCAGTGATGACTTGTCCTTTGATGGCTTTTCAATCCACATATTGTATGTCAAATTCACTTAAGATCATGACCCATTTTGCTAATCTTCTAGTGAGAATTGCTTTGGAAAGAAGATATTTGAGTGGATCAACATTTGATATGAGCTTGGTTGTTTGATTCAGCATACAGTGTCGCAACTTTTGGGAAGCAAACACTAATGCTAAACATGCTTTTTCCATAGATGAATAATTGACTTCACATCCCACAAGAGTTCTACTGATGTAATAGATGGCTTGTTCTTTTCCTGAATCATCATGTTAAGCTAGAAGGGTACCCAATGCTACTGTTGTTGATGATATGTAGAGCAATAGTGGGCGGCTGAGCACAGGAGGTACTAACACAGGAGGTGTTACCAGATATTCCTTTATTTTATCAAAATCTTGTTGACACTTTTCATCCCACTTAAAAGGTTCACCCTTATGTAGAAGATACTGAAAAGGATGACATTTATCTGCTAGTTGTGAAATAAATCTATGGATGGACTGTAACCTACCTTGTAAACTGTGAAGCTGCTTAAGGTTTGTTGGCGAAGGCATTTCCATGATAGCTTTTACTTTAGCTAGATCCACTTCTATTCCTCATCGAGACACAATATATCCCAACAGTTTTCTAGATGTTACACCAAATACACATTTCTTTGGGTTTAGTCTGACTTGATATTTTTCTAATCGATCAAAGATTTGTGCTAATACCTATAGATGTCCTTCTCTTGTCTTGGATTTTCCCAGGATGTCATCAACATAGTCTTCCATGATATTATGAAAAAGGTCATGAAAGATAACTATCATGGCTCATTGATAAGTAGCTCCAGTGTTCTTGAAACCAAAAGGCATTACAACCTAGCAATATGTGCCCCATGGACAAATAAAAGATGTTTTATCTTGATCTTCCTCTACTATTCTGATTTGATTATACCCTGAAAATCCATCGATCAAAGAAAGCATTTCATGTCTGACTGTAAGGTCTACAATGTTGTCTATGCTTGGTAGTGGAAAGTCATCCTTAGGACATGCTTTATTAAGATCTCTGAAATATGTGCAACAACGAACTTGTCCATCAAGTTTTGCTACAGGTACCAAATTTGAAACCCATTCTGGATAATCAATAGGCTTTATGAACTTTGCTTCTAATAGTTTCTGAATCTCTATCTTGACCAATAAAGCTACCTATGGATGCATTTTGCACAATTTTTGTTTGACAGGTTTTACATTAGGGGATACTGCTAGGTGATGTACCACAATTGATGGATCTAAACCCGGCATGTCAGCATAAGTCCATGCAAAATTTATAGCTCTTCTAAGAAAAAATGCTGTGAAGTTTCTTCTTTCTTGCTCTGATAGTGATGCTTCCAAAAAAGTGATCTTTGGATTATGCTCTGTACCCAAGTTCATGTCTTGTGATTGTTCAACTAGCATTGTTGATTTCTCATGATAATCAGTGGCAACATAAAGATCAAATTCCTCATCCTCAGGTGCCTCAGAGAGGTTTTCACCTTCAAATATGTCCTTTATTTTTACTTTTTAATGGTCAAGAGGCACCTTTCAGTTTTCACCTAGTGACCTATTTTGTTTGATTTTGTTTATTTCACTTTTGTGACTGAAGGATTTGATACTTCTGCCAAAATATTCTAGTTTAGGTAAGTCCGTCATGAAACCTACTTTGTGATCACCCAATGGAATGCCTTGTCACAAGCCCATGAATTCTGTAATAGCTTCATCATTTTCAAATGTATCTAATATCGGTGCCCCCTGTTGGTCCCAATCGACGAGGTCAGGGTATACGAGTGAAAGGTTAATGGAGGAATTGTTATGGCTAGAGGAGGTTATGGAGATCATGAAGATGGAGTGTTCTTGGAAAAGGTTGCTAACATGAAAGGGGGAGTCATCGATAGTATCCGAATGAGAAGTCTCTCCTACCAAGGAAGGTCCAGCGTCAGTATCAGAAATACACTTAATGTCCTTGAGTCATGGTACCTCCTGCTGATAACCAAGGCCTTGCTTATTAAACTTCTTAGACACAATTATAGGTTCAAGAGGTCCTTGTTCTTGTGATCCCAATCCACCATGTCCTTTGTATCCCATGTTCTTGATGATGCGGAACCCATTGTTGTATCTCTCTACCTCCAGTTGGACTTGGTCATTTTCATCAAAGAATTTCCAAGAGTCTATATCATCAATGTCTTCATCATCCAAGAATCCACCTTTAAGGAATACGGTAGGTCAAGCTTTGATGATAGCGGGGGCTAAAGTTGGTTTGGATGTGGAAGGTTTATCATAGGATTTAGGAGATAATGGAAGGGTGCCTACACAACAAGAGTCTTGCAGTGTGTATTCACCAGGGCCATGTTCGGTGTACTTGATACAGAGATTGGAAGGGGTTTTACTAGATGATGGCTTGAGTAGGTCAGATGGATCTACATAGGATGAAGATGGATATGCCTTGGTGTTGATAGGAATGTGGTTTGGGCTCTGATATTTAGCTTGGACGGCACAACAAAATTCAAATGGATTGGGATTAGCTTGGATAGTAATTTCAACACCGTTGTGTGGAAATTTTAGGCATTGATGGTATGTGGAAGGAATTGCCTTGAGGGCATGTATCCATGGATGACCAAGAATGATGTTATAAGGAAGGTCGATATCAAGGAACTGACGACAGGTTTCTGTGGTGATCGGCCCAACTTGGATAGGCAAGAAAATAATTCCTTCTATATCTCTCTCGGCATCATCATATGCTTTGATAGTAATAACCTTGGAGGTGTCGACATCTTTCTCAGAATATCCTAGTTGTTTTATCAATTTCAAAGAACACATATTAAGGCCAGCTCCACCATCTACCAAGATTCGTTTGATATGGCATTGTTTGACAAACACTTCAATGTGGAGGGCTTCATAATGTAATGGATGGATGAAGGGATGAAGATCTTTGTCAGAAAAGGTTAAATGACAAGGGGCTGCAATGCTAGTGACCATAGATTGGAATTGTGAGATATCAATATCGTTAGGCACCGAAGATTCTTGTAGAGGTTTGTCAAGGATAGCTTTACGAGAATGGGATATACGAAGCAACTCAAGAATGGATATGTGCGCCGGTGTTTTGACAAGGTGATCCAAGATATTATAGTTAGGGAATGGTTGAGGAGGATCAACAGGTGCTCCTTGAATAGTGACTCAACCTCTACGAGTGGTTACAGCATAATCAGGTGCTTTACCTTGGATAGTAATGGTAGAAATGTGAGCATGATCAATGTGGCCAATGGTAGACAATTCATAAGTATACTGAATGGCATTTCCAGCATGAGGGTTACTTGTTTTGTCATGAGATGCAAGTGGATTATTGAAAGTCTCTAGATCATAGTTGATGTTGATTGTTGTGTAGGTTGAATTGTTGAAGGTGTAACTTTGATTAAACCTTGATCGATGCAATCTTGGATGACATGATTTAAGCGCATACAACCATTTGTTTTGTGTCCTTTAACTCTATAGAAATCACAATACTCATTTTCTTTGTACCAAGGAGCTTTGAAGAGCAGTTCACCATTGGGTGGTGCATCTGGTAAGATAATATCGCTCGCTTGGAGAAGCTTTTGAAAGATAACTTCCATAGGTTCCACTAATGGTGTAAATTGTCGACACGGATTGGAAGTTTGGCGTTGTTACATTTCTTTGAAAAGGTTGTGTTGTTGTATAAGCAGCTTGGATATTGATAGGAGCTTTCATATTTTGGATGTGCTTTGCATCGACAACATCGTCATTGACAATATTCTTATTTTTGATCCAAAAGCGAGACTTATTGTTGGAGTTTTGAGGATACTCTTTGTTATCGCGAAAGATCTTGATAGTTCCTTTAGCAATTAAATATCATTCAATGATGGCTCCTTTGGAAACAAGTTCATCAAAGGTGCTAGCACTTTGCAATTGTAGTTGGAATGATAGCTCAGGATGAAGATTTTGAACAAAGATATCGAGCTGTTGTTTCTCAGGGATTTCCCATGATAGTTTGCTAGCCATATTACACCATCATTGAGTAAATGAAGAAAAGGCTTCACCATTGTGTTGTTTATTGTTGACAAGGTCATTCATGTTTATCTCATGGTCAATGTTGAAAGCGAAGTGAGATCAAAACTTATTGGCTAACTCTGAAAAAGACTTAATTCCTGGAGGTAAATGAGAGAACCATTCAAGAGCTTGTCCTGCTAAGCTTTGAGGAAATAGTCTCAAGAGATATGTATCATCATAAGCAACATCGAGACAGGCCATAAAGAATGCTCTAAGATGGTCTTCCAGATTTCCTTTTCCTTTGTACTTGTCAAATTGTGGAATTTCAAAGTGTGGTGGAAAAGGTATCATATGAAGAGACTTGTCAAATGGATAAGCACATATGTTGTCTAGAGAAAATGTCTTCTTGCCTTGTCCTACCACTTGGTTAATCATTTGTTGAACATCCACTGAAGATAATTGTTGTTGTTGCAAAGGGGGTGAAACATGGTATGGTGTATATTGAGGTTGTTGTTGTGGGATATATGGAACCATGACCATTTGTTGGGGTTGCATACTCACAATATATGTCAAAGGATTGGGATGCAACACATATGTAGTTGAAGATTGCTGTCCTTGAGGCACAAGTGGTGGTTGAATATATTGGGACGAATGGGCACAAAGATTTTGCATCACATGTGAAGTGGAAGATGGATTGACATTAGTTAATGGTTGGGAAGTTGGAGTTGGATTTGTGACATGGTAAGTGATGGAAGGATTGGTAGATGTGAAAGAAGGATGGACAGTTGGGTTTGTATTTTGGACAACATGGGGATTGGTATGTGTCATGTGTTGAGTGACAATAGGCAAGCCTTGGGTGGCATAAGATGGATTGATGGTGTGTGAAGGATTGGAAGAGTATGATGGAATGGATGTAAGTTGCTCAACATAAGCAACCGTAGAGCTAGGATTAGCTTGAGAAATGATAGGAGGGTCACTCATATCAATAAGACTAACATTGGGATTATATGGCGTAGTGGAAGGATTAGTAGAGATCATAGAAAGCGTATTAGCAGTTGGTATTGTTGACCCATTTTTCCTCTGACCAGAGCCAAACAGTCAACCTAGTATTTTCCTTGAGAATCCTTTGGAAAATGTTCCCAAAATTTGAAAAGTGCCAAATTGCCTAAAAAAAACCTTACCATTGGAAAGAGCTTGAAAAAATAGGTAGGTTTGCTTTTTACACCACCCTGAAATTCGGCCAAATAAAGAAGTTATCCATGGTCAAAGTTTGGTCAAACATATAGATTCAAATATACATTTGGTGGGATTGTAAATCTATATCGGCCTTCGAAAATATTGAGAAAAGTGATTTTTATACATTTTTTGAATGTATATCGGGCCAAGGAAATGCATATACAAAGGGGGAATCTTTCATAGATTCCCAAAATATTCCTAGTTTGTATATCCGGTTGTATAAAAATATACAAGGATGGAATGTATATTTGGTTTGTATATTCTCATGTACAAGTGAAAGATACAAAGAAATATGCATGGAAAATATACAAGGCCGGCGGACATACATGTGAATAGTGGAATGTATATTTGGTTTGTATATTCGCATATACAACCCAATATGCATGGAAAATGTACAAGGTCGATCTATATGCATCGAGAACAATGTAAGGTATATTGGCAAGTTGCTACAGTGGCTTGTATATTTGCACTTGTATGTTCATAGATACAAGCGAAATATACAAAGAAATGTACAAGGAGAAATATACAAGCCAGACCCGACAGGGCAATCAAATATACTTAATGGTCTTTTGGGGTCCGACTTGTATGTATATGGCGCTTGCATGTTCGCATATACAAGCAAATGTACCATGGCAATATGCAAGCCGGATTTCAAAACGTGCTTCCAGTTTGCTTCATAAAGGGTTGGAGTCCATAGCTTGCATGTATATGGATTTGTATATCGGTGATATACAAGTCAAAGATGCAAATGAAATATAAAAGGTGGATTTCAATCAAAGATCAAGTCCGACACATAAAGCTTTCAAGTCCACCTTGTATGTATAGGTGTCTTGTATATTGCGATATACAAACAAATGTACAATGAGATACATACAACCCGGACCTGACCCAAAAGTTAATTCTCACAAATTCAAGCATGGGGTCCGCGGCTTGTATGTTTGCATATTCAGAGGAAGAGATACAAATGGTGGGACCCACACATATAAGGGAAATTGTATGTATATGCAATTTTGAAAATGCAAAGGATATACAGGGACCGATATGCAAAGCGCCATGTATGTGCAGAAGGAATTTCATAAGAGTTTTTGAATGTCGATTCAAGTGCCAAGATGCAAGCGATATACACACAGATGCAGATGCAGTATATACAGGCGGTTGACCAAAACTTTGACCACCTATATCTCCTCCATTTTGGCAATTTTTGACCTGCTGTAAGAGACAAAGTTGCATATTTTGGTCCCCTCTCTCTTTTGGCAGGGTTTTCAGGAACTTTTGTCACTTTTCAATTTTCAGATCTGGAGTTGAATGTTTTGGTCAAGGGGACGTTTCAATGACTATTGTTGAGCAGTTGCAGATATTTTTGGGGCATTCATTGTTGCGCAAAGATGAAGCAGCTCGCATTGATGGTCAAAAATATCTTCCCACCTTCCTCTTCCAAATATTTTCATCTTTTCTACTGCAGATCGATGAGTAAGCTGCTTACATTCAAGACTCCAAAATATCTCATATCCGCCCAATGCCAAATATTGATGCCATGACTGATGCAGCTGGACTGGCATTAATGTGGATATTTTTTTTCGATTCCAGCTCATAGAGGACATTTTTGTAACTAACTTAGGAATTGTGGAATGCTATAAGTATGCATTCATATGTTGTAAAGAAGGTTGGAAATTTTTTGGCATTTAGGTTTTCTATTTCCAAACAGAGTTTTCATATGCTGTAACCTTTCCTTTCCATTGAATATATGCAAGTTATTTTTACCTCTTTACTGATTTTTGTAGTTCTGTGTGAATCTGCATATGGTTTTTCTGTGAATGTTGTATTCCTCTCAATCATATTGTTTCTCACCTCTGCTAGAGTCATCTAATCTGTGTATGCCTACTTGCCATATTCTGATTGTATTGTGCATCTTTCAGTTCTGTGGAAGTTTCTTTAAATCTATCTAGTGTATCACCCTTTTATGTTTTCAATCTTTTATTCATTTTCATTACAATCATTCTCTCTCCCTTTTCCCCCCAAAATTTAACAGTTTCAAGTGATAGCTAGACAAGGAAGCCGGCCTTCTCCGGAGGTTTGATCTTGTTAGATCTAGGGCACACAACTGAGAGGGGGGGTGAATCAGTTGTACAAAAACTTGCTTCCAATTCAAACACTTAAATCCTCTTTGTTATTTAATAGCATATCAATTAATCACTCATGAAAGCATAAAGCATAAACACCAGAGCAGATACACATCAACACATGAGACACCAAGATTTTGACGTGGAAAACCCTGTCAAGGGAAAAACCATGGGGTGATTAACCCAAGGATTATTCTCTATTAGAAGAATAAGAAAAATAGATGGTACATGCCAATTAGGGCTCACTGCCTGAGCACACTACTCACAAGAGGCACACTGCCTACAAGAGACACACTGTCTACAAAGTAACAAGTATTACGAACTTGAACTAGAGATTGACATCTTTACCATGTCTGGATCAGTTCCATTTAAGCCTAAAAACTCCTGCTCTGCCTTTCGCTCTTCTTCTTCGCTATGCCACACTCATCCACACTAAGACATCCTTCAAAATGAATTCACAATCCCTTATTTCTACAAGGCATCGACTTAGGAACAATCATCTAAGTCGACAAACACCTATAAGATCATTCGCAAGACGTGTAATACATCTGGTTGGCTTGTCTTAGGAAGAACACCAATAGCCATGGTTATTATTCAAATGCAAACTCAAACTTCAATGTGGACTACCAATAAGAATTGTACATGATACAAAGATCACCAAAACCTTTCCTAAGTCATCAGGAACAACCGCACTTTATCAGCTTACTGGAATTCTTCTCTTCTTCATCTAGAACTTCAAGAACACAGTCTATCATCACTGTCATAATGAAAAAGGTGCTTCCAGACCTCCAAACCATGAACAAATCTATTTATTACTTCACACAGACTTCTTCAACACTCTCTCCAATCTGCAGAATGAGATAATGCAATTTCAGATCTCACCGGACCTTTTTGTGACCCTCTGTCACCTCTAAACACCTGCCAAAACCAGTTCTACTTGACCAACCATAACTTCTTTAGATCTTCATGCGGACCTCTAAAATCTTGACTAGAACATCTTAAGACTCATATCTACAAACCCTTTAAACTGCATCCTCTAATCCTCAACCTATTCAAGACTTTTGCCTTCTTGTCATCATTGTTCTTCACTGTTTCCGATTGAGACTTATTCTCTCAATATCCTCAGCACATAGCTCATCCAATCCTTCTCATTAATACAATATGAGTATGTTGACATCAATGACAACACTGGTTATCCTCATACTTGCAACAGTCTCCCCCTTTGTCATTGATGGCAACATATGATGTGAAAGACCATCAAGATAAGAACTTCTCCTTTCTGTCACAACTCCCCCTATTAGCAACAACCCTTCACATGTCTTCTCTTCCTTTACTGCTCCCCCTTTGATCATCAACCACTTGTTTTTCACATGTCTTCTCTCCCCCTTTGACATCAATGGCAAAGGGCTCATACTTGCAACTTGAACACATCAGAATCATATCAGCTACTCCCCCTGAGTAGCAACTCCCCATCATCAATCCAGATCACAAGATATGACTATGATATCCTCTGAACTGATGCACATCAGTGCATCCTAGTTCATCACTGGAGGGGCAGTGACCCCTAACTTCTCCCTGAGATACTCAAAAGATTCCTTGGGAATAGGTTTAGTAAAAATATCTGTAGGCTGATCCTTGGAGGGCACATACTCCGATCTGACTTCACCCTTATTCACTTACTCTCTTAGAAAGTGAAACTTGATAGATATATGCTTAGTCTTTGAATGCAACACTGGATTCTTAGAAATATTTATTGCACTTGAATTATCACAGAAAATTGTGATAGGCTCCTCATATTCTACTTGAATATCTCTTAGCATTTGCTTCATCCACAAAAGTTGAGTGCAACTTCCTGCTGTTGCAATGTATTCTGCTTCAGTTGTAGACAGGGATATTGCTTCTTGTTTCTTGCTTAGCCAAGAAACCAACATTTTTCCCAAAAAGAATGCTCCTCCACTTGTACTCTTCCTATCATCCACATCTCCTACCCAATCTGCATCTGTATATGCATGAAGAGAAAAATTATGGTCTCTAGGATACCATAGACCATACTCAACTTTTCCTTTTAAGTACCTAAAAACTCTTTTGATTGCCATGACATGAGATTCTCTGGGATCAGCCTAGAATCTTGCCACAAGACCAACAGCCTACATTATATCTAGTCTAGTCTGAGTAAGATACAATAATCCTCCAATCATTGATCTATACTTGGTCTGATCTGTCTTAGGAGAGTCATCATCTTTGCTCAACTTACATCTGATTGCCATGGGAGTATTCATTGGCTTTGAATCTTCCATCCCAAATTTCTTCAACAATTCTTTCACATATTTGGTCTAAGAAATAAAGATTCCTTTCGTTGATTGAGAAATTTGCAGACCCAAGAAGAAATTTATTTCACCGAGCATTGACATTTCAAACTCACTTTTCATTTGATTTGCAAAGGTTTTACACATACTGTCTCTTCCTCCAAATATGATATCATCAACAAATACTTCAACAATCAAGATGATTTCATGATCAATTTTGAAATATAGGTTACTATTAGCAGTACTTTTGTTGAAACCAATCTTCAAAAGATGTTTGTCCAACCTTTCATACCATGCTCTTGGAGCTTGCTTTAGACATATAGTGCCTTTTTTAATTTGCAGACCATATCACCATGCTTAGATAATTGAAATCCATCTAGTTGTTCAATGTACACTTCTTCTTCTAAGTCACCATTCAGGAAAGTAGATTTGACATCCATCTGATACACTTTGAAATCCTTGAAGGCAGCAAATGCAATAAATAGTCTGACTGCTTCAATTCTTGCCACCGGAGCAAAGGTTTCCTCAAAATCAATCCCTTCTATTTGAAAGTAGTAGCCTTTGCAGACTAATCTAGCTTTATTTCTAATTACTTCACCAACTTCATTTAGTTTGTTTCGGAAGACCCATTTGGTTCCAATCACATTCTTGTTTCTAGGTCTCGAAACAAGATCCCAAGTGTGATTTTTCTCAATTTGCATCAACTCTTCCTCCATTGCTTTGGTCCAATTTTCATCATTGTAGGCTTCATTTATTGTCTTAAGTTTAATCTTTGAAATCAGACAACATTCATCTGAATTTTGAGCAACATTCCTTCTAGTTTGCACACCTTTGCTTTTGCCACCTATGATCTAATCTTCAGAGTGGTTCAGTCTTACATACCTTGGAACTTTGAGAGTTTCTTGCACTTCTGCTTCTTGATCAGGCTCATTCAGACCTATCTCTTCTTCCTAATTTACCAGATCAGTCTAAATCTGACTTTCAGGAGAGGATTGAGTTCCTTGAATCAGAACACCATTCTGATCATCTTCATCATACTCATAAAATCTTGAGGGCTTCTTAATACCTTCATCAACCTTCACATTTGTACTTTCTATCATCTTTCTTAGTCTCTTATTGTAACACCGGTATGCTTTGCTTCGAGTGGAGTAACCTAAGAAAATTCCTTCATCACTTCTAGCATCAAACTTTCTTAGATCTTCATCTCTTTTAATGTAATATTTACTACCAAATACTCTAAAATATCTCACAGTAGGAGTGACGCCAAACCAAAGTTCATAAGGAGTCTTACCGGTATTGCTTCTGATTTGAACTCAATTGAGAGTATAGACTGCAGTGCTGACAGCTTCTCTCCAAAACATCTGGGGAACATTTGCTTCCATCATCATTGTCTTGGATGCTTCCTGGATGGTCCAGTTCTTTCTCTCTACTACTCCATTCTACTGTGGAGTCCTAGGAGCAGATAACTATCTTTTTATACCATGCTTCTCACAAAAGTCTATGAATTCACTGGATGTGAATTCACCACCTCTATCAGACCTTAGACATTTCAGTTTTAATCTAGTTTGATTCTCTACCATAGCCTTGAATATTTTGAACTTCTCAAAAGCTTCTGATTTCTCTTTCAGAAAGGTAACCCACATCATCCGGGAATGGTCATCAATCAGTAACATGAAATATCTATCACCTTGCATACTCGTGATTCTTGTCGGACCACATAGATCAATATGAACTAAGTCCAATAATCTGGTAGAGGACTGATCCTTGCTTTTGAATGCGACTCTGCTCTATTTACTCATCTGACATTCTTTGCACAAACTGTTTGCAGGTTTTACCAATTTTGGAAGATCTCTTACAGCCTAAGTATTACTTATCTTGATGATGTTATCAAAATTTACATGACACATCCTTCTATGCCATAACCAACTCTGATCTACTTGAACAAACAGACAACTTTTACCAGCACCAACCAAGTGGCATATATTACCTTTTGTTTGAGTACCGGATGCAATCTTTGTTCCAGATCTTTCAAAGATTTTGCATTTTCCATCCTTGAATCAGAGATCATAGCCTTTGTCCACCAACTATCCAACACTGAGAAGATTGTGCTTCAAACCTTCAACATACAGCACATTACCAGTTTTGTTTCTTCCATTAAAAGAAATAGTTCCTCTTCCTTTGATTCTACCAGCAGAATTATCACCAAACTTTACCATTCCTCCTTCATACCTTTCAAAATCTAAGAACTTGTTCTTGTCACCTGTCATATGGTGAGAGCATCCACTGTCAATAACCCAATCATCCTTCTCTTCAACTTGGGCAGCCAAAGCTCTTTCTACAACCTTATGATTGATAGATTCAGAGGATATTAGATCTTCTTCCTTGATCGCAATAAACACCCATTCATTTTCAGATTTGTTTCCTATCTCTGATTCATCATCTATTACTCCTTCATTATCATCTTCTTCATGAACATAATAACAATTCTTTTGGAACCTTTGTCTGCTAGAATTTGACCTTGTAGATCTTTCTGGACATCTTGAGGCAAAATGACCAATCTTATTGTAGTTGAAGCACTTAAAGGGTAATTTTCCTTCATACTTACCAGATCCTCTTGGCAGTCTCTTTGCAATGAGGGCTTCAAGTTGAGTTGTTTCCACTTCTTCCACTTCCATGTCTCTTCTTGTTTGATCATACCATGACAGCTTCCTTGAAGAGTTTTCTCTCGGATCAAAACTTTGTTTACCTTTCGCATAGGCACTGGCTTTGAATGCAGATTCAGTCTTGGGGGGATCATCTCCAAACTCGATCATTTCAAATGTAGCCAGTTTGCTAGCTAATTGGTCTCTTGTGACAGTTGTATGGGCTCTAAATTCATCAATGGCAGCAACCTTGATTTTGTAGGTAGCAGGAAGGGATCTGAGAATTTTGCCAACAATCTCATTTTCATCCAAAACTCCACCAGCATTCCTAATTCCACACACTAGCTCGTTTACTCTTGGCATAAAGGTAGTGATATTTTCATCATCTCTCATTTTCAGTCTTTCAAATTTCCCTTTGAGACTCTACAACCTTGCACTCTTAACATACTCATCTCCTTCATGCAGAAGTTCCAGCTTAATCCAGATCTCATAGGCAGTTGGTAGGTCAATAACATTTGAGAGCTCTAAGTCAGTTAATGCACTTAGAAGAGCCTCTTTGGTCCGCAGATTATTTTCAGCATCTGTGATTTCATTTAGAGTTGTCGGACCACCCTGTGGAGGTGTATATGCTTTTGTGACCATGGACAAGTACGCCTTTCCCATACACTCCAAGTGACATTTCATGAGACCTTTCCAAAGAGAGAAGTTGGTTCCATCAAACTTCGGACTGTCCTTCTTGTATGACGACATCCTAGATCTCCTCAAGCAGTCATGCTCCTTTTAGAGGAACTTAGCTCTGATACCAATTGTTAGATCTAGGGCACACAACTGAGAGGGGGGGTGAATCAAATGTACAAAAACTTGCTTCTAATTCAAACACTTAAATCCTCTTTGTTATTTAATAGCATATCAATTATCACTCATGAAAGCATAAAGCATAAACACTAGAGCAGATACACATCAACACATGAGACACCAAGATTTTGACGTGGAAAACCTGGTCAAGGGAAAAACCATGGGGTGATTAACCCAAGGATTATTCTCTATTAGAAGAATAAGAAAAATAGATGGCACATGCCAATTAGGGCTCACTGCTCACAAGAGGCACACTGCCTACAAGAGACACACTGTCTACAAAGTAACAAGTATTACAAACTTGAACTGGAGATTGACATCTTTACCATGTCTGGATCAGTTCCATTTAAGCTCGAAAACTCCTGCTCTGCCTTTCACTCTTCTTCTTCACTATGCCACACTCATCCACACCAAGACACCCTTCAAAATGAATTCACAATCCCTTATTTATACAAGGCATCGACTTAGGAACAATCATCTAAGTCGGCAAGCACCTATAAGATCATTCGCAAGACATGTAATACATCCGGTCGGCCTGTCTTAGGAAGAACACCAATATCCATGGTTATTCTTCAAATGCAAAGTCAAACTTCAATACAAACCGCTAATAAGAATTGTACATGATACAAAGATCGCCAAAACCTTTCCTGAGTCATCAGGAACAACTGCACTTTATCAGCTTACTGGAATTCTTCTCTTCTTCATCCGAAACTTCAAGAACACAGTCTATCATCACTGTCATAATGAAAAAGGTGCTTCTAGACCTCGAAACCATGAACAAATCTATTTGTTACTTCACACAAACTTCTTCAACACTCTCTCCAATCCACAGAATGAGATAATGCAATTCTGGATCTCACCGGACCTTTCTGTGACCCTCTGTCACCTCTGAACACCTGCTGGAACCGGTTCTACTTGAGCGACCATAACTTCTTCAGATCATCATGCAAACCTCTGAAATCTTGACTAGAACATCTCAAGACTCATATCTACAAACCCTTTAAACCGTATCCTTTGATCCTCAACCTATTGAGGACTTTTGCCTTCTTGTCATCACTATTCTTCATTGTTCCTGATTGAGACTTATTCTCTCAATATCCTCAGCACACAGCTCATCTAATCCTTCTCATTAATACAATATGAGTATGTTGACATCAATGACAACACTGGTTATCCTCATACTTGTAACAGATCTCATTTAGCAAAGTCCCACACTTAGAGATCAATCCCATCTTATTCCAGTTTGCAGAGCTTTAACAGCTTCATGCAAGGGTGCAAAACTAGGTGATAACAATTTTGGCATGCCCGGTGGGACCCAAAGTCAGAAGACAACAATCAACTTAACAATCATTATTGCTGGTTTTGATGTGCAGCTAGTGATTACAGACCTTTAGAGGTTAAAGTTTGCATCTCTGGCAACTCAGGCTGAGGAAGGACAAGCAGATCAGTTCTATCATTACATGTTTTATGAGAAAGGTACAAACTAGGAGTTCAAGTTCAAGTCCATTCAAATATTTGCAGCTCTCTCCACCCAGAAGATAGAGCAGAGCTGTAGCAAGGACTCCAGTTTCCAAAAGAGTACAGTCAACTCCACCAGGTTTCAGACCAGTTGCTTCTGTAGTTCCCACATTAACTCAAGCAAATATACCTACAACCCTTCAGATGGCAAGAAATCAGCCATTCGTGACTTTTGATGGAGGTAGCCCTTTCAATCTAATGGTACATGATGTCATACCCATGGCATCTTTGAAGAATTTACCCCATTTCACAGGGGAAAATCAGACTACTCCTATTGAGCACATTAGAGACATAGCATCTCTATGTGGGGTACATCATGTCACTCAAGAGAATGTAGCCATTAGATTGCTAGATACCTCTTTTAAGGGGAAGGCGTTGCAATGGTTTAAGAGTCTACCAGTGCAGACTATTACAACTTGGGATGATCTAGGAGAGAAATTAAACAGACAATTCTAAGACAAATCAAATAATTTATCATTGGTCAAACAGATGACCACTATAAAGAGAGCTCCTCAGGAACAGATGATGGATTTTAACTTTAGATTTCAGAAGACATGGGATAGAATCCCTGCCATGGTAAGACCTCCAGCTGAATATGCATTTCTATATTTTTTGAAAGCCCTAAATAGTGATATTTCAGTAATGATTCAATCACTAGGAGGTAAGAGTTTACCAGATGCTTATGAATTAATAATTAGAGTAGAGAATAATCTGATTCAAGATGGAAAAATAGCAACCAGACTGCAGTGCCTATTTTTCCTGAGATTCAAGCTTCCACGCCTTTGCCAATTCCATGTTTTCCCTCTGTACCTACTATCGCAACATTACCTAATACTGTCAATTCTGAGCCTTCTACCTCTAGTTCATCTCAAGAGTTGAAAGAGATTAAAAATAGTCAACAAAAGATTGAGGGCATCCTTCAAACTTTTGGAAATGAGCTGGTGAACATAAAGAAACAGCAATCCCAGAGGCCCTTTTAGCCTTATCAGCAACCTAGTCTAGGGTAGAATCAACCATTTCAAGGCCAAAATCAGCCGTATCAAGCTAATAGGACTCCATATCAAAGCAAATATCAAGGTGCCAAGCAAAATGTGAATCAAAGACCTTTTCAACCTTATAATTTGGCACCTATTAATGCAGTAAGAGACTTAGTCCCTACTCAGAACAACCTTGCGGCTGAATATGAGTGGTGCTACCCATGTAATCAGCCGCACAGTCAAGCGGCCTGTTCAAATGGAGTCATAAATTAGGCTTTAATGGTGCAAAATGTGGCAGCCTCACAACCAAGTACACCAAATGATGGGGCTATGCAACAATAGGAGCAGCCTTAGAGTGATTCAGCCTTCATGAACTGGTAGCAGGGCAAATTTTGTGGCATGAATAGAGAGAATACACCAGTGGCAGCAAATACAAGGGCCAAGAAGAGGGGTTATGAGGTAGAACAAACAGAAAATAAAGGAAAAGTGTCTGCTGATGTTCCTGCACCCCATAATCCCAATATTTTGCAAAGAAATGTTCCAGCAGCAGTAGGGGATATGCCTAACTTGCAAGCAAAGGTTGCTGCTATGAGATCAAATTAGAGGGTGGGTGCCTTTTCACCTTTCAATATTATTAAAAATATGAAAAAGATGAATGTGACAATGTCTATGTGGGATTCTTTAGCCATCCCGGGCCAAAAAGACATATTGCAATCTGCCTTGTCTGATTTGAAAGTATCTAATGATACTACTATTGATCCAAATAAGGCTGTCCTTACCAATTCACCCAGAGATAACTGCAAACAGCCTAACAAAGGTGCCAAGTCACTCCCATTTTATATATCATTGATAATTGGAGACAAATTAGTTCATAATTGCATGGTGGATAGTGGAGAAAGCAGTTCTGTGATGCCTAAGCAAGTTGCAGACTAATTAGGGCTCAAGTACCAGCCTCTTGAGAAGGGTGTACTCCAATTAGATGGTACAACTATTAGTATTGTGGGTGTAATAAAAGACCTAGGCCTCACCCTTCACACTTGCCCAAATGTTTCCATCCTCCAAGAAGTTTTTATCATTGATTTGCCCCCTTACTTTGCCATGTGCCTATCAAGAGTATTCACAGCCAAAATAGGAGGATACTTATCTTCGGACTAGTCCCACATGTTTTTTAGGACCAGATATGGCACCAAAGTAACTTTAAAATCTGAGTTACTTTCAAATCATCACATAGAGCCCTACACACCAAGTGTTGTTAATGCAAATCGCATTATTTCTGATGATCCTGAATTAGTTGCTGCTCAAGAACTACAAGTTGAAAGCATACCAAAGGTATTCTTAAGGGAGTGGTCCTCAGAAGATGTTGTAGATGATCCTGAGGAATATATTCAAGAAACCGATATGGGGATTTACATACTACATGAGCCTGAGGCAACAATTCCAAGTATGGTAAAAGATGCAGAACAATATACAGGGTAGCAGAATGAAGTGTGGAAACTATATTTTGATGGCTCTAGAAGCGGAAATGGATCCGGTGGTGGAGCGATGCTTATGTCCCCACAGGGTGAAAGGTATTATTCTACTTTTCGTTTTGCCTTTTCATGCACCAATAACACTGCTGAATATGAGGGGCTAATCCAAGGATTGCAATGGGCAAGAAAAAGGAAGATTGGCTACCTGTAGGTGTTTGGGGATAGTGAACTCATTGTGAATCAGGTAATAGGACTGCATCTTACAAGAAGTGATGTTCTAAAATGTTACAAGCATAGGGTGTGGAACATGATTGAAGAGTTTGATGCTTTCAACCTGATCTCCATTCCAAGAAGTCAGAACTCTCATGCTAATAGGTTAGCCACAATTGGGGCTCAATTTGACATCCCTAGTGATATTCCAAGGGAAAATGTGCAGCCTCATGTAAAGATAGTGGATAGGCCTTCTATCCCAGATAATAATATTCACTGGCAAGTTTTTGAAAGTGATGAGCAGATCCTACGTTTCTTATTAGAAGAAGATGAATTTTCTGTGATAAATTAGGATAAGCTCAATCAGCAATATGGCAATGATCAATTTGTGCAGTTGAGAACAAATAAACTACCCAAGGGATTGGTAACCTTGGAGTCTATTTTTGGCATAGATGATCAATTGAACAAAAGCAAGACTGACATGCAGATTAAGGAGGAGCATTATGAGGAATTAGAAATTTTCAAAGGCAGGCTCCTTAAAATTGGTAAAATCTGCTCAGCTGAGGACAGAAGTGTTTTTATTACTCTCTGTCAAGAGTTTAAAGATGTGTTGGCTTGGGATTATTCAGACCTAAAGGGTTTTGATCCTCAGATGGCCCAGCATACCATAGAGTTGGAACCAGGTACAAAACCTGTGAGGCAGAAGCAAAGACACTTAAATCCAAAGCTTGAGCCTCTAATGATTAAAGAACTAACTAAACTAATGGAGGGGAAAATCATTTTTCCAATCAAGCACACTTCTTGGGTCTCCAACCTTGTTCCTGTAAGAAAAAAGAATGGAGAAATTAGACTATGTGTCGACTTCAGGGACCTGAACAGATCTTCTCTAAAAGACCATTACCCATTGCCCTCAATGGAGCAAATTCTTTAGGTAGTGGCTGGCTAAAAAATATTTTCTTTGCTTGACGGTTTTTCTGGTTACAATCAAGTGTTAGTCAAGGAGGAGGATCAGTTCAAGATAGCTTTCACCACCAAATGGGGTACCATGGCCTACCAAAGGATGCCTTTTAGCCTCTCAAATGCTGGCTCTACTTTTCAAAGAGCCATGGATATGGCATTTAAAGGTTTGCTGTACAAACTGGTGCTGGTGTATCTGGATGACATAATGGTCTTTTCCAAGAATACAGCTGAACATCTATCTCATCTAAGGCTGGTATTTGAAAGATGCCTTGAGTTTGGGATATCCCTTAATCCAAATAAATGCATTTTTGCTGTCCATGAAGGCAAGCTGTTAGGGCACGCTGTGTCAAAGGAGGGCATTACCATTGATGCTGAAAGGGTAAGAGCTATTCTGGAGCTTCCCTTACCCAGCCATAGGAAGGGATTACAAAGTTTTATTGGCAGAATTAATTTTCCATGAAGATTCATCCCTGATATTGCGAACCTTTTGAAGCCTTTGACATCCATGTTAAAGAAGAACATAGTTTTCAGTTGGATGAAGGAGGCCAAGCTCAGCTTTGAGTCTATCAAGGAGGCATTAGCGGCTGCACCAACTTTAATAAACCCTGACTTTTCCAAAGACTTTATCTTATATACTTATGGCGGCCCAGATACAATCTCTGCGATTTTGGTACAGCAACAGAGTAGCGGCTTTGAGCAGCCAATCACTTTTTTCAGTTAGGGGCTGGAAGAATATGAGCAGAGATATAGCTTTGTTGAGAAGCACATCCTTGCAGTGATAAGGAGCCTCAAGAAATTTTGGTATCTTGTTTCAAATAACAAGATACATTTGATGGTGGCTCATCCCAGTGTGAAGGAGTTCCTGTTGAGCAAAGATATAAATGAGAAAAGAGCCAGTTGGATCACCAAGGTCATGGAATATGACATCGATATCCAGGTAACCAAGCTTGTCAGAGGCAAGGGACTCAGCGAACAGCTTGCTACCAGTTCCAACAAGGGGGATGAGACGCTTTTGACCATTGAGGATGCACCTCAAAATAATTTAGAGATAGTGGGGACAAGTTGGGTTACTGATATGACTCAATTTTTGCAGACTGGCAAATGTCCAGTAGGTCTGGATAAAACCAAGAGAAGATATTATAGACTGCAGTCCATTCCATATGTTTTGATTAATGGCACTCTTTTCAAGAAAGATTTTAATGGTGTATTGCTAAGATGCATTGCTGGAGATCAGACTGATAAGGTACTGCATGAATTTCATAATGGAATAGCGGGAGGTCATTTTGCCCTGAGGACTACTGCTTGGAAGATAATGAGAGCTGGATATTACTAGCCCAGCCTATTTAAGGATGCCCATGCATGGGCGAGGAAATGTGTAAAGTGTGCCATTTTTGCAAGAAAGGAAAGGCTGCCAGCCTTACCTCTACGGCCAATTCAAATAGAGCAACCCTTCATCAGATGGGGTATTAACTTCATAGGACCCATTAATCCACCATCAAGTGCAGGCCACAAGTGGATTCTTATAGCTATAGATTTTTTCACAAGATGGACTGAAGCAGTGGCTCTAAAGGAATCAAATGAAAATGTTGTTTTAAATTTTTATCATGATTTGATTTCTAGATTTGGAGTGCCTAAGTCAATAATTTCTGACAATGCTTTAGCCTTTGTTGGCCTGAAGATAACTGACTAGGCTATTAAGAATGGGATTTATTTGAATACTTCTTCCAATTATTACCCACAGCGTAATGGTTTGGCTGAGTCTACCAACAAAAATCTCATAAGGATTATTAAAAGATCAATGGAAGATAGCCAGAGGACCTGACATACTAATTTGAAATATGCCTTATGGGCTGATAGAATAACTCCTAAGAGGTCCATTGGAAATTCTCCATATATGTTAGTATATGGGAAGGAAGCAAGATTGCCTATCTCTGTAGAACTGCCAGCACTGGACATCATGAACCAGCTGGAGATGTTTAAAGAAGAGAATCCCATGGCTGTTAGATATGCTTAGCTTATGGAGCTTGAAGAAATCAGAGACAAGGCTATGAAGACTATGGAATATCATCAGCTACAGACCAAAAGAAGTTTTGATCAAAAGGCCACTCCCAGAATCTTTAGAGAACGTGATATGGTGCTCAAATGGGATGAATTGAAGAGCAGGCCAGGAAAACATTCCAAGTTTGACAGTATGTGGAGTGGCCCATTTCTCATCACTAAATGCAAGGAGCACAATGCATTTCAGTTATCAAATGTGGATGGACAAAATCTACCTATCCCAGTCAATGGGTTACACCTAAAGAGGTGTTTTGAGGTATGAGTGCCTTGTAAATCAATAAATTAGGTCTCTATGCTTTCAATAAGTGTTGTTGCACATTAGTTTAGATCTTATTTTTGCTTTCCCTAAGTGTTGTCTAGCACAGTTGAGTGGTTGCTTGCAACATTTTGTCTTGTTTTGGTCTCTCTGTTCCCCTCTGCTGTAATAAATTGTTAAATTCAAAAAGCCTCCATATATTTCTAGTCTCAATATGACTCTATGCCCAAATGGATATATCAGGCCATTGATCTAACTATTTAGTAGGCAAACATCCCATAGAAGTCGCCAAATTATTGACCCATCTTTCCTCTGACCAGAGCCAAACAGTCAACCTGGTATTTTCCTTGAGAATCCTTTGGAAAATGTTCCCAAACTTTGAAAAGTGCCAAATTGCCTAACAAACCTTACCATTGGAAAGAGCTTGAAAAAATAGGCAGGTTTGCTTTTTACACCACCCTGAAATTCGGCCAAATAAAGAAGTTATCCATGGTCAAAGTTTGGTCAAACATATAGTTCAAATATATATTTGGCGAGCTTGCAAATCTATATCGGCCTTAGAAAATATTGAGAAAAGTGAGTTTTATACATTTTTTGAATGTATATCGGGCCAAGGAAATGCATATACAAAGGGGGAATCTTTCATAAATTCCCAGAATATTCTTGTTTTGTATATCCGGTTGCATAAAAATATACAAGGATGGAATGTATATTTGGCTTGTATATTTGCTTGTACAAGTGAAAGATACAAAGAAATATGCATGGAAAATATACAAGGCCGGAAAACATACATGTGAATAGTGGAATGTATATTTGGCTTGTATATTCGCATGTACAAGTGAAAGATACAAAGAAATATGCATGGAAAATATACAAGGCTGGCGGACATACATGTGAATAGTGGAATGTATATCAGGTTTGTATATTCACATATACAACCCAATATGCATGGAAAATGTACAAGGCCGATCTATATGCATTAGGAATAGTGTAAGATATATTGGCAGGTTGCTACAGTGGCTTGTATATTTGTGCTTGTATGTTCGTAGATACAAGCGAAATATACAAAGAAATGTACAAGGAGAAATATACAAGCCGGACTCGACAGGGCAATCAAATATACTTAATGGTCTTTTGGGGTCTAACTTGTATGTATATGGCGCTTGTATGTTCACATATACAAGCAAATGTACCATGGCAATATGCAAGCCGGATTTCAAAAAGTGCTTCTAGTTTGCTTCATAAAGGGTTGGAGTCTATAGCTTGCATGTATATGGATTTGTATATTGGTGATATACAAGTCAAAGATGCAAATGAAATATACAAGGTGGATGTCAATCAAAGATCAAGTCCGGCACATAAAGCTTTTAGGTCCACCTTGTCTGTATAGGTGTTTTGTATATTGCGATATACAAACAAATGTACAATGAGATACATACAACCTGAACCTAACCCAAAAGTTAATTCTCACAAATTCAAGCATGGGGTCTGCGGCTTGTATGTTTGCATATTCAAAGGAAGAGATACAAATGGTGGGACCCGCACATATAAGGGAAATTGTATGCATATGCAATTTTGAAAATACAAAGGATATACAGGGACCGATATGCAAAGCACCATGGATGTGCAGAAGGAATTTCAGAAGAGTTTTTGAATGCCAATTCAGGTGCCAAGATGCAAATGATATACACATAGATGCAGATGGAGTATATACATGTGGTTGACCAAAACTTTGACCACTTATATCTCCTCCATTTTGGCAATTTTTGACTTGCTGTAAGAGACAAAGTTGCATATTTTGGTCCCCTCTTTCTTTTGGCAGGGTTTTTAGGAGCTTTTGTCCCTTTTCAATTTTCAAATCTAGAGTTGCATGTTTTGGTCAAGGGGACGTTTCAGCGACTATTGTTGAGCAGTTGCAGATATTTTTAGGGCATTCATTGTTGCGCAAAGATGAAGCAGCTCGGATTGATGCTTAGAAATATCTTCCCAACTTCCTCTTCCGGATATTTTCATCTTTTCTACTGTAGATCGATGAGTAAGCTGCTTGCATTCAAGACTCCAAAATATCTCATATCCGCCCAATGCCAGATATTGACGCCATGACTAATGCAGCTGGACTGGCATTAATGTGGATATTTTTTTTCGATTCTAGCTCATAGAGGACATTTTTGTAACTGACTTAGGAATTTTGGAATGCTATAAGTATGCATTCATATGTTGTAAAGAAGGTTGGAAATTTTTTGGCATTTAGGCTTTCTATTTCCAAACAAAATTTTCATATGCTGTAACCTTGCCTTTTCATTGAATATATGCAAGTTATTTTTACCTCTTTGCTGATTTTTCTAGTTCTATGTGAATCTGCGTATGGTTGTCTTTGAATGTTTCATTCCCCTCAATCATATTGCTTCTCGCCTCTGCTGGAGTCATCTAATCTATGTATACCTACTTGTTGTATTTGATTATATTGTGCATTTTTCTCAGTTGTGAAAATTTCTTTAAATCTGTCTGGTGTATCACCCTTTGTTTTCAAGCTTTTGTTTCATTTCCATTACAAGCTTCCCTTCTCCCTTTTCCCCTCAAAATTCAGTAGTTTTAGGTGATAACTAGACAAGGAAGCCGGCCTTCTCTGGAGGTCTAATCTCATTTAGCAAAGTCCCACACTTAGAGATCAGTCCCATGTTACTCCAGTTTGTAGAGGTTTCACAGTTGTATGCAAGGTTGCAAAACTAAGTGAGAACAGGTATATGGGATATGGTATTCATATTGGATATGATAGATTGTGATGGTCGTGAAGCTTGGATTGTTGGTTGTGTTGGTATAGTTTGGGAGGCTTGCATACTGTGAGTTATGGGGATAGCTTGTGACGTTTGGAGCATTTGCACTTGGGCCACATGGATAGCTTGTGTTACTTGAGGCATGGAAATGGTCATGGTAGGTGGAGGAATATGTTGAGGAACATGGAAAGGTGGAAGGTTCAGATTCTGTGACATAAGAGGGAGCACATTGGTTGGTATGATCAAAGGTTCTAAAGTGTGCTCCAAGCATGGTAGATCAAATGAAGTAACAATAGGCAATGAAAGAGATGTGGTAGAAGATGGAGCTTGTGATATAGTGGGGGATGGTGTAACTATAGTAGATGGTCCCTTTGCAACAATAGCGGGAGTGTTTGGATTGTGTTCTCTAATAGCGAATATGTCAAAATCTCTTGGTAGTTTAGCGCCCATGCGAGCAAGTTGCAAGAAGTAGTGATTAGGCTTAGATAGAACAAGTCTCTCAACTTGATCCCACACATGGGTGTCCTAAAATTTTGATAACTCTTCTTGGGATTGTTCTTCAAAAGTTTCAAAAGTTGTTGGAGGTTGCACTTGTTGTGAGGATGATTCTCCAAGGGTATACCCATGAGGCATAAACATATGAGGAGGCATACTAGTCATGAATTGAGTTGCGTCCTTAAGATGTGTCGATCTAAGTTGTTACATCTCAGCTTGCAATTTGGCTTCCATTTCAACTCTATATTTAGCTTCCATTTTAGCTCTATATTGACTCCTAGTTTGAGGCATGATGTTGATGTTGAAAACTGAAGCTTAGTTTGTCAAAGTTTTGAGACCCAAAAGATGATTGTTTGCTAATTGGTTGGTTGGTTGGTTTGCTTGGTTGCTGATTTATTGTTTTGCTTAGTTGGTTGATTCGTTGTTGGCTGGTTTCCCTAGAGAATAGTTCACACACTCAAGGGAAAAGTTGTTTGCTAAAGATTGCTATGGTGTTGATGTTTGCTGAATCCAAAGTTGATGTTTTGCTGATGGATCAAAAAGATTGATTTGATGTTTGGTTTCCTAGTTTGAAATCTCAAAAAGATGAAAAGCTCATGAAATACGATTGATTGGTAAGCTCAAAATAAGGAGACAAAGTCCAGGTATCTGCTAATAATTAGAAACAGGTCTGAAAGCTAATGCTAAAGCTGAGCAAACTGGATTTGTGGCTAATTCAGCTGAGTCACTAAGATTTGCTGGTATTGGACCACAGGTGATAAGTGATAGCTCATATGTGACTCAGAGAATGCTAAAGGCGACTGGTAATAGCTCAAATGTAGACTGGTTTAGGTTCTGAAATAGGTTACAATATTAACCAAAGGTGATCCAAATGTTCAGAGGCAATAACTATTGGCTCAAAAGTGATTTACTATTGATTGGAAGTGACTCAGGTTAAGCTAAAGGCGAAATATTGTTGTTTAAAGGTGACCTAATTCAGATAAGAGGTGACTGACTATTGTTTAGATGCGACTCGGTTTATGCAAAAGGCGATTAATTGTTGTTCAGATGTGATTTAGTTTAGGCAAAAAGTGAATAATTATGGTTTAAAAGTAATTATGTTGTCTGTATGTGGGTAGTTTAGGCTTAAGAGTGACTTTGTTTGTCAGGAAAGATGTCTGATTTGTGATTTTTGACAAGAAAATAGTAATTGTAGTCACGCACTCACAATAATCACAAACTTGTATAACCTAGGCTAGGAAAGGACTATATTTGTTGAATCCCCTAGCTGTGCTTATTCAAAGAGGATAGCTTCAGGATCTTGGTAGCACCGGCTCCCCTCCATGGCACTCACTTCTCACGCATACCAAGATCTGGGTTTCCTTAAAGGCCTATCCCTCACCAAACCTTAGGATTGTCCCTGCTATCTCTTCTAAGAACCACGTGAATCGGGGCCGCTTCAAAGGTCCCACATTTTGCATCAACAAATAGAGGGTTTTTGGCTACTACACAAAGTCACTAATAAGGGCATCCGTTCAGGTGGCTATACATGCAGCAGCGCTACTCTCCATTGTGGAGTCTCCCAGCCTTCAAGGGTTATGCCTTGGAGGGTTTTGGGGGAGGTTGCTATCGGTATAACGCAACAACACATGTTGTTTCTGGCTTTCGACACAAACACTTTTCTTATATAGCGGTTTGGAAGGACTTGGCTTTAGCCCGTTACCGCTTGAGTCGTATCCCTTCTCACACTGGGAAGGCAAGCCCTCTAAAGAAAATAACAAGTTCTCATACACCCAAAATCCATTTGATAGGCAAGGGGGGAGAATACTTTTGTTATTAAATTTGGCTTACAATCAATCACATGCAAGCAATCAAAAAAAGATAAATCAAGCATGGAGCAAGCAATGATTCATTTTAAGCACCAAGCCCAAATGTTCCTAATTTAGTGAAAAACCAGAAGTCTTGGACATCTCAAAGCTACAATAGATATGTTAGTAGTTTGATAACCTCCTTTTCTTGGACAAATTGATAAGATGCTGCACAAATACCTAATTAGTAGCCAAGAAAACAAACTGCAAATTATACAGACTGAAAGCGCACAGTTTACCAGAGGCAATTTACTGTCTGTCAAAAGTGATCTCTATTTCAGTCACAGGAATTACTGCAGATTAAAAGCGATTTCAAAAATGCCAAATGTGGATCATTGAAGTTCAGAAGCAACACGAAAAAGCATGAGGTGGCTGGTTAGGGATCATAGGTGACCTGGATCTAAAAAAAAGACAATACGCAACAAAAAGCCCTAATTCTATAGAAAGTGATTCAATTATCTAAAAGCAGCCACTGTAAGATCAAAAGCAATTAGGTTAAATACAAAGGCGACCACTGTTAGTCTAAAAATGATGCAGAATAAACAAAAGCAATCACTATCTTCTTATAAGCAATCCAAAAATGGCTAAAGGCGGTAGATTTCAGTGTAGAAGCAACGCAGGTATGTAGACAACAACAATTTTTTGCTCAAAAGTGACTGGAACTTGCCGTAAGCGCTCGAAAAATCTAATCTTCATAAAAACAACTTCAAACAGCAAAGTTAATCAAGGACGTGAGTCCCACCGGGCATGCCAAAATATGATAGGTAAAAAATTAGGTTATTAAGATCAAGCATAGCCATGAAAACCTAACCCTACCATCATCAAAGAATCTAATCTAAATGAAATCAAAAGTAATGCAATTCAAGCACAACATCACCTAGATTGTGTGATTCCTTGTTTATGATGTGGATTGCTTCTTCAACAATGAGTAATTACGAAGATAAAAGCTGCCATGATAGATGATAATGATAAAAGCTCAATGGATGCTATGGATTCTCAAATGCTCAATATGCTCAAGATGATAATGTAGACACTATATGAATGTTGGATAGATTGTAGTATGGAATGAGAGGGTGTTTATATAGAACTCAACCAAAATCAATCAACGGTGGAGATTTGGTGGCTATGTGAATGGCTAAGATTAAAAGATAGTCATAGGTGAATGTGAAGATGACAAGTGGCAGGAAGATAGGGCTCATGTGTGCTTGTGTACATAAAAAGTACTACCAATGAAAGATATTAAATAAAAGGATGTAGTACCACTTATCTTTTTAAATGAAAGGGGCACACATGTTGGCTCATAAGATAAATAATAAGATAAATTAATTAAATAAATACAATTTATTTAATTAATTGGATAGTGGGCTTTATGGAAGGAATCTTTAATTAAATAAATAAGATTTATTTAATTAAAAATAGATAGAATGAAGATAATTAAATAATTGAAGATTGTTTAATTATAGTTTAGAAGAAATAGCTAACGAATTAATTAAATAAATTAGAATTTATTTAATTAATAGAAGAAATATATGTTAGGAATATTGAACCAGTGTGTTAGTCAAATGCAGATCATGTGATAATGCGATATTTGAATGTTAATGATAATGAGTCAATTTTGGGTGTCTACAAACAACACACTTGACACCAAGATTTTTGACGTGGAAACCCAGTTAAGGGAAAAACCACGGTGGGGGTTAACCCACAAAAGTTTAATACCCTGTTAAAAGTAATTTACAAATGGGAATGCACATGCATTCAGGCTCACTGCCTAGAGCTCACTGCCCAAATGGAGGCTCACTACCTATGGAACTATTACAATAGAATAACAGATATCTGAACTAATTAATAGCATCTACCTATGCAAAAGTTTTAGTTCTGGTTAAGTACAAAAACTGATCTTACACATTTTATCTTTGCTCTGCTCTTCTTACTGTTTTGCCTTCATTTGCACTTTGGATTTCTACTCTTCTTACATACACCTTCTTCGCATATGCCACACACCCTAAATCATTTGATTCCATCAACTATATATATCCATAACATGATCTACAATCATTTTATCAGTCAGCTTCAACAACACTTAGAACTTTTATGAATGCTCTATTTTGTCGGCTAGATCTATGCATAGCTTAAGATGTGGACCAAAACTTGCTCTTGAAAATCAGCGTTTATGTTGGCCACTATCACTAATCATCACCATTTATCCAACAAAAAACTTCCATACATCTTAAATGAAGATCTTCTGCAAGGTCGGCATGTTCTTCTTCTGTCTGCTCTGACAAACTGGAACCCGGTACTCAGAGGCTAATATCTTTGGAATCCTTCATCACCAGAGGGAAAAAATATGGATTTAGACTATCTTGACAATGCATATAACTCCCCTAGATCTACAGCTAATCATGACTTTCCACCGGAGAGATCTGGACCAAAATACCGAACCCTGTCACTTGTTCTGTTCCTAACTGTTTGGATTTAGACACATTTTGAATCTAACTTCCGGTATGAATAGATTGTGTTATGCAGATGATTAGGATGATCTTAGTTGCCATCAATGACAAATTTTATCATGCCTAGAAGTGTCTCTTGCCAACAAGGTCTGCATCAGTATAAATGTTTTTCATCATCTGCCCACTAGATAGAAACACTAGAGGAAGGGAAACAATAAATAAGAGAGGAGAAACAAGTGTCTTAGGGATAGTCGTATAGGAGGGTGCCCCCAAGTGACCAACTGCAATGCTATGTCCATAAGACACAAAACACAACGATGAAATCAGAGAGAGAGGTAATATAGAAGAATGACAATACAAATAGAAGGTCACATCAGAGGCTGTCTCATGGTATCCCAGACCTTACAAGAGAATCAGGGGTCATCCCAGGAGGCCTAAACAACACATAACACATCACGAGGGAAGTACATCACTAGAGAGATAAAGGGTTAGAAATACTTACCTGTAGGATCTTCGTGCTAAGTCTTGTCAGATCAAGAAAATCATTGTCATCTTCCCAAACATAAGGTATAATTACCAAGTCATTATCATTATTCTTTTGGTCATTCTTAAATGCTTCTTGGTTTGCCTCAATGTTTGGTGGAATGTGTTATTGTTGAAGTTCATTAGTACACATATGCTCTGTCCTCTTAGGTGGTGGGAGAAGAAAATTATTTTGATTGATCTCAATGTCCATCCTTGAGGGATTTAATGTGAGATACTTCTCCTCATCCACTAGTGCTACATCCTTAGTGATGTCTAAATGACTTGAATATTCAAACAAAGGAGGGACATTAAATGTCTTCTCTTCCTTAGTGAAATCCAAGGTGTGTGAACAATCAACTAAAGGAAGAAGGTTGGTGCGATGATCCATAGAGGTTTCATGCACTAGGATAGGATTTTGATTATTGTTAAATAAATGCTCATTGTCTACCCATGGAATGTTCTTTGTTAAGGGGATCTCTTCATTCACTAATGCTTTATCTTGGCTAGGGAGAGCATTGGAATGGCAAAGTGGTGATGTCTCTTCATTTGCTAATGCTTCATCTTGGCTAGAGTGAGCATTAGAATAAAGATTTGATAGTATGATGTTAAGAGATGTGTCAATGAAACCATCCTCTTGCATCAAAGTGTCCTCATGGGGAGGAACAACCTTAAGAGAGGGATCATAATGTAAACCAAAGTTATCATCACATGTTTTAGCAATAGGTACCATAGGGGAATGTTCCAAAAAGTTGTCTAAGGTTTCATCCAACATCTTGAGGTCATCACTAGTATATATATTATTGAACATGAATTTAGTGAGATCATCCAATATCAAAGGATATATTCCCATGAGATTTGTGAAGCTATCAAAATCAGATATATAACAAAGGATTTCGTATGTAGAGCACATAGAGAGATCAACATCATGAATGTGTGCTATTTGTTCTAGAGCTTGAGGATATTAATCAGTGAATTTACAGAAATGATCCATGTCTATGATGTATGAAAACAATTCTTCCAAAGACATAGCCATGATATATGTCTCCAAATGAATGTAAAATCAGATTTTAAAAGTTTTCCAAAAGTATGCAAAAGACAAGTGCAAACTATATGCAAAGATGACCTAAAATGCTTGATTTTTTGTACCTTTGTCAATGCAATTAAGTGAAAGCAAATTGTGTTGTAAGGATTTTGATCAGGGGTAGAAAATTATATGTCTAATATTAGTTCCAAAATAGCAATAAGATCCTTCACAACACACTCTTGATGCAAATCCAAGATAATGCCAAGTCAAACTATAGAGAAAATATGTCGAAATAGGCACTTTTTTCACCAAAACTGAATGCAAAAGAGCATAACAAAGGGTGTTGTGAAGAAAGTGATGATGGATAGAAAATTATATCAGTAATAACAGCCACTTAATGTCAAAATGCCCAACACAACACACTTTTAGTTCCACTTAAGGTAAAACCCTAGTGAAATATAGCAAAAATAGGCTATTTTTCACAGTTTTTCAATTCCAAGACCTAGCAAAAGGGGTGTTGTAATGAATTTCAGGAGGTACAACAAATAAAATCAATGATATCAGTCATCTCAATCCATAAAATTGATCACAACATGCTTGGAGTGCAAACTAGGTCAAACCCTAGGGCAAAAAAAGTCAAAATGTGTAGTTTTTCACCAAATTTTCAATACAAGAGCCCGTTAAAATGGTTTTGTGAAGATTTTTAGGAGGGGCAGAAAATGATTACCCTAATAACAGATAATTAATGTAAAAATACTCTTCACAACATGCCTATAGTGCAAGTTTATAGAGTCGATAAGGCCAATTTTAGTGAAAATCGTTGAGATCTTAAAACAAAATGTTATGTGAATGTTTTGAAGTCTAATTTATGATGAAAATGAATTACTCTTAAATCTAAAAATGATTTCCAAGCTTTAATGTGCAAAATGCCAAAGTAAATCTAATGAAAATGCATGAAAATTGCTAGTTTTGTTGAAATTTTCTATGCAAAATTGCAAATATTTGAAATCTAAATACAAATTTACACTTAAATGCAAGACTACAGCCAAATTTTAATTTGAATGAGCCTCTAAAATCAGAATAAAAATTTGAAAGAAGATTTTGCCTACTAACCCTAGATTTTGGAATTACTAGGTTTAATGAAAATTGCCAAAATTTCTACAAAAGCCTAGCAAATTATGATGAAAATGCAATGCAAATTATTGAATTTTTGTGTTTTTCTGTAGTTTATATTAGATCTGATGAAAAAATCATGAATTAGAGAAATTTAAAAAGAATTGATGCAATTTAGTGATCTACATGAAAATGCAAGCTAGGGTTTTCAAAATTTTGCAAATTTTTTAATTTTTTTGAATTTTTCTCAATGCAATAAAATGAAAGACTATATGAATGAATGAAATCAATCCAAATCTGAAGACAAACACTCAACAAGTTGCAATTTAAGTCCAAAAACATGGGTTCACCAAAATGTTTAGGGTAAAATTTGGGATTGTTTAGTTTTTAGTGTTTAGATGTTTGAATCCTCCTTTCACCCTATACATTTAAGGATCTAGGGTCAAGTGGCAATTCACTATCATACCCTAGGTCACTGTGAAATGTAGGGAAGCTTGGATTAAGGAATTTAATTATCAATTTTCCTTCTCTTATGCTCAATTGACCATTAAAACCCTAATTTTGCAAATATGACTGTAAACAGAAGAATAACAGAAAAAGCTCTTGCAAAGGGAAGCAAAATATCAAATTATAGAATACCTATTTTTAGTGTTCTGAGGCGGAAAAGTCGAGGACACAAGAGTGGGCACCCAAGTCCAAGGTACTAGTTTCTTTATGGGATCCTGGCCTCCTTCCAACACTAATCAGCACTATAACTTCTATTTCTAGAAATTCAACTGCGGAGGACATGGGAGCGAGTGCCCAAGTCCTTGAAGTCTCTTTAGATCCTGAATCCTTAATGTTTGCTGATCCTTCCTGCAACTCTACTTTTTCCAGATACGACACCTATAACCTGCAATCACAAAACTTTGGGAGAGGGTTGTGGTGTTTAGAGGCTTGCCTTAGTCAAGCCCCAGAGGACACTTAAGTCTCCAAACACCATTGTCAGATAGAGAGTGTGTGCCCTTGTGAGGCTGAGGCAAAAACTAAAGGAAATGATGATGAAAACACAATATAATGTCACCTTGTAGTGAAGATATCATGGGAGGAAGATTCTCTTCATTCCATGATGAAATGGATGCTCAAATCTGCAAACACAAACACATAGACAACACAATTCTACTCTTGCAATACAAAGAAAACCTTGAATCACCATGAGAACACAATAGCTTGCTAGTAATCATCTAATTGAAATCTAGTTTACAAATGAATGCCTAAACATGCTTTTATATGCAACTACAAACACTCCCGCCAAGATTTCATAAATTCAAACTTACCATGTCAGCATAGGACCCAAATAACGGTCATAAACTGACACCCAAAAATTGGGCTGCCCCAAAATAGGGCAAGACTAGGGCGTGGGCACCCAAGTCCCCCCTATTTTGGGCAAGGTCAAGCTCAAGTGGTCATCCTAGGTCCCATTTGTCATGTTACCTAGGGCTCATTCCATCGGGATGCCAAATTATGAAGTAAGATGTCCTAAATGCACACTAAAGACCCAGGAGCTAAACCTTATGAGGGAAAAGCCCCCAAGGGGACATTTTCTGATGTTACACCCCCAAGTTTAGTATTAAAATCCCCAAACAGAGTGTCATGGAAATGTAATTTGCCCCAAGTTTTTTTCTTCACTGGAATAGTATTCAAGAGATTGGTTCTCACCAAAACCTTCCAGGGCTCATTACCAATCAGCGAATTGATTATCCATTTTGCTGCCAAGGCAATACCTTGGACCCTCAAGTCTTTAAGCCTCAACCCTCCCACTTCTTTACTCATGCAACACCACCCCCACCAAAACAAATGTTTTTTCCTTCCCCTTTCCATCTGACCACAAAAAATTTCTTATCAACTTGTGAATAATGTCAAATTGGTAATTGACAAAAAGCTACATGGAGGAGTAGTAGATTGAATAGGCTAACAGGATTTTTTGACAAGCCTGAACCCTATCAACCAAAGAGAGATGCAATCTACTCCAATTCTTGAGCTTCTTTTCAATTTTGGTGAAAATCCAATCCCACATAAGCTTCAAGGAGGGGTTAATAGCAAAAGGGATACCAAGAAATCTTACCTGCACCCCTAGACCCCCCCATTGCTATTTTCCAAGGTCAAGCCAGGTGGGAGCAGCAAGGTCCCAAGACAATAGAATGGATTTTGAGGGGGAGATCTTAGCACTAGAGGCCAGACAAAAAATGTCAAGCATATGTTCCAGCCTTTCAAATTCCAACTTGTTGATCTTTGGAAAAAGAGTAGTGTCGTCTGCAAACTGAACATTAAGAAGTCTTTCACCATTGGGTAGTGAGATACCCTCTAAACTTCCTTGAATACAATCAGTTCTTAAAAGAAAGTGGAGAGCTTCTGATGCAATCACAAATAATGAATGGGAAAGGGGGCAACCCTGATGGATAGACCTTCCCATTACAAAAGGAGAAGTCAATTCCCCATTCACCTCAACCTGGGTCGAGGCAGCCTTAAACAACATCATAACCATTTTGCAAAATTTATTAGGAAAGCCTATTACCTTGAGAATTTTAAAAATAAATGACCATTCAACCCTATCATAAGCCTTTTCAAAATCCAAAAGAAGAATTCCTAAGTTTTAATTAGAATCCTTTGCCTACTGAAGGGCTTCCCAACTTGTGATCAAGTTCTCAAGAATACACCTTCTCTTAATAAATCTTGTTTGGGTGGAACTTATTATCTCTAGCAGAATATTTCTCAATCTTAGGGCCAGCACCTTAGCAATAACTTTGTAAGAAACATTCAGTAACGTTATGGGCCTCCAATTTTTAATTAATGTCTTATCCCCTTCCTTGGGTAGGAGTTTTATAATACCTTTATTTATTTCTCCTCCCAAAGTTCCTTTGTCTATAGATTCTTTGTACAATTCAAACAAATCATCCACTACCCATTCCATATTTATTATATAGAATTCCACCGGGAGGCCATCAGCTCCAAGGAACTTCCCATTCTTCATGGAATTAATTGCTGCTTTAATTTCTTCTTTAGATATTTCTTGGTCAAGGTTCCTTTTCATCTCTTCATTCACCTTTTCCTTATAGATTATTTCACATAAATCTTGGACCTCTTTGCATCCATCTTTGGAGTCTTCTTCTTTAAATATGTTTTCATAAAAAAATTTAAAGGCAACCAGTATATCCTCTTGTTTGTTTAAGGTGACTCCATTTTCAACTACAACTCTTATAGTCTCTTTCATGCTTTTATACTTAAGGAGATTGAAGAAGTACTTAGAGCCTTTATCCCCATCCTCCAAGCAATTCAGCTTTGCCCTAACTTTTGTACTCTGAGATTTCCTAATTTGAACCTTCCTTAGCCAATATTTGACTTCCCCAAGTTTTTCCACAAGATTTTCCTTATTTGGATTGGCTTGAACTTTTTTCTCCATTCTAAGATACTCTTCTTGCAGGAGCAGTTCTTTTTTTTTTTTTTTTTCTGTCTAGGGCATACTTCTTTCCTACAATTTGAAAGACAACCTTACAAGAGTCTACCAATCTATTCCACTAAAGGGGGACATCTTTATTCTTAAAGTGAGATTTACAAATGCTACTTAATGTTTTAACAACATCTAGGAAATCCTGATCTTTTAGGAGTTCACAATTTAGTTTGTAAGATGTATTTTTCTGTTTTTTGGCACTTTCTTCTTGCTTTTTGATTTGAATCACAGTTTTGATGGGGTGATGATTTGAAAGAGGATTAGGGATAACTTGCACTTTATTCACATCTTTTCTGCACTGGATGAGAAAAGCATCCTTATCTATATAGAACCTATCCAATCTACTATATATTCTTTTGTTAAATATTTGACAATTAGACCATGAGAACCATATTCCTTTGTTATTCTTCTTATCACCTTCTAACGGGTCTATAAGATTTAGAGACTTTTTTAACCTTTGCAAGAAAAAAATTTTGTTGCCTTTCCAACCCATGGGGGTTCCTCCATGTTTATCTTCTACTTGCTCAATCATGTTGAAGTCACCCCCAAGCACCCAAGGCACCTTTGGTAACTCAGAGGTCATCCAGTTCCATATTTCTGCTATGTTATAATATTCATTAGGAGCATAAATTGAGAAAAGACCAATAGTCATCCCTCCAACATCTAAAGTGGTCTAGATACATGTATTGCATGGGGATTGCCTTGAGTCTTTAAGAAGCTTTTCCCATTTCCTTTTAAGTAAAATAGTGTTGCCTCCTCTGCCCCTTTCATGATTTTTGGTGAAGGATATTGTGTCTCTTCAGACAAACCTCAATATGTTTTCCATCATGAAGCCTACTACTTTGACTTCTTGGATAAACAAGATATCCATGTCTTTATTTTTATTACAAAAATCCGTCACTGCATATTTCCTATCAGACGATTCTGACCCTCTGACATTCCAACTAAAGCAATGTAATTTTTTCATCTCTTAATTAGTGAATGAGATTTAGGTTTTCTTCCCCTTATTCCATCTATCCAATGGTTAAGGAATATCATCCTTACCCTTTTTTCTAGATTTAACAAAGATGTTCGACCTTCTCATGTTCTTTCTTTTCTTACTTTCCTCCTCTGAGGAGTCAATTTCAAGGGATACTTTCCTCCCTTCAACCTTAGACAAAGTCTTACTTTTACTTGCAACTAATACATGTTTAGCAATTTGATGCAGAGCAGGTGGAGCAATATGTCAACACACCACAATGAACCAACTTTGCAAGTTTCAAACTCTAACTTTGATGGTTTCTCACTCAAACCTTCATCATGCCTTGTAGCCTTCAAAACCTAATTTTTTCATGATATCTTTTGGAGAATGTCATAAACCTAGAAACTATTCACCATTTTAGATACCCATTTGGCTCTCTTATCCAATTTTGGGCTATGGTTATTTTGGAACAAAGACCCCAATAATTCACTGTTATGCTGTAACTAGGCTAAATTAGGACAACAAAAGAGGTTTTTCAAGTATAACTTTTAGGTAAGACCTCAAAACTAGAAACTATTTGCAGTTATGGATACCCTTTTCACTCTTACACACCTATCTCGAGTGCAAGTGGGGTTGTTTTGCAACTCAAGCCCCTAAAATTGACTGTCTCGTTTTGGCAATAGCCTAATTAGCCCTATTTTACAAAGCAAGTGTGTGAAACTCAAAGCCCAAAAAACAAAACTCTTCTTGAGGCAATTCCTTGCATCTCCTAGGGTCTAAATATGCTAGCTTTGTCAACTAGAACCTTCACCAAATCACCAAACTATAAAACCCTATGCTTAATTAGTCATTTTAAGCCAAAAACACGGAAAATCCAACTAGGGCTACCTCAAAATCAACCAAAACTCCATTTCCTACAATACTCAATTTCAAAATATTAAAGAACATACTAAAACCTTCCATTCCACTAAGTTTGGAAAATTTTAAACAGTTGGAATGGGATTTATTGCATTTTGTTTGCTCAAGGCTACCCTACCTAGGGTTCTAGACTATTTAGAAGAAAACGGCCATATCTTGCTTATTTCCCAATGAAATCACATGAAACCACCACCAAATAAAAGTAGATTCAAAACTCTAACATCAACAATTGATTAGACATCAATGTATGTCCGTACAAGACTGTACAATGCTCATAAACATCAAACAAATGTTTAGAATTATAGTAACAAAGGTATATTTATTAAATTTCTCACAAATACACAATGTCCAACTTCTGCCACCCACCTTTGTTCAATCATACAATGCCTTTTTGAAGTTTTTCCAACCTCCCCAATGGTTCACAATCAACATTTCACCTTACAACTATTCATCTTCCATTACAAGACAAAAATACAAAATATGCATTGACAACTTTATGACAAACTTGATAACTTTTACCAAAATTGCAAAATGACTCAACAAACCACCTAACCACCTATTAATGGACTCAAACACACCTAAAATGGTCTCATGGACCTTATTACATGACCAAAACCCAAAACTCAAACCAAAATAACAAAATGGTCTCATGGAGGCATGAACTCAACTAGGTGCTCCTGCACCATACTCCCGGAGAAATAAGAATTCAAGTCCCCCTTGAATTAAGTGTAGTAACAGGGATCCACCTTTGAACTCTATTGCTTGATGCCTTCTATCCTCTGTACTTTTTCTTCCTTGGAACAATTCCATGCTATTTTCATTTTCATCTTGGGTTTCTTGAACACTTGGCAAAAGTATTTCATCTTGTCAATGCAAACTTGTTTCCCATCTATCTTCCTACCTTGTGACTAATCCTTTTGCCCTGATGGACTACATACTCTACCACAGCACCTTGTTCCTCTTCCATAGTCTACTTCATCTTGAATTTAAGTCTATCCCTCCTTAAGGCTATAATCACAACAAGAGATTTGTGTATTCCTTCCTTGCTTCTACTTGCCATGTCATCCAACCAACTTTCTTGATCAGCATCATATCCACCTTCCAATATCTCATTGTGCCAAACCTACAAAACAAAACATGGAACCCCTTGTTTGAAATTGGACCCCTCAACTTCATCTTCACCAATCTACCTGATCAATGCAAATATATAGTAGGTTGCACCCTCATACTCCAACTGCAAATGTGGAGTGTCTTCAATCACCTTAAAAGCTTTGTCTTCCCCTTCTGGAAACCTTGCATGAGAACTAACCTTTTTCATTGAAACATCATCTATTACCACATCAACATGTTCTTGCAACAAATCTTGAACCTCTAATGGTAATTGATCAATCCTACTTGATGTTATGACAGTCATGTTTTTACTCACCATTTTATTATCTGCCTCTTCCTCTTTTATTGGATTTCACTCTTCCTTCATCAGAAAAGGTTCTTCAATGTTTGGTTCTATCATCCCCGCATGCCTTCTTTTCTTAATGATACTCCTGATGGGTCATTTCACCTTTTTCCTTATGGGTAAATGCCAACTACCTTCTTGTTGTTCTCTCTCAAGAAGTTGCATCTTCATTTGGAACTCTAAATCTATTCTTTCCATATCTTTTTTATTTGTTTCAAGGCTTATTTTAATTTTTCTATCTCTTTCTTAGCATTCATTTGCTTGACCTTCTCATTCTTCTTCTTTGTCTATCTTTCCTCTCTTGTTCTTTCTTGTGTCTTATTTGGTAAACCCTTACTCTATAGGTCTCCACGGACTATTTTCCACAACACATCCATTCTTCTTCCTTAAGCAAGTCTCTTTCACCTTGCTTCTTCTTGTCTTTGTGATACCTCACCTAGGTCTTCTTTCTTTTCCTCACTACCTAGTCTTTTGGCATCCAAGTTCTTCCTTCAACCTACAAAAAAGACAACACATAAACTCCAAAAACTCACTTGCCCAAATATTTTTGGGGTTTGATACCAATTGATGTAGAGCAGGTGGAGAAATATGTCAACACAACCATAATGAACCAACTTTGCAAGTTTCAAACTCTAACTTTGATGGTTTCTCACTCAAACCTTCATCATGCCTTGTAGCCATCAAAACCTAATTTTTTTCATCATTTTTTTTGGAGAAGGTCATAAACCCAGAAACTATTCACCATTTCAGATACCCATTTGGCTCCCTTTCAACATACCCAATTTTGGGCTATGGTTATTTTGGAACAATGACCCCAATAATTCACTGTTATGCTGCAACTAGGCCAAATTAAGATAACAAAAGAGGTTTTTCAAGCATAACTTTTAGGTAAGACCTAAAACCCAGAAATTACTTGTAGTTATGGATACCCTTTTCCCTCTTACACAACATATCTCAAGTGAAGGTGGGGTTGTTTTGTAACTCAAGCCCCTAAAACTGACTGTCACATTTTGGCAAAGGCCTAATTAGCCCTGTTTTACAAATAAAGTGCATGAAACTCAAAGCCCAAAACACATAACTCTTATTGAGGGTATTCCTTACATCTCCTAGGGTGTGAATATACCAGCTTTGTCAACTAGAACCTTCACCAAATCACCAAACTATAAAACCCTATGCTTAACTAGTCATTTTAAGCCAAAAACATAGAAAATCCAACTAGGGCTACCTCAAAATCGACCAAAACTCCATTTCCTACAATACCCAATTTAAAAATCTTAAATAACATACTAAACTCCTCCATTCCACTAAGTTTGGCAAATTTTCAACAGTTGGAATGGGAGTTATTGCATTTTGTTTGCTCAAGGCTACCCTACCTAGGGTTTATGGACTGTTTGGAGGAAAACAGCCATATCTTTCTTATTTCCCAATGAAATCACATGAGACCACCACCAAATAAAAGTAGATTCAAAACTCTAATATCCACAATTTATTAGATGTCAATATATTCCGTACAAGACCGTACAATGCTCAGAAACAACAAATAAATGTTCAGAATTGCAGTAAGAAAGGTATATTTATTGAATTTCTCACAAATACACAATGTCCAACTTCCACCACCCACCTTTGTTTGATCATACAATGCCTTTTTGAAGGTTTTCCAACCTCCCCAATGGTTCACAATCAACTTTTCACCTTACAACTATTCATCTTCTATTACAAGACAAAAATGCAAAATATGCATTGACAACTTTATGACAAACTTGATAACTTTTACCAAAATTGTAAAATGACTCAACAAACCACCTAACCACCTATTAATGGACTCAAAGACACCTAAAATGGTCTAATAGACCTTATTACATGACCAAAACCCAAAACTCAAACCAAAATAACAAAATGGTCTCATGGAGGCATGAACTCAACTAGGTGCTCCTGCACCACAATCCTACCACCTTGCTTGTGGAAGTAAATTGCTAACCCTAGGGGATTTGTAGCCTTTTTCTTAAGGAATTCTTCCTTCAAAAAGTCTAACTTATTCCTTTGGTCTGCCACCTCCCCTATTTTTTCTAAGGCCAATTGTTGTGCATTTGTTTCCTTACGGTGATAAATCAATCATCAGAAATGGTTTCTTGTTTATGAGGATCTGAGGCCCTATCTTGGCCTTTCAAAGGCAACTCAATGTCTTTTTCCTTTTCTTTGTTATTAAAGTTTGTATGTGGTTGAGTTTCCTCAATTTGGCAGACAAGGGATGGATCCTCATCCATCAAGTCCTTTTCATCAAGTTCATCAACAGAGAAAAGGCTTGCTACCATCGTGGGTGCTATCAGAGTAACCATCATCTTGGTGATCATTGCCAAAAACCACATAAGGTATCCCATCATTGCTATCCATCCTAGTTTCCTCATTTTTTCTCTTAAATTCTCTTCCACCATTCTAGGGTTAAATTCTTGTCCAATGTGAGACCTATTGTCTTTCTTAGGAGGGACCCCAGAATCTAGGCCCAAAGATTTCGAAGCCAAATTAATTATGAGGTTATTAGGGTTTTCTCTAGTGTCAAAGGCCAGGTTATCTTTTCTATAGTTTCTGTTAATAGCTGAGCAATCCTTCCTTTGATGCACATCCATCTTACAAAGGAAACAAGAATCGAGCCCCCCAAGCCCTACAAGTTTGCATTGCACACATTTATTCTCCCAGTTTAATTCTACTACTTTCAATATTTGAACTCTAGTATTGATGGCTACAAGAAGCCTTGCATTGAGATGTGGTAAAGTGGATCTTGTTTCATCTATTTTAATCATTTTTTGAAAGGGTTTGATAATCTGTGGTATAAAACACCAAAACTGAACAAGAAAGTTTTTAATTATCACCCATCTAGGCATTAAACAAAATTTTATCTCCTTGTGTGTGGTGTCTAGTGCCCATGGGAATGCTTTAAAAAGTGTTGGACCAATGTTCCAATAATATTTATCAACTACTCTCTTTTGCATGTTATGATTCTTGAAAAATATAACAAAAATGCCAGATTGAACCATTGTACAGAAGGAGAAGTGGATACCCAATTTTTTTCCCCAAACAGATATCAACCAGTTATTAAAAAATCTTCTTGACAACATTTTCTCAATATTAATACACTTAAAAAAATGCTATGTTTTTTAATCTGCATTCTTTATTCTTAACCATTTTAAACATATCTTCATTTGGGCACAAGGAGACTTTCCTTGGCCTGGCAAGGAACTCACCTTGAGGTGGCTCTCCAGCCTTTTCCCCTGTACCCTTCTCCGTAATGGCTCCACCGTTGATTCCGAGTGTAGATTTGATCTCAAAGCCCACATTTTCTGGCAGAGCTTCGGCATTCTCCACACTCAATGCTTCTATGTATGTTTTTGTTTGTTTTGAAAGAGCTCTATCATCTACCTCGGCTTTGTTTTCCATTGCAACTTCATTGCAAACATTAATTCAAGAGCAAATCCAGTACCTCATTCATCAACACCCTCACGTCAATGTGCCTGAGTGACACCACGGTGACAAAGGCAACAAAAGGGTGAGGAAAGGTGACCGCTAACTTTTGAAAAATTAAATAAATGAAATAAAAACTCAATAGGGGTTACAAAGTATAACAAAAAATTTTAATTTAGAATTGACCATGAAACCTAAGCCATGACCAATAAAGACCTTAAAATGATGCAATTTATCATAATACTCAAAGAATTCAAAATGATTCCAATGCAAATAGATGAACCCAAATAGGAAGCACACAGAGGATTTCAGTGAAACCCTTGTGCACGTCCTCCATATTAATTAAATCAATTTTCCTCAACATATTAATTAAATAAATTTAAATTATTAATTAATTAAAGCTAATATTCCATTTCTTCAAAATAAATAAAATTCAATATTTTATGTATTTATCCATGTGCATGAAATTAAATAATTAATTTATTTAATTTCCTATTATTCCCTCTCCTCCATAATGCTCTCAATCAGTTTAGATAACTAATCAATCAAATTAGTTAACTAAATCAATCAAATCATTTAACAACTTAGTCAATCTAGTTAACTAATCAATCAATTTAGTTGACTAGTAAATCAATTGAGTTCACTAATCAATCAACTCAATCAACTCATCAATCAATTCTGTTAGCTCCCCCAATTTATGAGAGGGAAAGGACACTTGTCCCTCCCTCATTCATGCACATCCTCTCAACCAATTCTAGCCATTGATCTTTCTGATCACTCTCCACCATTGATCTTCACAGTTGGAAGTCTATAAATTGAACCTCACTCTCTATTTTTGACCCTCTCAGATCTTCATACAACATTACGCTATTGAAATAATCCTAGATCCTATCATCCTCATCACAAGGTTATAATGACAAACTGAGCAATCCACATATCAAAGAGCAAAAAGCAATCTACTGGAGTTTGGGTGCAACTTTGGTACGCTTGATCATTGAGGTTGGATTTGTATGCAAGGGAAGGTAAATTGTTATTTGATTTTCACTTGCTTTCATTTATTCTTTGCATGAAAATTTATCTATCACATTCTGGCATGCCTGGTGGGACCCGCTAACTTGATTTAACCTTTCTTTTTTGAGAAAAAAATTATTTTTTCTAGGCACAGGTACAGAAATGCGCAGTCATCATGTAAAACCTCACCTCTAAACCATAGAAACTCACCTTTAGCTTGCAGAAACTCACCTTCAGATGATAGTTCTGTGCCTTTGGTGCACAAAAACACGCCTTTGTACAGTTTTGACTTGCCTTTTGTCCTTTAAAATTTGCCTCTAGTTTTTAGGGTTTTCTAACTTGTTTTGGGTTTTGACAGTGATTTTTAACATCTTTCTAATCTCTATTGTGTTTGGTAAGATGTTTTATTTGCTAACACTAACTATATCATACCCTCAAGCTGATTTATTTTTGGGTATCATTTTTTTTACTAATCGATCACTTAACTTGGTTTATTGTCTGTTCTTGTTACAAAAGTACAAATCCATATCATCATCCAGCCTCCTGGCTCATCCTGAATTCATTCGTCAATCACTCAATCAAGTGTTTGACCTAATATTATTGCTTTTTGCAAGACTATCCTAGAAAAGTGCCTTTTATCAGCAGAAATGTGCATTTGCACCACAGTAACTCGCCTTTGCACCACAGTAATGTGCCTTTGCACAGTTACAGCTCACCTCTACATAGTAGTAACTCGCTTCTAGTAAATTCTTATGTGCCTTTGCATAATAGTAACTCACTTTTGGTCTGTTTAGTTGTTTTCATCAATCATTGACTTTTTGGAACTAATCTCGGCTCATTCAGCCTCTTATCATTTAGCAAGAAGACAAAAAGTGAAACCCTAACATATTTGGTGCAGGACGATTCTTGAAGGAACTACATTTTACACTAAGTCTTAGAAAACATTTTGATTTCATAAAGGAATTAACGACTATCTTTTATGTTTGGAATGTCTTAAGTATGTATGCTCTTTCCTCACATTGAAAAGTGACCTTGGAAATTAGAAACACTTAAGTCATTCATTTACTTGCTTTTTGCGCTTACTTCTCAGGGACTCAAGATAACACGTATGGTCTTCTCTCGTGTCGAAAGATGATCTTGAGAATCAAAAGTGCTTGATATCCTTTTTAGGGGGCCTACTTGGGGATTTCATCACCTTAAGGGACAACCCCAACCATGTGTTCTAGTGTAGTATACAAATGCCATGAGTATCGAAAGACTCAACTTCAAAGGAAAGACCCTTTGAGTAACTCCAAGCAAAAAGATTTCAGGATACTTGGTCCGCCAAGAATCATATAGTTGAGCGTCAGTTGACTAGGACACCCCCGTTCATAGATTTGTGCCTCCCATAACTTGCGTGTATTGAGGAATCCCTAGAAGCTTTGTAAACATAGCTAAGACCATCATCCATTTTGTAATGTGATGCAAGGGATGTCGAACATACCCTAAAGTTACTCACCATCCTTACGACCTTGAGGACTAGATATAAGGCTTCTTTGGGAAAGGTGTCAAAACCTCCAAGGAAAGGGATACTGGGTGTACACCCCTTATCCCTAGCTATCTACTTAGGGGGAAGTGTGATTAGTTAGGTATGAACATGGATAGGTATTCAATCATGTGGGCTCACATTATGACTCAATCCTACTTGAATAATATTTAGGTTGTTGCATTAAAAGAAGTGTTTGGTGTGTCTTCTCTTTGTTGTTATCTACTCGTAATACCATTTGTTATCCACGAAGGTTAATATCCTCACACAACCAACTCCTTGAGTCAGTCCTTATCCACTTTGTCTATTGTGTTTTCTCTTGCCACAAGAAATTTTCTAAAATTTTACCAAAATCTTGCCTTGAAAAACACACTGTTCCAGAAAACTCACCTTTGTATCATAGAAACTCACATTTGCATTGTTTGAACACACCTCTAGATCATAGAAATACACCTTTGGTCTATAGAAGTGCACCTCTGGATTATAGAAGCATGCCTTTGCAGTGTAGAAACCCGCCTCTGGTGTGCAGAAATGCACCTCTGGCTCAGTCAACTTTTTACATAGTCTATCACAAAAACTCAGTTTTGGATTATTTTGCTACGCCTTTGAACTATAGTAATACACCTTTGAGCTATCCTATTGTGCCTCTGTTAAAAAAAAAACATGCCTTTGAGCTATTGTGACCACCTGTGAACCACAGAAACCTGCCTTTAGTATATATAGTCTTGCGCCTTTGGTCTCTACCTGTCAACAGTCATCATTTTATTCCAGAATCAGAAAACCATCATTTTTGAGCAATTTTACTAGCTGAGATATCATCCTACAACACATATAGATTTGTTCCATCAACCATCAGACCATCCCAATCAATTATCATAGCAAAACCTTGGATTTTTATAGCTATTATCCTCTTGAGAATGTAAAACAATCATCATCATCACCAAACAAGCCCAGAATTAATTCAAGATTTCATAGCTTTAATTTGGCTTTTATCATAGGGTCTAGATCACATCCCCCAATTTATCTTTGATTTGAGAAAGCTTTCCTCTCTTAGATACTTGAAGGTAAATTAGTATCCATTAGTGGTGTTTATTCGCTTAGAGAATAAACTTCTCCTAAGTTGGTCAAACTCATTAATCCCATCTGCGTTTCTTGAGGTTATTAGTCTACCTTTTTAAAGGTCATCAACCATCCAAAACAATAATTGATCTAGGTTCTAATCATCTTCCATCAAGCAACCAAGCCCAAACAATATCTTAGTAGTCTCAACTCAATCACAAAAATCCAAAATCAATCCATCCATCCCCTAATCTTTGTCATAGCACATTTGAGTAATCTTATGACTACGAATAGATAGAAACATCGATTAGCCATGGAGGCTCATCAAAACACCCACCAAAAAAACATCCAAAACAATCCCCAACAAAATACTCAAAACAGTCCTCATGGTAATCCCCAAAACAATCCTCAAGAGGATAACACTACATGGATAAATGCCACCCAATATACCACAAGGTTAAATCCTTATGACTTCCTACCGAAAGGGTATACCATAGATCAATCATCATCACAGCAACCTTGAATCCCTCAACAAATCCAAACATCTCAAGAAGTGTCTCAAGACATTGATGAAAACTTGCAAGACCCCAAAATCTTAGATGTTATCGACAAACTCTTGGCTTCCAATCCAAACCATTACTTTCATTTACTTTCTAAGAAAGGAGCCAAGTTATCTCAAGACTTTGACACATCTCTTAAGGAGCAATATTCTATCAATACCATGGGTAGTCCATAAATCACCCCCATCCAAACTATGTCAACCATATTAGCACTCATTCCTAATTCACCCTCACATGAGGTGCCTTTGAATCCCTTCACCACCAAGTACATCAACCCCCTTTATCAAAATCCCATAAGAGAAACATCACTCGATTTCATTGTTGTCCCGATGGAGATTTACCAAATGCAACAAGAAAATCTAGAAAAACAAGAAAATCAAGCCAATCCCTTCTTCACCTCATCTACACCTAACCTCCTTAAAATCCTATACAAACATCACAAATCCAAATCCCCATCCATAATATTGTTAGTGTCACTCCTCCACAAGGGGCATGAGCTCAAACTTCCATATCTTATCTTGCTTATGCCACTCCACCATGGATGTCACAAATACCAAATTCCATATAAAATCTTGCTTATGTCACTCCGCCACAAGTGTCACAAGTCCAAGCATCCATTCCTCAAAACACCTACATTATTCCACCTCAACATTCCCAAAATCTAACCACCTACGTCATTCCACCTCAATATTCCCAAAATCAAAACACCTATAGCACTCCACCTCAACATTCCCAAAATCAAAACACCAATATCACTCCACCACAACATTCCTATATCAATCCATCTCAATCACCCTAAAATCAAAACACGTACATCATCCCACCTCAACAATTCCAAAATCAACATTCTTTCACCAATCCCCCTCAACATTCCCAAAGTCAACACTCCTACATAGCTCCTCCACCGAACCCACCAAACCAACATTTCTCCATGAATCAAACCCCAAACAACCCTCACAACTCATATGACCCATATAATCTCACTTCATATGGACCCAATTCTAATGTCTCCTATGGGACACAACAACCACCATTCATCCAATAGAATCTTGCTATACAAACACCCACATCAGATCTTGAGCTCAAGTTTTCAAATCTACAAAAAAAATATCCAATCTTTCATTTGGACACACAAAGAAAACTTTCTCTTTGGAGGAGGTTTGTCCATATCCATTTGATATATCTTTACCCATGATCCATTTTTCCCCCAACTTTGACATGCCTAAGTTCGACAAATATATGGGGAAAGGCAATCCAAAAGAACACCTTAGAGAGTTCTATATTGCTTTCTTAGAGGTTTCTCATAATGACACTTATCTTATGCACCTCTTTCCTCCTAGTCTTGGAGGGCAAGCCATAGAATGGTTTTCTCACCTACCCACAAGTATCAAAAAATTCAATGAACTAGCCAAAAAGTTTGCCACCTACTTTTCCTACAATACTAAGCATGAGATTTCTATGACAAACTTGTGCAACAATAAACAACGTAATGGGGAAGCTTTTATCTCCTTCCTACAAAGATGGAGAAGTATGGCTAGTAAATTCCCATGGCCTATACTCAAAAAATAACTTGTTAGTATCTTTGTGCAAAATCTTAACCAAGAAATTGGTTTTTACCTACAAATTCAAAGTGCTACCTTGTTTGAGTAAATCATCTCTAAGGGTACCAACATCAAAAAAACTTATCACAAAGGGTTTAGTCAAGATCTTCAAAGAGACCAAAGATAATCCTCCCCAACAATCTAATGACAAACCTCAATTTTGGTTGAAAAATAAGAATGTCGTCAACAACGATGTTGTGGACTCTAAACATATTCAAACCCTCCAAACACCAGTCAATCTCCAATCAAAACCTACCCAATCTACTCCAGTGAGCAACCAAAACAAGACTATCCCCCAAGACGTAGGTTCACACCTTTGGGTGAGCCTATTGAATCAGTCCTTAAGAAACTTGCTCAAAGTGGACTTATCACATTGCCTAAAACACATCAATATGATGAACCCACTTTAAAACTACTTGGTACAAAGATAATGAGTATTGTGAGTACCATAGAGTGAAAGGGCACAAAACCCCTGGTTGCATGAAGTTGAAAAACTTAATCCAGAAACTCATCGACTGAGGTGAAGTCATTATTGATGATCCTCCTACCCATACCACAAACAAAGACTTAGATGTGTACAAGGATCCATTCCCTACACATTGTAAAGGTCCTAACCCTGATAAAGGAAAAAGTGTCAATAAAGCTTCATCTTCTTATGACTCCATTGTGGGTCATTTTGAAGAAAGTAAAGTGGCCACCCTTACCATTAAGGACAAAAATCTTGATTGTGTCGTCACAACTCGTCGTGGTCATGTTACCCTTCATGGGCCAACACCAAATACGCCTATTAACTCTAACTATAATATCATTGAACATCTAGGGAAGACTCACACAAATCTCAAACTTAGACCTCTTAAAGTCATCACCTGTCCATAAAGCGGTGCTTGAAAAAGCCCTACAAGAGTCATCGGTTCCTAACAACATAGCTGTCACAGACTTTCAAGCCATGATAGGACACATTGAATCACTTTACCACATGGTCTTTTCTGAAAACGACCTCCCATCTCATGATCCTTGTCATAATAATGCACTCCACATTGAAGTTCTCATCCATCAACGTAAGATAAAATGTATACTTATAGATGGTGGTGTTGGTTTGAACATCTATTCACTCAAATTACTAAAACAACTAGGATACTCTGAGGATCACATAAATACTCAGCAGTCTATTACTATCAAAGCTTATCATGATGCAAAGCATTGATCAAAAGGTGTGATTCATTTACCTATTCAAGTAGGTCATGTCATGTTAGAAACAAGATGCCAAGTATTAGACATTGAGCTTCCATATAATATCATCCTAGGACACCCATGGATTCATGCCATGTGTGTTGTACCCTCTACGTACCATCAATCTCTCAAGTTCCCATTCAATGGTACTAAAATCACAATCTTAGGAGATCCTAATCCGTTTGAGTTTTTTCATGCCATGCAAGGGTGTTACCGAAATAGAAATCAAATACCAAACAATGTTAAAGCTCAATCATCTCCATTATACATTGACCTAGATACTTTGCAAAAACCCTCTACACATAAACCCATTCCAGAGATCAATGTCCATTTTAGGGACATGGGATTTGGAGAATATGACATTTTAAAATCTTGTTGTGTGGGGAGGATGCCTCTTTCACCAAAATCTTATGGAAAACCACCCATAGCAAAGGTCACAAAAAAAGAAAAGATATCAGCTTCTCTAACAACATTTACTCATGGGGGCTTGCTTGAAGAAGAATCTCTTGAAGATAATTCCTCATGGCTATACCAAGAAATGGGTCTAATCACTCTACCGATTACACAATATGGTACCGGTCTCAAAATTGTACAAAACATGGGATATAAAGGCAAAGGTGGCCTTGGAAAACATGGTCAAAGAAAGCTAGAACCAATTACTATGACCAAGAAGTTTAATAAAAAGGGTTTAGGATACGGTAAGGAGGTACATCATTCCTCAGACATCAATTTTATTCTTGACGAGGTAGCAAAATCTTTTCCTATAGTTTCAACTTCTATAGAGGATACTATTGATGAATCTTATCTACACCTAAGAGACCTATTCCAAGAAACATTGATATTTATGATATCTTCCATCTCCCTCACCTCAAACACAAACACCGAGAATATTCTACTCATCTACATGAACTCATAGATTGGGACTAACAAGAGGCCCTCATTCTAGACATCTTTCAGAATGATGAGGCAATAGTAGAATTTATGGGACTCCAGGATGGTATCCTGCTTGGTGATCACAAAGTTGGATTTGTCGTGGATTTACATCAAGCTGCAAACTTTAGGGAGAATGCCAAATCCTCTATTCATAAAAGAGAAAATAAAAATAGATCCCTAGGTGAAAACCACAATGTGGCACCTCCTGATTATAAAATAGTAAAAATAAAAGACATATCCGATGGTGAAAACCTCTATGAGGCACCTGAGAATGGAGTATTTGACCTTCCCCTACCAACAAAGTATCAAGAAAAATCAACGCTCTTAGTAGATGACTCACAAGAGATGAATCTCAGCACAGTTCATAATCCTAAACACACATTCCTAGCAGCTTCATTATCAGAGCAAGAGAGGAAGGACTTTAGAAAATTCTTCTTACAAAGGACCATCAATTTTGCTTAGACATATGCTGACATGCCTGGATTGGACCCTTCACTTGTGGTTCATCATCTAGTAGTATCTCCAAATGCCAAACTTATAAAACAAAAGCTTCACAAGATGCACCCACAAATAGCACTATTAGTCAAAGAAAAACTTGAGAAATTGCTAGATGCAAAATTCATATGACCTATTGACTATACAGAGTGGGTCTCTAATCTTGTACCTGTTGCTAAACCAAATGGGGGCATCCACATATGCACGAACTTTAGAGATCTCAATATAGCATGTCCCAAAGATGACTTTCCACTACCCAACATTGATATTATTATGGATTTGATAGCAAGTAACAAAATGCTTTCACTAATGGATGGTTTCTCCAAATACAATCAGATTATGATAGCCCCAGAAGACAAACACAAAACAACTTTTACATGTCCTTGGGGTTCCTACTATTGGTAATTCATGCCTTTTGGTCTCAAGAATGCAGGAGCTACCTATGAATGAGCAATGACAGTGGTATTCCATGACCTATTTCATACTATCATGGAGGATTATGTTGATGACATACTAGGCAAATCTTCTAGGGTAGATCATCTACAGGTTCTAGGACAGATATTTGATAGACTAGAGAAGTATCAAGTGAGGCTAAATCCTAAGAATTGTGTCTTTGGCGTCACTTCAAGGAAATTGTTGGGATATATTGTATCTCTCAGAGGAATTGAAGTGGATCCAACTAAATTCAAAGCTATCATTGAAATGCCTCCACCAAAGAATCTAAAAGCACTAAGGAGTCTTCAAGGGAGATTACAGTCCATTAGATGGTTTATTTCATAGTTGGTAGATAAGTGTCAACCATTTCTACACTTACTCTGCAAGGATGTCTCATTTCGATGGGATAGCAAGTGTCAACAAGAATTTGATTAACTTAAGGACTATCTAGCTACACCACCAATTTTGGTACCACCAGTCCCTAATAGACCTTTGCTCCTATATATCTCTACTACATCTGCGGCATTGGGTGCTCTTCTCACACAACATGATGAGTTAGGTAAATAACATATCATCTATTATATCAGTCGCACCTTGGTTGGTTACAAACTCAACTACACTCCTATGGAAAGAACATGTTTAGCAGTAGTGTTTGCTTCCCAAAAGTTGTGACATTACATGTTGAACCAACACACCAACCTCATCTCCAAGATTGATCCATTGAAGTATCTTTTATCCAACGTAACCCTCACAAGCCGACTAGCTAAATGGGTCATGATCTTGAGTGAATTTGACATAGAGTATATTGATCAGAAAGCTATCAAGGGACAAGCTCTTGCAGACCAATTAGTAGAAGCTCCAATGACAGATGTAAACCCTATGATCTCTGACTTTCCAAATGAAGGGATTTTCACTCATACTGCCTCAGTGGAATGGAAGCTATACTTTGATGGTTCCTATTAACAACATGATTCAGGGGCTAGAATCCTATTTATCACACCTCAGAACGATTATATTCCAAAATCATATCGGCTAGCATTCCCTTGCACCAACAATATTGTTGAGTATGAAGCACTACTTATAGGTCTCTGTATAGCAGTCGAATGGAATATCAAACAACTTCAAGTATATGGAGATTCTCAATTAGTCATTCGACAAGTCACTAATGAGTACCAAACTAAGGATGACAAGTTGATACCTTATAAAATATTGGTTGATACATACAAGCAACATTTCTCTAGCCTCTCTTTTGAGCAAATTCCTCAAGTACATAATAAAGCTATAGATTCTATGGCTACTATTGGATCACTTGTGGATATGCCTACAAACACTCAGTGATGTGAATTCTTAATCAAGAAACTATTGATACAAACCATCGATGTTCCTTCAACTGACATCATCTACAAACTTGTTGGTCCCAATTCACCATGGTACCAAGATATCTATGACTATCTCCAAACCAACACCATCCCCTCCAACCTTACATCTACCAACACAAAACCTTCATCTGCCAAGCCTCTCATTTCACTATTCTAGGTGATACCCTAGACCGCAGGAGTCTTGATGGTATCCTTCTTAGATGTCTTAACTAGGATGAAGCTAACGCTGCATTAAGAGATATACACAAACGTGTCTGTGGATCACATTCCATCGATCCAACTTTAGCTAAGAAGATACTCCATATAGGTTATTATTGGCCAACCATAGAACAAGATGCATTCTAATTTGCTAAGAAGTGTATTCAATGCTAGCAGCATGGAGATTTGATACATGCACCAGCACATGAGCTACAACATGTTACGAATCCATGGCCTTTTTCATAGTGGGGACTCGACCTTGTGGGTAAAATCCATCCATCCTCTTCTAATGGCCATAAGTTTATCATTACCTCCAATGAGTATTTTACAAAGTGGGTGGAAGCTATTCCCATGACCTATATCACTAGCAAGCAAATAGCCAAGTTTATCCTAAACTACCTCATTTGTCGATATGGTATTCCCCAAGCTATAGTTACTGATAATGGTAGACCATTCAAGAATAATGTCTATGCCTTGTGCACACAGTACCATATTCAACACTGCTTTTCCACTCCATATTATCCTCAAAGTAACAACCAAGCCGAGGCTTTGAACAAAACCATACAAAAAATCCTAAAGAAAATGGTCAGTGAACTTGGTCGTGATTGGCACTTGCAACTCAACCCTACCTTATGGGCCTATTACACTAGTATTAGTACACCAACTGGTGCTACCCCTTTTGCCTTAGTTTACACTGAATCCATTTTACCCATCGAGGTTGAGATCCCATCTCTTAGAGTATCTATGCAACATCTTGTAGATGGAGAGTAGTATATAGTTTCTAGATTGACTGAGTTGGAGTTATTGGATGAGAGGCATCTCATAGCACTTAATCATCTTCATGTCTATCAAAATCACCTCTGTCATAACAACAATAAGAAGATCAAGGAAAGACGGTCAGATAGGTGATCTTGTTCTTAAAGAAAATCAACGCAACCAACAAGATAGGGACAAGAAGGGTAAGTTTGAACCGAATTGGTTGGGTCCTTATGTTGTCACAATGGTCTATGGATTAGAAGCTTATACTTTGTCAACACCTAAAGGCATTCCCTTGGATGAATCCATCAATAGTGTTCATCTCAAGAAATTTTATGCTTGATCCTCAGAGTATCTTTATAAAATCCCAAAAAAAAAAAAAAAAAAAAAATCAAAAGAATAGAAAAATCCAAAAAAATTTAAAAAAAATACAAAAATCTAAAAATAATCTGTCCTCTGGTGAAAACCTGGTAAACAAGTGCCTTGGATAAGTACCATAGTGAAAACCTAGTAAACATGCACTATTTGTAGTGTCAACATCCACCATCTCTTAAGTCATACATCCATCTCATTCCATATCAATCCATAATAAAACCTTCATCCATCCATATTGACTTTACATTTCCACTTTCCCATCTATCATGGTTTGGAATTCATCATCTCAGTTTATCCATTTAGCATCATCCATAGTCAGTTCATCCATCGTCATCCATAATAAAACCTCTACTTGAATGGGGGCACTTTCTTTTTTAAAGCTAGGTCTAGGAATGAATCCTTGTTCACGATATCACCATCACCAATCACTATCCTATACCATCAACATCAACAAGAACTACTATCCATATGCTATATCAAAAATAAGGATTGCTCTTTATATATTTAAAGCATAACCATTGGAACTACTTATCCATACACCCATCCATTTATCCCAAAATTAAAATACAGTTTTCATACAAAGATCGATCAATTTTCATCATTCTCTCTATTCTATCTTATTTCTTCTATCTATGGTTAAAAAAATCCTTCAAACCTGCAAAACCATACATGTTAGGCATCATGATCATAAAACATCATAGTATATCATCACATAAATCCATGATCCTAATATCTATCATCTCACCCATACATATACAAGCATATACATCACGATATATCCATAGCATATAAAAACATCACATGAATCCATGATCATAATATATGTCATCACATCCATAACATCATCATAACATGTCATCAAAGTATAAGCATCTATAAGTACATCATCATCATAAGCATACATACATCCACAATATCATCATGAATCATAGAACATCACATATATCTCATATAAATCTCATCAAGGTCATCAAAATAAATCGTGTCTCATATACATCATCAAAATGAATGATATAGTACAAAAGGCTATCACGAGCCATCAAACTATACATCCAATGCTCACAAGCATCATAGTCGAAATAAATACATCACTGATACAAAAATGATAAAATTTTCTCTAGCCATGGCTATGCGTAGAGCTCCCGACAGGATGTTGTCCCTGCAATCCACCTATACTAGGTGGTGGTCCTCCTACTGACCTCCTAGGAGGTCCCATAACTAAAGATCCTAATTGGCATGAGGTTAAGACTCCCAATTTGCTCCTCTCTCTAAAGCTAGATTATCTCTACTCCATATGCAAAACTCCATAGTACAAGCTTCTATAATACTCAGCCTCTTGACTTGGTGCTGCTAGCTCACCTTGCACACGAATCAACTCCCCAACCAATGTCAAAGTAGCCTGATCGAAGCCCAAGGCAGCTCAAGCCATGTCTCTCTCCCTGGTAACCCTCTATAAGGTGGCCTCGGTACCCAATCTCATTTATGGCGGCATCCCTCTCAGCTGTTAGCCTCGCCACCATCCTGTCATCAATAGGAGTTACTATTGGTTCTGCTACTGCCTACACCTATAACTGCTTCTGTACCTGTAACTGTGCTTGTGCCTACCAAACCTCTACTCTGGCAGTGTCCCTATATCTCCACACTCTAAGAAATCTAAGCTCAAGTCATGTACGTTGCGTGGTCTCCTCCTGCAAGAGTCATCATAGTTGCTCTGTCTCTGTCTCTACCTGCTGGGGTGCTCCCACATTAGCCATCTATACATCAGGCTGGTCATACCCGCCCTGTCCTCCTCTATCCTATCCAATTTGTGCCTGTGTGGGTAATACTGCCCACACCTGTCTCTGTCTCTACCATGTCACTCGGTGAGCTCTCACCTCCTGGCCTCTATAGGCTACCTCCCCCACTATTCCTTAACTCTTGGTACTATGAACCGTACTGGCCTATGCTGAAGCCAATAAGAATCATAATGTGGTGTAGTGCCTGGATCTACCTTGCCTAGAATCTAATCCCAGGCCACTGGGGCAAGGCCCATAAGATCTGTTAAGTTGTCACAACAATAATCTCAGGACCCCAATCTACCACCTCCCACCGTGTCCTAGCATAAATAGCATCTCCTACTAGCTCTGGCTAGGGTAGTCCAAACTGTCATAGAACATGCTAAAGTAAATATCTATCAATAATATATATACTACAGCTAAATAAATATTTGCACTATCGACAATATACCAGATGCTCAACATCATCGGCCCATGACTCGTAGTCTTGCCCTGGCCTCCATACGAATGTGTCAAGCTCATCTATCTAGCTCCTCTAATATGCCAAGGCACCCAGTTTCCTATGTGTAAGTGTACCACCATACAGATGCACAAATGGCTTGCCACCCTCTCGGTGGCAAGGTGAAATAGGCCTCATCATGAGAATATGCTCCCATGCCCAAACATGCAATAATGTCACTCCCACAAACAAACTTGTACCATATCTGTACGTACAGTCGTGAAGATCATGATATAAATATCCCAAAACACAAGGCCCCATGTATACCTGATACCATAAGTGAACATACCCTCTAAGATAGTCCCCCATCCAACTGAGAGTCCCCTAGAGCATCTGTCAGGTACCAAGAAGCCACCAATCAATGCAATAATAATCCACTATATCCTATCACAGAGCATGCGAACCTACCCCCATCTAATCTCATGCTCCTCAACACCAAGATTGGGAGTCATAAATACATCCCTCAATGTCTCCTCGCCCTGATCTGTGTCATAGTCAACTTGGGTACCGTATATAGGAATCCTCAAAATGCGCCACACATCCTCTAATGTAATGGTTGCCTCTCCAGTAGGGAATAAGGAGTTATGCTCAGTACGCCATCGTTCCACTAATGCAGACATCAAAGATAAATGTCCTCAAACTGATGTCATGTGAGACACATGCCATAAGCCCATCCCTATTGTGCCTTGCACACACGCCCCATTTTTCCAAATGGAGACCCCCTCTTTTGCTTTGGCTTAGAATCTCAGTCTTTCCTCTTTATGATGATGAGAAGGTGAAATTGTGCTTAGAGTGCATGATTTGTTCTAGATTTGAGTATTTTGCATGTTTGGAGTCATTTGATGTCATTTGGAAGTGTATTGAGTGGTCTTGTGCTTGAAAGATAGCCATTTGTCACCTTCTGCACTAAAGTTGGGTATTACTGCACTTTGCTCAAAAATCCCTTGAAATTGCTTCTACAGGATGTGTCATGTTGAAATTCCTAGTTTCTAGGTCTTAGAGTTGCAAAATAATATTAAATTCCACAAGACTTCACTAAGGAGTTCATATACTTTCATCCTATTGCATGGTCCTGAAGCTCTGATTTGGCTAAGTCTGAAATCTTGAAAACCCTGAAAAATAGCTAAGTCTAAAATCTGGTGGAACCTCAAAGTTCTAGAGTCTACATATGAAATCCTATGGATCTGGAACCTATCTCAAACATCTTGAAAGTATATTTAAAAATATTTAAAGTATAATTTCTTATACTTAAATATACTTTCACCTTGGCTAATTCAAAATTTGGTGCTAAAAACAACCTCTATTGCACTTTGCGCTAAAACTGCCTCCTACCGACCTCTGCACTAAAATCCTTCCTCACTGCACATGTACAACAACACCAAAAACTCGCGCAATACACTTGAGCCAAAAATCTATGCATCACATGCTTAGCGCTAAAACGTTTACCTTCTGACTTGCATTAACATGGACCCTTACTGACTTTAGTCAATACCTTCCAAAACTTGCGTTGGTCGGCATCATCACAATCCCCCGCAGACTTAAAATATGACCTTGGTGTTGAAATCACCGCTCACTGCCTTTGCGCTAAAAAGAGGTTCAACTGACTTTGTGCAGCACAATCTAAAACCCGCGCAAGTCAGTGCAAGTTGAAATCAATGCCGAAACCTATTCTTATTACCTTTGCATAAAAAATGAACCTCTCTGACTTGCGCTAAAAACTAGTCTGACTGACTTTAGTCAGTGACCTCCAAAATTAGCGCTAGGTCAGTTGGAGGCAAAATCCGCGCTAAGCTAGTTGGAGGCAAAATCAGCACTAAGTGAGTACACTCCAAAATCAACACTTTTTTCATATTTTGGCCTGAAATTTGAGTTTTTCAAGGTGCAACTTGGATTTTCTTGGTGAAATTGAATTGCACAATTGTTTATCACATCATGATATAATTTTTTACCAAGTTTGTGTGGATTTTGGGCATGTTTTATGGTAATTAATGCCACTACACATGAAAAGTCTGTACCCCCAAAAAATCCTGCTTTTTGTAGAAAAGGCTATAAAAATGTAAAATAAAAGTCCCCAAATGGATCCTAATGGATGTAAAAACCTCCTAGATCATCATATTGGCCAAATGGGTACTTAAAAGTGGTAAAAAACTCAGAAAATCATGCAAAAATCATTAGATTTCTAAAGAGGTCCATAAGAAAGTGGCATTGACAATGAGTTGTTTTTGACTAATCCGTGACTACAAATGGATGTGTTTTGATCCAAATTGATGAAAAAGATTGTTTAATATGAAATTGATGCTTGGCCTTGTTACTTGTAGGTCTAAGAGGACACAGGACCTTGTTGGAGCTTGTTGGAGCTATCTTGGAAGGTGAACACATGGAGATACCCTGCTGACCTAGAGAGGCATAATCGATATTCTATCAACCAAATTATTGCTACAAATGCAAAAAGAAGTCAATATGATGTCCAAGATGATAGAGATGAGCTACAGGAGCTAAAAACATAAAAGATCAAATCTACTTCATTGTTGTTCTGACAGATCCAGTCTAATGTCCAAGACATGCATATATCTATTCCAATAGTCCAGTCATCAAGAATCAGTCCAACAAGCATCTAGTTGGATATACCTTCACTAAATTGTGCCACATATTTCTCTTGATCCATTTAGCATTTGGAATCCTGTGAATCCACATCAGCTCAAGTTTTCAAGTGTCATATGACTCTATGTAGGCTTTATTAGGCCTTGAGAATTGACTTTTCATCATATACAACTAAATGGGTATCCATTTTGTCCAGATTCAATGTATTTGCAAGCTATATTTTGTCTTTTTCTTAAAAGACAAATGTAAATCTAAAAATGCAACAACTAGTGTATCTCATTAAATGTCATGTAATCTGGACCATTGGTGTTGAGTTAATCCCCACCGTCCATTGAAAAACTCGGTATGGTACCTTGCCTATAAAAGGGCCATCCTTTTCTCTCATTTGTAAGTAAGACTCTTGATGCTGAATTGTTGACACTCTGCCAAATTTTCTGATTAATGCAAAGCAAGTTACTACATGATTCTCTGGGAATTTATTTCTTGTATTGTCAATTTGGTTTCATGGTTCTCATCTTGATCTGCATTAGTTAAATTGTGTTTTTGCAATGCTATTAATTTGTTAAGGTATCTGATGAACATTCAAGTCCATACTATTAGTTGCTTGTTGATTGTAAGTAGCTGTGCATAGTTAGCCTGGACTGTTAGATTGAGCTTATAGTTCAATTACATTACAAAATTTGAATCATGCTAGCTTGTGGGTATTTAATCAATGTATGTAATCTGAAAATTTATTGGACCCATAGAAGATAACACTGTTTTATGTGATGCTATAACAATCTCTATAGCTTGGTAAAGCAGAAAATTGGTAAATTTCTGAATATTTGTCTATCTGATGCAATCATGGCATTGTCGATGTCACTTAGGATCCTTCTAAATCCTATCCCCTTTGCATTTTCTTATCAATCAACTATTAGATTTAGGTTTTCTAGCAGCATCATCCATTGTTATATCAGCTAAAATTATAAGGGTTTGCAAGAGTTGTTGTTCCAAACTGTCAAATCTGTCACATTGCATGTAAGACCCCTTGTAGGCACAACTAGAACATTCCAACTGAGAAATTCCAAGCAAGCTAAGACCTAGCTATATTATCCTTGGGGCGGTCCTATTTAGGATAGGATACCTTTTTTAAGAGAGGTGTGATACCAACAATCATACCTGCGTTGTTGTGTGCTAAAAACACCATCAATAATCACCTCCAGAATAATCTCCTCCTCCCACTCTAGATTGGCCACCATGGCCATATCAACAAAGTGTCACTCCCTAGATATCAAAGTTTGTAGAATGACCTGCATCTATACAAGTCCAACTTGTTATCCTTTGCACATGACTTAGTTAAAAACAACTTGCAAAATCTAAGAAAAATCCTAGTCAAACCAACTCAAACTATGTCAACCACTAGGTCAAACAATGAAAACACCTAAGTCAAACCCTAGTCAATCCTTGTCAACCTAAGTCAACCCTATCCCGCTTAGTCACAATGGTCAAAACCCTATCTGCACCAAAGGCACCTCAACTTGCCAAAGGCACATTACTATGTGCCATAGGCACATCATTGCACTGCAAAGGCGCATTTCTATCTGCCATATGCACTTCAAGAACTAAGACCTAGTTTTCACCCACCAAAGGCGCCTCTAAAATGCCAAAGACACAGTTGCACACCTCAAAGGTGCTTCAACTTACCATAGGCACATCATTAAGCACCATAGGTGCATTTTTCCTAAAATCTTGCCTTTGGTAAAATTAATTTTCTACCTCATTAAATGCGCCTAGTAAATGCACTAAGGCCAGGTTTTAGGGTACATACCTTTGTTGCTACTCCCGTCGATCGCTTGTAGGTCCTAATGTGCTTGCCTCAGTGTCTGTGAAGTGGAATTGGCATCTCTACAGTCACAAACTCCTCTAAAGCTCTAAGCTCTCAAACTAAGCACAAGATGACAAATCACTCTAAAAATCCTAAACTATGAGTGTGCAAATGAGTTGAAAGTGACTCCTTGGGCCCTATTTATAGTCCCAACCCTAATTCTTCCCTCCCATTATCTTGTTTTTCTTTGTGTCAACTTATTTCTCCATTGTATTCGCTTCTATCATCCAATCTAGTCCTTCTTATCCTCTTTTTGTCGCATCATTATCCCTTTCTTCTAGTCGCGAGTCAACCTAGTTCTTTTGTCACTTTCTTATCTTTCCTTTCGAGGGGGCATCCTACGCCAGTTACACTGGGCATAGTTGTAAAATCATATCTTCATCGCTATTTTCTTAGAAACAACGTTGTAAAAGGCATTGTCTCAAAGAGAGGCAAAATGTAGACACCTAAAAATGAACTTTACATAATTCATCTTGCATACATCAAATTCTACTAAATCACTTGCATCCAACATTAATTAAATAATATAATTATTTGATTAATTCCATCAATTTGTTCTAAATCTCCTAATTCCAGCATTAATTTAATAAATTCTATTTATTTAATTAATTTCATCAAATTCCACTTTATTCTTCCAAATTAAATAATTTTAATTATTTAATTAAATCATTTCCCTTTCAATCTTTAAATCCACATTAATTAAATAAAACTAATTATTTAATTAATTCATCACTTAATTTCCTCTTATCCACAATTAAATAATTTTAATTATTTAATTAGCTATTTATTCCTCTAAATTTAAATAAATTATTCAAATTTATTTAAGTTGACTTTATCTTCTAAAAATAAATAAAATTAATATTTTATTTATATTCCTCTATCATGCAAAATAAATTAAATCAATTTATTTGTTTAATTTATTTAAATCCTCATATCTTATCTTTTCTTCCATCATGTAAGATAAATTGAATAAATTTATTTATTTAATTTGTTTTTATCTTTCAAATCTTCTAAAAATAATCTTTTCTTCTATGTGCACAATCAGTCTTATTTTTAGCATGTCAAAAAGCAAATTATAGGTTGAGTTAATTTGGTTTTAATCATTATTATTTTTATCAACCAACTCGTAAATTGGAAAAAAACATTCTAAGTTTATGAAATCAAATCCTATCTTTATCAAAGCAAGCAATTAACTCAATAAAACTCCTTTTTGCATGGACACATGGCATGTGCACGTTCATCATGATCTCTCAACTCATCTTGTCCATCCATCTCATTGATTCATCTCAACCGTTGATCGATCTTTTCTAAAACCTATATATGCTCCTTTCATTGCATCAAAAATCCTCTTCAATCATTTAAGCTTTAGGAATTCGTAATAGCACTTTGAGCACGTTATCTAAGACCGCTTGTTGCAACATGGTTATGCAATTCGTTGAACAATTTATGTGAGCAGAAAAAATCAGGTTAGGAAGATCAAACATTACAATCAAAACCCAATCCTACCACCTCCAAGAAATCTATCTAAATGACACAAAATGAAAGCAAATCAAAGAACAATGTCACCTAGATTGTATTCATTCCTTGGTTGAATGTGGATTGCTTCTCAATAGTGAACCATAGTTGCCAAAACTGCCATGATGATAGATGATATGCTCAAAGTGCTTAATAGATGCTAAATGGATGTGATATGTATGAGATGATAATCTGGATGCTATAGAGATTGTGTGGGATGAATAGAATAAGGTGAGAGGGTATATATATAGCTCTCAACTAAGATTGATCAATGATGGAGAAAAGGTGGCTATGTGAATGGTTGAAATGATTCAAGAGGCATGGATGAATGTGTACAAGATATGTGTCCATAGAGATAGATTTTATTAAATGATTTAGTTGGATTTGTTGGAGGAGATAAGATTGATTTTCCTAAAATATGATGCTTTTCTATTTTAAGAGTTGGATAACAAGGATAATTGATTTTTACACCAATTAAATTATTTTTTGTATTTAATTTTTTACATACTATGAACAAGGCCAACTTGTACACATAGAAGAAAGTGATAAGAGAGGGAAATGATAAGATAAAAATAAATTAAACAAATAAATTCATTTAATTTATTTTTAAATGATAGAGGAAAAGGCTAAATTTAGAAAATTGGAAGAATGGATATAAATTAATTAAATAAATTTATTTAATTTATATGCATGATGAGAGGATAAATAAATAAAATATTAATTTTATTTATTTAGAAGGAGCAAATTAAATAAATTTAGAAAATTTATTTAATTTTAGAAGAATAATGGGATAATTAAATAATTAAAGATTATTTAATTATAGATAGAAAATGGATGAATAAGGATAATGAGAATAGATGGAATTAATTAAATAAATATAATTTATTTAATTAATCATAGAAATGAATGATTTAGAAGAAAATAGATAATTGATACAAGTGTGTTAGACAAAATTGACATATGCAATGGTGAATAATGCAACAAATCGATAAATGATACGAAGGGTTAATTTTGGGTGTCTACATTTTGCCCCTCTTTGAAACAATGCATTTTGGGATGATGTTTCAAAGAAGATATGATTGATACGTAAGATAAACAAACTATGCCCTAGTGAAACTGATGGGTGATGCCCCCTCGAGAGGAAAACCAGGCTACCAGGAAAAAGATTGGGTTGACTGGTGATTAGATGACAAAACATGGATAGACTAGATTGACACGAAGAATTTGGGGATTGGGTGGGATAAACAAGGGATGGAAAAGAAGAATTAGGGTTTGGTTTAGAATAAATTAGGGTTTTGGCTCTATAAATATAAGTTCAAGGGTCCATTTCTATTCATTTGCTTCATTTGTGATTTGGTGGTGATTATTCGATTTCTTGTGCCTAGTAGATGAGCTTGTGGATTCCCTGTAGGATGGGGTACAATGATGGAGGGTATATTTTCATATGGCATCAGATATGCATGGGGTCCTTGTGTACTTGGTCATCTTTATCATTATCTGCATGATTGCACATACATGTTTGGTTCGAGTATGTCAGCTGGAGTTACTCTTCTACACGTGTGGGCTTACGAGCATATTGGAGTGCCTAGGCTAGTTGGTATATGACAAAGGGAGGCTGGCAATCCCTTTGTACATATATATGGTGGAGCTATTACCTACAAGCAGCTTAATGTGCCTGTATACTGGAGGAGGACACTAGATGAGCTAGACACTTTCATTTGGTGACCCTGGCATGATTGTGAGAACTGGGAGGATGACACAGAGCATTTAGTGTATGCTCACCAACCGAGTTGCTTGTTTGGTAGAGGTATCTATATTATAGAGCGCTATCTTCCAAAGAGAGTGCTCCAATAGTTTGGTTTGCCCCAGGGTGAGCCAGTAGGAGATTCTATTTTTGGGTGGACACAGTGAGAGATCCCTGCTTGGGGTCCAAAGATTGTTGTTGAGACAACATTGGCAGAGGTTCAGGGCTTATAGCCAGTGGCTTGGGACTGGATTCGTAGACCAATAGATCCAGGGACTACCTCAGAGTATGATGCATACTAGATACTACATCGACTAATGAGGTTGATGATACTTGGAGAGGTTGGTGAGGTAGCAGTTCATCGACCACATCTCGCTAGGGTGAGGGGATAGAGATGACCCCCTAGAGTTTAGGTTATAGCATATCCAGTATAGGGACATGTTCAAGGATAGGCTCCCCTGTAGTAGCAACAGCTTGTGGTTAGAGAGGGACAAGGAGGAGGTCAGTAGGTAGAGACAGAGGAGACTCCTCTACAGTGACAACTACAAAATGAGATGGATAAGAGGATTCACCTAGAGGTGAGATTTAGACAGATGAGGTAGGATAGGGACTGAGCCTTATTTGCAATGAGACAAGCTCAAGGAAAGGTGTAGGCATATCAGGTACAGCCAGCACATGCTGCACCAGATGATGGGACAGTGGCTCGATTGACTGCACAGAGAGATGTAGCAGCATAGAGGTTACAGGTTGTTACAGCTAAGAGGTGTAAGGAAATGTGAGCATCTCAGAATGTATTTCTAAAAAATAGTGGTGTCTTCGATAGATTTAAATTCTTTTCAATTGCTTCAAAAACACGCACAACTATGCCATTAAAGCAGAAACTGACATAGAACATTTCCAACATTGACCCTTAGAGGAAAGCACAAGCAAACATTAACCAGTTTCAACAGCAGGTACATTAAAACATGAAAGACAGAACAAGAACACAGATTTATGTGGGGAAAACCCTTACAGGTAAAAAACCCCACACTCCAAATCACAGAGCCATTGTATTATTTTGCAACCAAATAGTTACAATACATTTATAGGCTCATAGCCTTTACAGGAGATTAACATCTTGTTCCTTCTGAAGAATATCTAACAGTATAACCTTGCACAAACTTCTCCAGCACTCAGTTGGTTCTTCATACTATTATCGTGCCACAAATAGCACACAGTACAGAACTTCACCTTCTCAGCCAGAACCCTTTCACCTGAACTCTATTTACACTCTCTCCTCAGTCCTTTTACATACTATTAACATGCTGCATACAACATATAGCATAGGACTTCATAGAAGGAGAAAACCAGAGCTCACTAGATTGATCGCACTGTCTCTTAGACTCACTCTATTCTTTCAATTCCCAATTGTTTTTAGCAATCTAATCAAGAAACGCATGCAACTGACTGTTCATTCCAACTGCCCAGCATTGCCAAACTATTCATTGTCTTCCAACCATCCAAAACTGCCACTTCTAACCATTCGTATATTCATGAGAAACTTTAGTCCCACATGCATCCGTCACTAGGTAACTTTCCAGTTTATAGACTCAACCACTTAGTAAGACTATTGTCGGCACTTTTTCCACCAATGACCCCAATCTAACCTCATTGTGTAATCCAAAACCATCGGCCAACCACTCAGTATTCACAGCGACGAGTCCTTGTCCCACTGATGCCTAAGACTTCGTGCCTTCATCGGAATAACAGAACCGTCGGAAAGATATCGACCTTTAGTGTAACTTCATTCTTCTTCGCCGACCATGTTCCTCTCACTGATGCCAAACTTTTGTGAACTCCCATCGGTAAGACAATTCATATCAGAGCAACATCCCTAGGTTGGGCTGATAGTTATTCTCACGCCGATGCCAACTTCGCATATCGTTGAACCTGTTGAACCATTGAACCTTGACACGAGGTTCAAGCCTTTCATCAGGGAGACACTATCGTCAGAGTGATATCTTCAGCTATGTCTGATAGCTAGAGTAAATCCGTTGGACCATTGAACCACTGAATCGATGAACCATTGAACCTATCCCGTTGAACCAAGGAACCAATGCCACCGAACCATTGAACCAAGGAACCAATGAACCAATGCCATTGAACTAAGGAACGTTTGAGCTATTGAACCTGTAATCTGATTCACTAGTACTCAACATTCTCCCACTTGATGAAGGAATTACAGGAAACCATCAATGCTCCAAGTCACAAAATCAAAGTTGATACTGCCTCCAGAAACAAGACAGACCATCAGCTAGAACAACAATCAGAAAGCTGACTGCTCCCATCAAACTGAACCAAAAACCCACTTGACTGAAAATAGCACACACAGCTAGTGCTAAAACATCCAATCACTCATACCTTGAAGGTATGAACATCAATAGACTCATGCTACCTACACATACACCCATGAACTACAAATACAAGCTCCATGTGTCAACCAGTCGAAGAAGACCAAACACATCAAAAACTCCCACTGCATGGATAATACAGATCTAAAAAAGATAAAGACATACTAAGTCTACCAATGACATAACACAGAAAGTGTAAACATCATGTAGTACCAAGGAAACATCCACCATGATATGCAAAAAACTATAAATCAATAACTTGTACATCTCACCACCAGTCTAGAAATCTCAAAACCATCTCCTAACAATTCTCATCAATGAATGATATCAAATGCACAAGGAGATTAATCATGCTATCCATCTCTCACAATGAATCCTCCAGAGCAGTTCAAGATCCATGTCTATGAAAGAAAGCATAAAACACCTGAGAGAAACAATGGGCAATACCTCTCAAGTTATAAACTACCAAGAAGACAAAGAGTGGAATGAGAATGCTCCTCCAGGGTAACCGAGTCTATATGACTTCTCCAAGAGTAATCTCCTCATTGGTCTCTGTTGAACTCACATTTAACCAAGGTAAAGACTCCTCAAACTTCCTGCAGCAAAATCTGAATAAGCACAGCATATACAGTCTCACCTTATTCTCCATGTATCCATGAGTACCTTCGAACAATCACCTCATGCTGAACTCCAACTACATCACTACAACACTATGAAGTAATCAAGCAAATGATAAATGTACCCAAACATAGAAAAGTAACCAGACCACTGTCAAAGCTCCAATCATCTGAATCAGGAACTTATCATGACATCATGATCTTACCATCTCCCTTAGGAGATACCATGCTACAAGTGAACATAACCATGGTCTCAAGAGCAATGTATCATGCCAAAACTCAAATGCTTAAACAGGAGTATATCATGACATGAACCAAACAAACTCTAAACCAACATCACCTGTCAAGCATCACCAACACCTCAACCAAAGACTTCATAATCCTCCATGACTCCAAGATGTTACACATCCTCAAATAGTGTCCCTGCAAATGCAAAAGAACCCTTCTGCAGCAACAGGATCTAAGAGCTCCTCCTAGTAACATCTGCAACACTAAAGAAGATCATTCACCACTAAGTGATGAATGTGTTGCAAGTATGAGGTGAACCAATGTTGTCATTGATGTCAACATACTCATATTACATTGACAAGAAGGATTGGATGAGCTGTGTGTTGAGGATATTGAGAAAATTAGCCTCAGTCAGGAACAGTGAAGAACAGTGATGAGAAGAAGGCAAATATATTGGATAGGTTGAGAACCGGAGGATGCAGATTAAAGGGTTTACAGATATGAGTCTTGAGATGCTTCAGTCAAGTTTTCAGAGGTCCGCATGAAGACCTGAAGAAGTTATGGCTGTCTGTGTGGAACCGGTTCCGGTAAGTGCTTAGAGGTGACAGAGGATCACAGAAAGGTCCGGTGAGGTCCAGAATTGTACAATCCTAATCTGCGGATTGGAAAGAGTGTTTGGGATGTCCTTGTGATGTGCCATCTCAAGCTGTGTATGATTTGGAGGTCCGGAAGTACCTCTTGCATTATGACAGTGGCGACAGACTGTGTTCTTGAAGTTCCGGATAAGGAGGATAAGAGATTTCAGTAAGTAAAGGAAATGCGGACGTACCTGGTCATTCAGGCAGGCTTGTGAAGGTTCTTGGATCATGTTGAGGTTGTGTTGTTGGTCCGCATTGATAATGTATGATTTGAAGGTCCGGAAGTACCTTCTACAGTGGCGACAGACTGTGTTCTTGAAGTTCCGGATGAGGAAGACAAGAGATTCTAGCAAGTAAAGGACGTGCGGATGTATCCGGTCATTCAGGCAGGCTTGTGAAGTTTTCTGGATCGTGTTGAGGTTGTGTTGTTGATCCACATTGATAGTAGAGCCCGGAATTGAAGTTATTCTTCCGGATGAAGTTCTTGCTCTGTTTAGCCGACCGGATGAGTTGTTCATCCTGCGAATGTTCTTGTGGTGGCCGACTGGATGTGTTATTCATCTTGCGGATACTCTTATGGTTGTTTGTCGACTTAGATGTTTGTTCCTAAGTCGATGTCTTGTATAAATAATGGTTCGTGAGTTCATTTCAAAGTGTGGATTGTGTGGATGAGTGTGGCATAGCGAAGAGAAGTGCGAAAGGCAGAGCAGAAGTTTTTGGGCTTAAAAGGAACTGATCCGGACATAGTAGAGATGTCATTCTCCAGTTCAAAATTGTGATTCTTATCACTTTGTAGACAGTGTGTCTCTTAGTAGGCAGTGGGCCTCTTGTGAGCAGTGTGCTCGGGCAGTGAGCCCTAATTGGCAAGTGCCATTCTTTTTCTTATTCTTCTAACAGAGAATAATCCTTGGGTTAATCACCCCGTGGTTTTTCCCTTAACCGGGTTTTCCACGTCAAAATCTTGGTGTTTAATGTGTTGATGTTTATCTGCTCTTGTGTTTATGTATTATGCTTTCATGGATGATTAATTGATATGCTGTTAACTAACAATGAAGAATCAAGTGTTTGAAAGAACAAGAAGTCTTATACAACTGATTCACCCCCCCCCTCTCAGTTGTATGCCTTAAATCCAACAATTGGTATCAGAGCTAAGTTCCTCTGAAAGGAGCTTAACCGCTTGAGGAGATCCAGGATGTCGTCATACAAGAAGGATAGTCTGAAGTTCGATGGAACCAACTTCACTCTCTGGAAAGGTCGCATGAAGTGTCACTTGGAATGTATGGGAAAAGCATACTTGGCTATGGTCTCAAAACCATATGTACCTCCACAAGGTGGCCCGACAACTCTGAATGAAATCACAGAAGCAGAAAACAATCTGCGGACCAAGGAAGCTCTTCTAAGCGCATTGAATGACTCAGATCTCTCAAATGTTATTGACCTACCAACTGCATATGAGATCCTGACTAAACTAGAACTTCTGTATGAAGGAGATGAGTTTGTCAAAAGTGCAAGGTTGCAAAGTCTGAAAGGGAAATTTGAAAGATTGAAGATGAGAGATGATGAAAACATCACTACCTTTATGCCAAGAGTGAATGAGCTGGTATGTGGAATCAGAAATGCTGGTGGAACTCTAGATGAAAATGAGATTGTCTGCAAAATCCTAAGATCCCTTCCTGCTGCCTACAAAATCAAGGTTGCTGCCATTGATGAATTCAGAGCCCACACAACTGTCACAAGAGAACAACTGGCTGGCAAACTAGCTGCATTTGAAATGACCGAGTTTGGAGATGATCCTCCCAAGACTGAATCTGCTTTCAAAGCCAGTGCCTATGTGAAAGGCAAACAGAGATTTGATCCGGGAGAAAACTTATCAAGGAAAATGTCATGGTATGATCAAGCAAGAAGAGACATGGAAGAAGAAGAAGTAGAAACAGCTCAACTTGAAGCCCTCATTGCAAAGAGACTGCCAAGAGGATCCGGTAAGTATGAAGGAAAACTACCCTTTAAGTGTTTCAACTGCAATAAGATTGGTCATTTTGCTTCAAGATGTCCAGAAAGATCTGCAAGGTCTAATACTAACAGACAAAGGTTTCAAAAGAATTGCTATTATGTTCATGAAGAAGATGACAATGAAGGAGTAACAGATGATGAATCAGAACTAGGAAGCAAATCCGGAAATGAGTGGGTGTTTATTGCCATCAAGTAAGAAGATTCAATACTCTCTGAATCTGTCAATCACAAAGTTGTTGAAAAAGCTTTGGCTGCTCAAGTGGAAGAAAAGGATGATTGGGTTATTGACAGTGGATGTTCTCACCATATGACTGGTGACAAGAATAAGTTCTTGAATTTGGAAAGGTATGAAGGAGGAATGGTAAAGTTTGGTGACAATTCTGCTGGCAGAATCAGAGGCAGGGGAACTATTTCCTTTGATGGAAAGAGCAAAACAGGTAACGTACTATATGTTGAAGGATTGAAGCACAATCTTCTCAGTGTTGGTCAGTTAGTGGACAAAGGCTATGATCTCCGGTTCAAGAATGGAAAATGCAGAATCTTTACAAGCTCCGGAACTGAAATTGCATCCGGTACTCAGACAAAAGGTAATATCTTTCATCTGGTTGGTTCAAATAAAAGTTGTTTGTTTGTTCAAATTGATCAGAGTTGGTTATGGCATAGAAGAATGTGTCATGTAAATTTTGATAACATCATCAAGATAAGCAATACTCAGGCTGTAAGAGATCTTCCAAAATTGATGAAACCTACAAATAGTTTGTGCAAAGAATGTCAGCTAGGTAAACAAAGCAGAGTCTCTTTCAAAAGCAAAGATCAGTCTTCTACCGGATTGTTGGAATTAGTACATACTGATCTCTGTGGTCCGACAAGAATCAAGAGTCTGCAAGGTGATAGATATTTCATGTTGTTAATTGATGATCATTCCTGGATGATGTGGGTTACCTTTCTAAAAGAAAAATTAGAAGCATTTGAGAAGTTCAAAATCTTCAAAGCTATGGTAGAGAATCAAACCGAATTGAAATTAAAGTGTCTAAGGTCTGATAGAGGTGGTGAATTTACATCTGGTGAGTTCATTGACTTTTGTGAGAAACAGGGTATAAGGAGACAGTTGTCTGCTCCTAAGACTCCACAGCAGAATGGAGTAGTTGAGAGAAAGAACCGGACCATCCAGGAAGCTGCTAGGACAATGATGTTGGAAGCAAATGTTCCTCAAATGTTTTGGAAAGAAGCTATCAGCACTGTAGTCTACACTCTAAATCGAGTTCAAATCAGAAACAACACCGGTAAGACCCCCTATGAACTCTGGTTTGGCATCACTCCTACTGTGAAATATTTCAGAGTATTTGGTAGCAAGTGTTATATTAAAAGAGATGAAGATCTAGGAAAGTTTGATGCTAGAAGTGATGAGGGAATTTTCTTGGGTTACTCCACTCAAAGCAAAGCATACCAGTGTTACAATAAGAGATTGAGGAAAATGATAGAAAGCACCAATGTGAAAGTTGATGAAGGAATTGAGAAACCTTCAAGATTTTATGAGTTTGATGAAGATGACCAAGACAGTGTTCAAGGAACTCAATCCTCTCCGGTGAGACAGAGTCAGCCTAATCCGATAAATCAGGAAGAAGAGATAGGTTTGAATGAGCCTGATCAAGAAGCAGCAGTGCTGGATACTCCCAAAATTCCAAGGTATGTAAGACTGAACCACTCTGAAGATCAGATCATAGGTGACAGAAGCAAAGGTGTACAAACTAGAAGGAATGTTGCTCAAAATCAGGATGAATGTTGTCTGATTTCAAAGATTGAACCTAAAACAATAAATGAAGCCTGCAATGATGAGAACTGGACCAAAGCAATGGAAGATGAATTGATGCAAATTGAGAAAAATCATACTTGGGATCTTGTTCCCAGACCTAGAGACAGGAATGTAATTGGAACCAAGTGGGTCTTTCGGAACAAACTAAATGAAGCTGGTGAAGTAATCAGAAACAAAGCTAGACTGGTCTGCAAAGGCTACTCTCAAATAGAAGGAATTGACTTTGAAGAGACTTTTGCTCCGGTGGCAAGAATTGAAGCAGTCAGATTACTTCTTGCATTTGCTGCCTTCAAAGACTTCAAGGTATATTAGATGGATGTCAAGTCTGCCTTCCTAAATGGTGATCTGGAAGAAGAAGTCTACATTGAACAACCGGATGGATTTCAATTGTCTAATAATGATGATATGGTCTGCAAGTTGAAGAAAGCTTTGTATGGATTGAAGCAAGCCCCAAGAGCTTGGTATGAAAGGTTGGATACGCATCTTGTGCAGATTGGATTCAACAAAGGTACTGCTGACAGTAACTTATATTTCAAAATTGATCATGAAAACATTTTGATTGTTGAAGTGTTTGTGGATGATATCATTTTTGGAGGAAGAGATAGTATGTGCAAAACTTTTGCAAATTAGATGAAAAGTGAGTTTGAAATGTCTATGCTTGGTGAAATGAATTTCTTCTTGGGTCTGCAAATTACTCAAACAAAAGAAGGGATCTTCATTTCTCAGACCAAATATGTGAAAGAATTGTTAAGGAAATTTGGTATGGAAGACTCAAAGCCTATGAACACTCCTATGGCAACCGGATGTAAGTTAAGCAAAGATGATGATTCTCCAAAGGCAGATCAGACAAAGTATAGATCAATGATTGGTGGATTGTTGTATCTCACTCAAACTAGACCAGATATAATGCAGGCTGTTGGTCTTGTGGCAAGATTCCAGGCTGATCCTAGAGAATCTCATGTTATGGCAATCAAAAGAATTTTTAGGTACTTGAAAGGAATAGTTGAGTATGGTCTATGGTACCCTAGAGATCCGGATTTCTCTCTTCATGCTTACACAGATGCAGATTGGGCAGGAGATGTGGATGACCGGAAGAGCACTAGTGGTGGAGCATTCTTTTTGGGGAAGAGATTGGTTTCTTGGTTAAGCAAGAAACAAGATGCAATATCTCTGTCTACAACTGAAGCAGAATACATTGCAGCAGCAGGTAGTTGCACTCAAATTTTATGGATGAAGCAGATGCTAAGAGACTTAAAGTTGAATATGAGGAGCCTATCACAATTTTCTATGATAATTCAAGTGCAATTAATATTTCTAAGAATCCGGTATTGCATTCTAAGACTAAGCACATATCTATCAAGTTTCACTTTTTGAGAGAACAAGTAAACAAGGAAGAAGTCAGATTGGAGTATGTTACCTCCAAGGATCAGATTGCAGATATCTTTACAAAACCTCTTCCCAAGGACTCTTTTGAATATCTCCGGGAGAAGTTAGGGGTCATGGCCCCTCCGGTGATGAACTAGGATGCACTGATGTGCATCAGTCCGGTGGATATCACAGTCATATCTTGTGATCCGGATTGATGAAGGGGAGCTGCTACTAAGGGGGAGCAGCTGGTATGATTCTGATGTATTAGAATTGCAAGTATGAGCCCTTTGCCATTGATGTCAAAGGGGGAGAGAAGACATGTGAAAAACAAGTGGTTAATGATCAAAGGGGGAGCAGTAAAGGAAGAGAAGACATGTGAAAAGTTGTTGTTGATAGGGGGAGCTGTGACAGAAAGGAGAAGTTCTTGTCTTGATGGTTTTTCACATCATATGTTGCCATCAATGACAAAGGGGGAGATTGTTGCAAGTATGAGGTGAACCAGTGTTGTCATTGATGTCAACATACTCATATTACATTGACAAGAAGGATTGGATGAGCTGTGTGTTGAGGATATTGAGAAAATTAGCCTCAGTCAGGAACAGTGAAGAACAGTGATGAGAAGAAGGCAAATATATTGGATAGGTTGAGAACCGGAGGATGCGGATTAAAGGGTTTGCAGATATGAGTCTTGAGATGCTTCAGTCAAGTTTTCAGAGGTCCGCATGAAGACCTGAAGAAGTTATGGCTGTCTGTGTGGAACCGGTTCTGGCAAGTGCTTAGAGGTGACAGAGGATCACAGAAAGGTCCGGTGAGGTCCAAAATTGTACAATCCTAATCTGCGGATTGGAAAGAGTGTTTGGGATGTCCTTGTGATGTGCCATCTCGAGCTGTGTATGATTTGGAGGTCTGGAAGTACCTCTTGCATTATGACAGTGGCGACAGACTGTGTTCTTGAAGTTCCAGATAAGGAGGATAAGAGATTTCAGTAAGTAAAGGAAATGCAGACGTACCTGGTCATTCAGGCAGGCTTGTGAAGGTTCTTGGATCATGTTGAGGTTGTGTTGTTGGTCCGCATTGATAATGTATGATTTGAAGGTCTGGAAGTACCTTCTACAGTGGCGACAGACTGTGTTCTTGAAGTTCCGGATGAGGAAGACAAGAGATTCCAGCAAGTAAAGGACGTGCGGATGTATCCGGTCATTCAGGTAGGCTTGTGAAGTTTTCTGGATCGTGTTGAGGTTGTGTTGTTGATCCGCATTGATAGTAGAGCCCGGAATTGAAGTTATTCTTCCGGATGAAGTTCTTGCTCTGTTTAGCCGACCAGATGAGTTGTTCATCTTGCGAATGTTCTTGTGGTGGCCGACCGGATGTGTTATTCATCTTGCGGATACTCTTATGGTTGTTTTCCAACTTAGATGTTTGTTCCTAAGTCGATGTCTTGTATAAATAACAGTTTGTGAGTTCATTTCAAAGTGTGGATTGTGTGGATGAGTGTGGCATAGCGAAGAGAAGTGCGAAAGGCAGAGCAGAAGTTTTTGGGCTTAAAAGGAACTGATCCGGACATAGTAGAGATGTCATTCTCCAGTTCAAAATTGTGATTCTTATCGCTTTGTAGACAGTGTGTCTCTTAGTAGGCAGTGGGCCTCTTGTGAGCAGTGTGCTCGGGCAGTGAGCCCTAATTGGCAAGTGCCATTCTTTTTCTTATTCTTCTAACAGAGAATAATCCTTGGGTTAATCACCCCGTGGTTTTTCCCTTAACCGGGTTTTCCATGTCAAAATCTTGGTGTTCAATGTGTTGATGTTTATCTGCTCTTGTGTTTATGTATTATGCTTTCATGGATGATTAATTGATATGCTGTTAACTAACAACGAAGAATCAAGTGTTTGAAAGAACAAGAAGTCTTATACAACTGATTCACCCCCCCCCCCTCTCAGTTGTATGCCTTAAATCCAACAAAATGCACAGTCAATGCTAAAGCTCCCACTGAACTGTAACAACTGAGCTTTCCAAGCATCATGAACAGACATCTCCTAATCTAAAAATCCTCCAGGTCCACACATTAACATGTCCATGTGACAATAAAACCAAGTGATACCAAAATCTCCAAACCAAGGAAATAAACTATCACTATCAATAGCTTACACAAACCTGTGTATTCAAGCTATACATGACATCATGATACACATACTACAGGTCTCCATAACTAACTATTCAAATACTCTACAACATCCATCCTCTCATCCTGAAACAATCACACCAATGCACAAATGACCACAGACAAGGCCAGCTAACAAGTCTGCATAATCACATAATCAATCTTGTGGACATAGACCATCCACTTCTGAGTTATCCCACTGCAACCAATAGGTTGTATACACCTAAAAACCTGCATAACTCGTAGATCCTTACACTGAAACATGTAAACCCACTATTGCACTAGAAACTACAAAACTAAGATCTTCAAGGAATAGATAACAATGTAGACAACATGACTCAAGCACCAGATTACTTACAAATTTGATTAGCCAAACATGTCCACAACTTGAGCACCATAGTCAAGAAACTAGAAGCATTACCACAGAAATGCTGAGTGACCTATCACTTACTAGTACTCCCATGCAAAGAAAGCATTTCATCTCCTCACACCATGCACAGAGCATGCATGTAAAACTGTAACTATATCATCTAGCAACACCCCAAAAGCCAAGGTCTAGAAATAGTTAACTGCAGCTTCACAAAACCACAAGTTTTTCTTTTGACCATGTAAAACCTACAAAACCACTGTGTTTGAAAAACACCCATGCACATCCATACCCACTTCACATCAGGAAGACCCAAAAGTTTGCAACATAAACTCCATAATAGTTAAACCAAAATAATGGATCATCATGAATATGCATAATCATAGATTTTAAAGAAAAACTATAAAACCCCTCAAATCCAGTAAACATGAATTTGAGTCATGCAAGTACAAAATATCCAATTAAGGAAACAACAGTTCATAAGCTTCAGGCCCACTTGTAGACCAATCCCTCAACCACCAACATGCACATGCATCTGAGAGAATCAGGCTATTACAGAAGCTCTCAGACCATCCAATGATCAACTCCATAGCCTACATGCAATCAGGGTAACAGAAAATTATGCCTTCCAATACCAGGAACAAAACACCTAGCATAAGCACAATAGTCCATGGCCGAGCAATAACACAAACTTCTTCATATCATCAGAGAGCCTCTCACATAGACACCCAATATGAGAGTTACTGCAGCAACACAACCACAAACCAAAGCCCACGCAACAAGATTAAATACTGTCAACTAAGAGCCTCAGGCCACATCATGACCAGCTCTAGTCTCTTCATCTTTACCATCCTTCAAGTGCCTGCTGTAACATGAAGACAAGATTAACTGCAAGACTTCCACTCAAACAAGGATGAAATAAATAGACGTTTCCTTAGATTTCCTCAAGCCTGTCACACTAAAAAATCATCACAGAAGGAATACCCAGACCTTATACACTAGGAACTCTTACATGCAAACACATGCAGCACACAAATGTACATATGTGAGAAATAAAGCAGATCCCAGAAGAAGGCTCTGATACCACTTGTAAGGAAATGTGAGCATCTTAGAACGTATTTCTAAAAAATAGTGGTGTCTTTGACAGAATTAAATTCTTTTCAATTGCTTCAAAAACACGCACAACTATGCCTTTAAAGTGGAAACTGTCATAGAACATTTCCAACATTGACCCTTAGAGGAAAGCACAAGTGAACATTAACCAGTTTCAACAACAGGGACATTAAACATGAAAGATAGAACAAGAACACAGATTTACGTGGGGAAAACCCTTATGGGTAAAAAACCGCACACTCCAAATCACAGAGCCATTGTATTATTCAACAACCAAATAGTTACAATATATTTACAGGCTCATAGCCTTTACAGGAGATTAACATCTTGTTCCTTCTAAAGAATATCTAACAATATAACCCTGCACAAAGTTCTCCAGCACTCGGTTGGTTCTTCATACTGTTATCATGCCACAAATAGCACACAGTACAGAACTTCACCTTCTCAGCCAGAACCCTTTCACCTGAACTCTATTTACACTCTCTCCTCAGTCCTTTTACATACTATTAACATGCTGCATACAACATATAGCATAGGACTTCATAGAAGGAGAAAACCAGAGCTCACTAGATTGATCGCACTGTCTCTTAGACTCACTCTATTCTTTCAATTCCCAATTGTTTTTAGCAATCTAATCAAGAAACGCATGCAACTGACTATTCATTCCAACTGCCCAGCATTGCCAAACTATTCATTGTCTTCCAACCATCCAAAACTGCCGCTTCTAACCGTTCGTATATTCATGAGAAACTTTAGTCCCACATGCATCCGTCACTGGGTAACTTTCCAGTTTATAGACTCAACCACTTAGTAAGACTATTGTCGGCACTTTTTCCACCAATGACCCCAATCTAACCTCATTGTGTAATCCAAAACCATCAGCCAACCACTCAGTATTCACAGCGACGAGTCCTTGTCCCACTGATGCCTAAGACTTCGTGCCTTCATCGGAATAACAGAACCGTCGGAAAGATATCGACCTTCGGTGTAACTTCATTCTTCTTCGCCGACCATGTTCCTCTCACTGATGCCAAACTTTTGTGAACTCCCATCGGTAAGACAATTCATATCAGAGCAACATCCCTAGGTTGGGCTGATAGTTATTCTCACGCCGATGCCAACTTCGCATATCGTTGAACCTGTTGAACCATTGAACCTTGACACGAGGTTCAAGCCTTTCATCAGGGAGACACTATCGTCAGAGTGATATCTTCAGCTAAGTCTGATAGCTAGAGTAAAGCCGTTGGACCATTGAACCACTGAATCGATGAACCATTGAACCTATCCCGTTGAACCAAGGAACCAATGCCACCGAACCATTGAACCAAGGAACTAATGAACCAATGCTGTTGAACTAAGGAACCTTTGAGCTATTGAACCTATAATCTGAGTCACTAGGACTCAACAAGAGGGATGTAGTGAGAGCAGCCTTGGGGACAAATCAGATAGGGGCAAGATCACTCATGTACAGGGTGAGCTAGGGATAGCACAGGCAGAGTAATGCAGAGTGCATAGAGGAAGCTTCAAAACTTCTCAATAAACTTGTTTGGTGAGATGTGGCCTATGTCTTGGTGACCAAACTTTGTCAGCCAAACATATCCTATCAGCAACTTTGTTATTTCTCTACCCGATCTATCAACTCTTCCCGATAGTCAACTTCACCTTGTCTTCAAGGAGACTTTGATCATCGGCGGCCGCTTAGAAACCTTTGCCGATATACCAATGACTTAGACTTCACTTGGCTATCCCCTGACTCGTCGGTGAGACTTCCTTCGCCAGTGAGCTCCTAATTAGATTTCTCGATACGCCGATATACCAACTTGTATATGCAAAGCATGACTTGCTATTACCGGTGAACTAAAGTTTCTTCACCCAGCTTTCACCGTTACTACCAGTCACCTTTTGTATCTGACGCAATGTATATTCTTAACATACATGTGCGATATACATTTACAATACACATTTGGTGAGACTAAGGCCATTCCTCACAGATGAACCTCTTATCAGTCTAACTCTGTTAATCAGTATAACTTTCCAAAACTTCTTTGAGGGTTGTTTCACACCGATGACACTTCGGGTAGACTAAGACTATTGCTCTAAGGTTCAAATCTCCTGCCGATGACCACTGTCTCACCGATGATGCCTTGACAAAATTGCAAGTCCTCAAATCATCTAACTTCCAACCCAGACCCTAGCACATGAAGATGCTAGGTCTCCTACTATACGGATTGTTCCATTTCAATTCCCTGCACCGCCAACCTCAACACAAAACAAAAGCACAAAAAATATATATATATACACCAAAGCCATTCCACCGATCTCAACGAGAGTCAAACCAGTGGAATGCCTCAACAAGCCATTTTGTGACAAACTGTAGGAAGGTAAAATCTACAACGAACAAATTATGAAAACTTTGAACAAAAATAGGAAACACTAAACTGACGGAATAGAGTCTTATTCTTCTTCAGCATAGAATTGAAATTACACAACCGAATTCAGAACTGAACCCAAATGTTTGTTCTGCTACCAATTTATCCCAACACATTGGGAGATTAAATAGTTCACGACAGTTGGGGAAGACCAACCGCTTCACATCCCAATCTGCTTTTATTACAACTGAACAAAACAAAAACTAAAAATGAACAACTGGTTAGTTTGACCTTATCCAAACAAAAACAAAAGATTTGTTAGGTGCCCCTGCACCATACTCCCAGGGCTTAAAAGAACTCAAGTCCCTTGAGGAACCAAGTCTGAAATATTAACCCCATGCTTGATGATGTCTTCCTCTCTCATCTAGGTAGCATCCTCATTAGGCAAACCACACCATTTGACCAGATACTGTTTATAGGTTTTATGTCTAGTCTTCTTCTGAACTTTGGTGTCCAAAATACATTCCAGCTGTACTGGCTGACTTGGTGGAAGATCAGAAATCCATTCTGCATCCCCTGCTTCTATCACATATGAACCAGGAACATTATCTCCTCTAAATGGAAATAGATCAGACACATTGAAAATGGGTGATATTACTAAACCTGGAGGAAGTTCAATCTCGTAGGCATTAGGCCCAAATTTGTGAACAATCTTGCATGGACCTATCTTCTTCATAAGAAGCTTCGTGGGTTGCCTCTTCAGAAGTCTTTCCTTCTTCAGATATGCCATTACCAGATCCCCAACTTTGTATTGGACATCCCTTTTCTTCTGATCAGCTCTCTCTTTGTATTTCCCTGTGTTCTTCTGGATAGTTTCCCTTATAGCATCATGGATATCCTTCATACTGACTACAAAATCTTCTCCTTGTGCACTCCTTTTCTCCATGTTCTGGAGATCCTTGAGCTCTGAAATTCCCCTTGGGTGAATTCCATATACAACTTCAAAAGGACTCTTTCCTGTGCTCTAGTTGACAGAGTCATTATATGCAAATTCTACTTGTGGGATGACCATATCCCATGCTTCTCCATGCTGTTTAGTCAAACACCTCAAAATATTACCCAGTGATCTATTCACAAACTCAATTTGTCCATCCGTTTGAGGGTGATAGGCTGACATGAAAGATAATTGAGTGCCCAATTTCTTCCACAAAGTGCGCCAAAAATGTCCCACAAATTTGGGATCTCTTTCAGTGACAATATTCAATGGCAAACCATGAATTCAAACAATCTCCTTAAAGAATAGACCAGCAATGTGTGAAGCATCATTGGTACATTTGCATGGCACAAAATGAGCCATTTTACTGAATCTATCAACTACAACAAATACATTGTCGAAACCTCTTTGAGTCCGGGGAAGACCCAAAACAAAATCCATACTGATGCACTCCCATGGCCTTTGCGGAATTGGAAGTGGTTGATAGAGACTGGCATTGGATGAAGTTCCTTTTGCCCTCTGACAAATGCTACAAGTTTCCACAAATTTCTTGACATCTGTTTGCATCTTAGGCTAGAAGTAAAGCCTTCTCAGTTGTTCCAATGTCTTTGTCTAGTCTAAAATGACATCCAAGACTACCGCAATGCTTATCTTTTATGATGTTCTCCCTCATGGAACATCTAGGTACACACATGTGGCTACCTTTAAATAGTAGCCCTTGCTGTAACAAATATTTAGTTTAATCAGAATGATAGGAATCTAAAAATTGTGAACAAACTGCATATATCTCCTTGAAGTCCTCATCATCCTGGTACATATTCTTGAGAGAATTCACTCCCACACTTTGCAACTAGATTTCCTATATAGTGCACACTCTTCTTCTCAGAGTATCTGCCACCTTGTTGGCTTGTCCCTTCTTATGTTTGATGGAGAAAGTATAGTCCTGGAGTTGTTCAACCCACTTCATATGCCTGTGATTTAGCTTCTCCTATGAATTCAGAAAACTCAAAGCAAGGTTGTCAGTATAACAATGAATTCCTTGGGCAAGAGATAATGTCTCCATTTTTTTAATGCGTGAACCATTGCATACAATTCTAGATCATATGTGGAATACTTCCTTTTAGCATCATTCAACTTTTCACTAAAGAAAGTAATAGTTTTGCCTTCCTCACTCAAGACAACACCAATGGCAAGGTTACTGGCATCACATTCCACAGTAAACAACTTATTAAAATCAGGCAAAACCAAAATGGGTTTCTCTACTATTTTTTGTTTGAGAATCTCAAAAGACTCATCAGCAGCTCTATTCCAAACAAACTTACATTTCTGTCCTCCTTTTATGGTATCTAGAATGGGTGCACAAATATGACTAAATCCTCTTATGAATTTCCTATAAAAAGTTGCCAACCCATGAAAACTTCTTACATCACTTACTATTTTAGATGCTGGCCAAGACAGAATAGCATCTACCTTTTCTAGATCCATTTTTAAATTGCCCTAGGATATCACAAATCCAAGGTATGTGAGTTCTTCCTTCATGAAGACACTCTTCTCCATATTGATCATCAGTTTCTCCTCATGCAGCTTCTTCAACACCAGTTCCAAATGCTACAAATGTTCTTCCTTTGTCCTGTTGAAAATTAGAATATCGTGAAGATAGACAACAACAAATTTGCCAACAAAATCTTTCAATACCTCATTCATTAGATGCATGAAAGTGCTTGGAGCATTAGATAGCCCAAATGGCATCACCACCCACTCATAAAGACCCTCATTAGTCTTAAAGGTTGTCTTCCATTCATCCCCTTGTCTAATCATGATCTGATGGTATCCACTCTTGAGATCAATTTTAGAAAAGTACAGTGCTCCTCCCAAACAATCCATGAGGTCCTCTATTCTACGCATAGGAAACCTATATCTGATGGTGATCTTATTGATGGCCCTTCAATCAGTGCACAACCTCCATTTGCCATCCTTCTTGGGAGCTAAAACTATGGGTATAGCACATGGACTAAGACTTTTCTTCACCAAACCCCTATCCAACAGTTCTTACACTTGTTTAGCAATTTCCTCATTCTGAGCAGGTGTCATTTTATAGGCTAGTTTTTTTGGCAATGTGGATCCTGGGATGAAGTCAATCTGATGACTTACGTCTCTCACAGGGGGTAGTGTATTGGGCATATCCTCAACCATGATACTCTTATACTTGTCTAACAATTCTTGCACTTCCATAGGGACTTTTTCCTTGTTGTTTTTAGACAAATCAGAATTGTCTTTAGGTTTCAAAATCAGAGCATACCCTTGGGTTCCCTCTTCTTTCAGAGTATGGAGAAACTCTTACCCACTCACTAACATGATACTTGAGCCTACATTCTTGTCTACACCCTCTTCTGGTAAAGGATCTGTTAGCACTCATTTTGACCTGGGGTTGATTTTTCATGATCAGGGGGTTTCTTCATTTGAACCCTTTATCTTCTTGCCCATTTTTTCTAAGTGTTGGACCTCCTCAGCATTTTTCAGCTGCAGCATCATATTTTCTTTGAAGAGGAGGTCATCATCATCATATTTCCTTTGATGGTGGTCGGCATCATCATGTTCTCCGTCGACCGGTTTCTCATCGTCATCATCATATTTCAATATCGGGTGATGTTTGGTTTTTATCCTGATCCTGCTGACGAGCTACAGTGCGCCCTGATTTGCTTGTGGGGGTGATTTCTCAAGTATCCGGTGATCTTCCAATTATCACCTTGCCCAAACATGATGATGATGTTGCCCCGATTTTCTGAAGGGGTTATTCTTTGAGTTGTTTCGACCTGACTTGTTCTTTCTTAAGGGTCGTCGTCATCATCATCATATTTCCAGTTATCACCGTGTTGCTTGTGGGGGTCATCATATTTTCTGCCTTCATGATATTTCGCCGGGGTGATGTTTTTATCATCGGGTGATCTTGGTTATGATCATCCTGATGATGTTGTTGAAGAGTTCTAAGTGCGACCCGATATTCACTAGGGTCATCATATTTTGAACGTCAGGATGATCTTAGTCAATATCATCCTGATGATGTTGTATCACTTCTTGTTCGTTGCTTTGTCATCCTGATGATGCTGACGTCATTCTTATGACAGGGTGATATCTATTTCTCTGCCTATCTGCATCATGATATTTCCGAAGGAGGGGGTGATATTTTCATATCACTCGGGTGTATGTTTGTTCCAGCGTCATGATGATGCTGATATCAAGGAGATATCCGCCTGCCAGCTTCGTGCATTATCTAGTGGGGGTGATCTTTTCAAGCATCATCATATTCATCTATCGCCCCGATCTTATAGTGAAGCTACAGTGCAACCTGATATTTGTGCATCAGGATGATATTTCCAAATATCCGGTTGTCTTCCGAATATCATCCTGATGTTGATATGATGATGACGTCATCAAGGTCCGAGGGGGGTCATATTTCTAACACTGATCATCTTGAGGAGATCCCCCGATATTTGCAAACATGATGATGATGTCATCCGGATATGAGGAGGTGCGCAGTAGGCAGATATGATGATGATGTCAGCAGGATATGATGATGATGTCATCAGGATGTTCATCGGCCAGACTTTTGGTATAAGCTCAGCAGGAGGATGTTCCTCCAATGGATCAGGTTGTGCGGATGAAGGCGATTATCATGCAGGTTATATTGCGATATGATGCTGACGTCAGGGTGATATTTCAAGCAACGGGATATCATGCTGCTGGAGGATGATGATGATGAAGTCTTATACTAGTGTCGTCAGGAGCAAAAGCACCGACATCATATATGCTCATGACCTAGTATATAAAGTGTTAAAGAGGTTACTGCGGGGTGCATGTGGGATAATTGATATCCTGCATTTTCAAATATCATGATGATGAATCTCGGCGGGAAATGGTTGCGATCGACTGTTAGACGTTTTCCCGAGGCCGCGGGTTGGTGCGCCATTAATGGCGAAGGTTGCAGAGGTATGGGCGGATCTGGTACCCGATTGAAGGTGTACATCAGCGGACAGTGGCGCAGGGCTCGAGATATCTTCCTGTCTCCTCCCCTACCTGCTGCATTCATGTTTGGGCGCCAATCTGGTAGTGTTTGAGCGCCATTTTTATGATACTGTGTATCTGGCGGGATTTTTGGTCAACCTGGTAGTTAATGCTGAATACACCCTCCTGCTATATAATGCAGACGGTGTTATTCATTCAAGGTTGTTGAAAGTTGAAGATTTTTGGCTCTGTAACTCATAACAAGCTGATCTGGTTGTTCTGTATAGCTTAACCTGTGAGTTTATGTATCTCTTGTTGTATGTTTTTGGCATGAACCCACTGATTTCATGATTAATCTTATATGAGAAATGCTATCTTAGCATGTGTTGTGTTAATTCTGTCTCCAGTATTGCATGTATTCTTCTTCTGAATCTGGATATTTGAGTAATGTTTAGATTCTAGAGCATAGAATTCCTATGCTGAATGTCTGATCTTTTAACTTCTGCTCAAGGGGTAGATTAAACTGTTTTCAGGTTGAACATTGGGAAGGGTATACTGCAGTAGGGATGCCATAAGTAGAGATAACTCAACACTCTGTATTGGGAGATATCTGTAAGGCAGATATCACATATATCCCCTTGAAATCCAGTTCTAGCTATTCATGCTGATCATTCACAGGTGTATGTCTACTGACTCCAGGCCCTGGATAGGCACCAATCTTGCTTTGTGTTTGTGTTACAACCATGTCCAGCTTTGCATCCAAACTTAAACTCCAAATCAAAATCTAAAACAACCATTAGGACATTAGAGTTAGTTTTAGGATCCTCAGTCCTCTGTCTACAACTGCAAATAGGCCCAAAGCTAGCCCCTTTGCTCTTATCTTTCAGTTTTGGTCTACTTACAGGAGGACTTATCTGCTTTCTGTCAGCATCCCAGCCTTGTATGCATATCCTCATGGATGTTGAGTAGGGAATACCCCCTAGGTCTTGCAGAGCCTGAAGAAGAAGAGGAGATAAAATATAGAGTCTATCTCCTATACTGTTGGCCCCTGGCCCAGAGATCCTGTTGATCATTGATGGCTACCTTGTAGGGAAATCTGGGAATAAGCATCCAGTCTGGGAAAAAACTAACAGAAATTGGCGACTCCGCTGGGGAACCTTGTGAAAGAACCCTGGTTTTCAAAAGAAAACAGTTCCTAGTAATAGGTAGCGACTCCGAAGTAATCTCCCAACCGGTCAAAGTAAAATTTATATGCAGGGGAGAAGATCCCAACAAAATCCTTTATTTGAAGAGTTACCATTAACAAAAAGAATGATGTACAGAAGAAAGGGAACTGTCTCAGTTAGTCATGAGAGCTCCCCCAGAAAAGGTGATGATATACAAGATAACCCTAGGCCATCAGGACAGCATGCGCCTTATTTTTCAAATGCAGGAGCTGATATTCAAGGTGCATATGAGAGGCAACAGGGTGGTAGCATGAGAATGAGGTCAGAGGTGTTCCAAGAACGCCCTTTTCTAGACCCAAGTGAAAGGTTTGAAGAGGCAGAGTCTCTGAGGGATGATGAAGATGATGACCAAAATGGTATGAGACCATCTACCTCCAGACCTAAGGATGAACAATTGGCTGAAGAAATCAGAAGTCTAAGAGCAGAACTAGAATACCTACAAGCCATGAAAATTAGAGATGATATGAAGCAGAAAGTGCAAGCCTTAAGAACTGCCCAAAATGATTCAGTTCCTACCCTAGAGAATGCAAATGTGTAAAGACATTAGCAAAGATATGAAGTGCAACATCAGCATCATGATGAGAGACAAAATGTGAATGATGCTAGGATACCACTGAACAATGCAGGAAACCAAAATGCAAACAGAAATGTTAATGTTAATCAGCTAAACAGACAGCCCATGTAGTTGGATAGATTCAGGCAGCTGGTGTTTGATGGTATTCCTGGGTATCCTAACCCCATTGACAAGCATCTGAGGCTGCAAGTGCCTAAATTTTCAGGAAACAACACAGTGTCAGGAGAAGATCATCTAAAGGCCTTTCAAAATGTCATGGATAATTTTGAGGTTGAGCATGAGGATGTTTTCATGAAGTCATTCATGCAATCCTTAATAGATGAGGCAAGAGAATGGTACAGGAATCTACCTGACCGGAGTATTTCATCATGGGATGATTTTAAAAGGATATTCAAGGAGCAATATGGTGATAAAACTGACCCTAGCTTTTTTGTAAATGAGTTCACCAGTATCACTAAAGGGTCAAATGAGCAGGTTGCAGACTTTAATACAAGATTTACTAAAGTGTTGAACAAATTGCCACATCACATGAGGCCAAATGAACCAATGTGCATAATTTTGTATATTAATGCCTTTGATGCAAAGACTGCATATGGATTAAGAGATAAAGGTCCTGCCACTCTCAGGGATGCTTTCAGAATTGCAGTGAATATTGAAAATAATAGGAAAGCATCGGGCAAGACAAATAGAAGGGATGATGTAAAAATTTTGCAGAATCCAAACAAGCCTCAGAACACTCAAGGTAGTACATCTGCTCCTGAAGATAAGATAGACAAATTGGCAAATGTTGTTAAGGACCTAAGCTATAGATTGGCTAGAAGTGAAAAAGGGATGGGTCCTGATAGGCAAGTCTATCAAAGGCAGGAAAAGAGGCCATCATTACATGATATGCCTTATAACACCAATTGGCATGATGGTAAGCCTGTATTCCCACGTAATAATACAAATCAGAGGGCCCAACATGTCAAAGAAACTCCTGATCCTCTAAAGAAAGCTATAAATATTGCTGATGATGCTCCGTGGTGTATAATTTGTCAGATGCCACATTCACAGTCACAGTGTATGATTGCTCAATCCTTGTATGATAATGCTACATCTTGTAATGAATGCAATGAGCCACATCATGTGCAGGATGATGATGTTAATATGATGTCCATAGGTAATGGATACACTCTTTATGATGCTGATGAGAATACAGATCATCAAATTCAGGCCTGCCAACAGTCCCCATATGATGAAGATAATGAAGATAATTATGTGTATGCTCAGAACTCACACAGTTTTCTGAGTAACTTACAACAGCCTTCTGATGAGGAAATTAGAGCCTTCACAGCTGCAGCAGTTGCTCAAGTCAAAAGCAACTACAATCTCAAAGGTAGAAATCAAGTAGGCAGCCCACATCAGCCAGAAGATATTTCTGCAGGTCAGCTGGTGCATGGTCATAAAGGAACTGAACCACAAAAAAGGCAGTGGGTAAATAATAAACAGAATTTTAGACACAGAACAGGTCATGAATTTCAAGGACCAGAAAACAAAAACCCTCAGGCTGAAGATCAAAGTAAAGGTTCCCAAGACAAAAATGATGATCAGGGAACTATGAAAATGAAAGCTAAATCAGCTCAGGATAAAAACAAGATTGTGGAGCAAGCTACAACTGTTGTACAAAACTGTGCTCCATTTGATATAGCTCAGGTCCTCTCGCAGGTAAAAGTCTCTGTTCCACTTATGGAACTCATGAAAGTGGAAGAGATCAAGAATAGGACAATATCCCTAATCTCAGGGGTACCTTTTCAAGCTAAACAAAATGTTCAGACCCAGGGTGAAAAACATGTCATGTGTAATGAAGAAGATGAGACTCCTGAAGTCTATTTAGGAGTGACTATGACAAAGTGTCCTTCACAAGTGGAGCCATTTTATGTTTCCCTGGTTATAAATGGAAAAATAATTAGAAATTGTATGCTTGACTCTGGAGCATCCACAAATGTCATGCCTTTGGCCATCATGCAACAAACTGGATTGAGAATTGACAAGGCATGTGGAAAATGTTATGCTATGGATGCCAGAGAGGTACCAGTCATTGGAATCATGAAGGATGTAGATTTCAAACTGGCAGCATTTCCTGAAAAGAAATATAAAATGAATATAACAGTGGTTGACATCAAGCCACAGTATGGTATGTTGTTGTCAAGGAGATGGGCAGCACTAATTGGTGGAAGTATGCAGCTGGACCTGTCATATGCCATGATTCCAATGAATGGCAGGGATGTCAAGCTAATCAGAGAGCAAAGATCATCAGGGACAGTGGAAGACCAAGAAGCAGAGGAACAAGTATGCTTTGTAGACACTGACTGTGATAACTTCAAGGTTGTCTCAGATGATACAGAAGATAAAAAGAAAAATGTCTGCATTGAAGAGCTGGATCAGCAAGGCTTATGGACCATGTTTTTTGATGGAGCTTGTGCAAAAGAAGGCTCTGGAGCTGGAGTTGTTTTCCTGTCTCCAACTGGTAAGCTCCTCAAATTCTCTTTCTTGCTGAGGTTTGATTGCACAAACAATATTGCAGAATATGAGGCTTTACTCTTAGGCCTAAATATTGCTCTCAAACATGGAATTAAGATGTTAAGAGTATTTGGGGATTCTGAGCTGATTGTATCCCAAATTAGAAATAAGTATGCTGCAAAAAATAAAAGACTGAAACAATACAAGCATGCTGTTTGGGATACCATTGAATTATTTGATGCATTTTCAATAGGCTGGGTAGAAAGGTCAAAAAATGTTATGGCTGATTTCTTAGCCAATGTTGCAATAAGGCCAGATGACATCACTCTGTCAGGTGTTACAAATGTAGAAGTTAAAATTAGGCCTGCAATACCAGAAAATATATGCAGTTGGCAAGTGTTTAATGATGATAGGGATTTGCTGAAATTTTTGCACTGCATAGATGAATATGAGAATCAACAAATTGATTTCCAAGCTTTTGTAGAGACTGTAGATGGAAAAGAAACTCTTGTGGGAAAAGAGATAATTCAATTGAAGACTAATAAAATCCCTAGAGGGTTGGTAGCTTTGGAAAGAGTTTTTGACAGTAGAGATAAAATGGTCACAAGGACATCTCCCACAAATAAGGAAGATTTAGAGGAGATAAATTTGGGGACATCTCAGGCCCCTCAGAAAGTATACATTGGTAAACAGCTCAAACCACACATTAGGAGTATGCTGATTGCATTACTGAAAAAGTATAAACATGTTTTTGCTTCGTCATATGAGGACCTAAAAGCTTATAGGGAAGATTTATTCCAGCATGAGATCCCATTGAAGCCTGGAGCTAAGCCATTTAGACAAAAGCAAAGACCTATTAATCCTACCTTAGCTCCCAAGATGCAAGAAGAACTCAAAAGGCTCAGGGAAGCTGGAATAATTGTGCCAATCAGACATTCAACTTGGGTGTCTAACCTTGTCCCAGTCAGAAAAAAGAATGGTGATATTAGGCTTTGTGTTGATTTCAGGAACTTGAATGTATCCTCTTTAAAGGATAACTATCCACTGCCTAATATGGAAGCTATGTTGCAGAGAGTGACTGGTTGTGAACTCCTATCCATGATGGATGGATTTTCAGGATATAATCAGGTGAAGGTAAAGGAATCAGAACAGTATAAGACTGCCTTTACCACTCCATGGGGAACGTATGTGTATGTTAGAATGCCATTTGGACTAACAAATGCAGGTGCTACATTTCAAAGAGCAATGGATGTTGCTTTTGCAGGGTTGATTGATTCAATCCTGGCTGTATATCAGGATGACCTGACTGCTTACTCAAAGAAAGAAGAGCAACATTGTTTGCATCTGGAGCAGATTTTCATAAGAGCATTAGAATATGGTATTTCTTTAAATCCAAAGAAGTGTGCCTTTGGGGTAGTTGAAGGAAAGCTTCTGGGACATATTGTTTCCAAGGATGGAGTCAGGATAGATCCAGAGAGAGTGGCTGCTATTGACAGGATTCAAATGCCAAAAACTGTGAAAGGAGTTCAGTCCTTCTTTGGACAGATAAATTTTGTTAGGAGATTTGTTCCCAACTTTGCAGAAACCACAAGGAACATTTCCAAGATGATGAAGAGGGATGCAACTGTCAACTGGGAAAGGGAAGCAATAGAATCATTTCAGAATATCAAAGAGGCAATCAAGATGGCCCCTGTTCTTAAATCTCCTGATTTTTCTAGGCCATTCCAAGTATTTTCATTTGCTTCCTTTCATACTGTTGCTGCATGTTTGTTACAGAAAAATGAAGATGGTTTTGAATAGCCCATCGCTTTTTTCAGTATGTCCTTGCAGGCCTCTGAGTTGAAGTATGATATTATGGAAAAACAGGCATATGCACTGGTCAGAGCCATCAAAAGTTTCAGACCATACTTGGTAGGGTCATATATAATTGCATATGTACCTCATGCAGCAGTCAAAGACATATTCACTCAGCAGGAGGTGACTGGAAGAAGGTGCAGATGGATAAACAAACTGCAGGAGTTCAACATAGACATACAAGTTACTAAGTTGATAAGAGGACAAGGATTAGCCAAGATGATGGCACAGTCAAACTTGGAAGCATGCCAAGTTAAAGCAGTCCAAGATGAGAGTGTAAATGTATCAGGATCTGAATGGTACAAGGATATTATCTACTACTTGCAAAATCTGAATTGTCCTTCCCATTTCAGTGACTGTCAAAAGAGGACTCTAAAGTTACATGCAATCAGGTATGTTATTGTTCAAGGTGAGCTGTACTGGAAAAACCCTGATGGTGTGCTGCTGAGATGTGTGGATGAGGATATGGCTAACAATGTTTTGATTGATATGCATAAAGGATTGTGTGGTGGACATTATACTGCCCAAACAACAGCTCATAAAATTCTCAGGGCAGGATATTGGTGGCCCACTCTCTTTTCAGATGCACAAAGGTTAGTGAGAAAGTGTGACCCTTGCCAAAGATTTTCAGGAAAGCTGAAATATGATGGTGCTTTACCCCTCAGAACTGTAACTGTGGATGCTCCCTTCCAGCAATGGGGAATTGACTTCATAGGGGAAATTGCAGACAAATCAAGTGGGGGACACAGTTGGATTTTGGTGGCAACTGATTATTTTACCAAATGGATTGAGGCCATTCCAACTAAGAGAGCTACAAGTAAGGTGGTGACAGATTTCATACTAGAAAACATCATCATCAGGTTTGGAGTACCATTTAAGATAATCACTGATAATGCTATGTGCTTCAGATCAGGTGAATTTGTTGATTTTTGCAACAGGTATGGGATAAATCTGTCATATACATCACCATATCACCCACAAGGAAATGGTCAAGCAGAATCAAGCAGTAAAAGCATCATGAAAATTATCAAGAGGATACTGGACAAGAACAAGAGAGCTTGGGACTCAAAGTTGAACTTAGTAGTATGGGCTGACAGAGTGACAGTGAAAAGGGCTATTGGGAAGTCACCTTTTGAGCTAGTATATGGTGCATCAGCTAGACTGCCCATAAACAATCTCCTACCAGTTTACAGATTCATTCAGGAAAATGATGAGGAGATTGAAGATTCCATGACAGAAAGAGTGAATCAGCTGGTTGCATTGGATGAAGACAGAAGGAAAGCCCACCAGATCAATCTCAAAAGACAACAAGATGTGAAATATCAGTTTGACAGGAGAACTACAAAAAGGAAGTTTCAAGTCAATGATCTGGTGCTCATTTGGAATGCTAAAGGTCAGGAAAAGGGTAAACATGGTAAATTTCAACCCTTATGGATGGGCCCATATCAGGTTTGCAATACTCATGGGGAGGATTCTTATTTCCTCCAGGCCCTAGATGGTGAAGTTCTGGAATTGCCTGTGCATGGCCAATTCCTTAAGTTCTATTTTGCATGAATAACTGGTTGCTGTGCACATTTGTAAAAATATGTATGTAGTGTAAATGCCTTGTACAGCTCGCGTTTTTTGGCTTTTTGTCTGGTCTGCCCGGAGATCTGGTTCTCGCTGCAGGTTTTCACCTGCACGTCCCCATTCGGAGCCACTGTTAGCACTCATTTTGACCTGGGGTTGATTTTTCATGATCAGGGGGTTTCTTCATTTGAACCCTTTATCTTCTTGCCCATTTTTTCTAAATGTTGGACCTCCTCAGCATTTTTCAGCTGCAGCATCATATTTTCTTTGAAGAGGAGGTCATCATCATCATATTTCCTTTGATGGTGGTCGGCATCATCATGTTCTCCGTCGACCGATTTCTCATCGTCATCATCATATTTCAATATCGGGTGATGTTTGGTTTTTATCCTGATCCTGCTGACGAGCTACAGTGCGCCCTGATTTGCTTGCGGGGGTGATTTCTCAAGTATCCGGTGATCTTCCAATTATTACCTTGCCCAAACATGATGATGATGTTGCCCCGATTTTCTGAAGGGGTTATTCTTTGAGTTGTTTCGACCTGACTTGTTCTTTCTTAAGGGTCGTCGTCATCATCATCATATTTCCAGTTATCACCGTGTTGCTTGCGGGGGTCATCATATTTTCTGCCTTCATGATATTTCGCCAGGGTGATGTTTTTATCATCGGGTGATCTTGGTTATGATCATCCTGATGATGTTGTTGAAGAGTTCTAAGTGCGACCCAATATTCACTAGGGTCATCATATTTTGAACGTCAGGATGATCTTAGTCAATATCATCCTGATGATGTTGTATCACTTCTTGTTCGTTGCTTTGTCATCCTGATGATGCTGACGTCATTCTTATGACAGGGTGATATCTATTTCTCTGCCTATCTGCATCATGATATTTCCGAAGGAGGGGGTGATATTTTCATATCACTCGGGTGTATGTTTGTTCCAGCGTCATGATGATGCTGATATCAAGGAGATATCCGCCTGCCGGCTTCGTGCATTATCTAGTGGGGGTGATCTTTTCAAGCATCATCATATTCATCTATCGCCCCGATCTTATAGTGAAGCTACAGTGCAACCTGATATTTGTGCATCAGGATGATATTTCCAAATATCCGGTTGTCTTCCGAATATCATCCTGATGTTGATATGATGATGACGTCATCAAGGTCCGAGGGGAGTCATATTTCTAACACTGATCATCTTGAGGAGATCCCCCGATATTTGCAAACATGATGATGACGTCATCCGGATAGGAGGAGGTGTGCAGTAGGCAGATATGATGATGATGTCAGCAGGATATGATGATGATGTCATCAGGATGTTCATCGGCCAGACTTTTGGTATAAGCTCAGCAGGAGGATGTTCCTCCGATGGATCAGGTTGTGCGGGTGAAGGCGATTATCATGCAGGTTATAGTGCAATATGATGCTGACGTCAGGGTGATATTTCAAGCAACGGGATATCATGCTGCTGGAGGATGATGATGATGAAGTCTTATACTAGTGTCGTCAGGAGCAAAAGCACCGACATCATATATGCTCATGACCTAGTATATAAAGTGTTAAAGAGGTTACTGCGGGGTGCATGTGGGATAATTGATATCCTGCATTTTCAAATATCATGATGATGAATCTCGGCGGGAAATGGTTGCGATCGACTGTTAGACGTTTTCCCGAGGCCGCGGGTTGGTGCGCCATTAATGGCGAAGGTTGCAGAGGTATGGGCGGATCTGGTACCTGATTGAAGGTGTACATCAGCGGACAGTGGCGCAGGGCTCGAGATATCTTCCTGTCTCCTCCCCTACCTGCTGCATTCATGTTTGGGCACCAATCTGGTAGTGTTTGAGCGCCATTTTTATGATACTGTGTATCTGGCGGGATTTTTGGTCAACCTGGTAGTTAATGCTGAATACACCCTCCTGCTATATAATGCAGACGGTGTTATTCATTCAAGGTTGTTGAAAGTTGAAGATTTTTGGCTCTGTAACTCATAACAAGCTGATCTGGTTGTTCTGTACAGCTTAACCTGTGAGTTTATGTATCTCTTGTTGTATGTTTTTGGCATGAACCCACTGATTTCATGATTAATCTTATATGAGAAATGCTATCTTAGCATGTGTTGTGTTAATTCTGTCTCCAGTATTGCATGTATTCTTCTTCTGAATCTGGATATTTGAGTAATGTTTAGATTCTAGAGCATAGAATTCCTATGCTGAATGTCTGATCTTTTAACTTCTGCTCAAGGGGTAGATTAAACTGTTTTCAGGTTGAACATTGGGAAGGGTATACTGCAGTAGGGATGCCATAAGTAGAGATAACTCAACACTCTGTATTGGGAGATATCTGTAAGGCAGATATCACATATATCCCCTTGAAATCCAGTTCTAGCTGTTCATGCTGATCATTCACAGGTGTATGTCTACTAACTCCAGGCCCTGGATAGGCACCAATCTTGCTTTGTGTTTGTGTTACAACCATGTCCAGCTTTGCATCCAAACTTAAACTCCAAATCAAAATCTAAAACAACCATTAGGACATTAGAGTTAGTTTTAGGATCCTCAGTCCTCTATCTACAACTACAAATAGGCCCAAAGCTAGCCCCTTTGCTCTTATCTTTCAGTTTTGGTCTACTTACAGAAGGACTTATCTGCTTTCTGTCAGCATCCCAGCCTTGTATGCATATCCTCATGGATGTTGAGTAGGGAATACCCCCCTAGGTCTTGCAGAGCCTGAAGAAGAAGAGGAGATAAAATATAGAGTCTATCTCCTATACTGTTGGCCCCTGGCCCAGAGATCCTGTTGATCACTGATGGCTACCTTGTAGGAAAATCTGGGAATAAGCATCCAGTCTGGGAAAAAACCAACAGGATCCATCTTATATTGTCTACCATTCTTGGTGATAACAAAGGAATTAGATTTACCATCATGCTGGGCTTTTACATCATACTGCCAAGGTCTTCCTAATAGTAAATGGCATTCATCCATGGGAATTATATCACACAACAATTTGTCCCTATATTATCCTATCTAAAATTCTACCTAACCTTGTTCATCAGCCAACACTTGTTGCCCTTTGTTCATCCAGGATACTTTGTATGGACTAACATGTGGCAATCTTTTCAAATTCAATTTCTCTACCATTTCTACTGAAACTAAATTTTTAGTTGAGCCATAATCAACAATTACCTTACACCTTTTGCCAGAAACTTTACACAGAGTTCTGAATAGTGTCTTCCTCTGGGGTGGTTCCTTGTTCTGTGGCACTTTCAACATTGTCCTTCTCATCATGAGATTCTCTCCATCTTGTGTTGGAGCTGCGCTTCCCATAGGTGAAGTCACACTCTGACAATCCTAAATCAGTTGGCTCCTTCTCTCTCCTACATGAGAGCTTGAGGCTTTCTCTGGACACTTGCCTACTATGTGCCCAATTTGGTTATAACTATAACATCTTCCCGTGAAGACAATAGGACCTCTGCCTAGTCCACCAAATCTGCCTCTTCCATCGGACCTCCTTCTTCTGAAGCTCCCTCTGGAACCAGATTCTCCACTATGTTCTTGTTGACTGGACTCCCCTTAATTTTTTTGGAACTAGTTTCTACCACTGAAATTATTTCTACCTCTGAAATTCCTTCCACCTCAGCCTCTGTTCTGATGTTCTCCTTTTCTTTTCAATTTCTCTTCTACTCTTAGTGCCACCTGGAAGCTCTTGTCCACTGTTTCGGGTGTCAGAATGGTAATTTCATCTTGAATACTATATTTCAGGCCATTAATATACCTGGCAACTCTTCCCTTTTCATCCTCAACAAGTCCACACCTTACAGACAATTTTTGAAATTCCTCTGTGTAGGTGGATATATCCATATCCTTCTGTCTGAGATTCTGCATTTTCCTATATATTTGCACTTCGTAATCTACGGGTAGGAATTGAGCCTTGATCCTCTCTACCATCCAACTCTATGATGAGATCATGCTCTTGCCACTCTTCACCCTTTCTAATGTAGACTGCACAGAGGAAACTTCAAAACTTCTCAATAAACTTGATTAGTGAGATATGACCTATGTCTTGGTGACCAAACTTTGTCAGCCAAACACATCCCGTCGGCCACTTTTTTATTTCTCTGCCTGATCTATCAACTCTTCTCGACAGTCAAATTCACCTTGTCTTTGGGGAGACTTTGATCATCGGCGGCTACTTAGAAAACTTTACTGATATACCGATGGCTTAGACTTCACTTGGCTATCCCCTGACTCATCGGCAAGACTTCCTTCATGAGTGAGCTCCTAATTATATCTCCTGATACGTTGATATACCAACTTGTATATGCAAAGCACGACTTTCTATTACTGGTGAAATAAAGTTTCTTCACCCAGCTTTCACCGTTACTACCAGTCACCTTTTGTATCTAACGCAATCTATATTCTTAACATACATTTCCAATATACATTCGCAATACACATTCAGTGAGACTAAGACCATTCTTCACCGATGAACCTCTTATCGGTCTAACTCTGTTAATCGGTATAACTTTCCAAAACTTCTTCGAGGGTTGTTTCACGCTGATGACACTTCGGGTAGACTAAGACTATCACTCTGAGGTTCAAATCTCCTACCGACGACCACTGTCTCACCCATGATGCCTTCACAAAACTGCAAGTCCTCAAATCATCTAACTTCCAACCTAGACCCTAGCACAAGGAGATGCTAGGTCTCCTATTGTATGGATTGTTCCATTTCAATTCCCTGCACCACCAACCTCAACACAAAACAAAAGCACAAAAATAAATATATATACACCGAAGCCATTCCACCGATCTCAACGAGAGTCAAACCAGTGGAATGCCTCAACAAGCCATTTTGTGACAAACTGTAGTAAGGTAAAATCTACAATGAACAAATTATGAAAATTTTGAACAAAAATAGGAAACACTAAACTAACGAAACAGAGTCTTATTCTTCTTCAGTACAGAATTGAAATTACACAACTGAATTCAGAACCAAACCCAAATGTTCGTTCTGCTGCCAATTTATCCCAACACATTGGGATATTAAACAGTTCATGATAGTTGGGGAAGACCAACCACTTCACATCCCAAACTGCTTTTATTACAATTGAACAAAACAAAAACTGAAAATGAACAAATAGTCAGTTTGACCTTATCCAAACAAAAACAAAAGATTTGTTAGGTGCCCCTGCGCCATACTCCCGGGGCTTAAAAGAACTCAAGTCCCTTGAGGAACCAAGTCTGAAATATTAACACCATGCTTGATGATGTCTTCCTCACTCATCTAGGTAGAATCCTCATCAGGAAAACTACACCATTTGACCAGATACTGTTTGTAAGTTTTATGTCTAGTCTTTTTCTGAACTTTGGTGTCCAAAATACATTCCAACTGTACTGGCTGACTTGGTGGAAGATCAGAAATCCATTCTGCATCCCCTGCTTCTATCACATCTGAACCAGTAACCTTGTTTCCTCTGAATGGAAACAAGTCAGACACATTGAAAATGGGTGATATTGCTAAACCCGAAGGAAGTTCAATCTCGTAGGCATTAGGCCCAAATTTGTGAACAATCTTGCATGGGCCTATCTTCTTTATAAGAAGCTTCGTGGGTTGCCCCTTCAGAAGTCTTTCCTTCTTCAGATATGCCATTACCAGATCCCCAACTTTGTATTGGACATCCCTTTTCTTCTAACCAGCTCTCTCTTTATATTTCCCTATGTTCTTCTGGATAGTTTCCCTTACAGCATCATGGATATCGTTCATGCTGACTATAAAATCTTCTCCTTGTGCACTCCTTTTCTCCATGTTCTAGAGATCCCTGAGCTCCAAAATTCTCCTTGGGTGAATTCCATATACAACTTCAAAAGGACTCTTTCCTATGCTCCAGTTGATAGAGTCATTATATGCAAATTCTGCTTGTGGGATGACCATATCCCATGCTTCTCCATGTTGTTTAGTCAAACACCTCAAAAGATTACCCAGTGATCTATTCACGACCTTAGTTTGTCCATCTGTCTAAGGGTGATAGGATGACGTGAAAGATAATTGAGTGCCTAATTTCTTCCACAAAGTGCGCCAAAAATGTCCCACAAATTTGGGATCTCTTTCAATGATAATATTCAATGGCAAGCCATGAATTCGAACAATCTCCTTAAAGAATAGACCAGCAATGTGTGAAGCATCATTGGTACATTTGCATGGCACAAAATGAACCATTTTATTGAATCTATCAACTACAACAAATACACTGTTGGAACCTCTTGGAGTCCGGGAAAGACCCAAAATAAAATCCATACTGATGCACTCCCATGGCCTTTGCGGAATTAGAAGTGGTTGATAGAGACCGGCATTGGATGAAGTTCCTTTTGCCCTATGACAAATGCTTCAAGTTTCTACAAATTTCCTGACATCTACTTGCATCTTAGGCCATAAGTAAAGCCTTCTCACTTGTTCCAACATCTTGTCCAGTCCAAAATGACCTCCAAGACTACTGCAATTCTTCTCTTTTATGATGTTCTCCCTCATGGAATATCTAGGTACACACAATTGGCTACCTTAGAACAATAGCCCTTCCCGTAACATATATTCAAAAAAATTAGAATGATAGCAATCTAAAAATTGTGAACAAACTGCATATATCTCCTTGAAGTCCTCATCATCCTGGTACATATTCTTTAGAGAATCCACTCCCACACTTTGCAACTAGATTTCCTGAATAGTGCACAGTCTTCTGCTCAGAGCATCTGCCACCTTGTTGGCTTGTCCCTTCTTATGTTTGATGGAGAAAGTATACACCTGGAGTTGTTCAACCCACTTCATATGCCTGTGATTTAGCTTCTCCTACAAATTTAGAAAACTCAAAGCATGGTTGTCAGTATAAACAATGAATTCCTTGGGCAAGAGATAATGTCTCCATTTTTTCAATGCTTGAACCATTGCATACAATTTTAGATCATATGTGGAATACTTCCTTTTAGCATCATTCAACTTTTCACTAAAGAAAGTAACAGGTTTGCCTTCCTGACTCAAGACAACACCAATGGCAAGGTTACTGGCATCACATTCCACAGTAAACAACTTATTCAAATCAGGCAAAACCAAAATGGGTTTCTTTGCTATTTTCTGTTTGAGAATCTCAAAAGACTCATTAGCTGCTCTATTCCAAACAAACTTACATTTCTGTCCTCCTTTAATGGTATCCAGAATGGGTGCACAAATATGACTGAATCCTCTTATGAATTTCCTATAAAAAGTTGCCAACCCATGAAAACTTCTTACATCACTTACTATTTTAGGTGCTGGCCAAGATAGAATAGCATCTACCATTTCTGGATTCATTTTCAAATTGCCCTGGGATATCACAAATCCAAGGTATGTGAGTTCTTCCTTCATGAAGACACTCTTCTCCATATTGATCATCAGTTTCTCCTCATGCAGCTTCTTCAACACCTATTCCAAATGCTGCAAATGTTCTTTTGTCCTGCTGAAAATCAAAATATCATGAAGATAGACAACAACAAATTTGCCAATAAAATCTTTCAATACCTCATTCATTAGATGCATGAAAGTGCTTGAAGTAATGGATAGTCCAAATGGCATCACCACCCACTCATAAAGACCCTCATTAGTCTTAAAGGTTGTCTTCCATTCATCCCCTTATCTAATCTTGATCTGATGGTATCCACTCTTGAGATCAATTTTAGAAAAGTACCGAGCTCCTCCCAAACAATCCATGAGGTCCTCTATTTTGGGCATAGAAAACCTATATCTGATGATGATCTTATTGATGACCCTTGAATCAGTGCACAACCTCCATTTGCCATCCTTCTTGGAAGCTAAAACTGTGGGTACAACACATGGACTAAGACTTTTCTTCACCAAGCCCCTATCCAACAGTTCTTGCACTTGTTTAGCAATTTCTTCATTCTGAGCAGGTGTCATTTTATAGGCTGGTTTATTTAGCAATTTGGATCTTGGGATGAAATCAATCTGATGACTTACATCTCTCATAGGGGGTAGTGTATTGGGCATATCCTCCACCATGATACTCTTATACTTGTCTAACAATTCCTGCACTTCCTTAGGGACTTTTTCCTTGCTATTTTTAGACAAATCAGAATTGTCTTTAGGTTTCAAAATCAGAGCATACCCATGGGTTCCCTTTTCTTTCAAAGTATGGAGAAACTCTTTCCCACTCACTAACATGATACTTGAGCCTACATTCTTGTCTACACCCTCTTCTGGTAAAGGATCCATCTTATACTGTCTACCATTCTTGGTGATAACAAAGGAATTGGATTTACCATCATGCTGGGCTTGTACATCATACTGCCAAGGTCTTCCTAAAATTCTACCCAAGCTTGTTCATCAACCAAGACTTGTTGCCCTTTGTTCAGCTAGGATACTTTGTATGGACTAACATGTGGCAATCTTTTCAAATTCAATTTCTCTACCATTTCTACTAAAACTAAATTTTTAGTTAAGCCAGAATCAACAATTACCTTACACCTTTTGCCAGAAACTTTACACAGAGTTTTGAATAGTGTCTTCCTCTGGGGTGGTTCCTTGTTTTGTGGCACTTTCAACATTGTCCTTCTCATCATGAGATTCTCTCCATCTTGTGCTAGAGCTGTGCTTCCCATAGGTGAAGTCACACTCTGACAATCTTCTTCCTGAATCAGCTGGCTCTTTCTCTCTCCTGCATGAGAGCTTTAGGCTTTCTCTGAACACTTGTCTACTATGTGCCCAATTTGGTTACAACTATAACATCTTCCCGTGAAGACATTAGGACCTCTGCCTAGTCCACCAAATCTACCTTTTCCATTGGCCCTCTTTCCTCTAAACCCCCCTCTGGAACCAGATTCTCCACTATGTTCTTGTTGACTGGACTCCCCTTGATTTTTCTGGAACTAGTTTCTACCACCGAAATTATTTCTACCTCTGAAATTTCTTCCACCTCTGCCTCTATTTTGCTATTCTCCTTTTCTTTTCAATTTCTTTTCTACTCTTAGTGCCATCTAGAAGCTCTTGTCCATTGTTTCAGGTGTCAGAATGGTAATTTCATCTTGAATACTATATTTCAGGCCATTAATATACCTGGCAACTCTTCCCTTTTCATCCTCAGCAAGTCCACACCTTGGAGACAATTTGTAAAATTCCTCTATGTAGGTGGATACATCCATATCCTTCTATCTAAGATTCTACATTTTCCTATATATTTTCACTTTGTAATCTATGGGTAGGAATTGAGCCTTGATCCTCTCTACAATCTGACTCTAGGATTAGATCATGCTCTTGCCACTCTTCACCCTTTCTCCCTGGGTGTAGTTCCACCACGTGAGTGCAACACCTTTCAATTTTGTCTTTGCAAAATTGACTCTTTTATTCTCCAGTACCTCCTTGTACTCGAAGTAATTGTTTAAAGCCTCGACCCATTCGATGACTTCATCTACGTCCATCTTTCCACTGAACATCAGAATCTCCATTTTTGATTCAGATGACTCCTTACCGAGTGTCCTTATGGCCTCCAAAAATTGTTTCTGGTCTGCAGATATATCTGCCTATTCTGGGGTTGTTTCCTCTTCCCCATCTTCTTCTTCTTCATCAGACTCCTCTCTTGATTTCTTGCCTTTTCTCAAGGTCTTCAACTCAACCTGGAGTGCTTCCCTGACCCCAGCTTTAATTTTCTCTTCCATTTCCCAAAATTTCTTGGCCACTTCAGTGGTCATTCCTTTTGGAGGCATGGCACTGGCCTCTCCTTCACTCTCTCTGTTTGACATAAACATTCACAGATCTTTCAAAGCACGTCACACATAGAACATCCAAAGCTCTGATACCAAAAATAATGTAGAGTGCATAGAGGAAGCTTCAAAACTTCTCAATAAACTTGATCAGTGAGATGTGACCTATGTCTTGGCGACCAAACTTTGTCGACTAAACATATCTCGTCAGCCTCTTTGTTATTTCTCTGCCCGATCTATCAACTCTTCCCGATAGTCAACTTCACCTTGTCTTCGGGGAGACTTTGATCATCGGTAGCCGCTTAGAAACCTTTGCCGATATACTGATGGTTTAGACTTCACTTGGCTATCCCCTGACTCGTCAACGAGACTTCCTTCGTCGGCGAGCTCCTAATCAGATCTCTCGATACGCCGATATACCAACTTGTATATGCAAAGCACGACTTGCTATTACCGGTGAACTAAAGTTTCTTCACCCAGCTTTCACCGTTACTACTAGTCACCTTTTGTATTCAACGCAATGTATATTCTTAACATACATTTGCGATATAGATTTGCAATACACATTCGGTGAGACTAAGGCCATTCTTCACCAATGAACCTCTTATCGGTCTAACTCTGTTAATCAATATAACTTTCCAAAACTTCTTCGAGGGTTGTTTCACACCGATGACACTTCGGGTAGACTAAGACTATTGCTCTAAGGTTCAAATCTCCTACTGATGACCACTGTCTTACCGATGATGCCTTCACAAAACTGCAAGTCCTCAAATCATCTAACTTCCAACCCAGACCCTAGCACATGGAGATGCTAGGTCTCCTACTGTACGGATTGTTCCATTTCAATTCCCTGCACCGCCAACCTCAACATAAAACAAAAGCACAAAAACAAATATATATACACTGAAGCCATTCCACCGATCTCAATGAAAGTCGAACCAATGGAATGCCTCAACAAGCCATTTTGTGACAAACCTCAGGAAGGTAAAATTTACAATGAACAAATTATGAAAACTTCGAACAAAAATAGGAAACACTAAACTGACAGAATAGAGTCTTATTCTTCTTCAACACAGAATTGAAATTACACAAACGAATTTAGAACCAAACCCAAATGTTCATTCTGCTGCCAATTTATCCCAACACATTGGGAGATTAAACAGTTCATGATAGTTGGGGAAGACCCACCGCTTCACATCCCAAATTGCTTTTATTACAACTGAACAAAACAAAAACTGAAAATGAACAACTGGTTAGTTTGACCTTATCCAAACAAAAACAAAAGATTTGTTAGGTGCCCTTGCACCACTTTCTCCCTGGGTGTAGTTCCACCATGTGAGTGCAACACCTTTCAATTTCGTCTTTGCAAACTTGACTCTTTTATTCTCCGGTACCTCCTTGTACTCGAAGTAATTGTTCAAAGCCTCAACCCATTCGATGACTTCATCTGCATCCATCTTTCCACTGAACATTAGAATCTCCATTTTTGATTCAGATGACTCCTTACCGAGTGTCCTTATGGCCTCCAGAAATTGTTTCTGGTCTGCAGATATATCTGTCTATTCTAGGGTTGTTTCCTCTTCCCCATCTTCTTCTTCTTTATCAAACTCCTCTCCTAATTGCCTTCCTTTTATCAAGGTCTTCAACTCAGCCTGGAGTGCTTCCCTGACCCTAGCTTTAATTTTCTCTTCCATTTCCTGAAATTTCTTGGCCACTTTAGTGGTCATTCCTTTTGGAGGCATGGCACTGGCCTGTCCTTCGCTCTCTCTGTTTGACATAAACATTCACAGATTTTTTAGAGCACATCACACACAGAACGTCTAAAGCTCTGATACCAAAAATAATGCAGAGTGCATAGAGGAAGCTTCAAAACTTCTCAATAAACTTGATCGGTGAGATGTGACCTATGTCTTGGTGGCCAAACTTTGTCAGCCAAACATATCCCGTCGGCCACTTTGTTATTTCTCTGCCTGTTCTATCAACTCTTCCTGACAGTCAACTTCACCTTTTCTTTGGGGAGACTTTGATCATCGACGGCCGCTTAGAAACCTTTGTCAATATACCGATGGCTTAGACTTCACTTGGCTATCCCTCGACTCATCGGCGAGACTTCCTTCATAGGTGAGCTCCTAACTAGATCTCCTGATACGCTGATATACCAACTTGTATATGCAAAGCATGGCTTGCTATTACTAGTGAACTAAAGTTTCTTCACCCAGCTTTCACCATTACTACCAGTCACCTTTTGTATTCGACGCAATGTATATTCTTAACATACATTCTCAACATACATTTGCGATATACATTCGCAATACACATTCGGTGAGACTAAGACCATTCTTCACTGATGAACCTCTTATCGGTCTAACTTTGTTAATTAGGATAACTTTTTAAAACTTCTTCGAGGGCTGTTTCACGCCGATGACACTTCAAGTAGACTAAGACTATCTCTCCGAGGTTCAAATCTCTTGCTAACAACCACTGTCTCACTGATGATGCCTTCACAAAACTGCAAGTCCTCAAATCATCTAACTTCCAACCCAGACCCTAGCACATGGAGATGCTAGGTCTCCTACTGTACGGATTGTTCCATTTCAATTCCCTGCACCGCTAACCTCAACAAAAAACAAAAGCACAAAAACAAATATATATATACACCGAAGCCATTCCACCGATCTCAATGAGAGTCAAACCAGTGGAATGCCTCAACAAGCCATTTTGTGACAAACCATAGGAAGGTAAAATCTACAATGAACAAATTATGAAAACTTTGAACAAAAATAGGAAACACTAAACTGGCAGAACAGAGTCTTATTCTTCTTCAGCACAAAATTGAAATTACACAACCAAATTCAAAACCAAATCCAAATGTTCATTCTACTACCAATTTATCCCAACACATTGGGAGATTAAACAATTCATGACAGTTGGGGAAGACCAACCGCTTCACATCCCAAACTGCTTTTATTACAACTGAACAAAACAAAAACTGAAAACGAACAACTAGTCAGTTTGACCTTATCCAAACAAAAACAAAAGATTTGTTAGGTGCCCCTGCACCATAGAGGTAGAGTATTATAGGGGTTTATACTATGTAGCAGTACCTGCTAACCAACGACAGCTGAGTTTTAGGAGCTGATCTGGGGCATCCACCTTGAGGAGTGGGAGGTCAGTGAGATTAGTTATGGGACCACCCCTATAGCTAGGTGCGGGTGGATCTTAGGGTGCAAGGGAGATTAGGGTGAGGCTTCATCAAGGAGTGCCACCCACCCAAGACACCAAGGATAGCTTGGTTGTTGTATTATTTTGAGGCCTGCGAGCCTGATGTATGTATTTTGATGGCTCTTTGATAGCTGTTGTATATTGATTCATTTTGTAAATGATGAAACACTTATGTATTGACCTAGATGCATATATATATATATGATGGATTTTGATGGGGATATATGATATCATTATTATGGATGTAATATGTATGATGTTTGTGATTATGGTTATGACATGTAAATGATAGATGGATATGATTATGATTTGATGATGCAATGATTGATGATTAATGCATGCTTATGGAAAGATATATGCTCATATTAATGGATAGATGATGATTTTATGCAAGTGTATTGATATGATGATACATGATAATGATATAGGGTGATGTTTATCTAACACACTTGTTTTGCAGGATGATGATAATGAAGACACAAAGGATGATGAATAGAAGAAAGTAGATGAAATTGGATTGATCAATCCTTGTGAGAGCTACGAATTTTATTGTAGGATAAATGGATGGATGATGGATAATAGATGCAGCTTCTTGGCAATAGTTGCACACAAATTTAGAGATTGCAATCCTTATGTTTGATATAGCATATGGATATTATGCACCAAGGTATAAAGACTAAGGTGGCAATGTATCAAATGCATTCAGAATAATACAATCTTGTATATTGTATGAGGTCAAGATGTTGATCCAACGTACACAAGATATGAATATTAGCTATTCTAAGATGGACTTTTGACTCTACAAGCAAATGGTTTGAACTTATTTCCACTAGACATAATGAAACCTTGTTGGTTGTATGTATAGGAAATAGTCTTAGCATAGAATAGTTTTAGTACATAAAAGGCTCTTTAGGTCCTCAGATGCAAAAGATATTAGTATACAAGATGCTAATCCCAACACGTACAAGATACCATTAGGCAAAGTAGGAGAATAAGATCATCCCACAAACACAGCCTATGAAAGCAAATGACCATGCCCCATTCCATACTTCATCGCAACATACCAAGATATGGGAAATCAAGGTGGTCTAACTAGGTATTAGAAAAAAGACTAAAGATAAATCAAAAGAAAATGATGACACAACCATCATGTTCTCTTGCGAAAAGAGGATGTTCTTAGATAGATGGATAGCACCTTGTCATGAGGAAAGATATATCTTGTTGAAGGATGAGATGTTGGATTGATATAGCAAATGTTGGCTAAAGGCATGTGGACAAATGTCTTTGTTTACCTCTGATTTGATGAGCGCTTGAGCTATCGAGACCTATGTAGTTTTTTGTTTTGTTTGAGTTAGTCAAAATGAGATGGAAGATGGAAGAATGGATCGTCTATATTTGTGCATTGGATACTTCCTTTGTATTCCAGACTGCCTACATACCCTGTATCCATGGGATCAAAGCACAATACGATGATGAGGAAAATGATGATATGTAGTTCTAGGTGTTTATTGATGATGTGGGAGATAGATGATTGAAGAATATGAGATGGATGAAGATGATGATTGGTGAAGGTTGGAGGAAGGATGAAATATGGAAGAGGTATATCGCCTGTTCCTGAGTCTAGATACTTCCTTCGTATTCCAGACTAACTACATACCCTGTATCCATGGGATCAAGGCACTTAACAATAGAGATGAGATGTAGTTCTTATGATGTTGTGATGGTAATAATGAAGGTAGATGGATTGAGGGGATTGATTGAATGTTTGATGATATGAGATGTTGATGGGATACTAGGTGATAATGCTTTAATGATCCACTCTAAAACTAAGCACAAGCAAGTGCCCCCAGTATGGGAAGGACTTATTATGGAAGGTGATGAATTAGGTGACCTAGCTCTAGATAGATGGTGGAAAGGAATGACACTTCAACTCCAACAATTTGCAAATGATGATAGGAGTAAAGTAAAGAGGGAGTGGTCTTATTATGGATAGAAAGGTTTATTGTGAGATAGGTGGAATTTATTATGAGATATATGGAGTTTATTATGGGATGGATGGAGCTTATTATGGGATAGTGGTAGGATGGTATGATAAATGAAATTGAATAGATGGTAGGAGTTGGTTCTACACATAGTGCCAGTTTGCCAGGTTTTCACTATGGTACTTATCCAAGGCACCTATTTACCAAGTTTTCACTAGAGGACGAATTATTTATCTTTGATTTTTTTTGGGGGATGTTCTGAGAATCAAGCATAAAATTTCGTAAGATGAAAACTATTGATAGGTTCATCCAAAGGAATGCCTTCAGGTGTTGAGAGAGTATAGGCTCCTGATCCATAGACTACTATGATCACAAAAGGTCCTAGCCAATTTAGTTCAAATTTGCCTTTCTTTTCACAATCCTATTGATATCTTTGATTCTCTTTGAGGACAAGGTCTCCTACTTGGAACCTTATTTCCTTGACCTTTTTGTTGTAATTACGGTGAAGATGATTTTGATAGACTTGAAGGTGATTAAGTGTACTGAGGCATCTTTCATCTAGTAGCTCTGGAACTTTCAATCTAGATACTCTATACTCCTCATCAGAAATGATATGCTATAAGGAAACTCTTAGTGATGGGATCTCAACCTCAATAGGTAAGATAGATTTAGTTCCATATACAAGAGCATATGATGTAGTGTTAGTAGGAGTTCTGACACTTGTTTGATAAGTCCACAAGGCTGGATTAAGTTGTAGATGCCAATCACGACCAGCTTCATTGACTATTTTCTTAAGAATTTTGATGATGGTTTTGTTAGAAGCCTCAGCTTGGCCATTACTTTGGGGATAATAAGGTGTGGAAACCCTATGTTGGATGTGGAATTTATTGCATAGATCACAGACTTCTTGATTTGGACATCCATTATTAGTAATGATAGCTTGTGGAACTCCATATCTACAAATGATGTAATGGAGGATGAATTTGGATATTTGCTTTCCAATGATATAGGTCATTGGTATAGCTTCAACCCACTTTGTGAAGTACCCAATGGTGGTAATGATGAACTTATGGCCATTAGATGAGGATGGATGAATCTTTCCTATGAGGTTGAGTCCCCACTATGAGAAAGGCCAAGGAGTAGTGACAAACCTTGTAGCTCATGTGCTAGAGCATGTATCAAATCCCCATGTTGCTGACATTGTAGGCACCTCTTAACAAATTGTTGTGCATCTGGCTCCATGGTTGGCTAGTAATATCCATCTCTCAAGAGTTTCTGAGTAAGACTAGGGCCAGCAGAATATGAACCATAGACACCTTTGTGTACCTCACATAAGGTAAATTTAGCTTCTTTCAAGTCAAGACACCTAAGAAGGATACCATCGAGACTCTTATGGTAAAGGGTTTCTCCAATGATGGTGTAACAAGAGGCTTGATGGATAAAAGTTTTACGTTGGGTGTTGGATAATTGAAATGGAAAGGTACCATTGTGGAGATACTCGTATATATCCTAGTACCAAGGAGAATTGGGACCAACAATTTCACATATAAGCTCAGATTGTGGAACCTCAAAAGCTGGAATCAGAAGTTGTTCGACCAAAAACTCACATCTCTGTGCATTAGTGGGCATATCTAGAAGAGAACCAATTGTAGACATAACATCTGTTGCTTTGTTGTTTATCCTATGAATTTTCTCAAATGTGATTTTGGAAAAGTATTTCTTGAAGTCATCTACCATCAACTTGTATGGGAGAAGCTTTTCATCTTTTGTTTGATATTCATCCAAACCTTATTTAATGACTAGATGAGAATCTCCAAAACCTTGTAGATGTTTGATATCCCATTGTACAGCCATGTACAATCTAGTGATCAAGGCTTCATTTTCAGCAATGTTGTTGGTACAACGGAGGGCAATCCTGTATGATTTTGGTATACAATCACCTTGAGGGGTAATGAATAATATTCTAGCTCCAGATCCATGTTATGCATATGAACCATCAAAGTACGGCTGCCAAACTACCGAAGGATATAGATTGAATAATTCCTCATCAGGAAACTCAGGATGGATAGGATGAGTATCTGTCATTGGGGTAAGTGCAAAAAGATGGGGGACCAAAAAGTGGCCAATTTGTTTTTTAAAAAAATTAATGCAAAACGCGAGCGCATTATAATGCGCTCGCATTATGGTTTGGTAATGACGAGCCTAAGGCTCGTCAAAACCAAACCATAACTTGCTCCTGTTATAACGTGAGTGCGAATGAATTATTATAAATAAATAAATAAAAGATAATCATCTCATTTCATTTTTGTTTTCTCCTCTATACCCACGGCCTGCAAACCCTAGGAAGCACGTTCGCATTTTGGGAAAATCAATTCAATGCCAAAATCTTGCTGATTCGTTGCCAAAATGCCGCCACAACGTCGAGCATGCCAAAGGAGTGAGTTTTATTTATTTATTTGTTTGAATTTCTTTCTAAATAGGTAGGTTTGAGTTGAGTTTTGATGTATATTTCGTTAATTGTTAGCAAATGTTAATGCACCTCCTCCTCCTCCTCCTCCTCAAAATCCATGAAATCCTAAGGAGGAAATACCTACGGAACAACAACCTCCTCCATCCATTCCTCAACATGCCCCTAGAACACAAGAAAATATAATGGGGTAAATTGAAAACAATAAAAAAGAAATTGAAGATATAATTGCAAGGTTGAAAGATCCTTCCACTTCAACCTTGCATAGGTCCACGCTTGTTGAATCTCTTGAATCTATGTTGTCAAATGTAGATTCAATTAGCAAGCAAATATCTAGTTGGACGTATAAAAGGAGAGAGTTTAGAGACTATTATGCAGACAAGCTATCATACCAAGATGTGAAAAAATTACAAATTACAAAATTAGACTTGTGTTTAATTTTCACAAACCCACAAACAAATCAACCTCCACCCATTACATGCAAGAGGTTCCCTATTCATTGGTGCAACAACCAAGCGATAAGGGACAATTTTGGGCAGAGGTGGTGGATGGTTTTTGACCATCCTCCATGCAATAATAATGAGGTCCCACAATACTTTTTGAGGAAACTCTACTGCGAGTTTGTCCTCAATAAAGTGCCAAACTATTTTGATATGCGGGATTTCCAGGATAGACCAGGGGCACGTGTTGACCCACAGCAGACAGTGAGATAAGTAATCATCAAACCAGCCCATGAGCATGTTTCTATCCCTTCCATTGTGAAGGAGAGTGTTGAGGTCGATACACTTTAGTCCATTAGTGCCTTGACCCAGAGCATCATAGAGCATGTTAGTCCTGCAGTATAGAGTGGGTTGGGAGATAGTGCGAGGAGTAGGGTCCCACCCCATGCTTGTCAGACTTGCGGGTCAGCCTGTGGTTATGACCCCATGGATAGTCAGGATGTAGGTGCACAGGCTACATCTGCAGCTAAGCAGATGGTGATGACAGATACCCTCCTGAATGAGACTTTCAGCCTTGATACTCAGGTAAATATTAGCAAGTTTATTGAATTTAATTTATTAAATTTTATTTTTGAAATGCAAGATTAACTAATTTAGTTTGATGATTTTAATGAAATTTCAGGGTCATAGCATTGATGTAGTTTTCAGTGGTTCTCCACCTGCATATTACACTAGATCATCTACTGTCGGGGTATGTAACTAGTAAACAATTATAAATATTACATGTGAATTGCATCGTTATATGAATGGTATTCTAATATCTGATTGTAGATGTTGAATAGGTTAATATTGGATATTTCACGGCAACACCTAATAGTGGTGGTGGACTTCAAAGCTTCACGGAGGTAATAAAATAAATAGTTTAATGAATGAATTGTACTTACTAGATTTTTGTATGCGACTTGTGTGCTTTATTGTGTGTACTTCCATGTTTAGATGAATGTGTGTGTATGTTAGGAGCCATGATTTGCATCACTATTATAGTTTTCATAATTGAATAATGTTGTTTTATTTCTAGATGATGTAGGCTACGAAGACACCTCCTGATGTTCATAAGGCAATGGATTATGGTGTGACCTTTGCGATTCATAGCTCCATGGCATTGACAGGGGTATGACGCAGATTAGTAAATTTCAATTTACATTCATTGTTATAGTTGTTTATTTTTGAAAAATCAAAAGATTATTGATTTGAAGTTTAATTTCAATCATGATGGTTTCTATAGGACATGACATCACCATGACCTATTCTTTCTACTGAGGCAAGTGAGGAGACAGATTATATGGTAGCAGTAAGTGGTTATTTTGTTAAATGTTTCATTTTTTATAACATGTAATTTCTATATATTAATGTCTATACTTTTTATTGTAACAACTAAAGATGCAGGAAGAACTAAATAGGAGGAGCAACCCTTGGGTTTGTAGTAGACTACCCACATGCGCATCTCCATCCCCTAGAAGATCAAAGGTTGCCCGTGATCTATTCTCTTCACCAGCCAGAGGGGAATGACTTTTTATTGTGTTCATTTGTTGTATGGCTATATGGCATTTGTGGACATATATTTTGTATTGTATATAATTGACATTGTATGCCTATATGGTATTCTTGTAAGCCTATATGGCTATTTTTTATATATGTTATACTTATATCGACAGATATTAATGTATGCCTATATGGATATTTGGTTAATACAAATCTTTTTTATTGATGGCGTCCATACTTGCATTATAAATCCACGTTTGAATGGATATTTGTAGATGGCTACTTCAAATATTTAAAGTCCAATTGTATTACATAGGATGTTTGTTGATCCAATAAGCTAGCTATTGTTATTCAAGTATCACCTAAGCCTCATTTTGGAACTAAAAGATAAAATTTGTATTTAAAAAAAAAAGAATCATGATGTTGAATAGAAAATATTAATATTCTTTATGAGTTGCTCAATTGAAAATATTCAAATGAGTATGCTGATCCATATTCTTTATGAGTTGGTCAATTGAAAATATTTCTTAATTTCTTGTTATTATACCATATTCAGATGCAAAAAGTATGTTTGTTGTTTTTGAATAAGATAGTCAAAATCATATGATTATGAGCACCTGATGACCATTGTGGTTATTAAATATAATTCCTCTTACATATAAGGCAAGGTTATGAGATTACATTGAGTCTTACCTAATTTTAGTATGCAACATAACATTGGGGCTATAAGCTTCCATAAGTCATACCTCAGGGATTTTCAATTTTAGGCGCAAATTTTCTTTAAGACCTTAGGCGCATTTCTCTACTTGCACAACCTCAAAACTTTGCCTAGAACTCAAGGTGCCTTTCATCATCCAAACAACCTAAACATTGCACCTTGATATTGAAAGGATGTTTCAAAGTATAAAGGAGGGTACCTTAAGGGAGGCAATTCATCTTGATTATCAAAGTTGATCAAACACATCAAACTGAGCATCATACATCTAGGCGCATTTTTGCCTCTTTCTAAACTGTCCATTTTGGTGCCTTGATGTCAAGTGAAGTCAAAACTTAGTGAAGATTGTGCCTAGAAAGATATCACCTTGGATATGTGCCTAGAGTCATCCTAGATCATCCATTTGCGCCTAAGGGTCAATATAACTTAGGAAGACTTTGAAAATCGTCAAAAGAAGCCTAGGCACCTTTTCTTGTCTCCACCATCCATTTTGGGTGCCTAGAGGAAAATAAACTTCAAATCACTTCCAACTATAGCACCTAGTGTTAGAACCTTCAAAATGACTAAATCTTACCAAAGGAAGTCTAGGCACCTATTGTCATTTGGATCATCATGAATGAGCACCTAAGTGGAAGGAGAATAAGCATCTTGTATGGAGGTGCACTTTTGTGTCTAAATAACCTCATTTTGGCGCCTTGAAGGAAGATGTTCTAAATGCTAAGATCTAGTGCCTAAGTGTAAAATGGTCTCCTATAGGTTTGAACAAGTGATTGAAGCCATCAAATTGCCAAGAAATGAGCTAAGTATACTAAAGTGCCTTTTCTTGTCTAAACTATCTATTTTGGTGCCTAGGAGGAAGGAGATTCAACATCATGAATCAAGGCACCCTTTGCCATCAAAACAACCTCACATTGGTACCCAGACACGTTTCAACTATTAGTTTGGCTACACGAGGAGAAGAACGAAAGTTACATCCCTTTGCAACTTTACACTGCCTCCTTCTGACGATTTTTGGGGCAGCAGAAAACCTTTCACCATGGGAAAACACCTCAGAGATATAAAAAACCGAGAGAGGTTATTTTCGAGACACTCTACGTGACTGTGCTGCCTTAGATGAAATGTTTCTAAGTGACACAATTTTTGAGTAACATCTCGTCAAGGATTGTTGCCTTTTTGCACTTTGGACTCTTCAGGGATATTGTCGGTACAATGTAGCTTGGATTGTTTCGACATGTTTTGGTAAAAAATAAGACCATGCCTAGTGTAAATGTACCCATCCAGATGCGTTGGAATAGTCAGTTTGGTCGCATCAGGAGCAGGATGAAAGTTACACCCCTTTGCAACTTTACACTGCCTCCTTCTGACAATTTTTGGGGCAGCAAAAAACCTTTCACCACGGGCAAATACCTCAGAGATATAAAAAACTAAGAAAGGTTATTGTAGATACACTCTATGTGATCACGTTGCCTTAGATGGAATGTTTCTAAGTGACACGGTTTTTGAGTAACATCTTTTCAAAGATTGCTACCTTTTTGCACTTTGGACTCTTCAGGGATATTGTTGGTACAATGTAGCTCGAACTGTTTCTACATGTTTGGGTGAAAAATAGGACCATGCCTAGCATAAATGTACCCATCTAGATGCATTAGAATAATCATTTTGGTCACATCAAGAGCAGGACGAATGTTACACCCCTTTGCAACTTTACACTGCCTCCTTTTGACGATTTTTGGGGTAGCAGAAAAACTTTCACCACGGGCAAATGCCTCAGAGATATAAAAAACTGAGAGAGGTTATTGTAGAGGCACTCTACATGATCGTGTTGCCTCAGATAAAATGTTTCTAAGGGACATGGTTTTCAAGTAACATTTCATCAAAGATTGCTACCTTTTTGCACTTTAGACTCTTCAGGATATTGTCGGTACAATGTAGTTCAGACTGTTTCGACATGTTTGGGTGAAAAAAAAGACCATGCCTAGCGTAAATGTACCCATCCAGACATGTTGGAACTGTCATTTTGGCCACATGAGGAGAAGAACAAAAGTTACACCCCTTTGGAACTTTACACTGCCTCCTTCTGATGTTGGGGCAGCAGAAGACCTTTCACCATGGGCAAATGCCTCAGAGATATAAAAAATCGAGAGAGGTTATTGTAGAGGTACTCTACGTGATCATGTTTCCTTAGATAAAATATTTCTAAGTGACACAATTTTTGAGTAACATCTCGTCAAAGATTGCTGCCTTTTTGCACTTTGGACTCTTCAGGGATATCATTGGTACAATGCAGCTTGAACTGTTTCAACATGTTTGGGTGAAAAATAGAACAATGCCTAGCCTAAACGTACCCATCCAGATGCGTTGGAACTATTAGTTTGGTCACATCAGGAGCAAGACACCAAAAATGCATAACATGATGATGTAAAAATATGTATGTGTAAAAATGCAACAGAAAATAAAAAAAGACAAACCTTACAAATTAATGTGCATACTTACAACTCAATGTAACATGACTTTACAAAATCAATGTGAATACTTACAAATTAATCCAATGAACCATCCGGGTCTGTTCTACTCTTTATTGTGTCAAGTATTTCTTCATGGTCAGACTCATGCACCTTCCACAAGATTTTGTTCAAAGTTCTACCCCGATACTTTATCAAATTAACATTGGATGCCATGACAAGGTTCGAGTAATGAAGAATCTTTCAATGTGTGTCAAAGTCCTAAAACAGCCAAACATTAACACTCTTATGTGGGTACCTTCTAAGCCATGTTCCAGTAATAACCACTGAGCCTGTAGGGTATTCGATGTTTTCTCCATCTGTAACTGTGGCCTCTAATTTCTTTTTGGCCTCAACACAATAACATAAGTAATAATTTGTTTCCTCTTCATTATCTTCATCTGCAATAATTGCATATATGTGCCCTACATTGATATGTGTAGCAAATTAGATGAAATTAGTCAACATTACAAAAACACTACAAAGTAAGATGACATTACTTGGTTGAACTAGATGAAATTAGATGCATATACGTGCCCTATATTACCTGGTTGAACTAGATCTGATATGTGGTCAAAGTCAACTGATGATTCCATCTGTGTTAGTTCCAGTGCTGTCAGGGGTTGATACGTGTCAAGTGGGCTAAGATAACTTAACTACCATTCGTCAACCCACTCCTTTGACTCACACTCATCCCAGGCTTGAATTGTACAGGAAGAACAAAAGAATGACATCTTTTGTGTATGGATACTCCATGAACCTGAAATTGAGCTTCTGAAAGAGTGCATCTCATTTAGATACTCCATGAACCTACAATTGAGCTTCTGAAAGAGTTGTAATATTGTGATTGCACCTCATGTTGTGGTTGTAGACTGTAGTTCTCTGCAAAGTTGATGACTGAAACAATGCTACCAACCAGAAAATGTGTCCTTGCATAACTTGAATTACAAGTCCAACCATCGAGCTCTATGGGCATGTCTTGTATACTCATACACTATGCTATCACAAAATATAGGCATAAAATGATACACTAGAATCTTTTCAATAACCATTTCACACCTCTTTGCTTCTTTACCATCTTTTGTATTGTATGCCACTGTTTTATACTTACCAAACTCTACTAGTTCGTTTCCAACCACATGTGTTCTTTCCATATGTTCACATATTGGCAAATGCTGCAAGCCACCACAACGATGACATGTGCCATCCAAGCATAATTTCTTGTAGAATATTTGACCTTCCTCTCTTTCACATAAAATTCTTGATATGAAGTCTCTTGAAGATGTTGGTGGGGCATGTATGACACAACCCTGCAAAACATTGTTAGTCTGCATATCTAAACATATAGACCTATAAGCATCAAAATGGTTAGAAAATTCAATATGTAATCTACAACAAGTAGTGCGTGTGTGATTTATCTTGACATAGAAAGGTTTTAGAATTTCAAAATATCTTTGACAAATTTTAATTTGAGGATACTTCTCTAAAAATTTACCATAAAACTATGTTTGAGTCTCATCCAAAAAATGCTTTGGATGTGGCTCACGGTTCTGACTACCAATTCTCCTTCTTACCACATCCCTCTAATTCGGAAATACCCTTGTGTAATTCTTCCAAAAGTCTTCAATTAGTGATCTCAATGCTTCAACAATTGGTTTATCTTTTCATGGTAGTCTACCCAAGAACACCCATAATTTATTGGCATTAGTGTCCTCAATTCTTTGGCATCTTCCAATGGCTCTTGATAAAGTTTTCCTATTAATTCTCAATTCTTGACTCGTCTTTCTAATGAGACAAGCTTTCCTCGTTTGACTACTTACTATAGTCGATGTAATCACATGCCGTGTTGCATTACTATCTTTTGTGCATGAGGTGTTACTCACACTCTCATACACACTCATTAGATTCTTGACAATAGATTTTTCACTTGAAGCCTTTGATGTTCTCAACCCAAGAATCTTCATGATGGACCTATACTTTATACTTCACATCATTTCAATGAATAGTTGACATCTTGCAGTCTCATTTAACTTTTCAAAGAACAATCTCCAAATCTTATGAGCATATCTTCTACAAGTGTGTTTTAGAATCTTACCTTCCATTGGCTACAAAATATTCTCATCAATATCAATCAAATACTTTGGCTTTCTATTAAAAATTCTAGGTGGTGTTAAGTTAGGTAAATTCATCTCAACATTAGGAATTTCATCAATATTTAAATGAGATGGGCTAGATGGCATACCTTCAATCGAAGATGGCATAGATGACATACCTTGAGGTTGAGGTGGGAACGATGGCATACCTCCTTCATCACATGTGAGTGATGATGTAATCTCAACTTGAGATGTGGTAGATGGTGTCCCTACATGTTGACTTGCGGTAGAGGACGTGTCTCCAACTATGGTATTCAAATCTCTCGTAGCACGAAGTTTTTGCATTTGTTCTCTTTGTGCCGCCAATACCATATCTCTTTGTGATGGTTATGGTTCCTCTTCAATTGGCATGTCTTCATTTATCATGTCCAATTTCCTCTTCTCACGAAGTTCCCTCATAGCCACTACTTTCTTTGCATTCTTAGCTTCTATCTTTTCCTGTGTTGGTTTAATTCTTGATCGTTTCCTCAACATGATAGAGAATTTGTTTGTAGCATGATAAAGAGACCAATATTAGTTCCTAAGAAATGAATACAAGATAATAGTGGGATTGTATTTTTATTATGTTGTAAGGATTTATTCTTCTATAGTTTGACATCATGGTATGTTAAGCTCTGTTTATTACACATAATTATTAAAGAGCCCAAGTGTAGAAAATATACATGGCATCATGTGAGATTGTAGGCTACTTTCTTGATTGAGAATGTGTCTATTTTAAACATGTATGATAAAACATGATAAAGTAATTCAAATAGAATTAAGGAAAATGTAAAGAACATGCATGTAAAGACTTGACATGCCTAAAAAAAATGAAGATTTGAATGGAGAGAGTACCCAATTATGTAGTGTTTTTTTCTTCTTGCATCAAACTCCTCTACAATTTGAGTTTTTCACCACTTGCTTCCTTTTCAATATTAAATTGAATAACACTCAAATATAATTACTAACAACAATACTATTAACCAATCTATAATGTTAAATTCCTAAAATTGAATCACAATTAACATTGCAACACTACAAAAATTGAAACATGAATAGATATATATCAAACTTAATGTGAAAACTATGTTATTTCCTCCTCAAGTTGGCAAAGCAGAAAAGGTGGTGGAAAGATCATGCAAATGTGGTAGAATGTGTAAAATGTGCATGTGAACTTCCCAACAGCATGAAAGCACTTCTTTTTTGTCAGAGCACGTGCATAATCAATATGAAAATAGAGCATGTGGGCCTGGATCACAGGGGTCAACACTTTTTTACCATTTCTATAGTAGGAAAAAATGTGAGCGCGTTATAACATGCTCGCATTTTTTCTTGCTATAGATTGATCCATAAATATTTATACCTATCTCACCTTCGATAGCACCTTTACAATATCTCACCTCTAGTTCCATTAGCTCATGTTCTATATCTCACTTATCTCTCCCCCTCACCTCTCTACCTCTCTAGATCTCCCCTCTCTATGTCTCTCAGTCACTCCTTGTCTATCTTAACCCTAATCCCTCGACCCTCAACCCTATCCCTAAACCCTCGACCCTCGAACCTCAACCCTTAATGTCAAAACCTAATCCCTCAACCCTTAACTCCTATCCCTCGACCCTCAACCCTACCCCTAAACCCTAAACCCTAAAGCCTCAACCCTCAACCCTCAACATCAAATCCTAATCCCTCAACCCTTCACTCTAATCCCTCAACCCTAAACCCTATCCCTAAACCTTCAACACTATACCTTAAACCCTAATCCCTCAACCCTCAACCCTAAACCTTATCCCTAAACCCTAATCCCTCAACCCTCAACCCTAATCCATCATCCCTCAACTCTAATCCCTCATCCCTAAACCCTAAATGCTATCCCTATTCCTAAACCCTCAACAGGCTCGATACTATACCTTAAACCCTAATCCCTTATCCCTAAACCCTCCAACCCTATCCCTAATCCTTATACCCTCGACATTCTACTTTAACCCTAATCCCTCGACCCAAAACCCTATCCTGAAACCCTTAACCCTTGAACCTCAATGTACTCAACCCTCAACATCAAACCCTAATCCCTCAACCCTATCCCTAAACCCTAAACCCTAAAGCCTCAACCCTCAACCCTTAATGTCAAATCCTAATCCCTCAACCCTTCACTCTAATCCCTCAACCCTAAACCCTATCCCTAAACCCTCAACACAATACCTTAAACCCTAATCCCTCAACCCTAATCCATCATCCCTCAACTCTAATCCCTCATCCCTAAACCCTAAATGCTATCCCTATTCCTAAACCCTCAACGAGCTAGATATTATACCTTAAACCCTAATCCCTTATCCCTAAACCCTCCAACCCTATCCCTAATCCTTATACCATCGACACTCTACTTTAACCCTAATCCCTCAACCCTCAACCCTATCCCAAAACCCTTAACCCTTGAACCTCAATGTACTCAACCCTCAACATCAAACCCTAGCCCCTCAACCCTTAACTCTGATCCCTCAACCCTCAACCCTATCCCTAAACCCTAAACCCTAAAGCCTCAACCCTTAACCCTCAACATCAAATCCTAATCCCTCAACCCTTCACTCTAATTCCTCAACCCTAAACCCTGTCCCTAAACCCTCAACACTATACCTTAAACCCTAATCCCTCAACCCTCAACCCTAAACCTTATCCCTAAACCCTAATCCCTCAACCCTCAACCCTAATCCGTCATCCCTCAACTCTAATCCCTCATCCCTAAACCCTAAACACTATCCCTATTCCTAGACCCTCAATGGGCTCGATACTATACCTTAAACCCTAATATCTTATCCCTAAACCCTCCAACCCTATCCCTAATCCTTATACCCTCGACACTCTACTTTAACCCTATCCCTCAACCCTCAACCCTATCTTGAAACCCTTAACCCTTGAACCTTAATGTACTCAACCCTCAACGTCAAACCCTAATCCCTCAACCCTTAACTCTGATCCCTCGACCCTTAACCCTTAAAACTTGAACCCTAAAACCTATCCGTACACGCTTGACACTCGACACTATATCTTAAACCCTAATCCCTTAACCCTCGTCCCTAAAGCCTCAACCCTAAATCCTTAAACCTTCAACCCTAAACCCTATCCCTAATCCATCTACCCTCGACACTCTTATTTAACCCTAATCCGTTGACCATTAACCCTATCCCTCAACCCTCAACCCTCAACTCTCAACATTAAACCCTAATTTATCAACCCTAAACCCTAATCCCTCAAACCTAAACCCTATCCCTAAACCATCAACCCTTAACACTATACCTTGGACCCTAATCCCTATCCCTTAACCCTTAACCCTTAAAACTTAAACCCTATCCCTACACCCTCAACACTTGACACTATATCTTAATCCTTAAACCCTCATCCCTAAAGCCTCAACCCTTAATCCCTAAACTTTCAACCCTAAACCCTATCCCTAATCCCTCTACCCTCGACACTCTAACCCTAACCTTGACATTAAACGCTAATCCGTCAACCCTAAACCCTATCTGTAAACCCTCAACCCTCAACACTATACCTTAAACCCTAATCCATCAACCCTAAAACCTAATCCCTCAACCCTCAACCCTAAACACTATCAATAAACCCTCAACCCTTGACACTATACCTTAAACCCTAATCCCTCAACCCTCAACCCTAATCCCTCATCCATAAACCCTAAATGCTATCCCTATTCCTAAACCCTCAACCCTCAACACTATACCTTAAACCCTAATCCCTTATCTCTAAACCCTAAACCCTAAACCCTATCCCTCAACCCTTAACCCTTGAAAATTAAACCCTAAAACCTATCCATAAACCCTCGATGCTTAACACTATATTTTAAACCCCAATCCCTTAACCCTCAGCCCTAAAGCCTCAACCCTCAATCGTTAAACCTTCAACCCTAAACCCTATCCCTAATCCCTCTACCCTCAACACTTTACTTTAACCCTAATCCCTTGACCATCAACCCTATCCCTAAACCCTCAATCCTCAACCCTCAACTCTCAACATTAAACCCTAATCTGTCAACCCTAAACCCTAATCTGTCAACCCTAAACCCTAATCCCTCAACCCTTAACCCTTAACCCTCAACACTATACCTTAAACCATAATCCCTCAACCCTAAACCCTAATCCCTCAACCCTAAACCCTAAACCCTATCCCTAAACCCAACAAAACTTCTTTGCCTTATATTAGGTTCTTAAACCCATCATTTTTGACACTCTTCTCTTAAAGATATTTGAGTTGCAAGAATATGTCAGAAAATGGCTATGAACTTTTTTAATGTTAGTAATGTTATATGGCATGTTTTTCTAGCCCATCTGGGGTTCATTATGCCAATAGGTGTACACACTATGAGAAAAGATTTGCATATGGTACATCCACAGTGAGTAATTAACAAGTGAAATCAGAAGGATGATCATTATGAGAAAAGCTTTGCATTGAGGTACATCTATGTTTCTTGCTGTCCACCCCGCACTTAGGGGAGGTATATTGTTATGAAATAGGCAAATAATCTCCCATTTTTTACTGGCTCTATCCACAAGAACTACTAAACTATACCTTAAACCCTAATCCCTCAACCCTAAACTTTCAACCCTAAACCCTATCCCTAATCCCTCTACCCTCAACACTCTACCTTAACCCTAATCCCTCAACCCTTAACCCTAAACACTATCCCTAAAGCCTCAACCCTAAACCCTAATCCCTCAAGGTCCTAAACTCTAATCCCTTATCCCTAAACTCTAAATCCTATCCCTAATCACTCAACCCTCAACCTTAAACCTTAATCACTCAATCCTTATCCACCCCTCTCCTCCCCTATTTGGCTCACTCCCATCTCTACCCTCCTCTACCCTCGACACTATACATACATACATATAGGCATACATACATACATACATACATGATTGATAGCCTTGAACATAAAAAAATTCAAGGGGAACATAACACGAGCGCATTATAATGCGCTCACGTTATTTCAAACATGACAAACAACACAAACTTTTGCAGAAAAGGAAAAATGCAAAGCAAAAAATAACGCGAGCACGTTATTAAGCGCTTGCGTTATGTTTTTCTTTGGTAATCCCAAGCTTTGGGCTTGGAATTTGCTTTGGATTTCCAACCCAAAGGCTTGGAGTGCCTTTTCAACATCCACAGACGTGTTTTTCTATATTCTTCAAGCTTTCACATAATTTCGTTCATGCTAACCCTCATATTTGCACGTGTTTCAAGGTCAAACAAATTAAACACCTGGGTAATGTTAGGCTTTCTCTTAGCTATTTGACGATGTGATTTTTTTCACATTTTAACAATGTTAAGCCTTTCATCTTTAATTTCTTTTGTTTGTGTGTCTGTTTTTGGGTAAAAACCACTATTTGGTCTTTTTTCATTGTAAATTAACTATTCATTGAAATTTCAAAAAAATTACATATTTAGAAACTAGACTCCATTCTACACATATTAAAAAAAGAAAAAAATGATTTTCAATTAGTTTTCAAAATTTATAGGGGTAGCACGGCCAAAATTCTATTTTCTAGGATGTGTCCACTTTGAAAATTAGTAAAAAATCAATATTCATAAAAAAATTATCAGAAAAATCGGGTATAAACTACATGCTATTAGCTAATTTCTCATCGAAGTGATTTTAAATATACCAAAAAAAAGTTGACCTTTTGAGGGCCACAAAACATGCTATGTTATGTTTTTTTGACAAAAACAACACCAATTTCTGTGGCTCCCTCTTTTGAACCCCTTAATCTATGCCATTTTTTTAAAAAAAATAGTAGTTTAGAAAGTAGACTTGGAGCACTACGAACATTGTTTTGGTTGCATCTCCAAATTTTGAGTGTAACTATGCTCAATTTCTCATCCAAGGCTAGCATTTCCTAATTTTAGAAAAAAAGTGGCCACTTAAGACCCCTTTTTGGTCCCCCATCTTCTTGCACTTACCCATTGGTGCTTCTGCTAGTTGATTAGAGATGACTTGTCCCTTTATGGCTTTCTGATCAACACATTCTATGACAAATTCACTAAGAATCATTATCCATTTCACTAATCTGCATGTGAGTACTACTTTGGACAGAAGATACTTGAGTGGATCAAATTTAGATATGAGCTTTGTTCTTTGGTTCAACATATAGGGCCACAACGTTTGTGAAGCAAACAATATAGTTGAACATGCTTTTTGCATGGATGAATAATTAATATCATAACCAACAAGAGTTTTGCACTGATATAATAGATAGCATGTTATTTCCCTAAGTCATCATGTTGAGCTAAAAGGGCACCTAGAGCTGTTGTTGTTGAAGAGATATATAGCAACAATGGTCAATCGAGCACATAAGGTACCAATACAGGAGGTGTTTTTAGATATTTCTTTATTTGATCAAAAGCTCATTGGTACTTATCATCCCATTTAAAAGGTTCTCCCTTCTGGAGAAGGTGTTGAAAAAGATGACATTTATCTGCTAGTTGTGCAATGAACCTGCGGATAGATTGTAATCTACCTTGAAGACTGCGAAGCTGTTTCAAATTTGATGGTGGAGGCATGTTTACTATAGCTTTTATCTTCTCTAGATCAACTTCTATGCCTCTTTGAGATACAATGTAACCTAATAACTTTCCAGAAATTACCCCAAAGACACATTTATTAGGATTTAATCTCACTTGATACATTTCCAGTCTATCAAAGATCTGTTCTAGTACTTTTAGATGACCTTCTCTTGTTTTTGATTTGCCTAAGATATCATCAACATACTCTTCCATTATGGTGTGAAAAAGATCATGGAAGATAATAGTCATGGCTCGTTGATATGTAGCACCTGCATTCTTAAGACCAAAAGGCATTACTTGCCAACAGTAAGTACCCCATGGACATGTGAAAGCTTTTTTATGTTGATCTTCAAGAGCAATTTGAATTTGATTATAGCCAGAAAATTTGTCCATTAGTGATAGCATTTCATGTCTTGCTGTAAGATCAACAATGATATCTATACTTGGTAGTGGAAAATCATCTTTAGGGCAGGCTTTGTTGAGATCTCTAAAATTGGTGTAGCAATGAATGCCCCCATTCAGTTTAGAAATGGGTACTAGATTTGAAATCTATTCAGGATAATCAATAGGCCTTATGAACTTGGCATCCAACAGTTTCTGAATTTCTACTTTGACCAAAAGTGCTATTTGAGGATGCATTTTTCATAGCTTTTGTTTGACAGATTTTGCATTTGGAAATACTGCTAGATGATGTACCACGAGTGAGGGATCTAACCCTGGCATATCTGCATAGGTCCATGTGAAGTTAATTTATCTTTTCATGAAGAAGGTGGTGAAATTTGTTTTTTCTTGATTTGATAGTGATGCTGCTAAAAATGTGATCTTTGGATTCTATGTTGTGCCTAGATTGATCTCTTGAGACTTTTGACCACCAAGGGTGACTGTTCTTGATATTCAGTGATCAAAGGAAGGTCAAATCCTCCATCCTCAAGCATCTTAGAGAGGTTTTCACCCTCAGATATGTCCTTTATTTTTACTTTTTCATGGTCAATAGGCACCTTTCAGTTTTTACCTAGTGACCTTTTTGTTTTGATCTTATTTATTTCACTTTTGCGACTGAAGGATTTGACACTTCCACCAAATTATGCTAACTAAGGTAGGTCCATCATGAAGCCCACTTTATGATCTCCCAATGGTATGCCTTATATTAAGCCCATGAACTATGCTAAGGCTTCATCATTCTCAATTGTGTCTAGAATAGGTGCCCCCTATTGGTCCCAATTGACGAGGTCAGAATATACGAGTTGAAGATCAGGTGATTTAGGTTGAGAGGTAAAGGAGACAGATGATATCATAAAGATGAATAGGTCTTGGAATAGTTCGGTTATGTCTAAAGAAGAATCATTGATGGCATCCTGACTAGAGGTCTATTCTACGGGAAAAGCTTTGGCTACCTCATTGAGAATACACTCAATGTCTAAGGAAGGTGAAACCTCCTTATCATACCCTAAACCTTGCCTATTAAACTTCTTGGTGATAATGAGAGGTTTAATAGGTCCTTGTCCCTATGGTCCTAGACCTCCTTGTCCTTTGTAACCCATGTTCTTGATGATCTGAAATCCATTGTTATAGTGTTCCACTTCTAAAGTAAGTTGATCATTTTGATTAAAAAAGAGCCAAGAGTTGATATCATCAATAGCTTCATCTTCTAGCGTTCATAATTTGATGAATACAGTTGGAGGGACTATGATAGTAGCCTTGGATGGGGAATCTTTGGATGCTAATGGTTGACCATAGGATTTAGGTGATAAGGGCAAGGCTCCTATATAGAAAGATCTTTGTAGACTATATTCACCAAGTCCTTTCTCTTTGTATTTAACCTCAATATTGGGGATGGGTTTACTAGATGCAGGCTTAGTCAAATTAGATGGATCAACATAGGATGTGGATGGATAGGCTTCGACGTTGATGGGTATGTGGTTAGGATTTTGATATTTGGCTTGGAAAGTTTGACAAAGCTCAAATGGATTAGGATCGGCAGGGATCATGATTTCAACACCATTGTAGGGAAATTTCAGACATTGATGATATGTGGATGGAACTACTTTTAGGGCATGTATCCAATGATGACCAAGGATGATATTGTAAGGTAATTCAATGTCTAAGACATGATAATGGGTATCAGTAGTAATAGGACCAACCTGGATAGGTAGAAAGATAATTCCTTTAGAGTCTCTCTCTACATCATCATATGCCTTGATAGTTATGCTCTTGGTAGTGTTAATACGATCCTCAAAATATCTTGTTTTACAAGCTTTAGAGAACATATATTTAACCCAGCTCCACCATCTATTAGTATTCATTTGACTTGGTGTTGGTTTATGTAGACTTCAATATGGAGAACATCGTTATGGGATGGGTTAGATGATGAAAGGTCTTCGTCAAAGAAGGTCAGATGATAGGGTGATGCAATACTTACTATCATGGCTTGGAATTGTGTAGTATCAATATCATTAGGTACCGATGACTCTTGTAAGGCTTTATCTAAGATAGCTTTATGAGCAGGTGATATACACAATAATTCCAAAATGGAAATATGTGCAAGAGTCTTACCTAGATGATCAAGGATATTGTATCCGAAGTTTGGATGGATGATAGGTGGTGCTCCTTGGATAGTAACATGGCCTCGATAGGTGGTGATGACACAATCAGGTTCTTTTCCTCTTATGGTAATGGTAGATATGTGATTTTGTTCAATACAGCCTCTGGTAGATGACTCATAGGTATAATGGTCATTCTTTGATGTATTAGAGGCACTTGCTTTATCATGTGGTGGAAGTGGATTCTTGAAGGCATCAAGGTCATAATTTGTCGTTTGTTTTGGTGGATCAATAGTGATTTCTCCTTGATCAAGAAGATTCTGAATCAAATGTTTCAATTTCATACAACCAGCGGTGTTATATCCTTTCACTCTATGATATTCATAGTATTCATTGTCTTTATACCAATTAGGCTTAAACTATGGTTCTTCATTTGGTCTAGCTTCAAGTAACGTGATCTTTTTAGCTTGTAGTAGATTTTTAGGACAGATTCAATAGGCTCTCCTAAAGGAGTAAATTGGTGTCTAGCTAATGGATTTGTTGTAGCTTGGTTTCTTGGAAAAAAGGGTGTGATGTTGGATGCTGCTTGGATATGGATGGAAGCCTTCACAGTTTGAACATTCTTTGCATCAACAATGCCATCATTAACAACATTTTTATTCTTGTTCCAAAAGTGAGATTTATCACTTGAAGCTTGTGCATTATCTTTTGTTTCTTTGAAGATATTGATTCTAGACCTTTGGTGATTAAAGCTTTTTTAATGTTTGTTGCCTTGGATATGAGTTCATCAAAGGTAGTGGCACTTTAGAGTTGCAATTGAAGTGATAGTTCGAGATGGAGGTTTTGGACAAAGATATCAACTTGTTGTTTCTCAGGCATCTACCATGGGAACTTACTAGCCATATTTTGCCATCGTTGGATGAAAGATGAGAAGGTTTCACCATTTTGTTGTTTGTTGTTCACAAGATTGTTCATGGATATCTCATTTTCTATATTGAAAGCAAAGTGTGATGCAAATTTTCTTGCCAACTCTTTGAATGTCTTGATGCCCGGAGGTAAATGAGTAAACCATTCCATAGCTTGTCCCCCAAGACTTTGAAGAAATAGATGTAGAAGATATGTGTCATTATATGCAATGTCAAGATAAGATACATAAAATGCTCTAAGATGGTCATTTGGATCATCTTTTCCTTTGTATTTCTCAAATTGCGGTATCTCAAAATGTGGAGGAAAAGGTATCATTTGAAGTGACTTATCAAAAGGATATGGGAATACATCTTCAAAAAAAAAATGTCTTCTTTATTTCGCCCATACTCATATCTATGACTTGTTGTTGTAACTAATTTAATTGTTGCTCCATATCAAATGTAGATGGTTATTGTTGTTGCATAGGATTTTGATGGCTGGGATGAGGTATGTGATATATCGAATGTTGATTTTGAGGATATTGTTGTGGTGTATTAAATGGAGGGGGATATGTGTTTTGGCCTTGGTTATCAAATGATGGGAATGCATATGTGTTTGGTGAGGGGTTAATGTTTGGAGTTTGCATCACTTGGGATATGGTGAGTGGATCTGCATAGGATATATGAGAGTTGGAGGCTAATGGAGCTTGGGAAACTAGAGGCAGATTTTGAGTTTGCATTGCATGTGAACCAAAGGTTGGATTGATGTAAGAAATATGTTGGTTGGAAGTTGGTGGAGTTTGGGACATGGAAGATGGATTGGTATAGGATATGTGAGGGTTGGAGGTTGATGGAGATTGGTATATGAGAGGTGGATTAGCATAGGATATGTGTTGATTGGATGGTTGTGGTCCAAGTGAAAGGAGTTGTTCAACATATGATATGTTGGAATGTGCTTGTGATCTGAAAGGTTGGTCGATAAATGATGTGTTAGGATTAGATAGCACATGTGATGTATGGGAAGGCACATTAGATGGTTGGGATGGTTCAACATGTGACACACTTGGATTAGGAACATGAGGTGCTTGTGTTACTTGCAGAGAAGTTATGTTCATGGAAGAAGATACCATGGGATACGATACATGAGATGCGGTAACATGTGGCACACTTTGATTAGAGACTTGAGATGCTTGCGACACATGTGGAGGAGTTACATGGATGCAAGAAGATAGAGTGGGATGCGAAACATGAGATGGAGTAACATGTGGCACACTTTGGTTAGAGACTTGAGGTCCTTGTGACACATGCGAGTTGATCATGTAAGAGGGTTTTAACAAAGGCTTGATCGATGTGGGGACATTTGGTTGGTTCATTGTCATAGATGTGGTGGATGCATGGAATGGAGGAGTGGATTGGTTAGTTAAAGATGGTATTTGGATTTTGTGTGTTGATGTCGTGGGTTTGGTGGACATGGTAGTAATGGCCTTATGGGTTTCCTTAGCAACAACAACATCATTGATTGGATCTTGTTTTGTGATCTTGGATTTGTCAAAGCCACTTGGCAATTTGGCTCCTCTTTGAGATAATTGTAAGAAAAATCTATCGGGATCAGAGTCTAAGAGCCTATTGACATTTTGTAATGTCTCAAAGTCTTGTAGGTCCTCTAAGTCATCTTGAGATTCCTCATAAGTAGATTGAGAAAAATGATATTGTGGTGCTTGAGTTAATGGCGATGGTCCAGTAGTATAGCCTTCAGGTACAAAGATTTCTTGAGGCATTCCCGTCGTGTACTTTGAAGCATATTTGAGAGGCCTAGATTGAAATTCTCTTAGGTTAGCCTCCATAGCTACCTTATATTGACTCCTTGTTTGAGGCATTGGTTGATGATGCATGAGATTTTTGGACTTGTGTGACAAAGTTGAGACTCTTGAATTGATTGATTGATTGATAGTTGGCTTGATTAATTAATTGGATTGGATTGCTGATTGGTTGGATTGTTGATTGACTAATTGGTGTTTGATTGTTTGGTTGGTTGGATTGATTTGGATTGGTTTGATTGGATTAGATTATCCCCCAAGAGATAGACTTATGAAGTCAAGGGTAGACAAGATGGTGATGATATAGACCAACTCAAAAGGAACCACTCTCTTAAGCTGGAAAAGATTGTTGTGATATGACCAAAAGCCGGATAGTGATCAAAGCCAAAGGATGATGCTGATTTGATTGATTGATGTTGATGGATGTTTTAGAGTCTCAAGAGGATAGAAGGGCTCAAAAAGTCTAAAGTATGATGTGATCAAGCTGAATAAGATGAATGCTGGCTGTAGATGATCAGTGTATTGTCTAAAAAATTGATGACAAGGCTATGGACTGGCTAGAATGAAATTTTGGACTAGATAACTGCTGACAGTCTATTGATAGCCAAAGGTGAAATTGTGTCAACCAAAGGTGAGTCAGAATAGTTCAAAGGTGACTGATAATAACCCAAAGGCAAAATTCTATCAATCAAAGGCAATTTTCTATAGCTCAAAGGTGATTTGATGTGATGCAAAGGTGATGTATGATAGCTCATATGCGACTGTGTGATGCTTAGAGGTAATTTCAAGATGACCAGAGGTGAGTTTCTATCATTCAAAGGTGACTGGCTGTGATGCAAAGGCAAGTTTTTGTGATAGTGACTAGTTTTTTTATAGTTATTTAGCAAGAGAACACACAATAAAGACATAATGGCTGATGTTTTGGGTGACTCTGATACAAAAACAGAGTAAAGCCTAAATAAGGGCCTAGATTAGCCCAAATTTTTGCATGGGTCTTGACAAATTTGAAAACACTTATAAGCATGTACAACCTAGGCTAGAAAGTGGATAATACTTGTTGAGTCCCTACTTGGATTTCTCTATATAATAAGACAAAGTGGACAACTGGAGATATTGGTGACACTGGCTCCCCCACCATGACATGGGCACGTGAAATCTCTTACCCCAAAGTTCCAGAGATCTTATGAATCGAAGGATTTTCTGTCTCTATAATGAATAGTACATATAGGGTAGCTTCGGAGGTCTGACCTCCTATACCAGCAAGCAAAAAGGATTTTGGCCTCTACAACAAATGGTTTCTAGTGATAATTCGAGGGATCAGCACATTACGAGCATCCAACAAGCTACTTAAATCTTTAACTAGTTCTACTAGGAGTCTCATATACACAAGGTACTCCTCCTTTCAAACAAGCACTCTATGGTAAGCGCTAATACCGATTAGACTTGGCTTTCACCTTATCCTTTTTATATAGTGGACCGAATGAAAGTACCACTTGAGGTTGTTCCCTTGGGGTGAGTACCTCTTTTCCCACCAAGGAAGGCCTCTCTAAAGATAATAACAAGTTCTCTTACACCCAAGATCCATTTGATAGGCAAGGGGAGAGGATACTTTTGTTATTAGCTTAGGGATCTATCTAATACAAATGTAACAAACACAACAAGCAAGCAAACAAAGCAAACAAGGAAAGCAAACAAGTTCTTTTTAAGCACCAAACAAAATTTTCCTAGATTAGTGAAAATGATGTATATCTTTGACCGATCAACCCTGCAACAGATTTGATAGTAGTTTCATATCCTCCTTTCTTCGACAAATGATGAAAAGTTGCAACAAGAGGTATTAACTTCAAAGAAATCAAGGTTACAACTATGTAGACCAAAAGTGACAAAATAGAGTGCAAAGGTGATTATTTACAAATCAAAAGTGACTGTATTTATACCAAAGGCAATTTTCTATCACTCAAATGCGATGCCAGGCGGTTCAAAAGTGATTAGATACTGTACAAAGGTTATTTCCTATTGTTCAAAGGTGCATAGATGTCTAAAATCTATAAAATTCACACAACAGAGTAAAACAAATGATCATGCAATGGATACATAAAGCCCTGAAAACCCAGAAAGATGGATAAGTTGAATCTAATCTATACCCTACAACCAAAACACAAAAGATCTAATGATATGATATAATTAGATCAAAGATAAATCAAACCCCAAACAAACCAACTTGAGGATTGAAAAAGACAATTAGGGTTAGCAAATAAACTAGCTTGCAACCCAAATCAAACAATTAAAATCAGAGAAAACCCTGCAAAAAACAAATGTATCAGAGAAACCCTAATCAACCAAAAGTGACTCCTTGTCCATCATAGGTGATTAAATACAGACCAAAGGTGATGAAGTACTATTCAAAGGTGATTTTCCCCTGACCGTAAGCAATGCAAAGCCGTTTAAAGGCAATTTTGCACAGACCAAATGTGATTTTCTGCCAATCAATTATGCTATTCCATACCTAGACTTTTAAAAAATGACTTTTCATACAAAAATCAATCAAGGACGTGAGTCCCACCAGGCGTGCCAGAATGTTTGAGTAGGAAAAATTAGGTTAGGAAGATCAAGCATTACAATCAAAACCTAATCCTGCCACCTTCAAGAAATCCATCTAAATGACACAAAATGAAAACAAATCAAAGAATAATGTCACCTAGATTGTATTGATTCCTTGGTTGAATGTGGATTGCTTCTCCATAGTGAACAACCATATTTGGCAAAGATGCCATGATGATAGATGATATGCTCAAAGTGCTTAATGGATGCTCAATGGATGTGATATGCATGAGATGATAATATGGATGCTATAGAAATTGTGTGGGATGAATAGAATAAGGTGAGAGGGTGTATATATAGCTCTCAACTAAGATTGATCGACAGTGGAAAAAAGGTGGCTATGTGAATGGTTGAGATGATTCAAGAGGCATGGATGAATGTGTATAAGACATGTGTGCATAGAGATAGCTTTTATGAAATGATTTAGTTGGCTTTGTTGGTGGAGATAAGATTGATTTTCTTAAAATAAGATTTATTTCTATTTTAAGAGTTGGATGACAAGGATAATTGATTTTTACACCAATTAAATCATTTTTTGTATTTAATTTTTGACATACTATGAACAAGGCCAACTTGTACACATAGAAGGAAGTGATAAGAGAGGGAAATGATAAGATAAAAACAAATTAAACAAATAAATTCATTTAATTTATTTTTAAATGATAGAGGAAAAGGCTAAATTTAAAAAATTGGAAGAATAGATATAAATTAATTAAATAAATAAAATATTAATTTTATTTATTTAGAAGGATCAAATTAAATAAATTTAGAAAATTTATTTAATTTTAGAAGAATATTGGGATAATTAAATAATTAAAGATTATTTAATTATAGATAGAAATGGAAGAATAAGGATAATGAGAATAGATGGAATTAATTAAATAAATATAATTTATTTAATTAATCATAGAAATGGATGATTTAGAAGAAAATAGATAATTGATACAAGTGTGCTAGACAAAATTGGCATATGCAATGGTGAATAATGCGATAAATTGATAAATGATATGAAGGGTCAATTTTGGGTGTCTACATAATCCACAAAAGACCAAGGAAACAATACAATCTAGGTGATAGCTTTATTTGTTTCGTTATTCATTGATTATGGTTATCATTTAGATCATTTTCTTGAAGGTTGTAGGATTGAGTTTATTGTTCATTGCTTGATCTTTATTTACTCTATTTTTACCTATACAAATTTTCCAATTAAAAGCTAGTGTACTTTCATATTATTTGATAGTTTTGAATATTTAATGAAGTCAAATAAATATGTTATAAGCCTTGGAAACCCACATGTTATTGCTAGGCTAAAATACAATTATTAAGCAGTGTGTAATATATTTAGAGGGTAAAAACATAATTTATTTAATTTGGACAAGTTCAACTAAGCTGTAAATTTATAATATAAATTTACATGCCAAAAACACTCCCGAATGAAACGAGGAGTCAACCCTGATACATGAGTTGGAAGAGGTCATGTCAAGACTAGAGAGCAAGGACATGGGTGTGTTGCCAAATGTGGAGAGGCTAAGGGGATTGTTCTTCAAGCTTGGTCTTGATAGCCTCTCTAAATGCAAAAGCAAGATCAAGAAACTATAGGACTAGATTGCACTATAAGCCAACATTGATGTTGCTGCTTATGTCAGACATATTCGAAAGCTTGAAATAAAATGTATTAATTATGAGTACCACCACTAGATACAAATCTATATTTTATTCAATTGTTAATGTCATTTCAACCAAATATGGATAATTAATAGAGTTAAAATTTTAGACTTGAATTAATATTTGAACAAGATGTGTGCATATAGTAGCATAAAATCAATATATGTCATCTACAATAGATATAATGGGAAATCATAACAACTATAAGTAATTTTTCACTTAAGACAACTCCTTTGGTGGCAGAAGTAATTTCCATATTAATTTAGTTTGCCACCTCAGAAGACAAAAGGATATGATGACGGGGATAATAGATTTCAATGTCATTTCAAACATATATGATATGGTGCAAAATCATAACAACTATATAAGTTTTTGTAGATGAGAAAAAAATAGTCATATGATTCGTCTTTTAAAATAATGAATTGAAATTAAATGAAAAATAGATCAAATAGAAAACATAAAATTGTTTTTTCATTCAACATAAGCTAATAAAATATTAATATTGCTATTTTTAGAATAATAATATTAAAAGATATTACCAAAACTTTAAGACAAAATTACACTAATATGATTGACTAGGTAACTTTAGTTCTTGTTTGGATAGATTATTATAAAATCCAAAATCCTTAATAACAAGAATATCTTATAAATTTTGTTATCAAAACCTAAGATAGAGGATATCTTTTCTTGTTTGTGTTTATAGTAGAGATATTGAAAAAATAAAGGTGTCCTTATCGCCACTTTTGATCTTGCCACTTGGGCTCCCTTGTCTCAGAGGTATTTATGTTCAGTCAATCACAACCACTACTTGATAGATGACCTCATCCTTGGGATTAGTTGCCATCAAAGTGCACCATGTTTTCCATTCATTTTTGTTTCAACTTTTTCACCATCGAATCTAGAAAGAAGAACCAAGAATTCATGAATATGTTAGTGTGAAATCGATTCACAACTTTAATCAACGAAATAATATCTTACTTCCCAATAGATAAGGTAGTGACTATGTACCAAAAAGTATGGTTGATTAACTTTGGAACAACTTATCAACGGACTAGACTCAATTCATATAAAATTATGAGACCTAAAAGAGTAACTAGATTAGTGCATGTAATGTTTTTCAAATAGACAAGCAAATAGATGGTGGACCCTTTCATGTTTGCCATTCTTCCAAAAAAGATATTGGGAAGATCTTGTTCCATTCTCATTCAACAAAATGCGTATCTTGTATGCTTTCCTTACTTCAAGACCATAAAGGCAAAAATAGAGATTTATTTTTCATTATTATTACCAATTATAAATAAATAAAATAGGAGATTGATATTTTTTAAAGCCCCACATACTCCTTTTTAAGTGCAACCTTAGGAGATTAGATAAGCATTTCAATGTATGAATTCCTATGAACCCATGTTTCATTTGTAGGACTTCTTATATCACTATCTTTATTTATAAAAAGTAATGTACCCTTATATTGTAGGGAACATATTCTTTAAAGTAATGGACCACCCACCTTATTATGTTGGTGGAAACGTGGGAAAGGAATGGTATCCAACTAGGGCACACTATCACAACTCATAGTGAGGCTAAGTAGACACGATCAGCTCATTATCAACTATTATGTATGCTCTTATGATATTAATGCCACTTGGAGAGAATCATTACACATATCTAGTAAATGATAGTTGTTGAAGAATAGAAAGGAACCTAAAGGTTATCCCACTTCTAATTTATGTCTAATCATTAATCATATCTTACATAGTAAAATGAGCCAAGTCAAATGTAAGATAATTGATTGTTTAATTAAAATGAATAGGGTTAAGAAATAGTATAGCTCTTGATGTGTTATGATTTGTTTATTGTCACACTTTTTGAAATTGGATTTTGTTTGTAAATTTTAAATTTTTTTGAACAAATGAAATTTTGAATTCTATAAATTAGTTGTACAAAATTATTATTGTGATCTTATTTTTCGAAGATCGTGATTCAATTCCAAATCTATGATTTTGTTTGTATCTCTCTACTTGCTTTGAAATTTCCTCCTTTATGTTAATCTTTGAGCTAGGTCAAGGTGGTGTTAACAAGTACCTTTGGGAGCTTGTTATGCAAGGATATAACATACCTTGTTTCAGTCTCTTTGTGATACTTGGTTGTGATTCTATGTTATCATGTTTCATGGTAATTTGGATTTGGATTATTACTTTGATGATTGAATGTGATTGTCAATTTTTTCATTTTTTTTATGATGTGTTTGCCACAATGTAAATGGTTATTTCACATGTTAATTATTGTATTGTTGATATATATAATTATTAATATTGTCTAACAACGCTACTAAGGATTGTTGTGGTGAGATTTTGTTCTGTGATAGGTACAAATTTTAGAGAAGGTGAACTAGAAGTATCTTGTCAATAATCCAATTATGTGGAAACAACAAATGAATTAATTGAATTAAGATAATTAATTAACTAGAAATAAATAAGTTAATGGTGTTGAATTATTTATTCAATGCTTAGAAATAATTTTATTTTAATTATTTAATTGCTAATAATTTATAATTTTATTTAGAAAAGGAAATAATTTGATAAAACAAACTTAATTATTTTAATTCAATTAATTTCAAATGTGAAAATTCATAATTGAAAAATAGAGAATAAATAATTATTTATTTTAGTTTGGAATAATACAAATAAAAGATTTATTTATTTTAGTTATTGATGAGTTTTAAATAATAAAATAATTAGAAAAGCTAATATTTTATTATTTAGATGTTTTCCTTGAGAAGTATATGAACCAAAAAAAAATATTAAATTATGATTTTCTCTAATTTAAGAATAAAATATTATTAAGTGAGATTTATTGCTACAATTAGATTTGTGAAAGAAAAAGACTTTTTTAAAAAAAAGGAGAATTTCATTAGGAAGCTATTGTATTTTGCAATCTAGAAAGGAACTTATACAAGTTTGAAGATTGAAGTGATTAGATTGCATTTACTGAAGAATTCAAGGATAGTGTTTGGATTGTGGATCTTTGTCAATTGTTTTCAAGTTTGCTAAGGATTTTGAGGTAGGATCTTATCATTGGAAATATTGTAGGGAACATTTTATTTGGATTTAATAATGAATGTAGACTCTTGTTTGTGAAAGAGGTGATATACTTGTTTGATTTTGCTCTTTCCTATACATATGCTTGTTTGTATTCAGTATTTCCTATTCAATATGCTTGTTTGATTTTGATCTTTCTTGTTCAGTAAGAAATCACTAAACAAACTAGTTATTTATGAAGGATAGAAAATAGAAATTTAATTTTGATTTTATATAATCTTAGAAAAATGATTAGGAGAACATGAATTCTTCATTGAAACTTAGTTTTTCATCTAGATTGGAAATTAGAAAGAGGTCTAGGTATTTCCTAAGAAGGAAGAATTGTAGAAGAAACTAGGAGGAATCCAAAGATTAGAGGGTTTTGAAATTGAATATTCTTTAAATATGAATTAGGAATGATAACTAAAAAAGTAAGGATTCTAAAGCTTAATGTAAGTAGGATTCTAATAGAATTAGTAGATACATGTTCTCATTGGAAGTCTTAGTCTAGATACAACTAGGAAGATGGTTTTCTTGGTAAACAAGTTTACGATCTTATGGGGTTCTTTGTATGAATGAATCCATAAATTGTTTGTGACTATACATAATCTCTTGGAAAAATATGTTTGAGATTTTACATGAAATTGAGTGGTTTTAATGTTGGGGAAAAAAGAAGTAAAGCAACACTACTATTGAAAAGGTAGTCAATATAGCTACTGTAGTTAGGGAAAATCAGATTTAGTGTTAAAAACAACAAACTAACTAAACCCTAACTATGCACCATGAAGGACAAACTAGCATGAAAATAAAAACAAAGAAAATCAAATGCAAATCGAATCCATGCTAGACTTGATTGATCTCCATGGCTCTTCTCAATCTTACATGAGAATGCATGATGTCGAAGGGTTGTTGATTGCTCATAGTTGCAGCATAATGATAAGATGAAGATGATAGAGGAAAATAGATAGATAGATGAGAGGATTGAAAGAATTTTGGTAGAGTGAGGATACTAGAAGAAGATGGATCCCAAATGGCTTGTGAGAGGCTATATTTATAGGCAAGCGCTGATATGATTCGATGGCTAAGATTAAAAGTCAATTATGTGATGTGTATGGCTAGGATTAAAAGTTGATTTTAGTGCCTATGACACACATTAAGTGGGTTATGACATGAGGCTCAAAATAGGATGTGAGGGAATAAATGGGATTCTTTTATTTATTTTGTAGGAAAAAATGCTTATGACACACAATAAGTGGGGCTAAGAATAGGATGTGAGTGGGAATCTCATAATTTAAATAATAAAATTATTTAAATTATTTTTACATGAGAAGAGTTGTAGTCATGTGACACATGTCATAATGAGGGATTTGAATTAATATTTAATTTAAATTGTTTGTGGGATATGTGAAGAGGGATTTAATTAAATAAAGGGGTTTATTTAATTAATTGGAAAGGTGGTCTAGTGGGATAATGTAAGTGGGATAAATGGGAATGTAATGACCTAGGATAAATATTACAAGATATTTTACAAGGTCAGGTATGATTAGGTGATGTTATGACATGGACAATCTTAGGTGTCTACAACTACAATAACTTTTATTTAATGAATTGAGTTCTTCTGATAGTTTTATGAATGGTGCATAGTCAAATTGGCTAAATCCTTAGAAATAATTTGTCATACCCAGTTTATCAATTTTGACTAATTTGGTGACTATCTATTGTGCTGAACTTATAAAACTATATCTTATTAGTGATTTATAGTAAGAACAAAGAGAAAACATGAAAAAAATAGTGGGATATTTGGAAAGGAATTTTTGGAACTAAACAACCTTGTCCTCTATGTTTTTAAAGCTAAATTTAAGGTGTGAGTCCAAAAGGTCACATAGTATGTACTTAGATTGTATTGATGGTTACAAGTTAATAGAATTTTTTGTGTATGCTTTCATGGACTAGATTAGTTAGGATGAATTATCCTAATGTATAGATCTATGATTCAAACATTGCTTGGTAATATAATGTCTCCTTAATGAGCTAAAAACTAATAGGTAATAAGGTGATTATAAGTAAGTGCAAGATGGAAAGTCTATTCCAAGCGTCTCTACACCTACTAGTCTCGTCATAAGACTTTGAGTGCCTTGGTTATCAATAAGGTACCAAGATTAGATTGAATTGAGAGCAACTAGGTGTCTTTGTGGATGGATACATTCGACATTATTTTCTCTACTCCAAGCCCAACACATTTGAAGATCATCTCCCCTTAAGATAGAATAGCATGAATATTAGAGTGAGAGTTGGAGTTCACTCTTCTTTCCATAGACTCACAACACGTGCTCTAATGCTCTTGATGGGTGGGGGCTTCATAGGTTGTCAAGGATTACACATTTTATTATTCCCTTTCAATGACAAGCTAGGATATCTCCAATGATTTCATGTGGCCTAACATGTGGTGTACACCAATATCTACCGATGGGTGGGTGAGAGTTCAAAGTTGTGTCACACTTTTATAAAGGAAGTGGCCAACACTGATCTAACTTTTAAACTTAAATAATTACAAAGTGACATATTTTTTAAATTTTGAAATGATGTAAACTAATAAGATTTAGATTTTATTACTATATTTTATAATTATATATTTTTTAAATTAAAAAATATTTGCATTCTTTTGTAAAATTGACACTATAATTTACTTGCTGATAAAATGTTAAAAATAAGGTTAAGTGGGATGTCACTCTTTATGCAGTAAATTTCAATTTTCTTTCAATTTTTTTGGGGTATTTATAACTTGAAACTTTAGTGCATGGATTAATTTCTTCCCTATTTTGATAACTATATATTTTAAATAAATCTTGGAAGTTGTGAGTGTAGACACCCAAAAATGACCATGTCGTCACACCACTTGCATTTCATCAATTCTTCTAATCACCTGCATTTCAACATTAATTGAATAATCTAATTATTTAATTAATATCATCAATTTCTTCCAAAACTCTTGAATTCAACATTAATTGAATAAATTCTCTTTATTTAATTAATTAAATTAAATTCCTCTATATTCTTCCAAAATTAAATAATGTTTATTATTTAATTAATTCATTATCCTCTTTCAAATTTTAAGTCTCCATTAATTAAATAAATCCAATTATTTAATTAATTTATCCAATCCTATCTTATCTATATTTAAATAATTCTACATTATTTAATTAAATCAATTGTTCTTCTAAATTTAAATAAATCATAAAAGTTTATTTAAATTATCTCAATCCTCTAAAAATAAATAAAATCAAATATTTTATTTATAATCTTCTGTTCCTCTATCATGCACAAACAATTAAATAAATTTATTTATTTGTTTTCAAATATCTTCCAATTCTTTTTAAAATATCTTGTTAACTCATGTGCACAATCAGTCTTATTTTTAGAACTCTAAAAAAGGCAAAATTACAAGTTGAGTTATCTATTCAATCAATCTTGTTTTCATCATATCTTAATAAAAATATCCTTATGGATTGACACATGTCGTGTGCACATTCATCATGGTTATTTGTTTTATCTCCTCCGTTGATTCTTCTAAATTATCTGGACCGTTGATTGATTATGTTTGAAACCTATATAAACCCCCCTCATCTCCTTCACAAATCCTCTTCGATCACTTATTCTCAGGCATCCTTTATAGTGCTTTGAGCATACATCGCATCGATTGAGCAACCTTACAATCTTTTGACATTGATCTTTGAGCATTTTGAGCACTTTACTTTCTTGTTGCAAACATGGTTTCGCAGCATTATTGAGCAATCCACATTCAACAAAGGGAACAATACAAATCTGGGTAAAAGCTTTCTTATTTCATTGGATTTATTGATAATGGCTTTTATTTAGATTAGTTCTCTTTATGTTATGAGTTTTTGATTTATTAGTTTTGATTTAATCAATTTTCCTCATACACATTCTGACACGCCCGGTGGGACCCACTAATCCCTCTTTTTCTTTAAAAAATTGATTTTTTTTAAGTACAATACAGAATAGTGCAAAAGACACAGAAAAGCGCTTTTGGCAGTATATTACAGTGCTTTCGGCGGCACAGTATAGCGCCCTCAGGCAATACTGTAGCGCCTCTAGTAGCACAGTAGCGTGCTATTGGTAACACAGTCCAGTGCGTGTGGCAAAGCAGTAAAGTGCTTTTGGCAATTTAGGTTTCTTAGATCTTATTTTGTGATTTTACAGGGTTTTACTCACACAACTATCATTAATTGACTAACAAGCTGATTTATTTGTCATTCAATTGTCTTTTATACTTCCTAAGCTGACGTATTTAGGAGTATTTCCAATTTTTGTGTTAAACTATCTATTAGCTACATTCTTTGAGTTGTTCTTGATCCCAAGTTACATATTTATCAGCTATCACATCCCAGATCTACAAAGCAAACATGAAATTATCTTTTTACCTAACTTTGTTGATGAAATACAACTTTTTTTAGATTAGGGGTAGTAGAGCGCTTTTGGTAGAACAATATTGCGCTATTGGTAACGTAGAGAAGCGCTTCTGGTAGTACAGTGAATCGCCTCTAGTCTGGAGCACCGCGCTTCTGGCAACACAGTTCAGCACTTTCGGTATTACAGTAAGTCGCTTCCAGGAAGACAGTAAAGTGCTTTTGGTCAAATTGATTTATTTTGCTAAACTTGTGAGTTGTTGTGGAACTAATTGACCTATTGCAGCTTCTTATCACTCACATAGGGAAAATAGGTTTTTTTCTAACATGTTCATGTAGGACAAGCATTAAAGAAATCTCACTCTATTGCACTAAGTCTTAGAAACATATTGTCTTCTTAAGGGACAATTGAACAAATATCTTTTGCAATCTAAGTCTTAGGAACATAGTGCTTTCTTAAAGGACAATGGACATGTATGCGAAAACACTTCAATTTTCTAAGGGACAATGGACATGAATGCGAAACACTTCAATTTCATAAGGGACAATTGATAACTACAATCGTGTGTGTGCCTAATTTAGTCGCACCTTATTTTTCTTATAACGGAACAATTGAACCTTTATTTGACGTGCTTGCTCTTACATTTTAGTTATTCCTTTAGAAAGGCCTGCTTTTGGATTGCACTTCATCCAAAAGGGATGACTCTAAGCGGAGTTTTCGTTTGAACTGCTATATAAGAGGGATAAGGTGAAAGCCAAGTCCTAACCGACGTCAGCCTTACCTTGTGGTGCCAAACTGAAAAGAGGTGTACTATCTCTTTGTGGACATGATTTTTACATCGAGCAAAGTGTTTGATAGTCTTAGTAGGATTGGTTAAAGCTTTTAGTAGCTTGTCACATTTCTCATAAGGCATTGGTCCCTCAAAGTTACTAAGAACCATTCTAGATAGTGACTACCCAATCTACCTCCGAACATTGTGGTAATCATCAGTGTAAGGGGAATCAATTTAAGCCCTCAAGATACTCACCATTGGCTCCCTTGAGAAGAGATAGTATTCCCTCAGCCATAAAGCTCTTGTGACCTACTTGAGCTTTCTAAGGGGAGGGTGAGATATCCCTACCTATCATCTCTCGTAAAGATACAAATGTCTGACACCTTTATGGAATGACATTTTTATCGACTGAGTATTAAGTTGTGAGCTGATCTACTGCAATGAAACCTTATCTCTAGGGATAAAAAAGTGTTTGATATTGTTTGCAATTATCTTATACCTATGGAAACATTGGGCTTTTTTCGTGAGCCTCGAACATACACTATCTGTTGTGTCAGTTCTTTTTGCCACTTTATTTGTTGTGTTTTCTCTTGCCAAAGCAAATCCAATCAGAATCAAAACTAGAACTATCAAAATTTTCCTTCTAAAGCATCTTAGACACTACTTCAGTGCCTCTGGTATAACGGCAGCTTGCCTTTGGTATTACAGTAGCTCACCTTTGGTATAACAGTACCTCATCTCTGGCAACCCTACTTCAACGCTCTTGGTATAGCAGTAGCTCACTTTTGGTCACAGTAGCTCACCTTTGGTATAGCAGTACCTCGCCTTTGGTATCTCAGTCCATTGCCTTTGGTATTATAGTAGCTCATTTTTGGTTGCACAGTCCTTCGCCTTTGTGTCTAGTAAACTATGCATCAAAATTTGTCTTTCCCAAAACACAAGCAGAATCCCAACATATTGTCCTAGTGTATTCCATGGTAACCACTAGACTCCAGCAAACTATGAAGTCCAAGCAAGTTGTCCCGAGGAAGCACAAATTGCCTCCCCACACTCCTCAATCAGGCCGATCCAACATTACTCCCAAGGTTACTCCAAAGACACCCACAGAAAGATTGACTAACTCTCCAAACATGCTATAGCTTGACCAACCAAACAACCCTCAAGAAGGTAGGGTCCCTTTGGTAAGTACACCTCACTATACCACCAGCATGCCTCCAGAGTTTGTCCCACAAGGATATGCTATCGATCAAGGCCCATCTCAAGAAGGTAGGGTCCCTTTGGTAAGTACACCTCACTATACCATCGGCATGCCTCAAGATTTTGTTCCACAAGGTTATACCGTAGATCAAGCCCCATCTCAAGAAGAGCGACACTTTGAAATAGGTCAATCCTCTCAAGAAGATGGACAAGATCTTGATGAATTCATACAAGATCCTAGAGTCGTAGCTGCTTTTGATAAAATCCTTAGTGAGAACCAAGATCATTTCTTTCACTTGCTTGCAGAGCAAGGAGCCAAATTACCTCAAGATTTTGATTTATCCAATCTCAAGGACAAAAACAACACCCAAAATGCCATACATGTAGTCCAAACTCCAAACCATGTTAACAGTGACCATGCCCTTACATGAACAAAGCTCACAAGGAAGAACGATTGCATAATATGAGAATCCTCTTTATCAAAATCCAATAGGAAAGAGGGCCATTTCATCACTTCTGACGCCTACGGAGATCTACAAAAACCAACAAGAAACTCTACATCGTCAAGCGGAGTTAGCTAATCAAGCCACCATAGCTCGATCAAATATAAAGAAAACTCCTAAAGTGTCCACACCAATCGTAAGTGGAAACTTGGCTACCCCATCGTGAGAAGGTTTTCCACCAAATTACAATCCAGGGAACAACTATGTAGCCATGCAACAAGGGTCTCAACAAACACCACCCCCAACATCATCAAACCTTCATATCTCTCAACCAACCAGGGTCATGCAACCCCAACCACAACATTCTTCTATGCTCATCCTCAATCAACCTCAACCATCGCAAAACACATCTACCTATGTCCCCCCACCACTATGATCATTAGCGCTAAACTTTTTCAACACCTTGCCTATCCACCCTCAACATTCCCAAAACCAAACTTCCCAAAGCTATGTTCCACAACCGCAACCTAATCCAATGAACTTTAGATTTCTGCCACCAAACTCTTTTCTTCAACCATCGCAAAGCCTCCATTCTTATCTAGCACCACCCCCACCTCCTCTAAATCAAAGCATCCAATTCCAACCCAATCTCAACCCAACATACAACACATACGACACCAACCAATTGTACAACCCTTGTAACACCAATGCCCATGGCTTACACTACAATCTTCCATATGGGCATCAACAATCCCTTCTAGGACAACAGGAGATGTTTCCAACCCCTCCCACAACTATGGAGCTAAAACTTACGGAGGTTCAACAACAACTATCTGATCTTACGTTTGGCCACACCAAGAAGACCTTCTCTTTAGAAGAAGTGTGTCCTTATACTTTTGATCAGTCATTACCCATGATCCCTTTTCCTCAAAATTTCACTATTCCCAAGTTTGATAAATACAAAGGAAAAGGGGACCCAAAAGACCATCTTAGGGAATTCTATCTTGCTTGCTTTGAGGTCTCACATAACAACACATATCTTATTCATCTCTTTCCTCATAGTCTTGGAGGTCAAGCTATTGAATGGTTCTCCCACTTACCCATGGGTATCAAATCTTTTAATGAACTAGTAGAGAAATTTGCCACCCATTTCTCCTACAACATAGAGCATGAGATCTCCATGACTGATCTATGCAGCAATAAACAAAAAAATGGAGAAACTTTCATTTCTTTCCTTTAATGATGGAGACAAAAGGCTAGCAAATTCCCTTTTAAGACGCCCAAAAAATAGCTTGTTAGCATATTTGTGCAGAACCTCAACCAAGAATTAGGTTTTCATTTACAAATTCTTAGTGCTACAACCTTCGATGAAATTACGTACAAGGGAATCAACATAGAAAAGGCCCTCATTGCTAAGGGTGTGGTTAAAATCTTCAAAGAAACTAAAGACAATGCTCCTCAACAGCAAACAAATGATAAACCAAAGTTTTGGAACAAAATTAAAAATGTGGTCAACGATGGTGTGGTTGACTCTAAACATGTCCAAACATTACAAACACCCCTTCAGCTTTCCAAACCGAGTCAAGCTCCACCTCAATAGCAGAAACAACAAAGATAACCATACCAAAACCAACAACAACGACAACAAGAGCGGCCTCAACAAGATTACCTGTCGTGGCATCAGTTCACTCCCTTGGGAGAGCCCCATAGAGTCTGTCCTATAGAAACTTTTACAAAAAGGGCTCCTCACCTTACCTGATGCTCCCCCATATGGCAAACTTGTTTACAAAATGACACGGTATAGAGAAAATGAATATTGTGAATTCCATAGGAGCAAAGGGCGCATAACTGCATCATGCATGAAACTAAAGCACCTAATCCAAAATCTCATCGAAGGTAACCAAATCTCTTTTGAAGATGAACCACTAGCTCAACACACGAATAAAGACCTCAACATGTACAAGGAACCATTCCCTCACCATGGTCCGCCTCCTCCTCTAGATAAAGGTAAAGGTGTCAATAATGCTTTCCCTTCCTTTGACTCCATTGTGGGTCGTTTCGAAGAGAATTGTGTGTCTACTCTCACAATCAAAGGCAAATCTACGGATTGCATTGTTACAACTCGTCGTGGTCGTGTCACCATTCGTGGTCCTACACCCAGTCTCCCAACTTAATTTGATTATAATCTTGTCGAACATCTAGGGAAAACACTAGCATAGATCTCTATCTTGAACCTTCTACAATCATCACCCACACATAAAGTGGTGCTAGAAAAAGCCCTCCAAGAGTCTTCGGTTCCTAACAACATAGCAGTCATGGATTTCTGAGCTATAGTAGGTAACATTGCTTCACCCTACAATGTGGTCTTCACTGAAAAAGACCTCCCATCCCATGATCCATGTCACAATGATGCCCTTCATATTGAGGTTCTCATCCATAAATGCAAAATCAAACGCATACTCATAGATGGTGGTGCTGGTCTCAATGTCTGCTCTTTAAAGTTACTAAAGCAATTGGGATGCTCTGAGGATCATGTCAACATTGATCAAAGTATTACAATCAAGGGATATGATGATGTTGAACGCTGTTCAGAAGGTGTTATCCACTTACTTATACAACTGGGCCTCGTCATGCTTGAAACCAGGTGCCAAGTTCTTGACATTGAGCTACCTTACAACATTATCCTAGGCCACCCTTGGATCCATGCAATGAAAGTTGTTCCCTCAACGTACCATCAGTCTCTAAATTTCCCATTCAATGGTATAGAGATCACTATCCCAGAAGACCCCAATCCTTTTAAATTATGTCGTGTCTTGCAAGGCAGTTATAAGAATTGCAACCAAGTGCCTCAAAATGACAAAGCCCTTGAATCCCCACTATATGTCGATCTTGAAAATCTGACAGAAGCCTCTACAAGTGAACCTAATCTTGTTCCTAAAATCAAAACTCATATCCATGATATAGGCTTTGGAACTTATGATATCTCAAAATCTTGTTGTGTAGGGTGGATGCCTTTATCCCCTAAATCTTATGGCCAACCACCCATTGCCAAAGTAACTAAAAAAGAAACTATTTCTCCCCCTACATCTTTAACCCAATTCCAACAGGGAAAATTATTTGAAGAGGAAACTATTGAGGACATTTCTTCTTGGCTTTATAAGGAGAAAGAACCAGTCACAATACCCATCAAGCAATATGGCAATGGCTTAAGGATAGTCAAAAACATGGGCTATAAAGGCAAAGGTGGCCTTGGGAAATAAAATCAAGGAACAATGGAACCCATTAGTGTGACAAAGAAACTTGACAAGAAGGGGTTAGGATTTGGTAGAAAGGTACCGCGTGCCTTGGACATCAAGGGTATCCTTGACAAGGTGGCTGAAACTTCTCTTGTAGATTCAACGTCTAATGAGGATACCATCGATGACTCTTCCCTCCATATGACTGACCTATTTACAGAATCCTCCATATTTATGCTATCATCTGTATCCCTAACATCCACCACAAACACCCAGAAAGTAACACCTGTCTACCCTGAACTTATCGATTGGGACCAACAAGGGTCCCCCATTATAGATGTATTTCAGAATGATGTAGCTATAGCTGAGTTCATGGGACTTCAGGAAGGTATCCCTCTTGGTGATCATAAAGCAGGTTTTGTAATGGAACTAGAGCTGACAACTTATTTTGGTGAGAATGCCAAATCCTCCAGTCACAAAAGTAAAAATAAAGAAAGATCTCTAGGTGAAAACCATACTGTGGCACCTCCTGATCATAAAATAGTAAAAACAAATGATGTATCCAAAGGTGAAAACCCAACTGTGGCACCTGAGGATGGAGGATTTGACCTTCCCCTACCATCTAAGTATCAAGAGAAGTCATCTCTCCTAGTGGAAGATTCTACAGAGATAAACCTTGGCACAGAGCAAAATCTAAAGACCACATTCCTAGTAGCATCATTATCATAAATAGAGCACCGAAATATTAACAAATTCTTCTTACAGAGAACCATCAAGTTTGCATGGACCTATGTGGATATGCCAGGGTTAGACCCTAAGCTAGTAGTTCATTATCTCACAGTGGATCCAACAGTTAAACCAGTCAAGAAAAAGTTGAGGAAGATGCACCCACAGATAGCTCTCTTGGTAAAAGTGGAAATATAGAAGTTGTTAGATGCAAAGTTCATCCGACCCATTGATTATTCAGACTGGGTATCAAACATTGTACCTGTGTCTAAACCCAATGGGCGCATCCGCATGTGTAATGATTTTTGAGATCTTAACAAAGCATGTCCCAAAGATGACTTTCCATTACTGAACATCGACCTCATAGTAGACTTGACTGCAGGTCATGAAATGCTTTCTCTCATGGATGGGTTCTCAGGCTACAATCAAATAAGGATAGTAGAAGAAGATCAACATAAAATAACTTTTACTTGTCCTTGGGGTAATTATTGTTGGTGTGTCATGCCGTTTGGTCTGAAGAATGTAGGGGCAACTTATCAAAGAGCAATGACAGTGATATTCCATGATCTCTTTCATCATAACATGGAGGACTATGTGGATGACATACTAGCTAAATCTTCCAGGGCAGATCACATACAAGTTCTAGGACAGATCTTTGACAGGATCAAAAAATACCAAGTGTGTCTCAATCCAAAGAAGTGTGTCTTTGGTGTAACATCAGAGAAGCTGTTGGGATACATTGTATCTCGTAGAGGTATCAAAGTAGACCCTGCAAAAGTCAAAACTATAGTGGAGATGCCTCCACCAAAGAACCTCAAAGCATTAAGGAGCCTTCAAGGAAGCTTGCAGTCCATTAGGTGTTTCATCTCACATCTAGTAGATAAATGTCAACCATTTCAACACTTGGTCTAAAAGGATGTCTCATTTCAATGGGATGATAATTGTCAAGTAGCATTTGATCAACTCAAAGAGTATCTAGCTACACCTCATGTATTGGTTCCACCAGTTGCTGATAAACCTTTGATATTATACATCTCAACTACAACTTCGGCCCTAGGGGCCTTGCTAGCACAACATGATGAGTTAGGAAAAGAGCATGCAATTTATTATATCAGTCAAACCTTGGTGGGATATGAACTCAATTATTCATCAATGGAAAGAACTTGTTTAGTAGTAGTGTTCGCTTCCCAAAAGTTACGGCATTACATGCTAAACCAACACACAAATCGTATAGCCAAAATTGATCGATTGAAGTATCTACTAGTGAAAGCCACTCTCACAGGCAGACTAGCTAAATGGGTCATGATACTTAGTGAGTTCAACATTGAGTATGTGGACCGTAAAGCAATCAAGGGACAAGCCCTAGCAGATCAACTAGCAGAAGCACCCATGACAGATACACACCCTATGGTAGAAAACTTTTCATATGAGAATCTCTTCACTCTTTCCAACTCAATAATGTGGAAGTTGTACTTTGATGGTCCCTACACATAGCATGGATCAGGGGCTGGCATCTTATTCATCACACCTCAAAATGACTATATTCCAAAGTCATATTAGCTTGCATTTCCTTGCACCAACAACATTGCTGAGTATGAAGCACTCCTCATAGGTCTCAATACAGCAATTCAATGGGACATCATAGAATTACAGGTATATGGAGACTCACAACTAGTCATTTGGCAAGTCACAGATGAGTACCAAACAAAAGATGAAAAGTTGGTCCCCTACAAGCAACTAGTGGATGCCTACAAACCACACTTTTCTAGCATCACATTTGAGCAAATTCCAAGAGAGCATAACAAAGCTGTAGATTCTATGGCTTCTGTAGGGTCACTTATAGACATGCCTGCTAATACACAGAAATGTGAATTCTTGATCGAGTAGTTGTTGATACCAGTCGTCGATGTTCCGGTTACTGAAATCATCTTTGAACTTGTTGGTCCCAATTCCCCATGGTACGAAGATATCTATGAATACCTTAAAAATAGTACCTTTTCCCTTGAACTCTCATCCACCCAATGCAAAACCTTTATCCGTCAATCCTCCTGTTGCACCATTCTAGGTGATATACTATATCACCGAAGTCTTGATGGTATCCTTTTACGATGTCTTAACGCGGAAGATGATGAAGCTACCTTATGAGACATACATGAAGGTGTCTGTGGTGCATATTCTACCGGTCCTCATCTCACTAAGAAGATACTCAAAATAGGTTATTACTAGCCTACAATAGAGCATGATGCTTTAAAGTTTGCTAATAAGTGTCTACAATGCTAGCAGCATGGAGATTTGATTCACGCACTAGCTCATGAACTACAACCTGTAACGACTCCATGGCCTTTTTCTCAATGGGGTCTCGACCTTGTAGGACAAATCCACCCATCCTCATCCAATGGCCATAAATTCATTATTACCGCCACTAAGTATTTCATGAAGTGGGTTGAAGCCATTCCCATGACATATATCATCGGTAAGCAAATAGCCAAGTTTATCCTTAACTACCTCATTTACCGGTATGGTATCCCCCAAGCCATTGTCACTGATAATGGGAGACCATTTAAAAACCAAGATGTTCATGCCTTGTGCACACAATACAATATCCAACATCACTTTTCAACTCCCTACTATCTGTAGAGTAATGGGCAAGCTGAGGCTTCCAATAAAACCATTCTCAAAATCCTCAAGAAAATGGTCAATAAAGTTGGTCGTGATTAGCACTTGCAACTCAATCCCACCCTATGGGCCTACTGTACTAGTATCAGAACACCAACTAGTGCCACACCCTATGCCTTGGTCTATGGCTCTAAAGCCATCCTACCTATAGAGGTCGAGATCCCATCCCTCAGAGTATCCATGCAGAACCTAATTGGCAGAGGAATATCGCACTTCTAGATTAGCTGAGCTAGAACTACTAGATGAAAGGCACCTTGCTGTGCTTAATCATCTCCATGTCTATCAAAACTGCCTCTGGCGTAATTACAACAAAAAGATCAAAGAAAGACAGTTTCAAGTTGGTGATCTTGTACTGAAAGAGAATTAGAGAAATCAAGTAGACCAAGAAAAGAAGGGCAAATTTGAGCCTAACTGGTTAGGTCCCTTTATTGTCACAATAGCATATGGATCAGGAGCTTATACTTTAGCTACACCTGACGGCATTCCTCTAGATGAGGCACTTAACAATGTTCATCTCAAGAAGTTCTATCCCTGATCCTCAGAGTATTCCAAAAAAAAAAAGTCCATCCTATGGTGAAAACCTGGCAAACAAGCGCTATGTGTAGAGTCAACATTGTTGGTGTGAATAGGGTTTTTACCTATCCGGTTTAACCCTTGTTGTGTGGATAACTCATATTATTTAACTATTTATTAGTTAAATAATACCCACACACATGTTCACATGTTAAGTTGACTTAGTGAGTCTACTAGATGTTTCTAGTTGTTTCTAGTTGTGTCTAGTTGTTACTAGGTGTTGATATTTGTCTTATCCTACACATGTGATCTAGTTGGCATCCTATCCTCTAGTTGTCTCATGTAATAGGAATGTGACAGTTGTCACATGACTACAACATCCTAGCTCTCAACCTTGGTCTTTATAACCAAGGCCTCTCATTGTATCATATCAACTAATCTTTTAATCAAGTCATTATCTTGTGTATAGAATATTATTCTATCATGTTGATCTTCTTTGATTCTTGTGATTAGCTCTTAGACATCTTGATCCTGGGATAGCTACCTCCATAGCTAATCCTAACATGGTATCAGAGCTAGTTGATTGTCTAGAGTTAGTTCATTTTTAGAAGATCTTAAATAGTGTTTTTTCTTTCTTGAAACCAAGTATGCTCTTCTCTTGCATCCCTGGATGAACTAGAGAATCAGAAAGGTTGAAAGAAATAATAATTTTTAGGGGCTTTCTTGTTTGTGATTTGATATTGCAGGTTTCTTTTGGTGCATTTTGGAGCAAATCTGACCTTGTCATTGAGATCAGAAGGGCCAAATCTGCTAAGATTGACTGTAAACACGATATACTTCGGTCACAATCAAATCTGGCATTTTTTACCCTCTTTGTAAATTTTTTGTCCAAAAAGGCAAAAATTTTTTAGCATAGGGCCATTTTGCCCCCTGCATTTTCTGCTTCATTTGTAGTTTTCAGGTCATATTCAATTGGTTTTTAGCCTTTGGATGTGATCTGGCACAGATTTGGCCTCTTTGGAAATATTTGGCCTATATTGGGCCTTGCTACAGATCTTTATAAGATTGAGTTTTTTGGCTGCTTGACTTTTGATTCGGTGATATGTTTTGTGCCCTATCGGGCATCTGATCCACTTCAGGCTTTAACTAGCAATCTGCCTTGTTCTAAGATAGTAGAAGCGATCTCTTTGGTATTTGAAGGCTTTCTCATTTAGTGTTCACTAGATCTCGGCCCTCTTGAACAAGCCGAGTCCAGTTCTTTGAGCTTCTATGCCAAGCAATCATCATCCTCAACTTTGCTTTTGACTAACAACAACAAAGATCTGAGGTCGTCGCATTTGTTTTGGGAACATGGACGAGCATCAGCTAGGTGGAGGATATTAACAATGAGATCTGTGTTTTAATTACTCAACATCCACCATTTTGTGTTAAGAGATCAACTCAGGCTGACACATTGCTTCGACACAGCATCAACATTGTTTGTATTTGGCTCATCTTCAAGCCCATACCGACTATTCTTGTAGGCTCTGAGATTGTTTCTGGTGCCATCTTGTTTCACATGATTTATAAGTCAAAAAAACTGGACTTTGGCGTCCTCACGGTCTCCTCTCGGCATTATTTCCATACTTAGCCCAAATCCGGCCTTGTGAAACCTTATTTTGGCACTAAGATTTCATTTCAGATTGTGCACTGGGCATTTAGTTTTTGGTCATGTTTGGTTTTTCATGAGATCCCATTCAAGGAGCATTTAGCTACCTATGATGTTCGGCATTAAGAGATCAGTGATTTTGGTCACACATATTTGGAGTCCATAAGCCCGACAGCCCCTATTCTGTATCATTACAGATCTTTTTTGGACCCCTTGACTGGTATTGGCTATTTTAAGGTAATCATCATTTTGTTCTAAGATCTTTATAGACTCAATACACTGTTGAAGACCCTGACCAGGATCTCGCTTTGCCAAACCCATCAAAGACCACTCTTAACCTCTTTTGTCAAGCCAAGTACATCTCCATTTGGCTCGTGGATTTCATTGACTAGCATTGCTCTATTTGCAGTTGTAGTTACCATTTTTTTAGCATCCAAAACATACTCTTTTGCTAGTCATTCTTTACAAAGAATTCAGCTCCTTTTTTTTGGTCGATATAGCCTTTTGTGCCCCTCTGTCGTGAAAGCTCCTTAGAGCTTAGAGATCTGTAAACAATGATCAGAGATCTGTATTAGAGTTGTTCAAGGTTTTCATATACCAAGTTTCATTGCTGTTATCATTTTTTAGTCTCTGCAAAAAGTTGACGTCGATGTTTCTGTGGATCAGACTGTTAGCACTGCCAGTGATTGTATTATTCTATTCAATCAATTCTCTCTTTCAGATCATATTGTCATCCTCAGATATTTGAATTCTAATCAGCCTTCAACAACTTGTGTGCGAGTTGCATTAAAACGATCTGCATTTGGATTGGGCAGTGAATTGTTGCATTGATCAGCTTCATAGGCCATTGATCGACCTATCTTTGTGGGCATTCTCCAAAGATTATAGGTTTTAGACCCTCATTTGGTGACTTCATTCGATATCATCCTCATATGATCGATTAGTTTTTTGGCCATGCTTAGTCTTTCTTCGTTTTGTGTTGGATTCAGACCTTTTCTATAAACCCTTGTTTGGTTTTCTGGATCTGCAATTTGTATGAAGACATTATAGACATGGCATATTCTAGATTGTGAAAAGCCACCATTTGGAGATTAAGATTTAGCCCTTGGATTTGAATTGGTTCGATTGGTTGGGACACATCTTTCCACAAATCGGTCAGCTCGGCCATTTGTAGAATCATCTCCTCCTACTTGGTTTAACAGTGATCTTAACCCGGCTTGGACGAGTTCTTGGACTTAGTGACTTAGTCACTTTGAGGCCTCTGTGTTCATTTTGGTCTCTTTGTCCGCCCAGGACAGTCTGTCCCAAAACGGGACAAGTAGTCCATTCACTTTTTTCAAAGTTTGAAAAGGAGGGGGATTTTTTCTTTTTGCCACAACTTGCACCCGGGGAGTCAATTTTTCACATTCTTATAGTCTTTAGAAAGGTGGTTCTGAGTACTTAGCCATGGTGTAGGTTTTTTTTCCTAGCTTGTCGTCTTTTTCCAAAATTTTCCTCCAAATGACATTTTTGCTTGATTTTTTTGACATTTTTCGATAGGGTATAATTTTTGCTCATGATGTCGAAATTGAGAAATTTTTTTTTGGAAATTCATCAGAAAAATGCAAGGCATCTATTGGTACAGGTCATTTTTTGGTTTGGAAAGCCAATTTTCTTCAAAATTTGTAAAATCACTGTAAGTTATAAACGGTCGATTTTGGCTTCCACATTGACAACATTGTACTCAATCTTGTATTTCTTTCTGGGAGGGCATATTTTGCCACATTATTTGAAGTTTTTTGTCATTTGTTTGAGGTTTGTAAGGCATGCATGGTCAATGTCTTCATTGTTCACCTCATGACATCAACTCATCCAGTCCTTGTTTTGGACATTGCATGTATCCATTGAATGCACTTGTTGATTTGTAAACACACTAAGATAAAGTGCCACATATTGTATTTATAGTTTGGGGATCTTGCACATCATGTTATGCCATTTTTGTAATCGTACTACTTTATAAAGTGCCATGGGGGGTTGTGTTAGTGTCTTGTCATTTGCCATCACAATCTTGTCTGTTGAGTGTCCCTCCACGACAACATTTTCAGCCTCATGCGTGTGTGCCTTGTTATTTGCACACCCTTTATTAGTTGCAGGTACTACTTTGTGCATCTTTTGATGTTGCTTCTTCACCTTCTTACACTACATTGTGACACACAGTTTCAGTGGAGCTACCATACCTCTCTCTTGTCAGCATTATGGGGGGTATCATACTACTTGTGCTAATGCTTCCTTGGTTTCACTTGAAATGAACTATGTATATAGTTTTTGTTCCTATAGACTAGGTGGATGCAGCGGCTGGTTACCCATGCATTTTGGTAAGATGGAATAGCTATCATATAGACAATCTTGTATTCTTATGGAGGCAACCTTCTACCTTATTCAGATGATCGGTTCTTGAGACTATTGCACCTATATTTTCAACTAACACATTGGTTGAGTAGTGTCACTGGGGTCACTCGTACAGATTGATGTGTCATTTGCATCTTCAACTATTAGATTGGTTGAGTAGTGTCATTGGGGTCACTCATGCAGATTTTTGTCTCTTTGATCTTGATCTTCATACTATTTTTCAGTGAAGGTTCTTCAGCAGTGTAGCAATTCTTCGGCAGTTGTTTGCAGCCTTTTTGTGCTTCAGTGGAGTTCTTCATGTTCCTAATCTTTTTGGGACATCATTTGTGAGGGCTTCTTAGTCCTTCTTTTATCTCCTATGGGGGATATCTTTTGTATCTTTGTGATGTAAGTAGTCCTTGGGGGGTCATGTTGAGTCCTCCTTCCTTCCTTCACTTGTTCATGCTTTCTTTGCATGTTTTCTCTCTTTTGGGGAGGAGTTTTTCCCATGAGGTTTTCTCCTTTTCTCCGCTTGTGAGAGATCTTTTGTACATGGGTACCTAACATGGCCTTGTTTCTGGGACCCATCTTTGCATGTTTGCATTTGTTTGTTCCTCCCTAAGTTGCACTTAAGGGGGGGTGTTGGTGTGAACAGGGTTTTTACCTATCTGGTTTAACCCTTGTTGTGTGGATAACTCATATTATTTAACTATTTATTAGTTAAATAATACCCACACACATGTTCACATGTTAAGTTGACTTAGTGAGTCTACTAGATGTTTCTAGTTGTTTCTAGTTGTGTCTAGTTGTTACAAGGTGTTGATAGTTGTCTTATCCTACACATGTGATCTAGTTGGCATCCTATCCTCTAGTTGTCTCATGTAATAGGAATGTGATAGTTGTCACATGACTACAACATCCTAGCTCTCAACCTTGGTCTTTATAACCAAGGCCTCTCATTGTATCATATCAACTAATTTTGTAATCAAGTCATTATCTTGTGTATAGAATATTATTCTATCATGTTGATCTTCTTTGATTCTTGTGATTAGCTCTTAGACATCTTGATCCTGGGATAGCTACCTCCATAGCTAATCCTAATAAGCATCAATCATCTATTAATTCCTATTCATTCCATGACCATTTCACAACAAACTTCATCCATCCATCCATAATAAAACCATTGGCCTTGATTGCATTTCCATCTCCCTATCTAGTATAGCTTGGAAATTTGTCAAATGTCCACCATCATCATCCCACGTCTTGATCTGTGTCAACAGTTCACACTATCTTATCCTAGGTCAAGCTTTCTATGTCTTCTTCGTCAGTCATCCATGCGAATTCCTCTACTGGAATGGGGGCATTTCCTTCCTTAACCTAAGTCTCAGAGTGGTTCCTTGTTCATGGTTCACAACAAGCACTTTATTCATTCTCCTTTCAAATGGATAGCGCTCTTTAACAGACACATCGCTCCTATGATAAGGCTGTTATCTTCCCAATACTGTTCCTACATCATCACCCCAACCAGAACTACATATTATCTCATCTCACTCTTAAGGTACCTTGATCCCATGGATATGGGCATGTAGGTAGTTTGGAATACAAAGGAAGTATCCAGTACTTAGGTACATAAGATCTCATCATTTCCCCAACCCAAGCTCAAGCACCTTGACCCATCTCATCACTTTATCTAGAACTACATATTATCATTTTTCATCTTTCCTCATAATGTGCCTTGATCCCGTGGATACATGGTATGTAGGCAGTCTGGAATACGAAGGATGTGTCCAGTACTCAGGCACATATGATTCATCATTCTTCACCCATTTCAAGCCATTAACACATCATCTTTCTAGTCTTCTGTTTGTCAAAATCCATTCACCTCGACTTGACTAACTTAAGAAGCAAAACAACAACAAGTGCATCCTTTCAAAGCAAAAGTCCTTAGCAAACCTGAAGCAAAGCAGCTTACTTCCAGAGTCATCTACTGTCCTACGTATCGATTGCCCGCATCAGCTAAATCCAGCTTAACCAAAGCATCAGATCCACAGGCTTGTCTTCTGCAGAGTGTTCCATAGTCGAGGCCAACACACGCGTCTCCCACAACATGTAGCATCTCCTGCAGCAAGGCATTGTCTTTTTAGGTAGATAGCCCCCTTTAACGGACACAGAGTTCCTAAGATAAGGCTGTTATCTATCCTAAGTAACCTCTTTGGCAAGAGAACATGTTGGCTGTATGTTTACTTTGTAAGTCAGTCAATTTACTTTATGGTTTATCTTTTTCTCCTTTGTCCATTACCTATTCAAGGCTACCTTGATTTATCTATAATCTTGGTATGTTGCGATGTAGAATGGATTGGGGGCATGGTCATTGCTTTTGTATGCCATGTTTGAGGAATGATCTTTATGCAACTTTTTTTGGCATCATATTTATCTTGTGTGTGTTACAACCTAGCATCTTACATATTTAATACTCTTCTTGCATTTACATGTATTGAAGTTTATTTTATGTTCAAGACTATTGCTCATTCACATGTACCAACAAGGTCATACTATGTCTAAGGGATCTAAGTTCCAACCGCTTGCTTGCAGAGTCAACATCCATGCACTCGGATATTACAGCACCTTGGTCTTTTATACCTTGGTGGCGAACTATCCACGTGCTATATCAAAAATAAGGATTGCTCTTTATATAAAAATGTGAAACCAATGCAACAAGCTCATCATTTACCTATCCATTTACCATGGCCTTATATCATTTTCAAAGCAATGCTCAATCAATGGTCTCTATCTTCCATCTCCTCTTTTCTTCTCTCTGGTGCATATCTACAAAACCCACGTGTTAGATATCATAAATCATGTCATCATATCATCATACATATATAAGCATCATGTCATCATATCATCATACATCTATACACATCATGTCATCATATGTCATACATCTATAAGAATCATATAAGTGATATAGGTCATCACATAAATCCATAGTCATGCATACATATCATCACATCCATATCATCAAGGAATGCATACACAAAAGCATGAACATCAATGAGCATAATATGTCATCATATATCTCATGTGAAGGTCGTCAAAATACAAAATGTCAGTGTCTACATCCATAGTCCATATGTATACATCAATAAAGTACATCAAGGCTATCAAGAGCCCTCAAAATATACATCAGGATGCACACAGACATCAGTCAAAATATACAAGTGTCCATAATGATACAAAAATGATACAATGTACAAATGTGCATGCTCTAGTGGGCAGAGCTGCCCTCCTGCTGTGGCCCCTGTCCTACACTTGTGCTTGGTGTAGGTCCCCCTAATGGTCCTCCTCCCCCTGGTGGCACGAAGGGTCCTCTAACTGAGGATAATGACTACCCTGTCCTGCAATACTTGGATGCTCTGGACTTGCTCCTCTCTCTGTAACTCGGAGCCTACTGAGTTGCTGGCACTGCACCAACGTAGAGACCCCTGTAGTACTTGGCCTCTCTACTTACCAACACTAGCTCTCCCTGCACCCAGATGAGCTCACTGTATAGTGTCCTCTAATCAACACCCAATGTACGGCGTGCCTCATCTCTCTCCCTCCTCACTCTCTATAGTGTGGCCTCTGCTGTCAACCATAGCTGTGCCTCTGCATCCCTCTCCCTAGTCACCTGGGCTAACTACCCATCATCCCCTGGCGGTGCAGGTGCAGCCTGTGCCTGTACCTGTACCTATGCCTGTGACTATGCTTGTACTAGGGCTGCCTGTGCTGTTGCTGCTATTTGTGTCTGGACCTATGCTAAGGCCTCAGCCTGTCTCGCCTCTTCCCTCGTTGCATCCTTGTCTCTCGTCAACCTCACCATCCAGAGCTCTAGTCATGTCCTTCGGGCTATCTCCTCCTGTAGTAGCCACTCGACCCACTGTAAATTGGTCTCTACGACCAGGTCCTCCTCCTCCACCATCTCTGCATCTACCTATGGGCCTCTGGTCTCTCCACCTGCCTGCTGTCGAGCCTCTCTGGCCTTCCGTCTCATCCTAGCCTCCACACCGGGGACTAGTACCTCCCCACTACACCTGCCACACCTGGTGTAGTCAGTCTCACTGGCTTGTGTGTCTGCCAATACCTATCGTACTCAGGTAGAGTACCTGGGTCTGCTAGCCCTTAATCCCAGTCCCATCTAACTGGGACAAGTCCTCGTACCTTTGCCAAAGTTGTAGCCACTGGAATATTGGCATCCAAATCCCCAATCTCTCTCCGTGTGCTCGCGTGGGTAGCCTCCCCAACTGGCAATCCCTGTGGTAGTCCAAACTATTTGAGTACCCTCTTTGGTAGGTATCTCTCAATGGTATCTGTCTACCTCCCAAATAGGTATCAAGCCTGGCAGCAGTACATCAGCTACTCATGCTCATCCTCCCACTCCTCACATAATAACCATGGCCTCCAAACGAACATGTCCATCTCATCGATCTGTCACCTCTAGTAGCTAATAGACCCAAGCCTCCTGTGTGTAATCACTCCCTCATATAGAAATGCATAGGGTTCCCCCTCTCCCGGCGGCACTGTGTAATGGGTTTGATTACTAGGATGTGCTCCCATGCCCACACCTGTAGTAGAGTCACCCTGCTGAGAGACTCCAGCCTCTCCTGTAGACGCAGCCATGCATATCTTGGTACAACTGCCCAAGCACACATGGGCCCCATGCATACTGAGATAATCCTCTAGATCACCTGTCTGGGCACAGGAAGCCACCAATCAGTGAAGACACAATCCATCTGATCTTGTCACATAGTCTCGGCACGTCGATCAATACCTCTACCAGGCCTACCTCACCTCGTGCTAGGTCAAAATCAATGTGCTCCCCATCAATCTGAATCCTGAGGATGCGATACACATCCTCCAGTGTCACTGTAGCCTCCCTTGTCAGAAAGTGAAATGAGCATGTCTCACTGTGGAATCTCTCTACCACCGCTATCACTAGGGTGAGATTCACCCTAATGTGTGTGAGGTGTGCCATGTGCAATAAGCCCATGTACTCTAGAAATGCATCCTCCTCCCATGTTAGTTGTACCACCTCATGTGCTATAGGGTGGTGTCTCTCTCTCGACATCAGCGGTGACATCATCCTCTGCATCCACAAAACTCACTTGTTAGACCTGTTAAACATTTCACCAAACCCCTACTGACATCTACCCTATGATGCAGACCCTAAGATCGACTCTGCACTTCTCTAGCCTAGGTTGTCAACCCCTAAGTCAACCCTAATTATTTCACCCTCCTAACTTTACTGAAAGCGCCTTGCTTTAAGCAAGTGCACTGCACTGTTCTGCCACAAGCGCCTTGATGTTTTCACACTAGCACTTTGTTCTTCATACCAATAGCGACATGTTTCACACAGGTGCGCTTCACTATGCCGCCAACTGCATCTTTCTATATTTGCAAAGGCAACTCATTTTTTTTACTCCATTTCCAACCGCGCTTCTTACCCCTACCAACAACGCTCTACTGCCATACCAATAGCACTGTCAGACCCTACCAACTGTGTTGCGGCATGGCACCTAAAGACTGAAAGTGCTACGATTTTACCAATAGCACTTTACTGACCCACCAGAAGTGCTATAGCGCGCCAAAAGTGCCTAAACTGACTACCATATGCACTATACCACCCTGCAGCACTTTTGGTTGACCTAAGTACCTACCTAGACCTAACCTTAAAACTTCCCTAAAGCATCAATTACAAAGAGGTTTTTAGACACTTACTACTGCTGGAGCTCCTGCTGGCCTCCCGTACATCCGCACCAGCTTCGCCTGATGCCTGTGTGCTAGAATCGACATCTCTACTCACTGCAAGCTGCTTCTCCACTCCACTCTCACACACTAAGCTAAGAGGCCCTACACTCTAAATTTAGCAAACTCTTAGTGTGCAAATGAGGAATGTGGTCCCCATGGGACCTATTTATAGTGTCCCTCATTTTTTTTCCCACCCCATTTTTTCTCTCTGCTACATATCTCCCACACAATCGTCTAGTCGAGCGTCAACCCAGTTCTCCTGTCACTTCCCTGTCTTCCTGCTCAAGGGGGCATATGCTAGGGCAACTAGCTACACTGGGCATCAAAAATTGTATCATGTCTTCAACAATCATTTTCTTTGACGCAATGTTGTAAACTGCATTGCATCAAAGAGGGGCAAAATGTAGACACCCAAAAATGACCATGTCATCACACCAATTGCATTTCATCAATTCTTCTAATCCCCTACATTTCAACATTAATTGAATAATCTAATTATTTAATTAATATCATCAATTTCTTCCAAAACTCCTGAATTCAACATTAATTAAATAAATTCTCTTTATTTAATTAATTAAATTAAATTCCTCTATATTCTTCCAAAATTAAATAATGTTTATTATTTAATTAAATCATTATCCTCTTTCGCCGATGATGGCATGGTTCGGTGGTTAAGTCGCTCAGTTGTAGTGGCGGCCACTAGAGTTCAAACCCCCGCTGGGCCAACGAGCTCGCAAGGCTTTACGCCTTCGCTGGGCCAATGAGCTCACAGGTTTGAAGTGTTCTTCCTAGGGGATGAGGTCCCCCAGTTGTGGCCTCACCGATTCATTGCTCTGGGCAAAAGCATTTGTGTGGAGCCGGAGGGCGTGTCGCACCAGCGTCGCCGGTCACATTAAAAAGTTTACCAGGCGCATTATCTTTAAAAAAAAAAATCATTATCCTCTTTCAAATTTCAAGTCTCCATTAATTAAATAAATCCAATTATTTAATTAATTCATCCAATTCTATCTTATCTATAATTAAATAATTCCACATTATTTAATTAAATCAATTGTTCTTCTAAATTTAAATAAATCATGCAAGTTTATTTAAATTATCTCAATCCTCTAAACATAAATAAAATCAAATATTTTATTTATAATCTTATGTTCCTCTATCATGCACAAACAATTAAATAACTTTATTTATTTATTTTCAAATATCTTCCAATTCCTCTTAAAATATCTTGTTAACTCATGTGCACAATCAGTCTTATTTTTAGAACTCTAAAAAAGACAAAATTACAAGTTGAGTTATCTATTCAATCAATCTTGTTTTCATCATATCTTAATAAAAATATCCTTATGGATTGACACATGTCGTGTGCACATTCATCATGGTTATTTGTTTTATCTCCTCTATTGATTCTTCTGAATTATCTAGACCGTTGATTGATCATGTTTGAAACCTATATAAACCCCCCTCATCTCCTTCACAAATCCTCTTCGATCACTTATTCTCAGGCATCCTTTATAACACTTTGAGCATACATCACATCGATTGAGCAACCTTACGATCTTTTGACATTGATCTTTGAGCACTTTACTTGCTTGTTGCAAACATGGTTTTGCAGCATTATTGAGCAATCCACATTCAACAAAGGGAACAACACAAATCTGGGTAAAAACTTTCTTATTTCATTGGATTTATTGATAATGGCTTTTATTTAGATTAGTTCTCTTTATGTTATGGGTTTTTGATTTATTAGTTTTGATTTAATCAATTTTCCTCATACACAGCGAGTAATAAAAACACAATTGTTTCAATGGGACATAACTTTTTGTCTTAACTATTTATCTAAAATAGGAAAAAAATTATATCGTCTCGGCATGGAATCTCTCCTCTAGTCCATCACATTTTTTTTCTTTTTTTAATAAACTTTAATATTTTTTTTTGATAGGACAATCAACAAATTATAATTTGGGGCTACTGACCTACTTTTAGTAAAAATAAAAAAATAAAATATAAACATTAATTGAAATATTAAAAAAATTATATTTTTACAAACTACACATATAGATCTATAAAATAGAATTATTAGACTTTTTAAAAGAGATTATTTAGGTGAGTGGGAGTTGTTAGAACATCAAGTTTTTCAATTACTTTAATTTTTCTAGTAAGTTACCCCCAAAGTGATGTTACATATGTATTTAGTGGACACTTCCAGTCAGAAAAGTTGTGGCATAGATAAAATTTAACTAGAATGAATCCAGCTAGAACATATATTTCACTAAAATTAACTTTTAGTTGGAAATGCTTAAATTCATTTATGTTGATAAGTTGGCATGGTGACACAACTTTGAACTTTCACCAGGGTGGCTTGCTCTATGTATTGCTATGGTTAAGATTTCTTACTCATGTGAGGTTTTACTATAGTGTTACACTACCATTGGGAGATGGCATCTTTATGTGCTATGGGGATTTAGGATGGGTGTATTAGGAGTATTGCTTGTCATGTAGTTTTGTGTGTACTGATCATGTTGGCATGTTATATCTTTCTTTGGTGTATTTACAATTATGTGTGTGTTTGATGTTTGAAATGATGTGTTGTGAAGTGTTGTGTGATCTTGGTTGGGTTTGGGGTGAATGGTTGTTATGTAATTGATGTGATGAAAATGTGTTACATTGTATTCAGTTTGATGTGGTTAAGTATTTTGATCTATGGTTTTGTGTGTATGTCTATGTGTATGTTAAATGAATAAATTAATCAAGATAAGCACTAGTGTTGTCAATGAATCACACTATTGGGTTATTAGATGGATACTTCTTTGGCTTGACTGATGGTTGGGAAGGAAGGGAGTTTCCTCTAATGGTGGGTTCAATGCCTTCTCTAGTTAGTAATAGAAGCTTGGAGGGAATGACTTGTAGATACTAGTTGAAGAAACTTATTTTATTTATTACACTTTATACTAAGACCACTTATGTATGTGGCAATCAATTGATGGCCTAATGTAATCATTGTATATTATATTTGAGGGTTGTAGTACTTGACCCATTATATATTAATTATATTAAGATGTACTTAATGGATTAAATTTAGTATTCATCATGTTGATTCTTTATTGATATTTACTTGCATGGTTTGCATATTAATGTAATATTTGTATAAAATAAAGAAAGAATTTCTAGCCACTTTTTAGGGGTTGTCATATTGGTATCAAAGTGATGGTTCAAATTCTAGGAGACTTGAATCCACTAGAGAAATGTAGCAAAAATTTAGAACATGATATGGTTGCAAACTTATATGTTTTGACTATCTTGGTTATTTTGTTGAAGTGTATGTTTAATTTTCTTTATCTTGTTTTATTGAATAGCTAGAAGTAGGAAGGCTCTTGGAAAGGAAATTGCTAAGGCTAGTAGAGCTAGGAGTTAGTGTATATGGAAAAATAACCATACCAAGCTCTTGAGGTTTTGAGAGTAAAGCTAGATTATCTAAGGGTCCATATTCCTTTGCAAGAGTAGCACATAAAGGAACTATTAAAACTCAAATATGCTAGTATGAAGAATGATATGCCCAAGACTTAGAGGTTGAATGTGAATCATGAGATGTAGTGTAGTTCTGAATAGGGTGCTAGTAGGGAGTCTTACATTTTAGTGCATTTGGAATCTTCTAAGGGGTGGAAAAGGAGATTATATATTCTACTCAAAGGGATTAATAAGTTGCATTATCCTAAGTCTTATGGATTAGGTGGAGGTGACACTACAAAAGATTGGGTAGTTCATATAGATAAGTACTTTGAATTGATAGACATTAGTTCTAACACTCATGTAAGACTTGTTATATACCATCTAAAGAAGGAATCTTCCCTTTGGTGGAATCATTTGAAGACTATAAATAGATATGATATGACCACTATTTCTTAGGAAAGGTTTGAGATGAAGTTCAAAAGGAGTACCTATTGACTCAGCATAGGGATAGGAAACTCTTTGAATGGGTTGCAACAATGATATCAATAACTTTGTAGAATATAAGGTCAGGTTTATGGTTCTATTAAGGCATGTTCACTATTTGAAATCTAAAGAGGATCATGTTAGTAAGTTCATCCTAGGGTTGAACAAGGGTATCATGTTTTCTACCAAGATTACAAGCCTAAGACCTTGTCTCACCTAGTGGAGGCTACATCAATTGTAGAAGAAAAATGGTAGCAGAAGCTTGACTGTAAGAAAAAAAATCCCAATTGAAATTAAGGTATTGAAATTGAAGGAGAAAAAATGATAAATTATAGAAAGATAGGAAAAGTCCTCAAGTGAATAGTAAGGGAAAATTCAAAAGGCTTGGTAATAAGAACATGTCTAATTCACAAAAATAAAACCCCAAGAACAATAATGATGATTGTAGAGCTAATTCCAGTTCAAAGGATAGAGTTGAGAGTAGGGATCCAAGAGTAGGTTGTTGGGTTTGTGGCATGCACATTTTTAGGTAGATTGTCCACAAGAAAGAGGAAATTCTTGTACCCAACATAAGATATATGCAACAATAGATAAGAGAAAGGTAGATAATCAAGTTGTTATGATTGAGCTTTGAGGTATTTTTCATGGCATTCAAATTTCTATTTTGTCTTACCTAGGAGCTATATATAGTTTTGTTTCTCCATTTTTGTTAGAAAAATGTAATATTCCCTTTTCTAATTTAAATAAAAAGAGTCTGGTGGTAGAGTTTGGATCTAGTAAGAAACAAGGGATTAGCCATTACCTATGAAAAGGAGAAATTGAAATAGGGCCCATGAGAACACAAGTCAACCTTTTTGTGACTAGATTGGGATCCTATTATATAATTCTAGGTATATATTGGTTTGGACCTTAGAGGGAACATTTCAATTGTCATGCAAAAGTGTTGAATGCTTGGATGATATGGGGAATAATGTGGTTCTCCAAGGACTTCATACGCCTATAATCTTTAGATATATTTCATCTATGCAAGTTAAGGAAGTAATTTAGAAAGGTTGCAAATAATTCATGGTAAAAATCATTGAGAAGGAAGAGGAAAAGAAGCCAAAACTTTAAGATCACCCAATCTTGCGAGATTTTAGTGATGTATTTCTTGATGAATTGCTAGGATTGCTTCCAAAGAGAAAGTTTGATTTCTCAATTGATCTAGTTTTAAGGGAAAGTCCTATATCAATGCTTTCATATACAATGAATACTATGGAACTATACAAGATAAAGTTGTAGCTAGAGGATTTGTTAGAGAAAGGACTTATTCAACCTAGTGTATCTCCATGGGCTGCACCAATTTTATTCTTCAAGAAGAAGGATGAAACATTTCATATGTGTATTGATTATAAGATGATCAATATGGTGACCATAAAGAATTGATATCCTTTGCCTTAGATCAATGATTTATTTGATCAAATGAAATGGGTAATAGTGTTCTTAAATATAGATTTAAGATCTAGCTTTCATAACTTATGAATTAAGGATGAGAATATTTAGGAGACAACATCAACACATGGTATGACCATTATGAGTTTGTGGTTTTACCTTTTGGTCTAACTAATGATTCATTATCTTTTATGTGCTTTAATGAAACATGTGTTCCATGACATGCTTGACTCATGTGTGCTAGTTTTTCTTGATGATATATTAATTTATTTGAAAGAATAAAGAGGAACGTGGAAAGCATCTTAGAATGGTTTTTAAAAGATTAAGAGAGAATAATCTCTATGGTAAGCTAAGTGTGCTTTCTTTGAGTCTGAAATATAGTACCTTGAGCATGTAATTTCAAAGAAGGGTACTATTGTAGATACAACTAAGATTGAGGCAATTGTTGAGTGACTAACTCCCAAGAATGTTGCAAATGTGTGTAGTTTCATGGGTCTTGCGGAATATTACCAAAGGTTCATAGATGAATTTTCTAGAGTGGATTGTCTTATTAATTCTTTGTAAAAAAAGTGTATGAAATTTTTTTAATAGAAAAGTGTGAAGAAGCTTTTCAAAATCTTAAGGTTGCTTTGATTATTACACTTATCTTACAAGTCCCAAATATAGAAAAGGAGTTTACTATTTGGACAAATGTGGAGGAGTGCTTATGCAAGATGTTAGAGTGTGTGCATATGAATCTAGGAAGATAAAAGTGTTGGAATTAGGGCAGACAACTGAGAGGGGGGGTGAATTAGTTGTCTTAAAACCTTAATACTTGCAGCAATTAATTCTTCTTCTTTATTCAAACCAGATTAATGATGAAATTATTAAAGCATGAATCAACAACATATGAGCAGAAACAAATGAATCACACTTGACACCAAGATTTTTGACGTGGAAACCCGGTTAAGGGAAAAACCATAGTGAGGGTTAACCCACAAAGATTATACTCTATTAATAGTATTACAAAAAGGGAAGGCACATGCCTTCGGGCTCACTGCCCAGAGCTCATTGCTCACAAGAGGCTCACTACCTACAAGAATGATTACAAAAGGATTACAGATTATTTAAACTAATGAATAACATCTTCCATGTAAGAATTTAGTTCTAGTTAAGCACATAATATAGATCTTACACACTTCATCTTTACTCTACCCTGTTTACTGCTCTGGCATAATTCAGACCTTAGATCTCTTCTCTTTCACTCTTTAATCTTCCTTTTTTCATACTACTACATCATTGCACCACAACACAACACAATACACTCAAATCCATCAGCTATATATATCTGCCTCAAGAGATTCAATCACTTTTATGTCGACCTTATGAAGAACTTAACAAACAATACAAGTACTCTATTCTGTCAGCTGAAATCATACACCAATATTGATGCGTACCAAAAATAACACTGGCGGGTCACCATACATGTCGGCCACTAACATTATATCCCATACACAACTCACCAAAACACTTCTACTAGATCCGCATAAGGATCTAACACAAGTCAGCCTGTTCTTCACTGAACTATTATGTCATATTAGGACCTGGTACTTAGATGCTCATTACTTTTAATCCCTTTGTCACTGGAGGTTGAAATCTTGGATTTAGATTGTCCTGACATTCCTCTACACTCCCTCATATTCACAACACACAATGATTAACTGGAGAGATTTGCTGACCAAAATACTGAACTCTGTCATATACCCTGTTCTTGTCTATCCAGACTTGACAAATCTTGGAACTGACTTCCGGTAAGATCTGATATTGCACTGCAGATGTGTGGAATAGACTTAGTTTCCATCAATGACAACACATGACATGCCTTGTAGTGTCTCTTTCCAACAATCTCCCCCTTTGGCATTGATGGCAACACTTGGTGAAAAATGACTAAGTGTCATGACTGATTCCCCCTACTGTGTATACTCATATATTCTTCCACTGCTCCCCCTTTGATGGATTCTTCATTTTCTTTCATTTTTCATTGTCTTTCACTCGCCCTTTGACATCAATGGCAAAGGGTGGGATCCGTAAACCAAAATTTACACAAAACATCTGTATACAAGGCTGCATATGTACAAATAATCCATGTATTATATTTACATGAACTTGAGAATATCTGCAAAACTATTTTTCAACTGCACAAGTTTAGAGGCCCAACTTCTTTTCATGCCATCCAAAATTGAGATGTTTTTAGTAGGAATGCCTGTGTTTCTACTTTCTTTAGATCTAAAGGATCACCTATTCGGACTGCAACTTGATCTTCTGATAAAGTAGTAAACATTGTTTCTAACTTGGGGGCAATCAATCTCCTGAGCTCACACATTCTATCCACAATATTGCTCTTTTTTGTAACAAGTTTCTTTATTTCATCAGTCAAGGAGATTTCTTGACACTCTTGACTTACCAGAGAAACTGTTAGAGGATCAAAATTTTGAGATAGATTCAACAATTTTTGTTTCCGCTCCCTTACCTTTTTCTCAATATCCTCAATAACTTTGAGCCAAGATAGACAAAATTTGTATACATCACCTCCATCATTAAGAGAATTTTGAATACTCTTTATACTGATATCAAGTACCTTTCTATCATTCCCTATTAGGCCCTTTAGCTCACTAAATCTCTTATCCAAAAATTCATTCCAGACTTTAGTCTCTGTAGACTTCTCAAAGGACTCAAAGTGTGTACCTACAGAATTTACAAGGCTCTTCAGAATTTTAGAGGGAGATCAGATGGATTCTTCTGGAAAGTTGGCATTATCTTCTCAAATATACCGGATGCAAGGCCTCACAACTCACTGTCCTCTATGTGAGATTTCAATATCTTTTCTCTTACCTTGGCTTGTGTGAAAGATGCTATCTTCATCATTTGGATCGGAGAGAGAGTATCCAGGTTGATTGGTCCTTGAATTAGTTCTGGTTCATCAAACTCTAGCATGTCTTTACTCAACAAACTCTTCACTGCATCTGCAATGTCTCTTGCAACAATTTCTGGATCACCTTCCTTTCCATGAGTTTTCTCAGTGTCAGCATTAGGACTATTTTGTTTGGGTGCATCAACATTTGCACCATCTTCTTCTACTTTATCTTCCTTATCCTTGATTTCTTCTTCTTCTTGGTTCTTAGCCTTTTCTATTTCATGCTCTTCAATCTTCCATGAATCATCCTCAATTTGATCATTTGCTTCTGTATTCATCTTTGTATCTTCTTTGTCAGAATGATCTAGAGGAGTTAAAATACCTCCTGCATCAGCAATTTCATCTGTTCTTTTTACTTCTTCCCTACTTATTCCTTCATCTTCTGGGACAAAGGAATCATCCATTCCAAATTTTTGCTCATCCTTTTGCTGTTCTTCTTCATCTAGAATTGGTGTGTCATTAGCAGGCTCATCTGATACAACAAAGAACTTATTTTTGTCTAGTTCTTTTCTCAAAATTTGTTCAGTTTCTTGGACTATTTTATCTGTCTCTCCAATCATCAGTTTGTTCATTCTTGTCTTACTCCTGAATTCATTTTCGACCTCTTTAAAAAAATTATCTGCTTCTTTGCTACAGATCACTGGACATAGAGTGGTTAACACATGTTCCCCCAACTCCATATCTTTTGACTTGGTTACTTCTTTTCTTATCTCCAAGATGTTTCTTAAGTCTTTTGGAACTTCTAACAAAATTTCCACTAGTGCTCGATTGAATACATTCAAGTACTTGATAGTGGCTTCTTCCAAAAGTCTTTTGTCAGTGTCATTATAAAGATTATAGTATTTGGTTAATGGTTTTAAATTCCCATCAACAGTGATTGTCTTGACAATGTTTTTCACAGAGGGAATTTGCTTCTTATAATCATCCTCTAATCTCTACCTCTTATTTGTCTTCTTTCTTCTGGAAGGCTTCTCTTTAGATATTTTAACAGATTTAGCACTTGTGGGCTTTAGCTCCTTAAGCCCATCATCTAAGTCTATCTTTTCTTCATCCTCCTTTTCTAAACTATCATGTGATCTCCTTGCCTTCACTTTAGTTCTCTTATTTTCCTTACCGGATGATATGTCTTCCAGTTTCTCAGGACTAGTAGGTTTTGGGGGAATAGGGTAGCAACAGAGCTCCTAGTAGTCCTTAGAGTGGAGAAGGATTCTATTGGAGTATTTCCTTGTTCCTTATCCTGCTTCTTCTCATCATTTTCTATTCTTTCTCTGTTCTACCTCACAGCTTCCTTCGTTATCCCAATGCTTCCAGCATACATTTCTACTTGCTTCTGAGCTTTTCTCTTAATCTCTGGCTTTCAGAATTCAACATGTAGCTTTTCATCAAGCTCTTTATAAGTCCCAAACCTCTCAACAGAGTCATCCTTGGGTTTTCTCAAGAGATGTTGAGCATACATTTCCAAAATCTTCTCATCAACATCATAACCCATAGGCATAATCCAAACAGTTCTAGGTTCTACAGCTTCCATTAGGTACTGATTAGTGTCCACCATGAAGTAGATGTCATTCTTGTGTGTTTCAACAACTGATTTAGGGATCCTTTCCCTAGAATGCATCATACTTTGAAAATTTTCAAAGTATCCCTAGATTGCAGTTTTTTGTGCATTAGAGTCTCCAATGTTGCATAGATGATCTCTTATTTGAGTAGCAACTAGCCTGTCACTGGTCTAGTGCACACCTTTTACACCAGGCACTTCATTCATGAAGTAGAAGAACAAACATATAACCAAAGAACCATATTTGAAGGTGTTTTTCTTGTCCTTAATTTTGTTCAAGTTCTCAATAAGTTGGTTCTACAATAATTCACATAAGTCATAATTTGTATTTTCCTTTAACATTTTGTATGCAACATATATGGCCATTCCGGAGACATAGTTCTCCCTGCTGGAATGATAAATTTTGTAACCAATTACCATTGAATCAAACTTGACATCTGGATCAATAATATCATTGATGGTCATTACCCTTTTGTCGAACTTGGCACCGGTTGCATCAGTAACAGTCTAGTTTTTCACAGATTTCAACATGGGCAATCCACTAGTTGAATTCAACCTAGTCACAATTTTGATAACATCCTTTATAATCTTGAAAGGTTTCAATAGTGATATGAACTCATCATGCATTCAGCTCAAGATGTAACGAACCCATTCACTCTCATCAAATGTTAGAAATTCAATAACTTGTAGAAAATGTTTGCTCTCTAGGGTTTTGAAGTCTGGTTTCAAATCATGGTTATCATCTTTTAGATGGTTCTTAAACAGTTCTCGCAATCTTAGATTTCAAAATTCATCCACATTGCAATGGATGTATGTCCTAATATCTTCTACATGCAGTACTCTGTATGGGACACCAAAAAATGCACCTAACGGTTTGACTTCAACTGACTTGTAAGGATGCTTCTTAAATTTTGGACAGGGCCTTTCAGTAATATCAACAACAAGAGGAGTAGCCATCTCAACAAATTATAGATTCAAATTTTCACAAAAAAGTACCTTTTTCTTCTATGGAGTTAGGGTTGATCAATTACCAGTCGAATTCATTCTTCATGCTTCAATCTCTAGATTTTCAGTTCAGATGCTCTTCTTCTTGTTCCTTTCGAATGCAAAGTGATTCAAATGCTTGAGCGAGTGACTTTTTATCCTCCACAAAAACCTAATTTGTCATTGTAATAAATGTGTTGCCCTAACTTCATCCAGTTACTCTATTTCTTGATGCAGTTTCTCATGAATCACTCTAAAATTGCCATATCCACTTCTTTTCTTCTGAAAATTCTTTTAGAAGATCTATAATAACCCATTTTACTTTTAATCATCATGCCAAATTCAGGCACCCACTTACTGGCTAGGGGAATTAGATTTTTATTGCAGCTCCCCCTAAGCCAAAGCTCCTAGTTTAATTACTGGAAGGATTATTAGCACCTGATTCCAGTACGGATCCATCACCATTGTTCATTACACCTTTCTTCACCCAAATTTTGTTCATTTCACTCTGAATCTCGTCCGCATCCACTTTGCCCTTTCCTTTGTCTTGTTTCTAATCTCTGTCTACCAGACCTTTTCCATCATTGTTCCTGCTTCTACAAAATCTTGCAATATGACCAGATCTATTGTAATTAAAGCATACAACATTTCTTTGCTTATTTACTCTTGATCTACATTGATTTGCCATGTGTCCAAATCCATTGCATGCAAAGCTTAGCCATTAAAAGGATTGCCATTTCCTTTATTGTTAGGGTTATTCATTATCATACTTCTACATTCATTGGATCTATGACCATACCTTTTACAATTGAAGCATTGACCAAAGAAGGATGGGCTACTTTGATTCACTCTACTTCTGCATTGAGTAGCTCTATGACCAAATTTATTATGCTTGAAACAATTTCCATTGAAAGATGGATACCTTTGAGCATTAGGTTGTCTTACCAGAGGTCTTCTAGATTTGTTTCTTCTATTCCTTGGTTGAAAATTTCTTTGTCTAGATCCAAATCTTTCACCTTTCTCATACCCAAGACCATGCTTGTCACCAGCCTTCTTCTAACTTTCAAGCAGTGGTTCAAGTTTAGCTGAGCTTATCTTGAACTTCTCCTTGTATTCATTTGCAACTTCTAGGTCATGTCTGAGAATGACAATTTACTTTTCAAGTTCTCTCTCATTGTCTTTTCTTTCTTGTAGATCAGACTCTAGATGGCCAGCTATTCCGTCCAATCTGCAGAATTCTTTAGTTCTTTCTTTTAGAGTTTGATCCAGGTCTTCTTCAGTTTTCTTTCTTTGCTCAATTTCTTTGGTTAGTCTCATCACCCCAGATTCCATCTCATGTTTTAGAACATAAACTTCTTTTTCAAATTTTCACATTCCTTTGTTTTTTCTTCCAAAGCCTCATTCATGCTATTTTCTTCAATAAAATTAGCTAGCTGGAGAAGTAGCTCCTTCTTCTTTGCCATAGATTTCTTTAGTTTATCTTTTAACATCTCAATGCAATCATCGGCATCTTTAAGATTTGCTTTTAGGTCCTCTACCTCTGCTTTGGACTGATCAAGATCTTCTAAAGCCATTTGAAGTTGGTCATTGAAACTCCTTCCCAGATCTTCCTCAAGCTGTTAAGCTTCTTCCAAGGAACTTGGCTCTGATACCAATTGTTGGAATTAGGGCAGACAACTGAGAGGGGGGGTGAATCAGTTGTCTTAAAACCTTAATACTTGCAGCAATTAATAAATCTTCTTTATTCAAACTAGATTAATGATGAAATTATTAAAGCATGTATCAACAACATATGAGCAGAAACAAATGAATCACATTTGACACCAAGATTTTTGACATGGAAACTTGATTAAGGGAAAAACCATGGTGGGGGTTAACCCACAACGATTATACTCTGTTAAAAGTATTACAAAAAGGGACGGCACATGCCTTCAGGCTCACTTCCCAGAGCTCACTACTCAAAAGAGGCCCACTGCCTACAAGAATGATTACAAAAGGATTACAAATTATTTGAACTGATGAATAGCATCTGCCAATGCAAAAATTCATTTCTAGTTAAGCACAAAATACTAATCTTACACACTTCATCTTTACTTTGCCCTTTTTACTACTTTGCCATAATTCAAACCTTAGATCTATTCTCTTTCACTCTTTAATCTACCTTTTTCATACTACTACATCATCACACCACAACACTACACAATACACTTGAATCCATCAGCTATATATATCCACCTCAAGAGATTCAATCACTTTTCTGTTGGCCTTATGAAGAACTTAACAAAAAATACAAGTACTCTGTTCTGTCGGCTAAAATCATACACCAATATTGATGCGTACCAAAAATAACACTTGCAAGTCACCATACATGTCGGCAACTAACATTATATCCCATACACAACTCACCAAAACACTTCTACTAGATCCACACAAGGATCTAACACAAGTCGGCTTGTTCTTCACTAAACTATTCTGTCATATTAGGACCTGATACTTAGATGCTCATAACTTTTAATCCCTTTATGACTAGAGGTTGAAATCTTGGATTTAGATTGTTTGAAATTCCTCTACACTCCCTTAGATTCGCAACACACAATGATTAACTAGAGAGATTTGCTGACCAAAATACTGAACTCTGTCATATACCCTATTCTTGTCTATCCAGACTTGACAAATCTTGGAACTAACTTCTGGTAAGATCTGATACTGCACTTTGGATGCGTAGAATGGACTTAGTTGCCATCAATGACAACACATGAGATGCCTTGCAGTGTCACTTGCCAACAAAAAGGTCATGAAAAGATCTATCCTACTCATGACTTGGAGCTTTCCACATTGATTTATGTGCTTAAGATTTAGAGACATTACCTAATGGGTAGACCATTCTAACTGAAGATAGATCATAAGGGATTAGAATACTTCTTTACTCATCTTGATCTAAATGCATGACAAAGAAGGGGGTTGAAATTTCAATGTAACTTTGAGATAAACATTTCTCAAGTCAAAGGAAAAGATAACAGAGTGCTAGATGCTCTTAGTAGGAGGGCTAGCATGGCATCTATGTCACAATTTTAGGTAAATTTGAGAAAGTCTATTCAAGAGGATCAAAGTTTTGATGAGTTCTATTAGATGATTTAGAATTATATGTATCAGTATCTAGATTGTTCTTTGGATAGTGATGGGTTGTTGAGATTTTAGAGCAAGATTAATTTCTAGTAAAGGGTGGATTGTGAGATTTTATCTTTGGAGAAGCCCCTGATGCACCCTACATTGCTAATCTAGGTGTAACAAAACTTTATGATCACCTTAATCTAAGTTATAATACTAGAGTGGCATGAAGAAGGATGTGGCCACATATGTGGATAAGTGCTCAAAATGTTAGAGGGTGAAAGCAAAGCACAAACATCTTGGTTAAGAGTTGTATCCCCATGATGTACCTTTCCATAAGTCATTTGTTATTTTCAAGAACTTTTTTACAGGACTACCTAAGACTATAATTCACCATGATTTTATCTTACACTTTAGAAAGAAGATTTATTTAAGAGGTGATTTAAATGCATGGGATTCATGAAGCGATTGTTTTTGACAAAGATAAAATTTTTAATTCTATGTTTTGAGAAAATCTCATGGAAAATTTTGATTTGAAACTAAATTTTAGCTGTTACTATCATGCAAAGAGAAGTGATCAAACTAAGAGAGTTAACTAGGTGATGGAAGACATGCTAAGAATGTATTGCATGGATCAATAGAAAAAATGGGAAGAGTACCTACCCTAGTAGAGTTTGTGTATAATAATTCTTATCATGCATCATTAAAGATATCTCCATTTGAAGATTTGTATAGTAGGAAGAGCAAGATTCCTATAGGATGGGATGGCCTAGAGAATTGTGTAGAATTTGAGTCTAACATGATTTACAAATATGATAGGTAGATTTAGATTATCAGGGAGAGGCTGAAGGAAGCATCAGATGATCGAAAAAGAGTTATGTAGATTTCAAGAGGGTTGCTAGGGAGTTCTTGGTGGGAGAGAAGGTGTTTCTAAAGGTTAGGCCACAAAAGAGTTCAATAAAATTTGGAAAGGCTTCCACATTGGCTCCCCAGTTTGTGGGTCTATTTGATGTCTTAGAGAAGATTAGTCACATGGTTTATTGATTTGCCTTACCACCATCTCTTTCTAGGATCCATGATGTATTCCATATTTCTTTATTGAATAAATATATTTATGATCACTCTCACATGATTTATTGGTAGGTTCTCCAGGTGGATTCCAAGGGGTGTTCCACTTGGATCCAATTAGGATTCTAGATCACATAAATATCAAACCTTACAATACGAAAATCACACAAGTAAAGGTTTTATGGGAGGAGTATGGCAAGAGAGGTGCTACCTAGGAAGATGAGGACATCTTTGGCAAGGAGTACCCATATCTTTTATCTTGATTATGTATTATGATACTTTGTTGTTATATATTTGGTTTGAGAAACCATATGTGATATTCCATGATTATTGGTTATTATTTTAATTGTTATGCTAGGGTCAACATTTTGCTAGGGGTGAAGAAATAACATCCCTTGTTTTGGTCTCTTTGTGATAATTGGTTGTGACTCTATGTTATCTCATTCCTTGGTAATTTGGACATGGATTATTGCATTGATGATTGAGTGTGATTATCAATTTATTCATTTTCTTATAATGTGTTTGTCACAATGGAAATGGTTATCTCACATGTTTAATTATTTTAATGTTATATATAATTATTGTTATTGTCTAACAATTCCACTAAGGATTGTTGTGGTGAGCATATGTTGTGTGATAGGTACAAGTACTAGAGAAGGCAAACTAGGTCCTATTGCTAAAGTATCTTATCAATAATCTAATTGTGTAGGAACAGCTAAGTAAATAATTAAATTGAGATAATTAATTAACTAAAAATAAATTAATTAATGGTGTTGAATTATTTATTTAGAGCTTGGAAATAATTTTATTTTAATTACTTAATTGATAAATAATTTCCAATAGTACTTAGAAAAGGAAATAAATTGATAAAAGAAACTTAATTATTTTAATTCAAATGATTTTAAATGTTCAAGTTCATAATTAGAAAATAGAGAATAAATAATTATATTTATTTTATAAAGATAAAGGATTTATTTATTTTAGTTGTTGATGAGTTTTAAATAATAGAATAATTAGAAAAGATAATATTCAATTATTTAGAGATTTTATTTGAGAAATGCATGAAGAGAAAAGATTTTTTTAATTATGGTTTTCTCTAAATCAAGAATAGAATATTAAAATGAGTTTTATTCCTAAAATTAGATTGGTGAAAAAATATTTTTTCCTATTAAAAAGATGGAGAAATTCATTAGGAAGCTATTGCATTTTGCATTTTAGAAAGGAAATTATACATGTTTGAAAATTGACATGATTAGATTGTATTTACTAAAGAATTCAAGTATTGTGTTTGGATTGTGGATCTTTGTCAACTATTTTCTAGTTTGCTAAGGATTTTGAGGTAGGATCTTATCATGGAAATATTGTAAAGAACATTTTGTTTTGATGTAATAATGAATGTAGATTCTTGTTTGTGAAAGAGGCGATATACTTGCTTGAATTTGATCTTTCTTGTTCAATATGCTTGTTTAAATTTGATCTTTCTTGTTTAATAAGAAATCTCTCAACAAACTAGTTATTCGTGAGGGATAGTAAATAGGAATTTAATTTGATATCATATGATCATAAGAAAATGATTAGAAAAACATGAATTCTTTATTGAAACTTATTTTTTCCATTTATATTGGAATTTAGAAAGAGATTTAGAGATTTCTTGAGAAAGAAGAAATATAGAAAAAACTAGGAGTCAAAATATTAGAGAGCTTTGAATTTAAATATTCTCTAAATATGAATTAGGAATTATAACTAGAAAAATAAGGATTTTGAAACTTAATGTGTGTAAGTAGGGATCTAATGGAATTAGTGGATCCATGCTCTGATTGGAAGTTTTAGTGTAGATACAACTAGGACTAGGGTTTCCTTAGTAAATTGGATAATGATCTTATAGGGTTATTTGTGACTATAAATATGTTTTAGAGAATTATATTTATGATTTTTACATGAAATTGAGTGGTTTTGGAATTGGGAAAAAAGTAAAGTGAAACTACTATTAAATATAGTTAATTCATCTATACTAACTTCTATTTTATAAATTGGGTTCCTTTGAAAATTTTATGGAAGGTGCACAACTACATTGAATAAACCCTCACAAATAACTAGTTGTACCTAGTTTTTTGATTTTGAGACATGATTAATTTGGTGACTATATATTTTTGCTAAACTTATAAAAGCTATATCTTATTAGTGATTTTGAGTAAGCAAGACCAAATAGAAAACATGAGAAATTTAGTGGGAGATTAGGAAATGAAGTCTTGGAACTAAACAACCTTGTATTCTATATTTTTAAAGATAAATTTAAGGTGTAGGTATAAAAGATCAAACAGTTTGTACTTTGATTGTATGGATGGTTAAAAATCAATAGAATTCATGATGTATGCTCTCTTGGACTAGATTAGTTAGGATGGATTATCCTAATGCATACATTGGATTCTAAGTTTGTTTGGTAATGTAATGTCTCCTTAGTGAGATAAAACCTAATAGGTTACAAGGTAATTATGAGTAAGTGATATATGGAAAGTCAGTTCCAAGCTTCACCACACCTACCAGTCTTGTCATAAGACTTTGAATACCTTGGTTACCAATAGCATTCCAAGAACAGATTAGATTGAGAGAAATTGGGTGTCCTTGTAGATGGATACATCCAACATAACTTTCTCTAATCCAAGTCCAACACATTTTAAGATCATCTCCCCTTAAGATATAATTGCATGAGGATTGGAGTGGGGATTGAAGTTTTCTCCTATCACCATAGACTTGCATCACATAATCTCTAATGCTCATGTTGAGTGAGGGATACATAGGTTGTATCTTACACATTCTATATTCCTCTTAAATCACTAGAGATAGGACATCTCTAATAAGATCTTTTGGCCTAGAACATGTGGTGTACACCAATATCCACTAGTACATGGTGTGCTTTGTGTATTTCTATGGTCAAGATTTTTTACTTATGTGAGGTTTTGGTAAAGTGGTACACTACCATTAGGAGTTGGCATCATGGTGTGGTATGGATCTTTAGGATGGGTGTATTGGGATTATTTTTTGTGATATGGTTTTATGTGTAATGATCATGTTGTCATGTTTTTAATTAAGATAAGTAACAAACAAGGGTGTTAATCCCTTTACAAAACAACCACCAAGACAAGAAAATAGGCCCTAAATTGGCTAGCAATAGCGCACAAATAGCACACTAACAATCCATTAACATAAAAGAGTTCACAATAGTCTTAACCAGAAACTACAATGAAAAGACAAGAAATAGAACAAAACAAAAACTAAGAGAACAATTGTCCCCAATCATCTATAAGAAACTTATACATTTCTTCATAATTGATCATCTTCTCCATGCCAATACCATGCTTCTTGAGCTCCAGGTCCTGCAAAACAAAAAGTGTAGTGGTAGATCTGTGCATAATTTTTATACTGAATCTAGTCATCACTTTCATGTTTTCTTCCAACTCAACAACTTTTGCTTTGATAGTAGCAAATTCTATGGCAATTTGATCACAAATTACATAGCCCTTTTGAATAGACTTAGGCTCCAGGGGAGGATTAGTAGCATCAGTATTAGAGTCAAGGGCATTCATTTCAGCAAACATGCTATTACCTTCCCCTCCCTAGTTAGCATCTTTAGAATCTGAGTTAGGGCCATTCATTTTAGGAAATAGACTATTACCTTCCCCTCCCTAGTTAGAGACCTCAGGTGTAACATCCCTATTTTCTTCCTCCATATCCTTATCTTCATCTTGTTGTGAGTCACTAGACACATCAATGTCCTTGAGATTAGGGGTTTGAAGCCCAACAATTCTATTGGACCTCCTAATTCTTTGAACCCTCTTCCTTTGATCACCAGTAGTCACCATCTTCACCTTATCACCCATCCCATCCTCCTTCTCAGCCACCACAACCTCCTTTTTGACCAAAACAACCTCCTAATTTCTAATCTTACCCTTAGGAATGGACAAACCATCCTCGACAACCTTGCTTTCTCCTTCGTCATATAGACCTTTAGATTTTTTTCCCTTAATGTTTGAATCTTCTCCCAATTTCCTCTTAGAAGGCACCTTAACAACCCCAAGCTTCTTAGAGGAGCTATGCTTGAGGTCGTAAGACACCGGTTTAGTTCAGAGTTTATCCCCTCCCATAATAGAAACTTTGTAACAGATAGAACAAAGCAAGGGATGAAGGAAGAGCCACCAAAAGTTGATTCTATGAGGGAAACTCCAAACACCTCTAACATTTTGCACAAAATAATGGTGACGGATTTTCCCAATTCTTTTCATGCCATTATATCAATTCCTTTCCTCGAGGATGAATTTAAAATTATTTAACTTCAGATCACTTAATCTTAAATTATAGTACATTCCAAGGTGGTAATCATAGCTTGGTAGCGCTGCCAAACAACTAAAATATCCCATCCACCTCAGTTGTACTGTCACCCACACATGCGTAGCCTACTGACTCATTCTCTTAACAACCTCATTAGTCCTAGTCACCATTCCACTATGGTCAACAAGTGATGTGAGAAAACATCATATCGACCATATAACGAAGGAGAAAGGTAGTTCAAAGTTTTAACTTCATTAGGAAGAGATATGATTTTGTAAGTCCTTTTGGAGAAGGGAAATAATAGTACTAGGGAGATTCCTTAAATTCCTCCACCATCTCCATGAACTGTAGTGAATACCTAAGTTGGCCATAGCATCAGCCATACAATTCCCTTCCTGATAAATATGGGACATTTATACCCCTCAAAGCCAAAAAAGAGGCCTTTGATATCATTAATAATATCAACAAGCTACTAACCTGGGTCTACTTTGCCAAGGGTTGAGTTGATTCTAAGACTGGAGTCCCCTTCCACCTAAATTTACTGATGCTAAGAGAGTAATATTTTGACTCCCCACAACATTGCCATGGACTTTGCCTCATTATTTGTTTTCAACCCCAACCCTCTAGTGTAAGCAGCAATGAAGTCACCCTTGTAAGATCTCAACACACCCCCTCCACTAGTAGCACCCGGGTTCCCTTTTGTAGCCCCATCAAAGTTTAATTTACTCTAGGCTTCAAGGGGTCTCCACTTAGTGTTTAGATGAGCAAACTTTTTGGAATTATCCACCTTGTTTATATCTATAGAACCCCACTTTTTGACAATGTTGATTTCCATAGGGTTAAGAGGAACTTCTAAAGTTTTCATCTTGCAACTAGAGACATTTTCAAAAAGGAGAAAGAGAGAAAGCATAAAAGATCTCCTTGGCACTCTTAGTGGAGTTTTAAAATATTTGATTATTCCTTTCATTCCATAGACTCCAACCGATATGAGGGTGAATTTGATGATAAAGGCTCCTTGGCGCTCTTAGCTAAATTTGATGATTAAGGCTATTTTCATACTTTAAGTCTAAAAATTGTAAGTGGGTTCTCATATTTTTTGAAATATATAACCATTAGAAACCCATAATTTATGGTTCCAACGTAAGGCCCCTTGTTGAACATAAAATACATTGAACAACTGAGTCATTTCACAAAGCCAAGACCTAGCAATATAGACTTTGGGGTAGACATTTTCCATTTTATATGAGATTTGATTCCTTTCAGGAGAGATAGAATACTCAGTATTTTATCTAAGTTGTTATGTACAAAAACACCCATCAACAAGTCCACCTGGTAATTGAGTAATTTTGCAACCTTTTTCTACCTTGATTGAGGTGTGTTTAGAAAGAAAATGTTACTCTTCTCCTAATTGATTTTTTGACCTAAAACTATTTCATAATCTTTAAGCAGGAAATTAATTTATTTGCCCTCAACAATGGAGGCCTACCCTAGTATGATCATGTCATCAATAAATTATTGATGAGTTATGGGCTAAACCATAGAGGCCAGTGAAAAATCTTTCAATCTCTCAACAATAATGATGTTGCTAAAACTTCTGCTTAATAATTCTACAAATAGAATGAATATGAATGGGGATAGGAGATCCCCCTACCTATGAACACAACCTAACCCAAAGAAAGCATAGGGAGATCCATTAATGATAATAGAGAATTTGGGGGTGGAAACACAGTTGCTAATAAGCTTTATGAATTTATCCTCAAAGACAAACCTCTCCAACATCACATCAAGCAACTTCCATGAAACATGGTCGTAAGATTTATTCATGTCTAGCTTGAGCAACATACTAGATTTTTTACTCTTCTCCATAGAATAAGTAGCTTCATGAACTAAAAGTATAGAATCTAGGATTTGGATATCTTTGATGAAACCACTTTGCTAAGGGGATATCAAAAGAGGGAGAAATCTTTGCATCCTCAAGGCTAGGATCTTAGAAATGATTTTTTAGGAGTTACACAAACTTATGGGAAAAAATTAGAGAAAGACTGGTCTCCTTGCTTCTTAGGAATAAGGGAAAAAAGGAGTTGTTCAATTGTTTGAGAATTTATGTTGAATAAAAAAAATCATTTGCAACGTGGACACAATATCCTTTGAGACAATGTCCTAGTAATCCTAGAAAATGCTATGGGGGAAGCCATCAAGCCCTATAGTTTTGTATCCATCAAAAGAAAAAACCACCATTTTGACTTTCTCCTATGAGACCGAGGTCATCAGGAAAGAGTTGTCCTTAATAGACACCAGTGGTGGGATTAAGTTAATGACCTCATCATTATAATTCCCACATAGTGATCAACTAATATAAGATTCTTAAAGTAGTTTATGGCCTCCTCCTTGATTTGATCTTCATCCTAGATTCTTTTACCCTAATCATCAATAATCTCCCTTATATAGCCTTGCTCTTGAGGATGGTGATGTGGAATTTTTTTGTATTTCTATTACCTTCTTTGAGCCATAAATACTTGGATGTATGTCTCCAAAAGGCCTCCTCCATAGAAATGATAGAGTTTAGCTTCCACATCAAATATTTTTATTTCTTAAACTTTTCTTGGTTCATTCGTGACATTTGAATTTCATTTTGAATCTGCTCCAATTCTCTTGTAACCTATAGATTGTTTGAGAAGATGTTGCCAAAACTTGTTTTTCTCCATGATCTAACATTCAACTTAACCTTTTTTAGTTTCTAGATGCACCTAAGCATTGCCTTACCTTCAACTCATATGTTCCACCATTCCCTAATTTTTTCATTTAGATTAGGGTGAGAGGTCCACATTTTTCAAAATGGATGTGAGATTCTTTCTTTTTCTTGAGTAGATCTAAATGGAAAGATACTGGGGAGTGATATGAGCCAATATGTGGGAGAGATAAAATACTTAAAGAGATAAAAAAACAATCCATGGAGGTGAAAACCTATCAAGGAAAACTTGAATTAAAGCATCTCCTACCCTTTTATTGTACCAAGTGTATTAGGCCCATGGAGGTCGTTGTCCATCAAGGCATAAGAAGAGATAAAATTAGGAAAATCATCCATATTGTCTGAGTGAGTTTAAGAGCCCCCCATTTGTCTACTAAAGAAAGAGTAATAGTTAAATATCCTACAACAATCTATCGAGTATTGTTGTGGATAGCCCTAAAATCTTAAAGTTTAGGCCAAAGCTTCTTCCTTTCCTTGTATCTATTTGGAGAATAAATATTGGAAGCTACAAAAGAGAAATTATCCTTCTTGTGGGATAGAAAAACTTCTATATGATAGGGGAGATGATAAGAATGGAATTGGAGAACATAATAGGGTTCCGCAAGGGGACAATACCTCCCAAAGCACCCAAGGCATTTATTTCCATCATATGAGATTTATGCCAAACTTTTTGTTGATAAACTCAAATATTTTAGTTGACATTTTAGTTTCTTGGATTATCATGATATATCAAGATTATGGGATCTCCTAATTTTTTCCAAAATGTTTTTCTTTAAAGGGTTATTCAACCCTCTTATGTTCCAAAAAATTAGCTTCTTTGGGAGTGATTTTAGATTTTACCAAATCCAATGTGTGGAGAGACCATTTTTAGATCCTAGCCATTGTGTGGAGACACAAGATCTTCCACCATATCCTCCTTATCTTGTTCCATCAACTAGTCCTTATTTGACTCTAATTCTTTACAAGCTGGAGCTTTTCTCCTTGTGGGAAAACTTTTAGCAAGGTGTCTTGGGGAGTTGCAAATGAAACATGGGAAAGGGTCAAACATGAGAATTTGATCCCATGACCCAAATTTGGAGTTTAGGGTCTCTTAGGAAGGGGGGCATATTTGAGTTGATGTAAATGTAGATAAATGAAAAAATGAGCCTTCTCCTAGATCTAGTGTTTGGGTCAATAGAAATCAACTAACCAAACAAATTTGCAATGCCTTTGAATACTTCTTCCTAAAACTCCATTAGCAAACCTAGAAGTCTCATCCAAACAGTGGCTATATTGATATTTTCTTTTGTAGGATCAAAGCCCAAGAACCACTTTTTTAGGAATAAACATAACTTACCAAAAAACTAGGGACCCCCAACCAAGGCATTTTCAAGGTCCTCCAAGCATGAGAAGGAGAATAGGAAAAGTCCACATGACATGGCTAAAATATCTAGTTGACCTTTAGGTAATTGTTTCTTAGTAGTCCAAGTTCTAACTGTGTCCATATTTGACCTAAAACCCAAGAATTGACCAACCAAGGAGAACTCCATCTTGGAGACACCTCTCTCAACCACCATGTCAGGAATGTTAATGGAATCATGCAAGTAGAGTACAACTTTAGAAATATCTCGCAGGATGAGAGATGCATCCCCTTTTCCTTTATTAGCACAAGAAGCACGTGAGTCACCACCAAGGAATTTAAAAGATCTAGACCAGGATTGACGAAAAAATCCAAAAATAGGGGGACCCTCATCTTCCTTTCTCAAACTATCGTTGGACAAAAGGGACAAGGGGGAGGATCATGCCCTAGAGAAACCTAAACATTCAAAAGAGTCTACCCCATGTCCAACATTAGAGGGCCCCATATACTAATTTCTTGGCCTCATTAGCATGCATCCATCCTTGCTCAAAATATTCAAAAATATTTTCCCTCTCCTTACCATATGCTCCAAGCTCCACATCTTATTGATGTTGAAACAAAATTACCTCAAGTGATAAATTACAATTACAATACTGTACAACTATACCAATTGTATTATTAGAAACAATAATTACATTAAATAACTATACCTACAAAAATACAGTATCCATTCTCCAACCCAAGAACCCAATAAATACGCAAAACTCAAACCATAAATTAAGCATGCTTTACCAAAACCATGACCAAAAAGTGACACTATATTTGGCTCAAATTTCAACACCATATTCCACAAGGTGGTCAATACATTATATCTAGCAAATGTCTTACACTTTGGCATAATCTCCCCCTCAAAATGGGTGCTCCATTTTGGAATATTCAAACCCATTCAAAGATACGTTATGATATGCATCATAAACTATGATTTAATGTTGGTCAAGATTCCAAATGTTACCCCACTATTACAAGCTCTTACATAGATCACATAATCCTTTTTCAATAACTCTCATCTTACAATTTAATAAGATGATCTTACATATCGTGATTATATTAGATGCTCTTACAAGTTATTACACACATTAAAACATAGTTGACATGTGACCAAGAGTGCCTCCTCAAAGTGGGATGCCCTCTTTCCCATGTGAGGAAAAATAATAAATAAAAACATTAGGATGCAAGGTTGAGACAATTTTCCCAACATCTCAAGCCTGCAAATTTTTTGAAGTGCTTCAAGTAAAATACCTTTTGTTGGAATGATGGAATCCATGACATGTTCTTTTGGCCAAAAGTGTTTCAACCTAAATTATTTATAGTCAGAACATAGTTGGAATGTGACATTTGTTCTAAATTGTAACACAACTATGTTATTTTACTTGGATGTGTACCTATACACATTTTTAGTTTAAAAGAGAACATGATAATCTCTAGTGATAGAGATGACCCTCTTAATTTGGCATGTTGTTAGAATCTTAACTTGTCCACTCAAGATGGATTAATTTAGGTATGGGATCTTTGGGACAAACTTATCATTGTTGGCACTAGCCACATTATGTCATTTGATTAGTCCAACTCATTTGATTAGTCCAACTGGCTTTGTGAAGATTTCAAAACCTAGAACATGTATTAAAATAATCCAAGGCTCTAGTTGTACATTAGTCTTATGACTTGGTTCAAACCCCACAAATGGAAGGATTTGAAATTTGAATCTCTAAACTTAGGCATAACTAGTATCTCTTTTATTTGCTGATAAATTTGAATCCTCACCTAGGGTGGATTGACAAAGTTGAGGGTGCAACAAAAGTCAGTGGGTGACAATTTTTTGGTGGAACCAAGTATTTGGTTGAGCAAGACTAGATATCTAGTATGATTTGGATATCTAATCCTAACCAGTGTTTGATCCTAACTTGATATCTGAGGTTCTTGGCATTGAATGTATAAACTATTAGATGTATAATCTTATACTAGTGTTAAGTCGTAAAATGTCCCCCTAGGGCTTTTACCTCCTAAGTTTAGCTCCCAGGTCCCTTGTTTTGCATCTTTCATGATTATTTTAACTCCCAAAAGAAAATGGCCTGAAACTCATGTCACATGGGGCTTGAGGGACATTGTGTGCTTTACACCTGACCTAAAAATGGGACCTGGGACATGGGCACTCGTGCCCTTGTCCTGCCCTATTTTAGGCAGGTCCCAAATTTGAATGTCGGTTATGTGACCATTGGTTAGGTCCCATGCCGACATCTTAAGTTTGAATTATGAAATTTGTAGTGGGAATGTGTGTTGTTACATAAATAAGCATTTTTAGGGATTCATTTGAAAACTAGAAGATGATTATGAACTTTTAGCATACTTATGATTTGAGAGCATTCAAGATATTCATTGTTGCAGGGTAGAGCATTGTTATTGTGTTTGTGATTGTATATTTAGCTTCATCTTCTCATGTATTGAAGGATCTTCATCTATGTGAGAGCTACACCTCTGAGTGATATCTATTTGTGTTTGAATCATTTATCAATTTGTTTTTGCCTCTATCCCGCAGGGATACACACTCTTTATCTGACAACGGTGTTTGAAAGACTTAAATGTCCTTCTGAGGCTTGACTGAGGCAAGCTCCTAAACACCACAACCCCCAACCACACTCCTTGTGATTGCAGGTTACAAGTATCAGATTTTGTAGAGTGGAGTTGCAGAGGAAAGTTGTAGAAGATAAGGATTCCAAATCTGGCAAAATGAAGCAATTTGGAGCACTTTCAGGATAAGAGTGCCTTGGGAAATGTCCTCTGAGGTTGAAGACACATGAATCTTTGTGACAGTAACAATCAACATTTAAAGAAGCCTCGACATCTTGAAGAACAACCTGCCTTCGACTAGGGCACCTAGGGTAGTGTCCTCTGCATCTTCCGTGACAGAAATAGATGGAATAGTGATTATCAGTGCCGCAAGGAGTCCTAAATTCCATGAAGAAAATTGTACCTTGGACTTGGGCACCTAGGGCAGTGTTCCTGATTATTCCACATCATGAACTTCAAAAAATGGTCAGTAACTAATCCCTGTCTACTATCTTAGTCTAGGAGCATTTGTCGTAATTTATCAGTTTGCTTACTATTTTGCATAATTAGGGTTTTTAGCATACTTGGGCATTAAATTAATACATTAATTGACAATTTCTAAATTTCCACATTATTCCAAGTGACACCCAACTTGTATGTGAATCCTCTTGCAAAAGTTGTGATTCAACTCGGTTAAATGTCCTTAAATGTTTGTAGTGAAAGGAGGATGTAGCCATTCAACCCCATTGTCCCTCTTTTCCTATAAAACATTTTGGTGAATCCGTGTTTATTTTAATTTTGCACCTTGCTGAGTGTTGTATTTTTTATTTAAATTCATTCATCTTATTGCATTTGAAAATTTACAAAAAAAAATTGGTATTTTAGGTTTGCATTTTGAAATAATTTGAATTAATTTTTATTTAATTTATGATATTTTCATTAGATCTGATATAAATTACAGAAAATCATCATTAATTAATCATTTGCATTGCATTTTCATACTTAAATTGTTAAAAATTGCTTGAAATTGTGCATTTTTCATATAACCTAGTTTTTGCATTAGCTAGGGTTTGTGGTTGAAATCTTGTTTCAGATTTTACTACTATCTTAAACACTATCTCAAATTTGAATTTAGACTATAGTGTTTCATTATAGTGCTTTTTTGCATTTAGATTTCACACCTAGGGTTTAAAATCTTGCATTTTTACTAGATTTTGACTTTTTTTCATATAGAATTGCATTATAGGTGTGTTGTGAAGGATATTGTTGGATTATTGGACTAATATTATGATTATTATTTGCTGCCCCTTATAAATTTCCTTACAAAACTTCATCCTTTAGTCATTTGCATTAAAAAAAGGTGAACATTTTAGGTGCATAAACAAGCATAATTTGTGTTGTTTCATTGCATTCAATCTAAATACATAAAACTATCAATTGAGCCTTGTTGGATTGAACCCTTTCCTCCTATTCATTGTGTTTTTTGTGGACTTTTTGTGTCTTTTTAGCCCTTTCCCTCAAACAAGTGCTTAGGAGTGAAATAGTCACACATCTAGGGTGTATCAAGCAACATACAACTTTGCATGTCTTGTATTACTAGATATTATTGGACAGTGATGTTACAAGACATTTCATTATGGAATCTTCATCTCATTGCTCTTTGGTATCTTTACATGCATATATTAAAAACTTCAAGAATTTCTACAAATTTCTTAATATGAATCCTCATGTTCTCACTTATATACAAGCTATGTATCATAAGGATATATTTAAATGCTCTTCATTTGAAATCCTTGATTATGTATCTGATTTTGACAACTTCATATCTCTCATGAATACATACCCTTTGGTAGTAGAAGATGTAACAAAACGCATTGAGAATGATGAGTGTGAAAGTTCCCTTAATGCTTTGGAATTAATAGCTAAAACATATTATGATGATGATGATGATGATGATGATGATTCCGTAAGTTATCCTACTTCTGCTATAGTTGAATATCCAAGAACCCTAGATGAGAAGACTATGGATAGCTCTCTAAATGATACAACACCTAACTTTCCTAACTACACCTTACCTTTCTTTCATTCCAATGCTCTCCCTGGCCAGGATGAAGCATTAGTGGATGAGAAAAGGTATCTCACATTAAATCCTTTAGGGATGCATGTTGAGTATAATCGAGAGGAAAACAATGTTAATTCAATCTTCACTAATAGACTTATTCCACCCACTAAAGGGTTACTTGATAAATGTAGCAATATTCCTAAGATGGTTGTATGAGGGGCACCTAATACACATTCTTGCTTAAAATTAGTGATTAAGGTTCAAGGTGATTGAAAACCACCTTGACCCTTGGATTATAATCTAAACTATGCAAGACAAATAACTCAAAGAAATCAAGGTGTTCAAAATGTGATTGATCACACATATAACACCCATAATAACAAGCAAAGTAAGCAAGCACTTGTCTCTCTTCCATGTTCTCAACCTATGCTCCCTCTGCCACCTCATCTTACTCCTAAAAGAGGTCAAGAATATGATCTTGTTGAGCAGCTTTGTGCTACTCCAGCTAAGATCTCTCTTTGGGATCTAATACAAGCATCGCCTACATACCATGGAATGCTCCAAGAAGCTTTATAAAATGTGATTGTACCACTTGCTATTAAGCCGAATGATGTAGTAGCTCTATTAGATTGTATGCATGCGACAAAAAATAGATATTCTATTTCAACCACATGGATTACCGTCAAGCGAAGTTCAAAACTAATACAATCCTTTTATAATCTTTGTCACGGTAAATAAAAAGTTGATAAAGTGAGTTATGATTGACAATGGATCGACTCTTAATGTTTGTGGTATTAATTTGTTACATAAGATTAAGGTTGATACCTCTTTAATTAAACTAAATATAATTAGCATTCGTGGCTTTGATAATGTTGGTAGGCAATCCATGGGTACTATAACTTTACTTGTAAAGGTGGGACCCGTGACATTATCTACCCTTTTTCATGTCATGCCTGGATTGATTTCGTATAATATGATTCTCGATATACCATGGATTCATACCATAGGGGTAGTTTTGTCTACCCTTCATAGATCAATAAAGTTTATTTATCAAGACAAGCTCTACACGATGGAAGTTGATCCTGAACCAGACAATTGTTTACATATTGAAAAGAAAAAACAAGTTAACAATCATACGAGTCTAAACAGCTTACAAGTTGATTCATCAACACCTCTTGACATGGATAATGTTGTGCAAGACTCTAAAACATTGAATGCACTTTTTGGTGATGATTGGGGTTCATTAGATTTTAATCCTTACAGTGCAGGGGAATATAAACTTAATAGCCTTGACACATCAAAAGTCACATCGATCTCATCCAAACAATCTTTTGAAACACCTAAGAAAACTAAAGCCTCCTTGGTAGAAAAAAAGATAATACTTTTACTTATACTATAGATTATGATACCTATGAGGCTTCACCATCTTCTAAGGAAATGGACTCTCTATATGGTTGTGGATTTTAGATTCTGTACAAAAATTATGACTATGCAGGTAATGGATGCTGTGTAAATCAACAAGGAATCAGAGTACCTTTACAAGTTGTTGGAATTAACTACATAGCCGGTATTGGATACCATTCTTTGAAGCCCACCAAAGCTTCTCATCATCCTAAACTTAATGTTAATACAATATCAACAAGACCGAAACAACATGAGAGATATCCTGGGCTAATAGACAAGAATTGTCTACCAGGAACTTGTTGCAAGTATGAGCAGTAAGTATTGTCATTGATGTCAACACATAAGGAAGCTATTTGAGTAAGTCTAAAAAAGTATCTAAGGAATTGGTACAAGTGCAGAATTGCTATATCTCTCAAGAACAGTGCAATTTTTTGCTCTACATATTCTGTAGATGCTATGTTTCAATTTTGAGCCTCCAGTGTAAAGATTTGAGCGATTTGTGTTCACTAGAGTAAAAACTATTGTTTTGTGTATTTAATGGTGACAAGGAGAATGTATTCTACTCTGCATTTCTCCGCATTCAAGTTTCATTGTCTGCAGTTCTCGAATTAAGTTTGTAATGTTGTTATGTGCCTTCAGTTCAAATGGTTCATGATTTGGTGCTCCACAAGTGATCTCTCATTTATGACAGTAGCTAACAGTAATGTTCAAGTGCTCTAGTTTGAAGAATCTTATGGATAAAGTGTTTAGAGGTTGTGTGGATGTTCTTGGTGATTGTAATGTGCTTGTGGGAGTCTCTAGATTGTGTTCCTACCTTTTGATAGATCTGTAAAGTATAATCTAGATCGTGAATGGAGCGTGCCCCTAAAATTCTTAGGGTTAACTCCAGTCTTGGCTAACTTGGTTGTTTTCACTACTTGTGGATATGATTTGAAGATTGCATTTGAGTCCCAGCTAAGGCTTAGGGCAATTTGCATTCCTTTCTCTTCTTCCCTAATTCATTTAGGTCAAGACCTATCTTAATGTATGTATGTATGTTTGCCGACCTTGGAGATTGTTCCAAAGGTTGATGACTATAATGCCGACCTTGATGTAAATTCCAAGGTTGATGAATTGTATAAAAACATGAAATAAAATTGTGAATTGATGTAAGGATGCGAAAATGAAAAGATAATTGTGAAGTGAAAAAGCAAAACAGAGCAGAGGATACTTATTGTGCTTCAATGGAATTGAACCTTGGCATAGTATAGATGCTACTATCTCAATTCATCAATTTTGGTAGTGAGCCATCCACTGGTAGTGAGCCACCCCATTGGCAGTGAGCCTCTTCTTGTAGTGAGCATTTTTGGCAGTGAGCCTCTGATTTTCGGTATTGTTATAACATATTATTTTGTGAGTTAACGCTCACCGTGGTTTTTCCTCTATGGGTTTTTCCACGTAAAAATCCAATGTCTCCTATGTTGAATGTGTGAATGTGTTCAAATTTATGTTTCATGCTTTCATGGTTAAAGTAAAAATTCAGTGTTAATTGGTTGATGTGTTAATGGTTTTGAAATATTTGTTACAATTGGTTCACCCCCCTCTCAGTTGTATTGCGCTTTTCAACAATTGGTATCAAATCCAGGTTCCTCGAAAAAGAGTCTAACAACTTGAGGTAGATCTGAGATGGCGCATAATAGGGAGTCACTGTAATTTGATGGAACAAATTATGCCCTTTGGAAGGTACGGATGAAAAGTTATCTTATCTCTCTTGGTTATAATGTCTGGAAAATAACAAAGAAAAAGTATACTATTCTTGAAAATGGTCCATCAAATGATGATAAAGTCAATCAGTATGAATTTAATGGAAAAGCTAGAGATGCTCTATTAAATGCCTTATCTAACAATGAGTTGGTAAAAGTTATGTATTTGGAGACGGCTCATGAGATCTAGGATAAGCTAAAAAGTTTATATGAAGGAGATGATTCTGTAAGGAGTGCCAAATTACAAAACTTGAAGGCGAAGGATGAAGCCCTGAAGATGAGTGAGATGAAAACATAACTATGTACATGCAGAGAGTTGATGAAATTGTCAATGGAATCAAAGGTCTTGGAGGTACTACTAAGGAGGAAGAGGTTGTGATTAAGATTCTTAGGTCATTGCCTAAATCCTACAGTCACAAAGTGGTAGCAATTGAAGAACTTATGAGTGTACAAAAGGTTTCAAAGGATTAGTTGGTCGGGAAACTTACAACTTTTGAAATGAGAGAATTTTGTGATACTCTGCCAAAGATTGAGACTGCTTTCAAAGCTAGCACTTTGGAAAAGACTTCAAGAGGTTAGAAATATGCTATGGAATTTGATGATGACCTAGATGAGGTTGAAGTAAACTTTGTGGATAGAATGCAAAGAGGTTATGGTAAGTACAAATGCAAAGTACCATTCAAATACTTTTCTTGTGGCAAGATTGGTCACTATGCATCCAGATGTCCGGAGAGAATTGAAAAAGGTATGAAGAAATTTGAAAGTAGACCTAGAATTTGTTGCAAGTATGGGCCTAATTAGTGTTGTCATTGATGTCAACATACTCCTGTTGCGTTAATGATAAGGATTGGATGAGTTGTGTGTTGAGGATATTGAGAAAATTAGTCTCAATTAGGAACAGTGAAGATCAGTGATGATAGTAAGGTAAAAGTCCAAGATAGGATGAGTATCAGAGGATGCAGTTTAAAGGGTTTGTAGATATGTGTATTAAGGTGGTCTAGTAGAGATTACAAAGATCCATATTAAGATCTGAAGAAGTTGTGGCCACTCAAGTAAAATTGATTTCAGTAGATGTTCAGTGATGACAGAGTGTTACAGATAGGTCCGGTGAGACCGAGAAATGCATTATCCTGTTCTGCAGATTTGAGGGAGTGCTGAGGAAGTCTTTGTGAAGTATCAACTTGATTGGTTCATGGTTCGAAGGTCTGCAAGCATCTATTCCTTTGTGACAGTAATGATAGACTATGTTCTTGAGGTTCTGGATGAAGGGGAGAAGGATCTCAGTAAGCAGATGAAGTGTGGATGTTCTTGGTGATTCAGGTAAACTTGTGGAGGTCTTTGGATCATTTCCAATTCATGTTGGTGGTCCGCATTGAAGTTGGAGCTCGCAATTGAGAAATATTCTGGATGATGGTGTTCTTTCTGAGATTGGCCAACTAGATGAGTTACACACTCTGCAGATGTTCTTGTTGATGTCTACCGACTTAGATGATCATTCCTAAATTGATGTCTCATATAAATAAGGGATTACAAAGTCATTTCAAAGTTGTCCTTGTGGAGATGAGTGTGTGGTAGCAAGGAGGAGAGTGAAAGGTAGAGCAGAAGTATTGGGCTTAAATGGAACTGATTCAAGCATGGTGAAGATGATATTCTTCAGTTCATGTATGTGATACTTACTTCTTTGTAGACAGTGTGTCTCTTGTAGGTAGTGAGCCCTAATTGGCATTTGCCATTTTGTTCTTTCTATTCTTCTAACAGAGAATACAATCCTGGGTTAATCTCCCCTGGTTTTTCCCTTAACCAGGTTTTCCATGTCAAAATATTGGTGTCTCATGTGTTGGTGTGTTTCTGCTCTTAATTTGTTGCATTGTGTTTCCTTGATTAATTTATTATTATACTGCTGAATTGCAAAGTGGAGTTAAGTGTTTATTTGGAAGAAAGTTTTGTACAATTGATTCACCCCCCCTCTCAATTGTGTGCCCTAAGTCTAACAATTGGTATCAGATCCAAGTTCCTCTAAAAAGAGCTTAACCACTTGAGGAGATCTAGGATGTCGTCTTACAAGAAGGATAGTCTGAAGTTTGATGGAACCAATTTTAATCTATGGAAAGGTCGCATGAAATGTCACTTGCAATGTATGGGAATGGTGTATTGGACCATGGCTACAACACAATATACACCTCCACAGGGTGGTCCAAAAACCCAAAATGAAATCACAGATGCTGAAAACAATCTGCGGACTATAGAGGCTCTTCTAAGTGCATTATCTAATTCAAAGCTCTCAAATGTTATTGACCTACCAACTGCTTTTGAGATCTAGCAAAAACTAGAACTTTTGCATGAAGGAGACAAGTATGCTAAATGTGCAAGGTTACAGAGTCTGAAAGGGAAATTTGAAAATCTAAAGATGAGAGATGATGAAAATATCACTACCTTTATGCCAAGAGTAAATGAAATTGTTTGTGGAATTAGAAATGCTGGTGGAGTCCTGGATGAAAATGAGATTGTTGGCAAAATTCTCAGATCTCTACCTGCTTCTTACAAAATCAAGGTTGCTACCATTGAAGAATTTAGAGCCCATACAACTGTCACAAGAGATCAATTGGCTGGCAAATTGGCTACATTTGAAACGACAGAGTTTGGAGATGACCCCCCCAAGACTGAATCTGCATTCAAAGCCAGTGCCTCTGTAAAAGGTAAACAAAGGTTTGATCCAGGAGAGAACTCATCAAGGAATCAGTCATGGTATGAAAAAGCAAGAAAAGACCTGGAAGAAGAAGAAGTAGAAACTACTTAACTTGAAGCCCTTATTGCAAAGAGGCTGCCAAGAGGATCCGGTAAGTATGAAGGAAAATTGCCTTTTAAATGTTTTAACTGCAATAAGATTGGGCATTTTGCCTCAAAGTATCTGGAAAGATTTTCAAGACCAAATCCTAATAGATCAAGGTTCCAAAAGAATTGTTACTATGTTCATGAAGAAGATGATAATGAAGGAGTAACAGATGATGAATCAGAGACAAGAAACAAATCCAGAAGTGAATGGGTGTTTATTGCCATCAAGGAAGAAGAACCAATATCCTCTGTATCTGTCAATCATAAAGTTGTGGAAAGAGCTCTGGTTGCCCAAGTTGAAGAAAATGATGATTGGGTCATTGATAGTGGATGCTCTCACCATATGACAGGGGACAAAAACAAATTCATAGATTTGGAAAGGTATGAAGGAGGAATGGTAAAGTTTGGTGATAATTCTGCTGGTAGAATTAGAGGAAGAGGAACTATTTCTTTTGATGGAAGGAACCAAACCAGTAATTTACTATATGTTGAAGGATTGAAGCACAATCTTCTTAGTGTTGGACAGTTGGTGGACAAAGTCTATGATCTTTGATTCAAAGATGGAAAATGCAAGATCTTTGAAAGTTCTGGAATAGAGATTGCATCCAGAACTTAAACTAAAGGTAATATCTTCCACTTGGTTGGCGCTGGTAAAAGTTGCTTATTTATTCAAGTTGATTAGAGTTGGTTATGGCATAGGAGGATGTGTCATGTAAATTTTGATAATATCGTCAAGATAAGCAACACTCAGGCTGTAAGAGATCTTCCTAAATTGGTCAAACCTACTAATAGCTTGTGCAAAGAATGTCAGTTGGGTAAGCTAAGCAGAGTCATATTCAAAAATAAGGAATTGTCTTCTACTAGATTATTGGACTTAGTTCATACTAATCTTTGTGGTCCGGCAAGAATTAGGAATGTACAAGGTGATAGATACTTTATGTTGCTAATTGATGACTATTCTCGGATGATGTGGTTAACCTTTCTAAAAGAGAAATTAGAAGCTCTTCAGAAATTCAAAATATTCAAAGCTATGGTAGAGAATGAAACTGGATTACAATTGAAATGTTTGAGGTCTAATAGAGGTGGGGAATTCACATCCAGTGAGTTCATAGAGTTCTGTGAGAAACATGGAATAAAGAGATAATTGGCTGCTCCTAGGACTCCATAGTAGAATGGAGTAGTGGAGAGAAAGAATCAGACCATCCAGGAAGCATCTAGGACCATAATGATGGAAGCAAATGTTCCTCAGATCGATTGGAGAGAAGCTGTCAGCACTGCAGTCTATACTCTCAATCAAGTTCAAATCAGAGGCAATACCGGTAAGACTCATGAACTTTGGTTTGGCATCACTCCTACTGTGAGATATTTCAGAGTTTTTGGTAGCAAATGTTACATTAAAAGAGATGAAGATCTAGGAAAGTTTGATGCTAGAAGTGATGAAGGAATATTCTTAGGTTACTCTACTCAAAGCAAAGCATACCGGTGTTACAACAAGAGACTGAGAAAAATAATAGAAAGTACAAATGTGAAGGTTGATGAAGGAATTGAAAAACCCTCAAGGTTTTACGAATATGATGAAGATGATCAGAATGGTACTCTGATTCAAGGAGCTCAAGCCTCCTCTGAAAGACAGATTCAAACTAATCTGGTAAATCAGGAAGAAGAGATGAGTTTCAATGAGCCTGATCAAGAATCACAAGTGCAAGAAATTCCTAAAGTTCCCAGGTATGTAAGACTGAACCACTCTAAAGATCAGATCTTAGGTGATAAAAGCAAAGGAGTACAAACAATGAGAATTGCTCAAGATTCAGAAGAGTATTGTCTGATTTCAAAGATTGAACCTAAGATAGTGAATGAAGCTTGTAATGATGAAAGCTAGACTAAAGAAATGGGAGAAGAATTGATGCAAATTGAGAAAAATCACACTTGGGATCTTGATCCCAGACCTAGAAACAAGAATGTGATTGGAACAAAATGGGTCTTCCAGAACAAACTGAATGAAGTTGGTGAAGTAATCAGAAATAAAGCCAGATTGGTCTGCAAGGGTTACTCTCATTAGAAGGAGTTGATTTTGAAGAAACTTTTTCTCTGGTGGAAAGAATTGAAGCAGTCAAGTTATTTCTTGCCTTTGCTGCCTTCAAGGATTTCAAGGTATATTAGATGGATGTCAAGACTACCTTCCTGAATGGTGACTTGGAAGAAGAAGTGTACATAGAGCAACTGGATGGATTTCAATTGTCTAATCATGGTGATATGGTCTGCAAGTTGAAGAAGGCACTGAATGGATTGAAGCAAGCCCCAAGAGCCTGGTATGAAAGATTGGATAAGCATCTTTTGAAGATTGGTTTCAACAAAGGTACTGCTAACAGTAATTTGTATTTCAAAATTGATCATGAAAACATCTTGATTGTTGAAGTGTTTATTGATGATATCATTTTTGGAGGAAGGGATAGTATGTGTAAAACTTTTGCAAATCAAATGAAAAGTGAGTTTGAGATGTCCATGCTTGGTGAAATGAATTTATTCTTGGGTCTGCAAATCACTCAAACAAAGAAAGCAATTTTCATTTCTCAGACCAAATATGTGAAAGAATTGTTGAAGAAATTTGGGATGGAAGACTCAAAACCAATGAATACTCCCATGGCAACCAGATGTAAATTGAGCAAAGATGATGATTCTCCTAAGGTTGATCAGACAAAGTTTAGATCAATGATTGGAGGACTGTTGTATCTCACTCAAACTAGACCATACATTATGCAGGCTATTGGTCTTGTTGCTAGATTCCAGGCTGATCCTAGAGAATCTCATGTCATGGAAATCAAGAGGATTTTTAGATATCTAAAAGGGACAGTTGAGTATGGTTTGTGGTATCCTAGAGATCATGTTTTCTCTCTTCATGCATATATAGATGTAGATTGGGCAGGAGATGTGGATGACCAGAAGAGTACTAGTGGTGGAGCATTCTTTTTGGGGAAGAGATTGGTTTCTTGGCTAAGCAAGAAACAAGAGGCAATATCTCTATCTACAACTGAAGTAGAATATATTGCAGCAGTAGGTAGTTGCACTCATGTTTTGTGGATGAAGCAGATGCTAAGAGATATCAAAGTGGAGTATGAGGAACCTATCACAATCTTATGTGACAACTCAAGTGCAATAAATATATCTAAGAATCCAGTGTTGCATTCAAAGACTAAACACATATCCATCAAGTTTCACTTTTTGAGAGAGCAAGTGAACAAGAATGAAGTCAGATTGAAGTTTGTACCTTCCAAGGATCAGATTGCAGACATCTTTACTAAACCTCTACCTAAGGATTCTTTTGAGTATCTCAGGGAGAAGTTAGGGTTTATTGCCCCTCTAGTGATGAACTAAGGTGCACTGAGGTGCATCAGTTTGGTGGATATCACAATCAAATCTTGTGATCCAGATTGATGATGGGGAGTTGTTACTCAGGGGGAGCAACAGGTATGATTCTGAAGTGTTGGAATTGCAAGTATGTGCCCTTTGCCATTGATGTCAAAGGGGGAGAGAAGACATGTGAAAAACAAGTGGTTGCTGATCAAAGGGAGAGTAGTAAAGGGAGAGAAGACATGTGAATGGTTGTTACTGATAGGGGGAGTTGTGACAGTGAGGAGAAATTCTTGTGTTGATGGTCAAAATAGTTTCTCACATCATATGTTGCCATCAATGAAAAAGGGGGAGGTTGTTGCAAGTATGGGCCTAATCAGTGTTGTCATTGATGTCAACATACTCCTATTGCATTAATTATAATGATTGGTTGAGCTGTGTGCTAAGGATATTAAGAAAATTATTCTCAATCAGGAACAGTGAAGATCAGTGATGACAGTAAGGTAAAAGTCCAAGATAGGATGAGTATCAGAGGATGCGGTTTAAAGGGTTTGTAGATAGGTGTCTTAAGGTGGTCCAGTTGAGATTTTAGAGATCCACATGAAGATCTGAAGAAGTTGTGGCCGCTCAAGTAAAACCGGTTCTGACAGATGTTCAGTGATGACAGAGTGTTATAGATAGGTCCTGTGAGATCTGGAAATGCATTATCCTATTCTACGGATTTGAGGGAGTGCTGAGGAAGTCTTTGTGAAGTATCAACTTGATTGGTTTGTGGTTTGAAGGTTCGCAAGCATCTATTCCTTTGTGACAGTAATGACAGATTGTGTTCTTGAGGTTTCGGATGAAGGGGAGAAGGATCTCAGTAAGCAGATGAAGTGTGGATGTTCTTGGTGATTTAGGTAAGCTTTTGGAGGTCTTTGGATTGTGTCTAGTTCCTTTTGGTGGTCCGCATTGAAGTTGGAGCTCGCAATTGAGAAATCTTCCGGATGATGGTGTTCTTTCTAAGATTGGCCAACTGGATGAGTTACACACTCTGCGGATGTTCTTGTTGATGTCTGCCGACTTAGATGATCATTCCTAAGTTGATGTCTTGTATAAATAAGGGATTGTGAAGTCATTTTAAAGTTGTCCTTGTGGAGATGAGTGTGTGGTAGCAAGGAGGAGAGCGAAAGGTAGAGCAGAAGTATTGGGCTTAAATAGAACTGATTCAAGCATAGTGAAGATGCTATTCTCCAGTTCATGTATGTGATACTTATTTCTTTGTAGACAGTGTGTCTTTTGTAGGCAGTGAGCCTCTTGTGAGTAGTGTGCTCAGGTAGTGAGCCTTAATTGGCATGTGCCATTTTGTTCTTTCTATTCTTCTAACAGAGAATACAATCTTGGGTTAATCACCCCATGGTTTTTCCCTTAACCGGGTTTTCCATGTCAAAATCTTGGTGTCTCATGTGTTGATGTGTTTCTGCTCTTAATTTGTTGCATTATGTTTCCTTGATTAATTTATTATTATACTATTGAATTGCAAAGTGGAGTTAAGTGTTTATTTGGAAGAAAGTTTTGTACAACTGATTCACCCCCCCTCTCAATTGTGTGCCCTAAGTCTAACAAAATTATCAAGAAATGCTATTATGTTAGAGATCTTGATGATGATGGTGTAACATATGATAAATCTGATGATAATAGTACTAGTGCAAATGAATGCTTGTTTATCGCTATTAAGGAAGAACCTATGTCTACTAATCCTACTAGTTGTGTGGAGGAAGAAAAACCAGTAGAAGAAAGTGCTGTCTACCCAGGTTGAGAGGGATAAGGATGAATGGATCATTGACTGTGGATGTTCACATCACATGACCAGTGACAAAAGTAAGTTTGTAAGTTTGGAAAAATTTGATGGTGGATTGGTTAGGTTTGGAGATAATGCAGCTGGTAAGATCTGTGGAAGAGGATCTATTTCTTTTGATGGAAAGCATAATACGCATAATACAGATGATGTTCTCTATGTGAAAGGTCTAAAGCATAATCTTTTAAGTTTTGGTCAGATGTGTGAGAAGGGGTATGATCTTAGATTTAGGAACAATTGATGTAGAGGAAGGACCTTCTTTAGGACAACAACATAAAACGACAAAGTATTCTTACACCATCTCCATTGGTGCTCATAGGTGTACCTCTATAGGACCCTAACATTGAACTCTTTTGAGACTCTTGATCAAACAGACCTTGAGACAATGTAGTTGTCATGGAACATGCTTGACTTGGTGTTTAAATGATCATAACAACTTTTATGTGATGACTCAACAATGCAACAATTCATGGGCTTACAATTCTTACACCTTAAGACTATGAAATCAGTCCTCTTGGGATAGTCATGCCTTAACTTGTGTCAATCCTTCAAAGATGTTCAAGACCTATGGTTCATGGTCTATAGGACCTCTCTCTCCATCCCCCTATCATTACTCATGACAAACAAACAAAACTAGGCTCTAACTCATCCAATCTTTCTTGTTTCTGTTGTCCACAGTCTGATACATCCAAATATCAGACCTACTGTTGATCCAAGGCACGTGTAAACCTCCACTTGAGCCCCTGCAAACTTGGAATATGATATATTACATGTATATAGACTTTTCCACCCATTGTGGTGATTTTCCACTAGTTGAAGGCAGACTTATAACATTATTTTGCTCATTGGTTACCCTAGGTAGGGTTTCGAATAGTTTTGAAAGAAATTACTATAACCTTCTAAATACTTGATGAAAATGGATGCAACCAAAAGAAAATGAAAGTAGATTCACATGCCAACACAATTCAATTGATTTCAGACCAACATATGTATCGTACAGTCTGTACAAAGTGAAGGAACATGTTTGCAACATTAGAAATACACAAAAAAATAATTGCTTTCATTCACTAAAACTTCAAAAATAATGTCTCCGATCCTCCATTCGAGTTTGGAGGGTGCCTTTATACATTTCCCATCAATTCCAACTGTTTAGTAATAGTTTCTTGATTTGCTTGTAACTATTTCTTGATTTTTGACACTTTTTAACCAAAGACCCTATTAACACTCCAAAAATGGATCAACATGATCCCACATGGTCATAAATGACCTTATTAGACTCCAAAAATACTCAAACAACCAAAAACCCAAAAATAACAAAAAAGGTGTACTTATGAGGCTCCTGATGCCCCTACACCATACACCCAAGGGGAAGAAAACTCAAGTCCCACTTGAGTGCAAGTTTACAACAATATATCCATGTTTGATAATATCATATTCAGGCGTCCAAGTAGCATCTTCCATAAGAAGACCCCTCCACTTGACCAAATATTGAAGATATGTTATGTTTCTTGTCTTCGTGAGTTCCTTGGTATCAAGGATGCACTCCAACTCTAGAGGTTTGCTTGGTGGGAGGTCTCGGACCCTTCATCATCTACAAATGCTTGGGAACCTACTTCATTACCTGCAACAATATCTCCTTTGAAAGGGTACAAGTTAGATACATTAAATATAGGTGAAATGCCAATCCCACTTGGTAATTCAATCTCATATGCATTGGGACCAAACTTGTAAACAACCCTACAAGGTCTAATCTTCTTCATCTACAATTTGGAGTATTGTCCCTTGGGAAATCTCTTCTTTCTGAGATGGGCTAGAACCAAATCTCCAACCTTGAAATTTACTTCTCTGGTGTGCATAAACCCTTTGCTTATATTTGTCAACACTTCTTTGTAGGCGATCCTTAACCTGTTGGTGAATCTCTTTCATAGCCATGGCAAATTGTTCACCTTCAGCACTCATCCTCTCCATTCCACTGGTATTCCTCAATTCAAAGACTCCTCTAGGTTGCAAACCATAAACAAGTTCAAAAGGACTATTACCCACACTTCTATTCATTGAATCATTCTATACAAATTCTGATTGAGGCAAGATCAGATCCCATTGAGTAGAATGCTCTTTGGTGAGACATCTTAAGAGGTTACCAAGGCTCTTATTAACCACCTCAGTTTGCCCATCAATTTGAGACTGATAGGCAGAACTGAAACTAAGGTTAGTGCCAAGTTTCTTCCACAAAGTTCTCCAAAAATGCCCAACAAACTTACTATCTCTATCTAAAACAATACTCAAAGGCAAACCATGAATCCTTACCACTTCTTTGAAGAACAAACCTGCAACATAAGAGGCATCATTTGTGCTCTTGCATGGGATGAAATGTGTCATCTTGGAGAACTGGTCTACTACAACATAGATGGAATCAAAACCTCTAGGTGTTTTTGGTAAACCCATTACAAAATCCATACTTATAGACTCCCAAGGCCTATTTGGAATAGGAAGAGGCTGATAAAAAATTGCATTTGTGCTACTCCCTTTTGCCTTTTGACAAATAACACATTTCTTAACAAATCTCCTTACATCAGTTTGCATTTTAGGCCAAAAATAGTGTCTTCTTAACTGCTCCAAGGTCTTATCAAGACCAAAATGACCTGCAAGACTACCACTATGCTTCTCTTTTATCAAGTTATCTCTCATTGACCACTTAGGGACACAAAGTTGTGCTCCCTTGAACAACAAATCATCTTGGATTAGAAAATCAAGCCACTTATCATTATTGCTGCTACAAGGTTGTTTACAACATGCATATGTCTTTGAAATCTGCATCTTCAAGATACATACCCTTCAAGGATTCAACTCCCATGCTTTGCAGCTAAATTTCTTGCACTATTAGAGCCCTTCTACTCAAAGCATCTGCTACTTTATTGGACTACCCCTTCTTGTGTTTAATGGTGAAATTAAAACCTTGCAAATATTCCACCCATTTAACATGCCTATGACTGAGTTTCTCTTGACTATTCAAAAATTGGAGGGCATGGTTATCAGTATAGACTATAAACTCTCTAGGAAGTAGGTAATGTCTCCACTTTTTCAAGGACTGAACCAAAGCATACATCTCTAGGTCATAGGAAGAGTATTTCTTCTTAGCATCATTAAGTTTTTCACTAAAGAAGGCAATGGGCTTGCCCTCTTGACTCAACACTGCCCCTATGGCATAGCCACTTACATCACACTCAATAGTAAACACCTTATTGAAATCTGGTAAGGCTAATATGGGTTGATCTGCTACCCTCTTTTTCAAATACTCAAAACTCTTTTCAGCCTCACTAGTCCAAACAAACTTCTTTCTCTTGTTCCCTTTATGGTATCAATGATTGGAGCACAAACATGACTGAAACCCTTAATAAATTTCCTACAAAAACTTGCCAAACCATGGAAACTTCTTACCTTAGCAACTGATTTGGGTGGAGGACAACTTAGAATAGCTTCAACCTTGATTGGATCCATTTTTAAGTTGCCTTTTGTAACCACAAAACCAAGATATATCAAGTCTATCTTCATAAACTCACATTTATTCAAATTAATCATTAGTTTCTCTTCATTTGATCTTCTTAAAACCAAATCTAAATGGTGCAAATGCTCTTCCTTAGTTTTACTGAAAACAAGAATATCATCAAAATAAACCACTACAAACTTACCAATAAAAGGCTTGAGAACTTCATTCATCAATTTTATGAAGGTGTTGGGTGCATTTGAGAGACCAAAAGGCATCACAACCCACTCATATAGCCCTTCATTTGTCTTAAATACTATCTTCCATTCATCCCCTGGTCTGATCGTGATTTGGCGATACCCACTCTTGAGGTCTATTTTGGAAAAGTAGCATGCTCCACCTAGACAGTCCATCAAGTCTTCTATCCATGGAATGGGGAACCTATATCTAATTATAATCTTATTGATGGCCATAGAATCAGTGCACCTCCTCCATTCACCTCCCTTCTTTGGTGCTAGGATAGCGGGAACCGAACAAGGACTAAGGCTTTCTTTGATTAGCCCCTTATCAAGCAATTCTTGGACTTGTCTCTTAATCTCCTCATTCTATTGTGGTATCATCTTATATGTTTCCTTATTAGGAAAACTAGCCCCTGGTATGAAATCAATGTGGTGACTAATATCCCTCAAAGGAGGCAAGGTTTTTGGGATTTCATCCACTACTATATTAGCATACTTCTTTGGTAAGTTTCAAATTTCCAAAGGCAACTCTTCTTTCTTTGCTGTTGTCTCAACATACCTAGCCTTGACTATGATGGCAAAACCCATATTCTCCTCTTCCATGGCCTTTATGAATTCCTTCTCTCCTACCAACATCACATTGGATTCCACTTGTGGTGTTTTATCTTCATCTTTCTATTGGTAAGAGACACTATGTGGCTTCATGATTGTTGTCATGATGGCAACAAAGTCTATCCCACACATCCATAGCACATAGTATGTCTATACTAGAAGACAGATTGAAGATTGTTTTGGTCTGGTGAGCAAGAACAAAGCATGTAGCAAGGTCCGACAATCAGCTCTGGATCTCCCAGATGGTGTAACTTAGCAAGTTGCAAACTTGGACAAATCAAGAGGAGTATCATGACTACCACATTCTAGAGATTGAGCCTCCGGTGATGAATCATGGAAAAGATATGAGCATCTAAGTGTTGGGTTCCTGATAGTCAGAGTAGACTGAGGAAGAACTGACCGGCAGAGCATCAGACTTCAATCCGGATGAGTAATTAATGTTGATCAAGCTATTTAAGGGATCATACAATATTGGCTGACATGATTGATGACTTCAATGTCTATGATTTTGATACGCATCAAATATCAAGCACGAATTCAGCCAACAGATCAGTAAGTTGTAGGTATCTTTAGTATTCTGGTTGCCGACTAGAAAGTTGTTGAAATCTTTGGTGCGGATATATATATCCAATGGATTCCAGTATGAAGGTGTGTGTGAATATAGATGTGATGGAATAGTGTGCGAGGAAAGGAGAAGATAAGTGTGAAAGCAGCAATACAAGCCCGGTATGTGACAGAACAGCAGCACTAGAACAGAGGAAGAATGAAGTGCATTAGATCAGTATATTGACCCTAACTGGAACTAAACTTCAGCATTTGTGGATGCCTCCCATCAGCTCAAACACCTGATTACCCTCTATAAACTATGTAGACAGTGAGTCTCTTGTAGGCAGTGGGCCTCTTGTGAGTAGTGTGCTTGGGCAATGAGCCCTAATTGGCAAGTGTCATTTTGTACTTCTTATTCTTTTAATAGAAAATACAATCTTGGGTTAGTCACCCCATGGTTTTTCCCTTAACAAGGTTTTCTACGTAAAAATCCTTGTGTTATGTGTGTTGATTCTATTTCTGCTCTCATGATTATGTATGCTTATATGTTTTGATGCTATACTAATTTATAAAGGAGAAAAGAAAGTTAAGATATTTAAGATAACTAATTCACCCCCCCTCTCAGTTATCTGCCTTATTTCCAACAATTGGTATCAGAGCTAAGTTCCTCTAAAATAGAGCCTAACAGCTTGAGGAAGATCTAGGAATCTCAATGGATATGTATGGTATGAAGGAACAACTTCAGTCTGCCCTAGATGATCTTAAACAGTCCCACTCTGAAGTTAATAACTTAAGAGAAAGACTCAAACAAGCTAATGATTTCATAAATGAGCTAAAAGAAAAACTGAGTATCTCTGTGAAAAAGATAAAGGAGCTACTTCAAAAATTAGCAAGTCAGAGTGAAGCCAATGATACTAATGAAGATCTAAATGAGAAAAAGAAGCTATGTGAGAAGCTATCAAAAGAGGTTATTATGGTAAGGCATGAGATGGAATCAGGGGTTATGAAATTCACCCAAGAATTTGAAGAGAAAAGGAAAATTGAAGATAATCTAAAACAATCTCTTAAGGAGAAGACAAAAGATTGCCACAAAATGGATAGAATAATCAGGCATCTTGAATCTGATCTTGAAGAAGCTAGAGATAATGAAGAACAACTTGAGAATCAGATAGACACTCTTAAACAAGATCTTCAAACAGAAAATGAATACAAAGAGAAATTCAAGATAAACTCAGCTCAACTTGAAGTTCTTCTTAAAAGCCAAAAGAGGGTAGATGACAAGCATAACTTGGGATATGAGAAAGGTGAAAGCTCTGGATCCGGTCAGAAGAACTTTGGATCAGGAAATCAAAGAAATAGGCCTAGAAGACCTCTGGTAAGACAACCAAATGCTCAAAGATATCCATCCTTCAATGGATACTTCTACAATTGCAATAACTTTGGTCATAAAGCAACTCAGTGCAGAAGAAGAATGAATCAAACTAATCCATCCTTCTCCAAACAATGTTTCAACTACAAAAGGTATGGTCACAAATCTCATGAATGCCGAAATATGCAAATAAACAATTCATTCAATGGTAGATTCTTTGCATGCAATAGAATGGGACATATTACTAATCAATACAGATCAAGAGGATATCAGCGAAATATGCAAAAAAATGTTGTTTGCTACAATTGCAATAGATCCGGTCATATTGCCAAATTCTACATAAGTAAGAATCAGGATAAAAAGGGTCCGGTGCATCATAATGAAAATCAAGATAAAGGGAAAGGGAAAGTGAATGTGGATGAAGTTCAAAGGGAGATGAGCAAGATTTGGGTAAAGAAGAATACAAAAAATGTTGGTGATGGATCCGCACCAGAATCTGGTGTTGATATTCTTCCTGAAAACTAAACAAATGAGCTCTGGCTCAGGGGGAGTCACAAAAGAAAATAAAATCCCCCAGCCAATCAATTGGTACCTAAATTTGGCACATGAAATGTTGCGGATTAAAGGGTTCTTAGAAAATTATCCATACAACCCTCGGTGAAAATATGAATGATCTACATGGAGTCTTACAAGAGTTTAATCATCCAAGATTGATCCGGTCTGACAGCCATCTGGTCAAAGCAGGATTTTCGTAAACAAATCTGGTATGATTCAAATTGAGATATCTTGATCTATGGATTCATGGCATGATTGGAGGAAAGAAGATACATTGTCAATTAACACTGAAAATGATTCTAAGTGCATCTCAGTGATTCAGAAAGATCTCTCTCAGAACAAGGCACTCTAGAATAACTTAAGTTGTGCATTTATTGCAAAAGGAAATTAGGGTTTGTGCAGAGATAAAAGGGTTCTTTTACTCATCATTTGCACATTTGCATTTGAGAAGAAGAAAAGAAGAACTCTGCATCAAGTTTTTACAACTTTCTCAAAGATCAACCGCAGAATCTGATTCAACCAACGATTTGTTTTGACTCTTTTTCCCGAACATGAAGCGTAAAAAGGTACTTCCATTTTTGAATCTCTCTCTAAATTTTGTGTAAAAATGGCTACTCCAATGGTTGTTAAGATCACTGATAGGCCGTGCCCAAAGTTCAAAAAACACCCCTACAAATCCCTAGAAGTTGATCCATTAGGCACTTTTTCTAGCATTCCGCATGGGGTTCTGCACGTAGAAGATGTTAGGGTTGACATCCATGCCAATATTGAGGAATTTGGAGAATCCAAGCTGATGGACATCTACCATAAAAAAATAATAGATGAAAGTTTTGAACTTAAACCTCAATACAAGGCCGTCTAGGATAAGCACTTTGGACATTGCATCCACTTTCGCTATTTTGCAGAAGATGAATGGGTCTGGTATGTTCTTAGCAGAATACATGAAAATTTCATGTGGTTAATGAAGCCCTTCAAAATAACAAAAGATGCTATCAGGGTAGTAACTGGACTACACTCTTCCGGTGGACTACCTGCACTCAAATCTGTTAAGAACCAGACAGTAAGTGAAGCTACCAGATCCAAGTTTAACAAAAGAGCAATGACAATTGATGACATCACAGATCCAGATGTCAAGTTTGCTTCAATGATAATTGGATATAAGATCTATCATTCCAGCAGGGAGAATTCTATGCCCAGAACTACAATATATACAGCATATCAGATGTTAAGAGAAAATGTTGATTATGATCTATGTGATCTTCCTCTAAACCAACTATTAGAAAACTTGTAGAAGATCAAGAAGGATAAGAAGAACTCATTCAAGTATGGTTGTTTGATACTATGTCTGTTCTTTTACTATATGAATGAGCTACCTAGATCAAGTGGTTGGGTATGGAAAAATGACAGACCGGTTGCCATACAAATCAGAGACTATATGCATGGGCTTGGTGATGCCAAGGGTCAAAGGACAGTGCAGGCCAGAGAAAGAATTCCTCAATCCATAGTTGAAAAATACAAAGATACCGTGTGTTTTATGGTAGACACTAATCAATGCCTAATGGAGGTAGTTGAGCCCAGAACAATTTGGATTATACCAATGGGATATGAGGTTGATGAGAAAATCTTGGAGTTGCATATCCAACACTTGCTGAGTCAACCTAAGGACCCTGAGGCAGAAAGGTTTGGAATCTTTGAAGAATTAAGTGTAAAGATTCATGTTGAACTGAGACAACTAGAAATAAAAAGGAAAGTTAGAAGGGAAGTAGAGGAAATTGCTGAAAGATATGGCATATCAAAAGAGGCAGTTGATGTAAATAGAGAGAAAATAGAAAGAGCTGAGAAAGAGAAACAAGAAGCTAAAAAAGGAAGTGTTCCGGTACAAGCCTCCTCCCAGACTAGATCCTCCAAGAGCTCTACAGCTACCACCTCTAAGAGCTCAAAAGCCTCAAAACCGGAAGCCAAGACATCCGGTAAGGGAGAAAAGATAACGAAAACAAAAGCAGCAAGGTCTTACATAAGCCAAAAGGATGATGAAGAAACAGAGTCTGATGAGGAAGTTGAGAGAATGAAGAAGAAGAAGAAAACATCCGGGGATCCCTCTACCAGTAAAAACAAAGAAGAAGAGGTAGAAGAATTTGTGGAAAAGCCCACTCTTTCTATTGATGATATCATCAAGGCAGTCATAGTGGATGGGAACCTACAACCAGTCACAAAATTTTATGATGAATATAGTGATACTGACAAGAGGATCTTGGAAGATGCTACAGTCAGGTACCTGAATATTTATAATAAAGCATTCATTGAAATCATTTCTCTAATTCCCAAAAGTCTAGAGAAGGTACTTGAACTCAAAAAAGAGAATGCCAAGGAAAAGGACTTAGAGATTTGACAATAGATTGCTATTCAACTCTATCCTTCCATTACTCCAAAGCAAATGAACATGATCTTCAAGGACTACAAGGATGAATTTCAGAGCAAAGCAAGAATGAATAAACTAATGCTTGGAGAGACTGATTAGGTAGCAAGAGAAATAAAAGACATCCTCTAGAATGCCTTCAAAAGATTCAATCTTCCTATCATAGAGGAAATAGATGAAGAACCTTCCACCATGGATGTTGAAGGATTAAATGCATCAAAAGAAGAATCGACTGAGAAAAATGTAGAAGGGTCAAAAGATACAGATGAGAAGTCTAAAGACTTCGATTCAACTATTCTAGAAGAGGAAGTTCATGAAGAAGTTAACATCTCTCCTCCAGATCCCACTGTAGACATTCCAGACTCAGGAACTGAAGGAGAAGGAAGAAAAGAAGAAAAAGTGAGTCAAGAAGAGGAGGTAAAGGGAAGAGAAGAAGAACAAACAGAGAAGATCTCTGATGACAGTTTAGAGATTCCAAAAGAAAAGAAGACTCAGTGAAGAAATTCTTGAACAAAGAGTTGATGGAGATAGATGAACCGGAACTTTTTCAAGGACCACTAAATTTTGATTCCCTCTCTCCGGTCCAGACAATGAAGATAGCATCTTTTGCTCAAGCCAAGGCAAAAGAAAAACTTTTGAAGTCTCACATGGAAGACTACGAGCTGTTAGAGATTGCATCTAGTATGCTGGAGAAGATCATGCCATCCTTTCAAAAGGATCCTTTAGCCTCTCTATCTGGTAACCTAAAATCTCTGGTAAACTCTGTCAGTACTCATTTTGATTCTTTAGAGAAATTGGCAGAAGAAAAGGTCCGAAAAGAATTTTTGGGAAAGAGATTCACTGAAGTACAGGGACTCATTACTAATGATAGGAGGACCTTAGATATTGGGATAAAGTGCCTAGAAAATGCTCTTAAAGATGGTGGAGAAATGTGCAAATTTTGTCTATCCTAGTCTAAAGTGACAGAGGATATCGAAAATAAGGTGAAAGAACAAGAAGGTAAACTATCAAGTTTATCTTAGAATTTTGATCCCCTCACCACATCCATAATGAATCAAGAGTGCCAGGCTATTGTCCTTATAAATGAAATAAAGAGGCTTGAAAAGGAGAAGAAGAATATAATAAGCAGGATGAGTGAACTTAGAGGGATAATTATCCCTAAGTTAGAGGCAATGCATGAGGCCTTAACTGATGCTCAAACCATAGCTCGGACCAGTGATCTGGCAAACTTAAGAAGGGCAAAAGCTTATGCATTTTTGTTGAGTGGTCACATCTCCATTTTGGACAGGATGAAGCAGAGTTGGGCAATAGAATTTGTACAATTGAAGACCACTGTTGCGGATATACTTAAGTATATGTAAGTATAACATGTATATATACTTATGCAGCTATGTATAGGTTGATTTTTGGAAATTTTTGGTGTACGGATTCCACCCTTTTCCATTGATGTCAAAGGGGGAGTGAGGAGTAGTGAAAAATGTGGAATCTAGCTAAGGGGGAGCTCCGGTAAAATAGTACATAAGAAAGAGTATCAGCCAAGGGGGAGTTTGCTACGACACTTAGGTCATTTTTCACTAAGTGTTGCCATCAATGCCAAGGGGGGAGATTGTTGGCAAGAGACACTGTGTGGCTTCATGATTGTTGTCATTGATGGCAACAAAGTCTGTCCCACACATCCGCAGCACATAGTATGTCTATACCGGAAGACAGAATGAAGATCGTTTTGGTCTGGTGAGCAAGAATAGTGCATGTAGTAAGGTATGACAATCAGGTCCGGATCTCTTAGATGGTGTAACTCAACAAGTTGTGGACTTTGACAAGTGAAGAGGAGTATCATGACTACCACATTCTAGAGATTGAGCCTCTGGTGATGAATCATGGAAAAGATATGAGCATCTAAGTGTTGGGTTCTTGACAGGAAGAGCAGACTGAGGAAGAACCGATTGGCAGAGCATCAAACTTCAATCCAGATGAGTAATTGATGTTGATCAAGCTATTTAAGGGATCATAAAATATTGGCCGACATGATTAATGACTTTAGCATTTATGATTTTGATATGCATCACATATCAAGCACAGATTTAGCTGACAGATCAATAAGTTGTAGATATCTTTAGTATTCCAGTTGCCTACTAGAAAGTTGTTGAAATCTTTGGTGCAAATATATATATCTGATGGATTCTAGTATGAAGGTGTGTGTGAATATAGATGTGATGGAATAGTGTGTGAGGAAATGTAGAGATAAGTGTGGAAGCAGCAATACAAGTCTGGTATGTGACAGAACAACAGCACTAGAATAGAGGAAGAATGAAGTGCATTAGATCAGTATATTGAGCCTAACCCGAACTAAACTTCAGTATTTGTGGATGCCTCCCATTAGTTCAAACACCTAATTACCTTCTATTAGCAGAAGAGCAGTGTGAAGGCAATAAGACAGGTTCAGAATGTAACAGGACAACAGCACCTAAGGAGAGTAAGAATGAAGTGTAGAAGATTAGTATATTGGGCTTAACCGGAACTGAACTTTAGCATGTGTGGATGCTTCTCATCAGTTCAAGTATTTTGTTACCTTCTTTTCTTGTAGACAGTGAGTCTCTTGTAGGTAGTAAGCCTCTTGTGAGTAGTGTGCTTGGGCAGTGAGCCCTACTTGGCAAGTGCTATTTTGTACTTCTTATTCTTTTAACAGAGAATACAATCTTGGGTTAGTCACCCCGTGGTTTTTCCCTTAACAGGGTTTTGCACATAAAAACCCTTGTGTTATGTGTGTTGATTCTATTTCTGCTCTCATGATTATGTCTGCTTATATGTTTTGATGTTGCACTAATTGTTAAAGGAGAAAACAAAGTTAAGATATTTAAGATAACTAATTCACCCCCCCTCTTAGTTATCTACCTTGTTTCCAACACTTTCAATGGTGTTAGAGTATATGAGACTCCATCCTTCTCTATGACATATGTGTTCTTTCTACCATCATGTTTGGCATTTCTATCATATTGCCATGGTCTACCAAGAAGCACATGACAAACATCCACAAGGATAATGTCACACAAGACCTTGTCCTTATAACCCCCTATATGGAATTCTACCCAACTTTGTTCATTAACTAACACTTGTTTCCCTTTGTTTAACCAAGAAACCTTATATGGAGTGACATGAGGTAATCTTTTGAACTTTAACTTCTCTACCATTTCAACTGAAACCAAATTGTCAGTACTTCCCGAATCAATGACAACTTTACAACATTTACCTTGTCATTTGCATGTAGTCCTGAAGAGTGGCTTTCTTTGAGGTGGTTCCTTCTCCATGGGCACTTTGATCAAGGTTCTTCTCATCAATAAGGACTCTCCAACTTTTGGTTCTACATTTTGTGATGGGGAATTAACACTTTCAACATCATCTCCACCTTATGCAATCTGATTTCTCTTCTCACCTTTAAAGAAGTAGATAACTGCTCCTCAGGGCATTGCCATGCTTGATGGCCTACAAATTTATTGCATCTGTAGTACTTTCCAATGAATCCACTTGAGCCTCCTCTATTGCCAAATCTACCTCTAAAATTTGGTCTTCTTCCTCTAAAGTTGCCCCTTGAATATGATGTTTGTTCTTGTGAGTTACTTGTCTCTCCTTGAGGCCTTTGGGACTGTCATCTACCAGCAAAAGTCCATCTTCCTCTAAAATTTGTCCTTCCCCTACCTCTACTTTGCTTTTCTTGTCTCCTTCTCAACTTGTCTTTAGCCTTTATGGCCAACTGATAGCACTCTTCTACAGTTCTTGGACTTGTGAGACTTAATTCATCTTGTAGGCTATACTTTAGCCCATTCAAATACCTTGCAACTTTGTCAACATCTTCTTCCATGTGGCTTGATCTTATGCTTAGTTTGTAGAACTCTTCTATGTATGTTTTCACATCCATGTCTTTTTTTTTCAAATTTTACAACCTTCTATATAACTAAATGGCATAATCACTAGGTAGGAATTTACCTTTAAATTTTGTAACCATTTTGTCCCAAGATGTAATCTTTGCTTTTCCTTTCTTCTTCCTCTCTTCTTGTACATAATCTCACCACAAGGATGCATGTCCTTTTAGTTTTGTTCTTGCCAATTTCACTTGCTGCCCCTCAGGTATCTCCTCAAACTCAAAATACTTGTCTAATTCTCCTATCCAATATAGGAGTTCTTCTCTATTCAGACTTCCTGAATATACTAGAAGCTCTATTTTTACCTTGGAACCATCATTCTTAACTACCTTTAGTAATCTCTCCAACCTCTTCTCTTCAACATCTCTTTCTTCTTCAAGTTCTTCTTGTGGTGCATTTTCACCTACTACTTATTCTTGGTCACTCAAATCTCCTATGACCACTCCTCTTCTCTGGTTGGTCTCAACCAATGTGAGTCTTGCATCAAGGCTTTCCCTTATGGCTCTCAATTCTAGGGCAAGAGAGTCTCTCACCTCTCTGATTATTCTTTCCACATTCACCCTTGGAGGCATCTTGGCCGGTCTTCAAACTCAACTTATTTGTGACCTCTTACTGATCTTCCTTGTTTTGATACCAATTTGATGTAGAGAAAGGACCTTTTTTAGGACAACAACACAAAATGACAAAGTATTCTTACACCATCTCCATTGGTGCTCCTAGGTGTACCTCTATAGGACACTAACATTAAACTCTTTTGAGACTCTTGATCCAACAGCCCTTGGGACAATGTAGTTGTCATGGAACAAGCTTGACTTGGTGTTTAAATGATCATAACAACTCTTATGTGATGACTCAACAATGCAACAATTCATGGGCTTACAAACTATGAAATCAGTCCTCTTGGGATAGTCATGCCTTAACTTGTGTCAATCCTTCAAAGATGTTCTAGACCTATGGTTCATAGTTTGTAGGACCTCTCTCTCCATCCCCCTATAATTACTCATGACAAACAAACAAAACTAGGGTCTAACTCATCCAATCTTCCTTGTTTCTGTTGTCCATAGTTTGATACATCCAAATATTAGACCTACTGTTGATCCAAGGCATGTGCAAACCTCCACTTGAACCCCTGCAAAATTGCAATATGATATATTACATCTATACAAACCTTTACACCCATTGTGGTGATTTGCCACCTGTGGAAGGCCAAGTTGTAGCATTATTTTGCTCGTGAGTTACCCTAGGTAGGGTTTCAACCAGTTTTGAAAGAAATTACTATAACTTTCTAAATACTTGATCAAAATGGATGAAACCAGAAGAAAATGAAAGTAGATTCACATGCCAACCAATCCAATTGTTTTCAGACTAGCATATAGACCGTATAGTCCATACAAAGTGAAGGAACATGCCTGTAACATTAGAAATACATAGAAAAATGATTGCTTTCATTCACCAAAACTTCAAAAATAATGTCTCTAATCTTCCATTCAAGTTTGGAGGGTGCCTTTATACATTTCCCATCAATTCCAACTGTTTAGTAATGGTTTCTTGATTTGCTTGTAATTGTTTCTTGATTTTTGACACTTTTTAACCAAAGACCATATTAACACTCCCAAAATGGATTAACATGATCCCACATGGTCATAAATGACCTTATTAGACTCCAAAAACACTCAAACAACCAAAAACCCAAAAATAACAAAAAAGGTGTACTTATGAGGCTCTTGATGCCCTACACCAACAATGCATTCAAGATCATGGAAAGCTCTGGAACAGTGATTGCAACTGGTAAGAAACTAGAGGTAATATCTATCACTTGAGGGGAACTGATAATTATTGTTTGTTGGCTCAAACAAATGAGAGTTGGTTATGGCATAGAAGGATGTGTCATATCAATTTTGATAACTTGGTGAAGATAAGCTCAGTACAAGCTGTGAGAGATTTACCTAAACTGGTGAAGCTTGCCAATACTATTTGCAAGGAATGTCAACTGGGAAAATAGATAAAGACAAGTTTCAAGAGCAAAGAACAATTTTCTGTTGGATTGCTTGAGTTGGTTCATACAGTTCTATGTGGTCCTACAAGAACAAGAAGTCTGCAAGGAGATAGGTACTTTATGTTGCTTATTGATGATTATTCTAGAATGACTTGGGTTACTTTTCTAAAAGAGAAATCAGAAGCACTAGACAAGTTCAAAGCTTTCAAGGCAATGGTTGAGAATGAGTTAGAATTGAGGATCAAATGCTTAAGATTTAATAGAGGAGGTGAGTTTACATCAAATGAATTTAACATTTTTTTGTGAAGAGCATGGGATAAAAAGACAGTTGTCTGCTCCTAGGACTCCTGAGCAAAATGGAGTTGTTGAAAGAAAGAATAGGATAGTTCAGGAGACTACTAGGTCAATGATGATGGAAGCTAACCTACTAGAAGTGTATTGGAGAGAAGCTATACACACTGCTATCTACATCCAAAACAAAGTCCAAGTCAAAGGTAATGGCACTAAAAATCCTTTTGAATTGCCGTATGGAAGAGTTCCCACAGTAAAATATTTCAAAGTTTTTGGAAGCAAATGTTATATCAAAAGAGATGAAGAATTGGGCAAGTTTGATGCTAGATGTGATGAAGGTATTTTCCTTGGATACTCTACTAAGAGTAAGGCCTACCGGTGCTACAATAAGAGATTGAAAAAGGTCATTAAAAGTGCTAATGTGAAGGTTGATGAAGAGAAAGAAATAACATTAGATTTGAGAGGTTATGAATTAGATGAACCTATTGTCATAGTCATTAAAGAAAAGGTGGAACATGAACAAAAGGACAGTCAAGCTGAAGAAGAAAATGGTGAAGAAGAAAAGGCTCTGGAAAGTGTTACTAAGACTCCCAGGTATATAAGAATTAATCATTCTGAAGATCAAATTATTGGTGACAAAAGAAGAGGGGTATACACAAGGAAAAGACCTACAAAAGAATAGGTGAATTATTGTTTTCTTTCACAAATTGAACCTAAAAATGTAAGTGAAGCATGTAAAGATGAAAGTTGGGTAAAAGCCATGAAAGAAGAACTAATGCAGATAGAAAAGAATCAAACCTGAGAATTGGTCCCTAGACCTTCTGATAAGAATGTGATTGGAACCGAATGGGTCTTCAAAAACAAGATGAATTAAAGTGGTGAACTGGTAAGAAACAAAGAAAGATTGGTATGCAAAGGATATTCTCAGGTTGAAGGCATAGATTTTGAAGAGACTTTTGCTCTTGGGATTGAAGCTGTAAAATTTTTTTTAGCTTTTGCTACTCACAAAGATTTCAAGGTGTACCAGATGGATGTGAAGTCTGCCTTCTTGAATGGAAAGCTAGAAGAAGAAGTCTACATTGAACAACTAGAAGGATTCCAACTATCAGACAAAGGTGACATGGTGTGTAGATTGAAGAAATCCCTGTATGGATTCACACAAGCTCCTAGAGCCTAGTATGCAAGGTTGGACAAGTACTTGATGCTACTAGGGTTCAACAAAGGTACTACAGACAGTAATCTCTATTTCAAAATCAATATTGATCAAATTATGATTGTTGTAGTCTTTGTTGATGATATTATCTTTGGAGGCAATGAAGGTATGTGTAAGAAATTTACAGAGGAAATGCAAAAGGAATTTGAGATGTCTATGTTTGGTGAAATGAATTTCTTCTTAGGACTACAAATTACTCAATCAGAAAAACAAATTTTCATTTCTGAGTCCAAGTATGTGAAAGAATTGTTGAAGAAGTTTGGAATGGAGGATTCTAAACTAGTATGTACTCCCATGGTAACTGGTTGCAAATTGAGCAAGAATGATGAATCACCTAAGATTAATCAAAAAAATATATAGGTCTATGATTGGATGGCTGCTCTATTTAACCCATACCAGACTAGACATAATGCATGCAATTTGTCTTGTGGCAAGATTTCAAGAAGATCCCAAAGAGTCACATGTAATGGCAGTCAAAAGGATCATGAGATATTTAAAAGGCACTTCAGATTATGGATTGTGGTATCCCAAAGATACTAATTTCACTCTCAGTGCTTATACAGATATAGATTGGCCTGGAGATGCTAATGACAGAAAAAGTACAAGTGGAGGTGCTTTCCTTTTGGGGAATAGATTGGTTTCATGGTTGAGCAAGAAGCAAGAATCAGTTTCTTTGTCTACTGTAGAAGCAAAATATATTGATGTAGCATGTTGTTGCACTCAAGTACTTTGGATGAAATAGACATTGAAGGACATAAGAGTTGTATATGAAGAACCAATTTCAATCTTTTGTGAAAACACAAGTGTTATAAACATTTCAAAAAGTCCAGTAATGCAGTCAAGGACAAAGTATATTTCAATAAGGTATCACTTTCTGAGAGAAAAGGTAACAGAGAATGAAGTAAAGATGGAGTATGTGTCTACAAAGGATTAGATTGCAGATATTTTCACTAAGCCTCTGCCTAAGGATACTTTTGAGTATCTCAAGGAGAAGTTAGGGGTTATTACCCCTCCTGCGCTAAACTAAGTTGCATACCGAATGCATCAGTCTAGTGGTGACTAAAGTTTCATCTTTTGATCTAGATTGATGTTTTGAAGGTTACTCCTCAGGGGGAGTAGGTAGATGTTTCTGATCAAGAGTAGTAAGTATTGCAGTATTGTTGACAGGGGGAGTTGTGCAGTAAAAAGATAGAAAAGGGTGGGCACCCTTTTCTATTGATGTCAAAGGGGGAGAGAAGTTCATGTGAAACCCTAATAAAAAGATTGCAAACAGAGATAGCATCAAGTGAGGGGGAGTAAAGAAGCAAAGCAAGATTATATGTCTTGATGGTTTTTCACATCATGTGTTGTCATCAATGATAAAGGGGGTGATAGTTGCAAGTATGAGCAGTAAGTGTTGTCATTGATGTCAACACATAAGGAAGTTATTTAAGTAAGTCTAAACAAGTATCTAAGGAATTGGTACAAGTGCAGTGTTTTTCTCTACATATTCTGTAGATTGAATATCATTACCTGCAGATTGGAAGTAATGCTAAGGAATGTCTGTAGATGCTATGTTTCAAGTTTGAGCCTTTGGTGTAAAGATTTGAGTGAGTTGTGTTCACCCAAGTAAAAACTATTTTTTTATGTATTTAATGGTGACAAGGAGAATGTATTCTACTCTGCATTTCTCTGCATTCAAGTTTCATAGTCTATGGTTATGGAATTAAGTTTGTGATGTTGTTATGTGCCTTCAATTCAAATGGTTCATGATTTTGTGCTTTGCAAGCAATCTTTCATTTATGACGGTAGCTAACAATAATGTTCAAGTGCTCTGGTTTGAAGAATCTTATGGATAAAGTGTTTAGAGGTTGTGTGGATGTTCTTGGTGATTGTAACGTGCTTGTGGGAGTCTCTAGATCGTGTTCCTACCTTTTGATTGATCCGCAAAGTATAATCTAGATCGTGAATGGAGCATGCCCCTGAAAGTTTTAATGTTAACTCCAGTCTTGGCCGACTTGGTTGTTTTCACTACTTACAGATATGATTTGAAGATTGTGGAAGCATATTGTTGCGTGGAAGATTGCATTTGAGTCCCAACTAAGGCTTAGGGCGATTCACATTCATTTCTCTTCTTCCCTAATTCATTTAGGTCCAGACCTATCTTAATGTATGTATGTATGTCTTCTGACCTTGGAGATTGTTCCAAAGGTTGATGACTGTAATGCCGACCTTGATGTAAATTCCAAGGTTGATGAAATGTATAAAAACATGAAATGAAATTGTGAATTAATGTAAGGATGCAAAAATGAAAAGATAATTATGAAGTGAAAAAGCAGAGTAGAGCAAAGGATACTTATTGTACTTCAATGGAACTAAACCTTGGCATAGTGAAGATGCTACTATCTCAGTTCATCAATTTTGGCAGTGAGCCTCTTCTTGTAGTGAGCATTTTTGGCAATGAGTCTCTGATTTTTGATATTGTTATAACATATTATTTTGTGAGTTAACACTCATTGTGGTTTTTCCCCTGTGGGGTTTTCCACATAAAAATCTACTCTCCTGTGTTGAATGTGTGAATGTGTTCAAATTTATGTTTCATGCTTTCATGGTTAAAATACAAATTTAGTGTTACTTGGTTGATGTGTTAATGGTTTTGAAATATTGGTTACAACTGATTCACTCCTCTCCACTCTCAGTTGTATTGCGATTTTGAACAGAACTATCCCATTAAAATAGGTAAGTATTTTTCCCTCTTTAAGCCACACTCATTGTAGCAACTATTATAGTTGCTCTCAAGGTTGGACTCCTCCTAATCTTATGTATGTTGTTAGCATTGTACCGTATCAGGTAAGTGTTTCTAACCCTTTCTCTCTCATGTTGCATTCCCTCATGATGTGTTATGTGTTGTTTAGGCCTCCTTGGATGACCCTTGATACTTTGGTAAGGTCAAGGATACCAAGATACCACCTATGTTGTGACCCTTCTTCTATTTGTATCATCATTATTCTATCTCGCTTCTCCTTTATTTTTCATTTTTGTGTGTTGTGTCCTAGAGGCATAGTGTTGCAGTTGGTCACCTAGGGGCACCTTCCTACATGATGACCCTAAGGCACCTGTTATCCTCTCTTGATTTATTGTTTACCTTCTTCTAATGGTTCTATCTAGTTGGCGAATGATGAAAACAAATAAGACTGATAAGGACCAAGTGTCCCTTCAGCGAGTAATAAAAAATGGACCTAATCCATATGTGACGATGGGGTTGATATATATTATCTGACGCTTGGCTAGTAGAATCACTCTATGTGATATTTTGATGATGTCTTATATTTGCTAACAAACCATAACAATATCGTTGCTCCATGCACTTTGTTTATCTTGGGTCTCGCCTTGGTTACACTCAATTCTGAGATCTCTATGGTATAGCCCCATAGTTATACTCAGTTTCCAAATTTGCAGTATAACCTTGGCTCTTGATGTGATTGTTTTCATGCATTATTTTTTTATCATGTGATGTGGTTCTTATCTTATAGAAATATTTCTAACTTCTCTTCTTGCAGGAAATTGTGTGTTTGTGGGAACATTTGGTGATCGTAAAGTACATGTCACCTTTTGGAGTATGGGCTTTGCGAAAGCTCTTGTTCCCTTGTGTATTGAACTCTCTACCTTAACATGCTTAATATCGGTACATGATATCAACCACCTTAAGGTGGAGGCATATAAAGGTAAGTTGTTTGATGATTTTGGTACTAATAAAGTGTGTTTGCATACATTGATCTATTGCATATACCCCCTTTTCACTATAAGGTGTCTCCGTGATGCGGGTGGGGTTGTATACTTTGAGCACATGCTTCCTTTTCACTATAAGGCATCTCCATGATGTGGGTGGGGTTGTATTTTGAAATCCCTTTGTGGAGGCGGGGATGGTGTATCTCTTGAGCTAGTGCACATCCTTTTATTTCAAAAGTCCTCTAAGTAGGCGGGGTTGGTGTATCCTCCCTTAAGCATGTCTTTGGTGGTTATTGTGGCATATGCCCAACCATCAGGTGTGCCTGCAATCTACTTGAGATGGTGGTGAACCTAGCAATAGGCTCCTTCCATTGCTTGTTTGTCATGTTTTAGACATATAATATGTATTTGGCATACTATACAGTGCTCGTGTCTTCCGTGTGTTTTCCCCCATGTTGTAGTTTCAAGATGTGTGGCGATGAGTCCCTCCTATGCTTTGGGATTTGTGTGGCATGTTTGTTCTCAAGTGTAGTCTTCAAGAGCATGGTGAAATGCCCCTCCTACACTCTGAGATTTGTATTACATGTCTATTGCCCCATACATAGTTTGAAGACATGTGGCGAAATGACCCTCCTACATTTTGGGTTGTGTGTTTACTTTCCATGTACTTGCATTTGCATTCATATATATATGAAAAGGAAAAAATTAATAATTATTGCATTCATTATATTCATTGTGTTTTGCGTGTCTTCAATGTTGTCTTCTTTGTGTCTTGTGTGACTGTTACTATCTTTTCCGTGTCTTGCATGATTGTTACTGTCTTCTCCATGTTTTGTGTGCTTGTTATTGTCTTCAATGTGTTTGGTTTGTCTGTGGTGTGTTTTCTCTAATGTCCACCAAAGACTGGGGGCTAGAAATAGTTCCTCAATCTTTATGTATGCATTAGCTTCATGTGTCTAGTGTGTTTGTTGTGTTTTGACTGTACTTTAATGCATATATGGGCCTTACATTCATGCATACATTAAAGTGGGGGCTAAATTTTATGTTGTAAAATGTCCCCCTAGGACTTTTACCTCCTAAGTTTAGCTCCCGATTCCCTTGTTTTGCATCTTGCATGATTGTTTTAACTCCAGGAAGAAAATCGCCTAAAACCCATGTCACATGGGGCTTGAGGGACATTGTGTGCTTTAGACCTGACCTAAAAAGGGGACCTAGGACATGGGCACTCATGCCCTTGTCCTACCCTATTTTAGGTAGATCCTAAATTTGAATGTTGATTATGTGACCGTTAGTTAGGTCCCATGCCGACATCTTAAGTTTGAATTATCAAATTTGTAGTGGGAATGTGTGTTGTTGTATATATAAGCATGTTTAGGGATTCATTTGAAAACTAGAAGATGATTATGAACTTTTGGCGCACTTATGATTTGAGAGCATTCAAGATATTCATTGTTGCAGAGTAGAGCATTGTTATTGTGTTTGTAATTGCAGATTTAACTTCATCTTCTTTTGTGTTGAAGGATCTCATCTATGTGAGAGCTACACCTCCGAGGTGATATCTATTTGTGTTTGAATCATTTATCAATCTATTTTAGCCTATATCCCATAGGGATATGCACTCTTTATCTGACAACGATGTTTAGGAGACTTGAATGTCCTTCCAAGGCTTGATTAAGGCAAGCTCCTAAACACCACAACCCCTAACCACACTCCTTGTGATTATAGGTTACAAGTATCAGATTTTGTGGAGTGGAATTGCAGAGAAAAGTTGTAGAAGATAAGGATTCTGGATCCAGCGGAAAGAAGCAATTTGGAGCACATTCAGGATAAGGGTGCCTTGGGCAATGTCCTTTGAGGTTGCAGACACAAGAATCTTTGTGATAGTAATAATCAACATTTGAAGAAGCCCCAGCATCCTAAAGAACAATTGCCTTGGACTAGAGTGCCTAGGGCAGTGTCCACATCTTTCGTGACAGAAATAGATAGAACAATGATTATCAGTGCCGAAAGGAGCCTGAATTCCTTGAAGAAAACTGTACCTTGGACTTGGGTGCCTAGCGTAGTGTCCCTGATTATTCTCCATCACAAACTTCAAAAAATGGTCAGTAACTAATCTCTATCGACTATCTTAGTCTAGGAGCATTTGTCGTAATTTATCAGTTTGCTTATTATTTTGCATAATTAGGGCTTTTAGCATACTTGAGCATTAAATTAATACATTAATTGACAATTTCTAAATTTCCACATCGTTCCAAGTGACACCCAACCTATAGGTGAATCCTCTTGCAAAAGTTGTGATTCAACTCAGTTAAATGTCCTTGAATGTTTGTAGTGAAAGGAGGATCTAGCCATTCAACCCCATTGTCCCTCTTTTCCTAGAAAACAACTAGATAACCATTTCCTAAAAACATAAAATCTTATGGATCAACCATAAGGGTCATTTTCAATCTCCAAAAACTAGATATCTAATCTAGAGAAAATATTCAATCTTTAAAACCTCTCTTTTGGCCAACATCCTTCCTTCATCCCTCTAGGTATGTTTGTTTATTTGTTTTAGTTTTATGTTCAAATTTAGGGTTTAACAATAGGTAGATTAAGTTTTTTAATGTAGAAAATGCATGAATTTGATTTCCAAGGCAACCCATCACAAAACCCAACTAAAAAACCCACCCAATTGAATTCATCCCCAAACTCGCCTCAAACCCTTTATCAAAACAAAGAAATAATATTGAGATCTAAAAGTTCCCAAAATATTTTTAATTTATAAAATAAAATATTAGCATTCCATGATCCCCTTAGTTCTCCTTGTCTATGTAACTTTGCAAATTCAATGCAAGTGGTTGTAGATTCACTTAAGAACATAGACTACAAACTAGATAGGTTTCATCAATTGAGGGAAGAGAGGACAAATTTTTATGTGTAGGGTTTGTCATGTAAACAAATAGATGATCTATGTAACAAAAATGAGATCTAACATTGTGTTTCATTAATTCCTCTACCAATCAAACTGTTCCTATAGTAAACCTCAAATTTTTAATCAAATGCTATAAACATAAGCAAATATCAACTAATTTCTAGAATTGTTGGTGGATGTTCTTCTACCACAAACTAAATGACAATATTGAGGTCTCATTTTATTCTTTGAAAAAATGATGGGGTAAGTTTCAATTAGGTTTGAAACTCAAAACTTTTATATTAGATGGAACCAAGGTGTTGGTGGTAGCATGCCTCAATATAGACTCAGTGCGTACATTGCACCATCCTATCTACATATTGTTTGGCCTTTAGTCTTTTCCTCCACATCCACCATTACTTCATTCACCACAAGGGGATGATGTCAACCCTCTATTCACTTTACACAATTTCACTTAATTTAGCATAACAATACACCTAATTTTCTCATACTACGAGAAATATCAAAGGATATGGTGTTGGTTCATCTAGCATAACAACCCAATAATAGTAGTTACCTTATTTGTGCTCACATTGTAGTAATTTTTGTTTTGGTCTTGTTTTGTCCACTTCATGAGCATCAAGCAATGATATGGACTTTAACTTCTTAGGGACATGACTTATACCTAGGTATGTCACAATTTATTTATCATATATCTCTATATAATCTCTTTTAAAAAATAGATTTAATGGTGAACATTTTTCTATATATTGAATTTGATTACAAATATTAAGTTTTTCATGTAGATAGTGAGTCAAGTGGCAAACCTAGATTATATTGTTCCCATGGTAGCTACTCTAGCAGCACCTTATATGATACTAACATTACACTTGACCTTTGTAATTTCTCTAGTTGATTTCTAATAGTTGTAATTAGCAACTAGTAATTAGTAATATGTAATATCATGAATTAGGTATCAAATATTTTAACAAATGGAACTTGTCTGAAACTAAATTTGAGTAATTGACCGATTTGTAAAAGTTTGATGGATTCAACTAATTCATGTAATGTAATGCCCTTGAAGATCCTTTAATTTCTACAAAATGTTACATATAATCATTCATACACAATGCATTTAATCTATAAATTTATTACACAAATAGCTAAGAACCTTTCACTCTTTAATTCTAAGCATACTTCAACTAATTAAATATTTGATTCTTAGTTATCTCCTACTTATTTGTGTTATCCTTATAAGATTTTTAATTCAAAATTTATATTCCCTCTATTTTTCTACACATTAAGTTCACCCATGTTATATTGTTATACTATGGAAACTATGCTATCAAATATCTACTCAACTATTACTAATTTTATCATTATTATAATAAATCATTTTGGGACAAGATTTATGGTGACTTTATGAACAAGTTACCCTTTGTGAGCACTACCCAAATGTGGTAGTCTTATTGACACACTTTGAGAGATCCTTCGTTTTCTTAAGATGATTTTCTAACTTTTCTAATCAGCTCAAAGGCCTAGGTTGCTGACTTAAATTTCTTATTTCCTTTTAGAGAAAAACAAATATGCCAATCTATATCTTTAAAGATCCATTGAGTGCTTGTAATAAAGATTTGATGATTATTTTTGTTTAAATTATTATTTCTAGCATAGGGGCATTTAATTAATTTCATCGAATGGGAAAGATAAGTCTATTTGATACGATCATGTTGTTCTTATTTAGCATGCTTCTAAACCTCCTCAACATCTAGGTGCTCTTTCCCTTTCCTAATTATTTAAAAAGGTGCCATGAATTTGAGAAAAGTGTCCTTAGTTTTCAAAAGGGAATAATGTACATTCCTAAAATCCCTTTGAAATTAATTTTCACGGTCATTGAGCCTAACATTAGAGTGATTAACAGTTATAGAAAAGTTCTCACAACATTATCTTTAATCTTAACCCTTGAAAATTTAAATCTGAAGAGGATTTGGAAAAAGTTTTTTTGCTCTGCAGATTTTTGATATTGGCCACCATTATCTCTCTAGGTTTCATACCGTGCCCTAGGCACATGAAGTATAGCCTTTTTTTTGTGTACGCCCCCATTTATTGCGGCTTCTTGGCCATTTAAATGCCTCCTACCGCTTCTAACCCAGCATTTGTTGCTGGTGTTGGTGGTTCTTCGGCTCTTAACAATGGCTCCTCCACAGACTAAGCATCCATGGAAGTTTGTTCCAAAGGTGTTCCACGAGGTAAACCCGCAGACTCTCCTGTTGATGTGATCTTACCATCATAAGAATTTGATACTACTTGTTTATGGTTAGAGCAACATACTCTCATTGGTTATTTTGTAGGGAGAACTCCCCATGAATCTATGCTCAATGAATGGGTCCAAAAGGATTAGGTCCCTCATGGGGTCTACCTTGATATGGTCCAAAATCTGACCAAAGGCCTTTTCCTTTTCCGCTTTGCGAAAGTTAGCAATGTTCAAGCAATTTTGAACCATGGCCCTTGGTATGTTCAATCTTCCCTATTGGTCTTCCAACAGTGGACACAGGATTTTATGGCCTCTGATGATACCAAACACAAAGTTCCTGTGTGGATTGAATTCCCTAGTTTGCCTTTGCCCTGTCTACATTTCCTGCATGACATTGCCTCTTCTTTAGGAAGAGTTATTTGTGTTGAACTTGATAGGTTCTTTCAAGCACGCCCTCAAAAGCGTGTCTGTGTTGAGGTGGATCTTTCGAAAGACCTCAAGGAATTTATTGACATTCAAATTGGCCCACTTCGGCACACTCAAAAAGTCACATACTTTAATTTACCTAATACTTGCTATCACTGTCAGTCAATAGAGCATAAAATTAGGGACTGCCCTCTTGTTGTGCCTAGACCCCTGGTTCCTCCTAGGGAGACTGTACAAGCACGCCCTATAGCAACTATGCCCAAGGAGATGGTTTCTAAAACAATGGACACTTGGGCTACTGTTACCAATCACAAACACAGAGTGAAACCCTCTGTGGATGTTCTCAAAACCACCGAAGCAGTTAAAGAGGTTTCAAAGCTTTTTGTGAATGGCAGGAAGGACAACAATAAGAGTCCTCTTGTGCTGCCTTTGCAGCGAGCATCACTGCCAAGGGCAAGAGCCCATGTCAATCCTTTTGTGTCACCTCACAGGTGCTCTCGTAGCTGTGAGCTTCCTGAGGAGGGAGAAATTGTTCAGGAGCTTAAAAAACATCAAATCCCTCCTCTCCTATTTAGGTCAAATCCCATTAACTTTCTTTAGAATAGTTTTACTTCCTTTGGAAGCCTGGATTCTAGGGAAATGGTGGATGATTTTAAATGAATTTTCTCTCTTGGAATGTTTGAGGTCTCACTTACCTCACTAGGAAGTATTCTGTTCATGATGCTCTCCATCATTTTGCTTCTCTTGATGTTATATGCCTGCAAGAAGTTAAAGTTATAGGATTTCTTTTGTCTTCAACTTGCCGTTGTATTTGGCCAGCCAGTAAACTTTTTTCCACCGCCCATGAGGCTGGAAAAGGTGGTATAGCTACTCTTTTGTCCCCTCGGTGGCATGATTTAGTGGTGGATCATGGGGTGGATCCCACCAACCAGTTAGTCTAGATGCTTCTTAATATTAATAATCACTCTTTTGGGATTATTAATATCTATGCTTCAAATGATGTGTCAGAAAGATCTGCTTTGTGGCAGTGGATTGTGGATTCAATGCATGTGCCCACGTGGCTTATTTGTGGAGATTTTAATATGGTTGAAATGGCTACTAACAAGGATGGTGTTCTACCTTTTCGGTGGCCAGCTGGCGAAAGAGAGGCATGGTTCCATATGTGCAATAAATTGGGATTTTTTTATCCCAATGTTGTCTGCCGTCACTCCAGTCCTTTATGGCATACTTGGTGCAATTTTTGGTCTGGAACTAATAGGGTCTTTAAATGCCTTGATCATGCTATGATTTCTATACAATCTTTTCTTAACTTCTCCATGTCATCCATCCTTCTTGTGCAGCCATTAGTGGATGTGACATTGTCAGATCACTTTCCAATTTAGTTTACCATTGAGTGGCAACTCACTCAGCCACGCACCATGAATCTCAATTTTTTCTGAACACTTCCTTGCTTACTCATCAACCCACCTTGGCACACATTTCAACTATTTGGAATTTAGAATGTTGGCCGTTTCATTCTACTAGCTAGATTAAGTGGTGGAATGATGCTATTACCCACACAATGAGGTTTCTTCGCATCTATGGCCGTCAGCTAGACAATTTCAGGAGAAGGGCTTATGAAGCTACTATCACTGCTTTGAAATTTGCTTTTGAGGCCTTGGCTACTGAACCTTTTTCTCCTAAGCAAGTTTTTGTTGCCAATTTACGACATCAAAAATAGATGGTTGATTGACATGCTGCCAGAGGAGCGCAACTTAAAGCCAGAATGCAGTGGCTAAAAATTGGGGACCATGTTTCTAAGGAGTTCTTTCTTGCTCTTCGAGCTAGACATTCCTCACACGGTATTAAGAAAATCAAAGAGGACAATACTATTCATAGAGATCTGCCAGACATTCTCTAGTCTTTTGTAAGACATTATGAAAAAGTTTTCACTGCTCAAGATTACACTCCTGAGCGACATACTGATTTACAGGATTGTCTTGATGTTGTTCCAAAAAGGCTATCCATAGGCTAGACTCGCTTCTATGATTAACTATTGACCACTGAAGACCTTAAAGAATCTGTCTACTCTAGGGATGATGGGAAAGCTCCTGGAATTGATGGCTTTCCTTGTGAGTTCTACAAAGCCCTTTGGGATTGTTTAGGAAAAGATTTACACAATGTTTACCTTCAAGCTTTTCATTCAAATTCTTTAGGAAATATTATAAATCAAGGCAACATTAAGTTCATCCCTAAAGCTGGCGATCCAGAGGATATTTGCAACTAGAGGCCCATTACCCTCCTCAACGTCTCTTACAAAATCATTGCTAAAGCCCTTTCACTCAAACTCTGCAACCTGCTTCCTTTGATTGTCTGCCCTGAACAAATAGGCTTCATTAAATCTAGATATATATTAGATAATATCATTGCAATTTGGGAGGGAATGGAATGGGCTCGAGAATCAAACCAAAAAGTAATCTTTTTAAAAATTGATTTTGCTAAGGCTTATGATTGCATTGAATGACACTTTATCCTTGCAATGCTTGGAGCATTAGGCTTTGGACCCTCTTTTATTCAATCTGTCAAAATGCTCTTTTTAGATGCCTCTGCTTGTATCACTATTAATGGCCAACAGTCTCATACTTTTGGCCTTTTCAAATCAATCCGGCAAGGATGCCCTCTTGCTCCAAGCCTCTATGTTCTTGCAGTAGAAGGTTTTGGTTATCTTCTTTCTCATTCAGTTTCCAATTAGCTTTTTCATAGTATTTCTTTACCAAATTCTTCTAGCCAGCTGGTTAATGGTCATTTTGTTGATGACTCTTTTTTAACCTTACTAGAAGAAGAAAATTCTGTTAAAAATGCTCTTGGTTGTCTGGAGACCTTTTGTTTAGCCTCAAGTTCTTCCATTCAGTGGCATAAGATGTTATGCTACAGATAGTCAATACTTCCCATTCCTCATTGGCTTCAACAATATGGCTGGCACTGGGTTGGCCATGGTGAAATTTTTAGATTCCTGGGTATTCCTATTGTGGTCCAGGGCACTTTTGCCACCCTATGGCAAGTTGTTCTTACTCATGTGGAACAAAAACTTGCGGTCTGGATTACTAAACCTCTTTCACTGGCTGGTAAATTCTAGGTTTGTTCTAAGATCTTGGCTGCAACCCATGTTTATTATTCTTCTTGTTGGGCTCCTTCAAAAAGCTCATATGCCAAACTGGAAAAACTCTTGCAGGATTTCCTATGGACCTCTTCTGATACTCACCATGGTTTTCACCATGTTACATGGGAGTTTTTCTTCCTTCCCAGAGATTCTGGAGGACTTGGTATTCTTTCTACCCAATGCCAAGGAACTACCTTGGCTATCAAATGGATTATTCGTGGTCTCACTGGTTGTGAGGCATGGAAGGTTTTACTCCGGCATAACATTGAAATGGGACATCCTATGCACAAACCAGCTTGGAAAGGAATTGGTTTTTCTACTCTCCTTGTCATGAGAGAACCAATTCAAATCTCAGGCACGTTTGTGGTTAAAAGCATTTCGAAAGCCTGGGAAAAAGTTAAACCTTGGTTATGCTGGTTTGGTGATGGTTTTTGTGGTGGTCTTCAATCACCTTAATATTTGGTGGTCACCTCTCCTAGCTTCTGCAACTCAACCTTTGGCTAAATTGCAAGGTTTAAAGGCTCTCAAATTTCACAAGAAAAGGTGTTCAAACCCTTCAGGATATGTTTCACAGGGCCACTATGAGCCTTTTGGCTTGGGAAGCATTCTGTGTTAAATTTTCTCTTTCAAAAGTTGATAAGCCTACTTTTCACAGAATCATCATGGCTATTCCACCTGAATGTTTCACAAGGTTGGAATTCAGTCCAACAAGCCATGGTGGAAGGACTGGAAATGGTATCCAGAAACACCTTTCCATTATTTCAAGCCACGGATAGCTTACAGGTGGCTTTCAGCTCATTTACCCATGGCTGCCACTCTTAATAAGTGTTGGCTTATTCATAGCTCTTTGAGTCTTTGGCATTCTAGGTTTAAAACTGTTTGGTCTGCCATTCTTGAGCCAAAATGTGCTCATTTTGCCTAGTGCATTCTCTTTCAAAGTCTTCCTGTTGGTACTAGGCCATTTCATCTTGGGGTCCAGGATCCCTATTATCCTTTTTGTGGACAGGCTGAAATGATTCAGCATCTCTTCTTGTATTGCACCAAAGCTCAACAATTCTGGCTATGGATTCATGATTTCTTTTGCCCTTTCAAACCTAAGACATTAACCTGGCAAATCATCTTGCTAGGTGATTCACCCAGGTTTCTTGAAAAATTTACTCAAATATGGCATATTTTCAAAGTGGAGATTTTATTTGCATTATGGAAAGATCGTAATTCTTGTATATTTTCAGAAAGCAAAATTGGAACTTCTATTTCTCTATACATTAAAACTATTATCTGTTCTAATGTTCTTCTATAGATTCAAGTGCAAGCTAACAAATTTGCCTTGGAGGTGGCTCACTTACAAGAGTTGTTGGATCATTGGCGGAATGCTCCCTGCACTGTGGCTCATGTTCCTCCCTCACCATCCTCTGCCAGAGCTCACTCTCCTAATAGACGCAAAAGTGGTTTGGCCAAAGATTCTTAGCCTCACTCCCAGCCTGCTCCACATTGCGGTGCTCACTGGCGCAAGCGCTCAGCCTCTCCACATCCACGTGGTTGGACCTCTGGCTATGCTACAAGTGTAGCTAGGGATAACATGGGGTGGCCCATTATGGATAATGCAAGTAATGCTGGTTGGCCTGCAATGGACAATGCAGGCAGGAATGCTCCTGGTTCTTTTCATCCACCAAGTACAGGGTGGGATAATACTAAGGTTTTCCCTCAGTTGAATTTGGCTATCTCACCTTAGCACGAGGGGCCAAATGTTCAGAATGAAGAACAGGAAAATGAAGATGGCTAGGCTTTGCCTGATGTCAACCCGGACCCCACTGATATTTGGGGGAAACTGGATGACAGGGATCCGCCATCTGTAGTAATGGCATTTGTAGCTTAATTCTCTTTTTTTAGTATGATTTTATATGGGTTTTGTACCCTTTGATACTTTTTTCTACATCTTTCTGGGCTTAGCCCATGTGACTTTTGGGGTGTGCCTTTTTACCTCCCATTATTTTTTTGTGAAGTGTTATTTTCTTTTAATAGATAATCTACATTTTCATCCAAAAAAAAAGCCTTAACCCTTAAAAGAACGACTTTAGATTTTGAACTCACATCCTCAACCAGTAGAATTATATAATTAATGGAATTTTGTAGCAAAAGGATATTCACCAAAAACTGTTCATTCCTTCCTTGCCATCATCATTTGTCTCCTTCGAGTTTGAATTGTAATAAACCTTGTTCTATTTCACAATGACACTTAAATGAAATTTTAAAATTCCTAACTTCCAATCTTTCTATATTTTCAAATTAACAAAGTTTATTTGTTTGAGTATCATTGATGGTGGAGATGTAAAAGGACTTTGTCAATGCAAAAGAAAATTATTTTTATAAGCTATGTAGTTGAGAAAGAAATATCATTGTTGTAAATCTCCTAGTAATTTTCTAATTTTCTAATTTTATAGTTTACAAACTTTCTAATTTTTAAATTCCCTAATATCCTACTTTTTTAATTTACACTTTTATCCTTTCTATTTAATTCTCTATTTTTCTAATTTTCTTTTTCTTTTTATTTTATATTTTTATAATTTATTAATTTTATTAATTTGTATTTTTCTAGTTAATTGTTTTTTAATTTTCTATTTAATTTTATAATTTTCTAATTTCCTAATTAACTATTTTTATAATTTTTTAAATTCTAAAATCTCCTAATATTATATTTTGTTATTCAATATCTGGTACTTAGTAATTTTGTAACTTTGTAACTCAATAATGTTAAAGGGGTTGTGATCAAGTGGTAAGGTCATAAGGTTTTCATGTTGGAGGCTATGGTTCAAATCCCCCCAAGTGACATCTTAGTGCCCAATGGGTCTATTGAAGCAATATCCATGTTTAGTTAGAGCATACTTTAGTTAGAGCAATAACCCCACAGATGATATAAGAGGAGTAGGAGTGGTATCCCCATAGGATAAGCTAGAGGAACACATGAGGACCAAAAGTAGTATCCCCACATGAGAATTTGGAGGAGTGCAGAAGGAGTAGGAGTAGCATCCCCTTAGGAGAAGTTGGTGAAGTGCATGAGGAATAGGAGAAGTATCCCACTAAGAGAAGCTAGAGAGAAGGTAGATGCATATGCCAAGGAGTTGAAGTTGTATGGTACGCCCATAAGTGAAGTAGGAGAGAAGGTAGATGTGTAGGCAAAGGAGAAGATAAAAGAGTGGATACCTATAGAAGAAATAGATGTGTGGTATCCCACAAGTGAAATTTTAAGTTCAATAGTATCCCCACAAGTAGAGAAATAGTTAGAGCAATGATCCCATAAATTGTATTGTAAGGGATGCGGGGCTCGTTACCAAACTCTCACTAAAATATCTAAAAAAATTGTTACTCAACAATTAGTAATTTTGTAATTAACTTAATTTTATAATTTGTAATTTAATAATTCATAAGTATGTAATTTTTTGGTAATTTAGTAAATGTTAATTTTCTAATTTATTAATTTTGTAAATTTTCTATTTAATTGTATTTTTCCTATTCAATATTCTCTCACTTCTATAATAATGTCCTGAAATGATGTATACATGAGGTCATAGTTCATGGTGTTTCATCATAAACCACATAAGATGTCATTGAACCACCTAGTGTTTCCATGTTAGCCACCTAAGATGTGATTAAAATAAGTGTTTTGACATTGGCCACATAGGATGTGGTTGAACCTCCTGCATCCATAGTAGCCACGTTTGTAGTGTGTACATAATTTATCTAGTCTACTTCTTGTGTCCATTTTTTATGCTCATGTTTCAAGTTTGTATGTTGGTTGAAAATTCATGTAGCAATATCATGATTTAATTTATGCAAGATGTGTACACATTAGCCAAAGAGGGTGTCACTGAAGAAACTAGTGTTTCCATATTAGCCACACATGATGTGGTTGAACCTTCTATCTCCCACATCTGTCACATTCTTGGTGTGCATCTATTTGAGCAAACTATATATACAAAGTGTCTTGTCTACTTCCACCAATTTTTATTCTCAAGTATATTTCCTCTTATTAATTTAGGATATTACAATTTCCTCTTTCAACCTTTCACCAAGACTAGGCGAGGCACAAGTCTCCATTTTGGGGGGCATCAATAGTATGTATAGTTATAGTGTACATTGCATGATTTGGTTTTAAAGTTGATTATTAAATAATTGAGCATTGATCCTTTTTATTTTGTAGTCTCCAATTTTAAGAGGATGTACTACCTTTTTGTGAGGGGTGAGGGTAGTACTACAAGAGAGCATACCACTAGTTCACATAAAACTAAGAATCCTCTTAATTTTGATGATGAGGTCATTTAGTACACTTTCAAAGACTTGTACTTCATTTTGAACACTTGTATTTCATTTTAGAAATTGATTCATGTATTTCATTAAGTTTTCATAGACTTGTATTTCATTTTGGACACTCTCACATCATAAAATGTCCCCCTAGGACTTTTACCTCCTAAGGTTTAGCTCTTGGGTCCCTTAGATTTAATTATGCAAGTTCATTTTATCTCTCGATGAAGAATCCCTGAAAACCCATGTCAAATGGGACCTAGGGAGCATTGTTGAACTTAAGCCTTGCCAAAAATAGGACCCAGGGCTTGGGGGCTCATGCCCTAGTCCTACCCTATTTTGGCAGGGTCCCAAATTTTAATGACAACAATTACCATTAGAGGTGTTCCTTGTCGGCATTTCAAGTTTGAATTATGAAATTAAAGTGGGAATGCATATATAAGCATGTTTAGGGTTTCATTTGTAAACTAGAAGATGATTATGATATTTTTAGCAAACTTATGATTTTAGAGAATTCAAAGCAATCATTGTTGTAGAGCAAAATATTGTTGTTGTGCTTGTTATTGTAGATTTGGCTTCATCTTCTCATGTTGTGAAAGATCTTCATCTACATGTGAGCAACACCTCTGAGGTGATATCTATTTGTGTTTAAATCAATCATTTCTCAATTTGTTTTTACCTCTATCCTGCAAGGATACACACTCTCTATCTAACAATGGTGTTGGAAGGCTTGAATGCCATTTTGAGGCTTGACCGAGGCAAGCTCCTAAACACCACAACCCCCAACCCCATTCCTTGTGATTGCAGGTGATAGGTGTCGTATCTTGTGAAGTGGACTTGCAGAGGTCTGTGGTAGAGTATGTAGATTCCAGATCTAAGGAAAAGAGCACTACCAAGGCTTGGGTGCTCGCCCCAAAGCCCTCCAGATTTATAGGGCAAAAAGTCTTTAAGACAATGGTGATCAGTAGCAGACAAGTTCTGGGAATCCCTGAAGAAAGTACTACCTTGGGATTTGGTGCCCGCACCCTTGACCCCAACTTTTCAACATCCTAAATCTCAAAATCTGGTATGTATCTAATTGACATTTAATATCTCTGTGTGTGAGCATTTGTCAGAATTCATCTGTTTATTTATGATTTTGCATAATTAGGGTTTTGAGCATAATCAGGCTTAAATTAACATATTAATTAACAAATTCCAAGTTTTCTCTTCATTCCAAGTGACAACCAACCTACAGTTGAATTCACTTTCATAAAGTAGTGATTCTACTTGGCTGAATGTCCTTGAATGTATGTAGTGAAAGGAAGATCTAACTACACCTTACATAGAATTAAAAATTCCCTCTTTTTCTACATTACATTTTGGTGAACCCATGTTTTTCTAAGAATTGCATCTTTCTAACTGTTATACATCATATTTGAATTCATACATTTCATTTTACATTCATATATCTTGAAAATTTTTGAAAAATTTGGCATTCTAGGCTTGCATTAGGGCATAGTTTGCATCAATTTCATTACATTTCATCTAATCTCTAATTTTTACATCAGATCTGATATAAATTATAGAAATTCATCTTCTTACAATCTTTTGCATTGCATCTTCATGTTAAAATTGCTAGGGTTTGTTTGAAATTTTGAATTTTACTCATAACCTAGTGATTTCAAAAACTAGGGTTTGTAGTCAAAATCTTATTTCAGATTTTACTACTCATCTTAGGCACTCATTCAAATCTGATTTGTTTTTAGTGTTGCATTATTGTGTGTCTTTGTATTCATATCTCAAAAATTTGCATTTACACATAGTCAATTTAAACAAAAACTAGCATTTTCACTTATTTTTCCTTAAAATTGCACTTGCATTGAGCATTGTAGGACTCTAACATTATTTTGAGATCTGAGATGAGTTGTTTGACATCATAAATCTGATTAGAATTAATTCATACATCATTTTGCATATGTTCGTGCTTTAATTTCACAATTAGGGTTTAAAATCCTTGCATTTTCACTATATTTTAACTTATCATCCATCTAGATTTGCATGATAGGTGTGTTGTGAAGGATATTGCTGCATTATTGGATGGATATAAAGGTTTTAATTCACTTCCCTTCATCAATATTGTCACAACACTATCTCTTTTAGACTTGTTTGCATTGAAAAGGTGAAAAAAGTGAACATTGTAGGTGCATAAACAAGCATAAGTTGGCATTGTTTTTTTGCATTCAATCTAAATACATAAAATCATAATTTGGGCCTTGTTGTGTTGTACTCTTTCCTCCTACCCATTGTGTTTGTTGTCAAATATTTGTGTTTTTTTAGCCTGTTCCCTCAAACAAGTGTTTAGGAGTGAAATAGTCACGCATCTAAGGTTCCTTAATCATCACAAAAACTTTGCATGTCTTGTTTTTTGATGTTACAAGACATTTCAAGATGGAATATTCATGTAAATCTTTGCATGGGTATATCTTGGATTTTGAAAATTTCTCTAATTTCACTAATGAGAACCCTCATGTTTTGGAACACATAGCGTGTGTACATGATATTGACGTTTCTAAATATTCTATACACGAGGTTAAATTAATTTTTATATACATAATTTTTATAGCTTCACATTACTCATAGGAGCATATTCTTTGATATTAGAAGATTTAACCAAATTTATCTCTAGGAATCCTCATGAGAAAGATGAGTGTAAAAATCACTCTTCCGTTAATGCCTTGGAATTGATAGCTAAAGAATATGATGATGATGATTCCATAGGTTATCCTACTCATCCTATAGTTGAATGCTCAAGAACCTTAGATGAGAAGACTATGGATAGCTCTATTGTGGTTGTAAATTCAAGTCCCTTAGACATCACTAATGATACAACACCTAATCTTCCTACCAACACCTTACCTTTATTTCATTCCAATGCTCTCCCTGGCCAAGATGAAGCATTAGTGGATGAGAAAAGGTATCTCACATTAAATCCTTAAGGGATAGATGTTAGGTATAATCAAAAGGACAACAATGTTAATTCAACTAATAGACTTATTCCACTCACTAAGGGGTTACTTGATAAATGTAACAATGTTTCTAAGATGGTTATGTGGGGAGCACCTAATGCACCTTCTTGCTTCAAACCAGTGATTATGGTTCAAGGTGATCAAAAACCATCTCGACCCCCAGATTACATTTTAAACTATGCAAGACAAATCACTCAAGGAAATCAAGGTGTTCAAAATGTGTCACAACAACCACATCACAATGTGATTGCTCACACATATAACACCTATAACAACAAGCAAAGTTAGCAAGCACCTCATGTGCCTGTCTCTCTTCCATGTTATCAACCTATGCTCCCTCCACCACCTCATGTTACTCATAAAAGTGGTCAAGAATATGGTCTAGTCGTGCAGCTTCGTGCTACTCTGGCTAAGATTTCTCTTTGAAATTTAATACAAGCATCACCTACATACCATGGAATGCTCTAAGAAGCTCTACAAAAGGTGATTGTACCACCTATTGTTAAGCCAAATGATGTAGCAGCTCTGTTAGATTATATGCATGCGACAAAAATAGATATTCTCTTTCAACCACACGAATTACCATCAATTGAAGTTCAAAACCAATATGATCCACTTTTAATATTTGCCATGATAGATAAAAAGTTGGTAAAGTGAGTTATGATTGACAATGGATCAGCTCTTAATGTTTGTGGCATGAACTTACTACACAAAATAAAGGTCAACACATCTTTAATCAAACTAGGTAGGCTTAATATCCATGGCTTTGATAACGTTGGTAGACAATCCTTGGGTAATATAACTTTACCTATAAAGGTTGGACCTATGACTTTGTCTACCCTATTTCATATCATGCCTAGATCAATTTCATATAATATGATTCTTGGTAGACCATGGATCCATGCCATGGGGGTAGTTCTGTATACCCTTCATAGATCAATAAATCTTATTTATAAAAACAAGCTCTAGATCATTGAAGCCAATCCTGACCCAGATAACTGTTTACATATTGAACTACAAAAACAAGTTAAAAATCAGCAAAGTCTAAACAATTTACGAGTTGATTCAACAATACCTCTTGCCACAGATAATGTTGTAAAAGACTCTAAACCATCAAATGCACTTTTTGGTGATTATTGGGGTTCATTATAGTTTACTCCTTCCTTTAATGGGAATATAAACTTAATAACTTTGGCACATCAAAACTCACATTGATCTCATCCAAGAAATCTTTCGAAACACCTAAGAAATCTAAAATCTCCTTGGTAGAAAATGAAGACAATACCCTTACTTATACTTTAGATTATGAGACCTACGAAGCTTCACCATCCTCTAAAGAAATGAACTCTCTATATGGTCGTGCATTTTAGATTTTGTACAAAAATTGTGACTATGCTTGTAATGGATGTGGTGTAAATCAACAAGGAATCAGAGTACCTTAACAAGTTGCTAGAATTAATTACACAACCGGTATGGGACATCGCTCTTTGAAACCCACAAAGCCTCTTGTTGTCCTAAACTTAATGTTAATGCAATATCAACAAGACCAAATCAACATGCAAGATATTCTAAGCTAATAGACAAGAATTATCCTCTAAGAAATATCATGTTCAATAAGGTAAGTATTTCTCCCTCTTTAAGCCGCACTCATAGCAACTATTATAGTTGCTCTCAAGGGTGGCCTCCTCCTAGACATGTACATTGTTAGCATTGTGTTGTATCAAGTAAGTGTTTCTAATCCTTTCTCTCTCATGTTGTATTCCCCCGTGATGTGTTATGTGTTGTCTAGGCCTCCTAGGATGACCCTTGGTACTCTTGTAAGGTTAAGGATACTAGGAGACTGCCTCTGTTTGACCATTATTCTATTTGTATAATCATTCTTCTATATTTCTCCTCTCTTCTATTTTATTGTTGTGTGTCATGCCTTAGGGGCATAGCATTATGGTTGGTGACCTGGGGGTACCTTCCTACATGATGACCCTAAGGCACTTGTTCTCCTCTCTTGATTTATTGTTTACCTTCTTCTAGTGGTTCTATCTAGTTGGCGGATGATGAAAAACAATAAATACTGATATGGACCAAGAGTCCCTTTAGCAAGCAAAGAAAAAATAGACCTTGTTCATATATGATGACAGGGTTGATATATTTATCCAACACTTGACTAATAGATTCTCTCCATGTGATATCTGATGTTGTCTTATCTTCTCTAACAAGTTCATAACAATACATATGCTCCATGCACTTTGATTATTTTGAATCTCACCTTGGTTACACTCAGTTCTAAGATTTCTACAGTATAGCCCCACAGTTATACTTAGCTTCCAAATCCGTAGTATAACCTTGCTTCTTTATGTGACTATTTTCATGCATTTTAGTTATCTTAGCATATTGTGTGTTTGTGGAAACATTCAGTGATTGTGAAGCACATGTCACCTTGGGGGCATGGGCTATGCGAGAGCATTTGTTTCCTTGTGTGTTTTCTCTCTACCTTAACATGCTTGATATCAGTACACAACATCAACCATCTTAAGGTGGGGCATATAAGGTAAGTTGTCTGATGATTTTGGTACTAACGAAGCATGTTTGTAAGCCTTCTATGGAGGTAAGATGTTGTATCTCCGGTGCGACTACACATCTTTATCTATATTGCAATCAAAAATCCCTCTACAGAGGAAAGACATCATGTATATCCTTTTATTCAAAATCCCTCTGCGTGAAGCACGTTGGTGTATCTCTTGAGCTAGTACATATCCTTTTATTTCAAAAGTCCTCCGAGTAGGCGAGGTTGGATCTGAGACTATCCTCCCTTAAGCGTGTCTTTGGTGGTTGTTGTGGCATAAGCCTAACTATCAGGTGTGCCTATAGCATGTTTGAGATGGTGGGAACTTAGCAATAAGCTCCTTCCATCACCTTGTTTGCCATGTTTAAGACGTATAATATGTCTCTGGCATGCTATATGACGCTCATGCATTCTGTGTGTCTTCTGTGTGTTTTCCCCCATGTGTAGTCTCAAGAGCATGGTGAAATGCCCATCCTACACTCAGGCTTTGTATGGCATGTTTGTTCCCAAGTATAGTCTCAAGAGCATGGTGAAATGCCCCTCCTATGCTTTGGGATTTATATGGCATGCTTGTTCTCAAGTGTAGTCTCAAGAGCGTGGTGAAATGCCCCTCCTACCCTCTAAGATTTGTATTGCATGTCTTCTCCCCCATATGTAGTCTCAAGAGCATGGCGAAATGCCCCTCCTACATTTTGGGGTTGTGTGTTGCATTTTTACTTTCCCACATCTGCATCTTTATATATGAAAAATGAAAAAGAAAATCAAGTGTATTCTCTGTGACTACTCTTGTGTCTTCTCAATGTTTTGCATGCCTGTAACTATCTTCTCCATGTTTTGCATGCCTGTAACTATCTTCTTTGTGTATTGCATGTTTGTGATGTGTTTTATAGTGCTTACCTGAGATTAGGGACTAGAAATAGTCTCCCAATCTTGGTGTATGCCTTAGCTCTAAGTGCCTGGTGTATTTGATGTGTTTGTTGACCATACTTTAATGCATGTATGGGTCATAAGATCATACATACATTAAAGTGGGGGCTAAATGTTACATCGTAAAATGTCCCCCTAAGACTTTTACCTCCTAAGGTTTAGCTCCCGGGTCCCTTAGATTTAATTATGCATGTTCATTTTATCTCCCGATGAAGAATCCCCAAAAACCCATGTCAAATGGGACCTAGGGGACATTGTTGAACTTAACCCTTACCAAAAATATGACCCAGGGCTTGGGCACTCATGCCCTAGTCCTGCCCTATTTTGGCAGGGTCCCAAATTTCAATGAAGACAATGTTACAGTTAGAGGTGTTCCTTGTCAGCATTTCAAGTTTGAATTATGAAATTAAAGTAGGAATGCATATATAAGCATGTTTATGGTTTCATTTGTAAACTAGAAGATGACTATGATATTTTTGGTGATCTTATGATTTTAGAGCATTCAAATCATTCATTGTTGCAAAGAAAAATATTGTTGTTGTGTTTGTTATTGCAGATTTGGCTTCATCTTCTCATGTTGTGAAAGATCTTCATCTACATGCAAGCTACACCTCTAAGGTGATATCTATTTGTGTTTAAATCAATTATTTGTCAAATTGTTTTGCCTCTATCTTGCAAGGATACACACTCACTATCTAACAATGGTTTTGGAAGGCTTGAATGCCATTTTGGGGCTTGACTAAGGCAAGCTCCTAAACACCACAACCCCCAACCCCATTCCTTGTGATTGCAGGTGACGGGTGTCATATCTTGTGGAGTGGAGTTGCAGAAGTCTGTGGCAAAGTATGTAGATTCTAGATCTAAGGAAAAGAGCACTACCAGGGCTTGGGCACCTGCCCCAAAGCCCTCTAGATTTGCAGGGCAAAAAATCTTTGAGATAGTAGTAATCATAAATTGACAAGTTCTGGGAATCCCCAAAGAAAGTACTACCTTGGGCTTTGATTCCCGCACCCTCAACCCTGACTTTTCAACATCCTGAATCTTGAAATCTGGTATGTATCTAATTTTCATTTAATATCTCTATGTGTGAGCATTTGTCGAAATTCATCTATTTATTTATGATTTTGCATAATTAGGGGTTTGAGCATAATCGAGATTAAATTAACATATTAATCAACAAATTCCAAGTTTCCTCTTCATTCCAGGTGACAACCAACCTGTAGCTGAATCCATTTGCATAAAGTAGTGATTCTACTTAGCTAAATGTCCTTGAATGTATGTAGTGAAAGGAGGATCTAATTACACCTTACATCGAATTAAAAATCCCTCTTTTTCTACATTACAGACACATGTGCTTATGTCTCATTTTGGACACTTGAGGTCATTGAGTATAGATTTTACAATGCTTATACTTCCATTAGGAGAAATGGGAAGTAATGAAATTTGTTGATCTAAAATATAAATATTCCTTAATAAAACTTATAATAAGTTGAGAAGGAGATAGTAGATATAATAGAAGAAAACATGACACATCATATATGTGGGAAAACTCATTCAGCTAAAAACCCACCGCCAAAAATAGACCTAAATATATTACTTCAAAATTCAAGCTTATAATAGCTAGAAAACCTCCACTAATGATGTGTCCCATGTGTTAACACATTGACAACATGTTGATACTTATCCTTAAATTCAAATTATACAAGACCCTACAATAAAATTTGAACTAATGTAAAGGCTTGTATATATAGAATTTTCTCATCATGTAAACCAATTGGGGCTTAAACAAAATCATGGGCTAAATTCAATTCCCTTCATGAGTAGTCAATAATCCTAAAATAGAATGTAACTTTTAATGTGTAAGATTCTTCCTTTGAACCCTCCAATTTGGACACTTCACTTTGGAAGCATTCAAAGATGCTCTTATATGTCACAGACATACCCATGTAATCTCCCATTTGACTAGTTAACTAGTCAAACTAGGTGCTCCAATTTGGAAGAGTAACACCTCTTCCAAGATGCTCTAATTATGGGGGTTGTGTTTCAGGCCCAAGGCCTACTCTTCTTTCTCAAGGTTGAAAGAATAAGTCCATCCTAGCCCTCAACCACAAGCAGTAATGCCCCTATAGATGGTAGGGCATTTTTCTACTTTCCCTAAGGATGAATGCACCAACCACAATGCTACCCATCAAGGAACAAGACCAACCCACACAAATACTTCTTTCTTAGGGCCAAAGGATGCCCCTACTATAAATATAAAGAGGTGGAGGGACCCAATCTAAATATGAAATGGGGATCAAACCCAAACTAAGTTACCAAACCACTTAGATCCAAACTATTCAAAAAAATGATCCAAGATGCTCTTTTAGGTCTACTTTTTAACCCCTTCTTACATATTCTATTGCATCACCCCCACAAATACTTCTTAGGGCCAAAGGATGTCCCTACTATAACTATAAACGGGTGGAGGGACCCAAGCTAAAAATGAAATGGGGATCAAACCCAAACTAAGTTACCAAACCACTTGGATCTAAACTACTCAAAAAAATAGTCCAAGATGCTCTTTTAGGTCTACTTTTTAACCCCTTCTTACATGTTCTCTTGCATCCATCATAACAACTTGGATAAGTGTCAAAATATGTTATACATAGAATCTCAAGATTCCCCTATGTGTGGCACCCCATTTGAAGAGGGCCCATTACAACATATGTAATATTAAATAATTAGAAATTCTATTACTAAGAATTTACAAGGTGGTACAGTACCAAATACCAACATTGAGCTCATTTACTATAGTTTGGACACTTGTATGTCTAGTATATTTTTAACACTTGTATTTATTATATATTTGGACACTTTATATTAAACACTAATCACTAATTTATAGATCACTTATTAATCACTAATTTACAATTAATAATCAACAAACAATTTACTAATTAATAATCACTATTCACTAATTTATAATTTATTGTAACGTCAGAAAATGTCCCCTTGGTGGCTTTTCCCTCTTTAGGTTTAGCTCTCGGGTCTTTAGTGTCAATTTAGGACATCTTACATCATAATTTAGCATCCTGATGGAATGAACCCTAAGTATCATGATAAATGGGGCCTAGGGGGACCCCTTGAGCTTAACCCTACCCAAAATAGGGGGGAGGACTTGGACGCCCACGCCCTAGTCTTACCCTATTTTGGGTCAGGCCCAAATTTTAAGTGTCAGTTTATGACCGTTATTTGGTCCCTAGGCCGACATGATAAGTTTGAATTTACGAAATCTTGGCGGGAATGTCTATAGTTGCATATAAAAGCATGTTTAGGCATTCATTTAGAAACTAGATGGCAATTGTGAACTTTATGCATTCTCAAGGTGATTCAAGGCTTTTATTGTGTTGCAAGAGCAGATTGGTGTTGTCTATGTGTTTGTGTTTGTAGATTTGAGCATCCGTTTCCTCATGGAATGAAGAGCATCTACCTCTCATGAGATTTTCACTACAAGGTGACATTTATTGTGTTTGTGATCATTATTTCATTTGGATTTTGCCTCTGCCTCACAAGGGCATGCACTCTCTATCTGACAAAGGTGTTTGAAAGACTTAAGTGTCCTTTTGGGGCTTGACTAGGGTAAGCTCCTAAACACCACAACCCCCTCCCAAAGTTTTCATGGTTGCAGGTTGATGATATAGACAAAGTGAAATTGTAGGAGGGCATATTGGAGTGTCAAAATTGCATATCAAAGAAAAAAAGAGCACCTTGGACTTGGGCACCTGCTCGTTAGTCCTCAAAGTTTTGTGACGGGAAAATCTCTGAAATAGTAGAAACAAGTTACAAATTGAGTTTCCAGATCCTGACAAAAAGCAGGGCCTTGGCCTTGGGCACTTGCTCTTTAGTCCCTAACTTTTCTGCCTCAGAACCTCAAAAATAGGTGCACAGTCATTTGTAATTTTACATATTTCTACAAAAGCATTTTTTGTTATTCATCTATTTACTTCGGTATTTGCATAATTAGGGTTTTGATGTGTAATTGAGTATAAGAGAAGGAAAATTGATAATCAAATACCCTAATCCAAGTTTCCCTACATTTGTAAGCAACCAAGGACCTGATAGTGCTCTGCCACTCAATCCTAAGGTCCTTGAATGTAACAGGTGAAAGGAGGATTTAAACACTAAAGTAAACAATCCAAATTTTACCCTAAACATTTTGGTGAACCAGTGTTTTTGGAATTAATTACAACTTGCTGAGTGTTTGTCTTTAGATTTGGGTTGATTTCATTCATTGATATAGTCATTCAACTTATTGCATTGAGAGAATCACAAAAAAAATTGAAAATTTTGAAAATTTTGGAAAATTTTGGAAACCCTAACTTGCATTTTCATATAGGTTTCTAATTTTTTCTTAATTTATGATTTTTACATCATATTTGATATAAACTATAGAAAATTACAAAAATTCAATAATTTGCATTGCATTTTCATCATATAATTGCTAGGGTTTTGTAGAAATTTTGATAATTTTCATATAACCTAGTAATTCCAAAATCTAGGGTTAGTAGGCAAAATCTTCTTTCAGTAGTGACTCATTAAAACTTTCATTTGGCTGTAGTCTTTCATTTTAGTGTAAATTTGCATTTAGATTTCAAATATTTGCATTTTTGCATAGAAAATTTCAACAAAAATCTAGCAATTTTCAAGCATTTTCATTAAATTTGCAATTGCATTTTGCATATTAGAGCTTGGAATTAATTTTCAGATCTGAATACACTTAATTTTCATCATAAATCAGACTTCAAAGCATTCATATAGCATTTTGTGTCAAGATCTCAAACCTAGGGCTTGAAAAACATTGATTTTCACTAGATTTGGCCTTATCGACTCTCTAAATTTGCACAATAGGTGTGTTGTGAAGAATATTTTTGCATTAATTTTCTATTATCATGGTAATTATTTTCTTCCCCTCCTAAAAATCTTCACAACACCCTTTTATCGGGCTCTTATATTGAAAATTTGGTGAAAAACTACACATTTTTGCTATTTTTGCCTTAGGGTTTGGCCTAGTTTTCACTCCAAGTGTGTTGTGACAAATTTTATGGATTGAGGTGACTGATATCATCATTTTCATTTTCTGAACCTCCTAAATTTCATTACAACACCCCTTTTTCTAGGTCTTGGAGTTGAAAAACCGTGAAAAATAGCCTATTTTTGCTATATTTTCACTAGGGGTTGACCTTGAGTAGCACTAAAAGCGTGTTATTACTAATATAACTTGTTGTCAATCATCATTTTCCTCACAACACCCTTTTTCATGCTCTTTTGCATCGAGATTTGGTGAAAAAATTTGCATATTTTCACTATATTATTGACTTACCGTCATCTTAGATTTGCATCAAGAGCGTGTTGTGAAGGATCTTATTGCTATATCAGACTGATATCAGGCATATAAATTTCTTCCCCTGATCAAAATTCTTATAGCACCTTTGCTTTCATTCATTTGCATTGAAAAAAGTACAAAAATCAAGCATTTAGGTCACCTTTTGCATATAGTCTTACACTTGTCTTTCGCATACTTTCAGAAAAACTTCTCAAAATCTGATCTTACATTGAAATGGCACCTTCATGTCATTTTTCAATGGTATATTTGCATACATTTATCAAAGATCTTGATTTTGACCAATTTTTAACCCTCATGAGTGAATATCCTATGATATTAGAAAGCTTAATTGAGTTCTTCTCCATGAGTAGCAATGAAAACGATGATGGTTGTTGTTCTCAAAATCAGCTACGCTCATTTTTGTAGACAACCCCTACAAAACTTGTCTGTTTCATAATCTACACTCTAAGTTTGCTAATTGAGACAAGATTCTCTTGATCCCATGCGAAGTCGTATGGCATCCTAAACTAGTTTACGACATTCCTCGAATCAATCCCTCGATGTTTGCGCAAATCGATTCGGTTGTAAATAAACCAAAATATCAGTTTTGGTCATCTTTAGGGTGTTAGTAAAATTTTTAAGTCTTTACATGTAAAGTCGGCCTAAACCACTGCTTTTACATGTCTTTTTTTTTTCACTTATGTAAAGTCGGCAAAAAATGCCGCTTTTACATCATTTTTCCTTTCTTACATGTCTGAGCGGTGCTTTTTACCATCATTACATGTTCTTGTTGAAAAGTTGTTGCACATGTGGGGTCAACGATTTTTTCCGCCTTTGCATTTTTGTGAAGACTCGTGTAAGGTAGGCCGAAATCGCCGCCTGAGCAAGATCTCTGAGATCTTCAACTTTGAGTGGCATTAATGGCTATTCGTGTGAGGTGTTAATGGTTTGTTTAAAAGCTTTTTAATATGTTTTTTTTCATTGTTTCTTTTGTCATTTCTTTTCCTAATACTTCCTAATCAGTCATTGGACTCTCCTCACATCATCCTACTATATCATTTTACCACATTCATCATCGTCAAACTTAGGGTTTCCTCTGATTGAACAGGTAAGTCTTTTAATCACTTTCATTTCCTTTTTTAGGGTTTCCATTAGTATAATGGTTTGAATGGCTTTATTTGTTTGATTTTGTTATAAACTTCTGTCAAATGTTGTGTTCCCATTTGTTGTGGTCATCTTTGTCTTGGTCTTGTTTCGTTTTGTAAACACGTGTTTACTGCATCATCAAAAATCTCTGATTGAACTATGCCCTAAGTTTCATACCAACCTGTTGTTGGTTTTTGCTAATCAAGCATCAAAACCAACTCGCAGTTCATTGAACTTGCTGATGTTTGCCATAATCAGCTATATTAATCGCTTTAACATGTTTTATGTTGTGAAAGAGTTAAATGCATTGTCGGCATTAATTGTCGCTTATTCATTTGAGCATTTTACATGAAGACCTTGCAAACTATGCCAGCTCACATGATCAGTGAAAAAACCTGCCCGAACACATTTAAACTTCCCTAGCATGCAATGTCAGTGTTTTTCGCCACCTTAACACACATCTTTCCAAGAAACTACATGCAATAGTGGTGTTTTTCTCTGACTGTACATGATAATCAAAACTTTTCCCAAACACATGTACAATTGGTGAAAACACCCGCTTCTGCAAATGCAAATATTCCCTCATGCAGGAGCGGTTATTTTGAATGCTCATGCATATTTTACTGAATTTTTCTCAACACTTGGAAAATTCACCTTTTAAGACCTATTAGCCTACTTTTGCCTTTGCCTCAATTTGCGTGCACTCAAGCCCTTCAACGCATGCTTCCATGTCCATGATCATTGAATCGCAGTTATTCCAGTTTATCCATTTTTTCCCTAACTGCGAGATCATGGCCTTTAGCAGTTCTCAACCAACGTTCGTGGCAGATATCAATCTCAAAGTTCTCTTCAAGAGCTCATGTCAGAACCATCTCCGTCAAAGGCCAAAATCATGAAGTACAAGTACTAAGGTGTCTTTCTGGTGACAACAGTATAGTCAAACATTGATGAAATCAGAGACACAGAAATTGGGCATGTGGACATGCTAGAGTTTGTAGATAGGACAAAACAGACAAATCCTTCTAAGCCTATGTAGAAAATCATTGACAGTAATATTCATTTGGTTGCATCATTTCCAGTTTCTGCACACAATCCCGAGTTTGTTCTTCAGGTAGCCAGCCATTACAATAGAAACACTAGAGTTGTGAGGGATTCTCAGGGGAATGTAATCATGAGATTGGATGCAGAATTCCTGGACAAAATCTTCATGTGTCCACCCATTGAAAATATTGGACGGATTGACTTTGCTTAGGGGCAATAGGATTATGATAAGGATGTGGAAACTGCTAAAAGGTACATCAACAACAAATGGTTGAAAATCCCTAGAAGTAATTTGACTAGATGGCCAAAAGATCTTCACAGGAGTGACTTTGTTGAAGAAGTTTGTGATTTGATTACTCTCTTGAGTCGCATCAGAGGACTCCCTTCTGCTTCCAAATTCCAAGACTAGATGTACACTTACATCAAGGTGATTCTACAGGGTACTCAGAGAATATTCTGGTGAGAACAGATCAGCAATGCATTACACGAGCAACTGGTAAAGGTCAATACCACATTCAAATTTAATATGACCTCTTATCTTGTCTATGCTGCTGCAAGCATGAGAAACGTTCCAGGTTTAACTCAGGTAGGAGACAGGAGATTGATCCCAGTATATGAATATTACCCTCAAATCACTCTGAAGGGATCAATTCATCATTTTCAAAGGGTCAATGATGCATTCTTTTCCATATTCATGTGCTTATGGGATAGTGAACTTGTTCAGAAAAGGGTCTCTGATGAAGCTTGGCATGTTGTGAATTCTTTTGGTTGCTTTTTCCTGTAATTTCCCACTTTTACATATCTTCGGGTAGGGTATTATCCTGGTTACCCTTATATGCTTCCATGGTATCCTAGTGACCGTATTGTTCTTATGGAGCTATGCAGACAACTGATTGTGGTGTACAATAAATAGATGGAGCTGAAGAAGTCAGGGATAAAGTTCCCTATTGAAATTGGGAGGTATTCGGTTTAATCAGCCAATAAAGCAAAAATAATTGATTCTGAATTACAACTGGTCACTATGAAGACTTACAAGAAAAGAGACCATTTTGACTTCAGAAGAGTTTAGGATAAGATCAAAAGGAAGTCAAACTTCCATGTCCCAACGGTTGAAGACATATGGGATGATCTCAGGACACAGAACAAGATCAGAAAGCTAGACTTCTGTAGACTTCACCTAAGTCAGATTGAAGAACTAGGCCTCGCTGATATTCCAGATGGAATGGAGGATGACGGGAATGTTCTAGATCGCAAATACAGCACAGAAAATGTTGACGCTTCACCTCTTCTAGAGGTGAAATGGTCAATCAAAGAAGAAACATCCATCAGGAAAAGGTTTCAACCAATACTGGCTAACACCAATGTGTGGTTGGAAAGTAAAGGGATTAAATTGAAAGAGTTCCTCACAGGGTCAGAGAATGAGACACAGGAGTAGACAGGCAAGAAGGCTAAGGACAAAACCAAAAATAAGAGTGACGCCCCTTCTTCTAAGATACACAAACCAAAGATCAAATTTGTATCCAAAGGAGGGAAGAAGAAGGAAACTGCAGAAACTTCCAATGTCACTGAGTCAAATGTTGAAGATACTAATGTTGATCAAATGGAGATTGAAGATGTTGAGGCTGAAGAACAAAATATTCAAAAGTCTAAGGATGATCAACAGGTGATAGTATCTGATAAATCTGATGAAGAAGATGAAACTGAACAAGGTGAAGATGAGGATGTAGAAAAGGAACAACTTGGTGATCCACCTCAATCTCCTGAGAAAGATCTTCCCACATGAACACAAGTTTCTACACCTCCTCCTCATGTTCCAATTTCAAGCTATAACTGTTGGTCATGATGTTAGTCATAAACAAGCATAGAATAAAAGTACACATTAACCTTTATTCATCTTGAAAGATATGATGAATTCAGAGAATTCATGATCCCAAGTCTCTGTAGATTAGGTCTTAATCATCTGACATTACTCAAAGGTTAATGTGAGTTGCTATTTCCATTTTGGGGCCTTACGTGAAAGTTCATTATCATCACGACTCCTGCAGAAATTCTTTACAGAGAAGTCATATTATATAGTTATTTGATGAAATGATGCAGAAATACTTCAATCTTTGCATGATATTCTTAATTATGCATGCTCTGTATTCAAATATGCTAAATATTTGCAATTATCTAGGAGATGTCCACATACTTGTATTATTTGCTTAAGATCATCAATTGTTTGCAATTATGAGGATGAAATGCTTTGAAATTTAAAATAAATTGGAAGAAATGCTCCAAATTAAAGTTGAACCTTTAGCTTCTGAACCACACGTATATTAGATACTGTCATGAAGAGAAGAAAACCAAACCATATTTTCACCAGGACATTCCACAGCTAGATATAGTTGATGCTAACTTCAAAGGAATTTGTATGAAGACAACACATGTAAGTAGACTTGCACTCCAAGGGACGCAGCAAATCACCACATATATTCAGAATTCATACACTGATTACTCAAGATTTACTATGAATTGTAATCGACATAGTCTTCTCATTCATTAAGCATGCAGAATATAAATGTATACAAAAACTTTGAAATGAGCTCTGAATGTTTCAGTAGATGGATTTCAATTAAGTTTCAGAATATTTACAATAAGGCATTCCATCACCTTTTATAGAACAAGGTGATGGAATCCGCTACAAAAGATCCACGATCTTGATTTATCAATGCATATCTACGGTCACCATTCCCTTTGACTTTGTCAAACTTATCAAAAGTGGCACAAGTTGCCAACTGGCAACTATCTAGATTATTCACGCTTATATCTCCCTTCATGATGTATCCTCATCATGCTTCTTCTCTGATTCATGTGGATCATCATCATGTGCATCACTTCCCGAACTTTCACTATCCTAATGATGATGACGCCGCATATGAGGCTGCATGCTACTCCGAATCTGCTCATATGACTGCACAATTTGATGTATTCCTCACCATCCTGAGTCTTTGCTTTGATGATGGCATGTTTGTGTGCCTCATATTTGTTTCTACTGCTATCCAGTTTGTCTTTCCTGTCCTGCAGTGTCTCATTGTACTTTTCCATCTTGACTTTGATCCTCATTATTTTATCTATAACTTCTTCTATCAAGTGGACAAGTGGATCATTTGCTACTGATTGGAAATTGTCATGTAAAGCTTTGATGGCACATTCCTCATCTTGATTTTCTATTTTCCCTTCCACTTTTCCTTCCAATGTTTCCAATATTTCCGCCTCAACAACCATTAAATCATGTAACTTCATGCTGATATCTCTCAATTTGTTATTGCATCTTCTGAGTACTCCACATTCAAATTGAATATCCTTATACCAGATGTCAATCAACAGGATGGTATTACTGTTCAATTCCTATTTATTGATAAGCAGCTAAGGATTTATCCTCTTTATCTCTCCCAGGATGCTTTGTACTTTTTCCAATTTATAAGACCTTTTCCCTGTCTGCATTTGCAATTTGTCTACTTTGGTCCTGAAGTCACTGAGAGTGCTCCACCTCTTCAAAGAGGCCTTTACCATTTCTTCAGCATCATCCAATGTGGATGACATCCATTTCCTTAATACTGATGCCTCATGTTTCATGAGGTCTAATTTATTCACCTCCTCTTGAGAAATAGCAGTCAATGGGACTGCATGTTCTGTTGAAGTTTCTTTAGTAGTAGTTAGCCTTCTTATGTAGGCATGCAACTAAGCAATGTGCTCTTTGTGTTGCTTATTTTTCTCTTTCTCTCTTTTCACTTTTTGAATCAAAGAATCAATAATGTCCTTGCCTTCCTGACCCTCTTGGTCTTCATTGGCAAAACCTAGATCCACTGTGCTAATTTGAAACTCATCTAAGGTGATCTTACCTTTTTCTTTCTCCACAATAGGTACTGCAATCTGTGCAGTCCTTCTCCCAGTTGTTCAATCTCTTTTGATGGCCGAAGTCATTCTGGCCTTCCTTTTGGGTTTTATTATATTCTCGGAGAATAAGGTGGACACATCAAACTCTTCAATTTCAAAATCCTCTTCTGCACTTACCTCTTTTTCCAACTACGAAGGTGCCTGATCATGTTTTTCTGCATCGTCATGATGTTCACCTGTGTCTCCTATTTCTATCAGCAGATGTGGTGGAAGATGGTGATTCTCTCAATTCTTCCTACTGATGCTCACTTTGTTGTTGATCCTGGGGCATATCCTCTTATTGAGGAACCTCCTTCTCTGGAGGAGCATCCTCTTGGGGTGGGGGATCATGTGTTGTATCTATATGTTGATCATGATGATCATGATCTTTTTCTGTCATTACTTCATCTGTTTTCAACTCTTCCCCTTGTTGAGGTTCATCATCCTCCTTTGGCTTTTCTATTTCTTGTTGCATATCCACCATATTGGATATTGTGGTATCTACCTGAGGTGCTGGCGTTTGTTCTAAAGCCATTATTTATTTCACACCTATACCGTCAACCTCCTGAGCTTTGGCGGCAGGATCTTCTATTATTTTCTCTTCATCAGCTGCCTTCTCTTGAACTTCTATTATGACGGGCTCTGTGGATGCACCCTGTGTGATTGGTGGGCTTACTTCTGAAGTATGACTCTCTGGTTCTGCCACCTTTATTTCTTCTGCCGGGTGTCCCTTATCAGGTGATCCTACTGGATGTTTAGGATTCACATCCTGTTTCTCTGTTAGGTCCACCACTGCAGGACTTGTCACCTGGGTAATTAATGTTTCTAGCCCTATTTCCTAAGTTATCTGCTTTGGGCTCTTTTCTTGTTCTGCCTCCACTTGCTTCATCTCCTCCAATATAGTTCGAACTGGTGGAGGCTTGTGAGGGGTCATGCTTGTACCAGCAGCAAGTGTTTCCATCTTTTGTGTAGTCACTTCTTGTACAACTTCATCATCAGACAAATTTATTGTTTCGTCTAATGAGATATGCCCTGCTTGTGCCTCAGAAGTTTCTTTCATTTGTTGCTCCGCAAGTTCAGTTTTGAACTTGACGATGGTAGGAAGTGGAACATTATGCTGAAGTTCCTTGGGCACTTCACTACCTGCCCCTTGTAATAATGTAGGGGGTTGTCTTATTTCACCTCTCATGGAGGTTCTTTGTTTCTTGGGTGGGGTGGACACCACTACCTGTGGAGCTCTTCTTTTCCTCTTTATTATCAATGGAGCCTCTTCTTCTTCAGGCTCTTCCTCCATGAGGATTGACCCTCTTCTAGGGTCTCTGTAATTCCAGCCTCTATTGTCTTACTCTTCTTGGACTTTTCTTTCCTTGTCCTTAGAGGGGATGCTGATTCTGATCCTGATGTTGCTGCCTCCTCAGCTACAAATACTGCCTTTTCGATAATAACCCCTTTGGGTTCCTTATCTACCTTCTTGCCCCTTGGGGGTCTTTTGCTCTGTTGTTGTGGTGGAGAGGGAGTCTATCTCCCTTAGTCTTCCTCTTTTCATTTAGGAAATCATCATACTCATCCCCGGGAATATCCTGCCCCTTCTTCTTGTTGTCCACCGTAATGGCAACACCTTTTTTCTTCAATGCCTCTATATGTTCATCTACCCAAGCTTGGGTTAGTTGCATGGTCCTGGCAATGAAGGGGTCCAAGGATATATCCTCCTGTATAGTGAGGTCAGGTGCAGAGATGGTATCGTTATATATTTTCTTCTGCTCATACTCATCTGCAATTATCCTGCCATCATCTTTCTTCAATTTTTGGGGGATGGGGATGCAACCAAAGGTTCTGATTTGATTCAATGTTAACCTTTGATACCTTCTTCTTGCTTCTACTTCATCTTTGCAGTTAGCCCAGAAATCCTCTAGGTGCCTCTGATGAATAGGCTTTCCTACTATTTTCTGCATCCTGTCGTAAGGATCATACGGCCTGGTCAGTGGAAAAGGCTGCAGATTCATCTTATTAAAGGTGATCATCACCTTCTTTATGTGTTCGGAATCTGGGCACATATACCAGCCAATGGTGATTGGAAACAAAATTGGTGGCAGCTTCTTAGCATCTTTGTATGCTTTTATCATTGTAGAGCCCTGCCTAATGAACTCCATTAATATCACTGCATCAGTGGGATAACTTGGCAGGATGAGGGGATGCCCCTCAAAACCTTCAATCCTTATGTAAGAAAAGGTGGCAAATTGTATGTACCAGGCTCCATGCTTGTAAATTATTTCTTGAGCTTCCATGCTCAAACTCTTTGTTCTGTCCTCCTCCATGGTCCTCACCAGATGCATAGAGAATGCATCATTGACCAGTTTGTAGTCTTGGAGGTAATTAGTTCTTTGCAGTTAGGGATGATGATCCCAGATATGCGCAGCATTAACTGTTCCTGTGAGCTTTCCATCGGTAGCTAGTGCATCAAATGTGCCTTTATAGGCACAGGAGTATACAATGTATGAGGTCATATAAAAAACACAATTCAAACCTCCTAGGTTCATCAGCTGCTCATGCAGAGCATCACTTATTAGCTAGCCCCACAGTGGCTTGATATCTAAATATAAACACATCATTATTATTCCATACATCTAGTCCCTGAAACTACCAGCATCAGGCTAGCCGGTTACTCTGTTCAGTAGTGCAATCATATTTGAATAGATGCATAGGAAGTTTGGCTGCTGCCGGATACATGCTATTTTTAGCCCTCCATTGATACATGTTCTTCCTGGCTGATTTCTTATTGTTTTCATACTCCTTCTCTGAGTTCTTCAGGTCCACACTTTTGACCTTGTTACCCAATGGCAACCCAAAGGTCTTAGAAAGACCCTTGATGGATAGGTCGGCATATATCCTCCCATGCTTCATCACCCGCCTAGTCTCTGGGTTATAGTTCCGGGCACACTCGATGACTAGCTCTGGAGACTCCATAGAGTATGGAAAACCGGCAGCATTCCACATTCTGGATACAAAAACTGCATCCAGCACAGGACTCTTGTTATTCTCACCATTCAGCCTAGTTGACCAGGCTTCCAAATTGGTACTCCCCTGATGGGTATCTGTAATTGCACCGTACTTGAACAGGACGCCCCCCTGAGATGAGAACATGGGCTTACTAAATTCTGCTTGACACTTAACGAACCTCTTGTCAGCCATGGGTACCTGTAATTAATGAAATCCTATCTTACAATGGGTATATACATGCATGCCTATAACAATTTATCTTTAATATTCATCATGCATATTACATTCATTCAGCATAAGTCCACCACTACAGGACTGTGTGAACCAGACTTATAACATCATACCTGACTGTTATAGAAACAACATGATGAGGGTTTCATTTACTTACTTGATTAAACTGATTTCCTTTTTTATACCAATGGAATTCTGAAAGTGCTCTTAATTCTTGCTGATGATCACGTGCTTTCTGCTGCTTGCAAACTTCGCTCACCGTAATATTGCCTGTAGGAGGATATGGAAGCTGTGCTCTGTAAAAAGTAATTTCTTTGCAAGGTAAATGTGAAAATGGCGTTAGATCCCTTTAATCTTACAATTAGGGTAAATTTAGGGCAAATCCTAACAGATTAGATTTTATTCATTGAATTTTCTGCACAGCAAGTCCGGATTTTGCCAGGTGTTCCATCGGGTTTTAACGATCGGCGAGAACCACCTACCATGTCTATGCACATTTAATGCTAATGGTGGCAACAGGAGTGGGGTGATATTTAAACAGTAGGATGATATTTGAAAACGTCGGGTCATGTTTAGATATCGGGTGATGTTCACGCCATTAGGTTGTGCTTTAAACGTCAGGAGGATATTCGAAAATATCAGGCTGTGCTTTTGGATGATGATGATGACCGAAGTCATTCTTTTCTAACTCTTAGGATATCGGGGTGACGTCATCCAGATATTCGTTCATTATATCGGAAAGGCATCATGACGTCATCGTCATGTTATGTGAACATGATCATGGTTAGAAAATATCCTGTCGAGAGGTAAATATGATGATGATGCCATCGTCATGTTTGTTTCTTCATTTATCGGACTCGGATGACATCATCAGGATATTGGCTTAGGGTGATATTTCACAGTAGTAGGATATTTTGAAATATTGGGTTACATTTGGAAATATGACGCTCGCAAAATGTAAGGCTATTTGACGGTTAAGGGTCACCATCACTTAAAGTTGACGTCTGGATATTTGGACCGTATGACTTATTGGGTGATGGACTAAGATCAGGATGATCTTCGATAACATGACTGAGGTTATTAAATATGATCCTCCTCCTGCGAATATCAGGTTTGACCACAGCTTTGACTGTTCACAACTCTCACATCCTGATGAATATCAAGGTGATGTAAAAGGCAAACCTGCATGGAATTTAATGCTCTTTCTAAATATGAGGTCATAGAAATGAAATACAAATTTTGACAAACTCACCTCATAATGATGACTTACCTCATCTTGATTTTTACATGATGATGCACATAACTTACTTTTACCAAACTGCCAGAAAGCAGACAACACAAGCCAAACCAAAAGTTGGGTCCCTGTTTTGCCAAGTCAAAATGGGGCGTGTTGTGTAACCACACAACAACTTGCCACCAAAGAAAACAAACAAATTCCAATGATTCAAGTGATGTGATCCCATTCATTCATAGTATTCTAATTCTGTCTAAGCATAAGCATTATGATCTTCTGAATGATAAAATTTCATCATGGTAACAATGCTAGCAAAGGATCATGTGTGTGCAGGCGATTAATTATCCTCATCTTGGAAGCAAGTTGAAAACATGAGTAACTGGTGTTAAACTACATAGTTAGAGATCATCCCTCATAGTTGACCTAGATAGAGCCTTGCTGCCAGCAGGCGTTCATAGCCCTGGCAATGTTATCTATACAATCTCCCTAAGTAGAGCCCCACTGCCAACAGGCGTCTATAGCCTTGGTAGAGTTACTTAGATGGCCTAATATTATTGTTTATATATTTTTTTTATATCATCATGTCAGCTCATTTGTACAAGGTATAGTCACTTGCAACTTTAGGTTGGAGATTGCATTGGTAGCAAGGGAGTCCCTTTAGATTTTTCACTTAACACCTATACTTGTGTGTTCAACAAACCCAAGGCTATTAGGTGTTTCATTGTGATTGATTCACTTTGACCAAGAAAAGGCACCCTGATGAAAGGATATCACAAACCTGATCATGATTAGTTCTTAGGGTGAATCATAACCTATGTCTAAATCTGATCTCATCACTTGAATCGTAACAATTTAGTTATTTTATGGGGTGATGAGTTGCATCATCTTGACTAACCAAAACAAGGCCTCAACAAACAAAATGGAACAAACGAAAACAAAACAAACTGTACAAACAACTATACAAATGTACAATGTGATACACATGACTATCATGAAGTCACTCAGGCTTGGAAATAATGCTTGAGGAATTGTCCATTGACTGGTAATGGGACATCCTCACCTGTTAGGTTCTTAAGCTGATAAGTGTTGTCTCCTAGTATCTCAGAAATTTGAAAGGGACCTATCCATAATCTATCAAACTTACCATGGTCACCTTTCCTTTCATGGGCTTTATCCCACATCAGGACTAAATCAGATATCCTAAAAGCTTTAACTCTGGCTCTTTTGTCAAACCAGTGTTTGACAATAGCCTAATGTTTTGCAAATTGGTCAATTGCTTGACTCCTCTTTTCTTCCAGGTGCATCAATTGAAGCAACTTGACTTCTTGCCTATTATCAATGCCTAGGTATTCTCGGGCAAACTACAGAGTAGGAATTTTCAAGTTTACAGGGAGGATAGGATCCACCCCATATACCAATTGGAAAGGTGAGTTTCCTAATGCAATTTTCATTCTAGTTCTGTCTACTCATAAGGCATATTTCATAAATGAGTTCCATTCCCTAGGGTTCTTCTCTATTAATTTTCTTATGATATTTAGTAAATTCTTGTTGGTGGATTCTGCTAATCCATTCCCTTGGGGATAGTAGTTGGATGAAAACTTAAGTATGATCCCATGATCAAAAGCCCAACTTGACAATTTAGTTGAAGTGAAAGTAGAACCATTATCACTTACCAAAGCATAAGGAATTCCATACCTGGTAACAATGTTGTTCTCCAGAAATTTAATGACGTCATCTGCAGTACAAGTCTTGCTGCTGACAGCCTCAGTCCATCTAGTACAATAGTCAGTAATGGTTAGGACATACCTATGGCCTGAGGAGGATGGGGGGTTTTGGTCCTATAAAGTCCATGCCCCATTGTGCAAATGGGCATTCTTCCATCACTGGCTGCAAGGGTTGTGCAGCATACTTTTCTCTGTGGGTGGCAACCTGACATACATGACAGCATTTAACATGATTAGCTGTGTCTTTAAAAATTGTAAGTTAGTAATATCCTACTCTGAGGATGGCATGTGTTGTGGCCAAGGCTGATCCATGTGCCGTTCCAAACTTGTCATGTAATTCTGATAGGACCTTATTTGCCTCTGGCTTTTCTAAGCATCTCAGGTATATTCCTTCATAATTCTTCTTGAATAAGGTTCCTCCCTTCATCATGTATTTTTGGGATCTTATTTTCAAGGCTCTTCTTTGTGAAGCTTGCATTCTTGATGGACATCTTCCAGTGATCAGGATATGCCTGACATCCGAATACCACTCTATTATCTTTCTCATTAATAACATACTACTGACTAATGATGTTAGGGTCAATCTCAGATATCATTTGACTCAGAGCTTGTCCTCTTACTAGCTTCATTGGTATAATTTCCATGTCATACTCTTGTAATATAGTAAACCACTTGGCTCTTTTTTCACCAGGCTCACTTTGCATCAGTAGCATCTTCACTGCTGCATTAGGCACTACTGCAATCACCTTGCTTCTTAGTATGTAGTGTCTGAATTTCTTCACTGCTCTGACCAATGCCAGTGCCTATCTCTCAACATCTACATATCTCAACTCAGCATCCCTAAAAGGATAGCTCACGAAAGCAATTGGTTTCTCTTCCTTCTCTTCATTTCTCTGAGTAAGCACTGCTGCAGAGGTATGTTCTAAAGCAAATGAATATATGTAAAAATCCTTTATGTAGTCTGGACTGATAAGGACAGGAGCATCTAATATAGCTTTCTTTATATCTTCAAATGCAACTTTGGCCTCTGGTGTCCACTTGATTTGTGCATCTTTTTTCAACATGGCGTTTAGTGGTCTGACAATCTCAGCAAAGCTGGTGATGAACTTCCTCACAAAGTTTATCTTACCAAAGTAAGATTTAAGTTCTTTCTTGCTTCCTAGAAGTTGTAACTTCATAATAGATTCCACCCTGTCAGGATCAATGATAATTCCATCTTCTGTGATCAGGTGGCCTAGTAATTTTCCCGTTGTCACCCCAAATATGCACTTCTTGGGGTTCAGCGATATTCCATACTCTTCACATTTTCTTAATACATTTCTGAGATCAGTTACATGGTCACTCCTCTCTTTGGAGAACACTGTTAAGTCATCCATATAGATGACTATACATTTTCCTATTAAGCCTCTGAAGGCTATGTCCATCGCTCGCTGGAATGTTGCTCCAGCATTTATAATTCCAAATGGCATACGTCTATATGCAAATATTCCCCACTTGGTGGTGAAGGTAGTCTTTAGTCTATCAATCTTGTCAACCATGACCTGATTGTATCTTGAAAAGCCATCTAGGAAGGACATCATTTTGGCTCCATTTACAATCTGTAGAACTTCATCTAATGAGGGTAGAGGATAATTATCCTTTCCTGATGCTCTGTTCAGATTCTTGAAGTCTACACATAGTCTGATGTCTCCATTCTTCTTCCTAATTGGCACTAGATTTGCCACCCAAGTGGAGTGCCTCATAGGAAAAATTATCCTAGCATCTAACAACTTCTTGACTTCTTCAAGAATTATTGGTTCAAGCAAAGCATTGATTGGCCTTTGCTTCTGTCTGAAAGGTTTAGCATCTGGCTTAAGAGGTATAGTGTGAGTTATGACTGATGTGTCATACGTCTTCATCTCATCGTAAGTCTATGCAATTACATGGATGTAATCTTTGAGGGCCTAAGTTATTCCTTCTAACTCTTCTGGTGTGCAAACCTTGCCAATTAGTACATTTCTCTTGTCTTCATTTTGTCCAATATTCACTTGTGAATATTGACCTCCATCTGCCTTGGGCAGATCCTTCTGTTTAAGCATATTATCCAAATCAAAGGCTCTTTCCAATTCAATCATACCTTTGGGAATCCTGTTGCTAGGCAATTCTAATATTTCATCTTCTTCCCAGACATGATCTTCCATACCATTTTCATCTATGATTTGGGCATCAAATACATCTCTGTTTGAGATGAAATCCAAAATGTGCTGATCATCATCAAACACCTGGAGGTTGGTCACATTATCAGGTACTGAAGGTACTGACACCAGTTCTACTGAAAATCTCTTTAGACCTGATATAGATAGTGGCTCCAATGTACTGGCAGCCTGGGCAAGTGCATCTGCCCTATGGTTTTGTTCTCTTGGTACGTGGGTGATATTAAAGGCGTCAAAGTCCTCAATCAAGTCCCACACACGATGTCTGTAGTTGGATAGCTTTCTGTAATTACATGAGTAGATTCCCCTTACTTGCCTCACAACTAGTTCTGAATCTTCGAAGACATGCAGAATTCTTACTTTTTCTTATGAGCAAACAGTATCCCGTGAATCAAAGCCTCATACTCTATTACATTGTTAGTACAGGGGAACTATAATCTATATGCTGCCAGATAGGATTTTCTTGATGGATCAATGAGGTCAATTCCTACCCCAGTGCCCTGCTTGGACTTGGACCCATCAAACCTTACGATCCAGGGTTTATCCTCAGCAGGATGCCTAGCTGAACTTTCTTTTTTCTTTGCAGCTCTAGCTGCTGCTCTGCCTGATATCCACTTTAACTTAGGGATGTCATCATTCTCAAGTTTCTTCTTTCCTTTCTTTTGTGAGCCTGATGGTTTTTCTATTTTTTCTTTCTCATCAATAGGAGGATGATCCTTGGGATCTGCAGCTGTATGCCTTTTCAAAATGTGTAAACATAATGAACAAGTTGTTTCTGAGTGAGGTGCCTCGTGCAACCTACACCAACCTTTAATTAAGACCTCCTGGGGAGATCTATGCTGTCGTGTCATCTTCTCTATTTCTTTTACTAGAAATTCTTTGAACTTAGTCAGGTCACTACCTTTGTCTTCACCTGACAATTCATAATCTGGCTCCATAAAACAATCACTTCTAGGGGTGATCTTTTCTTTCTTCTCATCATTTATCTAGTCATAAACTAGAACTTCTTCTGTTTTCCAGATATGATCGTCATCATGATCTGTCGCCCCTTCTGTTCCTGCAGAAGACAAATAAGAATTAATATCATCATCATCATCAGATGTAGCATTTACCTCAGAATATGATGATGATGCCTCACTATAGGTCTGCTCTAGCATCATCATATCTAAACATGTTTCACAAGATCTTTCTGAATGTGTTTCATTGTGTAGTCTGCACCATCCATCAATCAAAATATCATTAGCAGGTATATTCAACAATTGACAACGCCTTACCTGGTTGGACAGATGCACCTCAAAGTCTCTGAAGTGATATATTTCATTCTCATTATCAGGATTATTATCAGGTTCTACGACTGGTACATCCTCCTGATGATCATCATCATGATGAAGACGGAAGTCAAGCATCAGGATCTCTTCTATTTTGACAGTCTGTGGCCTGATGCAATAAACTCTAGGCTCTACGTCTACGTACATGATCTTATTTGTTCTGTTGTACTCAGTAATCATATGCTTCATTCTAGGCTCAGCATCAATCCTGATCTGGTTAGGTATACCCTTCCATGGTAACCACATGTGACTGAAATCTGTGGACATATATCCGTTAAGCATTTTGGACCAGTCTCGGCTAAGTAACATCCCATAAGTATCAAGTATGTCAACTACCTGAATGTCAATGTAATACTAGATCCTAGGATCAGATGCTGATTGCATGTGGATATGAGTCAACTCCCCTACTACACTTACTTCTGTTTTGTCTAGTTGTGTCACCTTTTTTAGGGATTTAGTAGGATGCAGTCTGAGGGCATTACATATTGACAAGGGCATAACATTCGTGGAGGCCCCTGAATCCACCAAACAGTTGTGTAGGTTCTTGCTGAACATTCTTATGGTGAGGAGGAACGGAGGTGATTCAGTTTTGTCCTTATACAAGGTCATGTGGGAAGTTTTTGTAGCTTGAACTGTAGTTGATACTTTAGGCTTGATAGTATTATCTCTGGTAGCATGATCTTTGCCACTAGATTGACTTGAAAAATGGCCATCCTCCTTATGAGAAGGATCATCTAGTGACTTCATAAATGCCTTTTTGATGGCAGGAGTTTTCAGTAACTCAGACAAGGACAGGCTGATCTTAATTTTCTTCATTTCATCAGCCAGATAGTTGACCAACTTGTCAGATTCATGAGGTGTATTTACAATCTTTGATCTTGTGTTTTGAGGTGACAAGTACTGACCATTTACCTTGGGGAACCCAGGGTTATTACTAGCTTTAGGATCAGGAGGTGTATTGAAGTTATTTGGAGGTAGATGATGTCAATGGACCAGCAGGTCTGTTGGCATTACTCCTCAAGTTATAATTATGCTTACCAGGATATTGCTGCTGGTATGCATGCACTTCCTCATGTTTTCTTGCAGGCTCATTTTCATCCTCAAAGGGGAATACATAGTTTGTTTCAAAGGTTAGGGCAGATTCTTCACATGCCTGGTTATAACTCTGATGAGGTTGATTTGTATAAGTTTCCAGCACAAAGGCTGAGTCATATCCACATGGAACAATCTCATTTCCTTCTGCCTGAGGTGGATTTCTAGAAGTGTTAGATACTTCAGTTTGAAAGATGCTAGCAGCAATTCTAAATTGTGGATAGTCTAATTCTACATGTGCATTTGTATTGTGGATCCTACACCAATTAGTAAGGGCTGCTTCAGCAAGATTGACTCTAGTAGTCTATTTGGCTTCACCTGGAGGCTGATTGTCCAGGGGTGATGGTAATGAGCCATTATTTGGCCTAGAGTTCCATATTCTAGGCTATCTCTGAGGATTATTGTTATTTCCACCACTATTATTGAAATTGTTGGTGTTATATCCTCTGTCAGGATAATTTGGTCTATCATTGGAATAATTTCTATTCTGATTTGACTGGGAATAGAAACCTTGATTTCTCAAATGTGTCACTTTTGTGGTGAGTTTTCTCAGTTGAGTAGAAATTTCTTTAATTTCCTCTTTTTCTTCTTGAGCTTTGGCCACTACATTTTTAGTTTGGAGCTTGAAGAAAGAGGATCCATGGTTATTGTTGGACAGATCAGCACCCTGAGGTGCCTGAGCCTATGCAGGATATTGTGATAATTGGCCATTTCCATTAGGAGGAGGCATAATGCTCAGTGGAGGTACTTGCAAAGGTGCAGGCATGACTGCTGGGGGTATCACTACTCCATTAGGATATTGTGTAGGATACTGTGCAGAATATGATGTAGGATATTGTGAATGTATGCCAGGCAAGGTAGGGAATACTATATTTGGAGTAGGAGTAGGCATCAACTGCTGGTTTACCTGTATGGCTTCTTGAAAGGCTAAGGCTAAAGTTGTGATTTGGGGGTGTGTTCTCCTTATGAACATGGAGGTCAAAGGATCTAAGGTTGAATAATAAATGCTCCTTGCAGCTTCATTAGACACAGTATAAGGAGTGACTACCCTGGACAACATTTTCTGAAACCTAGCATTGAAATTTGCAATAGGCTCATTCTCAAATCTCTTGATAGTGGCAAATAAATGATAGTTTATTGAGGGATCGACTGGAACCTTGAATCTATCAAGAAAGGCTTTCTCTAGTAAGGCCCATGAATCAACAGAACCTTGACCAAGACTAATGAACCAATTATAGGCTTCTTCCCCTAAGGAAAAAGGAAATAATCTGCACACCACATCTTGATGTTCTATTCTGGCTCTGCAGCAAGCTTCCTTAAAGGTCCTGATATGATCTTCAGCATCTTGGTAAGGATGATACTTTGGACAAAGTTTGTCTAGATTCTTTGGTAACTCATGATATGTAGTAAAGGTCAAAGGTGACTCTGCTGCAAAGAAAGACATTGCAATCGGAGGGGGTTGAGCTGGTGGTGCAGCTCGTTGAGGTTGAATTAAAGGTACACCTTGAGGTTGAATAGGAGGTGTCACAGATATCCCAGAAGGTATTTGCAAACCAACAGGGGTTACAAGGGGAGGTTTTGGTGAAGCTCCTGGTGCGCCAGATTCAGGAGTATGATGGATGTCCACAGTTCTAGGTCTAAAACCTCTAACAGGCAATTCTTCAAAAATTCCACTAGGTCTAGACCTGGTATTTATCTTGTGAGCCAGGATTTCTCAATTTTGACGCAAATTGGCTAAAACTTTTGCAAATATTGGCTGAATTTCACTAGATGAGGTGATATTTGTGGTCAGATGACCAATTAGACTGGATATTTATGAATTATGTGCAAAGATAGTGCAAATATAAGATGATATTTGCGGTATAATGACCCTCGGCACAAGATATCAAGTTTCTAAGGCCAAAAATCTTCAAAGCTTGAACAAATTTATGTATCTCTGGCTAATATTTGTGAATTCATAATGATCTACTATAAATCTTGCAATATTTATGTTAGATCTAGAAACCTTTACACAGAATGAGCATCTACGAGCTTGCTATAATAAATATTTGCGTAATATTTGAAATTCATAAATGATTCGATGTTACCTTACTCTCTGCATCATCAATCCTGAAAATAATGATGATGACCATATCATGCCCTCCTTCTAGCGCCAATTTATGTTTGTCATGATGTTAGTCATAAACAAGCATAGAATAAAAGTACACATTAACCTTTATTCATCTTGAAAGATACGATGAATTCAGAGAATTCATGATCCCAAGTCTCCGTTGATTAGGTCTTAATCGTCAGACGTTACTCAAAGGTTAATGTGAGTTGTTATTTCCATTTTGGGGCCTTACATGAAAGTTCATTATCATCACGACTCCTGCAGAAATTCTTTATAGAGAAGTCATATTATACAGTTATTTGTTGAAATGATGCAGAAATACTTCAATCTTTGCATGATATTCTTAATTATGCATGCTCTGTATTCAAATATGGAAATATTTACAATTATCTACGAGATGTCCACATACTTGTGTTATTTTCTTAAGATCATCAATTGTTTGCAATTATGAGGATGAAATGCTTTGAAATTTAAAAGAAATTGGAAGAAATGCTTCAAATTAAAGTTGAACCTTTAGCTTCTGAACCACATGTATATTAGATATTGTCATGAAGAGAAGAAAACCAAACCATATTTTCACCAAGACATTCCACAGCTAGATATAGTTGATGCTAACTTCAAAGGAATTTGTATGAAGACAACACATGTAAGTAGACTTGCACTCCAAGGGACGCAACAAATCACCACATATATTTAGAATTCATACACTGATTACTCAAGATTTACTATGAATTGTAATCGACACAGTCTTCTCATTCATTAAGCATGCAGAATATAAATGTATACAAAAACTTTGAAATGAGCTTTGAATGTTTTAGTAGACAGATTTCAATTAAGTTTCAGAATATTTACAATAAGGCATTCCATCACCTTTTATAGAACAAGGTGATGGAATCCGCTATAAAAGATCCACGATCTTGATTTATCAATGCATATCTACGATCACCATTCCCTTTGACTTTGTCAAACTTATCAAAAGTGGCACAAGTTGCCAGCTGGCAACTATCTAGATTATTCACGCTTATATCTCCCTTCATGATGTATCCTCATCATGCTCCTCTGATTCATGTGGATCATCATCATGTACATCACTTCCTAAACGTTCACTATCCTGATGATGATGACACCGCATATGAGGCTGCATGCTGCTCTGGATCTGCTCATATGACTGCACAATTTGATCTATTCCTCCGCCATCCTGAGTCTTTGCTTTGATGATGGCATGTTTGTGTGCCTCATATTTGTTTCTACTGCTATCCAGTTTATCTTTCCTGTCCTACAGTGTCTCATTGTATTTTTCCATCTTGACTTTGATCCTCATTATTTTATCTATAACTTCTTGTGTCAAGTGGACAAGTGGATCATCTGCAACTGATTGGAAATTGTCATGTAAAGCTTTGATGGCACATTCCTCATCTTGATTTTCTATTTTCCCTTCCACTTTTCCTTCCAATGTTTCCAATATTTCCGCCTCAACAGCCATTAAATCATGTAACTTCATGCTGATATCTCTCAGTTTGTTATTGCATCTTCTAAGTACTCCACATTCAAATTGAATATCCTTATACCAGATGTTAATCAACAGGATGGTATTAATGTTCAATACCTGTTTATTGATAAGCAGCTGAGGATTTATCCTCTTTATCTCTCCCAGGATGCTTTGTACTTTTTCCAATTTATAAGACCTTTTCCCTGTCTGCATTTGCAATTTGTCTACTTTGGTCCTGGAGTCACTGAGAGTGCTCCACCTCTTCAAAGAGGCCTTTACCATTTCTTCAGCATCATCCAATGTGGATGACATCCATTTCCTTAATACTGATGCCTCATGTTTCATGAGGTCTAATTTATTCACCTCCTCTTGAGAAATAGCAGTCAATGGGACTGCATGTTCTGTTGAAGTTTCTTCGGTAGTAGTTAGCCTTCTTATGTAGGCATGCAACTAAGCAATGTGCTCTTTGTGTTGCTTATTTTTCTCTTTCTCTCTTTTCACTTTTTGAATCAAAGAATCAATAATGTCCTTGCCTTCTTGACCCTCTTGGTCTTCATTGGCAAAACCTAGATCCACTGTGCTAATTTGAAACTCATCTAAGGTATCTTACCTTTTTCTTTCTCCACAATAGGTACTGCAATCTGTGTAGTCCTTCTCCTAGTTGTTGGATCTCTTTTGATGGCCGAAGTCATTCTGGCCTTCCTTTTGGGTTTTATTATATTCTTGGAGAATAAGGTGGACACATCAAACTCTTGAATTTCAAAATCCTCTTCTGCACTTACCTCTTTTTCCAACCACGAAGTTGCCTGATCATGTTTTTCTGCATCATCATGATGTTCACCTGTGTCTCCTGTTTCTATTAGTAGATGCAGTGGAGATGGTGATTTTCTCAATTCTTCCTCCTGATGCTCACTTTGTTGTTGATCCTGGGGCATATCCTCTTGTTGAGGAACCTCCTTCTCTGGAGGAGCATCCTCTTGGGGTGGGGGATCATGTGTTGTATCTATATGTTGATCATGATGATCATGATCTTTTTCTGTCATTACTTCATCTATTTTCAACTCTTCCCCTTGTTGAGGTTCATCATCCTCCTTTGGCTTTTCTATTTCTTGTTGCATATCCAACCTATTGGATATTGTGGTATCTGCCTGAGGTGCTAGCGTTTGTTCTAAAGCCATTATTTATTCTGCATGTGTCCCGTCAACCTCCTGAGCTTTGGTGGTAGGATCTTCTATTATTTTCTCTTCATAAGCTACCTTCTCTTGAACTTCTATTATGACGGGCTCTGTGGATGCACCCTATGTGATTGGTGGGCTTACTTCTGAATTATGACTCTCTGGTTCTGCCACCTTTATTTCTTCTGCCGAGTGTCCCTTATCAGGTGATCCTGCTGGATGTTCGGGATTCACATCCTGTTTCTCTATTAGGTCCACCACTGCAGGACTTGTCACTTGGGTAATTAATGTTTCTAGCCCTATTTCCTGAGCTATCTGCTCTAGGCTCTTTTCTTGTTCTGCCTCCACTTGCTTCAACTCCTCCAATAAAGTTTGAACTGGTGGAGGCTTGTTGGGGGATGGGGATGCAACCAAAGGTTCTAATTTGATTCAATGTTAACCTTTGATACCTTCTTCTTCTTACTTCTGCTTCATCTTCGCAGTCAGCCCAGAAATCCTCTAGGTGCCTCTGATGAATAGGCTTTCCTACTATTTTTTGCATCCTGTCGTAAGGATCATATGACCTGGTTAGTGGAAAAGGCTGCAGATTCATCTTATTCAAGGTGATCATCACCTTCCTTATGTGTTTGGAATCTGGGCACATATACCAGCCAATGGTGATTGGAAACAAAATTGGTGGCAGCTTCTTAGCATCTTTGTATGCTTTTATCATTGTAGAGCCATGCCTGATGAACTCCATTAATATCACTGCATCAGTGGGATACCTTGGCAGCATGAGGGGATGTCCCTCAAAACCTTCAATCCTTATGTAAGAAAAGGTGGCAAATTGTATGTACCAAGCTCCATGTCTGTAAATTATTTCTTGAGCTTCCATGCTCAATCTCTTTGTTTTGTCCTCCTCTATGGTCCTCACCAGATGCATAGAGAATGCATCATTGACCAGTTTGTAGTCTTGGAGGTAATTAGTTCTTTGCAGTTTGGGATGATGATCCCAGATATGCACAGCATTAACTGTTCCTGTGAGCTTTCCATCGGTAGCTAGTGCATCAAATGTGCCTTTATAAGCACAGGAGTATACCATGTATGAGGTCATATAAAAAACACAATTCAAACCTCCTAGGTTCATCAGCTGCTCATGCAGAGCATCACTTATTAGCTGGCCCCACAGTGGCTTGATATCTGAATATAAACACATCATTATTATTCCATACATCCAGTCCTTGAAACTACCAACATTAGGCTAGCCGGTTACTCTGTTCAGCAGTGCAATCATATACTGATATTCATCAGCAAAATCATATTTGAATAGATGCACAGGAAGTTTGGCTGCTGCCAGATACGTGCTATTTTCAGCCCTCCATTGATACATGTTCTTCCTGGCTGATTTCTTATTGTTTTCATACTCCTTCTCTGACTTCTTCAGGTCCACACTTTTGACCTTGTTACCCAATGGCAATCCAAAGGTCTTAGAAAGACCCTTGATGGATAGGTTGGCATATATCCTCCCATGCTTCATCACTCGCCTAGTCTATGGGTTATAGTTATGGGCACACTCGATGACCAGCTCCGAAGACTCCATAGAGTATGGAAAACAGCAGCATTCCACATTCCAGATAATAAAACTACATCCAGCACAGGACTCTTGTTATTCTCACCATTCAGCCTAGCTGACCAGGCTTCCAAATTGGTACTCCCCTGATGGATATCTGTAATTGCACCGTACTTGAACAGGACGCCCCTCTGAGACGAGAACATGGGCTTACTAAATTCTGCTTGACACTTAATGAACCTCTTGTCAGCCATGGGTACCTGCAATTAACGAAATCTTGTCTTACAATGGGTATATACATGCATGCCTATAACAATTTATCTTTAATATTCATCATGCATATTACATTCATTCAGCATAAGTCCACCACTGCAGGACTATTTAAACCAGACTTATAACATCATACCTGACTGTTACAGAAACATCATGATGAGGGTTTCATTTACTTACTTGGTTATGCTGATTTCCTTTTTTATACCAATGGAATTCTGAAAGTGCTTTTAATTCTTGCTGATGATCACGCGCTTTCTGCTGCTTACAAACTTTGCTTGCCGTAATATCGCCTGCAGGAGGATATGGAAGCTGTGCTCTGTGAAAAGTAATTTCTTCGCAAGCTAAACATGAAAATGGTGTTAGATCCTTTTAATCTTGCAATTAGGGTAAATTTAGGGCAAATCCTGACAGATTAGATTTTATTCATTGATTTTGTACACGGCAAGTCCAGATTTCACCAGATGTTCCATCGGGTTTTAACGATCGGCGGGAACCACCTACCATGTCTGCACGCATTCAATGCTAATGGCAGCAACGGGAGTGGTGTGATATTTAAACAGCATGATGATATTTGAAAACGTCGGGTCATGTTTAGATATCGAGTGATGTTCGCGCCATTAGGTCGTGCTTTAAACGTCAGGAGGATATTCAAAAATATCGGGCTGTGCTTTTGGATGATGATGATGACCGAAGTCATTCTTTTTAACTCTCGGGATATCGGGGTGATGTCATCTAGATATTCGTTCATTATATCAGAAAGGCATCATGACGACATCATCATGTTATGCAAACATGATCATGGTTAGAAAATATCCTGTCGAGACGTAAATATGATGATGATGTCATCATCAGGTTTGTTTCTTCGTTTATCGGACTCAGATGACATCATCAGGATATTGTCTTAGGGTGATATTTTGCGGCAGCAGGATATTTTGAAATATCAGGTTATATTTGAAAATATGATGCTCGTGAAATGTAAGGCTATTTGACGGTTAAGGGTCACCATCACTTAAAGTTGACGTCCAGATATTTGGATCGTATGACTTATCAGGTGATGGACTAAGATCAAGATGATCTTCAATAACATGACTGAGGTTATAAAATATGATCCTCCTCCTGCGAATATCAGGTTTGACCACAACTTTGACTGTTCACAACTCTCACATCCTGATGAATATGACGGTGATGTAAAAGGCAAACCTGCATGGAATTTAATGCTCTTTCTAAATATGAGGTCACAGAGATGAAATATGAATTTTGGCAAACTCACCTCATAATGATGACTTACCTCATCTTGATTTTTACATGATGATGCACATGACTTACTTTTACCAAACTGCCAGAAAGCAGACAACACAAGCCAAACCAAAAGTTGGGTCTCTGTTTTGCCAAGTCAAAATGGGGCATGTTGTGTAACCACACAACAATAACCAACTGGAACACTTTCAAAAAAAAGTTTGAGGCTAGGTTCAAACCTACAGAAGATGTTCATGCCTTATTGGCTCAGCTTACACAAATGAAGAAAGAGCCTCATGAACCTATGCGAGACTTCAGCGCTAAGTTCAATAAGTTGAGAAACAGGATTCCTGCAAATGCTCAGCCGACAGCGGAGAATCTTAAGTGTTTCTTTATTAATACTCAACTTCTTGAAGTGAGTTTTCTATTCAGGCGGGCTGGTCCTGTAGATCTTCTTGCAGCTTAGATATTGGCCACTAAAGTTGAAGATGATCTTATTGTTGTAGGTAAGATAAGAAGAGATTCTAATAGAAATAAAGGTTTTTCTTCTGCTGAAAATTCTTCCACAAGCACCACGGATCCTATGGTGCAAAAGTTAGCAAATAAATTGCTAGCTCTGAAAAGGCAAATGTTCCAAGGTATGTCTATCCCTCCTTATCGAGATATACCAAGGAGGACATTTCCAAACAATTCATATCAAGGCAATGCTGCTAAAAATCAAGGACAAAAAAATCATCTTCCACCTACACAGGGGAAGCTTGCCATTGAAGTAGCGCCGGTCAACTCAGCAGTTGGCTATTATGAAGCTGAAAATGATCATTCTTTCAAACCTGAGTTAGATGATGAGAATGATGCTAATCTCTTCGCAGAAGGAGAAGAAGAGTTAGCTTTCTAAATTACCAAGATGAAGTTGAAAAACAAGAAGTGTATGATGGAGCATATGTTGTTTTCACTAGATCCAAAAATTAGTCAACTCAACAAGTTGATAAGGGAAAAGCAAGAGAAGAACCTCAACCAGTGATCTCAATTGCTAAATGAGGAACTCCGCTGCCTTTCCAATCAAAGGATCCGGTGGGTAATAAGCAAGTAAGTACATCTAACAATCCTATACCTTCTGCTTCTGTTCCTCAGACCAGTATTACCTCAAATAAAAATTAGAATGATGGATTTCCTTCCTCTGTTTCTAGCTCATTCTAGTTATTTGATATAATAGATCATGCTACGAAGACTAAAATTCAAATGTCTGAAGTTGAGTATTTACAAGCTAATCCTAAACAGTTTGATAGGTTAGCTAAATATGTCAAAAACAAGACCATCCCTACAGAAGAAGATTTTCCAAAAGTTGCCCATGATTCCTCAAAAAGCAAACCTACCCAAAATAATCTTGTCACTACTCCCCTTGTTGCCTCTGGAAAAATACAACCTTTCTATGTTTCTCTATTGGTAAATGGTCATAAATTGAGCAATTGCATAATAGATTCTAGAGAATCTGATAATGTTATGCCCGCCAAAGTAGCAAACTCCCTTGGCCTCACCTTAACTAAGAAATTTGGGAGATGTTTCTCCATGGAAAACAAGGAAGTACCACTTTTGGGTCAAATCAAAGATGCCCAATTTGCATTTGCAGCTTTTCCAGACAAGAGAATTAAGATAACAGTCCTGGTAGCTGATGTTCCAGCTTCCTGTGGTACTCTACTTGGGCTTAATTTCTGCAAGGATGTAGGTGGGGAGTTGAACATGGATCTATCTGAAGCAAGGATACCTGTTAAAGGCGTCATGGCAAAGTTGCTTCCTAAGAAGGAGGCAAAATACATTGTTACCCAAACATCAAATCCCAAAGCTCAAATTTTGTTTGAGTCCTCGCGAATGGGTAATTATTTCCTGTCCACTGAAGATGTTTCTAGTTCATCAAATGAGAGTACATCAGGTGATAGCTCAGACATTTCAGAAGGAGAATCAGGTGAGTTTTCAAATGAAAGTTCAGGTGAAGGTATAGTAATGCCAGATTCTTCCCTCACTGATGACGAAGAATCTTCTGATCAAAGAAATTCCAAAAAATCAAATTCTAATGAAGTCTAGATTTTAGAATTTGATGGCAGTTGTTCATCTACTGGTTCTGGAGCCGGAGTGGTCTTGATATCTCCTCAAGGTGATATCTTACCTTTTTCATACAAGTTACAATTTGACAATACCAACAACACCGTTGAATACGAGTCCTTGTTGCTTGGATTGGAAGCTGCTCATGCTAGGGGTGTTAAAATTCTTCATGCTCAAGGAGATGCTGAATTAGTGGTTTGTCAAGTGAGAAATTTGTACCAAACCAAAAATGAAAGATTGAGACACTATCACAATCATGTATGGGATTGCATTGAAGGTTTTGACGCTTTCAACATTTCTGTAGTGCCAAGAGAGTTTAATGATCGTGCAGATTCATTGGCTATTTCCGCCACTCTCATGGTTCCTCAGAAAGATTTCAAAGGAAACAAGTACACTATTGACCTGGTCTTCTGACCAAGTGTACCTGATAATGCTAACCATTGGCAGGTGTTCAATGGTGATAACCAAATCATTGATTTCTTAGAAAAGATGGATAGCTTTGACGAACTCTATTTTGAAGGAAGTGAATCTCCACCACGGGAATATGTTTCTAAGATAGATTCACAAACCGGCGAAGAGTTTCTTCAATTGAAAGGGAATAAGATTCCAAAAGGTTTGGTTTCCCTTGAGAAGTTATTTGATAACCATGACAGGTATATCAAGCAACAGCAACAGCAGGATTCAAGTTCCTCTATGGAATTTGAGCAGGTAAATTTGGGTTCGGAGGCAGATCCCAAAATGGTCAATATTGGGAAATGTTGCACTACCAATGAAAAGTTCAAATTCATCACACTCCTTCACCAATACATTGATTCAACATGAAATTCAGTCCTAAGGAGATTCAACATGAAATTCCCCTCAAAGCTGGATCGTTGCCTCACAAGCAGAAGCAGAGGTAATATAACCCCAAAATATCAAGTACAATCCTATCTAAGATTCAGAAGATGCTGAATACAAGGATAATTTTTCTGATTCATCATTCCACCTGGATCACAAACATAGTTCTTGTAAGGAAGAAGAATGGAAAAATCTGTATTTGTGTTGATTTCAGGAATCTCAACCAGTCTTCCCTAAAAGATAACTACCCCTTGCCCATCATGGATCAAGTATTGCAAACAGTAACTGGTCCAGAGATGCTATTTATGCTAGATGGTTTTTCAGGGTATAACCAAGTGGAGGTCAATGAAGCAGATCAATTCAAAACTGCTTTCACCACACCATGGGGCACATTTGTATATCGCAGAATGACTTTTTGTCTAATCAATGCTGGCACCACATTCCAGAGAGCAATGGACCTTGCCTTTAGAGATGAGATGGGGAAGTTCATCATGGTGTATCTTGATGACTTGACTATTTTCTCAAAACACCATCATGATCATGTGCACCATTTACGACAAGTGCTGGAACGATGTCGGCAAAATGGTATCTCTCTCAACCCTAAGAAGTCAGTTTTTGGGGTTACAGAAGGTAAACTTCTCAGACACATTGTATCCCGAGAAGGCACTAAAATTAACTTGAAAAGAGTCAAATCTATTAAAAGTCTTACTCTACCTGCTAGTAAGACTGCAGTTCATTCTTTCTTCGGAAAGGTGAATTTTCTGCGAAGGTTCATTCCTGAATTTGCAGAGAAAACCCGTCACATCATCAACATGATGAAGGGTAAGGCTACTTTCCATTGGACTGTGGAAGGCAAAGTGGCATTTGAGGATATCAAGAGGGCTATTGCTCATGCTCCAGTTCTTGTTTGTCCTGACTATACCAAAGATTTCGTAGTTTACAGCTACGCTTCAGAACATACACTTTCAACTATTCTAGTTCAGCAGAATGAAGGTGTGGAATCCCCCATATCATTTATGAGTTGTCCTCTCAAAGCTCATGAATTGAAGTATTCAAATATGGAGAAGCATGCTTATGCCGTGGTCAAAGCAGTGAAGCATTTCAGGTTCTATATTCTGAATTCACACACTGTTGTTTTAGTGCCTGATACAACAGTCAAGTCTATCCTAACTCAACAGGAGTTCGGAACAAAGAGAGGTAATTGGATTGCTAAGATCCAAGAGTTTGATCTAGATATCAAGCCTACTAAGCTTGTGTGTGGGAAAGGTTTATGTCAATTGATCGCTGATAACGTGCCAAAAGAGATAGGGGATGAAGAAGAAGAGGTTAAGGATACACCAACTATTCTTTTTGTCACTACTACTAATGAGTGGTATTCAAATATCTGACACAGAGTGACCAGCAAAAGCATTCAAATTTGGCAGAAACTAACTATGTTCATTCCATTGGCAAGAGTTGCCTAAATGTCTTACTGACATGCCTTATCGGCCAAACAACCACTATCGGCGCCCTACAAAATGGTCACGCCGAACTCCCTCTCATGCCGATGGATGTTTCGTTTATGTGCCTATCGGCAGGATATCGTCTATCGGGTTCTCTAATCTGACTTGCTCCGATGACTAATGTTATACTGATACCCCTTTACCTATTAAGTTGCCTATCGGCAAGATAATAGCTATTGAACTAACTTCCTGCCCGTTCTCCGATGCCAATTGTCATAGTGATGCATACAATCTTCAACCTACTGATCCAGTTCCCATTACCTATGACAGCCGGTCCATCGCCCAGACTTATGTTGTCGGAGTGACTTTCGCCTTATCCTCTGATCTACCAACTCACACTGATGACTTCTCTTTCGCACTTGTTGGTATGACCTCCGTTATCGGTGAAGCCTTCCTCTCTGCTCACCGATATCACATTTCATGCTGATATGCTTTTCTCTTTCACTAAGACTTTCACCGTCAGGCGAACACAATTCCCTTTCGTTGATGCCTTGCCTCACGCCAATACCTCCTTAGTCGGGATGACATATAACATCATGTTGACTTCCCGAGCTTTACCTGATGGGCATTCTCTCACTGATGTCTATGACTAATCGACGACTTGTCCACCTCAGCGATCATGTCTTTGGCTCTGTCATGGACTCTGTTGCATCTGTGAAAACTCAAATGTATAACCAAGTAAAACCCTCGAAACTTCACAAGTTTCGTACAGAAAATCCTAGGATCGGTCCGGTCCACTATCTTAACAAATTCAGCTTAGAATCTTATCCTTCAAACCCTAGCACATGAGGATGCTAGGAACAATTACAGCATGCCATAAATCGATCCCAAAAACATCAAAAACATAAACAGAAAAATGAAAAGGAAATCTAATCTACTGTACAGGGCCATTCCACCGATTCGGAGAATCAACTGGTGGAATGGAGAAGTAAATCCATCTCACTTGCAAATAGGAAAAATAATTACACAGATAGAGTTAAAATCAGATGATTAACACCAATGGGATCTCCTTTATTTCAATATTAGAAAATGCATACAAATATTCCAGTCACACTGTATCACAGTGCTCTGTCCAATCTCCAAACACAATGTCTTTGTTTCTTCTATGCAACCATATGAACTATCAACTCTCAATGCCCTCAAACAAACTGATCTAGGGCAATATATCTACTCCTTATGAGTAGTAAAGGAATGATTCCCAGTGGCTGGGAGCTTCCAAGCAGCTGGGATGACAGCTAGCATAACAACTATAACAGACTGCACATAACCCTAGATTGACCTAAAAACATAAGAATTGGTCCAATGGACCTTATTACATCATAATGCATGAAACATACTATATTTAGACCTAATCTATATTTAGAAGGGGTGCTCCTGCACCATACTCCCTAGAAGAAGAAATTTCAAGTCCACTTGAGATGAAAGTAGATAGGTCTGCACCATGTTTGTTGATCTGCTCTTCAGTCATCCATACTGCTTCGGAAGCAGGTTTTCCCTGCCAAGCCACTAGATATTCCAAATAGTCCTTGTTTCTAGTTTTCTTAATCACTCTGGTGTCTAAACTTTTCTGCAACTGTGGTGAATCATGCTTTGGAATGTCATCAGTTGCTGTATCCTGTAGGAGTTCTTGTTCTTTATCTGGATTATGTTTGTATGGAGTTAAATCACATACATTGAATATAGGTGATAAACTAAGATCTGGAGGGAGTTGTATCTTATAAGCATTCTGTCCATGCTTTCTCAAAATTTGACATGGTCCAATCTTCCACTATATGAGTTTAGTATATTTGCCCTTAGGAAGTCTTTCCTTCTGCAAATGAACCCACACCAAATCTCCAACATCAAACTGTACATCTTTCTTCTTTCTATCAGCATATGCTTTATACTTCAAGGTAGTTTGCTGTAGCTAGGTCTTTACTTGATAATGAACCTCTTTTATAGCTTCTGCAAAAGCTTCTTCCTCTGCACTAACAGGGTCTACTGCAGGTAGATCTCGCAATTCCAAAATTCCTCTGGGATGCATACCATACACTATCTGGAAAGGTGATTTCCCAGTACTCCTATTGACAGTATCATTATAGGAAAATTCTACCTGAGATAGGATATTATCCCACTTTTCTCCATGCTGTTTTGTCAAACATTTGAGCAAATTCCATAAGGAATGATTGACTACTTCAATCTGTCCATCCGTTTGAGGATGATATGCGGATGAGAAAGACAAATTTGTTCAAAGTTTCTTCCACAGAGTTCTCCAGAAATGACCAATAAACTTCACATCCCTATCTAACACTATGCTCAATGGCAATCCATGTATTCTGACTATTTCCTTGAAAAACAAATCTGCAATATATGAAGCATCAGCAGTAGTTTTGCATGGCAAGAAATGTGCCATTTTGCTAAATCTGTCCACCACAACAAAAACATTGTCAAATCCTTTCCTTGTCCTTGGTAAACCCAAGACAAAATCCATACTTATGCTTTCCCATGGTCTAGAAGGAATGGGTAATGGCTGATATAAACTTGCATTAGTTGATCTCCCTTTTGCTCTCTGACATATCACACATGTCTCTACAAATTCTTTGACATCTGATTGTAACTTAGGCCAATAATAATGTCTTCTAAAAAGATCAAGAGTCTTATCCAAACCAAAATGTCCTGCGATAGCTCCACAATGTTTCTCTCTTATGATGTTCAACCTCATAGAACACCTTGGAATACACAATTGTCCACCTTTGAATAGCAATCCATCCTGGATCAGAAATTCAGAGAACTCAGCATGATATTTATCTCCAAAAGAAGTACATACCTGATATATCTCTCCAAAATCTTCATCATCAGCGTACATGGTCTGCAATGAATCAATTCCAACACTTTCCAACTGAATTTGGTTGACTGTTAGAGCTCTCCTGCTCAAGGCATCTGCTACCTTATTCTTGACTCCTTTCTTATGCTTCAATGTGAAAGTAAAAGCTTGTAAAGCTTCTACCCATTTCATGTGTCTGTGGTTCAGCTTTTCCTGGTTGTTGACAAAGCTTAAAGCCTAATTATCTGTGAATACTATGAATTCCTTTGGCATCAAGTAATGCCTCCATTTCTTGAGTGACTGGACTAGAGCATACATTTCCAAATCATATGAGGAATACCTCTTTTTAGCATCATTGAGCTTCTCACTGAAAAATGCAATTGGCCTACCTTCTTGACTGAGTACCACTCCAATGGCCATGTGACTTGCATCACATTCTACCTAAAAGATTTTGTTAAAATCTGGAAGTGTAAGGACTGGCTGCTATGCCACCTTCTTCTTCAATGTTTCAAAAGAATCATCTGCTCCCTTAGTCCAAGCAAATCTGCACTTCTATCCTCCTTTAATGGTATCAAGCATGGGTGCACAAATATGACTAAACCCTCTTATAAACTTTCTGTAGAAGGTTGCTAACCCATGGAAACTTCTAACATCATTCATAGTCCTTGGAGTTGGCCAAGACAAAATGGCATTTACCTTCTCCTTATCCATTTGCAACTTACCTTGAGAAATGACAAAACCTAAATATGTGATCTCCTCCTGCATGAACAAACACTTGTCCAAATTTATCATCAGCTGCTCTTCATGTAGCCTCTTGAGAACCAAATCTATATGTCTGAGATGTTCTTCCTTTGTGTTACTGAAAATCAGAATGTCATCTAGATAGACTATGACAAACTTTCCCATGAATTCTCTCAAAACCTCATTCATCAATCTCATAAAAGTACTAGGTGCATTAGACAAACCAAAAGGCATAACTTTCGACTCATACAACCCTTCATTGGTTTTGAATGTTGTTTTCCATTCATCTCCTGGCCTAATTTTGATTTGATGATAACCACTCTTCAAATCTATTTTTATAAAATACTTAACACCTCCCAAACAGTCAAGTAAATCCTCTATCCTAGGTATTGGAAACCTATACCTGATTATGATCTTATTAATAGCCCTAGAATCTGTGCAAAGCCTCTAAGTGCCTTCTTTCTTTGGTGCTAGTACATCTAGTACTACACATGGGCTGAAACTTTTACCAATCAAACCTGTGTCTAACAATTCCTCAATTTGTCTTGCTACTTCTGCATTTTGTTCTGGAGTTAGCTTATATGCTACTTTGTTTGGAAGTGTAGATCCTAAGATTAGATCTATGTAATGGCTGATATCTCTTACAGGTGGTAGGGATCTTGGCATTCCATCAAAGATGATGCCTTTATACTTATCCAATAACTCTTGGACAGCTGGGTCTATGAACCTCTGCTTCTTCTCTTTCTTGACTTCTTGCTGCTGTTCTTTATTCACTTTCAGACATGGAATGAGTGCATATGCAACTGCACCTTCTACTGCTACTTCTTTCATGAACTATTTTCCTTCTAGCAGCATTACCTTCACCTCTTTTCCTTTTGATTTCTCCTCCTTCTCTGTCAATGGTAGTAACTCTGTCACCTTACCATCCTTGGTGATTGTATAGGTGTTTCTTACACCACCATGGTGTGCCTTCAAGTCATACTGCCATGGTCTACCAAATAAAAGATTGCAAGCATCCATCTTGGTAATGTCAAACAACAACCTATCTTTATATGCTCCAATCTGAAATTCTACCCAAGCCTGTTCTTCTACAACCGTCTATTGACCTTGGGTAAGCCATGAGACCTTATATGGGAATGGGTGAGGCAATCTTCTAAGCTTAAGCTTTGTTACCATTTCATCAGATACAAAATTTTCAGTAGAACCAGAATCAATTAAAACTTTACATGCCTTACCTCCTACCTGCAAATGGTTCTAAAAAGAGACTTTCTTTGTGGGGGTTCTTTGTTAGGTACCTTCATGGTAGTCATTGTTCTTCTCATCATCAGAGATTCTCCACTCTCTGGATATCTATAATTGTCAGGAGCATTCACACTTTGAAAAGCATTTGAGCTTGTTGCACTTTGATTATCAGGTTCTTGAATCAGATTCGTTCTCCTTTCTCCTGTTGAGCTTGTTGCCTCTTCTGGACATCTGCTGGCTATATGGCCTTCTTTGTTGCAGTTATAACATCTGATAGGTGTGAGTTGTGTCAACAGTTTGTTGGGAAACCTAAGTTGGCCGCTTTACCTCTCAAGCCAGTGGTGATTGAGGAACCTTTTCAACAATGGGGCATCAACTTCATTGGCACTGTGAACCCACCATCAAGTGTGGGACACAACTATGTTCTCACCATGACAGATTATTTTACCAAGTGGGTGGAAGCCATCCCAATCAAACATGCTACTTCTGAAGTGGTATCCAATTTCCTTAAGGAGAACATTATTTCCAAGTTTGGAGTTCCAAACAAGATAGTAGGAGATAATGCTACTTGTTTTTCTTCCCATGAGATTACTGAATTTTTCTACGAGCATGGGATCATTCTTTCCCATTCTTCAGACTATTATCCGCAGGGAAATGGTCAAGCAGAATCAAGTAATAAGAATCTGGTTACTATTATCAGGAAACTGGTAGATGAGAATCAGAGAATTTGGCATAAATTGTTGTTTAATGCTTTATGGGAAGATAGAATTACCCCCAAAAGGGCGATAGGCATGTTGCCATTTCAGCTTCTATATGGTCTGAATGCGGAGATACCAATTACCTTGGAATTGCTAGCACTAAAGTTGGTAAAGGCATTGGAAGATAGAACTTTTGATAGTTCTATTGATAAATGGATTATGTATCTAACTGAACTTGAGGAGCAGTGAACTATGATAGTGGATTGTATTACTAAGCACCAAAGTCAGGTAAAGAAACTCTTTGACAAGAAGGCAAGGACTCGTGAGTTTTAGATTGGAGATCAAGTCTTGTTGTGGGACAAGAGGAGAGAACCAAAGGGAATGCATGGAAAGTTTGATTCCTTGTGGAGAGGTCCGTTCACCATTCACCAGTTTTGTGGTGAGAATAGCTTCTTGTTAGAGTATCAGGATGGGACACCATTCTTGCTGCCTCATAGTGGACAACATCTGAAGCACTTCAATCCTTGAAGTATTAGATAAGTTCATTTCTATATTTGTACAGTTTTGTGCTTTTATTTTTGTGTTTTTGTTTAGTCTTTTGTGTCTTTTTTCTTTTTTAGCTTGACTCTATAGCCCAATGGCATGGATGAAGGCACTTAGAGACTGATTCTCCTCCCTTCAATTGTTTTAAAGTTTGATTGATGGAAGTCCCCCATTTAGAGCCAACTATTGTTCTCAAAATCAGCTATGCTCATTTTTATAGACAACCCCTATGAAACTTGTCCATTTAATAATCTACACTCTAAGTTTGCAAATCGAGACAAGATTCTCTTGATCGCGTGCAAAGTCGTATGGCATCCTAAACTAGTTTACGACATTCCCTCGAATCGATCCCTCGATGTTTGCGCAAATCGATTCGGTTGTAAATAAACCAAAATATCAGTTTTGGTCATCTTTAGGGTGTTAGTAAAATTTTTAAGTCTTTACATGTAAAGTTGGCCTAAACCACCACTTTTACATGTTTTTTTTTTCACTTATGTAAAGTTGGCAAAAAATGCCTCTTTTACATCATTTTTCTTTTCTTACATGTCTGAGCGGTGCTTTTTACCATCATTACATGTTCTTGTTGAAAAGTTGTTGCACATGCGGGGTCAGGGATTTTTGCCGCCTTTGCATTTTTGTGAAGACTAGCGTAAGGTCAGCCGAAATCGCTGCCTGAGCAAGATCTCTGAGATCTTGAACTTCGAGTGGCATTAATGGCTATTCGTGCGAGGTATTAAGGGTTTGTTTAAAAGCTTTTTAATATGTTTTTTTCGTTGTTTCTTTTGTCATTTCTTTTCCTAATACTTCCTAGTCAGTCATTGCACTCTCCTCACATCATCCTACTGCGTCATTCTATCACATTTGCCATTGTCAAACTTAGGGTTTCCTCTGATTGAACAGGTAAGTCTTTTAACCACTTTCATTTTCTTTTTTAGGGTTTCCGTTAGTATAATGGTTTGAATGGCTTTATTTGTTTGATTTTGTTATAAACTTCTATCGAATGTTGTGTTCCCGTTTGTTGTGGTCATCTTTGTCTTGGTCTTGTTTCATTTTGTAAACACGTGTTTACTGCGTCGTCAAAAATCTCTGATCGAACTATGCCCTAAGTTTCATACCAACCTGTGTTGTTGTTGGTTTTTGCTAATCGAGCATCAAAACCAACTCGTGGCTCATTGAACTTGCCGGTGTATTTCCATAATCAGCTATATTAACCACTTTAACATGTTTTATGTTGTGAAAGAGTTAAATGCATTGTTAGCATTAATTGCTACTTATGCATTTGAGCATTTTGAAATGTAAGTGTATGGGCGGTGAAATTCGACGCCCTTACACGAAAACCTTGCAAACTATGCCAGCTCGTAGGATCAGCGAAAACACCCGCTCGAACACATTTAAACTTACCTAGTATGCAATGTCAGCATTTTTCGCTGCCTTAACACACATCTTTCCAAGAAACTACATGCAATAGTGGTGTTTTTCTCCGAGTGTACATGATAATAAAAACTATTCCCAAACACATGCGCAATCGGCAAAAACACCTGCTTCTGCACATGCAAATATTCCCTCATGTAGGAGCGGTTATTTTGACCGCTCATGCATATTTTCCTAAATTTTTCTCAACACTAGGAAAATTCACCTTTCAAGACCTGTTAGCCCGCTTTCACCTTTGCCTCGATTTGCACACACTCAAGCCCTTCAATGCATGCTTCCCTATCCATGATCATCGAATCACGATTATCCCAATTTATCCATTTTTTCCCTAACTGTGAGATCATGGCCTTTTGCAGTTCTCAACCAGCATTCATGGCAGATATCAATCTCAAAGTTCTCCTCAAGAGCTCATGTCAGAACCATCTTCGTCAAAAGCCAAAATCATGGAGTACAAGTACCAAGGTGTCTTTCTGGTGACAGCAGTATAATCAAACATTGATGAAATCAGAGACACAGAAATTGGGCATGTGGACATGGCAGAGTTTTTAAATAGGACAAAATACACAAATCCTTCTAAGCATATGCAGAAAATCATTGACAGTAATATTCATTTGGTTGCATCATTTCCAGTTTCTGCACACAATCCCAAGTTTGGTCTTCAGGTAGCCAGCCATTACAACAGAGACACTAGAGTTATGAGGGATTCTCAGGGTAATGTAATCATGAGATTGGATGCAAAATTCTTTGACAAAATCTTCATGTGTCCACCCATTGAAAATATTGGACAGATTGACTTTGCTCAGGGGCAACAGGATTATGATAAGGATGTGGAAACTACTAGAAGGTACATCAACAACAAATGGTTGAAAATCCCTAGAAGTAATTTGACCAGATGGCCAAAAGATCTTCACAGGAGTGACTTTGTAGAAGAAGTTTGTGATTTGATTACTCTCTTGAGTCACATCAGAGGACTCCCTTCTGCTTCCAAATTCCAAGACTGGATGTACACTTCCATCAAGGTGATTCTACAGGGTACTCAGAGAATATTCTGGGGAGAACAGATCAGCAATGCATTGCACGAGCAACTGGTAAAGGTCAATACCACATTCAAATTTTATATGACCTCTTATCTTGTCTATGCTGCTGCAAGCATGAGAAACTTTCCAGGTTTAACTCAGGTAGGAGACAGGTGATTGATCCTAGTATATGAATATTACCCTCAAATCACTCTGAAGGGATCAATTCATCATTTCCGAAGGATCAATGATGCATTCTTTTCCATATTCATGTGCTTATGGGATAGTGAACTTGTTCAAAAAAGGGTCTCTGATGAAGCTTGGCATGTTGTGAATTCTTTTGGTTGCTTGTTCCTGCAATTTCCCACTTTTACATATCTTCAGGTAGGGTATTATCCTGGTTACCCTTATATGCTTCCACGGTATCCTAGTGACCGTATTGTTCTTATGGAGCTATGCAGATAGCTGATTGTAGTGCACAATAAATAGATGGAGCTGAAGAAGTTATGGATAAAGTTCCCTATTGAAATTGGGAGGTATTTGGTTCAATCAGGTAATAAAGCAAAAATAATCGATTCTGAATTACAACTAGTCACTATGAATACTTACAAGAAAAGAGACCATTTTGACTTTAGAAGAGTTCAGGATAAGATCAAAAGGAAGTCAAACTTCCATGTCCCAATGGTTGAAGACATATGGGCTGATCTCAGGACACAGAATGAGATCAGAAAGCTAGACTTCTGCAGACTTCACCTAAGTCATATTGAAGAACTAGGCCTCGCTGATATTCTAGATGGAATGGAGGATGACGGGAATAATCTAGATCCCAAATACAACATAGAAAATGTTGATGCTTCACCTCTTCTAGAGGTGAAATAGTCAATCAAAGAAGAAACATCCATCAGGAAAAGGTTTCAACCAATACTGGCTAACACCAATGTGTGGTTGGAAAGTAAAGGGATTAAATTGAAAGAGTTCCTCATAGGGTTAGAGACTGAGACACAGGAGCAAACAGGCAAGAAGGCTGAGAATAGAACCAAAAGCAAGAGTGACGCCCCTTCTTCTTCTAAGATATGCAAACCAAAGATCAAATTTGTATCCAAAGGAGGGAAGAAGAAGGAAACTGAAGAAACTTCCAACGTCACTAAGTCAAATGTTGAAGATACTAATGTTGATCAAATGGAGATTGAAGATGTTGAGGCTGAAGAATAGAATATTCAAAATTCTAAGGATGATCAATAGGCAATAGTATCTGATAAATCAGATGAAGAAGATGAAACTGAACAAGGCGAAGATGACGATGTGGAAAAGGAACAACTTGGTGATCCACCTCAATCTCCTGAGAAAGATCTTCCCACAGGAACACAAGTTTCTACACCTCCTCCTCATGTTCCAGTTTCTGGTAGTTTTCCAGTGATTTCAAATGTTCCCCTTTCACCAATCTTTTTTGTTTTCTCTAATAATACTCCTATTTCTGTGAAGACCTATTTTGGGACCGTTTTTGATTCTTTCAGTTCCATTCCAAGTCTATCTTCTCCATCTTTTGACATCGGTGAACAATCTATTTTAGAGAACCTTCTGGATGCTTCAGAAAAGGTTGCTGATACAGGTGTGGTTTTTACCAACACCAGTCCTATTGTGACTATCACAGGTGTGAACATGGAGCTGGCTAAACAGGTAGTAGATTCATCTCCAGTTGTTGGTACTTCTGTGCTTCCCCCATGGTTATCTACATATACTCCAAAGAGGAAGAAGCAAGCTATTTCACCTGATGAGATCGATATTGAAAAGTTGTTGTCTGTAAAAGCAAAGAATCAAAAGAAGAAGCCTAAGACTATTTCTAGGCTTGTCAATGAGAAAGGAATCAAATACACACAAATTGCCAAACCACCAGAAGATGCCACCATTGACACTTTTGACATGAATGATTATGTCATTTCAAGGGTTGAGTTGGGCAAGCTAACTCATGAGGGCATAAAGGTAGATTTTCAAACCACTGCCAGCACTTTGCTTGAAAAGTATGATGAATTCAAGAAAGAGAAGGAACAGTACAAAGCTAAAGTAGAACAACTTGTTGTTGTCCTTCAAAAGATAGTAAAGTCATCAGAAATGGTAGAACCCATGGCAGTGGTGGTGGAAGATCCCCTGATTTAGAAAGTTGAAAAAGCACAAGCCAGGGGAAGGGTAGTAGGGGATATAGTGGAATGCCTATTAGCTCAAGGGTGAATCCTACTGAAAACAACTATGGAAAGAAAAGAGAAGATGGAAAAAGCTAAAGCTGAGGTGGACAACCTGGTAGATCTACTTTCGCAAGAGCTGCAAGATCAAGAAGAGAGCCTAGAAGAGTGGATAGATATGAAAAAGATTAAGATAAAGAATCTGATCACCATTGGGGTCATTAAAAATAGGGAATCATATCTCAAGACCAAGGAGACTTTGGTGCATCGAATCCACATAATAAAAAGTCTACTTGAAGATCTGTGTCAAGCCCGAGAAGCCAGTGAAGATAGTGATGCCACACTTTTACACCGACTAGAAGAACTTCCATGCACCTTAACAAGAGAAGATCACAAATTTCTCTCAGCAGAGGAGATGGTGAGTTCCTTTGAAGAGGAGGCGCCCTTAGTGCTTTCAATGGATAATCTATATGACCAACATTCGACTCTAGAGAACCTGAAAGATAATTTGGACAAGCATGAAAAGGCAATAAAGGTGGTAAAAGACTCAATTCTCTGGGCCCGCACCATCTCAGAGAACACAGCAAAAATAGATGCATGCGATATGGCAGCCATCCAAGCTATGTAGTAGAACTTTCTGAAGAAAAATGATGGAGGAAGCTAGTGCCTTAGTTTATTTTCTTATATATGATATGTAATTTGAATTTTGTTTTGGACATTTTCACATGTAATTTTTCGGGCCCGCACCGTCTCAGAGAACACAACAAAACCAGATGCATGCGAGATGGTAGCCATCCAAGCTATGTACCAGAACTTTCTGAAGAAAAATTACGGAGGAAGCTAGTGCCTTAGTTTATTTTTCTTATATATGATATGTAATTTGAATTTTGTTTTGGACATTTTCACATGTAATTTTCCAAAATGTAATTACATGTGAGATAAGAGAAGTCCCAAGTCAAATAGGACTCTTTTGTTGAATAAGTCAAAGTAGTTGTAAATTTCCTATTTTTGCTCCAGGCTCCTCCCTATAAATAAAGAGGGCCTCTTTTGTAAATATTATCTTTTATCGATTGCAACAAAACTCTGCCAAATTGAGAAGCAAGTTGAGACTTTGTGCTTATTTGTGTAAATTAATTTTTAGATATTTATCAATACAAGAGAGCAAGTTAAATTCTAATCTTTGTCTTGGAGTGATTTGTTTTATGATAGAATTGTTCTTATGTCTTTGCTATCATATTATCTTGGATAAGTAATTGAAGTGTGAACGTTTATTTCAAGTGATTAAGGAGTATTCTAAATCTGATTTTAAAAGACTTTGAGCTATAAAATCATTTGTGAGAATTGTGTTGTGTTCGTGAATGAGAAATAGGTTGAAGACTTGTGCTACAAGTTGTTATCTTTAATCTATTTATCTCATCTTGGCGTATAGTAAAGACTTTGGGCTGTACTCTACTCCAAGTTATTTTATTTTCCATTCGTGAAAGAAGCAAAGATAGACTTTGTGCTTTCATGGGTTTTTTTTTGGTTATTCAGTTTGTATCAAGAATGCGCTCTTTTATTTTATAAACATCATTTCTGAAAAAAGAGAAATGGATGATATGGTCTCACCCCTGAATTAGTATTTAGTTTAAAGTATTTTGTGATAAGTGATAGGGAACCTCCCCTTGATGAGAGGAGAGATTTATCTCATTACACTGTGGTCGATATAACCATTTTGCCTTTAGTTAGTTGAAGACAAAATATTCACCCAACAGTTTTTGGTGACTCTACTGGGGAAGGAACGCGCAACTTGAAGCCTCACGCTCTGAGTTGAAGCATTTTCAGTTCTTTCCCATTTGTTTTAAAATTTTGTTGAGCATACTACATTTTGGCATATTCACAGTATACAAGAAGCAAGAGAGCTCAAGGTATTATTGATCCCGTATTTGAATTGATGTAGCAAAATAATTTTTGTCTTTTGCCTTTATGACCTCATCTTCAGTGAACCAGGAGTTTTCCTCTTACCAACGCTAAGTCTCCAATACCAGGTGAAGCTTCTAGTTCTAGTGCTAGCAGAGTTTTGTCTGTTCATACTCCACAAAGGTTTGTTATCCCACCTTTTAATCAGCACATCATGGCAGCCCAAGGCCCTTGGGGTAACACTTTTGGTCCTCTAAATTTAACCCCACCATTGCATGAACTACCTCATAGTTTGAGAAAGAATTTTCCCAACTTCTATAGTGACACGAAAGTTCACCCTGATGAACACATTGCAGCTTTCTGCATAGCTTGTGGTGTGATAGGTGTTGAGCATGAAGATGTAGCAGTAAGGCTTTTTGTGGAAACACTGCAAGGTGCTGCTGCAGATTGGTTTTATCATCTTCAAGCTTAGACTATAACCAACTGGAACACTCTCAAAACCAAGTTTGAGGCTAGGTTCAAACCTGCAGAAGATGCACACACCTTATTGGCTCAGCTTACACAAATGAAGAAAGAGCCTCATGAACCTATGTGAGACTTCATCGCTAAGTTCAATAAGTTGAGAAATAGGATTCCTGCAAATGCTCAGCCGATAGGGGAGAATCTTAAGTGTTTCTTTATTAATACTCAACTTCCTGAAGTGAGTTTTCTATTAAGGCAGGCTGGTCCTATAGATCTTCCTACAGCTAAGATATTGGCCACTGAAGTTGATGATGATCTTATCCTTGTAGGTAAGATAAGAAGAGATTCTAATAGAAATAAAGGTTTTTCTTCTGCTACAAATTCTTCCACAAGCACCATGGATCCTATGGTGCAAAAGTTAGCAAATAAATTGCTAGCTCTAAAAAGGAAAATGTCCCAAGGTATGTCTACCCCTCCTTCTTATCAGGATATACCAAGGAGGACATTTCTAAACAATTCATATCAAGGCAATGCTGCTAAAAATCAAGGACAACAAAATCGTCTTCCACCTACACAGGGGAAGCTTGCCATTGAAGTAGCGCCAGTCAACTCAATAGTTCACTATTATTAAGCTAAAAATGATCATTCTTTCCAACCTGAGTTAGATCATGAGAATTATGCTAATCTCTTCACAGAAGGAGAAGAAGAGTTAGCTAGCAACTCTACCATTGGCTTTCTGAATTACCAAGACGAAGCTAAAAAAAGGAGAAGTGTATGATGGAGCATATGTTGTTTTCACTAGATCCCAAAATCAGTCAACTCAGCAAGTTGATAAGGGAAAAGAAAGAGAAGAACCTCAACCAGTGATCGCAATTGCTAAATGAGGAACTCCGCTGCCTTTCCAATCAAAGGATCTGGTGGGCAATAAGCAAGTAAGTACATCTAACAATCTTGTACCTTCTACTTCTGTTCCTCAGACCAGTACTACCTCAAATAAAAATTAGAATGATGGATTTTCTTCCTCGATTTCTAGCTCATTCCAGTTATTTGATATAATAGATCATGCTACGAAGACTAAAATTCAAATGTCTGAAGTTGAGTATTTACAAGCTAATCCTAAATAGTTTGATAGGTTAGCTAAATATGTCAAAAACAAGACCGTCCCTACAAGAGAAGATTTTCCAAAAGTTGCCCATAATTCCTCAAAAAGCAAACTACCCAAAATAATCTTGTCACTACTCCCATTGTTGCCTCTGGAAAAATAGAACCTTTCTATCTTTCTCTATTGGTAAATGGTCATAAATTGAGCAATTGCATAATAGATTCTGGAGCATCTGATAATGTTATGCCCATCAAAGTAGCAGACTCCCTTGGCCTCACCTTAACTAAGACTCTTGGGAGATGTTTCTCCATGGAAAATAAGAAAGTACCACTTTTGGGTCAAATCAAAGATGCCCAATTTGCATTTGCAGCTTTTCCAGACAAGAGAATTAAGATGACAGTCCTGGTAGTTGATGTTCCAGCTTCCTATGGTATTCTACTTGGGCATAATTTCTGCAAGGATGTAGGTGGGGAGTTGAACATGGATCTATCTAAAGCAAGGATACCTGTTAAAGGCATCATGCAGAAGTTGCTTCCTAAGAAGGAGGCAAAATACATTGTTACCCAAACATCAAATCCCAAAGCTCAAATTTTGTTTGAGTCCTCGCGAATGGGTAATTATTTCCTGTCCACTAAAGATGTTTCTAGTTCATCAGATGAGAGTACATTAGGTGATAGCTCAAACATTTCAAAAGGAGAATCAGGTGAAGGTATAGTAATGCCAAATTCTTCCCTCACTGATGACGAAGAATCTTCTGATCAAAGAAATTCCAAAAAATCAAATTCTAATGAAGTCTAGATTTTAGAATTTGATGGCAGTTGTTCATCTACTAGTTCTGGAGCCAGAGTGGTCTTGATATCTCCTCAAGGTGATATCTTACCTTTTTCATACAAGTTACAATTTGACAATACCAACAACACCACTCAATACGAGTCCTTGTTGCTCAGATTGGAAGCTGCTCATGCTAGGGGTGTTAAAATTCTTCATGCTCAAGGAGATGCTAAATTAGTGGTTTGTCAAGTGAGAAATTTGTACCAAACCAAAAATGAAAGATTGAGACACTATCGCAATCGTGTATGGGATTGCATTGAAGGTTTTGACGCTTTCAACATTTCTGTAGTGCCAAGAGAGTTTAATGATCGTGCAGATTCATTAGCTATTTCTGCCACTCTCATGGTTCCTCATAAAGATTTCAAAGGAAACAAGTACTATTGAGCTGGTCTTCTGACCAAGTGTACTTGATAATGCTGACCATTGGCAGGTGTTCAATGGTGATAACCAAATCATTGCTTTCTTGGAAAAGATGGATAGCTTTGATGAAATCTATTTTGAAGGCAATGAATCTCCTCCACGGGAATATGTTTCTGAGATAGATTCACAAACTGGTGAAGAGTTTCTTCAATTGAAAGGGAATAAGATTCCAAAAGGTTTGGTTTCCCTTGAGAAGTTATTTGATAAGCATGACAGGGATATCAAGCAGTAGTAACAACAGGATTCAAGTTCCTCTATGGAATTTGAGTAGGTAAATTTGAGTTCGGAGGCAGATCCCAAAATGGTCAATATTGGGAAATGTTGCACTACCAATGAAAAGTTCAAATTCATCACACTCCTTCGCCATTACATTAATGTTTTGGCATACTCCTATGATGATCTGAAGTCTTTCAAGCCTAAGGAGATTCAACATGAAATTCCCCTCAAAGCTGGATTGTTGCCTCACAAGCAGAAGCAGAGGTAATACAACCCCAAAATATCAGGTACGATCCTTTCTGAGATTTAGAAGATGCTGAATGTAAGGATAATTTTTCTAATTCATCATTCCACCTAGATTGCAAACATAGTTCCCATAAGGAAGAAGAACGGAGAAATCCGTATCTGTGTTGATTTCAGGAATCTCAACCAGTCTTCCCTAAAAGATAACTACCCCTTGCCCATCAGGAATCTCAACCTTATGTCCCACTTTCCTCTAACATTAGGGAGTGGGAGGATGATGATGGTTTACTTGATGATGAGACTTAGCACGACAACCCTACCAAATATCTCTAACCCTTTATCTCTCTCGTGGTGTGCCTCCCTTGTGATGTGTTATGTGTTGTTTAGGCCTCCTGGGATGACCCATGATTCTCTTGTAAGTTCCAGGATACCAGGAGACTGCCTCTGTTGTGACCTTCTTTTATTTGTATCATCATTCTTCTATATTGCCTCTCTCTCTGATTTCATTGTTGTGTGTTGTGTCTTGCTGACATAGCATTGGAGTTGGTGACTTGGGGGCACCCTCCTACATGACTATCCCTAAGACACTTGTTTCTCCTCTCTTATTTATTGTTTCCCTTCCTCTAGTGTTTCTATCTAGCAGGCGGATGACCAAAAACATTTATACTAATGAGGACCTAGTGTCCCTTTTGAGAGCGATCAAAAAATGGACTTAGTTCCTAATATGACGATGGGGTTGTATATTTTATCCAATGCTTGGGTAGTGGAAGCACTCATGCTTTCTGCGTAGTGATTATGATCATGTTTTTATCTCATTCACAAACCTTAACAATACTGCTACTCTGTGCACCTTTGTTTGTCTTTGAATCTAGCCTTGGTGGTACTCGATTCAGAGAGCTTCAGGATATAGCCCCATGGTTATCCTCAAACTCTGGATTCATAATATAATCTTGGCTCTTTGTGTGGTTAATCATATGCATTGATGTTGTTGTTTATCATGATTTTTTAGACACTAACATGTTTCTTGCAGGGATGTGTTTGTGGGAACATTTGGTGATCGTGAAGTACATATCACCTCCGAGGGGCATGGGCTTTGCAAGAGCTTGTGTTCCCTTGTGTGTTTTCTTCCTACCTTAACGTGCTTGACATCGATACCTGATATCAACCGCCTTAAGGTGGGGGCATATATAAGGTAAGCTGTCTATTGTAGATGTTAGCTATGTGCTTGTCCTCAGATGCAGTTTAAAGACCAGCTCGATGAGTGCTTCCTGCATCCTAAGTTTGTTTGCAATCAATCAATCAATTATGTAAGCCCTTTGCAGAGGCAGGATATCGTGTATATCCTTTTTCTTAATCCCTCTACGGAGGCGGGGATGATGTATTTCTCAGAGTAGATTACGTCATCCTCTCATTTTCAAAAGTCCTCTGCGGAGGCAGGGAGCGATTATGTGACTAACTTAACCCTTAAGCGTGTCTTCGGTGATTACTGTGGTGAATCCCAATCGTCAATGTGTGCCTATAATGTGCTTGAGATGGTGTTGAGCCTAGGAATAGGAACACTCGATCACTTGTTTGTCATGTTTTCTCCGTGTATTCAAGTGTGTGTGTTTGGCATGTTTGTTGCCCCATATGTAGTCTAAAGACTAGCTCGATGAGTGCATCCTGCATTTTGGGAGGTTTTACATGTCTTGCATGTGTGTTGCCCCATATGTGCAGTTTAAAGACTAGCGCAATGAGTGCTTCCTGCATTATGGGAGTTTTGTTTACTTTCCTGTACTTGCATTTTCATTTCATATATATGAAAAAAAGAAAAGAAAAGAATCATGCCTATCTTCTATGCATTAATGTGTCTTCTATGCATTTGTTGTCTTCCCCATGTTCTGCATGACTATAACTGTCTTCTCCATGTTTTATGTGCCTGTTACTATCTTCTATGTGATTGGCATGTCTTCTCCATGCTTGGTGTGTTTGATGTGTTTGTGACCGTACTTTAATGCATGTATTAACCTCATGTTTAAACATTCATTAAAGTGGGGGCTAAATGTAACATCAAAAAATGTCCCCTTAGGGGGTTTTCCCTCTTTAGGTTTAGCTCCTGGGTCTTTAGTGTGCATTTAGGACATCTTACATCATAATTTGGCATCCCGATGGACTGAACCCTAGGTATCATGACAAATGGGGCCTAGGGGGACCCCTTGAGCTTAACCCTACCCAAAATAGGGGGAGGACTTGGGCGTTCACACCCTAGTCCTGCCCTATTTTGGGTTAGGCCCAAATTTTAAGTGTCAGTTTATGACCATTATTTGGTCCCTAGGCCGACACAGTAAGTTTGAATTTACGAAATCTTGGCGGGAATGTTTGTAGTTGCATATAAAAGCATGTTTAGGCATTCATTTAGAAACTAGATGGAAATTGTGAACTTTATGCATTCTCAAGGTGATTCAAGGCTTTTATTGTGTTGCAAGAGTAGATTGGTGTTGTCTATGTGTTTGTGTTTGCAAATTTGAGCATCTATTTCCTCATAGAATGAAGAGCATCTTCCTCTCATGAGATTTTCACTACAAGGTGACATTTATTGTGTTTGTGATCATTATTTCATTTAGATTTTGTCCCTACCTCACAAGGGCACACACTCTCTATCTGACAAAGGTGTTTGGAAGACTTAAGTGTCCTTCCAAGGCTTGACTGAGGCAAGCTCCTAAACGCCACAACCCCCTCCCAAATTTTTCATGGTTGCAGGAGGGCATATTGGAGTGTGGGAATTGCAGATCAAAGAAGAAAAGAGCACCCTAGACTTGGGCACCTACTCATTAGTCCTCAAAGTTTCGTGATGGGAAAATCTCTAAAACAGTAGAAACAAGTTGCAGACTGAGTTTCCAGATCCCAACAAAAAGCAAGGCCTTAGACTTGGGCGCCCGCTCTTTAGTCCCTGACTTTTTTGCCTCGGAACCTTGAAAATAGGTGCACAATCATTTGTAATTTTATGTCTTTCTGTAGAAGCATTTTCTGTTATTCATCTGTTTACTTCCTTATTTGCATAATTAGGGTTTTGATGTGTAATTGAGTATAAGAGAAGAAAATTGATAATCAAATACCCTAATCCAAGTTTCCCTACATTTCTAAGTGACCAAGGACCTAATAGTGCTCTACCACTCGATTCTAAGGTCCTTAAATGTAACGGGTGAAAGGAGGATTTAAACACTAAACTAAACAATCCAAATTTTACCCTAAGCATTTATTAATTACTAATTTACTTTAAGTTAGATATAGTAATTTGATAAATTACTAAATTAAATAAATTAAATTTACTAATTAAATTTTCTTATTTAATTGACTACTTTATTAAATTTAGACTACTTTACTAAATAAAATAAATTTACTAATTAAAATTTCTAATTTAGAGATTAGGGATTAGTGACTAGGTTGCATTATGAGTTATATTATGAGTTTCTCTTTGTTTTGAGAATTTTGATTTTTCTACTAATAGGACTAATCACATGAAAGAAAAAGCTCACCTAGATCCCCACATTAGAGGGTAAAATATACTTATATATCTACTTTAAAATTCCTCTAATGCCTACATGCAGTAAGACTAGAAACACATTAGTAGCAATAAATAAAAAATAAAACAAAATAGTACTCATTAAATAAAGATTAATAATTCAATTAAATACTTACAAACTATAATAAAACAAAATGGTACTCATTAAATAAAGATTAATAATTCAATTAAATACTTACAAACTATAAAGCTTACTCCAATGTACTATTTGCATCCTCTCTATTTTATAAGGCATCTATAATTTATTAATGCTTGATTATAGAAAGCATCCACAACTCTTTCACAATATGTGTCCTTTTGTATTTCATCAATTATACATTTTTTTGTCATGTAATCAAATGTGAGTAGTGGAAGAATCTCTTGTTGTCTCATAATTTATTCATATGTAGACAAGTCATTCTTTCTTGTCAAATAATTTCACAACCAAGTGCTAACAACCACCATAGAACCATCAAATACTCAAATTCATCACCATATAATAATGGTTATAGGTTCTAATAGCTTGTGTTTTTCCTCAACATAATTTTCCAGCCAATACTCTCCTCTTCATTTCCCTCTATGCAACAACAACATATGCATTTCCTTTACAACAAGACAACTATTACACGTTAGGGCACTATAATTTGAAGAGATATATGTGTATAAAATTAATAAGTAAACAAATTCCATTTATCAATACCTATTTGTGCAAGGCCAAAAACATGGTCAAATTCATCCAATGCCAACATTTGGTTATCCTCTAAAAACTATCTCATAAGGCATCTATAATTTATCCTCTCTACTTACAAATTATAGATAAACCATAGATGCCAAAAACATGGTCAAATTCATCCAATGCCAACATTTGGTTATTCCATTTTTTAATTTTGTTAAGTATTTTCAAAAACCAATTGATGGAAAGATAACTAAGATCATGTAGTACAAGTTATATATTTTTATATTTTTATTGAAAAGCTTTTTGTAATATTTTGGCTTGGATGCATTCTAAAAAATATCATTGAGTGTGCATGTCATACAACTTCCATAAAATAATTAAAAATATAATTTTCTTAATACATATAAAATGAAACATATAACAATCCTATATACCTTTCTTAAATTTGGATAAACAAATCAAAAAATATGAAAAAAAACATAATACATATTTATTTGAAGAATATAAAAACATCACTAAAAGTAAATAAAAATAAATATACGAATTTATATGAACTATAGAAAAAATGGTTAGAAATATAAGTAGATTGACATTTTTTGTGGTGATTTTGTAGAATTTCAGTTTATAAACCTAAAAAGGAGGAAATTTAAACATGTTATCTTTTTTGTAAAATATGGATTTGAGTGCCCAAAATGTAGGTCTAACCCTTAGGCTAGGAAAATTTAAACTTGTTCCAAGTCTAAGGCTAGGTTTTGATTGGTTAAAACTATATTGTGTATGTGTTATAACACTCTCACATCTCCAAAAACTTGCCCAAGACTTAACAAAAGCATGTTATAACATGCTCATGTTAAGGCCCAGGCACGTTTTTGTAATGTGAATATATTATTGTTTAAATTGAATGTTTGGCCCATTTTGTCCCCCATCTCCATGTACACATATTTAAAGTGAATGAGTATAGTTTTTTACAAAATGTCAATAATTTAAAGTATAATGGCCATTGGAAATATATATCTACATATGCAAAAACAAATCACCTATTTATCAAAATAGTCAGAGTGTTTGAGATTTTTGTGGACTATCTTATTCTTGTTTTTTTATGAATGCATTTAAACACTTATTTGCTCTTTCACCAACTCACAATGCTTTCCATATTTTCCATCCTTCAATGGGTAATGAACACTCTTGAACCTCTTTACATCCACTAATTTCCCTCCAAAATCATGTCAACTATCTTCATGCATGCGTTCTCTCAAGAATGAAAGGTTACCACATATATTACATTCTGTAGAAATGTGATCCACTAAGTATCATCGTGTCAATGTCTATTGCTTCAACATTCACCGATTCAACATTTCTCGCTTCAATGTTTGCTACTTGACTACTCATTCTCATATCTTTATATTTTTTTTCCTACTTTATTTTTACTTGCAATTCTTTTAGTGTTATATTCTTCCTCTTCCTTTTCTTTTTTTTAATTTACATTGTGTTGATATCATTTTATTTTTGAGAAAAATATATGTAATATGCAATAATCACCAAATACACACCAAATCTCCAAAATTACTTAAAAACACACACTTTAAACCAAAAGAACATTAGAATTCAAATATTCCTTATAAAATCAAAGTTGTATGGTTTTTAGATAAGGTTTTTATATGTTCTTGAGTCCATATTATAAATGGACCCTATACCTCAAAAGACTAGATATATGATCTTGGTGTGATTTTTCTAAGATTAGATATCTAATTTTGACTAGATATTTGGTTTGAGCATATATCTATTTGAAGTATATATCTCTAGGTTGGAGCATATATCCATTTGAAGTAGATATCTAATTAGAGTAGATATTTGGTCATTTCAAATTTAAAATTTTCCCCAATTGTTTTCTTTGGTTTTAGACTCGGGAATCCAAACCAATGGTGTGGACCTACAACTAAGAGTTCATGATAGAAACAATTGACAAACTCCACTTTGACAATATGGCTAATGAATTTATATTGCATGTTTTTAATGAAATTAATAAGGTTTGTAGAAGAGAATGTCTAATTTTCAAATATCATTTTTTTTCAAACTTTAAACCTAGTATTTAACTTATTTATCATTTTTCTTATGTCACAAACTTGAAAATGTATACATTCTTGTTTTTTTTTATTGTCATTTATGTATTTTTAGAAAATTCTAAATAACATCAATCTAGACATCATGTTCTATGCATTTAAAAACTAATTATATTGTTACAGTGATTATTTTAGGTCTAGTTAAGGTGGCCATACATGAGGGATTCCAATTTTCTAGTTTAATCCTATTAAATATTTAATTTAAAATATATATAATAAGAAATTTTATAGAACATCCACACCATATCTCATTATGACTTGTATTTTTCGCCAAAGTATTTTTAAAACTACTTACATTTAATATTCCTAATGTGTTCATTTGTACATGATTTTATTTTTGCATTTGTCAAGTGGAAAAAATGTCACTTTTGTTCACCCCCTAACCAAATTGTGTCATTTGGGTATTAAAATAAACCACCTAATTGAAAACTAGAAACATAATGCTACATTTCATCTTTTTATACCATATTCATATTGTATCTACAACTAACTATGTTTTTAGGTTAAAAATCATCACGTTACTATTACTTTTGGCCCTTATTAGCTTACAACCACCCCTAATTTGGAGGATAGAGACTTAGAATTATACTCGACAAATAGATCCTAGTCTATATAATTTCTAAACAAGTACTAACTGTAAAACATGATCATGTCATCATTGCACTTGACTTAGACTAGTAGTTGCAGAATAGGAAATAGAGACAACAGATATAGAAAACTAGGGGATATGAGATGATATAAAATTAATAAAAAGTAATCTAATCTTTGTATTCAAAAATGAAAATATAAATGACAAGGGAGAAATGAGAGGATACAAACCACCATGGGAGTTTATCCTCAAGAAACCTATAGCTAGGACAAGAAAAATAGTTGGGGCTGCTTAGGAGCTTTCCTTGAATGGTCAAGCCCCTATTTTGATCTTTCGATCTCCATGGGTAACCAAATAGAAAATAGATTGAAATATGTGTGTGCTCTTATCCTACGTGCATCTAGGAATAATAGTAACAAAAATGCTATGAATATTGCACCTAGGTATACAAGAAGCAATAGACTAGTGTGTATATGAGATTTAGATAAAGGAGATGAAAACCCAGCATGTTCTAAGGACACAACAATGGATTTTACAAATTATAATAGAAATAAAGATAAAGCTAGAGCACTATCACCTCATGCCTAGTAAAGATGAAAATCTACAATAACCACAAGTAGGATGTCCCCAAGAGTGCAAGAATATCAAGGAATTATAAGCTAGAATGTAGAGTGTTCAACAAAGCCTTCGAAGATGCTGATGATAGCTACTGATCGCATTGAGAATGAGAGCTTCAACACATAGAGAGCAAAGAGATTAGTGGAGATATTGATCTTGAGAGTCAAAAGGAATGCCCAATATTGATAGATCTAGTCTTCTCTTTTTCAAAATAGAATAGGAAAGAAAATAAGGAGGTCCAAGGTCTGACCTAGCTATTGGGATTCAACTCAGGTCAGTTACCAAAACCTGGGCACTCATAAAGGTGATAGAAATACTGAAAAAAGATTGTAGTATGATAAAATGTCAAGGGATTTTAGCATGTCATGTGAATGTTTGTGCATCATGCTAGCATCCAAGAAGAACATACTTATGAAAGTTTAGGACACTAGGGAAAATGAGACAAATGTAGGAATAACATGAGTTTACACAAAAGCCCTGAGGAAAGGTGAAAACATGAGCATAAATTGGTACAAAGGCTAGAAACATGATCCTAAAAACATGCTAAGGGCTATAGACAATAAAGTAGATCCAAAACATAGTGTGAAAATTGCAATGGTATTCAATTCTTGACATTACATTTTACTCCACTTTAGTGGGTTGATGAAACTAAGTGATAAGATATGCTAAAGTATAGGAAGGAAATAAAATTATGAAATGATACACTTAAAAGGATACTATAGACGATGCAAAAATATCTTCAAGTAGATGAGATATGCCCCCATGATGAGAAACTACAAAATAAACATGTTAAACAATAAAACCCTACAAAACAAGCAATGTTAGAATAACATATAAAACCTACAAGATACGATAATTAAAAATATATAATCTACAAAATAAGAGTATTAGAAAATCATATATAATATAATGCACATTAAACACACATGAAAGCAAGGATGCATGACAAAGATCACTACCGAACATTCAAGAACATATAAAAAGAGAGATGAAGAGAAACACACTTTTTTCACCCTGCTCTATTGCTAGAAAATAAAAGGTATGGTTCAAGGTCTAGTGTGTTGTTGCTAGGAACCATACAATACTTTCATGAATTACAAGAACTAGAAAATTGTGTTGCTATGTGACCCATAGAAAGTATAAAATGGTAGCTTAAATGCAAATACAATATTAAGGATTACATGGACTAGCATATTTTAATGCTAGATAATCTTGATAAGGGTGGCTAATCCAAGCAGCTCTCTATACTTGGGACCACAAGCTACCAATATTGTAGGGAGAATACCAACAATGTGGGTGTGTGCATATGTGTGGATGCACATGTGGAAGTGCAAAGTATGCCCCCCTTAAAATAATTGCATAAAATGAAGAGTATGCAATTGATTTTAAGGTAGAAAAGGGGGAAAAGGTTATGAATCTTTAGGGGCATATATGAGTGGATATGCTCTTAAAGTCACCAAATATAAAAATATGTCCCTAAGGAGAGGCAAAAAATACATTGTTGCAAGCATGACACACCTAAAATTGTGCACATGGAATGACATCAGTAAAAGGAAGCAATGTCGCATAGGAACAAGCAACATTGCACGAAGACACACCAAGGGATCTACATTCTTGGGGTCAGTATATGTATGTAGGAATGATAATCAAGGAATAAGGATGGAATTTTCATCATCCCCCAAGAAAATAGAACTACAAGTACAAAGGACGAATAGAACATAGCAAGGAAGTAAATAAATAAATCGAGTCAACATGGAAGAGACCTAAATGTCTCAACACTTTGTATCATCCCAAAAATGTACAAGAGAAAAGTAGATGACAAATAGATAGAATCAAGATACAAATAAAGGAATTCCACAACATTTTATTCCTCCTATATCCATGTACCTACAAGGATAGCATGGGTCCTCTAGGGGTAACTAACAAATAGTCAAACAATTAGTACACAAAAGTAGAAAAATAGTCAAAGCAATCTACACATAAGTACATATCGAATAAAGGTTCTACTCTTGTGGCCCTCAATCCATAAAGTTATCTTACTCCAAGTCTAGATCAAATGGGGACAAAGGATAACTAGGTGGTGAAGCAATCACAAGATATGCACAAGTAGAAGTGTCATTTGTTAGAGCAACCAAGATCAACTTGCAAGATTAGACCATTCCACAAAAGAATATGCAAGATAACAAAACTATTATATAAAAGTGTTAAAATGTGTTAGGAATTGCATGCAAAAGATATCAATTAAATGCAAATAAAAATTAAATAGAGGAATGAAAATACATAGAAATAATAACAGCAAGAGACAAGTTTTAACATGGTTAACCCAAACTCAGGCTACATCCACCAACAGAGAGTCCAATATTATTATCCAACAAATCAAACCAATTACAACCAACAATCCTTGCAACTCAATACCACTACAAAATATTATAATGCAATAATCAATAGAAACCCTAACCCTTAGCCATTTTTATCAAGACTTATGTTAGTTACAAAATAGGGGTTTTTTTTTATGTCGGCCAATAGAAAAATAACTCTTGATGCCTTTATAAAATAATAAAAACCTTTTTACCCCATATTGGGGGTGTTTCCCCTTGACCCCGTCTTGGGGACACTGCCCCCAAACCCCCGTTAAATAATTTGGGGGGAAACCATGCCAATAAAAGTGGGGAAAATTTAACCTCCGAGTCTGATTAGGCTCCATATAATAACAATTTCTCACTTGGAGACTGATCATAACACCGATGAACCTATAGCTCCCACTGGAAATAAGCACCCTGGACCCTGTTGTTCTGATTTTATTGTTTTCAGTCTTGAAGACCAACTGAACTGAAGAGGAGCTCAGCTTCTCCCTTGTCACTACCTTTGTAAACATATCTACTAGATTGTCATTTGTATGTATCTTTTCTAGCCTTAACTGTCCATCATCCAACACCGATCGAATGAAGTGATACCTCAACTATATGTGTTTGGTCTTTGAATGCAAGGAAGAATTCTTTGCTAGATGTATGGCACTCTGGCTATCTGTAAAAAAATAACTGTTAGCCTATTGTTTACCCAATTCTTCCATGAAAGATTGCAACCATATCATCTCCTTGCTTGCCTCTATTGCAGCTACATACTCTACCTTCGTGGTGGATAAAGAAACCACCTTTTGCAACCATGAGATCCAACTCACTGTTGTCCCACCTATAGTAAAGACATAACCTATAGTACTCCGCCTGGTATCAATATCCCCTGCCAAATCTGAGTCTACATAACCTAGTAAATCAATATTAGAGCCCCCAAAACATAAGTGTTTACTAGATGTACCTCTCAAATATCTGAGAATTCAATTTACCACATTCCAATGCTCCAATCTAAGATTACTCATATACCTGCTTACGAATCTACCTACAGCATGTGCAATATCCAATCTCGTGCATACCATTGCATACATTAAACTTCCTACAGCTGAAGCATATGGTACCTTGGACATTTTTTCTTCCTCCTCTTGTGTCTTAGGACACATCTCCTTAGTCAATTTCAAATGACTAGGCAAAGGTGTGCTAACAGCTTTTGCATTCTCCATATGGAATCTCCGCAACACCTTTTCAACATAATCAGCCTGATATAGAGTCAAATTCCTATTCTTCCTATCTCTACAAATTTTCATACCAAGGATTTGTTTTGCTGCCCCCAAATCCTTCATAGCAAATGATTGTGCTAACTGATGTTTTAACTCTTATGTGATCCATGTTAGACCCTGCTACAAGCATGTCATCAATATATAAATATAAAATAATGTAGCTGTCATTATCCAACCCCTTAAAGTAAACACAATGGTCAGAATTACATTGGCTATAGCCTTCCTCAACCATAAAACTATCAAATTTTAAGTACCATTGCCGAGGTGCTTGTTTCAAGCCATACAAACTCTTCTTCAATCTACACACCAATTTCTCCTTACCTTTGACCTCAAATCCCTATGGTTGTTCCATATATATCTCCTCCTCCAAATCACCATGGAGAAAGGTAGTTTTCATATCTAGTTTTTCCAAATGCAAATCTTTAGCAGCAACAATACTTAAAACAGTATGAATAGAAGTCATCTTAACAACCGGAGAAAAAATCTCATCAAAATCAATGCCCTTTTTCTATGCAAATCCTTTTACAACTAACCTATCTTTAAATCTTTTCTTACCTCCATCTTCCTCTTTCAGCTTATAAACCCATTTGTTTGGTAAAGCCTTTTTACCTGTAGGCAACTTACATAATTCCCAAGTCCAATTTTTCAATAAAGAGTCCATTTCTTCTTTCATTGCAATCTCCCACTGAACCTTTGTATCTACCTGCATAGCATCATCATACCCTTCTGGTTCACCAGCATCTGTTAACAAAATAGAATACAAAGAGGGAGAAAACCTTTCAGGAGGTCTACTTAGCCTTGTTGACCGTCTAACATTCACTAGAGTTTGTGGTATTTCTTGTTGTTGTTGTGGAGCATGAGGAACCAGTAGAACATCACTATCTGGAGTATCATCCAACACCACATAATCCTTTTCTTTCTTCTCATGCTACTGCAACTAATCTTTGTACAACACCTTCTCATTGAATACAACATCCCTGCTTCTCACAATTTTTAGATTTTCAACATCCCAAAGCCTATAACCAAATTCATCAATGCCATATCCAACAAAGATACATTTTTTTGATTTTGCATCCATCTTGGTTCTATTTTCATAATCTACATGTGTAAATGCTTCACATTTGAAGGTTTTGAGAAAATAATAACTCACCTTCTTACCTGTCCATGCTTCCTCTGGAATACCACAGCCCAAAGGAACTAAAGGACCTCTGTTAATTAAATATACAGTAGTGTTGACAACCTCTACCCACATGTTTAAAGGCAGCCCAGCATACAATCTCAAGGTCCTTGCACACTCCATTATTGTCCTATTCATGTGCTCGACCACTCCATTCTCCTATGGAGTCCCTGGAACCGTTTTTTGCCTACAGATTCCATTAAAGGAACAATAATCCTCAAATTCTTTGCTACAATACTCACCACCATTATCAAATCTGAGACATTTTAATCTTTTACTCATCTCATTCTCAACCAAGCTTCTCCATTTCTTAAATGTTTCAAATACATTAGATTTTTGCCTGAGGAAATAAATCCAAACCTTCCTAGTTACATCATCTATGAATATAACATAATACCGAAAGCCACCAAGAGAAGATACCTGAGTCGGTCCCCATACATCTGTATGCACAAGCTCTAACTTTTCATCTTTCTTTTGTTTCCCATCCTTGAGAAAACTAACTCTCTTTTGTTTTCCATACACACAACTTTCACAGAAATCCATATTAATACATTTCAGACCTGGTAAAATTTTCTTAGAATGAACTACCTTCATACCTTTTTCACTCATACACCCAAGTTTGTTATGCCACAGTGTTGTCTCAAAACCTACAACAACTATTTCAATCTCTTCCTGTGAACTTGCAACAACTGTTCCTGAATCTGTTTGGTTTTTCTCTACAACAACTAAAGTAGAAGGAACAATATGACCTATACAAAGATATAAGGTGCCTATTTTCACACCTTTTTCTACTATTGAGGCACCTCTTGAAACCTTCCAATTTTTATCACTGAAAGTAACTATGCAACCTTCATCAGCTAGCTGCCCTGCTGAAATTAAATTCCTACTCAGCCTTGGAATGTGCCTTACCTCTTGTAGTAGCCAATGATTCTCATTCTGCAACTTAATCCTGATTCTTCCCTTTCCAACAATCTGACAAGGTTTGTTATCTCCCATATAAACCAACCTAAAATCCCCTTAGACATAATCAAGAAAATAACTTCTATGGGGCATAGCATGAAATGAGGCCCCTAAATCTAAAACCCATGAATCATCAACATTATCTAGGGAAAGAATCAAAGCATCATCTTCAAATTTATTACTTACCACATTTGCCTCCTTATTGTCTTCTTGTTTGTCTCCTTCTTTATTCTTCCAAGACCAACAATCTTTCTTCAGATGACCTAGTTTCCCACAGTACCAGCAATCCTTCTGTCCTCTGGATTGGGACCTCTTGTCCTTTGATTTTCCTCATGACTTCCCATGACCTCCAGAGCCTTTTCCTCTCTCCTTTGATCTGCCCCTACTTTCTGCATTCAAAACACTACCTGATGTGGACCCTCCTAAGTTTTTCCGTCGCATTTCCTCACTAAGGATAACACCAACAACATCATCAAATTTCAAAATATTTGAACCAGAGACAGAGTTACTTACAACCATTACCAAGCTATTCCAGCTTTCTAGAAAAGAACATAAAACTAAGAGAGCCCTCACCTCTTCATCAAATTTTACTTTTACATAAGTTAACTAACTGGTAATCATATTAAACTCATTTAAATGATCTGTCACAGATCCACCTTCAATCATTTTTAGATTAAACAAACGCTTCATGAGAAATACCTTATTTGAGGTTGAGGGTTTTTCATACAATTTAGCCAAAGCTTTCATCAGTTTATCTGTTGTCTTCGCTTATGTTATATTGAACACCACAGATGGTGCCAGGCACAACCGAATAGTTCCCAATGTCTTTCTGTCTAGAAGATTCCAATCCTCATTAGTCATTATTGTTAGTTTCTTGGCTATTCCTTCCAATGGCCTCGATAAATCCTTCTGATAGAGATAATCCTCCATTTGCATCTTCCATAACTGATAGTTCTTCCCATTGAATTTATCTACCTTCAATTTACCCTCGTCCGCCATTGCTCCCACTCAACCATGAGACTCCCACTCAACCATGAGACCTTCCTACAGATGATAATCGAACACAACCCACTCTGATACCACTCATTAGGAATTACATAAAGAAGATATCAATTAAATGAAAATAAAGATTAAATAGAGGAATGAAAATACACAAAAATAATAACAGTGAGAGACAAGTTTTAACGTGGTTCACCCAAACTCAGGCTACATCCACCAACAGAGAGTCCAATATTATTATCTAGCAAATCAAAATGATTACAACTAGCAATCCTTGTAACTCAATACCACTACAAAATGCTACAATACAATAATCAATGGAAACCCTAACCCTTAGTCATTTTTATCAAGATTTATGTCAGTTACAAAATAGGGTTTTTTTTGTGTCAACCAATAGAAAAATAACTCCTGATGCCTCTAATTTTGTGCTACCCCTAGACCCCGCAAGGGGCATTTCCCCTTGACCCCATCTTGGGGGCGCTGCCCCCAAACCCCCATTAAATAATTTGGGGGAAACCACGCTGATAAAAGTGGGGAAAATTTAACCTACGAGTCTGATTAGGCTCCATATAACAACAAAATGTACATAGAAACCCTTTCTTATAAAGGTAAGGGTGATGAAGAGAAAATTTAGGACTAAAAGATTGACTACCCCTCCAAAGATATGACACATGTGGGAACACTTGAGAAAAGTGTGAGGACACATGTAGAGTGCACATTAGATGAGATCAAAAAGTAAAAAGTCTCTAAGTGGGCTTAAGATGAGGTGTGAATAGAACCAACTAAGTAGGATAATAACTAGTTGGGAATAGCGCTTTTCAAACTAATAAAGACTATGTTTTGGCATGTTGGGGAATGATGCACTTCCAAGTGCATTGACTAGCATTTCCATGAGGTCATGAGAATTTCTTGTTGCGACCAGAACCTCCACCAAAGTTGCTAGTTTCAACTGCCTCAACTACATTTACCTTAGGTTTTTTTGGTTATTTTGGTCATTTTAATTGCAAACTATTTTATAAACATTGCAAAATTGAGGTAAATTTTTTTTGTTAATAAATGTTTGTAAATAATGTAATCTACTGCTGGTACTCAATCGCCCACCTCCAATGCTCAATTAGTCCAACCAAGTGGCTCTTCTCACAGACAGTCACTGCACCACCAAAGGGTGTCACTCCACCCATGCAAGCAGTGCCACCAAGATACCACCACAGGTACTACTTCGCCCACAGAATGCCACCAACGCACCACCATCTAGCTCTGAGCCACCAAGGGGCCACTAGGACCTATACAATGCTTTTAGGGGGCATTTTTTCTTTTTACCATAACTTTTGCATATGAGCTTAGTTTTTCAAGCTTGAATAGTCAACAAAAAGCTAATTTTATCCACTACACAGTGGTTTAAATTTTTCCTCCTCATTTTTCTATAATTTTCTAATATTTTCCTCCAAACCCCCGATTTGCACTCTTTTTTGACCTTTTTCGATTTGGAATAACTTTTGCCCACGTTATTCAAATTTATCAAAAATGCAAGGAATTTAATGGTACATATGATTTTTTGCATTGCAATGCCTAATTCCCCAAAAATTTGTAAAAAATCACTATGTTATAAACATTTGATTTAAGCTTCCAACTTGCACAATTATACTCAAAACCTTGTAATTTTTTTCTAAGGGGCACCTTTATAGCATTATTTGTTTTGAGGAGCTTTAATTTTTAGTTTTTGTCAATTTTTTTAGGGTTGTAAGGCATTTTTGAACTATGCCTTCTTGTGGTCACCTCATGACATAAACTAAACAAATCATCCTTTTTTGGACAATTATAAGAAATCTATAGTAGCAAATTTGTTTGCAAATGCACTAGTAAAAAGTGCCAACTCTGATTTTGTGTTCTTTGGGGGAATTATTGTACATCATATTATGCCTCATTGTGCTTCCACTATTTTATAAAGTGCCATGAGGGGTTGTGTGCAAGCCTTGTTATTTGTCATCACAACTTTGTCTAGTGAGTGTCCATCCATGACAATGTAGAATTCAAGAGATAATTGCATTTTTTTATCCTAACCTCATGCATGTGTGACTTGCATGCCCTTTTCAATTGCATGTACATCATATTGGACCTAATGTTTCTACTTCATCTCCTTGCACTACTTTGTGCCACATTTTAGTTGATCTACCAATACCTTTCCCTTGTTAGCATTATGGGAGGTATCATAAGGTTATGCTAATGCTTCCTTGGTTTTTATTTCGAGTGAGCTATGTATCTATTTTTTGTTCCTATATACTAGGAAAATGCAATGATTGGTTACCCATGCATTGCGATGAGATGGAATACATACCATATAGACACTCTTGAATTCTTGTTTATGGAGGTGACCTTCTATATTATTCAATTAATCAATATTAATGAGACTCTTACCTTTGTAGAGCACCACATGCACATATAGTAGTGTCATTGGGTTCACTCATGTAGTGTTTTGTCTCTCTAGTCATAGTACCATCTGTATTTTTACTACATAGATTTTTTTATTTGATTCCATCTATGCATATATGGTTGAGTAGTGTCATTGGGGTCACTCATGCAGTGTTTTGTGCCTCTCTTATCAAGATCTACATTCATTGGAGGGTTCTTTGGTTCCAACAAACACTAGTAGAAAAACAAGAAAAAATTACTAAAAAAACTACCAAAAATTGGTCATGTGATCAGTAGTTTGGTCATGTGACCATTGGTAGTTTATTGCCGGTCATTTATCTCGTGACCAAATTTATGACCAAACAAATTTTAGTCATTAATTTGGTAGTATATTTAGTCATTAATTTGGTAGTATATTTAGTCATAAATTTGGTAGTATATTTAGTCATCAATTTGGTAGTATATTTAGTCACGTGACCATTGGTAGTTTATTGCTGGTCATTTATCTCGTGACCAAATTTATGACTAAACAAATTTTAGTCATTAATTTGGTAGTATATTTAGTCGACAATTTGGTAGTATATTTGGTAATTTGGTAGTATATTTAGTCATTGTAATCATTTAGCCATTGATTGTTGTTAACTGGTCATTTATTTAGTCATGGTAGTCATTTTTATTTACTGGTTTCCATTAATTGGTAGTAAATTTAGTCATGATATGAATAATTTATTAAATACCATAAATTTTATAATGTAGAAAAAACATATTATTAAATTTGAATTAAAACATAAAAGAAAATAAGTTTGGAAAACTATATATTTATGATGCTGCTAAGTAAAGATTGATAAATTTGAGCCAACACTTTTTATTTGAGAATCGGCCAATAAGAAAATGAAACAAGACAAAGCAAAGTGGCAATAAATATTTTTTTGTATTGGAACAATGCAGGAAAAGAGTTACAAATAATAAAAAAGTAGCACAAGGCTGCCATAACTAGAAAAAACTAGTTCAGCTCTGTCATGTACAGCAAACTACAAGGACTGGCTAAAGAAAAAACTAGTTTAGCAGCCACATTAGATACAATAGCAAAACAATGGAAAGGTAGGTCAGACTGATGAAGCCTTTCACATCTTTTGACACTTAGAAAAGAGATGTTGCCACTGAGCGTTCCATGAGACATCATTTCTTTTGGCATTATGTTAACTAGTTCAGGTGTTTTGACTACAACCTTGCTGCATTCCATAATCTCCTTCACATAAGCCATTGAGCTGTTACCTATGTATTCAAACAACCCTGAACCACTGTGAACAATATCTTAATAACAACCTGAGAATGCTACTTAGAGGCCCCTGTAGCAGTGACCCTGCAGCAACAAGAAAACACACCATTCCCTGTAATCTTCCATAACATGGTCCTAGACAACTGAAGCAAAAGCAACACTTGAAATAGTGAAATCCAGCCAGTCAACAACATGCTGAAGATGACAACATGGAAATGTTTTTGGTTTCGTACAATTGTAGTAAAATACGAATTTATTTAAAACAATGTTTTCATGATATTTTCTTCATTACCTCAAGAAATCATAAAATAGATCATTACACAAAATCTCTACTCTTGGAATCAATCTCTTCCCTTTCGCACATGGCAATACCGTACTTGCCCATTTAGACTATTAAATTTTAGAAAATGAGCTAAACAACAAACATTCAAATGACCTCCTGCATAGATAGGATATGAAGTTCACTACTGTCTTATTGTAGTCAGAGGTGCAGTACGTACACCACATAGCAAAACATATAGAAGAAGTTTATGATGCAGAAGCTATTGTTCTGGTATCAACAAAGTTCATTTGTTATCTTGATTGTGGTGTTTGTAATGTTGCAGGGTGTATTTTCCCATTTTCATCAGAAGGTTTTGCTCCAATCCAAAGTTCTATTGCACAATGCATCATTAGTAGTAGCTCAAGGAATTTTTAACAACTTTTTCAATTTCACCACAAGTTTCCAATCATCATTGGACAAATCATCCTAAAAAAATAAGAAGAATATTCCATTTTAGACATTAAAAAGTTGTTTTATCAGCCAAAAATGAAAAGCACAAATGTTTAATTAGTATAAAATGCATAATAGTAAATACACTGTAAAATTATGTAATGTGGATATCAAATAGCCTTACCCTATAGTTTTCTTTCAATATATCTATGGATCTTTTGGTGAGATGACTCACAAATTCATCCTCCATTTCAAAATGCCTACCAAACATTTTTTGTGCTTCATTAGCGTTGCTCCCAATGATGCAGAGGTAAACGCAACAGAAGCTTACAAATGGGAAGGAGGAGTCATTAACACAACCAGCATGTTAAAATCCTGGACATACAGTATGTAACACCTATCGGCTTAACAGCATCATCATATTTCTTGCTAACACAGACAGCATCATCATATTTTGAAGAGGCATGAAATATCTTCCTGCTAACTACTGTTCACTTCCTTATCGCCTTTCGCCTTTTGCTTGACCACAGCATCATCACATTCGGCAAGCGCAAACATCCTCCTGATGTTCACTGTTCATCATACCGCCAAACTCTATCTTCATCATCATGATGTTCAACATCATCTTCATCAGCAGGATATAAAATATCCGGTTGCTCCCATATATCCTGATGACAACAACTTCAAGCACCTTCCCTTCGATGCTTACGTCACCCCGATATCCGACTATTCAAACAACAGCATCAGGATATGACTTATCCGGTCATATTGAAACATCCTGATGATGTTAACCAAACTTTGTGCCGATGACTTACGCCGATGCCAAAACACTTAGCGATAGCAGGATAAATTTGCATAGGGTGATATTCGCAATATCCTAATGACGATGACGTCACTTGCACCTGATGATGATGTCAATGCACCTGATGATGATGTCAACAGGATATAAGACACTTATATCCTCCGCAACATGATAATGAATATCCTGATGACCTTTTCAATATCCTGATGATGACCTCTCCTGTCAGCCCAAAAGTGAACTTTCACTCCTGCATGCGATAGCGACATGCAGACGATGGCTACACATGAAAGATGATCCTGATGATGATATACACACTGAGTATATATCCAACCTATATCATCCTGATGCACTTGAAACATACAGTCTTCGTCAGCTTCATAACCCGATCCGGATAGCGATATACTCACAGATGTCGATGCGATTCATTCCGTCTGGAAAAACACATGCAGATCCCTGTATATCCGTCAGCTGCATGCAAACTCACAGAACCACACAATTTTACAAAGAAAATATGATGATCGGGCCGGATCACCTTCAGATCAAAACTTAACAGTTTATCTTCCTAAATCCTAGCACATGAGGATGCTAGGTTGATTCATAGCATGCTACCAACTGATCTCTCAAACAATGAAATGCATAAACAGAAAACTAAAATGCAAACTAAACTATCATACATGACCATTCCACCGATTCACAGAATCAACCGGTGGAAGGGTTGAAAGAATCCATCAACTTGTAATCAGAATAGAAATCAAAACATAAACAGCTGATAAACCAGATAATGCAATTGATGAGATCTTATTCAGATGAAACACAAATGTCCTGTTTCTACAACAATGTTTCACAATGTTTGGACTGATCTCTGGATCTCACTCAATCACCATAACACAACTACTACTCTCTCTCTGATATGATATTCTCTAATATGATATCAAACCCTAACTGATCTGAGTTATTTATAGCAATACCCTACGAGTACTACCAACTTGATTCCCAGCGGCTGGGAGCTTCCAAACGGCTGGGAGAAGACAGCTCAGACAACCTGATCACGAGCTCTAACTACGTGCACACTCTCCTAGGCTGAGCTAATACATATGCATTGGTCCAATGGACCTTATTACATTATGAAGTCAAACATGCTAAAAATAGACTAATGTCCTGTCATGCGGACAATGAACCTATATCCTGTCTTGTAGGGGTGCTCCTGCACCATACTCCCCAGAAGAAGAAATCTCAAGTCCACTTGAGATGAGAGTATGAAGATCTGCACCATGTTTCTGGATTTGCTCTTCAGTCATCCATATTGCTTCAGAATTAGGTTTTCCCTTCCAAGAGACTAGATACTCCAAGTACTGTTTGTTCCGGGTCTGTTTGACCACTCTGGTGTCCAAAACCTTTTGCAACTGTGGAGGATCATGCTTGGGAATGTTATCATGGACTGTATCCTGTAGGAGTTCCTGATCTACATCTGGATAAGACTTGTATGGAGTTAAATCACATACATTGAATATAGGGGACAAACCAAGATCAGGAGGGAGTTGTATCTCATAAGCATTATGTCCATGCTTGTGCAAGATCTGACACGGTCCAACTTTTCTCTGCATGAGTTTAGTATATTTTCCCTTAGGAAGTCTGTCCTTCTTCAAATGAACCCATACCAAATCTCCAACATCAAATTGTACATCCTTCTTCTTTTTATCAGCATATTCCTTATACTTCAAGGTGGTTTGCTGTAGTTGGGTCTTGACTTGATCATGAACCTCTTTGATGGCTTCTGCAAAAGCTTCTCCTTCTGCACTAACAGGGTCTACTGTAGGTAGATCTCTCAATTCCAAAATTCCTCTTGGATGCATACCATAAACTATCTGGAAAGGTGATTTCCCTGTGCTCCTATTGACAGTATCATTATAGGAAAATTCAGCTTGAGATAGAATATTATCCCACTTTTCTCCATGCTATTTTGTCAAACATCTAAGCAAATTTCCTAAGGAACGGTTCACTACTTCAGTCTGTCCATCCGTTTGAGGATGATATGCAGAGGAAAAAGACAAATTTGTTCCAAGTTTCTTCCAAAGAGTTCTCCAGAAGTGACCAATAAACTTCACATCCCTATCTGACACTATGCTTAATGGCAATCCATGGATTCTGACAATCTCCCTGAAAAACAAATCTGCAATGTATGAAGCATCAGCAGTGGTTTTGCATGGCAAGAAATGTGCCATTTTGCTGAATCTGTCCACTACAACAAAAACACTGTCAAACCCTTTCCTTGTCCTTGGTAAACCCAAGACAAAATCCATACTTATGCTTTCCCATGGTCTGGAAGGAATGGGTAAGGGCTGATATAAACCTGCATTAGTCGACCTGCCTTTAGCTTTCTGACATATCACACATGTCTCTACAAACTTTCTGACATCTGATTGTAACTTTGGCCAAAAGTAATGTCTTCAGACCAGATCAAGAGTCTTATCTAGACCAAAATGACCTGCCATAGCTCCATAATGTTTCTCCTTAATGATGTTTAACCTCATAGAACACCTTGGAATACATAACTGTCCACCTTTGAACAACAATCCATCCTGAATCAAAAATTCAGAGAATTCAGCATGATATTTCTCTCCAAAAGAAGTACATACATGATATATCTCCCCAAAATCTTCATCAGTCTCATACATGGTCTTTAGTGAATCAATGCCAACACTTTCTAACTGAATCTGGTTGACTGTTAGAACTCTCCTGCTCAAAGCATCTGCAACTTTATTCTTGACTCCTTTCTTATGCTTCAATGTAAAAGTAAACGCTTGTAAGGTTTCTACCCATTTCATGTGTCTGTGGTTCAGCTTTTCCTGGCTGTTTATGAAACTCAGAGCCTGGTTATCTGTGAATACTATGAATTCCTTTGGCATCAAGTAATGCCTCCATTTCTTGAGTGACTGGACTAAAGCATACATTTCCAAATCATATGAGGAATACCTCTTTTTAGCATCATTGAGCTTCTCACTGAAAAATGCAATAGGTCTACCTTCTTGGCTGAGTACTACTCCAATGGCCATGTGACTGGCATCACATTCCACCTGAAAGATTTTGTTAAAGTCTGGAAGTGCAAGGACTGGCTGCTGTGCCACCTTCTTCTTCAATGTTTCAAAAGAATCATCTGCTCTTTGAGTCCAAACAAATCTGCACTTCTGTCCTCCTTTGATGGTATCAAGCATGGGTGCACAAATATGACTAAACCCTCTTATAAACTTCCTGTAGAAGGTTGCTAACCCATGGAAACTTCTGACATCATTCATAGTCTTTGGGGTTGGCCAAGACAATATGGCACTTACCTTCTCCTTATCCATTTGTAACTTTCCTTGTGAAATGACAAAACCCAAATATGTGATCTCCTCTTGCATGAACAAACACTTGTCTAAATTTATCATCAGCTGCTCTTCATGTAACCTCTTAAGAACCAAATCTATGTGTCTGAGATGTTCTTCTTTTGTGTTGCTGAAAATCAGAATGTCATCTAGATATACTATGACAAACTTACCAATGAACTCTTTCAAAACCTCATTCATCAACCTCATAAAAGTACTAGGTGCATTAGATAAACCAAAAGGCATAACCTTCCACTCATATAACCCTTCATTAGTTTTGAATGCTGTTTTCCATTCATCTCCTGGTCTAATCCTGATCTGATGATATCCACTCTTTAGATCTATTTTTGTAAAATACTTAGCACCTCCCAAACAGTCAAGTAAATCCTCTATCTTAGGGATTGGAAACCTATACCTGATTGTGATCTTGTTAATAGCTCTGGAATCTGTGCAAAGCCTCCAAGTACCTTCCTTCTTTGGTGCTAGTACAGCTGGTACTGCACATGGACTTAAACTTTTCCCAATCAGACCTAAATCCAATAATTCTTCAATTTGTCTGGCTACTTCTGCATTCTGTTCTGGAGTTAGCTTATAGGCTGCTTTGTTTGGAAGTGTTGACCCTGGAATTAATTCTATGCAGTGACTAATATCCCTGACAGGTGGTAGGGATCTTGGCATTCCTTCTAAGATGATACCTTTGTACTTATCCAATAGCTCTTGGATAGCTGGGTCTATAAACCTTTGCTTCTTCTCTTCCTTGACTTCTTGCTGCTGTTCTTTATTCACCCTCATACATGGATTTAGGGCATATGCAATTGCACCTTCTGCTGCTACTTCTTTCATGAACTGTTTACCTTCCATCAGCATTACCTTCACCTCTTTTCCTTTAGATTTCTCCTCCTTCTCTATCAATGGTAGTAACTTTATATCCGTACCATCTTTATTGATTGTATAGGTATTTCTAATACCATCATGGTGTGCCTTCAAATCATACTGCCATGGTCTACCAAATAAAAGATTGCAAGCATCCATCGTGGTAATGTCAAACAACAACTTATCCTTATATGCTCCAATCTGAAATTCTACCCAAGCCTGCTCTTCTACAGTTGTCTGCTGACCTTGGGTAAGCCATGAGACTTTATATGGGGATGGGTGAGGCAATCTCCTAAGCTTAAGCTTTGTCACCATTTCTTCAGACACAAAATTTTCAGTAGAACCAGAATCAATTAAAACTTTACATGCCTTACCTCCTACTTTGCAAATAGTCCTGAAAAGAGACTTTCTTTGAGGGGATTCTTTGTCAGGTACCTTCCTGGTAGTCATTGTTCTTCTCATCATTAGGGACTCTCCACTTTCTGGGTATCCAAAATTATCAGGAGCATTCACACTCTGAAAAGCATTAGAGCCTGTCATACTTTGATTATCAGGTTCTTGGATCAGATTTGTTCTCCTTTCTCCTATTGAGCTTGTGGCCTTTTCTGGACATCTGCTGGCTATATGGCCTTCTTTGTTATAGTTATAACATCTGATGGATCCTCTGCCCTGGGATCTTCCTCTGAAAGGTCTTCTACCTCTAAAGTTTCCTTGCTGACTATAATTTTCCCCCTGGTTCTGACTATTGTTTCCCTTACTATTGTCATGACTGGATTCTCCTTGATATCCATGTCCATGTCCTCTACCTCTAAAAGGACCTCTTCCACCTCTTTGTTGTCTTCCTCTTCCTCTATTGTTTTGTTCTTGTTTTCTCTTTAACTTCTCTTCCACTTTCAATGCCAACTGAAAGCATTTCTGAACTGTATCTGGATTATGCAGACTTAAATCTTCCTGAATGTTGAACCTCAATCCATTAAGGTATCTGGCTACCTTCTCTTCTTCACTTTCCTTTACCTTTGTTTTCATACAAAGTTTCATGAATTCTTCTGTATATGAGCTGACATCTAGCTCCTTCTGCTTCAGGTTTTGCTTCCTCTTGTGTAATTGGATACTGTAATCCAATGGGACATAAGCTTCCTTTACTAATGCCATCATTTTCTTCCATGTAGTGACTCTATGCTTTCCTTCCTGTACTCTATCATCTTGGATGAAATTCCACCATGTTAAGGCAGCTTCTTTCATTTTTGACTGGGCTATCTTCACCCTCTGTTGTTCTGGTATCTCCTCTGTTTCAAAGAAATTGTTCAAGGAGTCTATCCACTCCATCACTGAATCAGGTTCCATTTTTCCTGTAAACACTGGCAAATCCAGTTTCACATCCATGGTTCTCCTCTCCATGGCCATGAGGGCGTTCAACAGTGGTCTCTAGTCTGCAGGAACGACCTCCTCGTTCCAACTAGGGATCTCTTCTTCTTCCCTATCTTCTTCTCTACCAGAACCTACTCTGCTCCTCAACTTCGCTAACTCATCCTTCAATTCCTGATTCTGAGCCTTCACGGCCTTGCTCTCTGTAATCTGTTTCTTTACCAGAACTGCCAACTCAACGTTGGTCATCCTTGCCGGCATCTCAGATGTTCCTTCGTCACCTGACATCCTGCTATATCCTTATCTTTTCCAGAAGATCCTTCCTTCGCTCTGATACCACTATGATGCAAAGGTAAACGCAACAGAAGCTTACAACGGATCGGGTTATGAAGCTGACGAAGACTGTATGTTTCAAGTGCATCAGGATGATATAGGTTGGATATATACTCAGTGTGTATATCATCATCAGGATCATCTTTCGTGTGTAGCCATCGTCCGCATGTCGCTATCGCATGTAGGAGTGAAAGTTCACTTTTGGGCTAAGGACAGGAGAGGTCATCATCAGGATATTGAAAAGGTCATCAGGATATTCATTATCATGTTGCGGAGGATATAAGTGTCTTATATCCTGTTGACGTCATCATCAGGTGCATTGACATCATCATCGGGTGCAAGTGACGTCATCGTCATCAGGATATTGCGAATATCACCCTATGCAAATTTATCCTGCTGTTGCTAAGTGTTTTGGCATCGGCGTAAGTCATCGGCACAAAGTTTGGTTAACATCATCAGGATGTTTCAATATGACCGGATAAGTCATATCCTGATGCTGTTGTTTGAATAGTCGGATATCGGGGTGACGCAAGCATCGAAGGGAAGGTGCTTGAAGTTGTCGTCATCAGGATATAAGACACTTATATCCTCCGCAACATGATAATGAATATCTTGATGACCTTTTCAATATCCTAATGATGACCTCTCCTGTCCGTAGCCCAAAAGTGAACTTTCACTCCTGCATGCGATAGCGACATGCGGACGATGGCTACACACGAAAGATGATCCTGATGATGATATACACACTGAGTATATATCCAACCTATATCATCCTGATGCACTTGAAACATACAGTCTTCGTCAGCTTCATAACCTGATCCGGATAGCGATATACTCACAGATGTCGATGAGATTCACTCCGTCTAGAAAAACACATGCAGATCCCTGTATATCCGTCAGCTGCATGCAAACTCACAGAACCGCACAATTTTACAAAGAAAATATGATGATCAGGCCGGATCACCTTCAGATCAAAACTTAACAGTTTATCTTCCTAAATCCTAGCACATGAGGATGCTAGGTTGATTCATAGCATGCTACCAACTGATCTCTCAAACAATGAAATGCATAAACAGAAAACTAAAATGCAAACTAAACTATCATAGATGACCATTCCACCGGTTCACAGAATCAACCGGTGGAAGGGTTGAAAGAATCCATCAACTTGTAATCAGAATAGAAATCAAAACATAAACAGCTGATAAACCAGATAATGCAATTGATGAGATCTTATTCAGATGAAACACAAATGTCCTGTTTCTACAACAATGTTTCACAATGTCTGGACTGATCTCTGGATCTCACTCAATCACCATAACACAACTACTACTCTCTCTCTGATATGATATTCTCTAATATGATAGCAAACCCTAACTGATCTGAGTTATTTATAGCAATACCCTACGAGTACTACCAACTCGATTCCCAGCGGCTGGGAGCTTCCAAACGGCTGGGAGAAGACAGCTCAGACAACCTGATCACGAGCTCTAACTACCTGCACACTCTCCTAGGCTGAGCTAATACATATGCATTGGTCCAATGGACCTTATTACATTATGAAGTCAAACATGCTAAAAATAGACTAATGTCCTGTCATGCGGACAATGAACCTATATCCTGTCTTGTAGGGGTGCTCCTGCACCACCCAACAATCTGTAAAGTTTGTATGATAATTCATTAACAAAAACATTTCAAAAAATAGCATCCAAAATCATATAAAACTATTAAAAACAAAGACAGCTTCTCAAAATACCTTCATGGCCATTTTTTCACCCTTCTTAGCCATTTCAAGATATTTATGATTGATCTCAATTAAGGCTATTTTGCCAATATCTATGAAATCTTTTGTGGGAACACATAATGGCGTGCCAATCTGTAGATGCAATCACCACATATGGCTTTATACAAACCAAAAACCATACAACAATCTTTTACATGCATAAGTCATAACACTAAAAAGACTGGGTTTAGATACTGACCCTTGCAATGCCTTCAAGAATATCAACACCAACAATTATAGCATCCTTCTTGTTAAAAATACAATTTGGCAAAATGCTTAGTACACAGGGGAAAATAGCATCTTCTGCAACCTCCTTTCTCCTTTCTTCCTTAAGATTGTCCATATATGCTTTAAACTGGTCAAATAGATGATAAATAATGTCCACTGCAAATATCTCAACACCAACTTCATCTGCAAGCTCCCGAGCTTTAGGAGTAATTTTGACATCAAATGCCAAAATTGCAGCATACTCTTTCTTCTTTTTCTCAAGCATTACACTCACATGCATGACATATTTTTTATGCACAGGCCCAATACCAATTGCACTAACTGGGATGCTTACAGCTGAGGTCTTCAAGAACTCAAGTAAAGCCTCCAAAGATCTAAGAGTTGAAGATTGAACATAAACTCCTTCCCCACTCTTGTCAACCCAAGATATTACATTATTGATATCTTGCATTGCTTCTTCCTTAATATCCTCTAAATCATCATCAAGTCCAACAACATATAACTGAGTTCCTGCTATGGCATGCTCAAGACCCTGAAATCAAGAAATTGCAGCTAAATTTCATTGTCCACATACATTTGATAAATTTATGCTCATATAGATAAAATTATTAGCCTGAAATTTGATACCTAAGAGATTATCTTGATTCCCTATGCAGCCTTCAACTTCTTATGATGTTGATAAGATCCCTGAAACCAAAAAACATCTTAAGCTATGGAATATATTATATTATTTTAACAATATGATCAATGTGACATGGTTTGAGTAATCTAAATTTGAGGTGTAGATTATTGCATTCTAGTATAGTAAATCACAAATACCATCTATTCTCCTTTACTATAAAAGAGAATTTTAAATTTTTTAACACCACATATACTCCATTAAATAATATGGTACCATAAGGCTTCCAAGAATAGATACCACTATGTAGGTTACCACAATGGACCACTCGTAAGGAACATTTTAAATCAGGATCATAGTCACTTGGATCTTGAAACCAAAAGGCAATCCCTTGGCTTTTACACTATATATATCAATTTTATCCACTCTATGTCCTGATGTTTCAAAAGGTAACTCCTGGTGCCTATAATTTCTCATACTATCTGACCATTCAACATTTACAAACTATTTTCTATTTTGAATAATTTATATATCCAAGGTTGACTTGATGATTCTATAGTATGGTAAGCTTTTACCATAGTTCCAGTGCAAGTTTTGGGATATAAAATTTATTATTTGTTAAGTTACCTAATTGGCAGAAAAATAGGGCATTTGCAGGTACTATTCGTCCTAGAATCAGATTCAGAATCAAACCGCCTATGGAATTGGGCATAGTTGGGATTTTTTGGGCCTGAAATGGTGTGGAATCATTGAGGTACGAACCCTAATGACTCCATGATAGACGTGGCATTTTGAAGAAGTTTCTATGTCCATTCTAGAGGTAGGTACTATTTTCAATGCATTTTTTTAAAAAAATTACGTATACGAACAAGCTACAACATGCTAGAATTAAAAGATTGATTCAACATCATGATAAAGAAAGGTAACCTACAATAAAAAATATAATGCAAATATATATATCAAGTTATAAGATATCAAAACTGTCTAAGAGTATATATATAAATATAATCAAAAAAGTCATAGTTGTCTAAGAGTTTCCAACTCTTCCAAATACACCATGAAAATTAAGATCCCTAAACAACACATTCAAAATACTGCATAAAGAAGTGGGCCAAGATGTCTAACAACAAGTACATGATAAACATCAACTATGCCATTTTTTGCAAATATTTTAGTGGCCACCATGTGAAGGTTCCTTCTTTCTCTTTCAGACGGACAACTCCATCTATTTTGTCTTCATAAGCAAGTTGTATGTTACTTGTGACCTTTAAAATATTTACATTTGCATCTCCTGTTCCTTTCAAGTTGACTCCATGTACAATAAATAGTGAGTGAATCTGTCCAATGCCCACAGCAACACCATCACACGGATCCAACACCCTAACTTTATCCCCTTCTTGGAGTTTATCAATACATATCCGCAAAAAAAAAAATACACATTATATTGAAATACATAATAATTATTATATAGGTAAGGATTACCCTTATTTACATAATAAAACAACCATTACTTATGTTGGAACAAAATTTTAAAACCCTAAAATTTTGTTAATTCCTACCATTATTCCAAATAAATTATTCTAATGTCTCACTTGTTAGGACCTCTCAAAAAATTTGCACATTTCCATCCTACTTGATCTTTTTATTTGTATATGACCATTTCTTAATAGACATTCATGCCAAAATTTTATACCATTTATTTCCCAGGGTCACATAACATGGTCATTTTGAGGAGTATGCAGTTATTCTTAATCATTTCTATGTTTTTGCAGTTTACCACAATCTCGTAGGACATCCTCATTGTCTTGGCACCAGTGCGGGACTAGAGCAACAAGAATCATGTATACCACACTCCAGCTGAAAACATACAAGTTGTTCATGGCATGGTGGTAGGAAGGGCTCGGTCAACCGTGTTTACCGCGGTCCCTCAGAGGTCTCACCACTTGGTTGCGGCTTGGCAATAAGGAAGAGAGGTCAATATAAACTGATCCCATGGCCCCGCATTGGTCCAGCAAGTTGTTCACAGCATGGAGGTAGTAAGTGTCCAAGTTACTGGGTTCCCGCAATGGATTTCAAAGAACATTTACAATAAGGCGGTAAGCAATAAAAGTTGGCAACATAATCTCACCACAGTAATGAGAATAGGCACTTGTGGGTTGATGGTAATAGAATAAAATGGAATAAAGGGGGCTATAAGCCCCGTGATCCCGCTTTGTTTGAGCATAAGGGCTGAGGGTTGGCAATAATCAAGAAAAGTGAACAAAAGGCATTGAAGCTTATCACCATCCCATGACCAGTTTAAACAAGCTCCACGGTAGTGCAGTAATGATAATAAATGAGTAAACATACTTAGTTCATGTGTGTGATTACCAAGAAATTTGAAAGATCTTGTCATTTCATCTGATCGTTGGATCAAATTTGATCAAGGGCTTATATTTGAAATGAATTGAATGCTGAGATTTTATAACCTCATGGCATGAACCAAAAATAATGGTGGAATGATGAACATTCTGGCTCCATAAAATCTAGAAATCTCTTGGCATTTGCTCTGTTTAGAGATTGCAGATTGGCTTGGAGAAGGCGCCTAGTTCAGTCTATTCTTAGCAAGCTTTGAATTGTTTAAGTAAGTCCATCTCTACATTCTCTACAAGAAAGTTTGAAGAATCTTTGCTCTGTTTCAACTCTCCGTGCATTTGCTTGAGTTGTGAAACCCTAGTTTGTATAATGGCACCCAAGAAGTCTAAATCCACAAGTAAGACCAGTAAGCCTGATCCTACCCCTAAGAAAGGATCACTGCAGCAAACTTTACTAGATGTTTTACCCAATTCAATTAACAAAGGTCGAAAGAAACTATTTAGGGATGTTGTTGAGGGTTGTAGGGATGCCATAATTCCCATTTCTAGCTGGAAACTATTTTGGTACTTCTGTCAGAAGAATGATGGTCAGGGACTAGTGGGCAATCCATGGAAGCTACATTTGGCCAAGCTAATTATTTCAAATGTATTCGTGGATGTGGAACTGTTTCATACTCTGGCACTACACTACCACCTAGCTACTAAAATAGTAAGGTTGCCAAATAGATCTTCTCTATTGAGAATTGACAGAAATGCTATAATTGACTATTTTATGTTGAACAAACAAGCTCTCACTGAAATTGACCTACAAAAGATTGAACAAGAATACAAAAGTATGAGAAGAACGCTCAGAAGTGATGAGCTACCGATATTTATGAGAAAGGTGCAAACAACAAGATAGTTCATATTCCTTCCAATGCAGTCGAACCATTCCTTGTGGAAGATTTTGCGGTCTATTTCAAATGGACCTATTATGCATTGTGCCAAGTACTAGGAATTAATGTTGATCAGAGGATGCCAGTTAATTTGATGATGATGGCTATGAAGATACAAAATTTAGAGGTGAACATTGAGTATGATTTTGCATTATAACTTGAAAAGAAAATACATGATGGATTCATCAGTGTGAAGGAAGATAAGAAACCCATGAACTTCAAGTTTTATTCTTTCATTTGCCACCTGATCCTATATCAAAATAGTAGTAAATGGTCAAGTAAAATGCACATCAACATGATTGATAGGACAAGGCAAAGAATGCCTACTCAATGTTGGTGTTACATGTGGGATTCTCATTGCCAGACTGGTAACTATAATGTATTTCATAATGAATTTTCTGTGAAAATAATGAATTCTTTTGGTAATTGGTTCCCCAGATTGACACCAAAAATCAGGGTAATTTTGAGACCTCTTGCACATAAACCCGAGAAAGGTCATACTTTCAATTATGTTGATTGGTTCTTCCTACCAGAGCACACAATAATCCGGGTATATGATTGCCCCCAACCACCTCACAAATTGCCAAAGTTTGTTTCTAACATAATTGCATTCTTGGAATTCATGTGGCAAATGATGTGGAGGGAAAATGAAGGGATGAAAAAGTAGAAGAAAGGCACCTTTTTGTCTGATACCACTATCTTTGGAGATTGGTCAATTGGTTCAAACATTCTTGAGGAGCTGCAGGCCTATTTGAAGGCCAAGTACTCTTTGGAATCTAGTGTTGAAAGAGTTTGTGACCTTGAAGGTCACATGAACTTTGTGAGACAAGTGATCTTGACTAAGATGGGCATCTCCCATCAAATTATTTATGATGAGGATGTGATAAGGAACCTAGTTACTTTTAATGAAGTGTATGATAGGAAGAGGAAATGGGAGATCCTCAAGAAAATTGAAGATGACAAAAAGGAAAATAATCCAATTTTTGAAGGATTTTTTGCTGAAGAGAAAGATCCTCTAAAGAGGATTAATACAATGATTGAAATTTTTGAAAGTATTTATGCTAAATCTGAAGTACAACCTACCAAGGCTACCAAACTTCCAGTGAAGAGGACTACAAGAATTGAGATTCATGAGCCTACCCCTGATGTCATATCAGTTCAAGATCCATAGATCCTTGAATCACCACCACATAAAAGGTAGAGAACTAAAGGCATGTCTCCTCTGGTCCCATATGAGATGTCTGAGGGTGTGGAGGATACTAATGAAGTTGCAAATATTTTGACACAATTGCATGATGGAGAGGAAGTTGATCAACCATTCGTTGGTCAAGAAACTGATGCACACAAGCCTGAGGCTAGGATGGAAGAACAAGACCAAATTGATCCAGAGCTATAGGAAGATGAAAGGGTGGTGGTATCATTGAGATTTATTCAAGATGATGATTTCATTAAGACTCCAGAGTTTTGAGATTTCTAGTAAAAAATGAAGATGAAGGAATTTGATGAAAAGGTGGAAATCAATAAGATGGGTGCTGATGAGTCTTAGTATGATCAAATAACCACCTGAACAATCCAAGAACTAAAAGTTGATGAAATCAATTTGATTCTTGAGGAAGCAAGACAAATGGTCTTGAAGAGTAACATGCTAATCATCCCAAGTCTTGAATTGAAAAAGGTATTCTTGCTTGACCAAGTTAGGAGTCAAGATGACCTTAATCTTGTGTCTGAATTTGATTATGAGGAGGGAATGAGTGGATGTGGTTTCAACCTAAAGACAGAGACTCTTTCCATATGGACAAAATAGAAGAACAGTAGTAAACCAAGGTTCCTAGATGTTGTTTAGGAAATGAGGGGATCTGATGTGGTGAAAACCTTACAAGATACTTCAGGAACTGAGGCCTCTTCTCTTACGGTCCATTCTACCATGTTCACCCATGCAGTTGTAAAAAAGTTGGAAAAAAAATTGCAGCATTATGAGAAAACATAACAAGACATGAATGATGAAGTGAATAGGTTGTTCATTGAAAATAGGCAATTGAAAAAGCAACTGCAAGATGTGGGTTCTTCCCAAAGTCTGGCAATAGTTTCATATCAACCTTTTGTGCCACCAACAACTGGTGATGTCACAGTGACAATGCAAGAGTTTAATGCTTTGAGAACAAAATTTGAAAAAGAAGTTGAGGACCTCAAGAAGCAAAATGATGAAACAAAAAATGAGGCAAGGATCAAGGTCCTTGAAGTCTTTGAGAAAATTTTGGAATACAAGATAAAGCTGGTTGTGGATAAACTTGGGGATGTGCATGATTGCTACTCCATGTTATCTCAGGCCATTAAACAATTACAAGAAAACTTTTCTATTTTCGAACTACTATACAAGAAATGGCGGCCTTCCTTGCATAATTTAGTCATGCTTTGCAGGATACTTCAAAGAAATTCTAATGCTCCTATTGAATTGAAGCCCACAAAGTAGACAGTGACTATGACCACTGAAGAGCATCAATATGCCAATAGTGAAGACAAAAGGATGTAGGCCAAACTTAAATCTTTTTCTACTTTCAAGCATCAATTTATCCCCTCTATTCTGACAGATGAAACCAACCTAGTTAAAGGCCCTGATACTTGGAAGGTAGAATTCAGAACAACAGTGTCTATGGTTATGGAATTCCTAAAAAAGGAGCAGGCTATAGATACTTTGAGCTTTAACATGATTTTGGATAGGGTCATAGCCCTAGATGTAGGATATGGAAAATTTGTAATTGATGTTAAAGCTATGTTGGATAAAAGATGGAAGGACCATCATACCAATCTGCTCTGAATTTAGGAATTCAAATGGCCCAGTGACCTTACATTCAATAATTGGGAGCAGACATACTTGAAAATTTGATGTGCAGCTACAAGTTCTAGTGCAGAAGGAGCAACGAGCAGTTTTACTGGCGTCAACATGGAGACAAAGGACAAAATTTTGATTTTTTTTGTGATAATAGACAGGGGCACATCACACTTAATAGATACTGCAACATGGAGATGAGTACCTTGCCAGGCCTAAGGTCACGGGTGCTCTATGATGACTAACAGATTCAGATCTTGGTTAACTTGCTTATGCCTTTAATTTCTCTTTATTAAACATGTTTAGTTACAAGAGGATGTGATTTATGAATAGTTGTGTTGGTTCAGACCGAAAGCTTGTTGCTTCCCATATTTATAAGGGAAACCAAGGCCTAGCCAAGATTCATCATCTTTCAGTAAGACAATTTATATATTCCAATATTATTTATCCAATCATATTTCAAATTCAAGACATTATACTTCTATGATAATTTAATATTATAATGGGCAAGGATGGTTAAATTTGTGGATATGTATGGTGTTCTGATTTTCTATTAATATTCAAGTTCATAAGTTGTTTGATTGTCTCCATATTGGTTATTTCCAATTATTTAAATCAATAGCTTTATTAAGGCACATTTGTTGTCATTGTGTGGATGCTTTTAATTGGTTTCTATTAGAAGTTGATGTAATTTCCTTTAAGTGACTTACATTTATTGGTCTCTCTCTAGAGTTAAATCCTTTAAAGTAAATCATACTGGTGGGTTTTCCTTCAAATAGAATTAAAACAACTTACTTGAATAGTACTTATTTGCATGTGTTTGTTAAAACAACAATGACGACCATGAAAGACATAAAAACAATAAATAACACTCACCTCAGTTCCAGTACCACTACTACTACTCTGAATATCATGCAAATTCTCGTCAAGATGTTCAACATAATCACTATCATCATTGTCCTCAAGTTGTGCGGCTTTGTAGAGAGCTCTATTGACATGGCCTTTTTCTTTTTGTTCTGCTTTCATATAATTTCTCTGCATGCGGTTTAATCATCATGCAACAATTAATGTAAGTTAAGTAAAGAATGCAAAAACTATAATTTTTTGTTCAAAATAACATTTTTCTTCCACTCTTAAATGACTAAGTCAAGGTATGTTGTGAGATTCTTCCTTTATTGTAAGCAATAGATTCCAGTTTATAGGAGGATTCTTATAGTCATGAGCATAATATTTTCAACAAGAAGGGACAATCCTAGTCCTTCATATAATAAGGAAGATAGTAAAAGTTGTAAGATGGCAATCCATATCTCTGTCTTAGGACAGTCTCTAGCCTAGAAGGTATAGGAGAAGATAAAGAGTAAGAGATAAAGGCACTGTAAAAACCATTAGACAGTGACCAAGAACCCTTGGAATGACAACAACAAAGCAGATATGACAGCCTTAACTTTAGGATCAGTGATTAAGAGCTTTACTAAGACATACTCAAAGTGACTATCTAGAATGATAGAGTTAAATGTCATAATGCAGCATAGGAGAATATCATAAACATGACAAGGACAACAATAATGAAGTGAATACTCAAGAAAAATGGTTTGAAGTAGAACCTGGTAAATTACAGTATTGCATGTTTCTTTTGGTTCTGTACATAGAACAATGAGACAATTCGTGATAATGCATTTATGTAAAGCATCAATTCTAAGGTTATAATGGATAGAATTGCAATATTGTACATTGAGGGTAGGTTCATTCTTTGTTTACAGTATCCAAGAGCTATGATAACTATTGAAGTATCCAAAAAATGCTATCACAAGGAAGTATAACAAAAACATGGTACAATTTTACCCAATTATAACAAGCACACGAAATGAAAGGATAGTGTAATAGAGCCTCTTACCTCATCTGCATCCATAATATTATGCTCATTCCATGCAGAGACTATAGGCTTAACGGAGGAAGCCAACTGCAACAATTTCGTAGTGAGACTGTGTAAGCAACTCATTATATGTTAGTACCCTTCATTTGAGTTGACATGATCTATAGAGGCTCTTACTGGGCATCTAACAAATGGCTCTAAAATCTCTGTTGACGAATTAGATTTCCATTTCATACTACTATTAGATTTACTAGGATCTAGTACTGCCATATAATCAAGCATATCTTCCACACCTGCTTCTCTATTACTATTTTCCACCTAAAATACAATGTCAATATCAACATATAGTCAGTTTAATAAAAAATCAAAATAAATAACCAACGTAAATTGAACCAAAAAGCCATACCCTTACTCCAAGTTTGTCCATTTTGGCCTGCAACCCACCTCGGCCAAATGTATATCTAGCTGCCACATCATCTCTTGCCCTCTTTCCTTTATAACTTTGTCAAATATTCTTCAGAACACATATTTTCTTTCAATGCCTCCCACTGTTTGGGAGATAGAGGGGATTCTAACCTCTCTTTTCCCTCCAAGATTGTTTTTCTATAATTGTATCTAAAATTGTTCATCAGAAGTCTCATTTTTGCTTGTAATATCTTCTAGAGATTTGTCCACCAGTAGTCTCAAAAGCATTTTCTATTTTTTGTATAACATTTTCCACACTTCGTGGATCTTGCTCTGCAAAATTTGATTTGCAAATATCCAAATAGGCCCTACATCTCACACCCAACTCAGAGGCTCACCTTATAGTATTTTTCCCAATGGGTTCACCATCTCTTGATACCTCAACCAAGAATAGCTTCTTGCCTTTCTAATCTTCTTTGTTTTACATACCTCTCTGCAAATCTATATAAATCTTGACACAATCTTTTTCTTTTGAAAAAAGTAGGCACATCTTCTATTAAACCACTAGCAATATTTTTGGCTGATCCACTAGTTCCATCAAAAGTTGTAGCAGTTACATCAGATGCAAGTGGTCTCTCTTCATGACTTTCATTAACCAAAACTTGATGTCCTTGGCCACATCAAGTGTGTCATGAGTAGGTAGATCAGTACCGGTCTCTATAGATTTCACTTCAAACACATCCTTTAATCTTGAATAAATCATCTGCAGTTCACTTACTGTTCCTTTCCTCTCATTATTTTCAATAATCTCTCTTAGACTCTGCTAAGAGATCGTCACGACATTGCACATCACCATGTGCTATATTAGGCTACACATCACCATGTGCTATATTAGGCTACACATCACCATGTGCTATATCAGGTTGCACATCACTATGTGTTATATCAAGCTGCACATCATCACAACTATTCTTTTCACCAACTGCATTTGTACTTGAATCCCAAATGCATTGGCTTCTACAAGTTGGCAGCACTGTATCTTTACTTTCCTTTTGTTTTCTCTTTGCATTTTCTTTGCACTCTTTTTATTTCCTATAAAATAAAAAATAATCATATTATGTCTTATATACATAAACCTCTTGCCTATAAAATTTCATAATCACAATTAAACAAATAATATACTACTTGGTGGATTTACAACTTGCTTGTTTGTCAAACCAAGATTTGATAAATATTCACTATTCTTTGCCACACATTCTTTATGAAAGAGCTCATAATCTGTCAGTGGAACTTCAGCAACATGATCACTATCATCTAAATTGTGCCTCAAAGTCTTTTTCCTCATTTCCTAAAGTCCAAATAAATAATAATATATAAATCAGCAACTTGAATCAGTAGAACAAGAGTGGAATATAAAAAAAGCCATTATTTTCAGTCAACTAGAGCATATAAACAAATGTAGTCATAGTATATAAGGATTTCATTTCCATTTGAATGATATAGTATATAAGGACAGTCCCCATATGAAATACATTCACAGAGAATATAAGATGCATTCTTAGAAATTAGAGGAGATAGTCTATGACAAGTGACATGCCATAGGATGATAGCATATAAGATTCATTATATGGAGGAGCAAAAATTTAGTAAGTAAATGTGGCACACAGATTGAAACCCAAAGGAAACTCTATTTGTTTATCCTTCTATTTGAGAAGAAACTAATTGCCTTTATGATAGTGTGAATCATCATTATTTCTACTTATATAATCCTCATTATTTCTACTTATAAAATCCTCATTATTTCTACTTATATAATTCTGCAGGAATTTTGAACACACAAATGTTAAGTATACAAAAATAGTCAATATGTGCTTTAAAAATGAGTAATTTATTTTTGGAACAAATATAGCTAGTTATATGCATGACCTGTAACAAGTAAAGAACTAGAAAAACAACAAAAAGTAGAGCTCAACACAAGAGATTACCCTGAAAAACCCAAAGTGAAAGAAATCCCTGTACACTAATGCCCTTTCTTATCTTGTTGCTTCTCTACTACATTTTACAAGCTCACTGTTTTCTTGACATCTTCACTAATCATCTGCATTGCCAGCAAGATCAGAATCCTGATCACTCATGTCTACATCTACTTGATTTTCTTCCTCATCCTCATCTGTGTCATGTAATACATTCTCTCTCCTAATCTCTTCGTTGGTAATCAAAATATCTTCTCCAAACACTCCATCATCATCTTCATCCACTACTTCGAATGTTTCTTGTAAATTAACATATTGCCCATCAGGCATTATATCAACAGCTTCCATGAATTTTCATTTCGAATGAGACTCTGTTTGAATGACATACGACCAGCCTAGACTTCTTACATCATCAATTAGAAATGATTGGTTAATTTGAAAAGGGAAAACATAGGGATCATCCCTTTCTGATAAAAATTGCCTTGTATTTGCACATACAAATCCATACTCATCAAAATGTATTGCAGATGGTCAGATCCACTTACATTTTAATAATATAGGATTGTTTTCACCAAAATCCACTTGAATAATTTCTTGGATGAATCCAACATAGAATTTCTTCTCAATTTCATGAAGAAATTCAGCACTTACAACACAATCACAAATTGTCTTTCCTTTTTAAATGGCTACCATAGTCCCACATTCCACTAAAACGCATAGCCCATAAATGTGGAGGTTGTGAAAGCTCACTTTCCTCTGTTGTTATATCTTGACCTTCTTCTTTTGCATCACTAATTGCATTAGCAATCCATTCTTCAAATTTTGGAAAAGAATCACCTCCAACCAAATCATGATGTATGCGCTTTTGAGGTCGATGTTGCATCCAACTTTGATTCTCTTCTGCATATTTTCTTCATAGAATATTAATGTGCAAATAGTAAGATTAATAATATAAATGTGTAAATGCAATTGACTAAGATTAATAATATAAATGTGTAAATAAATAATTGTGTAAATTTTTTTAACCTGTGTCACTTATCGAATGAAGATGTGTTTTAAAGAATAAAGGCATGTATCACACTTCTTTCTTGATGTGATAGCTTGAAGCGACATCCATTGCCTTCTAATACTTCACCTGCAACTCTCTCATCTTCATCATCATCCCATACACATCAATTGACATTTTTAAAATTCTTCATATATTCTGTACAAAATCCAATGGCCTCTTGCACTAAATATCCCTTAGACATGATGCCTTCTAGTTTTTCCCTAGTATGAACATTTTTTTTCAAAACCTTCATATATTGTTCTATAGGATACATCCATCTCGTTCTTACTGGACCACAATGCTCTAGTTCATATTCTAGATGTATCAAAAGATGCATAGAAATGTTAAAGATTGTTCTTGGAAATTCCCATTCCAATAAACAAAGGACTTCAACAACCTCCTCCCTCAAACCATCAAAGTTTGAAGGATCTAATACATGTGAACTCATTCTCTTTAATATTAGGCCCAACCTTATAATTGCCAATCTTGGCCCCTTTGCCAAACCTAATATATTTACCACAATAGGTAAAATAATTTTTATTATAACATGATAGTCATGGGTCTTTAGGCCTCTTAAGCTATTAATGTCAGTTTGGCTTTTGATAGTACTACTTACATATCTAGTGGGAAAGCGAGTCTAAGACATCAACTATAAGAATTGTGCATGTTGTTCCTTTGTCCAGACATAAGGAGCACTGGGTTTTCTATATTTTGCATCATCATATTTTTCAACCCAAATATTTCGACAAATCTTTAGTTCTCAAAAGTCCTCACATGATGAAATAGTATCAAAAGCACTAAAAATAGTTTCTATAATAGCATAGGCTATTTTTTTCTTAGTATGCATAAAGTCAACAGTATGCCTAATGGCTATATCCTTAAAGTATGGCAACTTATAGAATATGCACAACCATTTTACACCAATTTCATTACATGGATCATATCTACTACCAGTAATCCCACCATTTTCAATAAATGACATTATTTTTTGTCTATTCTCAATAATGTAATCACCCATTATTAGCAAAGGTGCTTAACGATTCTCTTCTTGACCATTGAAACATGTTTTTTGTCGATGATATGGATGATTGTTGATCATGATGTTAGTCATAAACAAACATAGAATAAAAGTACACATTAACCTTTATTCATCTTGAAAGATACGATGAATTCAAAGAATTCATGATCTCAAGTCTCCAATGATTGTCTTAATCTTCTGATGTTACTCAGAGGTTGATGTGTGTTGTTGTTTCCATTTTGGGGCCTTACATAGATCTCATCAGTAAGATAATGTTTCCTGTAATGATGCTGCATAGAAAGTTATTATACACAGGATATGTTTCAAATAATGCATCTATCTTTAAATCTTTGCATGATATCTATCATTTTGACATGCTTTAACCTCAAAGATGCTGAATATGTTTAGTTATCTATGAGATGTCTGCATATTTGTATTATTTGCTTAAGATTGTCAACTATTTGCAATTGTGATGATGAAATGCTCTGAAATTGAAAGAAATTGAAAGAAATACTTCAAATTAATGTTGAACCTTCAGCTATTGAGCCACATATACATCAGATATAGTCATGAAGAGAAGAAATCAAACCATATGTTCACCAGGACATTCCACAGCTAGATACAGTTGATGCTAACTTCAAAGGAAAAGTATAAAAACAACACATGTAAGTAGATATGCACTCCAAGGGACGCAACAAAACATAGCATGTATCAAGAATTCATACACTGATTACTCAATATTTATTATGGATTGTAATCAAAAATAGTCTTCTCATTCATTAAGTATGCAAGAACATATATGTATACAATAACTTTGAAATAAGCCCTGAATATTTCAACAAATAGATTTCAATTAAGTTTTGAATGTTTTAAAATGAGGCATCCCTGCACCTTTTAAAGAACAAAGTGAGGGAGTGGTTACAATTGATCTATGATCCAGATTTATCTATTAAGATCTACGGTTTACATTTCATTGACCCAGTCAACTCTTTCCACATGGCACAGGTTGCCAGCTGGCAACCATCTAGACAACTTATTTTCTTAAGTATCAAAAGCTTATGTCTTTTCTTGGTAATGCATCTTCATCTACTCTTTATCTTTCAAGTTCCTCATCTCCACCATCATGAGCATTAGGATCATCGCTTTCCAAATCTTCATCATCCTGATGAGATTCTCCTTGTATATGGACCTGCATGGATGTCCAGATATTTTCATAGGATTGCACTATCTTCTTTATCTCCCCACCATCTTGAGTTCTTACTTTGATGATGGTGTGCCTATGTATTTGATATTTTCTTCGAAGGTTCTCTAACTTACTTCTACTGCTAGATGTCTCATTATAATTCTCCACCCTGACCTTGATCCTCATGATCTTATCCATGGTTTCCTCTGTCAGGTGGTTTAGAGGATCATCAGCTACCTGCTGGAAATTGCTATGTAGAGCTTTAATGGAAAACTCCTCATCTTGATTTTCTATCTTACCTTCTACCTTTCCTTCTAATGCTTCTAAAATTTCAGCCTCAAACAACATCATATCATGCAGCTTCATGCTGATATCTCTTAGTTTACTATTGCATCTTTTAAGCACATCACATTCAAACCTGATGTCTTTGTACCATATGTCTATTAATAGTGCATTATTGTTATTTAACACCTGAGTACTTATGAGAACTTGAGGATTAATCCCCTTTATTTCCTCCAAGGTAGTCAAAGCTTTCTCCAACTGAAAGGACCTTTTCCCGATCTCCATCTGTAACTTGTTGACCTTCTTCCTAGAGATGCCTAAAGAATTCCACCTCTTCAAAGAGGCTTTTACTACTTCCTCTGCTTCATCAAATGTGGATAACATCCACTTTCTCATTATGGATGACGCATGCTTCATGAGATCCAATTTATTTATCTCCTCTTGAGAAATAGCAGTTAATGGGACTGCATGATCACTTGATGTATCCTCAGGATTAATTAACCCCTTTATGTAAGTATGTAACTGAGAAATGTGCTCCTTGTGCTATTTATTTTTCTCCTTTTCCCTTTTTACCCTTTGGGTTAATGAATCAATTATATCTTTACCTTCTTGGCCTTCTTGATCTTCATTGGTAAATCCCAAATCTACTATACTAATCTGGAATTCATCCAGAGTGATCTTGCCTTTTTCTTTGTCAGCTGTAGGAATGGCTACCTGTGCATTCCTCCTGCCCGTAACAGGATCTCTTCTTATTGCAGAAGTTATTCTAGCCTTCCTCTTAGGCTTTATTAAGGTTTCTGAAAACAATGTAGATATATCAAATTCTTGTGCCTCTATACCTAACTCTGCACCAATTTCTTTCTCGAGCCACTGAAGAATTTGATCCTTTGACTGTTGGTCTCCATCATCATCATCATGATCACCCTGATCTCCGGTATCCACCATCATGTTCGATGAGGAGGGTGATTTCCTTATCTCTTCCTCATGATGCTCCTCATGAAGGTGATCTTTGGGTATATCCTCCTATTGAGGAATTTCTTTTTCTGGAGGGTGATCCTACTGATCATCTGCATGTTTATCATGATCCTGATCCTTTACTTCCTCCATGGGTATCTCATCCACTTTAGCATTTTCCTTTTCCTGAGGTATGTTAGTATCTATGGATGTTATTTTATTTATCTTAGGCTCGTCCAGCTGATCTGCAACTATAATTAGCTCTGAACCTGTGTTAATTACCTCTTGAGCCTTACGGTCATCAGGACCTGATAATTCTTTATCTTCTTTGTCCTTTGGTGGGACTTCTACTGCTTTGGGCTCAGCTGACGCATCCTATTGTTGCTGACCCACACCTGGAGCTTTGCCCTCCACTTCTTTCTATTTAAGTTCTTTAATATTCTCAGCTTTCTCAGGTGCACCTGCCATATCCTTAGGATTTACATCCTCTACATATGTCAAATCTATAACTATAGGACTTGTCACCTGATCAACTAAGGCATCTAGCCCTATTTGTTGTGCAATGTTTTCCGGGCTCTTTTCCTTTTCTAATTCTATTTGCTTCATCTCCCCTAATATTGCCTGGACTGATGGGGTCCCTTGTGGAGTTACCCAGGTGCCAGCAGCAAGGGTTTCCATTCTTTGTGAAGCTACATCCTTCACCACCTCATCATCAGATAGGTCAACTGTCTCATCTAATGAGACTAGACCACTTTGAACTACCTTAGAGGCTTCTTTCATTTGTTCTTTTGCTTGTTCAGTTTTAAACTTTACAATGGTGGGAAGTGGAACGTTATGCTGCAATTCCCTATTTAATACTTCTCCACCTGCCCCTTTTAGCATTATAGGGGTTTGTTTTATTTCACCTCTCATTGAAGTTCTTGGTTTCTTAGGTGTAGTTGCTATCACCTGAAGTGCTTTTCTTTTTCTAGTGAGGGGTTCAACATTTTCTTCTTCCTCTTCCAGCTCCTCATCAAGAGGAATATCCTCTTCCATTTGCTTATGTGAGGCTTGACCTTCCTCATATGTTTCAGCAGGTTGCGTAGGTGGCCTCTGGATCTTTTTAGTTTTTTGCTTATCCATTGAAGGCAGTACTGATGATGCTAATGCTTGTCCTGATGCTAAGGCATCTTTAGTTGGCATTATCACTCTTTCAATTATGACCCCTTTTGGTTCAGCATCAATTTTCTTACCTCTTGGAGGTCTTTTGCTTTTCCCAGGAGGTGGTACTCTCTCTCCTTTAGACTTCCTCTTCTCATTCAAGAAATCATCATATTCATCTTCAGAAATCTCCTGTCTTTTCTTCTTATTGTCCACCGTGATGGCAACACCTCTTTTCTTCAGTATATTTATCTGGTCATTGACCCATGCTTGGGTCAGCTGCAATGTCCTGCTTGTAAATGGATCTAAGGAGATGTCCTCCTGCATGGTGATATCTGGTGCTGAGATGGTATCATTGTATACCTTTTTCTCCTCATATTCATCAGCCATTACCTTTCCATCATCTTTCTTCAATTGTTCCAGGATGGAAAGGTAATCAAAGGTCTTGATATGGTTGAATGTAAGCCTTTGATATCTTCTTCTTCTAGCTTCAGCTTCATCTTCACAATCTGCCCAAAAGTCTTCAAGATGTCTTCAATGGATGGGCTTCCTCATGATCCTCTGCATCCTCCCATATGGATCATATGATCTTGTCAATGGAAATGGCTAGAAATTCATCATAGTCAGACCAATTATGGCCTTCTTAATATTTTCATAATCTGGGCACATATACCAACCCATTGTAACTGGAAACAATACTGGTGGAAGTTTGTTGTTAGCTTTGTAAGCATTCAGTATTGTGAAAATTTGTCTTGAAAATTCCATTCAGACAACTACATCTGTAGGGTATCTTGGGAGCATGAGAGGCTCTCCCTCAAAGCCCTCAATTCTGATGTAAGAGAAAGTTGCAAATTGAATAAACTAGGCTCCATGCCTGTATATGACTTCCTGAGCTTCCATGCTCAGTCTTTTAGTTTTGTCCTCCTCCATTGTTCTTACCAGATGCATGGAGAATGCATCGTTCACTAGTTTGTAATCTTGGGGGTAATTTGCTCTTTGCAGCTAGGGATGATGATCCCATATATGTGCATCATTTGTTGTGCCCCCAATTCTCCCAACTGTAATCAATGCATCAAATGTACCCTTGTAGGCACATGAATAAACTATGTATGAGGTTATGTAGGAGGAACAATCTGGACCTCCTAGGTTCATCAGCTGCTCATCTAGAGCATCACTTATCATCTTAGCCCACATTGGCTTGTTGTCTGTGTAAAGGCACATCAAGATGACTGCATACATCCAGTCCTTAAAACTTCCAGCATCAGGCTGGCCTGTCACTCTGCTGAGCAGGGCTATCATGTACTAGTATTCATCATCAAAGTCAAATTTATATGTGTACTGGAAGTTTAGCTACTGCAAGATAAGGACTATTCTTTGCCCTCCATTGGTACGTTTTCTTCCTAGCAGTCTTCTTGTTATTTTCATAGTTTGTTTCCAATTTCTTCAAATCTATGTTGGCAACCTTCTTGCCCAATGGCAAACTGAATGTAGCAGCAAGACCTTTGATAGACAAATCAGCATATACTCTGCCATGCTTCTCTACCTTCCTTGTTTGTGGGTTATAGTTTCTTACACACTCAATGACCAGCTCAGGAGTTTCCATGGAATAAGGGAAACCAGCTGCATTCCACATTCCAGATACAAAGACTACATCCAGCAAGGTGCCGTTATTCTTTTCATCGCTCATTTTAGCCGACCATGTAGCCAGATCTATATTTCCTTGGTGCATATTTGTGATGGCACCATATTTAAACTGGACACCCTCAAGTTGAGAAAACATGGGCTTTAGAAATTCTGCTTCTAACTTAGCTAACCACTTATCTGCAATGGATGCTTGCAATTAACAAAACTGGTCTTACAATTGATATCTTACAAGCATGCATATACGTCATATCTTCATTATTCATCATGCATATTATACTCTTTCAATATCTCGTTTATCCCGATATGCATAATTTAGAACTTCAAACCAGAAAACACCATGATACCTGGATATGCAGAACATGACAACAAGAGGGTTTCAATTACTTACCTGATGTGTTTATCCTCTTAATTATGCTGATAACTGTGTGAAAGGAATTCAAATACCCACATGTTGTGTGGTTACACAACACGCCCCATTTTGACTTGGCAAAACAAGGACCCAACTTCTTTTGGCTTGGTTTGTTTCTCTTGCTTTCTGGCGGTTTGGTAAAAATCAGTCAAGTGCATCATCACGTTGAGTCAGGATGAGGTAAGTCATCATTATGAGGTCAGTTTGTCAAAATTCCTATTTCGTATCTATAACCTCATATTCTGGAAGAACATTAAATTTCATGCAGGTTTTCTTTTTACATCATCCTGGTATTCACCAAGATGTGAGAGTTGTGAACAGTCAAAGTCTTGGTCAAACCTGATATTCGCAAGAGGGGGGGGTCATATTTTATAATCTGAGTCATGTTGTTTAAAGATCATCATCATATTGAAACATTCCCCTGATATATCCTGCGGTTCAAATATCCTGACGTCAACTTTAAATGGTAGTAAGTCTTTCGCGTCAAGCGGTCTTTTATACCGCGAACATCATGTTTTGAAAAGTAACCCGATATTCGTAAATATCATCCTAACGCGAAATATCACCCTTAACAAACATCCTGATGACATCATCTGAATACAATAAACGGAGAAACAAACATCCTGATGACATCATCATCATATTTACATTTCGACAGGATATTTTGTAAACATGATCATGTTCGCCCAATATGACGATGATGTCATGAAGCATTTCCGATACAAAGAACGAATATCATGATGACATCATCCTGATATTCAAAAAGGAGGATGAGCAAGCGTGGTTCGTCATCATCATTTTGTTTTGAAACATCACCCGATAAACCGAAATATCCTCCTGATGTGCTAAAATGTAAACAAAGGGTGCATTATCACCCGAATCTTGCAGCGATAATAATTCCAGTGCAAGGGAGGATGATATCGAAACTCAACCCGATATTTGTGAAATATCATCCTGCCCTCATGATATCCCGCCATATGGATATCCCCCACTCCCTTTGCCGCCATTATCATTAAATGCGCACAGATATGGTAGGTGATTCCCACCGACCCCGGAACCCGATGAAATACCTGACGAGATCCTGAGTTTTCGCACGCATGATCAAAGATTGCAATCTAACTTGTCAGAGTTGCCCTAAATTCACCCTAATTGCGAGGTTAAAGGCAATTCAACCGCCATTGTTACGTTACCTGCGTTAAAATTATTTTACAGAGCACCAGCCTCCATATCCGCATAACAGCTACCGTTGCACAATTCGAGCTCACAGATAGAAGGAGGGGAGTGATCAGTAGTTGAATTAAGAGTCTTGACGATATACTGGTATAAAGGAAAATCTACATAACCAGGTAAGTGAACTGAAACCCTCATCATGTTGTTTCTAAATGATGTTGTAAGTTCTGGTTATGTATCCATGTAAGTAAGTAATGTGAAATTGATGCAATAGGCATGATATTTGCAATATGTATGCATGCGTATCCCTGTTGTGAGAAGAAATGTTGTTAATTGCAGGTACCCATGGCTGAAAAACGCTCAGTCAAGAATCAGGAGGAATTTAGCAGGCCTATGTTCTCTTCCCAGAGAGGGGTCCTATTCAAATATGGGGCAATTACAGATACCCATCAGGGGAGTACCAACCTGGAGGCTTGGTCAGCCAAGCTGAATGATGGACAAGATAAGAGTCCAGTACTGGACGCAGTGTTTGTATCAGGTATGTGGAACGCTGCTGGCTTCCCATACTCCATGGAGTCTCCAGAGCTGGTCATTGAATGCGCCTGGAATTATAACCCTCAGACGAGGCAGGTGGTGAAGCATGGGAGAGTGTATGTAGACCTATCCATCAAAGGTCTCTCCCAGACATTTGGACTGCCAATGGGCAGTAAGGTAAAGAGTGTAGACTTGAAGAAGTCTGAAAGAGAATATGAGGCCAACAAGAAGGCGGCCAGAAAGAACATGTATGCTTGGCGGGCCGAGAATAGCACATATAATGCAGCGGCCAAGCTCCCCGTGCATATGTTCAAATTTGACTTCAATGAGGAGTATCAGTACGTGATTGCCCTACTGAACAGGGTGACTGGCCAGCCTGATACTGGTGATTTTAGAGTTTGGATGTACGGCATAATAATGATGTGCCTGTATGCAGACATCAAGCCACTGTGGGGCCAAATAATAGGCGACGCTCTGCATGAGCAGCTCATGAACCTGGGAGGTTCAGACTGTGCATTCTACATGACCTCCTATATTGTTTATTCCTGTGCGTATAGAGGCACTTTTGATGCCCTGGTCACAGATGGAAAACAGACGGGCACAAATGCAGCATATATCTGGGATCATCATCCCCAGCTGCAAAGAACCAAATATATCAAGGACTACAAACTGGTCAATGATGCATTTTCTATGCATCTGGTAAGGACCATGGAGGATGACAGAACTAAAAGACTGAGCATGGAGGCTCAAGAGGCAGTGTACAGGCATGGGGCATGGTACATACAATTTGCCACCTTTTCCTACATCAGGATAGAAGGCTTTGAAGGACATCCCCTGATGCTGCCAAGATATCCTACAGATGCAGTAGTTTTAATGGAATTTATCAGGCAGGGCTCCACCATGATACAGATGTATAAGGATGCCAAGAAGCTGCCACCAATTTTGTTCCCAGTCAGCATCGGCAACTACATGTGCCCTGACTCTGACAATATAAAGAAGGTGATGGTCACCCTGAATAAGATGAATTTGCTGCCCTTCCCAGTAACGAGACCATATGATCCTTACGGCCGAATGCAAAAGATCCTAGGAAAGCCTATTCACCAGAGGCACCTAGAAGATTTTTGGGCTGACTGCGAAGATGAGGCAGAAGCCAGGAGGAGGAGGTATCAGAGGTTGACTCTGAACCAGATCAGAACATTTGACTGCATATCCCTCCCTCAGCAGCTGAAGAATGATGACGGCAGGATAATGGCAGATGAGTATGAGCAGAAGAAGATTTATAATGATACCATCTCTGCCCCTGACCTCACCATGCAGGAGGATATGTCCTTGGACCCATTCTTTGCCAGAACCCTACACTTGACCCAAGCTTGGGTAGATGCACAGGTAGAGGCATTGAAGAAGAAGGGTGTGGCCATCACGGTGGATAGCAAGAAGAAGGGGCAGGACATCCCACAGATGAATATGATGACTTCCTACTGGAGAAGAGGAAGACTAAGGGAGAGAGGACCCCTCCACCACAGCAGCCTAGCAAAAGGGCCACAAAGGGCAAGAAGGTGGAAAAAGGACCCAAAGGGGTCATAGTTGACAGGGCAGTATTCACAGCGGAGGAGGTAGCCAAATCAGGGTCAGAATCAGATTCTCCTCCAAAGCCCAAGAAAACCAAGACAGCAGAGGCTGGAATCACAGAGACCCAAGAGGTGGGTCAGTCATCCAAACAACCAGGCAAAGCTATCCTCGTGGAAGAGGAGCCTGAAGAAGAGGAGGAAGCTCCGCTAATAATAAGAAGAAAGAGGAGAGCTCCGCAGGTGTTGGTCCCCACCACACCCAAGAAACCAAGAACCTCCATGAGAGGTGAGATAAGTCAACCTCCTGCACAGTTACAGGGGGCGGGTAGTGAAGTGCAGAAGGAACTTCAACATAACGTTCCACTTTCTACCATTGTCAAGTTCAAAACTAAACTGGCAGAAGAATAGCAAAAAGAAGCATCTCAGACACAAGCAGAAGGGCATGTCTCGCTAGACGAGACAATAAATTTGTCTGATGATGAGGTGGTGCAGGATGTAGCTGCACAAGAAATGGAAACACTGGCTGCTGGCATCAGTGTGACTCCTCACAAGCCTCCATCTGTCCAATCGGTGCTTGAGGAGATGAAACAAATAGAAGCGGAGTGAGAAAAGAGCCTGGAACCAGAGAAGAGCCCGGAGCAGGTAGCTCAGGACATAGGGCTGGATACACTGATCACCGAGGTGACAAGTCCTGTAGTGGTAGACTTGGCAGAGAAACAGGATGCAAGTCCTGAGAAGCCAGCAGGATCACCTGATAAGGGCCACATAACAGAGGAGATAGAGATGGCAGAAGCAGAAGGCCATGCTCCTGAATCAGGCCACCAGAGCCCACAAGATACATCAGCAGGACCTGCTATAGTGGAGGTCCAAGAAATAAGGGCTGATGAGAAGAAGGAAGAAATAGAAGATCCGGCTGATAAGGCACAGGAGGTAGATGGTGCAGGCACAGAACAAGTAACAGCTGCAGAACGGATGCCATCACCTCAGGAAGATCCAATGATATCAGATACGGTGGACATGCCACCAGAAATAGAGAAACAAAAGGAGGATGATCAACCTCCACAAGGGGAAGAACTGGGGACAGGTGAAGAAAGGATGGAGAAAGATCATGATCATCATGATCTACATACAGGTACACCGCAAGGTTCCCCACACAGAGAAGATGCTCCCCTAGAAAAGGAAGTTCCTCAACAGGAGGAGGCACCACAGGATCCGCGGCAAGGTGAGCATCAAGAGGGAGAAAAAGAAAAGTCACCATCTCCACAACGCTTGTTGGTGGAAACGGGAGATAGGGGTGAACAGCACCATGATGCCGAAAAGCATGATCAGGTGCCTCCATGGTTAGAAAAGGAGGTAAATGTTGAGGAGGAACTTGAAATCCAAGAGTTTGATGTCTCCACCCTGTTCTCCGTGGATATAATGAAGCCCAAGAGAAAGGCCAGAATGACATCGGCCATCAAGAGAGATCCGGCGACAGGGAGAAGGACCGCACAAATTGTTGTACCTACGGTAGAAAAGGAGAAAGGCAAAATCACTGTGGATGAATTCTAGATAAGCACAGTTGATTTGGGTTTTGCCAACGAAGAGCAGGAAGGTCAAGAAGGTAAGGACATCATAGACTCTCTAATTCAGAAAGTGAAAAGAGAGAAAGAGAAGAATAAGCAACATAAAGAGCACATTGCTCAGTTGCATGCGTATATTAAAGGCTTGACCAATCCTAAGGATACTACAAGTGAAGCTGCAGTCCCATTGACTGCCATTTCTCAAGAGGAGATAAATAAATTGGACCTCATGAAACATGAGGCTTCCGTAATAAGAAAATGGATGTCATCCACATTGGATGATGCCGTTGAAATAATGAAGGGATCTTTGAAAAGATGGAGCATATTAAGTGACTCCAAAACCAAGGTGGACAGATTACAGACGCAGACCGGGAAAAGGTCTTATCAACTGGAGAAAGTCCTCAGCCTGTTGGGAGAAATAAGGAAAATAAATCCACAACTGCTTATTAGTAAGCAGGTATTAAATAATAATACTGCATTGTTAGTGGATATCTGGTACAAGGATGTACAGTTTGAATGCGGAGTCCTCAAGAGATGCAATAATAAGCTGAGGGAGATCAGCATGAGGCTACGTGATTTAATGGGCATTGAAGCGGACATGTTAGAAACATTATAGGGCAAAGTGGAAGGGAAGATAGAGAATCAAGATGAAGATTCTGCCCTTAAGGCTCTGCGCAGTAACTTCCAGATGGAAGATGATGGTCCGCTTATCCACTTGACAGAAGAGATTATAAATAAGGTGATGAGGATCAAGGTCAAGATGGAGACCTATAGTGGGACATTGCAGGACAGAGAAAATAAGCTGGATAACAGCAAGGATAAGTATGAGGCACACAAGCACGCCATTATCAAAGCAAAGACTCAAGATGGCAGAGGAATAGATCAGGTTGTGCGGTCATACGAACAGATCCAGAGCAGCATGCAACCCCATATGCAGCAGCATCATCATCAGGATAGTGAAAGTTCAGAAAGCGATGCACATGATGATGATCCACATGAATCAGCTGAAGAACATGATGAAGATACACCATGAGGGGGAATATTTTGCATAGGTAATATAGGTAGTTGCCAGCTGGCAACTTGTGCTATTTTGTAAAGTTGACAAGTCATGAAAAGATGACCATTGATTTGTATTGACATATCAGATCCGTAGATCTCTCGTAACGGATTCCTCACCTTATTCTATAAAAGGTGGTGGAGTGCCTTGTTATATTCATTCGAAACTTAATTGAAATCTGTTTGCTGAAATATTCAGGGCTCATTTCAAAGCTGCTATATATGTACATGTCTTTTGCATACCTAATGAAGGAGAAGAGTATTTGATTACAAATCTTCGTAAATCCTGAGTAATCTATGTTTGAATTCTGGATACGTGCTTAGATTAGCTGCGTCCCTTGGAGTGCTCATCATGTTGCATGTATTGTTTTCATTCATTATCCTCTGAAGTTTGCATCAACTGTGTCTAGCTGTGGAATGTCCTGGTGAACATATGGTTTGATTTCTTCTCCTCATAACAGTATCAAGCATGTATGTGGATCAAAAGCTAAAGGTTCAACATAATTAGAAGTATTCCCTTTAATTTCTTTCAATTTTAGAGCATCTCACCATCACAATTGCAAATAATTGATAATCTTAAGCAAATAACGTAAATATGCAGACATCTCGTAGGTAATTGCAAATATTTAGCATATTTGAATAAAAAAGCATGCACAATTGAAGATCTCATGCAAAGATCGAGGTATTACTACATCTTTTCATCAAATAGCTGCATAATTTGACTTCTCTGTAAAGAATTTCTACAGGAATGTCATGATGATGGCGCACTTTCATGTAAGGCCCCAAAATGGAAACAGCACTTCACATTAACTACTGAGTAACGTCAGTCGATTAAGACCTAATCACCAGAGACTTGGGATCATGAATTTTCTGAATTCACTGTATCTTTCAAGATGAATAAAGGTTAATGTGTACTTTTATTCTATGTTTGTTTGTGACTAACAGCATGACCAACACCACAATGCTCACGTATCCCATTCTGGAACAAGCTATATGCGTCCGCAGGTAGTCTTATGAGGGTCTGCAAGTTGTGCTCTATAAAAACTTGTTTTATCGCAAGATAAGTGTAAAATGATTTTGTAAATCACTTTTAACTTCCCCTTTAGGGTAAAATTAGGGCAAAATTAGGGATGAATTGATTAAAATCATGGATTTCCTATACGGCAACTCAGGATCTCGCCAGGTGTATATATCGGGTTCGTAATCGGTGGGAACCACCTACCACATCTGCGTGCATTTAATGTTATGGCGGCAAGGTGCGGGGTGATCTTTGTAGGATAGGATGATATTCAAATATTGGTTGATGTTCAATTATGATCCCCTGAACTAAAATGTCCTCCTATCAAAATATCAGGATGACGTCATCAGGATAATGACTTAGTTCAGCGTTGTGGCCCTATGACATCATCGTCATGTTATGTAGGAAGGGTCATGTTTGGAAATATACCTCCGTGAGGTAAAAAGGATGGTGACGCCATCGTCATGTTTATTTCTTCATTTACCAGGTTTGGATGATGTCACCAGGATATTATTTCGGGGTGATATTTTGCAATTCAAATATCGGGGTGATATTCAGGAATATGATCCTCGCAAAATATATGATGTTGTTTGTCGGGTAGATATCGCTATCACATAAAATTGACGTCTGGATGTTCAGAGCAAATAATTTTATCAAGTGATAATATTATATCGGGGTGATCTTTTATAAGATGACTGATATTAAGAAATATGATCCTCCCCCTTTGAATATTAGGTTTGACCAGATCTTTGACTCATCATAACTTTTGTTCCCTAAGGAATATCAAGGTGATCCAAAAGGCAAACCTGCATGAAATTTTGTGCTCTATCCAATCATGAGGTTATTATCATGAAATATTAACTTTGAAAAAATTGACCTCGTCATGATGACTTACCCAGTCCCCTTTATGTAGGATCATCTGCATTACTTTCTTTTACCAGACTGCCAGCAAGCAGAAAACACAAGCCAAGCCAAAAAAAAGGTTGGGTCCCTGTTTTATCAGGTCAAAATGGGGCGTGTTGTGTAACCACACAATAATGACCCACTTTAAGGTAAGCACGATGTCCACAATAAATACACTTACACAAACTTCTTGAGTGCCTCGCAAAATCCTTAAAGTTGCAAGTAGGACAGCCATGGTATCCATGAATAATGAGACTAGACTGATGGTGACTGATTGTCATTGATGTCAAAAAGGTGTTGTGTAGTGTGTCATTGATGTTTTGATTATGATGCAAGATAGTTGACAAAGTGTGTTTCTTCTTTCTTTCATAATATTCACAGGTTGACCACATTGGGCTAATGTAGATGTCATTATTTTAGGATCATCAGGGCTTGCACTATTGTACATAGGTTTTGCAGGATCATGTCTTTCACAATTGTTCACTCTATCAAGAACATGAATCAGGAGTTGTTCATTTGGACAGGATAAGTGTAGACAGGATAAGTTGTTGATTATCATTGGTATTGTTGATACAAGTGATGGAGTTCATTATCTTGATAACATGTGTTGATGTTTTGGATCTCATAGTTCAAAGTATTCATGAGTTGTTGATCAAGACACTTGTCAGTTGTTTTTGTCATTACTTCATATGCTTCATTGTTCGGGAGATGGTTGATGAGGTATTCATCATGAACTTCATATGGTTAAGGATCTTGGGTTGATATTAGTGAACATTTGAAGGTCACCTTTCAAGAGCTTGGTCAGTGTGAATGCTTGTTCATCAAGGTTGGAACAAGGATGAGTTTATGACATCATATCAAGATAGTGCAATAAAGTAATTCTTGTTTGAAGTGGGTCATTATTATCAGAGGACTTATTTGAGCAGGTTGATATAGATGACATGGTATGCATTACTTGTGTATGACATGGACTTCATTTGATCTTAGTTGCAGTTGTGGCATATGCAGAGGTATATAGTGGTAAATGTCCTTCATGTCCTATTTGTGTCATCACATTCTAAATGTCCTTGTATCTTTTTGTCTTGGATATTCTTGTGTTATAGAGTCATGTTATACATGTTATCATATTCTATGTCCTATGTCTTTTGTTTACATGTCCTTAAACCATTGTTTTTGGTTTAAATATTGTATAAATCTTTAGACCTCAATGTCACTATAATGTTTCTATAAGCCTATGTTATAGGTCATACTCATGCTTTATCTAAGGTCTTAGTAGTATGGTTTGTACCTGTCTCTAATGGTATTGTTATGTTAAGGTTGTTAAGAGACTAAACATAGGCTTTGCTAAACTTTGTCACTACTTAGTAAATCCTAAGCTTACCTTTTATCATCATGTATCTAACTCTTAGTAGCCTGTCATTCATACCATGCACTTTATGTTATAACAATGAGTTGACCTACTATGATAAGTCAAGATCACTTAAGTGACCCGCTTAAGGGTCTCTTGGTCATAATGTTGACCGGTCCTCTCTCTCCCATCACCGAATGCTTCAGTCTTCTACAATGAGGTTTGGGCGCCAAGTCTATAATCAATGGTCACATTTAAATGTGGGTGAGTGTGAATAAGCCAATCAATGGCTTCTTTCAAATATAGAAACTTTTTGTTTTTACTCCTAAATTGACGGCTATTTAGATCTCATTTATCTATGACAGCACATGGAGTTTGCAAAGAGAATTTTTGTTTTCTTTAAAAGGCAAGTTTGGTGGAAAGATTTTATTTTCTTCAAAAAGCTGCAGTGGTTGTGCATTTTGAAAAGGCTTTTACTGGAAATTCTTAAAGGCCGAATGTAGAAGGTTTTTAAAGACTAAAAAGAAGTTTTTTTAGGAATATGAATAATTTCTTTACGAAGATGAAAATGGAGAGAAAGAAGAATTTGAGTGGTTTTGCATAGAAAATTTTTTATTGCAGAGATTTTTGTTTGAAGATTAGTTGAAGGGGTTGACAGAATTTTTCTATTGAAGACACAAAATATTGAAGAGATTTTTTGAAGATGAAAAATGCAAAATGATCCATTTTTTAAAGAGATTTTATTTTTCTAAAAAGGGGAAGAATGACTTGAAGTTTTTATGGATATCATTTTTGGAGAATATTTATATTTGCAGAGGAATATGAAAAAAATCATTTCATTGTGATTTGATTTTTTTTTTGAGGGCTAATATTCAGATTGAAGATATTTTGCAGAGAAGGAGAATGAACTTTTGAAGGAATATGAAAAGTCTTATGCAGATGATTCAGAGAAATAGAAGAAAGATTGTTTTTATTCTTGCAGGATGAAGAAGAAGAAAATGAATGGTCATGGGAATAAAGGGAAAATTGTTTTTATTTTTCTTTTTAAGTTCTTCATAGATGCAGTGAAGATATATATGATGTTCTTATGCAAACAATGTTACAGATGAAAAATGATTATACAGAATGTGAAAGGTCATCTCTTATTTATTGGCATTATAGGTGCATTGATGTGTGTGCGAAAAGTTATGCAGAAATGAATACATTTTCTACAATATCTTTTTGAAAAGAAAACATAGATTTATCAGATATTGTTGTGTATCAATATGAAAAATTGAAGACAACTTGTATGATACAGAATGAACTCAATCAAGCAAGAAGACAATATGCAATTGAATATGCAGAGATAATCTAAATCAGGTGAATGAGTTGATTGAGCATCAGATGCAGGATTGAAGACATACACATGGAGAAATTATACATGGATTTTGTATTATGCAGAGATGGGATATTGAATTGAATGGAAATAGAGTAACCCTCTGAATTCTTGATTTTAGTTTGATTATGCATTAGGGGTTGGTTCTCCTTGAAGTTGGTGCTTCTAAATGAATTAGGGGTTGGTGCTCCTTGAAGTTGGTGCTTCTAAATATTGTAATCAGTAAGATTTTTGATAAAGCTAGTGAGGTAGTTTTGGAGTGGTTTTTCTACCCCTGGAGGGTTTTCCACTCGTGCAAATCTTGTGTCATGATCTTCTCTGTGTGTGTATGATTTTCTCATGAGGTTTTGTTCTCTTTCTTCATTCTCAGTCATGTGTATATGTGTTTGACAAATCAATGATATCTTTCTCTTTGTGTCTTAAAAGTTAAAGTTTGCAAAAAGATTTGAAAATTTACACAACACTAATTCACCCCCCCTCTCAGTGTTGTCCTAGACTCCTACATAGACAATGTACCATATGTAGGAAGATCATGAATCGTAACCAATAAGGAAGCTCTTAAAGTGAATTTGATCGAATGACCATCACTTAAAGATTGAATTGCTTCAATTCCTTTCCACAATTCCATTATCTCATCATATAATGGCTCTAGATAGGCATCTATTATATCTGAAGTCACACTTTTCTTTCTTGGTATAATCAATGATAGCATTAAGAAAAATGGTTTAGTTTCTAACCATGGAGGCATGTTATAATTTATTAAAAACACTGGCCAAGTTGACCATTTAGTACTTTGATCTGAGAATGGGTTCACCCCATCTAGAGCCAAACCCAACCTTATATTACAAGGATCTTGAGAAAAATCAAGCCATCTGTTATAAAATTCCATCCACGTCTTAGAATCAGGCACATGTTGTTTTCTATCAATGCTCTTATTTTGGGCATGCCACTGCATAAGTTCAACAATGTCTCTGTACCTATACATTTGGAGTAATCGTGGGATTATTGAAAAGTGGCGAAGAACCTTTCTAGGAACCATAGCTAATTTCAACCCTTGTCTATACCTTGCTTCATGGCATTTCAGACATTCACTCACTTGCAAGATTTTTGTGAAATAATACACAACCATTAACACGTGTGGATGTTTTCATACCCCAAGCCAAGCTTACTAATCTACTTTTTACATTGACTTTGTTTTGTTGGCAATGTAGAGTCAGTTGGTAACAACAAACTTAATAATGTCAATAACTGATCTACACTCTCATTTGTCCAACCATGCACCACTTGCAAGTTAAGAATTTGAAGGATTGTTGTCAAATGACTTAGTTTGCAATTAGCATACACAGGCTTTAAAGCATCCTCCATTGACTTGGCCCAATAATTGTTTAGACCCTCATTCAACATTCTTTCAACTTCAAACCCTTCGTCTAACATTTCTACCTCTTCATCTATGTTCGATGCCACTTCATCTATGTTTGTTGCCTCGTCATCTCTCACAGTCTACAATTCTATCATATCTTCATAATAATTGTAAGCTCAAGGGCTTATACCACTATGCCCATATCTTATCATATGTTAATAAATCACATTTCTTTTTCTCACCCTTCCACCAAGATAGTCATTACATGGACATGGATATTTTTCCATTTCCCTCTCTTTGGCTACTCTCTCATCATATGTATGATATTGATCCATAGTCAACCTTCGATGTTGATCCATCTGTAATATTGTGCATTCCAGTAGCAATTTAGTATAATAAGCTATCCTACTCCTAGAAGGCCTTTAAATATAAAATCTTAAAAGGTAACCTTCAATCATGCATATGGTCAAGGTAGGATAACCTTTCCTTCAGTTTGGGCTAGTCATCATGTAGGGAGATCATGTAAAGTAGAGGTGTGGTTTTATTTGAGTTCAAGGATCAGTTAAGGATCAAATTCAAAAATACTGAAGATAACATTTTCTTTTGAGTTTTCAAGATTCAATCATGAAAATATCTCTTGGTGGGTGCCCACAAGAAGCTTCCCCAAATATCATGAAAATATCAGTTCACTTTTGGCAATGAGGGTTTTGAATTACCTTTGAATTTGCTACAAATTGCATCCCCAAATTCTACTTTGCTGCAGAGGGCCTCACCGACTTCAAATTCATTACAGAAAACTCCAAATTCCTTGCCTGCCTTTTCAAAAGTCTCCAAGTCCTCTCCAAACAAGCTTTATCACCCATGCAAGTAGCTGCTACACTTATATGCACCTAAAACATTTTTTTAGGTACATGCATCAGATAGAGTAAGTGCTTCAATACGTGTCCATGAGAATAACAAACATCAACAATAATTCAATTTCATTCCCATGCCGACAATTATACATTTTACAAGTTGTCTGACTTAGAAATATAGACAAGCTATGTAAACCAATAGATAAATAGCATTTAGAAGAAATACTAAACAATTTATCAAGATTACACTTTAAAACCCCAATTAAATAACAATTGTGATGAAGTATTCATAGCAGCAAATCACTTGCCAAAATCATAGGCAAAGCCACCAAATAAAGGACTCAAGATGTCAACCATTTCAAATGACAATAGGAAAAATAGCATAGAGAATATAGTCATGCTTTTGATTGCAAAGGAGGGGGAAATATTATAGTTTGTAGCAGCATTGAAAAGATGAAAATACAAAATCCATGAAGCCAAACACTTTTGTCAAAATACAAACCATTACCTAATTAGTTAACTGATCCTTGAAGATTTTATCAGGCAAAGATAGTCATTATATAGATGCTAAAACAGTGACACAAGTGCCTTTGAAAGTGATGACAATCATGTCATCAAAAGAGTAATGCACAACACCACAGAAGAAAAGAGGAGATCACTATCCATTCAAAGAGATGCTCTAATCATAGTCACCAAAGTGGGCTACAACAACAGAGAAAAGATAGTGTAATATTGATAGTCTTTTTGCATCCAAATGTGAACTATGTGAAAACTATGTCATATATCAATAACAAAAGTGGTAGAGAGGATTGTTTACAGTCAAAAATCAATGAATAAAATCTTCAAGTTTATCAAAATCAAGCTAATAAGCTATATGATAGTCATAGCAGCAGATGGACAAAAGGAATGTGACTGTGACAAATTTTTGCATACAAAGGACAGTCATCATCAATGATATCTTTGTATCAAGGAATTTGTAGGCAAGTTCATGGTAGGACAACAAAGATAAGTTCATGTATGAAGCAATGAACAAGGTTTTCATGACAAAGGTTACTGTCAAGATAGTAGTAAGAGATAGTAAAGATAGTGAAGAGCAGATTTAAGGAATGAAACAAATCATGGAATAGTCTTGCATTCTCAACAACAAGCTTTTATTCTCTATTTTGTGACAGCCATTTTGAAAATACAATTATCTTTCAAAGGTTTAATCACACACACAGGGGCAATGTCTAAGTCACAGGTTGAAGACAATCAAATTCCTTCATGCCAAGGTTATTCTAAGTATAAATCATGAATGGAAAAAGTAGAACTTTATCAATAAAGAACCATGAGACCTCTTCATATAGTCATTGAAAGAGATAGAATAGTCACTAATGACAGAGCACCAAGCTTTCAAAGATACAAAACTTTAGAGCAAGCTAAGAGGAGAATAGAGGTACGTGGAAAACCCTACCTCTACTTCATAAAACCATTTGTTATCTACCATCTATTTGCTCCTTTGAAATCTATCGTCTATAGCTGGAAATCCCAAAATTCCCTCCTTTCTTCATTCACACGATGATATCAAAACTATTTCCAAACTCAAAGAACTGCGGCCATGAACAATCTTCTCTTGTTTGACTACTCATACCCTATTCTTGGCAGCCATGAACAATATTCTCCTGTTCGACTACTCATACCCTATTCTTGGTGGCCATGAATAATCTTCTCTTATTCGACTACTCTGCATACCCTATTCTCGGTGGCCATGAATAATCTTCTCCTGCTAAACGCATAATCTTTGCTTCTTCACAAGTTTCACCTTTTGTTCAAAATTCATAATCTCACAATCCCTCCATGAATTCCCTCCAAATTAGTAGTTGTGTTTTTTTGCCTAATGACCAAATTAGTCATTTATTTATTCATTTATTTGGTTATTTATTTAGTCATTTCAATAGTCATTTCAACCGATGACCAAATTAGTCATTTATAGTTGTGTTGAAAAAAGTTTTAGTCACATGATTAAAAGTTTGGTCACGTGACTAAAATTTTTAGTCACTTGGTCATTTATTTTCCATATTTCTACTAGTGAAAAACCAGTTGTTCTTCAAAAAAGTTTTATCTTCTACATGCTTCAATAATTCTTCATGTTCCTCATCTTTCAAGAACATCTTTTGTGGAGATTTATTTGTCCTTCTCATTTTCTCTTTTGGAGAGGATTTTTTCCCATGGGGTTTTCTCCTTTTCTCTTTTTGTGAGAGACTTTATTATACATGGGTACCTCATCAGACCTTGTTGTCAAGACCCATCCTTGTATCTTTGCATTTTTTAGTGTTTAGCTTTCTCCCTAAGTATCACTTAAGGGGGGGCGTTAGTGTTAAAAGTGTTATTTCCTAACTAGTTATTATCCTTCCTAGTTGGTCCTATTCACACTTCATCTTAAGCTCACCTAAAGACTTTTTACTTTTGTTCTCACCTCATGTGTACTCTACATGTGTCCTCACACTTGTCCCAAGTGTGCCCACATGTATCACATCTTTGGAGGTGTAGTCAGTCTTTCAAACCTACCTTCTCTTCTCCTCACCCTTGCCTTTATGTGTAATGGCTTTTGTGTACATTTTAACACTTTTGTATGATAATTTTTTTATCTTGCATATTATTTTGTGGAATGGTTTAATTGCATGTTGATCTTGGTTGCTCCAACACTATTAATGAGATGTAGTGGAGTAGTGAGAGGGAAACATCCTCCCCATCGTCCATTAGTGGGGCGAGTATCAAAGATCTCATAAAGATTGATGATAATGCCAAGATATTTGATACCAACTCAAACATGCATCTTTTTGAAGAACCAATTAGTGATTCAATGTTAGGATATGGAATCGATGGTTGCTCCTCACTACTAGCAACAAGGATGTGAGCAGTAGGAGCAATAGACTAGGGTGGAGGAAGGGACTCCACACTAAGGTGAATTGATGTAGAAGGGCTTAGAGGTGGATAAATAGGGTTGGGATTTGGTTTACAAAAAGGTGGGGTGGGATAACTTTTGTTTTTGCACTTTGGACAAGAGTGAGGAATGTCAATATCAATGTCTAAGGTCAAAGGATGAGGTTCGGGGAATGTTTGGTGGTAGGTTCAAATGAAGGGGAAAAGAGAACACAATGTGGTGCTAGATATGAAACTCACATTAGGAAGATCTAAAGGCTGGGAGAATGGTGGTCAGTTTGGGATTTGTGGAAGTAGGGGAGAGTCGATGGAAGGCGTCAAGACTACTTGGATTCCTTTAGGTTTCTTTTCATCAGGATTTGAGAAGTATTGGGAGGTAGAGAACTAGGAGTGGGAGGCTTAGGGGGAGGTCAATCAGTGAAGGCTCTAGCAAAAGCATGACGTTGACATTTTCACAATCTAGCTAATTGATTATGCCTAGTACATGCTTGAGTCTTAGATGAAGAGGGAGAAGGATCCTCTAGTGTAGGTTGATTTCCTCTTCCTATTAGAGGGACATGTGGAGGAAATGAACCAACTAATTGTGGCCAAGGGACAACAAGTGGGATAGGTGGAGAAGAGGAAGGAATGGGGGATGGAAATTGAATCACCTTATATTTTTGGTAAAGTTTAAAGAGAAAATTGATGTGAAGTTAGACAAGGCCAAAAGTAATTGATGGAAAAATTATCCTGAATGGTGAGTAGTTGAAATCCACCATGGATAATAGTGTGCACCACACCATCAAGGGCAAACTTTAGACATTTGTGGGGGATGGAAGAAATAGCTTGCATCACGGTGAGTCCTGGATGACCCAACAAAATATGAAACTATGAAACTACTCTAAAGTAGAATTGATGCTAAAGGGGATGTCTAGAGATTTTGGTCCATCTTAGACAAGAAGGGTGATCAAACCTAGGGTAGCAATGGAAAGACCATCGTGCATATGCAAAGAGATGTTAGAAGGATCATACACATCTCTATGTAGTTCATGAATGTATAAGAATTATTCAATGACTACATTAACCATAATAATGGGATCAACCAAAGCCCCATGAATAGATTTATGGTTTACCTGAGCAAGAATGTATAAAGGGCCATCATATACACCTATAGACACATCCACAAGGAAGAAGGAAATGACGGGCTTAGGAATATTTTTGACCTAAGGTGCTTGAGGTCAAATATCCACCATGCCCACCATGGTAGAATAGGATGAGGAAGAGTGAAGAGAATCACTATCCAATATGGAAGAGGTGGAAGTGAGGCCTTTGGAATTGGTGGATGTATGATGTGGGAATGGGTTTGTATATATTTGGAGGTTTTATTTAGTTTGGGAAATAGATTTATTTCCTCTATCATTCATTCTCACTACTTGAATGACATTAGAGTCAATGAGATCTTGAATTATATTTTTCAAGTGCATGCATTTCTTCATATCATGAGCAGGGACAGAGTGGAACTAGCAAAAGGTTTTTGAGTCATAAGTGGGTGGAAGGGGTTTTTTAATTGAGGGATGGATAGCTAGTAACTGCACCAAATTATTAGTTAGGATTTGTTGGAGGATAGAGTGTAAAGATCCAGATAGTGAGGTAAAGTGGCAGTTGTGTTGTGAATGTGTAGCTAAAGCCATCACCGATGAGGAAGGTGAGGCTGTAGTGGCATTGTTTATAATAGCAGTGGTGTTTTTTTGGTTAAAGAAGTTATTCTTTTTGTAATTCTTGTTAAATTATGTAGAGATCTTTGACAACAAAGTAGGAGCCTATGAGGCAAAAGAAGGTGCCTCAAACTAGCTAATATTTTGCTAGTAATCTTGTAGGGTTGTACATAGATGAGGAAATGAAGGGTATCACATTAGTAGAATCTTATCCAAAATGAGGGACTAAAGGTTTCCATTTAAAACCCTCTACACATTTGAGTCAAGAAGTGAATATGGAATTTGTAAAAAGGGTGATTGATAAAAATAAATAAAATCAATGACTTTCTCATTAGTGCCTTTCTTGCAATGCACTAGGTTAGTGAATGTGACTAGTGGGCCAGTGTTTACTTGGAAGTGTTAAAGAAATTGGTTGATGAGTTGATCAAAAGAGAGAATGGAATGGTCAAATAATGAGAAAAACTAGTCCAACACAGTGTCTTTTAAAGATTGTGGAAATAATTTTGCTAACAATTTATCGTGAAAGTTGAAATCACTACATAATGCAATGAAAGTAGATATGTGCAAATAGGGATCTCCTTTTCCATTATATTTCTCAAAATGTAGCACCTCAAATCCAACAAGAAGTGGTGTGGTGAGGATATCAAGTGATAATGGGCTATGATGATAATAAGTTGTCATTAGAGATTGTGATATATGGTAGACAAGAAAGCAAGTTGTTTCTACAAATTGCCCGTGCTTTGCATTAGCTGATTGATTACAAGGTTGGTTGTATGCAAAGGTGTGGTAGGAGTAGTAGTAATGGGAATACTTGCAAAGGGCTATGAAGGCAAAGACTGTGTAGGTAGAGGTTGTGAAGCAGTGAGGTGATCGGTGGAAAAGTTGAATGGCAAAGGATAGGACAAAGGAACAAACACATATGAATGGATGCACTTTCTTTATGTCCTAGAGAAACTATGATTGGTGTGACTAGTTTGGATTAAGGAAGTGACCACATCAGTGGGGTTGGTCATGTGGACACTTGGATTTGGCATAGAAACAGAAAGTTAATTTTGTGTAATATTGGAATGAGAATCATGTGTTTGCTTGTGAGTAACTGTCGATGTAGAAACATCACTATTTATGATCAAGGCTAGAGACCACATAAGAAGCCAAAACCTTTAGGATTATGACATAGCATGGTTTTCACAAAATCAAGAATGGGGCCAACAATATCATCACTAAGGTGTGATTGAAATTCAATGAGGTTCTTGTCTAACTGTCGCACCTTGGCCTAGTTTCCCATTCGGTTGGTGACTTCATGGTTAAAAGCCACCTCAGTGTCATGGTATGCTCTTATAGGATAATTTGGTAATATGAAAAGAAAAATGAAGTTTGGGTCATGGGAGAAATAAAAGAAATTAAGAGTGGTTCAAATAGGAGTAGTGGTTGTTTGAGAGTAAGACATCTTTAAGCTATGATAGCTCCAATAAACAACTCTATCAGAAAAATAGATTGGGTTGTAAAACCCATAAAAGAGTAGAATAATGGGATTTACAACACACAAGATCCAAAGTGATCAAGAAGATTGGAAATATTAGGAGGTTTTGAAGTGAACCAAGAAGGAAAGATGTAAGTTTAAAGTGTCAGGTTCACCAAAATGTAGTGTATGAAAAAAATGTTTAACTAAGAATGTTCTTTGTTTTCTAAGTTAAATGTTTTCAATCCACTAATAAGATAAAACTAGCTCTCTTTAGAAGAAAAAGTCTTGTTTCTTTTCTATAACAAAAAGAACAAAATCAAACTACAATATCCTAACATGTTTTATACTTGTAAAATGATATTTTTATCTCAACTAAAACATAGAGTTGGATGAAAGACTATTGATTTATAGGAAACTAAAACATAAATTTAACAAAATGAATTCAAAACTATAGATGGCATAGAGAAAGGAACCTGGTGTTGAAAGTTGGAGTCCTCTATCCAAGACACTGGCAATGATGCATGGATGTCTGTGTAATGTGTTGTTGTTCGTATGACATGATGTAGGTTGGAAATCTTGAAAACTCAACTATTTCTCTATATCTTAAACCCACCTACACAACAAGAAATAAGGACAATAGAGATAAGAAACCTAGAGGTACTAGATGATACAAAAATGAAGAAAAGTAATATAATCTATGTATTCTAAAGTGAAAATATAAACAAAAAGGGAGAGATGAGAGGATACAAATCACTGTGGGAGCTGATCCTTGAGAAATTTATAGCTAGGATAAGAAAAATGGTTGGGGAAAATTAGGATCTTTCCACAAATGGTCAAGCCCCTATTTTGATCTTTTGATTGATAGGTTTTTGTTAAACCTGTATTTTAATTCAATAATCAGTTTGTTAACCAGGGTAGTGTCTGATGGATATTTACAAGAGGGAGTTAACTACTCATCTTAGTGATCATTTTTAGGCCTTTTTGAATAAAACAAACACTCATACAAAAAATAAAATCTTATATAAGAAAGCATTTAAAGTCTAACTTATGAAAGCATTAAGAACTAACTAGGAAAGCATGTAAAATCTTACTACCAAAGTACTTATCTTTCAGAAAGAAATATATCAAGGAAACAGAGCTAACTATGGAAATGAACAGTAACAGTTATGCTATTAGCTTTGAAAATGAATAGTCTTTTCATCTATGATTTTTCAACAACTTAGAATAATGAACAAGGGAATGGAACAAAAAAATTACAGAAACTACTTTAGCACAAAACAATAATTATAAAATCTTCTTTAAAATAGGACAACAACTATGAAACCTTCAAGTTAGAACTATCTACTACCACATGACAAACACAAAAGACCATACATTACTCTTCAATGAAACAATTCAAAAAATTCACAAAACATTAAGAAAATGAACACTTATCTAAAACACAAATCTTCAATCAGAACAAGTGGCTAGCTCCTTGGAGATTCACACTTGTAGAATTTCAAACTAACATAACATGAAAATTCATAGTTTTCAATACAGATAACTCAAATTTAAAATTTACCAAAACTTCTTCTTATATTTCTCTATATGTCTCTACATTAAATTAAATAAATACGACCTACTATATATTCTCTAAAAATAGAATCTAAGAGTAAATCCTATGATCTAGTGAATTGTGGCTACATGCATTAGCCACCTCAGAGTTTTATAATATAAATCATTAAATAACATGATGTTCAGTTTTTAGCAATAACAGAGAAATTAAACAATGTTGAAATTGACTTCAAGCAGGAGTCTTCAAAGTATTTATGAAACATATTCATAGCTAGAACTTGAAATAAAAACAAGTCCATTGCATCCCAGGAGTGCATAGTAGTGTTGAGGCCTATCTAGAGTTATTTATGTGCATGTGTTCCAGTGCTACTATTTTGGAACTCCTCTTCCTTAATGAGTTCTTCCTTTTCGGCACTATTTTAGGCCCTGTTTACCAAAAATGGATCTTTTTGCACCCATAATTATTAGTCCAAGAGTTCAAGTCATCCAAAATAGAAAGTAAAGGATTAAACATATTTTTAAATAAATAAATAATAATTCATCATAAAATCAAATGATATTGGCATGGTAGGTTTAATCAGGCTATAACAAGAAGGCAATTTGGCTAAAATATGATGAGGTTTATTTTTACCTCATCACACTCTCCCCCTCCTAAGATCAAGCAAGTCCTCCTACTCTTTGTTGTGAGGGTCCTCTTGGTTTATTTTACTTCTTTGCTTCCCTTTTCTTGTTATGCTCTTCAAACAATGCATTGTTATCATGTATTGAATCTGACAAGGGGTCCAATAATTCAAGATCACGAACAAAGCCTTTACCCATTCTTACCTTGAGACTCCACATCTGATATTCCCACTTAAATTGATCTAAAGTTACATGTATTGGAGGTGGTGGCTGGAGTGGTGGTGGTGTCCTGAACCTCATTCCAATCCACTTTATTTCCAATTCTTTTATTATTTTTGCTAACCCCTGGGCTGTCCTAAATGACTATTTAAGAATAGTTGGGGAAATCATATCTCTTGTTTTCAAATGTATAGTGAAAGGTGTATACCTTTCTTCACATGTAAAAAAGGATCTATCAAATATCTGAGGACCAACAGCTTGGAAAGCTTCATAATAGTTCTAAGACTATCATTATATTTTGGTTGCATTGCATCAAATTTCTTTAACCTCCTGAATTATTTCCAGAATAGAAGGATTTATGGTGATGGTGTCTCATCAGTAAGACAATAGTCTTTTCCACTTAAAGATACTCCCTGGTCCTATTTTCCAATTTATTTGATTTTACAGAGTGGAAACAAATGATCTTAGTTGCACTTATCCTACAAACAGGTTGATGTAAAAATTGATATATTTTTCAAGTAGCAAATTGTGTGTAAAGAATTCACATAACAGATTTTGTTGCTCAGGAGGGGCTAGATTTTAAATTCTTCCATGAATTATTTATCATCTAGACCATCAGGAATATTACAATGAATCCTTAATAGCTTCAACCTTAAGTCTTTCTCATTTAGAAACATATTATTCATTCTTGATGGTTGTCTGCAAGACAAAAGTAATTCTCCAATTTTGCAAGCCTAATTCTTTGCCTCATATAATTTTTCATATTCCCTTCGCAGCACCACAATCTCTATTTTCAGCCTACTTTACTCAGCCCCTACTTGCCTTAGGAAATAACATGATATCCAAGTTTGTAATAAAATGGGAATGTGAGCCTGAAACCACTCCATTTTGGTAGGTTTAGTTTGAACCTCATTTTCTTCCATGACTAGTTTGGCTTGGAGTTCTCTTAATTCATCTTCCATCTCTACAGTTTGGTTGATTGTGGCTATTAATTTTTCTAGATTCTTTTTCTATTTTTATATGAATGCTGCCAAGGAATCCACAAAATTTTTTGTCAAATTTTTAATTTGTTTATTCAAATTCCTATGTAGTTCAATGTTTTCCACTATTTGCACCAATGACTGATTCGTTTGTTCATGTAGGCATCAAATTTCCTTATTTCTTTCCTGAAGTAATGCTTTTAATTCCGCAATTTCTTGTTTTTGTGCCAAAATTGTTTGTTCTTATTGACAAATTATCTATTTTTATGCAAAATGAGTTGGTCATTATGAGAAACCACATGTTCCAATCACACAATTTTCTGTTTTACCTAAAGCAACTCAACTATTTGATCTACATTGTCCTAGGTTTCTATATCATTATGTTTTTCCTTGCCTGAAAACTGTTGTATTTTGAGAGATGGATGTTCCTCTAGAAGGGATCCAGTATTAGGCAACAGATATAATTCCAAAACAATTTGAGTTTCTTTCAAAAATATGTGCTTTTTTTCTTCTACAACTAGGGTTTCCCTAGGGTTTTGATGGGTTTCTGCTATGACTTCAAGGGTGTCTCCATAAATGATGAGAGCATCACTTGAGAAGGTTCCTTCTTTCTCTACAAGGTTTCCTAGGTTCCTATATCTAGAGTTTTTCTAATTACTTCATTCATTACAATGTCCTCTAGAAGTCATTGCTCAGTTGGTACAGAAGCTTCCATTTCAATTTTTTGAATCATAATTTCTTCCACAAATTTTTGTCCTATTTCCATAGGTATTCTCTCAGTGTCCATTACATCTCTCGAAGGAGAAACTAATGTCTGTGGTGATGCCTCTACTAGGTTTTCTTGAATTGTTGGTGCCTCTATTGCAGTAGAATGTTTACTCCATTTGTTTCCTTTTAGAGTTGGTGTGTGATCAAAAATATCAGTGGAACTGGTATCTATAGCTAAGTGTTTACTTTGGCAGAGGGGAGGAGGTCTTTGCAATTTGTTCTTTGACCTTTACTTCCTAGTAACCTATGGCCCTATTTCCCTATCTTCATCAAAGACAACAATTTCAACTTTTTCTTACTCTTTTGGAGCCTCCTCTTATGGCTCTTGAGTTTCTGATGGTACTTTAGAAGATTGAGAAGGGTATGGCTTCGGAATCCACTATTCCCTAGGAGAAATTTGGGTCTCCATATTTTCTTGTTCTTCTTAGGGTTCTGTAGACTCTAGAATTCCTTGTTCCTGGAGAGGTTCCAAAGAAACTCCTTCTAGAGCTATGGTTGCCACACCTGAGGGTTCCCCTATTTCCAAATTCTTTTCAAGTTTTTGGCTACCAAATTGCTGAAGAAACTTGTTCCATTTCTTATTTGTTTTATGTCATTTCACAATTTGGTGTTTACATATCATGGTAATTAAACCATGATGTTTCAAGGGGCCATTTCCTATCTTGTATTTTTCTACCATGCTTTCCAAAGAATGGAACAAATAAGAAGGAAAGTTTATTTTCATCTCAAGTTTTGTTTCCCCGTGGTGCAAATGGGTCAGCATACGAAACGCTGGACCAACTACAATGCCATACTGGCCCTCATGGGTCATGAATTTCATCACCCAAGCCATTGCAGTCCACTAGGGTTCAATTAAGGTTTTTCTATCTATTCCTTTATTTTCACCCCTTTTTTTATTACTATTTGGGGAAGAGGCTCCCGTGGCTAAACAAAATTACTAATCATTTCATTATAAGTAGAGTACCTTTCTTGAGACAAAATTGTTCCCTCCTTTGGAATACTAGTAATTTGAGAAAGGATTTGTATACTAACCTTAATTTTATTTCCATGAACAATTACATGGTCTTCAACAAAGTTTTGTATGAACTCTTCCACTAATTTTGCGCAATGTCCCTCAAATTTCTTGAGAAAATCTAGCCACCCTGCAGCTTCAAAAACCCATGCAACATTCTGAATTACCAACAACTTTTCCACTAAATCTAGTTTTGCTTTTCTCTTTACCCCCATAGTGATTGGTTAATAAGCTATGGAAGAAATTGATAGGTTTGTTGAGTTATAGGTATAGAAACTATTAAGTGATGACTAAGAAATGAAATGGATTTAAAAATAGAAGAGCAACTGAATGATTTTCCAGACACCTTGCATTAATTTCCCTCATAATTATTTTCTTAAATGCTTTGTCATGTCACTGGCATTTCCACCAGTTAGAGTAAGTGACATTATGAGAATATAATTAAGAAGTTTAAATCATGCCAATTCACTAATTTATATGATATAATTATTACTTATCTAAAAATAATAATGTACATACCTTTTCTTTTCTTTCTAACATCATTGCAATTCTCAAACTATTAGATATGCGGCATGTTGTGATGTGTGTATGCAAGGATGTACTTTGGTGCAATTAATGCAAACATGGAATTTTGTGTCATGATGGGAGCATTAAGTGTAATGAATACTTATTAAATGGAAGAGGCAGAAAATGCAATAAAGGTGACTTATTTGATGATGATGGCATGAACTTCAAAGGCATCTAGTCTGAAATGACTTTGTCATGAAGTCACATATATTATGGGTGGTTTCAAAAATAATGTAATCATTACCAGATCAACACAAGTGAGGTTCTGGAGTTTGGACCAAGGTTTTGGAGCATCATTGAAAGGATGCATCTGAGGCACAAACAAAGGTTCTGGAGCATCATTGAAAAGGATGCTCCTAGAACAAGGAACCAGAACAAGGGTTCCAAAGAATCATTGAAAAGGATGCTCCCAAAACATAGAACATGAATAAGGGTTCCAGAGCATCATTGAAAAGGATGCTCCTAGAACAAGGAACACAAACAAGGTTCTAGAGCATCATTGAAAAGGATGCTCCTGGAACAAGGAACTAGAACAAGGGTTTCAAAGAATTATTAAAAGGGATGCTCTCGAAACATGGAACACAAACAAGGTTTCGGAGCATCATTGAAAAGATGCATCCAAAGCACAAACAAAGGTTCTAGAGCATCATTGAAAGGATGCATACAGATCATGAACAAAGGTTCTAGAGCATTGTTGAAAAGGATACTCTCGGAACAAGGAACTGGAATAAGGGTTCTAGAGCATCATTGAAAAGGATGCTCTTGGAACAGGGTTTTAGAGAATCATTGAAAGGGATGCTCCTAGAACATGGGACATGAACAAGGTTCTGGAGCATCATTGAAAAGGATGCTCCTATAACACAGAACATGAACAAGGTTCTGGAGCATCATTGAAAAGGATGCTCCCAGAACATGGACCCTACAAAGATGCAAACAACTTCTAGAGCACTATTAGAAGGGTGTTGAACTAGAGAAAACTACATAATCACAAAACAATTTTCAGAGCATCCATGAAGATTTCTAGAGATATAGTAAAACCAATGAAACAAAGTTATTAGTTTTTTTATTTTTTATTTTTTCCACCAAAGCACTTACCTTAATTTGTTGTGCAAGGGTAGGCTTCCCTTACACAGAAAATGTCTTCATGTGTTTTGACCATTCTTGTAAATTCCTCCCTATTAATTGGCTTTTGATAAATACATAGTCTATGACCATTTACAAGAAGTGTTCTCATGTCTCCATCTATTGGCTTTAGTCATACAACTCCATTACTGAACACTTCCTCCAATTCATATGGTCACAACTAATGTGTCTAAAGTTTCCCCATGTGATCCTTATAGCGTGAGTCAAATAGCAAGGCCTGATCCTTATTAAATTTTCTTTCATTGATATGTCTATTGTGCCATGCTTTCCTCTATTATTGCACTAGTTTAATTTGTTGCATGGCCTCTAGACAAAGTTCATCTAGCTCATTGAGTTGAAGAACTCATTCTACCTGGGCTCTTTTCAAATCTATCCCCACTTCCATAGCCGTCCTCAAAGTTTGAAGTTCAAATTCAATAGGGAGAATGGGTTTCTTACCAAAAACTAGTTCATAGGGTGTGAAGCTTGCGGTTGATTTCTCGTAGTATTATATGTCCACACAGCTTCATGTAATTTCTGGCCCAGTCTTTCTAGCCTGATGACACTTTTTTGGTAAGTATATTTTCTAGCTCCCTATTGGTTAATTCAACTTGACCATTTTCCTAAGGATGATATGGTGACGAATTTTTGTGAATCACTTGGAAATGGTCAATGCAGGTTAGAAGGACTTTGGATATAAATTGGGGTCCTTGGTCTATCACTATGGATTTGAGTTCTCCAAACTTGAGGAGTATTCTATTATAGAGGAAATCAACAACTTGTTCCTCTCTGGCTACCTCTAATGTTTGAACTTCTACCCATTTGGTAAGGTAATCAATACACACAAGGATGTACTCTCTTCCTTGAGAATGTGGGTCTATGGGTCCTATGAAGTCTAGCCCTCACTTTTCAAATGGTTCAAGCATATCTTGTGGTTGAAGAGGCATTTTAAAGGATGTAGTGGGTCTTTCCACTCTCTGACATTCATCACAGCATTGAACATATCTCTTAACATCTTTATGCATGGAAGGCCAATAGTATCCAGCACCTAAAATTTTATGAGATGTTCTCTTTACTAAATAATGTCCTCTTGAGGGGTCATCATGACAAGCACATAGGATGATATAAGTCTTATTTGGTCTCACACATTATGCAAAACCAAATCAGGCCCATACTTGAATGATAGACCATTTACACATTTAAAATATGCACTTTCTCAGATAGGGCACTTTCTTTGTTTTGTGGTGAATTTGGGTGGAAATTCCATGGTAGCTAGATAATTAGCTACATCCACAAACTTGGGTGTTTGGGAAGATATTGCACAAAAAAGTTCATCTAGGAATTCATCCTTCACCGGTTCACATTCTCCATCGTTTTGATGTATTCTAGATAGAAAGTTAGCCACCACATTAAATTTTCTAAATTTATCTATAATGGTCACATTAGATTCCTGGAGGAGCAACAACCATCTAATAATTCTTCAACTAATAGTAGATTTATTCATTAAATACTTGATTGCTGAGTGATCTATATAAATAGTCACTTTGTACCTTGTGATATAGTGGAAAAATTTATTGATGGCATGTACAACAGCTAGGAATTCTCTCAGTTGTGGTGTAATTTCTCTTTGTAGGGGTTCAGTTCTTGCTAATGAAGTAGATATCATATTTCCCTCTAGATTCATCCTCCTATCCTAAAACTACACTGATAGCATCATTTGAGGCATCCGCATAAATATAGAATGACAAGTTCTAGTTGGGCTTGCATAGTATCAGTGCTATTGTAAGTTTTTCTTTAATGATTTCAAATGAAGTTTGACATTCTGGAGTCCAAGAGAACTCTACATCTTTTTGGAGAAGGGAAAATAGAGGGGCTATGATTTTGCTAAAATTTTCAATGAATCTTCAATAATAGCCCATGTGTCCCAGAAAGCTACTCACATCTATTTGGGTTTTGGGGGGTTCTAGTTTTTGTATTCAATTTTCTTAGGATCAACTTTAATACCTTCTGCAAAGATGTGATGTCCCAACACAATCCCCTATTCCACCATTATTAGGTATTTTTCATGACTCAAGGAGAGCTAGTGTTCTTCACTCTGCTAGATAACTTTGTCCAAGTTTTGAAGTGCTTCCTCATATGTAGTTCCATACATTGTAAATTCATATATATATACTTCCACACAATCATTTACAAGCTCAACAAAGATGATCAAAAATGCTCTCTGAAAAGTAGTAGGAGCATTGAATAGACTAAAGGGGAGGACTCTGTGTGCAAAGGTTCCCCAAGGATAGGTTAAATTAGTTTTATCTTAATCTTCAGTGGTGACTTGTGTCTTATTGTAGCCACTAAACCCATCCAAGAATGAGAAATATTTTCAACCATCCAAATTGTCAAGGACTTGATCTATGAATGGTAGGGAAAGTAATCTCTGTATGTTGCCTTATTTAGTTCTTCGTAATCTACACACACTTTCAACTTTCCTCCTTTCTTAGGAACAACCATGCAAGAGGTGAAACTCATTTATTGTCAGAAATGGGATAAATAAATCCTACTTGTAGGAGTTTTTCGATTTCAATTTTAAGCACATCTTTGAGTGTCAGGTTAAGCCTACGTTGTGGTTGTTGGATAGGTCAAACATCTTTGGTGTAAATGTGATGAGTACAAACCTTTGGATGAATCCTCCTCATATCCTTGTAATCCCAAGAAAAATCCTTGGATATGTTCACCAGAACATCAAATAATTTGAGTTCTTGCTGCTCTATAAGCCAACTATTAATGTTAAGGGTTTTTCCAGGTAATATCATGATTGATTTTGTCCCTAGATAATTAGAGGAGACCGTATAAGTTTTGCTCATCAAAGTGTTGAGGGGGCAACTATGAGGTTACATCATGTGGAAAGTAGTTATGTCCTTGAAAAAGTTATTAGTTCTTGGTATCAAGTTGGCCAACAGATAGTGGAATGCTATAAGAAAGTCTTCTTTTTCATTTTGTACAAATTCCACTATACTCGTTTGGATAAGGCTCTCAAGGGTTCCATTCATCTCCAAGTCTTCTTCATTGTTTGGGTCTATTTCACAGTCACTTTCACCATTTGTCTAGATTTCTAGCATGTTCCCACTCATTTTCTAGCACTTCACCATGCTACTTGATTACTGCCATCACCAATGAGGCCAGGTTTTCTTGTTTGTTATATTGGTTCAGTTCATCTACCAAGACCTTATGACTTTTACTTACAAATGGTTGAGCAGGAGAATAAAGTAACAATTGTTTACTATTAATGCCATTTTAAATGGTCATTCCTCCTAATCTATAGTCTATCTGAGCTACAGCTATAGCGAGCTAGGGTCTCCTCAGTATCAATGGGTAGTTGTCCTTAGGGGTTTACAATTGGATTACTTCAAAATCTACCAGATATTCCCAATTTTCAACCATAACTAGGATATTTTCTAGGATTACTTTAGGGACAACAATGGACTAATCTTCCATCTACAAAATGGTAGTCATGGGCTACAAGTTTTTTAAATCCAACATCTCCATGACTTCTATGGTCATGACATTAATTGCATCCCCCTGATCAACAAGTGCATTGGGAATTTCAACTCCATTAATTGATATCGTTATTATAGGACTATCAGGGTCACCATACTTTGGAAAATAAAATTCTCTAGAAAGGAGGTTAGCTAAATAACCATCAATTTGTAACAGTGTTGGTTTGTTTCTTCTTTCTCCCTAGTGTCTTTATACATAGTTGTTTAACTAGTTGATTCAATTTTGGGATCTCCCTGATGGCTTGCAATAATGGAATTTCAATATTTAGCTATTTGTTTTCCTGAATCAAGTGGTTTTCAATTGGCATCATTGATTTTGGAGGACCTTTTGGGGCTACCTCTCGGAGTTGCTTTGGAAAAGGGGCTTGTTTTAGAATATGGTGACTTTCGCTAGTTTTAGGATGAGCTTCCAAAGATGTTTTATGATTAACTTCCAGAGCTGGGTCAAAGTGTGGCCTAGTATTATTTTTATGAAAGACTCTGGATAATCATTGAACTTTTTCAGAGTATCTTCAGAAGATGAATTTAGGGCTCTGGATCCAGAAGGTTGGCAAGTGATATCTCTAGAGTGACTCCGGAGGACAACTCTGGAAGATTACCAGAAGTTTTCTCATTTGTCAATATCTTGTGGGGGTCCACTATGGGCTTCTTGATATCCTTTTTAATCTGATTGTCTGTATTCTTTGAAAATATCTCTTCCTCACCTTCCATAATTTCAATTATAGCTGGCTAGTGTGGTTGAAGGAGTGTTTTTCCTGACTGCAATTGCACATTTCTACAATGGATAGCATTAATCCCAGCCATATTTTCTTGCTCAGTAGAGTACACAAGGATAGCTTGGCAATTATTCTTTGGATTTGCAACTAGTTGGGCTGGTAGTTGAGGTTGGTTAACTTGGTTAGGTTGATGTTGGTTTTGTGAAGGTGGTAGGAGGTTTTACTATTGATTCTGCATGCGATGAGGTCCTTGGTAGAAATAGTTAAAAGGTTGGTTGCATTGTGGTACAGGATTCTAAGGATACCAAGGTTGTTGCAATTGGTTATCCCATTAGCAATTTGACCATGTCTTATTCATCAATTCTAGAGGTCCCTAAGAATAAGGTCCCCAATTAGACGGTCCTTGTGGCCAAGGTGTTGTCCACTGGTTATTATTCCAATTGGTCTAAGGACGTCAAGATGGGTTTAAAGTTTGCCCATAAGAGAAATTCCCTCCAGGTCTTTGCCCCATATAGTTGATCTCTTCTTCCACTTCGGAGGTCTTCTTTTTAGAATTTTTAATTACATTCAATAAGTCACATTGGTCTGTAGAATGATTTTTATCACAAATCTGATAAACATCAGTCTTATCTAGGGGACACTCATGTAACAGATGTTTGTTTCTACATCTTGGACAATAGATGGAGAGTGTTTCCATATTGCATGTTTTAGTTTGAATTCCATCTAAGATGGTGTTCATTTGGACAAGAATGTCATTCTTTAGATTTGTAATTTATTCCCTCAATTGATCAATTTCATTTGTCCCCCTTATCAGATTTTCTAATACTTCCTCAAGTTCTTGAATAGTTTTTGTATATAGAAAATATCTCAGGTAGACTAAGTTTGGCTACGTCTCCTTGTCCCATTAAATCCAGGCCCCATCATGCGTCTTCCTCAAGACCTTTCAAGAATAGATTTTTAATTAATTTAGGGGTCATGATTTCCTCCCCGCATCATTTCAAAATAAAAATAAATCTATCTAGAAAATCCTCCAGACTATCATCTTCTTTTTGTTTAAAGAGAAACAACTTCCTTCCTATCACTGACCCTACAATAGTCTTGGTATTTGTCGAGGAACACGGTTTCCATCTCCTACTAGGAGTCAATTGATCCTATAGCTAAACCCATGAACCACCTCATAGCTGAATCCCTGAGTGCAGAAGGGAACAACTTTAGTTTTTTATTATCAGTATTGTAGTCATAGGTTTGACAAAGGACCTTAAACTTAAAAAGTAACTAGTCCGGGTCTTCTGAAGCTAGACCTTTAAAGGTGGGTAGGACAAAAGGGGAGATATTTTTCATAGGAGCTCCTTTGTCCTAATTTAGATTTATGGGATAGGTAAATGTTTGTTCTACCCTTCTTCTTTCCACATTATTACCATTGTTATCATGGTTGGCATTATTGTCTACCATGGTTCCTTCTAAAATATTTTTCTCTGTATGGGAACTCTCGATAGTACTTTGAGAAACCTCAAGTGGGTCCTTATCAACTAGTTGATAGTGACAAATTTCTTCAACTAAGGCTTCTATCCCCTCAGGTTCATTACTTGGTGTTTTAGGTTGGGGGTTTTTGCTACAAATCTTCCATGGGTACCCCTTTTTTCTGACCATGCAGAAGGAGTTGACAATATTTTTGGACCACTAATTTGAATAATTTAACTAATTCCCTAATAACACCTTTGAACAAAGAACAACTGTCCCTAGCAACGGCGCTAAAAAGTGATTGGTTGTCATTAAACTCGTACTTTAATTCAATAATCAATTTGTCAACCAGGGTAGTTTCTGAAGGCTATTTGCAAGAGGGATTTAAATACTCATCTTAATGATCTTTTTAGGCCTTTTTGGAATAAAACAAATGCTCATATAGAAAATAAAATCTTATCTAAGAAAGCATTTAAAGTCTAACTTATGAAAGCATTAAGAAATAACTAGGAAAGCATGTAAAATCTTACTATCAAAGTACTTACCTTTCAAAAATAAATATATCAAGGAAATAGAGCTAACTACATAAATGAATAGTAACAGTTTTGCTATTAACTTTGAAAATGGACAGTCTTTTCATCTATGATTTTTCAGCAACTTAGAATAATGAACAAGGAAATGGAAAAATGAAATTACAGAAACTACTTTAGCATGAAGCAACAATTACAGAATCTTCTTTAAAATAGGACAACAACTATAGAAGCTACAGGTTAGAACTATCTACTACCACATGACAAACATAGAAGACTACATGTTACTCTTCAATGTAACAATTTTTTTTTTGAATTGTAGATAGTATACCATATATTGATATCAAAACAAGATCAGTACATAGTGAATGTTTTGTGTCCAAGAGAGCCACACAACAAGATACATATGTTACAATTAAAAATATGTTAACATGAGTTGAGAGGCTCAAAGACTAGTAAAACTATATTAGATACTTATAAGTTTATGTTTGTCGGAATCAAGTTGTCACAACAATCACCAAAAAACCACATATCATATTATAAACCTTCTTGTCCTTATGTGTTTTACCAAACTACCTCATTAACTGACCCTCTTATTTGCTGGTATGTACCTATTTCAAACTACTTTGCATTAGGCTACATGTTCTCCCTACATAGTTCCCTGTCCTGAGCACTATCTTCTTCATTGAGCTTGCCTCCTCCTACCATTAGCCCTACTATACTGGAAGATCTATTTAGGTAATCCATGTTATTGCTTTCATCAAAGGAGTCCATGCCCCTGAAAGTGCTAATTGGGGGAGAAACCCTGAGTTAGTCTCTGTCCGCATTAAAGTTTTGGAAGGTAACTTCTAGTCCCCTCTGCGCCTCAGTCCTTAGTTTTCCATCTTATGATGTTTATAGTACCTATTTTGGAAGTCTATGTACTCGTCATTGAACTTATGATGTATCTTTCTTAAGTCATGAGGCCAAAACTTGACATATTTTATATCAGCCTTGTAGATAGTCTCTAAACCTTCATCTATAATTTTCATAAACCTTTCAATGGGAAGCTCCATCGTCATCACTACCTATATGAACACATCATATAATATGAGTCTACAATCAGACCCAGTAAGCCATCTCCTTATGCCTTGAAAATGGTCTTCATTTCTTTTCTTCCACAGAATGCATAAAATTTCAGTTGTTAGACAAAGCCAAAAAATGTTAGATTTAAGATTCAAACTACTTAAGAACCCACACAAGATTTCATTTCTATATTTTTTGTTCACTGTTGACCAACTACTTATATTGCCCATAAACAATGACCACATAGCTACAACAAAGGGGCATTCAAAGAAGATATGTTCATAGCACTCCACAACATTACAAAGAGAACACATAAAACTATTTTTACCAATTAGAAGTTTCTTAAGCAGTAAGAGCCATTTAAAACCACATTTTTTGGGTTCTATATATTTGGACCAATAAATATTAAAAGCAGAAGAGATATGTTTATGACTAACATTTAACACCCACATCTTAAACCTATGCTCATAGATCCTAGGAGAGTTTGCAAGCAGTCTATATAGTTTATTTGGCTCTCCATTGTCAAGCATGGTTCCATCCTCCCATTTTAGCTTTTCCAACCAAGCTAGCTCACCTAGGATATCAACATGAACTAGGCTATTTGAAAAAGCATAGGAGATTATAGTATCCTTTGAGTCTTAGCCAATCCAAATTCCAATCTAATGTCCTTCCATGTTTTTACACAATCTTTAGAAATCAATTCATTGAAGGTACTCAATCCTTTTTTGCACCACTTTAGGGTAGAACAACCTTGTAGCAAGGCAAGTGGTTTATTTTTGTGCTTTAAATTCTACCACAATGACCTATAGCCACCTATCCATCTATCATTTACTGCTTCTATATTTAAAATAAGCATTTTCACTAATTCCCAAGCTTTCCAGATAGACACAAACACCACATACCCAAAGGTATTAACTTTGAAGTTCCCAAAACAAAATTCATGAGGATGTAGACTGTTCCACATGGGAGCATTTTTAGGGAAAAATTTACTGATTTTATTTCTAATAAGAAATTTCCATGGTTCATTCCCTTCTAATGATCTAATTATCCATTTAGTCACAAGAGTCACTTCCTGGATCCTTAGATCCTTAAGCCCTAATCCACCTTTCTCCTTACTCATGCAACACCATTCCCACTTCACCACATGCCTTTTCCTTTTATCTTTGCCATCAGACCACAAAAAATCTCTCATGAGCTTTTGTATGCAGTCTATTTGTTGATTAGAAAAAAAGCCACATAAAGGCATAATAGATGGAGTATGTAGAATGTATCTTTTGGCATACATGTAATCTCCTTACTAATGACAAGATTTGTTTATTCCAATTTTTTAATTTCAATTCAATTTTGGAGAACATCTAGTTCCACATCATCCTAAGAGAAGGGATAACAACAAAAGGTATCCCTAGGAAACTCACTTGCCTATGGGGTCCCCCCCATTGCCATCCACCCTCCCTCATTGAAACAATTTAGAAAATTCACTTATCTAAAACATAAATCTTCAATCCAAATGAGTGGCCCTTAGAGATTTACACTTGTAGAGTTTCAAACTAACGTAACATGAAAATTCACAGTTTTTAATATAGATAACTTAGATTCAAAAATTACTAGAACTTTTTCATATATTTCTCTATATGTCACTATATCAAATTAAAGAAATATAGTACTATATATTCTCTAAAAACATAATCTAATAGTAAATCCTATGATCTAGTGAATCGTGGCTACATGCATTATGCCGCCTCAGAGTTTTACAACATAAATCATTAAATAACATGATGTTCAATTTTTAACAATAACATAGAAATTAAACAATGCTGAAATTGACTCCAAGCAGGAGTCTTCAGGGTATTTATGAAACATATTCATAACTAGGACTTGAAAGAAAAACAAGTGCATTGCATCTCAGGAATGCAGAGTAGTGTTGAGGCCTATCTAGAGTTATTTCTGGGCATGTGTTTCGGTGCTACTATTCTGAAGCTCCTCTTCCTTCATGAGTTCTTCCTTTCCAGTGTTGTTGTAGGCCTTGTTTACCAAAAATAGATCTTTTTGCACCCACAATCATTAGCCCAACAGTTCAATTCATCCAGAATAGAAAGTAAAGGATTATACAATATTTTTAAATAAATAAATAATAATTCATCATAAAATCAAATGATATTGCCATGGTAGGTTCAATCAGATTGTAACAAGAAGGAAATTTGGTTGAAATATGATGAGGTTTATTTTTACCTCATCATTGACCTCCACGAGTAGCCAAATAGAAAATAAATTGAAATATGTGTGTGCTCTTATCTTACGTGCACTAGGAATAAGAATGGTAACAAAAATGCTATGAATATTGCACCTAGGTCTACAAGGAGCAATAGACTAGTGTGTGTATGAGATTTAGATAAAGGAGATGAAAACACAGCAAGTGCCAAAAACACAATAATGGATTTTACAAATTATAAAATAGAAATAAAGAGAAATCTAGCGCACTATCACCTTTGTGCCAAGTAGTGATGTAAATCTATAATAACCACAACCAAGATGTCCCCAAGATTGCAATAATGTCAAGGAAATCCAAGCTAGAATGTAGAGTGTTCGAAAAAGCCTTTAAAGATACTGATGATAGCTATTGATCACATTAATAGTGGGAGCTTCAACACATAGAGAGCCAAGAGATTAATGGGCAGCTTGACCTTGAGAATCAAAAGGAATGCCTAAAATTGATAGATAGTCTTCTCTTTTTTTCAAAATGGAAAAGGAGTGAAAATAAGGAGGTCCAAGGTTTGACCTAGCTATTGGGATTTGACTTAGGCTAGTTACCAAAACCTAGACACTCATAAAGGTGGCAAAAATGCTCAAAAATAGTCATTGTACGATAAAATGTTAGAGCACACTAGCGGGTCATGTGGACATTCATACATTGCACTGGCGTCCAAGCAAAATGTTAGCACTTATTTTGACCTGGGGTTGATTTGTCATGATCAGGAGGTTTCTTCATCTGAAGCCTTCATCTTCTTGCCCAATTTTTCTAAAGTGTTGGACCTCCTCAGCGTTTTTCAGCTGCAGCATCATATTTTTCTGAGGAGGAGGTCGTCATCATCATCTTGTCTTCGATGATGATCTTCATCAGCATGTTCTTCGTCGACTTGTTTTTCTCATCGTCATCATCATATTTCAACTGTCGGGTGATGTTTGCTTATTATCCTGATGATACTGGTGAGCTACAGTGCGCCCTCAGCTGCTTGCGGGGGTGATTTTTCAAGTATCCGGTGATCTTCCGAATATCACCTTGCTCAAACATGATGACGATGTTGCCCCGATATCTTGAAGGGGTTATTCTCTAAGTTGTCGACCTGACTTGTTTTTTCCTAAGGGTCGTCATCATCATGATATTTCCAGTTATCATCCTGCTGCTTGCGGAGGTCATCATATTTTCTGCCTTCATGATATTTCGCCGGGGTGATATTTTTATCATCGGGTGATCTTGGTTATGATCATCCTGATGATGTTGTCGAAGAGTTCTAAGTGCGACCCGATATTCACTAGGGTCATCATATTTTGAACGTCAGGATGATCTTAGTCAATATCATCCTGATGATGTTGTATCACTTCTTGTTCGTTGTTTTGGCATCCTGATGATGCTGACGTCATCCGTATATCAGGGTGATATTTTTCTTTCTACCTATCTGCATCATGATATTCCGAAGGAAGGGGTGATATTTTCATATCACCCGGATATATGTTTGCTCGAGCATCATGATGATGCTAATATCAAGGAGATATCCGCCTGTTGGCTTCGCGCATTATCTCCGGGGGGTGATCTTTTCAAGCATCATCATCATATTCAGTTATCGCCCCGATCTTATAGTGGAGCTACAGTGCAACCTGATGTTTGAACGTCAGGAGGATATTTCCAAATATCCGGTTGTCTTCCGAATATCATGATGATGTTAATATGATGATGACGTCATCAAGGTCCGCGGGGGTCATATTTCTAACAACTGATCATCTTGAAGAGACCTCCTGATATTTGCAAACATGATGATGATGTCATCCAGATATGAAGAGGAGCACAGTAGGCAGATATGATGATGACGTCAGCAGTATATGATGATGACGTCATCAGGATGTTCATCGGCCAGACTTTTGGAATAAGCTCAGCAGGAGGATGTTCCTCCGATGGATCAGGTTGTGCCGATTATCATGAAGGGTATATTTCAAATATCATGATGACGTCAGGGTGATATTTCGAACAACGGGATATCATGCTGCTGGAGGATGATGATGATGAAGTCTATACTAGTGTTGTCAGGAGCAAAAGCACCGACATGATATATGCTCATGACCTAGTATATAAAGTGTTATTGAGGTCATCGCGGGGTGCATGTGGGATATTGTTATCCTGCATTTTCAAATATCATGATGATGAGTCTCGGCGGGAAATGGTTGCGATTGCAAATTTGATGATCTTCCCAAGGCCGCGGGTTGGTGCGCCATTAATGGCGATTGTTGCAGAGGTATGGGCGATGGCGTGGGTGGATCCTGTACCCGACTGGAGGTGTCAATCAGCGGATAGTGGCGCAAGGCTCGAGAAATCTTCCTGTCTCCTCCCCTACCTGCTGCATTCAAGTTTGGGCGCCAATTTGGTTGTGTTTGAGCGCCATTTTCCTGATACTGTGTATCTGGCGAAATTCTGGTCAACCATGTAATTAATTGCTGAGTACCTACCTGGCTGTTATAAGCAGGTGGTCTTGCTCATTTGAAAGGTTGTTGAAAGTTGATGATTTTGGCTCTGTAATGCATAACAAGCTGATCTGGTTGCTCTGTACAGCTTACCTGTGAGTTTATGTATCTCTTGTTGTTTGTTTTTGGCATGAACCCATTGATTTCATGATTAAACTTATATGAGAAATGCTGTTTGGCATGTGTTGTGTTAATTCTGTCTCCAGTATTGCATGTATTCTTCTTCTGAATCTGGATGTTTGGTAATGTTTAGATTCTAGAGCATAGAATTCCTATGTTGACTGTCTGATCTTTTAACTTCTACTCAAGGGGTAGATTAAACTGTTTTCAGGTTGAACATTGGGAAGGGTATACTGCAGTAGGGATACCATAAGTAGAGATAACCTAACACTTTGTATTGGGAGATGCCTGTAAGGCAGGTATCACACATATCCCCTTGAAATCCAGTTTTAGTTGTTCATGCTGATCATTCACAGGTGTATGTCTACTGACTCCAGGCCCTGGATAGGCACCAATCATGCTTTGTTTTGTGTTATAACCATATCCAGCTTTGCATCCACACTTAAACTCCAAAGCAAAATCTAAAACCAACATTAGGACATTAGAGTAAATTTTAGGAACCTCAGTCCTCTGTCTACAACTGCAAATAGGCCCAAAGCTAGCCCCTTTGCCCTTATCTTTCAGTTTTGGTCTACTTACAGGAGGACTCATCTGCTTTCTGTCAACATCCTAGCCTTGCATGCATATCCTCATGGATGTTGAGTAGGGAATACCCCCCTAGGTCTTGCAGAGCCTGAAGAAGAAGAGGAGATAAAATATAGAGTCTATCTCCTATACTGTTGACCCCCTGGCCCAGACATCCTGTTGATCACTGATGGCTACCTTGTAGGGATATCTGGGAATAAGCATCCAGTCTGGGAAAAAGTCAACACAAAACAAGCCTATGAAAGTTTAGGGCACTAAGAAAAAATGAGATAAATGTGAGAATAACACGAGTTTATGCAAAAGATTTAAAGAAAGGTGAAAACATAAGCATAACTTTCACACCAAGGATGGGAAAAGGCTAAGGCAAGGGCCAAATGAACCTAAAAACATGCTAAGGGCTACGAACACTAAGCATGACCAAAACCTAGCATGAAAATAGTAAAGGTATGTAAATTCTGACATTACAACGATGAATGAGAACAATAAACTTATAAATATTATTTACTATATAAAAATTTATATTTTCTTGGTAAATTTATAAGACCAAGATCTAAAAATTGTTTAATTAATATTGAGTAACCATTAACATAAAGATAAAGCATTTTAATACTTCATTTTATATTAAAAAATAAAAAATTCATATTTCTAATTACATGACGATAAGTTTATTATTAAATAGACTAAATCCTATAATTATCTTTCTTCTAGACTTGTGATTTTTCTAAAAAACAAAAGAAAGATAATTATGAAAATAACTTTAAGAAACAGACATGCTAAAATATCAAACTTTTTAAAATTAGTCAAATTTACTTAATTGTATGGAGTGCATTTAGAGATGAGATATGATGCTTGCTTGTCTTGAGTGTTTTTAACATTTTCAAACATATTTTATGATCTTTTGAAAGGTTAAAACTTCCACGATTATGTTTATTAACTTTAAAAAGTTGTCAAAATGATGCCCATAGGTAGGAGTAAATCATTATTTTTACTTATAGTCTTATCATGCAATGTACACTTGTGGGTTGGATACCTACAAATGGTGAATAGCCAATATTTATGCTGAAGGCATTTCCTTTGTGAGAGAGTGGGCTGACTTTTCAGATCTACAAGCTCCATTCGTGTAGAAGCTTGCAAGATGATTGCAGCTCTCTGAACCATTTGATTTGGCCAATTTTAGTTCTCCCTTTTCATCATTTCCCGTCTTTCTTTCTAGCATTTAAAACTACATCGTCCGTCTGTAGTTTTTCACCAATTTTTCAAATCCATTCATCTACAGATCCAAACAAAATTAAAATATCGCCAGGCCTCATTTCACTGTTAGTTTCATGGCAAATTACAATCCATGTTCGTTGTCGTTTATTTTCTGTGAAGAGATTGTAATAAAAAAGTGAAGGCATTAAGATTGTAGTCCGATCTTCGTTCCAGGCTCTACAACAGTCATTGCCACTTTTCTTCTTGATAAAGGATTTGCAAACTTTTATTTTCTGTGAATGACAACTGACAAGCACCATTGTTAAAGAGCCCACACAATTTTCATTACGCAGCAACGAGGTTTTACTTGAGAGTTTAGAGCAATTTAGCTGGTCATTTTTTAAAATTCTTACATCAATCAAAATCACAAAACTTGTGCTTTCCTTGAAAATATTGATCCGATACAGATTTGAAGCTACATTTTTGGTTTATTTTAGCGATCTGCCACTCCCCCACCATTAACAAACCCTCACAAGATTTTCCCAAATTTCAAATGTATTAATATAATGACATTAAAGGAAAAATGATCCCAATCATCATTTCTATTTTTTTTAATATATTATTTATAATGTAAATCTATTGGCCATTAATTATTTAAAAAAAACAATGGTTTTCAATTTGGGGAAGGAACGTAAAGGTATCATGTAAGGTGGAACTATGGACGATACTTTGACTAAGATTATAGGGTATCTTTTGAAGTGTATTGGGCCAGTAATTTAGGTGCATATACCTTTACTTTCTTTGCATATGTAAAAATGCTTTATTATTGTAGACCAGTGTAATGGTGAAAATTATATGTTTGGTTTTTTTATTTAAAAATTTTATGTAATAAGAAATGTATAAGTGGAGTGATTTATATTAAGAGATGGTATATAAATTAATTATACCTATTTTCATTTGCATTAATTTTTAGGAATCAAATTCCTAATTTTATTCATTTCTTATGGAAGGTTAAATCTGTAATTTGTGCAAGTGAACTAGGTTAGTTGCATGATTTGTAAAAATGACCCTTGAATTTTAAGTTTTAAAATTCAAATTTAGGTCCACTTAACCCTTCCAACTAACCATTGTGTGTTAACTTGAAGCACAAAACATTTCATTTGTGTCATTTAGAGTTGTATTTAAGAATTAACCTCAGTTCATTTTTACACACCTAGAATTTTTAAGGATATCTCATAGTTATAATCATTCAAGCATCACAACAAAGAATTTATTGTTGCATACTTGCTTGTTTCAACATCTAAGGCATCTTTTGCATACTTGCATGTTATTTTTGAACATTTCCAAAAGTCGTTGACTCAATGGCCATCAGTTGAACTTCCATCAGCAATTTCTGTAACATTATTACCTTTTACATAACACCACAAACTATCCAAGTATGTGCGATTATTTCACCACAAACTATCCAACTATGTGCGACTATTTTCTATTCCGTACTGCAAATACTATTGACACTTATGTCCAAACATTTGCTATGGCAGTTTTAGAGCATTTAGAAACTAACAAGAACTAAGTTTAATGGCCCCTCAAGATTTTGTAATTACATGAATGGGATCTTGCATGATGTTAAAAATTTATATATTTATATATATTTAATATTAAATAGGATAACATGACAATACTAAAATTTTATTGCTTATAAATATTTTTAATATTGCAATGTATTTTTGTAATATATTTATATATATTTGATATTAAATAGGATAACCTTCAAAATGATTCTTGTGGCTTTCTTTATGCTCAAGCATTTCAAAGTTGTGATATTATTTCTTCCTTTCAACATATACATTTAATATTTAATAAAATATAATATAGATATGATATTTAAATGTCCTATCAATTTATAATAGAGTAAAATTCGTTAGTAAAAATTGTGAGACACTCGTAAATAAAATAATTTTCCATTATCTGAAATATAAAATAGTGAATCATGACAAAGTAGTTAGATCCCCAAAGGCTTAAGTGGTATTGTTACTAATTTTTTGCTCACACTAAAATTAGTTTGACCTAAGTGCAATTGTTTAGAAGGGATAAAAGAAAATTTTGACGTTATGCATTCATTGAACAATTGATATCTTGACAGAGCAGAAATAGACTTCAGATGACAGGATAACCCATCAGTCTAATCAAGACTAATGAGTCATCATGACAAGAGAATCAGGTAGTCAAGGTATCAGTCATTCAAAAGGTACGGTTGTTTTAACAGTGTGTTATCTTTCAGGAGCTATAAGTTAAATTGATTATTCAGTTAATCAATTTTGAAATAAAGAAAAATATATTTGTATTGACCTGTTATTTCATGTCATGTTTTGAACATACATTCAAGTATCTGTTACTTTATCCTATGCATTGATTGAGAAAGAAGTACACATTTATCAAATGCATATGATAAATTAATTGATTATGTTTAAAAGAAGTGTTCAAATGTGTCCCACACAAGCCGTGGGAGTAACTAGACTTAGCAATTGCAGACATGCAAGCTATATATCTGTTTGATAAAAGAAAAGAAAGAAACACATGATTAAAGGAAACATCCATCATTTCCTGAGAAAGAAGGTTGTTTTGTTGAAGCCGATCTTCAGTCTTCAGTCTTCAGTCTTCACCTTTAGCTCCCATCATCGGTTGAACCTACAAAAATTTGGGGACAGCCCTGTTAGTGCTCTGGATGTTTAAAGTTATCATATGCTTTTATCAAGTAGATTTATCTACTTATCACATCGTGCAATTGCGTATGAAAGATTAGATCAAACATGTGATACAAATTAGAAAAACCATGAAGAAGATCAATCAATGCCATCAAGTATACATTTTTATGCTAACTTGTTTGTGCACTGTGCAGATATAGGACAAGTATTGTTGCTAATTTGAAGACAAATAAACATGTGGATTAAATGTGGCTCCCACAAGGGTTTGAGCCCAGCATGTTTTCTTTTCATTTGAAAAAGAGTATCCAAAAATACAAGATGCATCATTCCAAGTTACACTATGCATCATTTAGCCAACTTGCAGAAAAGTTATGTCATCATGACATTCATTGCAGCTGATTGGAACAAATCAGATTAACTTAAAAGGCCCGAATCAAGTTGACAAATGCAGAAATTAGAGTTGCAACCATGGAAGGTATTTCATCTCTTTCATTTCATTATTAGAATACCAATTTCCTATCATATTTTATGTCACATTTTCAAAACCAAACTTAAGAAATGACACAAGAGTGAGTAGAGATAAGTACAGTCATCAAGTACAGACATGGTCACATATGTTAAGCAGGTTTCTATTGCATATTAGATAGAAGGAATAGGCTACAAGAGCCTTTATTTGTTATGTATATGATGTTCAAAGAAGAGTAAGTGACATAACCAACTGATGCATATCTTGTAGTCACTACCATGTGAATGTTCATATTACTATCTGATGATGATAAAAGAGTGACAGAGTAGTTCTTTCAGGAAACATACTTATGTACATGGGTTACAGAACACATTAAGAGACTCATCTGATCATGTGCATAGAACAACAAGCAAATGCCATATTACAATTTTGACAAGTGATGCAAGTCTTGCCTTTAGAAGGACATTATCTACAAGTTCATCATGAGAAACATCTGACAAGTATAATTGAATAAGACACATCAAATGAAGATCAAATGACTGATACAGTTTCAGTTTAGAGAAATATCAAAATACAGGTATCATGGTCTTTGGCAGAATAATAAAAATATCTACAAATATCTAATACACAAGAGAGATTAAACAACAAGGCATCAATACCTCTGATTGATGACAGTCAAGTATTCCTTATCATACTTTATAGCTGCTAGCTATTATAATGATGGAGGAGAAATAGTAGAGCACTCATGATATGCTAAATGCCATAGTGATAATGTTGACAGAGGCACAAGACAAGCATTCATTATTTCATATCCCATTATTCCTGACTGACACAGTTATGATAAGCATTTTCCATGATGAAGGATAGAAAGAGATCAAATGCATGAGATACATGCTACAGGAGGATCAAAATGCAAAGATAAATATGAAAGAGTAGCATAATGATGATTACCTGACAGCGAATCAGCTAATACAAAATGAAATGCCAAATCAAAAATCTCTTGTATACAAGACTGTCATTTATCTTTTGCAGAAAAAGAATGTATATTACTGTTCAAGGTTAAAAGATATTGTTATCATTCAGAAAGTTAAAATAACTTGGAGAACAAGTCTGTATAAAATTAGAAAAAGATTTTTGTATTATAGCACCTGAAGCCTTAGTTCTATCTTTCCGAACCAAGTTTATCCCATACATAGAAATGAATGAGAAATGCTCAGAATGGAGAATGAATGCTTGCTACAGTGGAGCCTCCCAAAATGCAAACACATGGAGAAGTATAAAAGAAGAATAAAACCCTAACACATTTCATATATACAGTGAAATGAAATGGCTACAATGTATTTGTTTGCACAGCCATGACCAGAAGTGAAGGTAAAAGCTACAGAGAGGTGTTTTTGCATCATGGCCGTGCCTAAAGGAGTGCTTTTCTGAGATATCCATAAGGGTTTTTTGTGAAACCCTAACATAAATTTTGCAGTTTCAAGAAAGCAATGGCATTACAGTTGGTCGTGCCTGAAAATGGCAAGAATTGTATACATTCTGGAAGAAACCCTCATCAAGTTTTGAAACCTTTCTTTTTTTTGCAGATACAGTCAAGCAGAGGATATGCCAAGGTGCCTACAAGTATGGTCATGGAATAGAGAAGGGTTCCTGTGCAAGATTCAATTGAAACACTCATGATAAAATTATAAACCTCAAGAGTTTTATATCAGAGAAGCAAGGAAATGCTACATAATGCAAAAATGGTCGTGGCCATGTCATAAAAGACAATACAAGATGATACCCAGATAGCAAAGCTTAAAACCCTATTTTTCTTTGCATATACAATGATGAAAAAGGAGCTTATAGTATAGAAAAAAGAAGTTAAAATAGACTATAGGAAGTGAAATGGTCGCAACCATATAGAGAAGAAAAGCTTCCAAAACACTCATATAAAGAAAGTTCGAGACTCTTGTCTGCCTTATATGCAATGAAAAGAAAGATATTGACAGTTAGAAGAGATTACCTTCATTTGCAGAGAGTAGAGAAGTATGGTAGTGGCCCCCTCTTTTGAGGGTCTTATCTTTTTTTGTCACATTTGCAAAGTTTAAACATAGAGAAATCAAAGGAATAGTGTCAAAGAAATGATACAGAGGGAGGAAATGCAAGTATGGCCGTGGCCATTACTATTGACTAAACCACAGAAATGAAGAAATACTAGTTGAAATACCAAAGATACAAAACTCACCGTTTTCTACCATGTCTCATACTCAGAAAATGCAGAAGGAACCATGGAGTTCGATAAGAGAGGCCATGGAGAACAAGATAAACCCTAAGTGCCAAGAAGTTGCAGAGTGGCAACCAATAGATAGAAGAAAATGAAAATGACTTCATGTTAGGGTTTTCTTCCCCTTTTTCTTCGAATCTTCTTTTCTCTGCATTGTAATTTTTGACCTTTGTAAACTTATCATTGCCTTATCCAAAATGTCACCGAGGTCAACAAACAATCATAATGTAATCCCTAGGGATTATTATAAGGAGTGGTCGATGGGAGAGGCGTATTACATGACAAAGGTGGTTGGTACTAATAAGGATAAGGCTTATGCCTTATAATATTCAAATAAACCTTCTTTCCTTAGAAATCGACTATCATTTAGTCAAACAAATGATGCTCAAACCAACACATGGTCGACATTGCATGATCTAGGATGTTCCTTGTCATCATGTGTTTAGAAATAAAGACAAGATAGAATTACAAGGTGGCAGAGGCTTGTCATAAAGGTTTTTCTTTGCATGAGGATTCTTAGAGAGTGGAAGGTATATTTGCATGAAGATATAATGCATTTCACAAAGTAGCAAAGGGTTATGTTAGAGTTTTGTATGATGATGCATATGGCAAGGTGGCAAGGGTCTTCTTAGACTGTTATTTTGTTTTTGCATGGTGAATGCATTGTGGATGGAGTGATAAGGTAGAGAGGACTATTTATTTTCTCCTTGGTGCATGTGGAGTCATAAGAGTTTCTTGTTTATGACTAAGTATTTTATGCATTCTTAATATTGTAATTGGAGATATAAGGATATATTTTTTCCCTTAAGGCATATTGGCATGCAAGAGGGTATTTTTCTCTCACAAGGAGTTATAAGGATTGTATTAATCTCTAAAATTCTATTTTTTGCTAAAGTCATGCAAATTAGGCATATTGTAATTGGAGTGATAAGGCGTTAGTATTTTCATGCATGATTTTACAAATGTATTAATTGTAAATAAATAATAAAGTAATATTTTCTATAAATTACTTTATTATTTTTCACAAATTGTAAAGTCAAAATAGAACAAGTTGTAACCAATAATAGAGTAATTATTTTAATTAATTTATTATTTACTCACAATCAATTTTGCTAAATGCAAAATCATGCAAATTGATTAGTTGAGTTAGCTAGGCCACCTAGGAGGTTCTTGCATGATTTGAAGAGTATTTTTAGGGTTCTTGGTCAACTTTTTGGTCAAGCATATGGAGAGGCCCAAATTGGAGCTATTTTTACTCAATTTGTGGCAGTTTGAGACCCTATTTATGAGGATTTAGGTTGCTCATCAGAGATTATTTTTAGGGGCAGTTAGCTACAAGTTCATATTTTGCATGCCTCTTGTGAGAGAAAACCTATATATTGTAAAGCAAAAGTTTGTTTTTTCTAGTTCTTGCCTTTTTGCTCATATACACTTTGAGAGAAGAAGGTTTTGTAGCTCAATTTTTACAGTTTTATAGAGAGATCAGCAAGTTACAGGTTCCATTTTTGTCTCTTTTGCAGTATTTCCTTTATTCTTTGAAATCAAGTAATTACCTTTCCATTTAATGCAAATTGTATAAAGTGATTTGATGAAGTTTTACTATGTTTAACCATTAAACCTTTAAAATTATTGTCTCACTTTTGCTTGGAGTATTAAGCATATTGTTATTACAGGTCTTAGGTTGTGTTAACCGAAAATAATCTTTTTTGTGTTGTGAAAAATACTTTTCCTTCATAGAAAGCCTATTTTCAAACCTTCCTTAGAAACATTTTTGTGATATTTATGCCAAGATTGGATTGTGTGGGTTAGATTTCTGAGTTGTATTGTGAACCAGATTGCATATTTTTACCCATTTTAGGTGCATCACCAAATTTTCACAGTTTTCATTTCCTTAAGGTTTCATTCTTACCATTTTCTAAAATAGAAAATCATACATTCCAATAGAATATTTTAAGAGAACCAGCCCACAATCTAGAGGTCTAATTTCATTATAGGGCACCCACAACCTGAAATTAGTCCCATGTTACATGGAATTGCAGAGCTTTTCCAGCCTTGCATACGGGTGCAATTCCTAGTGATAACACGTATATTAGTGTTTTTTTATCTCAATTAAATAGTAAACTGGCTCATGATATATCATGAGGCATACTATATTAAGGATATCTATTAAGCTTATAATAAATTTAGTTGGCTGCATATTATAACTAACATAACTAATAATATACTTTGAAAATACTCTTAGATCAAATAGTATATTTAATAGGATACTTATTAACATAAATATTTAAGAGGCTATAGTATTTATATATATTTTAGCTAAAACATAATCTTAATTATTATGTTACCTAATTATAAATATATTAGAACATAGCTAGCAGCATAATTAATTAATTGCTATGAGAAAGAGGGTAACTATAGACATGTGTGACCATGTCATATATCCCATGGACATGTAAAGTAATGGAAAGATAAATTATATAATTTTTTTGATAAAATCACAAAGCAAGAGCTGGAAATGGAAAGAGAAATAGAGAAAATAGAGACAAAGTTTTAATTTGTCATTGCATGCCAATAATCCAAAGATGATACAAGTTAATATTTAAATGTATGTTAAAATAAAATAAGTTTGTAACGCCCCGCCAGGAAACCCTAAAGAACAGCTCGACTATGCTAACTAAAAAGGGACACTTTTTTTTTTAAAGAAAGAAATAACAAGAAATGTAAATCATATTTATTCATATCATCAAGTTAAGCTTATCCTCTAGGGTTCCATGACTGCATTAATAACTGTTGTTCTCAAAATCAGCTATGCTTGTTTTTGTAGACAACCCCCACGAAACTTGTCCGTTTCGTGAATCTACACTCTAAGATCGCAAATCGAGAAAAGATTTTCTTGTTCTCGTGCGAGGTCATTTGACATTTTAAAACTCATTTGCGACATTCCCTTGAATTGATCTCTCAATTTTCGCAAGGATCATTTAAAGTCGTAAACTAGTAAAATTGTCATTTTGGTTATCTTTAAGAGTTAGTAATTTTTTTGACTCTTAATATGCAAGAGCGACGAAAAATGTCGCTCCTACATATTATTTTTAGACTTGTTTTTGTTTGATGTAGAAGCGGCCTTTTTCGCCGCTATTGCATCGTTTTTAAGTTTAATGTGCAAGGGCGGCTAAATTCACTGTCATCGCATGTGTTTTCCATCACATATGTTCGAACGGCATTTTTCGCTGACGTTACACATTTGTCGATTGTAGTGTCGTAGTGGCCGAAATCGCCGCTCAAGCGAGATCTTCGGGATTTTGATGTCGAGTGCCATTAATGGCCACTCGAGCCAGGCATTTAAAACTCCAATCTCAACCTTTTAAATGTGTTATCACTCCCATTGTTGTCATTTCTTATGCTAAAGCCTTTTAGTTGATTCACCAACATTCAACATTCGACCACTTGATCGTATGCTCCCGAGTTGTGACGGATCTCGCGTTGAAGATTGAACCTAGGGTTTCAAGTTTTACGGGTAAGTTTATTGTGTTTCTCTTCCCTGTTTTTTGCTCGTTGATTGTTTGTGTTGTTAGTTTATCAAGTTTTTTAGGTTTTTTCTATTGTTTGTGAGTCGTGTTTGGATGGTTTTAGAATGCCATTAGGGTTTATCGTTTTATAAACGATGTGTCTTTCATACCAGAAACCTTCACTACCAACCCTCCCGTTGTATGTAGAAGCGTCCAAATTCGCCACTAGATCCTCCCAAAACTACCAACGTGCCTATACCCGTGAGGAAACACTTCGATCTAAAACTAGAATCATGTGCTTCGATGGAAATTTCCGCTGCCCACGTAGTTTGGTAAACTTTCACCTGCAAGAGCGGTTGTTTCCGCCGCCCCTGCATCAAAAACCCTTGAAGTTACTTACCTACATGAACGGCATTTTTTACCGCTCGAACATACTGACCGATGGATCTCCCGAATGCATGAGCGGTGTTTTCATCTGCCCTTACACCGAAACCCAAAATCACTTCCAACTTGCAAGAGCGTCCAAATTCTCCGCCCAAACACTCGAAGTTTTTACACATCATATGTAAAAGCAGTGATTTTGACCGCTCTAACATGACAAATCAAATCTTCCAAAGAACATGTAGAAATGGCTAAATTCACCGCTTTTACACCTAGAGGTCCTTCTAACTTGCGAGAGCGGCCAATTCACCCGCCCAAGCACATTTCCCTGATTTTTCCCTAACACTGGAAAATTCACTTTTCAAAACCAAAAGCCCACTTTCACCCTCGCCTCGATTTGCGCGCTCAAGCCCTTTTAACACATGCTTTCCCATCCATGATCGTCAAAACGTAGTTGACCCAGTTTATCCAATTTTCCCCTAACTGCGAGATCATGGCCTTTTGCAGTTCTCAGTCAGCGTTTGTGGTGGTGTTCGAATTCATAGTTTTCTCCAGGGCTCATGTCAGAATCATCTCCTTCAAAGTCCAGAGCCATGAAGTACAAGTACCAGGGTGTCTTTCTGGTAACAGCAGTTCAGTCAAATGTTGATGAAATCAGAGACACTAAAATTGGACACGTAGATATGGCTGAATTCATAGATAGAACTAAACAAGTAAATCCCTCCCGGCATATGCAGAAAATCATTGACAACAATATTCATTTGGTTGCATCATTTCCTGTCAGTGCACATAATCCTGAATTTGTTCTACAAGTTGCCAACCACTACAATAGGGACACTAGAGCTGTGACGGACTCACAGGGAAATGTTATCATGAGATTGGATGCAGAATTCATGGATAAAATCTTCATGTGTCCACCAATTGAAAATGTCAGGCAAATTGATTTTGCTCAGGGTCAACAAGACTACGACAATGACTTGGAATCTGCTAGAAGACACATAAACAGCAAATGGTTGAAAATTCCCAGGGCAACTTTGACCAGGTGGCCAAAAGACCTTCACAGGAGTGATTTTGTGGAGGAAGTGTGTGACTTGATTACACTTTTGAGTTGCATCAGAGGACTCCCTTCTGCTTCCAAATTCCAGGACTAGATGTACACTTACATCAAGGTGATTCTACGGGGTAATCAGAAGATATTCTGGGGTGAACTGATCAGTAATGCTTTGCACGAGCAACTGGTAAGGGTCAATACTACCTTCAAATTTTACATGACCTCTTACCTTGTCTACGCTGCTGCAAGTATGAGGAACTTTCTAGGTTTGACCCAAGTAGGGGACAGGAGATTGGTCCCAGTATATGAATACTACCCCCAAATCACTCTGAAGGGGTCGATTCATCATTTCAAAAGAGTCAATGATGCTTTCTTCTCAGTTTTCATGTGCTTGTGGAATGGTGAACTGGTTCAGAGAAGAGTTTCTGATGAAGCATGGCAGGTTGTAAATTCTTTTGGTTGTTTGTTCCTACAATTCCCCACCTTCACTTATCTTCGGGTAGGATACTATCCTGGTTACCCTTACATGCTGCCACGGTATCCCAGTGATCGCATTGTTCTTATGGAGCTTTGCAGACAACTGATTGTGGTTCATAACAAACAGATGGAGCTTAAGAAGTCAAGAATAAAGTTTCCCATTGAAATTGGGAGGTATTTAGTTCAATCTGCCAACAAAGCTAAAATAATTGACTCCAAGTTGCAGTTAGTCACCATGAAGACCTACAAGAAGAGAAATCATTTCGACTTAAAAAGGGTTCAAGATAAAATCAAGAGGAAGTCGAATTTTCATGAGCCAATGGTCGAAGACATATGGGTAGATCTCAGGACCCAAAATGAGATCAGAAAACTAGATTTCTGTAGGCTTCATCTGAGCCAAATTGAAGAACTAGGACTAGCTAATATTCCAGATGGAATGGAGGATGATGGAGATGTCCTAGATCATGAATATGAGGCAAAGAATGTTGAAGCTTCACCTCTCCCAGAGGTGAAATGGTCAATCAAGGAGGAGACATCCATCAGAAAAAGATTCCAACCTATATTGGCAAACACCAACTTGTGGTTGGAAAGTAAAGGGATCAAGTTGAAAGAGTTCCTGACAGGGTCCGAAGAAGGAACACAAGAGCAAACAGGTAAAAAGGTGGAAAACTGAACTAAGAATAAGAGTGACACTCCTTCCTCCTCCAAGGTACACAAACCAAAGATCAAATTTGTATCCAAGGAAGGAAAGAAGAAAGAAACCACAGAGGCTTCTGACGCCACTAAGTCAGATGTTAAAGACATCAATGATGATCATATGGAAATTGAGGATGTTGAGACTGAAGAACAAAATGTTTAAAGGTCTAAAACTAAGGTATTTGATGAAGTTGAACAAGGTGAAGATGAAGATACAGAGGTAGAGCGACTTGATGGTTCCCCGCAGACTCTTGTGAAAGACCTTCCTTCTAATACACAAGTTCTTACACCTCCTCCTCATGTTCTGTTTTCTGATGGTTTGCCAGTAATTTCAAATGTTTCTCTTTCTCCCATTTTTGTTGTTTCTTCTAACAATACTCCTCAATCCATGAGGGCTAGTCTTGGAACCATTTTTGATTCTTCTAGTTCCATTCCAAGCTTATCTTCCCCTTCTTTTGATATCAGGGAATAGACTGTTTTGGAGAACCTTCTTGATGCTTCACAAAAGGTTGTTGATACTGGTGTCGTGTTTACCAACACAAGTCCAATTGTAACCATCACGGGTATAAACACGGAGCCAACCAAGCAAGTAGTGGATCCTCCTCCAGCTGTTGATGCATCTATACTTCCTCCATGGCTATCTGCCTATACTCCAAAGAGGAAGAAACAAGCTATCTCACCCGATGAGATTGACATTGAAAAGCTGTTGCCCGTGAAAGCTAACAACCAAAAGAAGAAGCCTAAGACTGTTTCTAGGCTGGTCACTGAAAAGGGAATCAGATATGCCGAAATTGCCAAACCTCCTGAAGATGCCACAGTTGATACTTTTGACATGAGCAGTTATGTCATCTCAAGGGTTGAACTTGGTAAAGTGACTCATGAAGGTGTCAAAGCAGATTTCCAGACCACTGCCACCACCCTACTTGAAAAGTATGATGAAGCCAAGAGGGAAAAAGAGCGATACAAAGCAAAAGCAGAACAACTGGCTGCTGTCCTTCAGAAAATAGTAAAGTCATCAAAGATAGTGGAACCAATGACAGTGACAGTGAAAGATCCCCTGATACAGAAGGTTGAAAAAGCCCAAGCTAGAGGCAAGATTGTGGGGGATGTGGTGGAGCGTTGTTGGCACAAGGATGAGTTCTGTTGAAAACCGCTGTGGAAAGAAAGGAGAAAATGGACAAAGCTAAAGCGGAGCTAGACAATCTGGTAGATCTACTTTCACAAGAGTTACAAGATCAAGAAGAGAGCCTAGAAGAGTGGATAGATATGAAGAAGATCAAGATAAAGAATCTAATCACCATTGGGGTCATCACCAACAGGGAATCATATCTCAAGACCAAGGAGACTTTAGCTCATCGTATTTTCATAATAAAGAGTCTACTTGAAGATCTGTACCAAGCTCGAGAAGCCAGCGAAGACAGTGATGTCACACTAATACATCGGCTAGAAGAACTTCCTTGCACCTTGACAAGGGAAGATCATAGCTTCCTCATGGCACAGGAAATGATAAGTTCTTTTGAAGAAATGGTACAGAAGAAATTTGAAGAGGAAGCTCCCTCTGTGCTCTCAATGGACAACCTGTATGATCAACATTTGACTCTGGAGAACCTAAAGGATAATTTAGAAAAGCATGAAAAGGCAGTAAAGGTAGTGAAAGATTCAATCCTCTGAGCTCGCACCATCTCTGAAAACACAGCAAAACTAGATGCATGCGAGATGTCAGTTGTTCAAACCATGTATCAGAACTTCCTAAAGAAAAAGGATGGAGGAAGCTAGTGCCTTAGCTTATTTTTCTTAAATATTATGTAAATGGAATTTTGTTTTGGACATCTACACATATAATTTTCCAAAATGTAATTACATGTGAAACAAGAGAAGTCATAAGTCAAATAGGACTCTCTTGTTGAATAAGTCAAATTAGTTGTAGATTTCCTAGATTTTCTCAAGGTCTTTCCCTATAAATAAAGGGGGCCTCTTTTGTAAATATTATCTTTTGTCTATTGCAAGAAAACTCTGGTGAATTGAGAAGCAAATCAAGACTTTGGGCTTTTTGTGAAAATCAATATTCAAATATTTATCAATACAAGAAAGCAAGTTCAATTCCAATCTTTGTCTTGGGATTATTTGTGTTGTGATAGTTTTGTTCCTATGTCTTGCTATCATAATCTTATTTGATAATAATTGAATTGTGGAGTTTGTTTCAAGTGATTGGAGAGCGCTCTTAATTTGATTCTGATAAACTTTGTGTTATCAAATCAGTTGTGGGTTATATGTTCATGTTTGTGAGAATACAATAGTTTGGAGACTTTGTGCTGCAAGTTGTTATATTTGATTTACTTTTATCATCTTGAAGAGAAATGAAGACTTTGGGCTGCATTCTACTTCAAATAGTTCTGTTTACAAGTAATCAGTGAGGTAACAGAAAACTTTGCGTTTCTGTGATTTTGTGATAATTTATAAGTTTTATATCAAGAGTTTGAAATATAAACATCTATTCTGAAAAAAGAGAATGAGATGAGATGGAACCACCACCAACATAGTTTTTAGTGTACATAAATTTGATAAGTTGTTTGATTTGCAAAAGTTAAGTAATTAGAGGGAACCTCCCCTTGCTAAGAGGAGAGACTTTGTCTCATCATAGCTGTGGCTGATATACCCATTTTGCCGTTAGCGAGTTAACGACAAAATATTCACCCAACAATAACAAACTATTAACAAGATCTAACCAACATTATGAATTAACTAACAACCATAGTTCATTCTAAATCTAATTGCATCAAATGAATAAACACATACATTTCCATATTATATCATCAGATAGGTAAACATCAAGATCTTGCAAAAAGGATACAAGTAAATATATAATTTCCTTTACAAGAGAGTACAACATTACATTGTTTACAATATTGCTATCTAGATTACATTGGAGTACATACATCAAGATAATAGTACATGATTCAACTGATATACAAGACTGGAACATGATCATAAGTATCTGTCTCCTCAAGCTAGAGCAAGGTCTGAAATCTGCCATACAAGGTACATCCTTCTCGCATATGATCAATAGCAAGGGAAACCAATGGAGATAAAAGCACAACCATTCGACCATGTGGAATCCTAAGGTCCACCCCCCGTGCTAGGAGATAACAATAAGGTCCCACTAAGAAAACAATCAAGAAAGATAGTAGACTAATAGGTGCAAGGACTACACATGACTCCAATACAACATGGGTTGATATGAACACCACAAGAAACTCAAACAACACTTCTAGAGGCAAATACACAATGAAAAAGGAAAACACAATTAGGGAATGCTAGGCTACAATAGAGAAGAGTGTCATCACATGGTCCTAACATGGGTTACCCTGACAGTCTCTAGCGAGACATCGGCCCCCATCCATGGGTTACCCTAACAGTCTCTTGCTAGGCACCAGCCCCCATATATGGTTACCCTAACAGTCTCTTACTAGACACCGGCCCCATAGGGTGACACAAGCAGAACCAGCATTCCTTTCATGAGGACAAGGAAGTTGATTTTGCCAACCACAGCCTTCTTATCCCATCCTTAGCCTGAACGAGCACTACAGGCATGGGTGAGGCATCCAATTATCTTAATTAATGTGAAAACTACCCAACCCTCTAAATTTATTATTAAGTTATCAATGAATTAACAACTTCCAATGTGTTACCCTGACAAGCCACTTTAGGCACCGGCCCCACATTGAAAGCCACTCCCCCTTCACTACATCTAGATTCACCAAGCCCAAAACATAAACCAAGCATGAACTATCCCATTTCTCATCATGATGTGTTTACAACATAAAATATACATCATTTCACATTACACAGAGCAAGGCATTACCCATCTTGCATAGTCATCATAACCACATGAATAGGTACACTAAGCAAGGCATTATCCATCTTGCACATGTACCATACCATGACTAGAAGGAAACATTCCAGAATAGCAATATACTCAACTCACATGATGCACACATAGCCAACTCCCACACAAGAACACCCTCTTAGGCCTCTAGAATCATCTTCCCCAAATGACACAAATACTTGACACCATTAAAAACACAATGGTTTCGCATCACATTCACTCTCAAAACACATCATAAACTAATACCCTTCAACAATATTTCAAATACAATACCACAAATGCAACATATGATATAATGCACTAATTATGGGTCTTAAAGAATGTAACATTAATCCAATCATGATCAATCATCTAACAATTATAAAGTGAATCTATCTCAACAAAAAAGAACTGTAACTTTCTAATCCCTAGTAGTAGTTACAATATGATCGTAAGATATAAGTGTCAATGAGCAACAATATTTTAACTAATAATTCTCAAGACTTATGTTAATTTTATTTAATTAAAATGATTGCGAACAAACTGCAAATAACTCTAACGCATAAAAATTAAACACAACAATTATTTAGACTATTTACACTGATGTAGATTTTATTAATAATCCAGATAATTTTGTAAATACTATTAAATATAACTATATAAGCAAAGCTAAAAGCCTATAATATTAGAATGCTACAAATATCTTACACTAGTTAGAATCACAAGCTACAAAACTCGAATCTACAATGAAAGAACTTTATTCTAAGGTTATCTTGGGAGGAAAGGAATATAGAACAACAAAACATTCCTATAGATCTAACATCTTCATCAAATCTACCTCACTTTTAACCACATGCATATGATAGGATCAGCACAAAATAAATTTGTTGAGAAGGCTTTAGAAGCTACTAACAATGCAAAATGTGAAAGCATAGAGAGGGCAAGCAGACTGATTGGTAGATTGCCTCAAAGAGAGTCATATGATGGAAAGCAATGATCATAGGATATGCACAAAATGAATTTATTGAAAAATCTTAGAGAAACCCAGTTCAAAAATATCGAGTTATTGGTGACACAACTAACTATTTTAACAGAGACGAAATAGGTGAGAGGTAGACAGTCACAAAATATTCATATCTCAAAAATGACAAACTAGGTATGGTTGCTTTTCGGATATGATTTAGATATCCAGGTCGTGCACCATATATAAAACAATTGGAGAAAACTAGTCGTAAAAATAAAGTTATGGCAAACGCAACAGACTACTAAAAAAGAGATGAAACGGGTGAGAGGTAGACAGTCACAAAATATTCATATCTCAAAAATTAGAAACTGGGTATGGCTGATTTTTTGATATGATTTAGATATCCAGGCTGTGCACCATATATAAAACAATTAGAGAAACTCAGTTCATAAAAATAAAGTTATGGCTAACACAACAGACTACTAAAATAGAGACAAAATGGGTGAGAGGTAGACAGTCACAAAATATTCATATCTCAAAAATAACAAATTGGGTATGGCTGATTTTCAGGTATAATTTAGATATTCAGGTTGTACACCATATATAAAAAATTTAGAGAAACCCAGTTCCTAAAAATATAGTTATGACTAACAGAACAGACTGCTAAAACAGAAACGAAATGGGTGAGAGGTAGATAGTCACAAAATATTCATATCTCAAAACTGGTAAACTGGGTATGGCTGATTTTTGGATATGATTTAGATAGCCAGTCCATGCACCATATATAAACAAAATAGAGAAACCTAGTTTGTAAAAATAAAGTTATGACTAATGTAATAGATTGGGTTCAGAAAATGTAGAAGAGAATTCACAAAATATTTCACTAAATCTAATGCAACAATAAATCAATTTCATATCTCAATCCATACCTGGAATATTGTTTCAATCACATCTTCACAAATTTCTCAGCTTACATCCATTTTTCCCCAAGTCTTTCTTCTGGAAACTATTGTTTATGGTGCCAAAAGAAAAATGAAAACTTCTTGAAAGAGAGAGATCCCCAAAACATAAAACATATTCTCTATTTGAAATGCATGCTCCCCTCTAAATTATGTGTTGAGATTTTAAAATAAAGTTGAGCATGCATAACCACCCCCATAATTTCTTCCAGAAGATTCTCCTTTATTACTTTCTTACAATTTGCTATTTTTAACCAAACAATAATTTCTCTCTGATTTTATTTATTTTAGAATTTGCTATTTATTTCATTTACAACCAAACAAAAATAGTTTCTTTCTACTTTTCTAAAATTAGTCTCTTACACAAAAGAAACAATTATTTCTAAGATTCCCTCTTGAGGTGCATAACTGCCACTTGGAAGAATAATTACTCAAGGCAATAATAATAAAGGAAGAGAATCTTTTTCAAACATAATAATACATATTTCCACACAACTATAATTTACATAAAAGCATCTATATTTATTTATGAAAGTGCCCTCTTGACTTAATAATTTTATTGTAATGAAGCAATTAACCAAAACATTAATCAAACATTTCCAAACAAAATAACCTAAATGCCAAACAATACCTGACACAATGCACGATCGAAAGTATGACCACAATGACAATGACTAACCATTACGCCCATACAGACAACACTGACTGGATGCAAAACTGGATACTCATCCTTTTCAAGGATGATGGCTAATTAGGGGACCACATGTTATATCTGTTCAATAGTTTCCATTGGGTTTAAGGCATGCTCAGACTTGTCAATTCAGGTGGAGTCGATGCCTGGTACCTGCATCCTATAGCAACCAAACAGTCGAACAAATAGACATATATATATAATCATATAGTCAAATACACTGTGAAAGGGAATCACAGCGTAGGAGGGTACTCATGCATGAGTAATGTGATACTATCCCTTACACCATCACATCAAACATGTCATCACAACACACAGCAATCAATTATTGAATGACTAAATAAAAACCATCATCAAAAAACCGCATGAGACACATAATAAGATTAATCCACACAAAACATCACAACATAACATCTTATGATACAGAATTAGTCACAGAAAAATTAATTCTAACATATGACAATCATAGCAAGATCAACATCATAATCACCTGAATGTAAAACAATGTCAGAGCATATAAATTATCAGTGTCGCAACAAAGATTATTGATAAAACATACTAATTGTCATATAAAACCATACATGAGCATAATCAGGAATGTCATCAACATGAATGTAGCATCTACCAACATCATATAATGTATAACATCAACTATCTAACATACCCTAAATATTCCTATTATTTTACCTTCATCTTCATGCTCCTTAGCCAGACCATCGACACGTCTAAGATGATAATGGAGGGGCATTACATCCTCCCCCCCTAAGACTTGACTTACTCCTGGAAGTCACAGACTAGGGTGGAAACATAACATATTAGCATTACAATTTTCTATTTCTAACATAAACATCCATTTTAAGCAATTGTTCATAAGACAAGCACAATCGTTCAATAAAGACAAGAAGAGCATCAATTCCTCACCATTAAGACGTATCATGTGATCTACTTATAATCCAATCATACATATTTTGAGAATTTCAAATGGTTTAGGGAATTGCATTCACATATTAACAAAGAAAAATACATCTCATCTCTTATTTCCACTATGGTTCCCACTAATTACCGAACATGCAAAGTACAATCCTCTGCAGAGTCCTCCCTTGAACACACTATCAGAGGTTCAAAATGAACATGATAGAAACAACACTTAACATGAAATGGAGCCAACAGAAATAAACATTCAGAATAGCCACCATAGAAATTTTAAAAATTCAAACCCAAGTGGGGAAATAATCAAATTCAATCTTAAGTCACAAAATGCCTGCAATTTTCAACAATAAATCAAGTATAAAGAAAAGAGTTTTGGTGACCACTCCTATCATAAGAGAGTTCAAAGAAAACAAATTCATTGTTATCCCACCCACAACACATGAAACAACTATCAAAAATTCTAAAACAACCAAATTACAAACAAATCCACATCACGGTGTAGCTAATTTTAGCCACAAAAGGGAGTATCCGCTACACAACACCCTAGGACTCAAAGTTCAGAATGCAATAGAGAATGTACACCAAAGACATGGACAACTAAGTTTTCTACATCTTTATATCTAAGCAACTTTTATACAAAAATTTAAGGTAACACATTCGCTACTTATATACAAAAATTTTCTATCATTAATGCAGTACAATTTCTTTTTTACCAAGCTATGAACATATGCAATTACTTCCTTATGCAAAAAGATATTTCCAAAGGAAATGTATGATATCACACATAAGAATGATTCAAAACTCTAATTGACTTATAGTATCACATTCATGATCTCATGGGTCCAACACAAGCTCCAATTTGATCTCCTGCACATGGTTCTTACACAGGCATACACAATGATAACTTCCACAACAAAACTTCCACATGAGGTCATGGCCAACGAGGAGATAGATATTAGATTATCAATCAACCATGTAAAGATACCCCACACATGACAACACCACATAACCACATGACTCGCGATGCATGATGCCACCGAATAACTAAATCATTCCAATACTTACACATATACAAATACAACGCAATTAACATAAAGACAGTATGGTGCTTCTACACCCATAGCTAAACATAACTGATGAAGGGGGTAAATCATAAAACACACAATAACAGAAATTGCACGCAGAAAATAGAATAATATTTTATTCATATGGGCAAAACATTACATTACAGAAGCTCAAATACAATCAGAGGATGAATCCCCTACAGGCTACAACACATTACAACTCCCTCTCTCAAGACTCTAGAATCTTCAGCCTTCTGTAATTCCCAAATCAATTAGGGTTTCTAATTTCCCCACCTTTCTTGACTCTACACCTTCCCCCTTAACTCTACTACCCTAAGGGTTCCTAAAAATGGTTATATATAGCCCTTTTTGGCGACCACCAGCTTAATTTCAAAATTTACATCTCCCTCCAAAAATAGGTCATCTTCGCGGGGCCATAACTTTCGATCCGACCGTTGGATTTTCAATTATAATACCTTTTCGGAAAGCTCTCAAAAAGACAATGGAGCGCAAGCAGTACCAACAGGTAGACTGCTTGGGTTTCCACCAAATTTTGGGCCCATTCAAAGCCTCTAAGTGCCGCAAATTTGACTTTGAATATTTCAATAGGATTTTTGAAATTTAAAATTTTAATATCTCACAAATGACAAATGATATTGAAGTAATTTCTTCACCATTAGCTTCAATTCACCATTCTGGAGGTCCATGTAAGATTTTGTATCCAACCATGCACAAATACAAACTTACTAAAAATAGTAACCCTGCCAAATTTAGCCCTTATTGAAAAGAAACAACACATTTTTTTTTTGGTTGGTGCAAGATTGCTCTTACACCCTGGATGCTCCTACATCAGACACCCGGGGTAATTTGAAAAGTGACCCTGTCACTTCTCATGAGTTAGAGGGAAACCAAAATAGTTAACCTCAGTCTCAGATAACCATGATAAATCTTCAATAGGCCTTCCTTTCTATTTCACCAAGTATTCTGTATACTGCATGTTTCTTGTACTCTTACCCACACGGCTATCCAAAATGCCCTCTATCTCCTCCTCTGAAGTAGATGCTGGAATGTCCCACTATGTTCCTTTATCAAGTCCATCATCATGATACTCTGTCAGATCTGAAATGTTGAACACTAGTGAAATATTGATGTCATCAGGCAACTCTAGCTCAAATGCATTTCCTGAATTGTGCTTCTTCAAGATTCTACATGGTCCAAATTTCTTCATCTTTAGCTTATTATATGTACCAACTGGAAATCTTTCTTTTCTCAAGTGAACCATGACTTCATCACCCTCTTAAAACTCCTTATGTCTCCTCTTCTGATCTGCCTTAGCCTTATACTGAGAATTCATCTTGTGGATATGCTTTCTTACCTCTTCGTGCAAATTCTTCATGTGCTCAGCAAAATTCTCAGCTTCGGCACTACTCTTCTCCCCCTTATCCATCCTCCTCAATTCGGAAGCAGTTCTTGGGCTACTCCCATACACAACCTGGAATGGAGATTTACCTATGCTCCTATTAATAGAATTGTTGTAAGCAAATTCTACCTATGGTAAAATCAAATCCCATCCCTTGGGCTTATCTCCTACTAAGCATCGTAGTAGGTTACCCAAACTTCTATTCACCACTTCTGTCTGTCCATCAATCTGTGGATGGTGTGCAGAACTGAACTTCAAATCTATTTTCAACTTCTTCCACAATGTCCTCCAGAAATAACCAACAAACTTGGTATCTTGATCTAAAACTATGCTCTTAGGTAGACCATGTAGTCTCACCACCTCCCTGAAAAATAACTCTGCAATATGAATAGCATCATTAGTCTTCTTGCAAGGAATAAAATGGGCCATCTTTGAGAATTTGTCCACCACCACAAAAATGGAATCATGTCCTCTCTGTGTCCTTGGTAAACCAAGAACAAAATCCATACTAATATCATTACATGGCTTCTCTGGTATAGGTAATGGCTGATATAGCCCTGTATTCTGACTTGTTCCGTTTGCCATCTAACACACTCTGCAACTCTGCACAAATTTTCTCACATCTTGCTGCAATTGTGGCCAGTAATAATGTTTACCAACAATAGCAATGGTCTTATCTCGACCAAAGTGTCCAGCTAATCCTCCACTATGCTTCTCCTTAATCAGGTTCTCTCTCATGGAACTCCTCGGAATGCACAACTGGCTTCCTCTAAATAGCATGCCATCTTGGATTATGAAATCCAACCATTTTGTCCTATCCAAAGTAATAGGTTCTAGACAAGCTTTCCAAGCCTCTACAAAATCTAGATCTTCATGATACAAACTTTTGATTTCATCAAACCCAACAACCTCTATCTTCATTTCTATCAACAAATTTTGCCTTCTGCTCAAAGCATCTGCAACTCTGTTGGACTTCCCACTCCTGTGCTTTAAAACAAAAGTATAACTCTGCAAAAACTCAACCCATTTTAAGTGCCTTTGATTTAACTTCCCTTGACTATTAAGATACTGCAAAGCCTGATGATCAATATATAGAACAAACTCTTTTGGCAACAAATAATGTCTCCATTTCTTCAAAGCCTGAACTATTGCATAAAACTCCTGATCATAAACAAAATACTTTTTCTTGGCATCATTAAGCTTCTCACTAAAATAGGCAATGGGCTTGCCTTCTTGACTCAGAACAACCCCTATACCACTACCACTAGCATCACAATCTACCTAAAATACCTTATTGAAATCTGGAAGTGCCAAAACAGGTTGTTCTATGACTTTCTGCTTCAATGTATCAAAGCTTTTGTCTGCTCTTTTAGTCCATCTAAACTCTTTTCTATCCCCTCTCATTGTCTCAGTTAGGGGTGCACAAATGCTACTAAAACTCCTGATAAACTTTCTGTAAAAACTTGCCAAACCATGAAAAGATCTGACCTTGAAAGCACTCCTTGGTGTAGGCCATTCAATGATAGCCCTCACCTTCTCTTGGTCCATCTTAAGACCTTCCTCTAAGACAACAAATCCCAAGTATACCAACTCCTTTGCAAAACCACATTTCTTCAGATTGATCAACAACTTCTCCTCCCTCAGCTTCTCTAAAACTCTTCTGATATACATCAAATGCTCATCCCAAGTCTTACTGAAAATTAAAATGTCATCTAAATAAACAATAACAAAACTTCCCAAAAATTCTTTCAGTACCTCGTTCATGAGCCGCATGAATGTGCTTGGTGCATTGGTTAGCCCAAATGGCATGACTAACCACTCATACAAACCCTCCTTTGTCTTGAAGGTTGTCTTCCATTCATCTCCTTCTCTAATTCGAATCTGGTGATACCCACTTTTCAAATCAATCTTCGTGAAGTACTTGGCTCCGCTCAAACAATCCATTATGTCATCCATTCTAGGCAATGGAAATCTGTACTTGATTGTGATCTTGTTGATGGCTCAAGAATCTGTACACATCCTCCACTCTACATCTTTCTTTGGTGCCAGTACTGCAGGTACTATACATGGACTTAAGCTCTCCCTTATCAGTGCCTTCCTTAACAGCTCATGAACTTGTCTGTTTAACTCTTCATTCTCTGTTGGAGTCATTCTATGGGCTACCTTATTTGGCAAACTAGCTCCTAGTATCAAATCCATTTGATGACTTATCTTCCTCACTGGTGGTTAACCTTTTGGTACATTATCAAAGACAATATCTTGAAATTCTTCCAACATTTCTGGGACTTCTGCTGGTACATCTTCACATTTCTCTTGACCAATCTTAGGAATCAATGCAAAGAAATGACGCTCATGCTTCATACCCTCTAGAAACTTTCTACCATCTACCAAGCAAATTCTGGCAGTACTACATACATTTTCTTCCACCTCCTTCAAGGGCTTCAACTTATGACAGACTCCATCCTTTGTTAGGGAGTATATGTTTGCACGGCCATCATGGACAGCGCTCCTATCATACTGCCACGGCCTCCCCAATAACATATGACATGCATCCATCGGTATGATGTCACACAGCACCTCATCATGGTAGTCACCAATCTTGAACTTTACTAAACACTGCTCATTGACCAAAGCTCTACGGTCCTTCTGCAACCATGCAATCCGGTATGGATGCAGATTCTTTCTTCTTGTCAACTTCAACTTGTCAACCATCTCCTTTGAAACAAGATTATCAGTGCTTCCACTGTCAATAATAATATCGCAACACTTACCTTCACATTTGCACCTTGTGCAGAACAAACTCTTCCTCTGATTGGGTTCTTTCTCCTCATTCAACAAAGTTCTTCTAACAACTAGGGTTTCTCCCCTTTCTACATCTTCAGAGCGCTCAGACTGTGCATTTTCATCCACATGTGCAACTCGTGCATTAGCTTCAGGTCTTCTATTCATCCTTCCTTGATGTTGCGGACACCTGTATGCTCGATGCCCTTCTTCTCCACATTGAAAACATGTTCCTCTAAAACCTCCTCTTCCAGGTCCTTGCCCAAGTCTACCTCTTCCTCTTCCTCTTTGCTCACCATTATTCTGGTCACGAGGGCGGTAGGTATTATCTCCTCTCTGATTTCGACTGGTTCCAGCTTCTTCACTTTTCTTTGGATCTTCATTTTGGCCTCCATAGGGTCTTCCACCAGTCCTTCTGCCTTAACCTCTTCCCCTTTGCTTGCTTTCAAATCTCTTATTCAGTTTCTCTTCCACCTTCAGGGAAAACTGGTACGCATCTTCTATGGTGGTCATTCTGACCAAGCTTAATTCTTCTTGAATACTTGGCCTCAACCCATTAATGTAACGGGCTACCTTCTCCTTGTTGGCCTCTCCATGGCCTGTCCTGATAGTGATCTTATAAAAATCTTCTATATACTCCTTAATAGACTTGTTACCTTGCTTCAATCCTTGCAGCTTCTTTAGTAACTCCATCTCATAGTCCACAAGAATGAATTGCTTCTTCAATTTCTCCACCATCCGATCCTATCTAGTAATCTTTGCTTTTCCTCTTCTATTTCTCTCTAACTGGACCTCCTTCCTCCAAATACTAGCATGGCCCTTCAACTTTGTCTTTACAAACTTGACTTGTTCAGGGTCTTCCACATCTTCATACTCGAAATACTCCTCCATATCATTGATCCAATCAATAAGTTGCTCCAGATTCAAATCTCTAAAATAGGTAGAAACTTCGATCCTGGGCCTTTTTCTGATCTTTGAAATGGCCCTCAACAACCTAACTTCTGCAGGATCTCCCACAGCTTCTTGTTCTTCCTCAGATAGCTCTTCTTCAGCTTCATCTTCGCTTTCCTCTCTCCTTCTCGGCTCAAACCCTCTTCATAGCTCCTCTTGCAATGCATCGATTTGTCTTTGCAGGGCTCTAAAACCCTATTCTGTCAAAGCATTCCTCCCACCACGGTTTCTTCGTGGAGGCATCTTGATCTCTGTAGCAAACCCACAACCTTAGGTCCTAGTGCAAACTGCCTCACAGTCGGCGATCTGTATACACACTTAAGAACCCTTGCTCTGATACCACTTGATGAAGGGGGTAAATCATAAAACACACAATAACAGAAATTGCATGCATAAAATAGAATGATATTTTATTAATATGGGCAAAACATTACATTACAGAAGCTCAAATACAATCAGAGAATGAATCCCCTACAGGCTGCAACACATTACAGCTCCCTCTCTCAAGACTCTGGAATCTTCAGCCTTCTGTAATTTCCAAATCAATTAGAGTTTCTAATTTCCCCACCTTTCTTGACTCTACACCTTCCCCCTTAACTCTACTACCCTAAGGGTTCCTAAAAATGGTTATATATAGCCCTTTTTGGTGACCACCAGCTTAATTTCAAAATTTGCATCTCCCTCCAAAAATAGGTCATCTTCGCAGGGCCATAACTTTCGATCCGACTGTTGGATTTTCAATTATAATACCTTTTCAGAAAGTTATTGAAAAGATTATGGAGCGCAAGCAATACTAACAAGAAGACTGCTTGGGTTTCCACCAAATTTCGGGCCCATCCAGAGCCTCTAAGTGCCTCAAATTTGACTTTAAATATTTCAATAAGATTTTTGGAATTTGAAATTTTAATATCTCACAAATGACAAATGATATTGAAGTGATTTCTTCACCATTAGCTTCAATTCACCATTCTGGAGGTCCGTGTAAGATTTTGTATCCAACCATGCACAAATGCAAACTTACTAAAAATAGTAACCCTGCCAAATTTAGCCCTTATTGAAAAGAAACAACACATTTTTTTTTTGGTTGATACAAGATTGCTCTTACACCCTAGATGCTCCTGCATCAATAACCCCCAAGTATGATTATTTCACCAAACCAAGGGACACAAAACACCACTGGCCTTTCACAACACCCCACACAGAATGGGTATAGGACATTCACATCACCAGTGGGGGCAAATACCACACTCCTAATTACATGCACTAATAGCAATCATGCTTCTTTCTTCTAAAGCACTAGAGATCACAAAACGAACTCAAGGCCTCAATAGATCAGCAAGCACTAACATTCAAGAAACACATATTGTCAGATATAACATCACATTTTCAGAAAAGGAGAGAGAACACATAGTAGACACATAAGTAAAACAAGGTATAAATAATTTATTTCTTCCAGAATCAAAGAACAAGTCTGTAAATTTCTCAACTTTCTAACATCATACTAAGGCACATAGGTGAAGTATTATTACCAACTCGCCACAAGGAGATAAACGCTTAACCTAGAGCAACAACAACAATCCAGAGATCCCAGTATTGCAACCTAGGCTCTGATACCAAATGTAATGCCCCACCAGGAAACCCTAGAGAACAGCTCGACTATGCTAACCAAAAAGGGACATTTTTTGTTAAAGAAAGAAATAACAAGAAATGTAAATCATATTTATTCATAACATCAAGTTAAGCTTATCCTCGAGGGTTCCACAGCTGCATTACTAACAAACTATTAACAAGATCTAACTAACATTATGAATTAACTAACAACCATAGTTCATTCTAAATCTAATTGCATCAAATGAATAAACACATACATTTCCATATTATATCATCAGATAAGTAAACATCAAGATCCTGCAAAAAGGATAAAAGTACATATATAATTTCCTTTACAAGAGAGTACAACATTACATTGTTTACAATATCGCTATCCAGATTACATTGGAGTACATACATCAAGATAACAGTACATGATTCAACTGATATATAAGACTGGAACATGATCATAAGTATCTATCTCCTCAAGCTAGAGCAAGGTCTGACATCTACCATACAAGGTACATCCTTCTCGCATATGATCAATAGCAAGGGAAACTAATCGAGATAAAAGCCCAACCACCTGACCATGTGGAACCCTAAGGTCCACCCCGTGTGTTAGGAGAACAATAAGGTCCCACTAAGAAAACAATCAAGAAAGACATCAGACTAATAGGTGCAAGGACTACACATGACTCCAATACAACACAGGTCGATATGAACACCACAAGCAACTCAAACAACACTTCCAGAGGTAAATACACAATGAAAGAGGAAAATACAATTAGGAAATGCTAGGCTACAGTAAGGATGAGTGTCATCACATGGTCCTAACATGGGTTACCCTAACAGTCTCTAGCTAGACACTGGCCCCCATCCATGGGTTACCCTGACAGTCTCTCGCTAGGAACCGGCCCCCATCTATGGTTACCCTAACAGTCTCTTACTAAACGCCAACCCCATAGGGTGACACATGCAAAACCAACATTACTTTCATGAGAACAAGGAAGTTGATTTTGCCAACCATGACCTTCTTATCCCATCCTTAGCTTGAACGAGCACTACAGGCATGGGTGAGCCATCCAATTATCTTAATTAGTGTGAAAACTACCCAACCCTCTAAATTTATTATTAAGTTATCACTGAATTAACAACTTCTAATGGGTTACACTAAGAAGCCACTTTGGGCACCGGCCCCACATTGAAAGCCACTCCCCCTTCACTACAACTAGATTCACCAAGCCTAAAACATAAACCAAGTATGAACTATCACATTTCTCATCATGATGTGTTTACAATATAAAATATACATCATTTCACATTACACAGAGCAAGGCATTACCCATCTTGCATAGTCATCATAACCACATGAATAGGTACACTGAGCAAGGCATTATCCATCTTACACATGTACCATAACAACATGACTAGAAGGAAACATTCCAGGATAGCAATTTACTCAACTCACATGATGCACACATAGCCAACTCCCACACAAGCACACCTTCCTAGGCCTCTAGAATCATCTTCCCCAAATGACACAAATACTTGACACCAGTAAAAACACAATGGTTTCACATCACATTCACTCTCAAAACACATCATAAACTAATACCCTTGAACAATATTTCAAATACAATACCACAAATGCAACATATGATAAAATGCACTAATTGTGGGTCTTAAAGAATGTAACATCAATCCAATCATGATCAATCATCTAACAATTATAAAGTGAATCTATCTCAACAATACAGAACTGTAACTTTCTAATCTCCAGTAGCAGTTACAATATGATCGTAAGATATAAGTGTCAACGAGCAACAATATTTTAACTAATAATTCTCAAGACTTATGTTAATTTCATTTAATTAAAATGATTATGAACAAACTGCGAATAACTCTAAGGCATACAAATTAAACACAAAAATTGTTTAGAGTATTTACACTGATGTAGATTTTATTAATAATCTAGACAATTTTGTAAATACTATTAAATATAATTGTATAAGCAAGGTTAAAAGCCTATAATATTAGAATATTATAGATATCTTACACTAGTTAGAATCACAAGATACAAAAACCTGAAGCTACATTGAAAGAACTTTGTTCTAAGGTTAGCTTGAGATGAAAGAAATACAAAACAACAAAACATTCATATAGATCTAACATCTTCATCAAATCTACTTCACTTTTAACCACATGCATATGATAGGATCAGCACAAAATGAATTTTTTGAGAAGGCTTTAGAAGCTACCAACAATGCAAAATGTGAAACCATAGAGAGGGCACGCAGACTGATTGGTAGATTGTCTCAAAGAGAGTCATATGATGGAAAGCAATGATCATAAGATATGCACAAAATAAATTTATTGAAAAATTTTAGAGAAACCCAGTTTAAAAATATAGAGTTATTGGTGACGCAACTAACTGTTTTAACAGAGATAAAACGGGTGAGAGGTAGACAGCCACAAAATATTCATATCTCAAAAATGACAAACTGGGTATGGCTAATTTTTGGATATGATTTAGATATTCAGGCCATGCACCATATATAAAACAATTGGAGAAACCCAATTTGTAAAAATAGAGTTATGGCTAACATAACAAACTACTAAAATAGAGATGAAACGGGTGAGAGGTAGACAGTCACAAAATATCCATATCTCAAAAATTAGAAATTGAGTATGGGTGATTTTTGAATACGATTGAGATATCCAAGTCGTGCACCATATATAAAACAATTAGAGAACTCCATTTTGTAAAAATAAAGTTATGGCTAACGTAGCAGACTGCTAAAATAAAGATGAAATGGGTGAGAGGTAGACAGTCACAAAATATGCATATCTCAAAAATGACAAACTAGGTATGGCTGATTTTCTGATATAATTTAGATATTCAGGTCTGCACTATATATAAAAAATGTAGAGAAACCAAGTTTGTAAAAATAAAGTTATAGCTAACACAACAGACTGCTAAAACAAAGACGAAATGGATGAGAGGTAGACAGTCACAAAATATTCATATCTCAAAAATGGCAAACTGGGTATGGCTGAATTTCAGATACGATTTGTATATCCAGGCCGTGCACCATATATAGAAATATTAGAGAAACCTAGTTTGTAAAAATAAAGTTATGACTGACGCAATAGATTGGGTTCAGAAAATGTAGAAAAGAATTCACAGAATATTTCACTAAATCTAATGCAACAATAAATCAATTTCATATCTTAGTCCATACCTGGAATATTGCTTCAATCACATCTTCACAAATTTCTCAGCTCGCATCCATTTTTCCCCAAGTCTTTTCTTCTGGAAACTATTGTTTATGGTGCCAAAAGAAAAATGAAAACTTCCTAAGACAGAGAGATCCCCAAAACATAAAACATATTCTCTATTTGAAATGCACGCTCCCCCCCAAATTATGTCTTGAGATTTCAAAATAAAGTTGAGAATGCATAATCACCCCCATAATTTCTTCCAAAGGATTCTCCTTTATTACTTTCTTACAATTTGCTATTTTTAACCAAACAATAATTTCTCTCTGATTTTATTTATTTTAGAATTTGCTATTTATTTCATTTACAACCAAACAAAAATAGTTTCTTTCTACTTTTCTAAAATTAGTCTCTTACACAAAAGAAACAATTATTTCTAAGATTCCCTCTTGAGGTGTGTAACTGCCACTTCTTCCAAGTGGCCAAAATGGAAAATAATTACTCAAGGTAATAATAATAAAGGAAGAGAATCTTTTTCAGACATAATAATACATATTTCCACACAACTATAATTTACATAAAGGCATCTATATTTATTTATCAAAGTGCTCTCTTGGCTTAATAATTTTATTGTAATGAAGCAATTAACCAAAACATTAATCAAACAATTCCAAACAAAATAACCTAAATGCAAAACAATACCTAACACAATGCATGATCGAAAGCATGACCACAATGACAGTTACTGGCCATTACGCCCATATAGACAACACTGACTGGGTGCAAAACTAGATACTCATCCTTTTCAAGGATGATGGCTAACTAGGGGACCACATGTTATCTCCGTTCAACATTTTCCATTGGCTTTAAGGCACGTTCAGACCTGTCAATTCAGGTGGAGTCGATGCCTAGTACCTAGATCTTGCAGTAACTAAATAGTCAAACAAATATATATAGTCAAATACACCGTGAAAGGGAATCGTAGTGTAGCAAGGTACTCATGCATGAGTAATGCGACATTGTCCCTTTCACCATCACATCAAACATGTAATCACAACACACATAGCAATCAGTTACTGAACAACTAAATAAGAACCATCATCAGATAATCGCATGATACACATAATAAGATTAATCCACACAAAACATCACAACATAACATCCTATGATACAAAATCAGTCGCATAAAAATCAATTCTAACATATAACAATCATAGTAAGATCAACATCATGATCACCTGAATGTAAAACAATGTCAAAGCATATAAATTATTAGTGTCACAACAAAGATTATCGATAAAACATACTAATTGTCATATGAAACCACACATGAGCATAATTAGGAATGTCATCAACATGAATGTAGCATCTACCAACATCATATAATGTATAACATCAACTGTCTAACATACCCTAAATATTCCTATTATTTTACCTTCATCTTCATGCTCCTTAGCCAGACCATCTGCACATCCAAGATGATAATGGAGGGGCATTACATAGTTAATCAATGTGATGGACCCACCATGGTATACTTAAAATTTTTAAACAAAATTTATGTTATAATTTAACTTTTAATATGATTGCTATTGGCAAGTGAGATATTAGATATATGTGCATTATCTTATTGGTTAATTGATATTTTTAAGAACATTATACACTGAATATAAATGTCACCATTTCATCAAAACAAGAAAAAGTACCACATGGCTGCACATATTTTCTTTCCTATTATTTTGTATATATTTAGTTAACCTTTTTGAAACAATTTTGCAATTACTTAAACTAAACACAAAAATAAGTACATATATAGTTAACCTTTTCGAAACAATTTTGCAATTACTTAAACTAAACACAAAAATTAAAAATTATAGACTTCCAACCCTTAATAGCTTTTTAAATTTTTTAACTTATGCAATTGATTTCTAATTTATCTCTTAAAGTGAGGGATTTGTCATGTATCTATCTCATTCTTTAGCCATGTTTTTTATTTTATTTTTGGGTCTACCTGATATCTCTTATGCATTTATTGTATAGTTGTAGCAACATGAAATATAATATACCCTCTTATATTTTTGGTTTCTTCCTCTATCCGTGTGTTTTTGGTTTCTTTGGGGGATCTAAGTCTAATAAATAAATAAATAGGGTATAATTGATAAGAGGATGAAGGATGGGAGGAAATTTTATAAATGTTATTAAGATAAAAGTTTGATATTATAATTTTCTTTACGAACTAACCATTATTTTTGTTATTTTGCAGATGCCTTGGAATACAAAATGCCTGAAAGGAATTCAATATCTTGGTTATCTATCATCCCTGGATTTGCATGCCGTGGGTGTGGTAAAGAAACCATGGATTTGTTCCACAAATGCAAAAAAAACCTTCCTTTGAAAAAACAATCAGAATAAAACCATGGATTTGTTCCACAAATGCAAAAAAAACTTCCCTTTGAAAAAACAATTGGAATAATCTACTAGGTTAAATATAACCTAATTAATGCTATGATATTAGGATATGACATCCATTACAATGATGCATTCACCAATTTATTATGGTAGATATTTAATTCCTTCACATTAACTAACTTCTTTGTCAACCTGTATAGCCACCTATGTACGGTTTAGCAAATCATTAATGTGTTTGTAGGGTGGTGAAACATCTAGGAAAACAAAAGCTTATATAATCATTTAGTTCTCCATTCTGTATTATATGCATAGTTCCTTTCCTTTGCATTGCAAAAATCACTCCACACTCTTGCCAGCATTTGGGTTTTTCCAAACTCTTGCTAGTATTTCAATTTGATGCTTATATTATAGGTATGACACAATCATTCTCTTCTTTGAATACTTATTTTATTGGTTTTATTGAATAGATCTCATTCCTAAAATACATAAGGTAGGAGATTGATTCCTTAATATAATTGTTCACTTAGTTCATTTCCTTTACATTGCTGAAATCACTCCACACTCTTGCCAGCATTTGGGTTTCTCCAAACTCTTGCGAGTATTTCAGTCTGACACTTATATTATAGGTATGACACAATCATTCTCTTCTTTGAATACTTATTTTATTGCTTTTATTGAATAGATCTCATTCCTAAATACAAAAAGTAGGAGATTGATTCCTTAATATAATTGTTTCGTTTCTTTTTTTATTTTTTTACTATTCGAACTATGTTTTATATACATTCCTCCTTTGCTTTATTAATATAATTGTTTCCATTAGATTTCAAAATATCTTTAAATTTCCATTAGGCTGTTTAAATTTTTTCTCTGTCAACTATGTCACAAGAGCCAATTGTCTTACCATGTACACAAAGGTGAGAATAGTGATGTTCTACCATTAAAAGAGCTGAGGTAATTCCTCCTAGGATTAGATAGGATTCCATGCTTGAGTTACCTGGGTTACCTGAGCCTTGTTGTATGGTATACACCCCCAATAAATCATCCACAACCAAACTTCAATCTTGGGTGGCATATTAGGCACAAGTCAACATTTGGGCCTTGAACCTCACTATTGCGAAATCAACATAGATTGTTTTCCATCCAAAGCAAGCCAAATTTCCAAATGTTTAAGTTGTAGATACAATTTAGAGAGCTTGGAGTGCATTCAATAGAGCTCGAAGTGCATGTACACCATCCCTGTACAATATTTTGATAGTAAATTTTCTCAACTTTAGGCAATTGCTTTTCTTAGAGGGCGTTGGAAAGTTAAGGAGCGTTGGAATTTTTACATAAGAATTTGGAGGCACATATCTATTTGCCAAAGGGAATATTATATTGTAAAAAGAATTAGATTGTGTCTTATAGATTTATTTTTGCTTCCCTTAATTTGTTACCCTTCCTGTGGATTTTACCTGTGAACAAATGAATTATTGCGTGTTTGTCGCCTTTGTTTTTACACCAGTTATGTGGGCCCCGGTTGATTAGATATTAGTATATTTTCAACCTATCCTCCACTTTGTCTACAATTTATGCATTATCATCTACTCATATTGAATGAAGGCTCATAACACTTATAGCTTTCCCTGTGCAATCTACTTCAACAAGCAAATTTGTTCTTATTAACCCAGGTTTGAAAGAAATTTTTTTAAGTGGGAACAATGTCAACAGTGTTTAACTACATGTTCCCATGAGTGAGCTAATACATAACTACACAAGAGCAAGAAGCATAATGAGATACACATGGGTATCTTCTTTCTTGAGGGTGGATGTGGGGAATCTAAATTAAGCGTTATTATGGCTAACACAGTAGAAAAACACAATTCATGAGTGTTTTTCCTCCTGTTCTCTCAATACAACCACCGCCAACGCAAGCCCAATTTAGAGAGTCACATAGGTGTGTTATACAAGATGATTATCTCTTCATTACAAACAGGTATATATGAAGTGGGCTTTTTAGTCTATTAAAATGTTCCATAAGATTTTGTTATACTTTTTGGAGTGTGTATTTGTCCAAACACAAGCTACAACAAGGACAATAAATAGTTAAATCAGTCTTTAACCAATTATTTCTAAATGTTTGAACTTATTTAATTTAATTATGTTTCTTTCTAAATTCAACTCTTCAATAACTTCCACAGACTAATGCCTCCTTTAATAGTTTCCAAAAAAAAATTCTAGCTAATATTAATAGAATTGTTACATTTTAATTTAATTTTGATTAAATATTTTGTTCTATTTAACAAAAACAATAGTGCTAAAGTTACAAATAACTTTATGTCCATTGCTACTTATACATCTTTTTTATTCACTCTTCTCAAGAAATGGTTGAACCCATACATGTCGGTGATACCATTGAAATCTCTAGCACAAATACAAACAAAAGCATAGTGAACCCTTCACACCACTGGATGGCCCAACTATTCTAGTTGAATCATGTTTGTTAGTTAACAAACTAGATGACTTTCAAAGTGATGTCTAGCATCTCGCTTCAAAATTGTGTGTCAAACGACACCTGTTGTAGAAACATTGGATGTTGAAAAATTATATGAGACCTTGTCAACATTCCATGATACCTTTTCTAAGTTGGAAAGCCTCTGAATTTTTTTTAGGGAACTATACTATGATCGTTACTATGGAGAGGATGCAACCCTCGATATCATTTGATCATTTGAGATTTACTTACAAAAGATGTGAGCAAGTATTATATCTTTTTGCAATGTAGCCTGTTTATACATATATATGTAAATGGTCTCTAGACTAAATAAAGAGGCCTTCACTTGCTACGATGTGACTTTTCTATACCTATCTATGTAAATGCCCTATGAAATAAATAAAGAAGCTTCTTTTTAAGGACTTATTGTATGTTTGCCCAAAAACACTCTCTTTTGTTTGACAAAACTCATCCACTAAAAACTAATATTGTATAGCTTTATTTAAATTGATTCACTACAAAACATAGCAATTGAACTTCCATATCTCAATTGATTCAATTTGATCTCTTCACCTAATAATAATCTTGGATGCCTTTTTTTGTTAAAATTGAACACATTGTTACACATATTTTATGTTCATTTCTTCTTCTTTTTTTGCATCTATACAATAATTGTGAAAATATTAAATCAATGTAGCATTTTACCCAATAGAAACTATTTCAATATATCTAAATCTCATACAAGACACGTATGTTTCCATTGTATCTATTAATATATTATTTTATTATTATATTATTATTTCTCCCATTCTAAACTATCATAACATATATAATTCATTACAAATATTGATAAATATAATTAAAATATAGATCTTCTATAAAATAACAATATATTTATATTTCTTTTATATCTATCAATATGTATTATTACATTACATTATCAAGGCGCTTGTTTCTACCTATCTGTGTACTGTGATGTCTGGATCGCCTTGCCTAGTGGTTGTTTTTTAATTGAATAGTACCCATTCTTGCACCAACTTTTAACCATAACCATCTTTTAATCTGAGTCTGAACCTGGGCCATCATAGTGGTAGGGGCTCTAGCTTGCCATGTGGTTGATACCATTATCACTTTCATCATTTTGAGATATTTATCCATGTGTGGCATACACCATATTGGGATTCTGTTTGATATCAATATCATCTCTCTGATATCATTTATAATTGCTCTTTCAAATCTCTTTCCTATAGTTCGGGGGAGAATTCCATCCTTTCTTTTATTCTTCTACTTGGCTTTCTGGTAGATATCCATACTTTTTCATCTTATAAAGAGTGCTTTCTGGTGAGGGTATCGATAATTTAGTCCAAAGTGTTGGCAAAAGCATTGCTCCATAGAAGCTTGGAAAGGTCATGGAAGTGAATTTGACACTACTACAACATTATGTTCTTAATTTATTTTATTTAGCTACCCAATATTAAGGTTTACATAGTAGTTGTTTTATTTAAATAAATAAATAAACTTTATGACAGTGAAATGCTTGTTTTAATTAATTTCTTGTTTTGGAAAATAAAAAATATATCTTAATAAGTAATTCTCTACTTGTTTAGATTATTTTCCTACTTCGAAGTATTTTTAGGGAATGCCTAAGATTTTTTAAGTAGTGTATAGAATATATTTTTTTAGTTAAATGTTTAATCAAATTAACCACATCACTGTTACCAGATGAAAAGTTTAGAGGACTAAAACTTATTTTGGGAGAGGTAAAGTCATGAATTATATCAAGATTTTATCAATGGCTTTAAAATTGTCCTGCAATACTAGCAATGCTTTCATTGTGGGTCAATCCCCATAAAAGCATCATCCTCCACACTCTAGAAAACATAATGCAGACAAAGATGGAATATTTTATCATAAAGAAGGATTACAAGACAAAGAAGGCCTAGAACGAGTTCTATGAAGATTCAAACTTGGGAGAATTTAGTTATGATGCTAATGATGTTTATCTTGTAGCACTTGCTATGCATGCACATGATGATGCATGGATAATTGACTCTAAAGCATCTTTCCATTTGACTCCACATAGGGATTTTCGCTATACCAACAAGGGAGATTTTAAAAGAAATCTAATATCCAAAATCAAAGAAACATAAGAGGAAGGTGATGCAGTCTGTTGGAGACATTTAATGAAAGTGTGAACCTAAAATGCAAGGAATGAGAACAAAATGCCATTATCATTGAAAAAAATCTACTGCTTTGATGCAACTTTTTAGATAATTGGTATAACCTAATCCCTAAAATTGAAGCTGATAGAGTATCTTATCTATTTGAATTAATAGAGAAGATTGTAATCTTCTTTATCAATTCACAAACATTTCCAATAACATAATAACATGTGATGGAATGTTTCAGAACATGAACACATAAAACAAACATTATGTAGTAACTTTAGTCAAGCATATAGATTATGTGCATGTTTGAATGCATAGAGAGATTTGACAAGGATTTCCTTTACTATAATAGTTGTTACAGTACATGGTTGGGTATTTGTATTGTAAGAGACTTTGCTCAAATAGTTCATATTATTTGATTCCAAATATCGATCTTATTTGTTTGAACTTTGTTCCATGAGCTAAAACTCAGGGAATGGCTGCTCTTGTTGCCTAAGAGTTATCTTCAGCCCTAAAAAATAAAATTATATCTTTGATTAATAAGCATGGGCCATATGCTTGATTCCAAATTGTGATTGGATACAACCGGTAATCTTCCACATCAAATCAACTACCATTGTCCTTGAATGTTGTAATTTCTATCTCGATGATATATTCCTAAGGCTCGGGGTCTATGTCGATTTATGGGAGTAGCATGAATTTTGATATATAATTAAGATGATCATACCAATCTCTAACTTATTAATAAAAATCTCAATTGTAATTAATAATTCAAATAGATAAGATACTTATAAGTACCATTGTAACAAAATACTTTACTTAATAGAGAAGCATGACATGTAAAAGTTAGAATTATGATGAATGACAAAATGCTGGAAATGAATTAACAACAATGCAAAGATGAACTATCAAGCATGGAAATAGCATGAACATGCCACACAAACAAGTATGACACAAGGTGTACTCTGGAAAAACCCACTGGGAGTGAAACTCTGCAAATTTGGGCTATGCCTCCTTTGGTCACCAAAAATTAGGAAAATTAAAGGCCAAGGTCAAATGCTACGGAGGATGTTGATAATTAATGTTGTAATGTTCTACAATGATATGTTCATCTTTAGAGTGGACAAAAGTCTCGTTTAACCTTATTATTATAAGGTTGGACAGTTGCAGTAACTTATGACTTTCAGGGTTATGTACTTTTCTACAAAGTTTTTGTTAAATTTTGTGAGATTGTTCATACTGTGAATCTCTAGGTATGAGCCTTAATACCTATCTATTGTAACCTGCTTGCTAAACTATAATGCAATATTTAGAATAAAAAATTGAGTTAAAAATCATTCACTCTTATTTAATGTTTATGTATACCCTCTCAAAGACAACTTTTTGAGACATTTTTGCAATGCTTAACACATTCATATTTTACCAACACATTATTTCTAAAAGGTGCATAGTGTTTATTTGGCTTCACTTTTTATGTCCTTCAATATTCATGCTTACACTGTGCCTATTTCAATTTTGTGAAATTATTTTTCTACTTGTAATATTTAAAGGCTCATATTGTTCGGCAAAAATTTATAAGTGATTACTAAGTTGTCTAAATCATGCTTGAATGCTAATGTTCCTTTATACCTCCACACATAATTACGAAGCTCATCATATTACTAAGGGTGATAAATTTACTATATCAATTTCAATGATTGCACTTTCAATTTTATGTCATACACATTAGGTGAGCTACATTTTATTTAAAACTTTTTGGATACTTTATATGTTCAAAACTATTCTTCCTAACCATCTAGTTTAAAACTCTCTTCAACATTCCATGGCATACCCATTGTACACTATAGTGCAATTGCTAGTTTATCCATTAACAAAAGAAATCGTAAGGAAGAGTTAAAAGGTGGTAGGTGTTTATAGGTGAGGTAAAATTAAATTTAGTTTGAAGCATCTAAAGGTAATTTAGGTATGGTAGGGGTAAGCTATGTTTTTAAAAAAAATAAAGGTAATTTTGTGTTAGGAGGTTTGAAATTTTTAGATTTGAAAATCAATAATTTTGTAGAGTGGAAAATTTTACTAGCTAGTGTGAAAGCTACTTATGGAGTTGGGTATATAGATGTGGAAATAGAAGGGGATTCTCAAATAGTTGTAAATGTGGTTAATAAAGGTCATTGACCTAATTAGAAATTGAAAGCAATCGTAGAAGTTCTAGTTTGGAAGTCAAAAATTTCACCATGCCTAGGTGTCACATTGCTATAGATCTCAAAATAAAGTTGTTAACTACATGGTGAACCAAGGGGTATTGCAAAAGGAATTATCTATGATTGAGAGTGGGGAGATACATAATTGGGAAGATTTAACCTTATTTATTGATGCAGACTACCCACCTTAAGGAGTTTAAAATGTGATGTAACTTAGTTATTATGATTTTTATGATCAAGCTAGTCATAAGGATTTTTATGTATTTGATAAAGGTAGCTCACACATATAAGGACACAAAATAATTCATTGTGAGGTGCCTTGGAGTTCATATCTTGAGGTGTCATGAGAAGATTTGGTGTAGTTGTGGCTTTGCTTTGGTATGTGTGGGTGGTTGTATTAGGTTGGTTGGGGTAGAAGGTGTTGGTCTCCTATTGTTGTTTTGTGTTGGCAATCTTCTTTTGATGGTGTAAGGTGATTCATTTTCAAGACCCTCTACATGAAGGACTAGTTACAAACCATATGTAGAAAAGGATGTTTAGTTATGAGTAGGATGACAATTTGAGATTAGTGAAGGCTATTGTAGGTTGAGGAAGGTGTTGTAGATAATGGTCATTTTTGTTTGAGGGCTATGATATTGGTAGATTTCAAGCACAAGTTGAAGTTGTTGGTAGTGAATGGGGAGTTAAAGGATGGTATTGTGGCTTTGTTTGTCCTAGCAGATATGAATGAAATAGAAGGGAAAAAATAAATGTTTAAATGAGAGCCATCATGTGTCTAGTAAGAGGAAGCAAAAAAACTCTAGGAGTGGTAATGGACGTGGCTATTTTACAAAAATAGGAGGATATTCATGAGCTTTAGTTGGATAACAAAACTCTAGAGGACTTTTGTCAAGATTTACAAATGGCAATAAGGCATATGGTGATTTCCTACCAAAATGGTGTGTTGAAGCTCACTAGTGGATACACAATGCTACTATTAGATAATGATTTGCTTATGTGTGCACTGCAAAGGATGAAGGTGATCAAACAGATTAAGATTCATGTAGTGTTTGTGGCTAGTTCATTTGCACCATTTGTGGAGATAACCCTGATTTTAGGTAATGAGGTTTATAAATGTGTAATTGAAAGATTGGTTACAACACTTCTAGGCAATGGCAAAGCCCACAGGCATATGAATCTCCTGGTTGGTCTTGTTTAGGTTGTAATGGTTTCCTACTATGCATAGTGGTTTTGCCCTTGGTCTATCTCCTATTTTGTTTTAGATTTTTTATAGTGTGTGTAATGGAAGTGGTTGGTTTGTAAGGATTTGCAGAGAGGTCTGGTTTATGGTGGTCTATATTGTTGTTTTTTGTAGGTGGTAATGTTGGGTTTCTAGATCTTCTAGTAGCTCATATAAGGTATTTGTGATATAAGCTCTCTTTCTTGTAGATGTTGTATATGATGGTAGTTATGTTGTTACTTTCCTATTGTTACTAGATTGAAACTTGTATATAGAATCCCAATAATATAATTAAAAAATATCATACAATATACACACGTTTTGAAATTATTTTCTTCTTATTTTTACTTGTATAAAATTTATTGAGAAAAGTGTCTTCCAAAAGTTTTGTTCCTCTTACCATTCATTAAGCTAAATTTAAAACATTCTTCCTTAAACTTAAAATGTTGAAGTCCCAAAAACAATTGTATCCAAAATCACCCTATAAAAAAAAATTACTTTAATTCCTCACTCCACTCTCCTCAAACTCAAAAATTGTACAGTATAGCATTACATTAACTCTTTAATTATACAAAAGAATTTAACCATCTAATAGGAAGTCATGGGGTTAATCTTGAGAGCATACTTTTGGAGAGCCAACAAGTAGAGTGAAAGTCAATTATTCATAAAAAATAATATAATTTATAAGTTTTAACAAGTAAAATATTAGACCGTCCCCAAATTTTCAATAATACATTATTCATAAATAATATAGTTTATAATTTTTTTAAAAAAATACGAAGGCCAAGTAAAATATTGAACCGCCTCAAATTTTCAATTGACAAGCTGATGTGGATCCCTATTGCATTTTAAAGGGTGTGAAATGGATTAAAAAATGTACGTAAGACGTCGCACATGGATCGACGACTTATTATGTTTTGAGGTCACCATCATATATGGAAGAAAGAAACAAGATCTTCCCAGTAACTTCTCCATTGGAAGGGAACGGGCGCTTACTAATTTATTAATTTTTATACTTATATAAAACGAGAACTAATTTATTTATTTATGGATAAATGGTCAACAAACATATTACAAATGTTAGTCATTGTATCTCATCTATTTTTTAGCTGTAAATGAGAATTATCTGTTGTTATGAATTGGCTCTTTTTCATAGTCTATGCATATGAGCATGCGGAGCCTATCTAATATTTTTTTATTTTTCCATCCACATTTGTGAAACTTCCTGAATAGGCAAGACTCCTAGAGCAAAGTCGTGGATTTAAGTCGCCATCAACATAAGTGTGAGGAAAGTTAGGCAACGTCCACCTTTAAAAGGAGATTTGGTTTTTCTTTGTTTAATTTTTTATTTTAAAGGAATTTTATCAGGGGAAGGTTTATCTAAACTTTTTAATATTTTATTATCTTTGCAAACAAATTTATATTGTTTTATATGATACTTATTAATTAAAAAATTTTAATTTTAATGTTTTGAAAATTTGGTGTGATATGAGTTTGATCGTATCTCAATTTTTTAATATTTTATTAGCTTTGCAAACAAATTTATATTGTTTTATATAATACTTATTAATTAAAAAATTTGAATTTTAATGTTTTTGAAAAATGGTGTGATATGAGTTTGATAGAATTTAATATATTTAATAGATTTGTAATAGTTTTTGTTTTAAAATTTAAAGTTGATTTTAAAATAGATACATTAATTTTTTTCTTTTTGAATCCACACTCTAATCTAACATAATTTAATATATTATTTGTTCGCATCTAAACATAATGTCTAAATAAAGTTAAAAGAGTATTTGATCACATAAATATTTACCAATGAAAATACCCTCTTCTTTGTGCCTTTTCTATTAGCTTGCATATGTGGCAACTTTAACATATGACACTTGGCCCCACATCAACATAGTTGACACATAAAATAACTCGTGGATATGGGTGCTACATAATAATGTAGTGAAATTCATAGATTTATGTCAATTCCCATTTAGTTTTGGGTTTAATTTGAGAGAATGTCTTAATATAATTACATATCAATAAATGGCACAATCTTATATGAAGTTGGGTTAATTCCCTAACCTCTTACATATTCCCACCTCTGCCCATTCCTATGCATTTGTCCTTATCTCATTTAGTTTTGCACACATTACCATACACCTAACATTTACTTCATCCTCTATGCTTGAATATTCATTCTTCTCTACCTAGATATTATCGCTCCCATATCTTGGGTCAATCATGTAGATGTGAGATCAATCCCACACCCTCACATTTAACCCTTCAAATTCAAATTTTGGCCAACTCCTCCCTACTTTATTAATTCCCTAAGTTGATTTGGTACACATTTCACGTGATTGTTTCTATGTACTCACATTTAAAAGTATCCAATTGCATTCATTAATGATTCACAAGCATTATTGATTATCATTCACATACAAGAAGAAAGCATCCTAGGAAAACTTCAATTGGTGCATTAAAAGGAATTAGAATTTGCATATATATTTTAGAACATTTGCACATTTGTTTGTTGCCTCTTGATCCTTAGCACTACCATAAAGTCAATCCTATCAAGGGGTCAACTCAGGAGAACACCACCCTTGTGATCTAGTGATCTCCTTTAGGTGTTCCTAAACACCACAAATTCTTGATATTGAAGGAAAAGTAGAGAATCAAGCAAACCAGGGAGTAGAAGTACGCAACCAATAAGATCATATCCATAGGCCACAAAAAACTCTACACTTCTAGAAATGACCCAAACTCACATATTTGGCTAAGAAAATAGTCTAAAGTCTGTGTGTCATGACTCCAAACAAAAGACACATACATTGTATATATTTTTGTATCAGATCATCAAAGTCAGCATCACATTAAATTTATCCATCTCCATTGTTTTTAGAGCTAAATTTTGTTATCCATCACATTTAATTTTGTTGGTGTAATATTTATATTTCACCTAGGATAGAGTTTATCTTAAGTATGATATTGCACCTTTGGAATAAGTTTACTTAGGATATTAGGAACATCTAATTATCCTTATCTAGGTAGGTAATAATGACACATGTTCACCTTGACTTGAGGTACACAAGTGCCACCAATGCCTCATCAATCTTTGATTGATAGTCATTAGTTGTCACCTTTGTTCAATCAAGGTAACCTTTATCTTAGTTAAATTAAGTTAATTGATCCACTAATTGGTAGTTGAACTCTTAATTGTAATTAAACTAAGTTAACTCACCTCCTAAGTGAAAGTGATTAAGAATTAAACTCACAAACTTCTTGGACATGTCATCTCCTTGACTCGTGCTTCCAAGAGGCCTATATTTGTGAACAATCTTTTGTATTGTATCTTTTCATAGCCTCTATATTGAAATAACTATTATTTGCACTCTATATCATTTGTTTATTTGTTTGTAGCTTTTGTAATGTGTCTTCTCTCACCTAGATCTTGGCTCATGTGATTGGATTCTCATTGAATATTAGTATCAAGACCACATGGCAAATGGTGATTTGGAATTTGTTTCACATCCATTAAGGATCAAGGGTTTCAAGATTGAAGCTTCAGTGGAGAGATCAACTCTTGGTGCATCCTAGCTTGAAATGGATTGTCATTGTATTTGGAAAACATCAAAACCTATGAATCAACTATAAATTCATCAAATCTGGGGTAACTAGAGGTAAAAAATGTTAAGCCCAAGGCTATATGAATCATATTCTTTGTATAGATATCATCTCTATGTAGGTGTATGCATCAACATTATTGTAGCTTTATTATCTATTTTTATTAGATTACTTGGTTACAAATCAAACTATGTAGATGTTTAAATTTGGAGATACCATACAGTACCCTTTGTACACTTGTAGCTACCATTTATTAAGTTTTCAATGTTAAATGTCAAAAGAATGGGCCCTTTTGATAATTTCGTAGCACTTTCAAATGTTAGTTGGGTTCTCTAAGCTAGTGGTCATTTAAGGCCATGACCTTTGCATCATGGAAAACCCCCTTTGTAATAGTGTGTAGCACCCCTTACCACCACCATGGACTCCTCATAGGCCTACATGGTCATAGACCCCTCTAAACTACTAACCATGCATGCTTTTGATAATATAAGGCAGTAAAAACCAAGGGTTGAACCCTTACAACATAAGCCCAAAAAGGAATAGCAAAGGCTCACGAGCAAAAGGAGCCACCAAACCTGACTATAGCATTAACAACATTAACAACCGATAAACAACAGATAGTAAAAAGCAGCAGTCTAACAGCAGATAACCAAAAAGCTTAAAGAAACAAAGATAAGGAGAAACATCCTCCCAGCCTTTAGCCAGAAATTCCTAACAGCAGATAACCAAAAAGCTTAAAGAAACAAAGATAAGGAGAAACATCCTCCCAGCCTTTAGCCAGAAATTCATAAATCTTATCAAACTCTTTAACTTTCTCTTCATCCGCGCCATGGTCAAGGGTGTCGTGTTCCTGCAGTAGAGTCAAATTGAGCATAGCCGAGCGGTAAAGCATAATATTTATAAAACATCTCATAGCTCAAACCTTTTGCTCCAGGGATTCCACATGGCCTCTTAGAATAGTAATTTCATCCTCCTGACCGTCGCCTTCCTCCACAATCATCCTCTCCCCCTCTTGAGCAATATCATCAGGTCCAATTTCCCTACCATCAGTATCCTCATCTTGCGTCTCTTTTTCCTCCACCCCTTCAGTCTCCTTAGAGATCTCTTGAACCTCAATGTCTTCACCTTTAGACTTCTCATCTTCCTAAGTGGAAGACCCAGAATCACTTTCAGAATAATCAATCAGTTCTGCCAGACCTTCTGACACCTGAAGAAAAACCCTCATTCTTAGCTTTGACCGCAGTTTTAGCTTTGGCTTTTTTCGGTGGTCCCTCACTGTCACTGATTTGATTCTTATGGGCCCCCAATATATCCTCCACTTCGGTAACCTCCATAGTAGAAACATCTCCTTAAATTTTTGTTTCCTCCCTTTCACACTTCCTTTGGAGGTAGGAGTATGAATGTCCTTCCCAGTATTCTCCTCCAGGGATTTAGAAAAGGAAACCCCTTTTCAGTTTCTGATTGTTAGGGGTAGAATGACAGGGCTCCTTAGAAGATATAGCAGCTCTGGGGAGAATATCCACAGGGATTTCAACAATTGTGGGTTGAATTGGTTTTGGCGGGTCCAAGGCGAGATGAAACTTATACAAACAATGGATAAGGCCTTGGTGAAGGGGAACCGGATGCTTTGAGGGTTTCTTGTCCAACTTAGCTTTCATATGGTGAACAGAGTGTTCTAAAGAAGACATAAAATAAAAAGGAAAGCTAATAAGAGCATTTCGCCTAAAATGGTTATGAAGGGGAAGGTGATAATTATAAAACCTGGTAAAACATCCTTCCAGGGTGAAATATTTCATCAAAAGGTAGCACATCTCATCCCATGGCTCTGGTAGCTTTACACGATCAAACCCTCCTTGATAAGGGACAAGTTCCTCCCCCTCACCCAGAAAAAGCTTCTGATTGTGGTGGTCAGCAACCTTAGCCTTTCTCTTCAGTTTCATGCCTTTCATGGAAAGGCCAGTAGCCATCGCGATGACTTTCTCTAAAATTTCAAACCCTATCTTGCTAATTTTAACTCTGTAGTTATCCCACGACAGGGCACACTGCACATAAAGGTTTTCGTCATGACCATTGAGGCTTTCAAGGAAAGGAATAATGCCTCCTTTACAGTAGTGCCACACAACAGCATTATCCTTGAATTCACTTCAAGAGATGGGTTCAGTGAGAATTTTGTCCCCCCCATGATCGCCTTTCCTTCAAACCCACAGAGCAGAGGAGAATAGCACTTAGGAAAATCGCTGCGTCTTTCACTTTCTTCAAAGTACCCATGAGTATTAACTCCTCTAGCGTAAAGAAGCATGAATATGAATTAATTACGAACATTATTCGGCATCCTTAAGTCATCATTACTTAGATACGCCTCCTCATTCTCCAATCGATGTGAGTCCTTCCCATGCTCCAAAATCATACATTTAAAATTTCTATCAACATCAAATAGGCAACTCAACTTATCACAGGAGATCATTAGTGCCAAATTGGCATTTGTCAGAAAAGTACACTGCATCATAATTACAATGTCCTTAATCAGTCATCTCATATTGCCACAAGAGATCAGTTGTACCAAGTTGGCATTCACATGTGGCATCATTGGAAAGTCATCTCTTTTTGAATTAACTCCCCTAGAGCACGGGGGATATTAATGTATTGGTGCCAACATCGCCAATTTTTGAACTGCTGACCATGATTAGCAAGAGCATCAACAACTTTATTCTCCTCTTTGTAGATGTGAGAGAAATCCACCTAAGTAATACTCTGAATAAGAATTTGTATATTAGAAATGATATCCTTAAGCTACTACCCACACACTGAAACCTTGGTAACAGTATCAATTACAAGTTTAGAGTCTCCCTCTATATGCAAATTTTGTATACCCAACGTGATTGCCAATTTAACACCCCATAAAAGTGTTGAAGCCTCAACAAAGTAGCAACAAACTCCCCTATGTCATTCCTGATAACCCCACCACCACTAGCCTTACCATTAGATTTTGAAGCCCCATCAAAATTTAATTTGAACCAACCAGACTTCAGGGGGTCCACCTAGTATTTAATCTTAGGAGCTTCTTTGAATTGTCAAAGGCATGGATTTGATTAAGTATCCCCCAATTAGCAGCCATTCTTTCCTCTTGTTGGGTGAGAGGTTTGTCAGCAGTTTTGAAATGAGAAGTGGTAACACTTTCAATAAGGCTCTTAGAGAAAGACTGGTAAACTTGAGAACAATCTTTGACAGATTCTCTCAAAATTATGTTATTCCTTTCCTTCCACAGTGTCCAACCAATAAAGGGAAGGGTTTGGTTCCAAAGCTCCACTAACCAAGGTTGAGAAAATGTAGGAACCTAGTTAGTAATGACTTCCTTAATATCTCTACTGCAGACCCACTGTAATCCAAAGTTCAGAAGCACTCTACTCCATATTTCTTTGGCAAACTCACAATGCAAAATCAAATGAGGAATAATTTCCTCTTCCTTAAGGCACAAAACACATCTATTAACCAGAGAAAAACCCCTTCTTTGAAGATTATCTTGAGTTAAAATCTTATTATGGGCCACAGACCACTAGAACATATTGACTTTAGGAATAAGTTTGTGGTTCCAAACTTTCCTCCAAAGCTTGTCACTGTGATCATCTGAAATTAGCAGATGGTAAGCAGATTTGACAAAGAAGATACCTCTTTTATTTGCAGTCCAAAGTAACTCATTAGATCTAGGAAAGAGAGGAATTCTAGTTCTCAACAACATCTGCTGAATAGAATTCATTCAAGGGAGAAGCTCAGGACGATTGGTATAACACTCAAGAAGGTTTTTCCAATGTCTAACTCCATTCCCTTGTTGGATATAATGGCAAACTTTAGTACCAAAATAGTGTTTGGCAATCTAAGCAATAACCTCATTACCCTCTTGGATAGAAAGAGCCTTGTCAGCCACCCATGGATCCTCCCAAAAATTTATGAGGTTGCCATCCCCCAGTTTCCACTTTAGCCCCTTTTTTATTAAGCTTCTAGATTTGATCATTTTGTTCCAAATCACTGACCCCTGAGGGAGACCCTCCTGATAAAGGAAGTTATAGTTATCAACACCCTGTAAATACTTAGCTTGCATAATTATCCCCCATTCTTTATTGTTGCTGATAAGATTCCAATTGATTTTGGATAAAAGGGCTTTATTCATACTTTTTATAGCTCTAATATTCAGACCACCATGAGTTTTGGGAAGGCGGACCCTCTCCCATTTGACCAGAGACATTCTCTTCTTCTCTTCCACACCTGTCCATAAGAAAGTTCTTTGGATCTGTTCCAGTTTGTTAGCTATATACTTGGGCATTTTATAGAGAGAGAAAGTAAGTGGGAATACCTTGAAGAGAGGTCTGAAGAAGTTGCAATTTACCAGCACTACTCAGAAGTTTACCTTTCTAGCCAATCAACTTCTTTTGAGTTCTTTCCAAAATACTATTCCAGAAACCTGGAGTAACTTCCTTGATAGTTAAAGGGAGGCCAAGGTAAACTAAAGGAAGATCAGCAGTTGCACAACCAAGGATGTTAATAATTTTCCTCTGTAGGTCTCCCAGAGTGTTGAAGAAATAAACATTGCTCTTATGGAAGTTGATGTGTTGACCAGAAAGCTTGGCATTATCATTGAGGATATTTCTCCAACTATGGGCTTCCAAGACTGAGGAGATGCCAAAAAGGATGGTATCATCCATCAACTGTTGAACAGACATAGGTGGGAGAGAAGAAGCTGGTTTGATCCCCACAATTTCCTTAGAAAGAACCTTAGAATGAACATATCTCCCCAGAGCCTCAGCCAACATGATAAAGAGATAGGGGAAAGAGGATCTCCCTATCTAATAACTCTAGTAGGAGAGAAAAAACCTCAAGGAATCCCATTGACAAGAACTGAGAACTTAGTAGTGGTAACAGCTTCCCGGATAAGGAGGGACACTTTCTCATTGAAACTAAACTTCTGAATAACTTTAAATAAAAACTACCAGGAAACTCTGTCATAAGCTTTAGATATATCAAGTTTGAGGACCATACCTAGGATCTAGCTTTTCACCATTGAGTGGATAGTTTCATGAGTGGCTAAAACAACATCCAATATTTGCCTTCCAGGAACAAAGCCTTTTTGAGAAGGAGAAATGATTTTGTCCAGCAAGGGTTGGAATCTATAAATAAGCAGTTTGGTACATAACTTATAAATGGTGTTGCATAGACTTATAGGTCTGAAATCAGCAAGCAACTCAGGGTTGGGCTTCTTAGGGACAAGAACAATAAAAGTATTGTTAATCTATTTTAGGAGTTTTCCCATTCTGAAGAAGTCTCTTACAGTAGTTGTAACATCATAGCCCACAATGTCCCAGAACTCTTGAAAGAATAATGGAGGGAAACCATCAAGGCCTGAGGCTATAAAGGGTCCCATAGAGAATAAAACTCCCCGAACCTCTTCCTCAAAAATAGGTTTCAGAATTTCAACATTATCCTCCTCTGTAATCAGGGAAGGAATATTATTGAGGAGCTAATCCATTATCTGCCTATTATTAGCATTGACAACTTGTTCTGACAAGTTCTGAAAGAAGCTAGCTGCATGATTACCAATCTCATTGTCATTAGTGATTACAATACCATCTTCCACACACAATTTAGAAATCGTATTAGATTTCCTATGTTTCATAGCTGAAAGGTGGAAAAAAGTAGTATTGCGATCCCCTTCTTTGAGCCACTGAACTCTAGATTTCTATTTCTAGAAGAGTTCCTCTCTGTTCATAAGGTTCTTCCATTCTGTAATTAAGTTGTTTTCAGATTGGGTAGTATCCTCGGCAGAATCTCCTTGAGCTATTCTATTTATTTAGTAGGCATAGTGGTTTGCATGGTGTTTAATCAATCAAGACTTTCAACATTTTTAGCAATGCATCTCTTTATATTTGGTAGCAAGCTAAATCTGGTAGCTTCCATAGACTTGGCGTCTTTTACAAAATTTGGTAGATTCCTTTATATTGAGTAGCTTCTCCAAATTTGGTAGTTGTTCTACATTTAATAATGTTTTGACAAGTTCCTAAATTTGGTGGAATTTTCCAAATCTGGTGGAGGTTTCTAAATATGGTTGTGCTGATAAAATTGTTCACATGGTTCTATCCCCTTGGTAAGTACCTTGCATAGAAATGGCATATATTTTATCTAAATTGTTGGATTTTCAACTTCTTATAGGTGCCAAAAAGCCTCTGAGCCTTAAAATCTAATGTAATTTGTTTTATCTTGTTTTGATTAGATTTGTTGTAAATTGTGTTGGGAAAGGTGTGTCAACACATTTTCTATTATATTCTTCTATTGTGCAAGTTGTTTCATTATATATGTGCTTTGAAATCTAATTTAGGTCTCTTCTTTGGCATGTGTACATATGTCCCACAATTGGAAGCCTTGATATGTTGCAACAAAGGATTCTTTCTTAACCAAGACTCATTAGGGGTTTTGTCCACAAGACCTAAAGTATGATACTTGTTAATAAGGTAACAAGTTGTGCTCATAGCTTCTACCTAGGATTTCTTCTCCAAATAGACTCCATTGAGCATGTCTTAGTTCTCTCCATCGATTTCTTATTCAATCTCTCTGCAACTCCATTCTTTTGAGGGATATATGGAGTTCTCTTATGCCACATAATACCATGTTCCTTGCAAAAGCTACTGAACTCTATTAAACATAATTATTCACCATTATCTATCCTCAACACCTTGATCATCTTTTATGTTTGGTTCTCAACAAGAGCTTTGAATTCTTTGAACTTAAAGAAGACCTTAGATTTGTACCTAAGGAAAAATACCTATAATTTCCTCGAGAAGTCATCAATAAAAGTACATAATATATAGGGATTTTTTTAGAGATGCTACATACACAGGACCAAATACATTATTAATCAAATCAAATCTAAAATCCCTAAAAATCTAATAGAGGTCAAATACAACTTAACTTGATTTTGTTTTCCATATACACAATGTTCATAAAAATCAAAATCTAGGAAACAATCAGTTATCCCTTCTACTAAGTTTTTACATTTCAAGGCATTTAGACCTTTCTCACCAATGTGTCCCATACACTTGTGCCACAACATGGTCTTCTATATTGAAATCTTATGATTCCTAGATTAAAATATCTTAAAACTTTTACCTTTTATGATGTTAGCATCCAAATGGAATAGTTCCAAAGCGAACTCCATTATCCAATATCATGGCCACATGCACTATGTTGTGTCCATTTTTATTGAAAACCACTTGCATACCAACATCATTCAATTTACTTACAAAAAAAAAGTTTCTCATCAAACCTGGAATGTGCAAAATATTGGAGAGGGTTTTGATCCTTCTGTGTCTATCTTATCCAATGATTTTGGGAGAAAATTTATCTCCCAAGTATACACGTCTACCATCAAAGCTGTCATAATCCAAGAATCACTCCTTGTTGGGAATCATGCAAAAGGAGGCTCCATAATCAATCAACCATGCACCCTCACATGCATACATAGCATGGGCTAGAACAAATGCATTACCACCATCATTATTAGATGGTCTCAAGTTTGAATCATCATTAGAATATTTCTTTGTCTTATTTTTCATGTAGTCCTTCTTGATGTACCTGATCTTGGCACATTTCCAACATTTTACCTTAGATCTTCTAGGAGTTTGAGATCTCCCCTTAGACTTATCACACTTCTACTTCTTTCCCTTACCCTTTTTCTTTGCATGACCTCTAATAATCAAAGCATTTTTGATATATTTTGATGCTATCTACCTCATATACTCAGCTTGAGTAATGCACCCACCACCTTATCAAGATTCAACTTTGAGATGGTGCTACTAATTGTCATTACCAAGCCATCCCATAAATTAGGAAATGAACACAAGGGGTTTGCATTGGTCCTCATCATCCATATTCACATCTGTAGATGCTAATTATCTCCCCATGATATTGAACACATTTAGATGTTCTCTCACATAGTTTCGTCACTCATCCTCAAGGAGTAAAGCTTCTTCCATTGAAAAAACTTGTTTAGTAGAGACTTTGTTTGATACAAGTTCCCCCAATTTCTTCTAGAGACTCTTAGTGGTATTTTCTCCTACTACATTCAAGAGCACTGAATCTACAAGGCTCTTTGTTTTTTTTTCATCAACAACCTAGTTTTATCTTTCATGCTAGGTGGTTTCTAGATCTAGAAACTACTACCCACTAATCTCTATAAAAAAATAGATTCTCCATCTTAAGCTTCCATAGAGCAAATTTTGTTCCATTAAACTTCTCCACTCCATTCTAGAAGTGTTTTCCATATATGTTTCCTAAAATAAAAGATTAACTACAAAACTCTCACTTGAGAAAGGATTAATACAAAAATAGCCTTACTCCTCCCACAAATATAATAAGCTAGCTAGGTTCTAAATACCAAATGAAAGGATACACATGCTACAAATCCTATTTAACTATATGAGGAAAGTATTACAAGTTTTTCTATCTATGTACATTTCAACAAAGATTTGACATATAAGTAGCACATAGAAAGAGAAGAATAATATAAGAATATAGAACAATCACAAAACAAGTGACACCAAATGTACCCTAGAAAAACCATGCAAAGGAAAAAACCTAGACTTCAAAGCACTACACCCAATGTATTAATGAGCAACAAAAGTTATAATACAATATCAGGGTCTATGTGCTTCAATGAGGTCCACACTTTGAATCTGGAGGAGTTATAACAACATACCCTACATGAAACTAGACATATAATATTCATACCAAGCCATATATATATAGGCTAAGGAGACCCAAGAAACTAATAATAGTTTTCCAAAACCATGGGGCTTAAAAGGACATGGGCCAAAATTAAGTCCAAGTGGTTCATATTCAACCCATACCCCACTCTAAAAGTAACTCCACAATTAGAATGTAACCCATGTTTAATTGTTTTGAACCCTATGAATAGGGTATCCGAGTGTAACTCTCAAGTGCTCCAACATGAGGTAATAATTACATTTACACCTTTTAAACACACAGCTATAAATAACTAGTCAAAGATGCTAGTCTAGACCACCTACTAACCCCCCATTCAATGACTTATTACAACTATTATAAGACCAATGGCACATGATGGAGAGTGCCAACTATGAAAATTTATGACTCTAAGCAAAATATTGAAGACAACAAGCAAGCATGCAATAAACCTAGGTTGATGTGCTCTGATGTAATGTTCTACTACTATGATGCTCTAAAAAATGCTCTATCTATAAAACCTAGCATGTTCCTTTTAATAACTCCTAGATTATTTCAAATGAATGAATGAGTGTCTTTATATAGAACAATCAAGTCCACAAATCAACCAAATGTGTGTCAGGCCGACTCACAATGGCTTGTGAAATGGTTAGCAAGGCATGAACAAGGGTCAAAAGGTTTAGGCATCAAGAATACAAATTTGGAGAAGGAGATTGAGGTGTGTGATATCATGGGCTATATTTAGGCAAGAATATACCACTTGTAAACTAATTCTTACATTTAACTCACTCAATTAAAGTGAACCCAAAACATTTTAAAAAAAAGAACAAATATATAATTTTGGAAAGACTCTGTGCATTTAAGGCCCAATATTTTTAAAAGTTTAACACTAGTAGTTGTGACTTTAAGGTTGTTAGTATTGACTATAAGTACTAATAATTGAATGAAATGTGCCCTTTAGATCTAAAAAACAACCAATCATGTGATGCCACATCAACACACCAACAAAACATGGCTTAATGCACACCTATTGGTCCACCCTTTTTTGGGGGGAACTATTTGACACCTCAACAAAAAGCATGCTGATGTGGCATCATATTTAATGATGTGGCCCTAAAACCTTAGACTGTAAAAATTTTGCTACTATAAAATTTTGGAGTGATTTGAAATTGCCACATATAAATTTGAGAGGCGTGAAGTTAGGGTGCTCAACTATTTGATCCTCTCCCCTAATATTTAAACATTTATAAATTATTATCTTTTAGATTATATATGTTTACAATCATTTATATGTTCGATATATATTAAAAAATTTGTAAACTCACTCATTCCATTACATCTACTCCACCACTCTCATTGTATTAAGCCTCTTGACATAAAAAGTCGAGTACTTTATTTGGCCGATAGGCCATTTTATATGTGCACACATCTTGTAACTGCCAAATTTTGGTAGTCCTTCAAATTTTTTTCCTCCAAAATTAAAAAAAAAATAAAAAACCTGCTAGACATAAATCGTCATCCATTAATTTTAGTGGAACTAATTTTAGTTTATGAGAATATGGATGATGGAAATGAAGGTGGAAGAGTCATGGTGGACGTTACAAGAAGGAGAGATAATGGAATGTTCTTTTCTATATATTTTCATGTTTAGCCTCTGGAATAGGAGGCAGATTTGGGAAGGATTCTGTTTGGGAATATGGATTGTGCAAGTTTTGCATGATTAATCTGGCATCAATTCCATAATCAGTTTTGGATTTTGGGTATAGATGTAATTGTCTTCTTTTGTTGTGGGAATTTAGATGTTATTCATTTTGGGTTTATTGGGTTTCTCTGTGTGTCTTGCAAGAAGTTCTTCATTGTTAAGATTTCTGCATCTAACCCAATAGTCAATACAAGCATGCGTGTCTTGCAACAGAGGAGGAATCCTGAATTGTTATCAGAACTTTGTATTGGTGTGTTTTTTTTTGTGTTGGATTTTGAAATTTCTAACATCCTCCAACCGATGAATAAATGGTGAAAAGTAGGAAGGGGTATTTGGTGGGTTTGACGGTGCCGCCAAGCCCAGTAGCGGCTCCTTTAGGTTATTACTTGCTCACCGTCGTCAATGCAGGCATTCCTAGCAAGCCCGAGTGGATTAGAAACAAAAGCAAAGCTCTAGAGTTTAATCTTTCTCCGCCGCCACAGAGACTCTAGGAAAAGAAAAATCAGGTTCCTTCTGCGGCATAAGATGTCAGAAGTGTGATGTTAGTAAAGAAAGTGAAATGTAGATGGAAACATTTTCTATTGCTTTTTTTATCTCATGTTATACTGAGTTCCTTTAAAGGCCTACATATGTTTTATCTCATGTTCTCTTCTGGTTTGAAAAACTAATCAACCACTTAAGCATAGAAATATCAGGAAAGATGGATATGATTAGCTGATAAAAGTACTAGGTTTTTCCATTAGTTCGTATTACTAGTATTAAACATCAATCGACCAATTCGATCTACATTATTATTGTTAAAGGAAATAAATGGAGACCCTTTTAAAATTCAATCAGAGTTAATAATTAATTTTGTTTTCAAGGCACTCCCATCCAGGGCTTAAATTTGATGGTTGTATGGTAGTATTTAGATATTTTAGTCCTAAACTATAATTAAAATTTTAGGAAGACCATATCATTTGAAAGGGAAAATTTCAAGTAAACTATCAGTATTTCTATGTAATTATTCCTATATATACTTTTTTTGTTTATATATTTCCTAAAATAAATAAGTTTTAATATTTGAAAAGCAACTTCAAATAGATGACCTCACAAAAAATTTGCTTGTCAGGCAAGATCCACTCTCAAATTTAGGGCCTCCTATCTACTTTTTCAAAAGTTTTTGTAGATGATACAATTAGATAGTGCATTTCTAAAATTGTCCCCTAAGGAAACATTAATATTACACCTATAAAATCTTTGTTCATTCATTTGCTATAATAACGTTATGAATAAATAAAATTTAACATAAGTAAGTCAATTTTAATGAAAAATACTAAAATATTATTCAATTAATATAAAATTAATAATATATTTTGATTAATCAAAAAATTGATTGGGTCATAAGTTGTATTTCAATTTATGAGACTAGTGATTGGGTCATAATAATTTTGACATATTAATACAGCTACCATATATAAATTATATCCTTTAGTTTATCATCTTTGATAAATTTAGATATATTAATATACTTTATATTTTAATATATAAATTATATCTTTTAGTTTATCATTTGATAAATTTAGATATATTAATATATTTTATATTTTAATATTAATCTTAAAATATTAAAAAATATTTAAAACTAAACAATAGTTATAAGTTTTTTACAATGCATATTACTATTTTTTAATGTTTAGTGGTTTTTTCTTTAAATTTAAATTAGGTAAGTTTTTTTAATGTAACTTAGAAATTAGAATTGAAATTTTTACTAGGCTATTTTTAAAAGAAATTGATACACCAATATTTATTTTAATCTTAAAAAAACTGCATTTTGCTAACAAGCATCATTCATTGTTGCATTCTATTCAGATATATAAAACCAACAATTTACATATACGATAACAATTTACATCAGTTTAAAATTTGTTCACAATTCACATAGCCTTGCTTAGTATTGTTGTTATGTGGACAAATACTATTCTTATGTGTGCAACTATTAGGGTGGTATTGTATATGCATTGCAATACTTCATATTATATGTTTGTCTTATGACAAATATAAAAGGTGAGTACAATAAATACCTGTATTTTTTCATGAAATGTAAAAGGTTGTAAAAAAAAATTTATGATCATTTAAATATTTTAAATAAGAATGTGTTGTTTTTAAAAAAGTAAAATTCATGGTCACCAAAAGGTATTGAGATCATATAGGTTGCATATAAGTTATATTTTAATTAAGAATATGATGTTGTTCAAACAACAAATGATAACTTTTTGTTCAACTACTAGGGATTCCATGATAATTTTTTGGTCAAATATTTAAAAAATTATTTTAAGGATGCTTCTATTAGACACGCTGATGTGGTGAGTTGTGTGATGAGTCACACCTCCAAACTTTAGGTGTAGATAGATAAGAGTCAATTTTAATCTCTTCTTGATCTCGAAAGTTTGTACTCATTTTTACCTTTGATGAACTACATTGCTATTTCATAATAAGTTCATGTCTTGAAGTTTGAGGATAATAGTTTCTTTTAAATTAAGTGGGTGATTAAAGAAAACTATCTAATTCTATACTTGCTCATGAGATATGCACTATCTTCAACTTCAACATAATGGTAGTTCATCTTGTGCTTAGAATGATATTGTAAGCATAAGGAAATAAAACTAATTGCATGAATCTTGAGGAACATAATTTATAGAATCCTACATATAACTATATATTTCATCATTACGCAATTTCAAACAATACAAGGTTAAATACAACTACTTTATAGAAGCCTACATATAACTATATATTTCATTATTACATAATTTTCAAACACAAGGTTACCTACCACATGTGAAGTGTTCATTACAACAAACATAATTGCAAATAAGTTTAAGACCTACTCCATTCATGCTTCATAAATTCCCACTAACAAATGAAGATAATAACAAGTTTAGTTGCATCTATCTATAACTCATTTTCTTCCAACTACTGCTATAAAACACTAAAATTCACACACACACACACACACATAATAAGAATATCAAATCTAAGTGAAAAGTAATATTCAAACACACTTCATATAAAGTGAATGTCAAAGTTAGTTCAAACACTCACACACACAAAAAGTGAATGTTAAATTTCAAGTACACACTTCACACACACAAAAGTAAACATAATTCAACATGGGCCAATTTTCAATTGACACTAAGTGAATGTGAAATTTCAAACTTACCTAAACACAAAAAAAATATGAATCCACAATTAACTCAAAAAATTTAAGGTGATGTCAAAGTTCAAACATATGTTTCCCATAAGCAAAGTGGATACCAATACACAAACAATAAGTGGCTCAAATCCAAGTGAATGTCAAAGTTAGTTGACACACACACACAAAGTGAATGTGAAATTTAGTTCATACACATTTCATACACACAAAGTGAAATCTAAACTTTTTTGTAAGTTTTTTTTTAACAAAGCTTCATTAAAACTCTGCAAGTGAAATACACATTCCATACACACAAAGTGAATTTCAAACGCATTTCATACATACAAAGTGAATTTAAAAGCTTCATTAAAACTCCACATTTTTCTATGAAATTTAGTTCATACACACAACATAAATGTCAAAAGCGCACTCAAATAATAAATGGATGTCAAAATTCAAATGCACACTTCACACAAACAATAAATGGATGCCAAGACACTAAACAAAGTGAACTCCAAAATTCAAATAAATAAATGGATGCCAAAGTTCAAACACACATGCCAAAGTTCAAACACACATATAAAGTGAATGCCAAAAGTTCAAACAATAAGTGCATGCAAAGGAATGCCTAAAGTTCAAACACACTTCAAACAAACAAAAAGTGGATGCCAAACTGAAACACACTAAACAAACAAAATTCAAAGACACTTTAAACAAATAATCAATGAATGTCAAAATTTAAGTGCACACACAAAGTAAATGCCAAAACACAAACACACACTTCATACAAAAAATAAATGCAAAAAAAATGAATTCAATTTTAAACATACAAAGTGAATCAATGCCAAAGTTCAAACCCATACTTCACACAAATAATAAGTATATCAAATTAAAGTGAATGCCAAAGTTGCAATAAATAGATTCCAAAGTGAAACACATTAAATAAACATGTATAAAATACAACTTACAAATAGTATAATACTAATTATGACAATGTTAATAGATTGCATTGTGGTTGAATGAGAGGCCATAGTTCTCAGTATTTCTTTATGAATTAGTTCTCTAATAGTTCATTCACAATTTAGTTCATGTGGTTATTCATTTAATACCATTGCATTATTTTTATTTACAAAAAAAAAAATTGATTTCTTATAATATTTATAACCTTGTCCACCAACTATTACATGTAATGACTTTCCGGTGAAAATATAAATATAATCTAATATAACAATAGGCCTATAAATATTTGTGCCTATAGACCATTTGATAACACCTTTGATGCTTTTACTAATTATTTTACTGAAGAATTGAAAGGCATACAAGTCATTCAACTGTCGTTTGGCAGGGCATAAAGAGCCCTCCAACTTCCTTTATCATATTCTCTTAAATTCGCTCTTAAATTCGCTGATATGTAAATAACTTTCTTGTACAACTCGCCTTTGAAAGGTATACGAACTGTAGTAGTTAGTACTACGTTTGAGGAACTTCTTTTTTGGGCAGACGATAAATATTTTGATTTTTTTTCAACCTGTTTTATCGGATAATGCACCACCAGTAATGGATTTTTACTGGGAATTCAATTTGTCAAATTCATCCTGTTTTAAAAACTTTTTGTGAGTTCTGTTTTGAGAAGTGAAATCTGATCTATAGTCCGAAGGGTCGATAGTACTGGAACTTTTAAATGCTCTTTCAGTCGTCTATGATATTGATATTTAACTTTTCCCGTTTCTTTGAAGTTCGGCATATCAGGGAAGAAGATTTAAGGATTTTTTTTAATTATTATGTTTTAATCAAAATTAATTTGGTGTTCAACGACAAGTAAAGAATGGCGGGTTACAGTTTAAGTTGTCTAGGGGCTCTCAATCAATTTGGCGCGTAAGGATGATCTTTATCAATTATTTATTGATAAAAGAATATGTACTTGCTATTGGGACAAAAAAATGACTGTAACCATTCATTCAACAATAAAATAAGTTATGGTTTGATGGTAGACAATAATAATTGTTATGCTGTACACAAAACTTAGAAGACACTCAGAAATGACTCCAGTAAACTGTTATATAACTTGGAGCTCTTAAAATAACCAAAAACAAAACCTCGACGGAATTTAAAATTCAACACCATTAATTTTGAAATGAAATGAAAGACTTCTAATCACGTTCATTGGGCCAAATAGTGCAAGGGATTAAGAGAAGAGCCATGGCTTTAAAATATTTTTGAATTCTTTTTTATGTTAGATCTTCTACTAAGCATATTGACCAAGATACCAGCAGCTTTTAAAATTGGAAGGATCCATGGTATGGCTCTCAAGAGGGGCCAAAAACAACCAAAAACAAAACCTCTGCCTCGTCCCTTAGGAATTCAAAATTTGACACCATTAACTTTGAAATGAAATGAAAGACTTTTGACTACGTCCACTGGGCCAAACAGTCATTAGGAATACAAAATTTGACACCATTAATTTTAAAATGAAATGAAAAACTTTTAACCACGTTTACTGGGCCAAACAATCTAAGAGACTAAAAGCCATGACTTAAAAATATTTTTAAATTCTTTTTGATGTCAGATCTTCTACTATGAATCTTAACCAAGAAACCAGTGATTTTGTGAAGCCATTTTGTGAAGCCTTGCTTAGTGGAATAACTGATTTAAACTGCCCATTTTTGCGGAAACAAAATCTTTTCAAAAAATTTGTGCCTAAAAACAGGTACATATTTTAAACACGTTAAATCAGCGATTTGCAGAGATTAAAGTTGGAAGCGTGGAATGTTTTTTTGCAGAGGTTATTATCATTATCTTGAAGGCGAAAGCTTCAAAATGTTGAGGTAACCAAAATAATATGAAGAAAGAACAATTTGTACATTCCATAAATTTTGCTAAACATAATCCAAAATACAATGCACATGTAAGTTTCGGACTTCTTTCAAATCAATAAATGCCACCAGCAGCTTCCAGTCTACATGCCGCAGAATAATCGTCATCAATAAACGCCCCTGGGCTGAAGATATCCCAAGCGCTGGCTGCATCGTCTTCAGAAAATTGCGTGTAGGCGACAAAATCGTCCTCAAACTGCCAGTTGCCAAGAAAGCTCTTCAGTTCTGCATTTTGGGCAGAATCCAAACCAGAAATAGAACCCTCATTTAAAGAAAAAGAAGCAGGTTGAGCGTCTGAATTGAGAAGAGGAGTAGGCGGAAGCCCAAGCTCATCATCTGAGGCTCCCAACAGATATTCCACATCAATCCCGCAGCAGTTGGTCATATCAGATGCCACAAAATTTTCTCTGCTGAGTCCACCGGAACCCTCATAATAAGATGAACATTTCACGCCAATTTCTTCCTCGAGACTTCTCATAACTCCATTAACAACCTCCTGGATTTCTTCCTCAAGATTTCTCATTCCACTAACAACCTCCTCAATTTCTTCCTCCACGCTTCTCTTAACTCCTCCAACAATCTTCTCGCTCTCAAAGCACTCTTCTTCTTCCTGGAATTTATCCTCTTCCAGCAAGTGCAGGATCTGTTGCTCTCCATGAAAACGCTTAGGAGAACCCTGCAAAGGCTCATCCTCTCGACTGCGTTTATTCAGCAGGCCAGACATGATTCTTATCACAGGAAATGAAAACAAGTAAATATTTGCAGAAAGCGGATTTTACAGCGCTTGCGCGTACAAATTTCAAAGGCAAGCTTGAACGGATGAGGATACGATGGAATGAGAGGCAGATAGATATACAGATATATATATATATACAATGTGTATATCACAAACGGAAGTTGGAACTTGGAACGGTCTGTGAGGCGTCGATAGTGATAGAACAGTAAATGAGCAAGGTGGGCCATACCCAAGTCATTTCAGAGACTTTGGAGGACAAGTGTCGCATTAAAGGTTGTTGTTCAGAAATCACTTGAAGTCCGTGTGCGTGTGCATCTACCGTCGTAAAGTAGTTTTCCATGTGGCAGTTGAGTGTAGGGTTATCTATAGTCAGTTACTTCCTCCACCTTATATTCAAGAAACCAGTGAATACGCCGTTGATTTTAATAATGGCAATGACCACCACACCAAACAGTGCGTTCGGCGCTGTTTCCGTTTTCAACCCGTTCATCGGTGACTACAGATGTCTATGTCCCAGCGGCCAGCGGGTCATAGAATCCTTATCATAACTACAGATTTTTTTGAAGAACGTAATATTGGAGGGTTTAAATAAAAAGTAGCCGGTTAATATTTATTATTAAAAAATCATTTTTCAAGTAATTAAAATACATGTTACCTATAGCGCACCACCAACCACTAAATTTCATCTCTTTTTTTTTTGGAAATAAGCCCGATGGTGAACTGGCCACAAAGGGTCAGTAGTTTAGTTGGTAGAGCACTCTAGCACCAAATGGAAGGTCCTAGGTTTGACTCCTAGCTGGTCCATGAAAAGTTTAACATGGTATCAGAGCCAAACTAGGAACCCCAAGCACCTGAAGTGTGGCTTAAGGGGGGGTGCTGGAAATAGGCCACACCTAGACCGATAATGGACTGGCCACAAAGGGTCAATAGCTCAGTTGGTAGAGAACTCCAGCAACAAATGGAAGGTCCTAGGTTCAACTCCTAGCTAGTCCATAAAAAGTTTAACAATAACTAGGTATACCTAGACTATTGATAGGTTTAAAAGCTTCAACTCACAGTTGTTGATCCAGTTTTAGAGGGAGCCACCTATTGATGTCGTTGGATGACTTGATTGACACAAAATATACATATTCTGAGGAAGCAGCCAACGTTTCCCTTGGATTCGGTAGCAATGGAACACTCTTCCTTTCTTGTTAAGTAATGGAACACTCTTCCTTTCTTGTTAACACTTAAATTGATTTAGTCATCAAAGTGTTGTTTCGTGGTTGATCCAGTCTTAGAGGGAACCACCTATTGATGTTGTTGGATGACTTGATTGTCCAGTTTTAAACGAGTAGTCAGGATTCCGTCAACCAGAATTGACGCAAAATGTACATGTTGTGAGGAAGCAATCAACTTTTCCCTCGGAGTCGGCAGTAATGGTACACTCTTTCTTTCTTGTTAACACTTAAATTGATTTATTCATCAAAGTGTTGTTCCCCAGTCGAAAAATCATGTTGAAACTTGGATAAAAACGTCTAAATAGCCGCCAGGTTTAAAAACCATCCCAAGTTAAATGCGGGTTATCGGAGCCACTTGGTGTTACTTAAATTATTAAGTACAATTTGATTCAAATAAATTTAGAGCTCAAGTAATGAATGAATAGTAACAAATATGATAACTAATTGAGTGGTGTTAGGAATATAGTTTTCATTTTGATGGCAAAAGAATGATGTGTTGATAATGTATGTTCTAAAATACTATGTCCTTAGTTTGATAGATGTCTTGAAATCTATACTTGTGTTAAAAATTCTAAGGTTCAATCTAGAGCATTGTAGGTTCAATTTCAATCGGTATGGATTTGAACTCTAGTGTTGAGCTGAATTAGTAAAGTGCAAACTTCTAAAACCTATTCATCTTGATCTCTAATGTCTCATAAGCTAGTAAGAACTGTAGAGTTTATAAACACCTTAGTGGAATTTGCAAGATCGCTAGGTTCATGTTCTCCTAGGTTCAAGAGCGCTAGTAATGGTAGAGTCAAGATTAGATTATCTAATGGGAGGATCAAAGGTATCTTAGGAGTTCTACACATCTTGGTTTTGGCAGGGAACCTATTATCCTTCAATAAGATGAATGATGTGGGAGTGAAGGTGCAAGATGGTTTGCAAAGATATGGTGCTTGCAAAGGGAGTTTATGTTGGAACCCTTTTTCACCTTGATGCCAACACATAAATTTGGTGTAACAATTCTCTTATGCCTATAATGAAGAGATCTATAACACCTATACCTTTGGCATCAAAACATGTAGTAAAGAGATCTGTTGTATCCAATTTTAGTGGTCATGTAGTGTGGGTACCCAAGCATGCTCTTACCTCAGAGAGAAAGTTACCTATTGGGAAGATTATGTTGATTAGTAAATGGGCCACATCAGTGAAAAAGGTCTTAGTCAATCTTGCAGAGGGGCTGGTTGATTGTTCCCTAAACTTTGATTTCTATGAACATTGTATATATGGGAAATAAAATCATGTTTAGTTTCATTTGAGCTCTCATAAATCTATAGGGATTTTGGATCTTATCATAATAATGTTTTTTCTCTAGTTGATGTATCTTTACTTGCAAAATCTTTGTATTATGTGTCTTTATTAATGATTTCTCCAGGACGATGTGGGTCTATTTTTTGAATCATAAATTTGAAATCTTCAGTGTATTCAAAGAGTTTAAGTTTCTTGTAGAAAGCATGATGGAACGAAAGATCAAGGTGTTGAGAATGGACAATGGTGGAGAATATTGTTCATTCGATAAATTCTATAAGGACAATGGTATTACATGACAAAAGACAACTCTATACACCTGTCAATAGAATGAAGTTGTAGAGAAGATGAACATGACATTGATGGAGAGGGCTAAGAGTATGCTCAATGGAGTCAATTTGGATAAAAAATTCTAGGTAGAAGTAGTTAGCACTACATGCTACCTGATTAGCACGTCTCCTACAACAACACTTGTTGATAAAACCCTTATTGAGATTTGGATGGGCAAGAAGTCCCCACTCCAACAAATTCAAGTTTTTGGTTGTGAGGCATATATGCATGTGCCTAAGGAGAAGTAGTCTAAGTTGGATTACAAAGTTGTTAAGTGTATTTTCATCTACTATAGTGATGGTGTGAAGGGGCACAAGCTTTATGATCTTGTGACCAATAAGACTTTGTACACTTAGAATGTGATCTTTAAGAGATAAAACCTTCACCTAGGGTTGAGTGACTAGAGGAGACTACCATTTCTATAGTGTAGCTACAACCAAAGATCAAGGAGGCTACACTAGAGATTGAACTAGAGGTTCATGATAGATTAGATGAGAAGGATAGTACTAAGAAATTTGAACTCATAGGAGGGAGAACATCCACCTTGGATTTTGTGAAGATCCACTTAGTGAAGGACACAAATAAAGAGCTATAGCCCACCTAAATGTATTTTTACTTTGAGTACTAACACCAATGAGCCTAAAACTATAAATGAGTTAATGTATCTAATGAAAGTGAATATTAGAAGATGGTTATGGATGAGTAGATGGCGGCACTAGATAAAGAATAGTAAATGGGTCCTAGTTCATTTTCCCAAGACTTAGAAACATATTGGATATAAATGGTTTTTTAAGAAGTTCAATTCAAATGGTAGTGTTGAAAAGTACAAAGCAAGGATGGTTGTGAAAGGTTATTCCCAAATTGAGGGGATTGATTTTAGTGAAAATTTTCTCTAGTTGCTAAGTTGACATCCATTATATTTTTGTTATTTGTTGCTACAATTTTTTATCTTGAGATTGAGTAGATGGATGAGAAGACAACTTTCTAGCATGGTTACTTGGAGGAAGAGACCTACATGATGTAACTAGGGCACTACATGGTAAAGGGTAAGTAGTCATTAGTTTGTAAATTGGAGAAATCTCTCAATGGTTTCAAACACACCCATAATTTGGTACATGAAATTTGATTTTTATGTTTTGAAGTTGTGATTTGTGAGGTCCAAATCAAATTGTTGTGTTTAATATTGTAAGCAAGATGTTGATTAGTTATTGTTATCTATTTGTGTGTTGATGATATGGTTTTTAGGTAATAGTAAGGATATGATTAGGGACTTGAAATCACAACTTTCTATATAGCTTGATATGGACTTGAGGGCTACTAAGTTTATCTTAGGAATGAAGATCAAACAAGATAGAGCTAACAGAAAAATTTGGGTAAACCTTGAAGGAAGTATGTTGACTCTCTTTTGTGGCATTTCAACGCAATAGATTGCAAACCAATGAGTGTTCCTATTTCTATGGGAATAAAGCCATCAGTTGAGTAGTTGCTATCTACATCTAGTGAGATGGAGGATATGACTCATTTTCCTTATTCTATTGCAATTGGGGGGCTCGGGTATGTTATGGTCTACACTAGACTAGACATTGCCCAAGTAATGGGAGTCTTGAGCTATTTCATGGCTAATCTTTTCAAGGATCACTGTGTAGAAGTGAAGAGGGTCTTTAAATATTTGCATGGTACCTCAAAGTACTTTGTATGTTATCATGGAGACAATACCTTAGAGGACCTATATAACTCAATGGATATTTAGGGATATGTGGATTCAACCTGGGCAAGGGATGTTGATAGGAGGAGGTCTACCAGTGACTATGTGTTTATCCTATTCAGTGGCGTAATGAGTTGGATGTATAAATGGCAAGTTGTGGTCAATCTATCCACTATAGAGGTAGAGTACATAGCAAATAATCATGCATGTAAGGATGCTATTCAACTTCAAAGGCTATGTTCAGATGTTGGGTTGAGTTAGGGGGTAGTTAGAGTTTACTATGATAGCTAGAATGCCATTAGCATGGCAAAGAACCCAACTTTTCATCCATAGATGAAGCATAGTGATCAATATTTAGTATCATTTTGTTTGTGACATGGTGGAGGATGGGAGGGTGATTCTTGAATAGGTTGACTCTTTGGTGATTGTTGTAGATGTTGTGACAAAGCTAGTCAACATAGATAAGTTCAAATGGTGTAGCAAATCTACTGGTCTCATGACCCCTAGTAGCTAGTTCATAATGCGTTGTAGTTTACATTTTCTCTTGCAAGGTATAAGACAAGTGGGAGAATGTAGGGATATGTGTCATACACCTGGGAATCCCAATATTTGATTTAATATTAATTAATTTGTATTTATTATTGTACCACATAATTAAGGCATCCCACTTGGAGTGGCACTATGTGTCACTTGTTATTTGTATTAGGCAATTTGTAAGTCTCACTTATTATCATGGAAATTGCTACATGAAACCATGACAACTTGTTATGTGTGTAAGTGGTATTATAGAAAGAGCATGAAGAGAGGAAGTTAAGCGTGAAGTAAAAGAAAATCAAGGAGCATATTTCCAAAAAGGAGCATAAGACCAAAATCAATCACCCAAGTTGGAAAAGGAAGTTTCCATTTAACCATTACTCAACTCACCATGATTTTGGGTGTTGGATTTTGTGCCTAATTTGGGTGCCTAATTTAGCCCATGATTTTTAGCAGATAGTTTTAGTGTAACATGCCATCACTCATTACCCAAAATTAACCAACTTAATTACCATTAAGTACAAAGTCATGATTAACATAAACATAGTTAAGCAAAGTAATATTCTATATCATAATCAAAATCAATATGCATATCTTTCTGGATATTTCAAAACTGAAATTTGCAACAATTCCAAAGATAACATACTAGTGAATTCCTTTCACTATACATTTACAATGTTTTTCTCATAGCATTGATGATAATTTTACACATAATGTTTGACTATAGAGTCATATAAAAGAATGTACTGTATCTGGAACTTTGACATCTGTCTTCATAAGTCTCGACTTGTCTTATGCTTGAGAAGGAGAGCATCACCTGAGTGCACTTTTCCTCCAACCATAGACCAGAGGTCCCCTGCACAACTTCCTTCCTGGAAGCGGCCCTACCTTTCACGAAGGGTATAGATATAAGGAACTGATTGGTTTTCCATCTGAGTATCTAGTGTTGTTTCCTTCATAATACTTCACGGTCATACAACTATAGATCCACTCTAACTATGTATGACACTACTCGAAGCATTATGCCATCTAGAGCACAGTGAACTGACTAATGCATGCAGAGATGGATGTATTACTTTGGCCAAAGATTTATAGACATATACGTTTCACAATGAACGTAGTTGATTGGTCACACACCTCGACTCGACTTAGAAGCTGTCTCATCCTACAGTGATCATAATTTGATCTCTTTAGATCATAGAAAAGATGGGTTCAATTCACCCTTAGTCCACCTAGCTTGGACTTTTGACTCTGATTCCAGGAGTGCATTCATTATTTGTTTTGTGGTATTATGCAATAGGGAATTCTATGACTCCATGTCACCCTATTCTCGTACTTTTCTTTGCAAGATCATGGTTTTAGTTTTTAAGACCAACCCCTGTCTAAGCTACTACGGTTTCCTTGTTTCAAGGTTAACATCAATTCACATTGATTATGTCACACATCATTATGGTCTAATAAGTAGATAATATTAAATATACCTTTAGTCAAAAGAATTCAAAAGGGTTCTTGATACCCCATACTTCATTCATGAAACATCTCCATTCAAAAAGAAATGAGACCATAATACGTTTCCAATAATAAGTCATCATACTCAATTTCATGTTCTTTCCTACATGGAAATAAAATGACAGTCGAAGGTTATTCCCTTGACATGCAAGATTTGACATGCACTTAATGCAGTCTCTACATTGTTACCAATAAGAACTAGTTTTTCCTTCATGGATACTAAGAGTCTTGTTATTCTTATCCTATGTCAAGATTACACCCTAAGGTTTAAAAATGTTGTCTTATATAAACAAACAAATGTTTCACTTCTTATTTCATGTGCCTCGAAAGCCACCATGGCACGAGCACTATCAATAACATTGACTTTCAAGAGTGTCTCTTCATTGTATTATGTATGACCATCGTCCTTACTATTGTCTTGAGTTTCTAAAATAAAAACATTGGCTCACGGCCTACTCCCATAGTTTAACATTACAGTATACATGGCTTTCGTCCAACTTGTATGGTTTTGTTGGAAAGAGACACTGCTAGGCATGTTAGGTGTTGTCATTGATGGCAACTAATCTATTTTACACATCTACATCTCATCATTGGATCATACCAGAAGTCAGAGTGCAGATTTATCTAAGTCTGGATAGACAAGAATAGAGCATTTGACAGGGTTCAACATATTAGTCTGCATTTCTCCACAGGCAATCATATTGTGTTGCAGATCTGAGGGAGTGTTAAGGCATGTCAAGGCTACATAAATCCAAGATTTTAGCCTCCGGTGATGAAGCGAGTGTAAGTTACAAGCATTTGAGTATCGGGTTCTGGATAAACAGTTCAATCTGGTGAAGAACATATCGACTAAGTGTTTGATCCTTGTGCGGATGAAGAGAAGCGGTTAGTTGAGCAATTTGTGAGATCCAGTGGTATTGTCTGACATGTGTGATGACTTGGATGTATAGGTTTTGGTCTGCATTGATATTTGGGCATGGATTCAGCTGACAAAACAATGTTCTTAAAAAGACTTTAAGTTTTTCTCAAAGCTGACTGTAGTTGATGTTAATTCATATAGCGGATATATATGATCAATGGATTTGAGCATTTGAGTGTGTAGTTATGTGAATATGAAGTAAGATGTGCGAAGGGTGACAGTATCAAGTGCGAAGCAGAGATTTGATCCTCTGATTATGGCAGAATAGTGAAACTGGGTAGAAAAGGATGAAGTGTGCAAAGTCAGTGTATTGAGCTTAACTAGAACTATAATCTTGCATTGTTAGATGCTATTCTTCAATTCAATCATTCTAGTGAACTCTTGTAATTGTCCTTGATCAGTGAGCCTCCTTGAAGTGTGCCCTAAAGGCATGTGCCTTCCCCATTTGTAATACTTTTAACAGAGTATGAATTCTTGTGGGTTAACCCCCACCATGGTTTTTCCCTTAACCAGGTTTCCACGTAAAAATCCTGGTGTTCATGTATTGTGATCTTGTTGTTTCTATTCTTATAGTCATGCTTCTTTCTTTTGGATGTATGTGGTAAATTAATAAAGGAACAAAGTAATAAGTTTTGCAGAACACTGATTCACCCCCCTCTTAGTGTTCCTTATTCTCAACAATTGGTATCAGAGCCAAGTCCCTTAGAAAACGTTTAACAGCTTGAGGAAGATTTGGGGAAGGTGTTTTCAAATGGGTTCATTCAAGCACTCTGATGGTATCAATCAACAACTTCAAGTAGCTTTAGACGATCTTGATCTGTCCAAAGCAGAAATCAGAGATCTACAAGAAAACCTTGAAGATGCTAAAGATTTCATTGAGATCTTAAAAGAAAAATTGAGCAGATCTAATGAAAAGAGGAAGGAGCTACTTCTTCAACTAGCAAATCAGAATGGAGACAATGACATGGATGAGGCCCTGAAAGAAAAGACAAAGGAATTTGAGAAGTTAACAAAAGAAGTTGTCCTAAAACATGAGATGGAATCCAGGGTGATGAGGCTAACCAAGGAAATTGAAGAAAGGAAGAAGACTGAGGAAAAATTGAATCAATCTCTAAAAGAAAGAACAAAAGAATGCTATAGATTGGACAAAATAATTGGCCATCTAGAGTCTGATCTACATGAAAGCAGGGACAATGAGGAAGAACTTGAAAGGCAAATTGTCATTCTCAAACATGACCTAGAAGTTGCAAATGAATATAAAGAAAAATTCAAGATAAGCTTAGCTAAACTTGAGGTGTTGCTTGACAGTCAGAAGAAGGCAGATGATGAGCATGGTCTGGGATTTGAGAAAGGTGAAAGCTCTGGATCCAGTCAAAGAAATCCTGATGCAAGAAATCAAAGAAGGAATCCTAGAAGACCTCTAGTAAGACAACCTAATGCTCAAATGTATCCATCTTCCAATGGCAATTGTTTCAAATACAATAAGTATGGTTATAGAGCTAATCAATGCAGAAGTCAAGTGAATCAAAATACATCATCTTTCTCTGGTCAATGCTTTAATTGCAAAAAGATAGGTCATAAGGTTGAGGAATGCAGAAGTGGATCAAGGAATCCTCCTAAAAATAAACAAGTGTTTAATAGAAGATGTTTAACTTGCAATAAGTTTGGGCATATTGCAATGCAATGCAGATCTAAACCTACTCCAACATGTAATTGTCAGAAAAATAAGATTGTATGTTTCAACTGCAACAAATCTAGACACATTGCTAAATTCTGTAGAAGCAAAAAGGAGAACTCACAGGCAGGTAAAGGAAAAATAGAGCAGAGGTTGGACAAAGGCAAGGGCAAAGTTGATTTGAATGAGATCCAAAATGAATGAACAAAACATGGGTGAAGAAAAGTGAAATGAAAGGTGACAATGGGTCCGCACCGGAATCCAGTGCTGATAATTCCTCTGGGAATTGAATCAGGAGCTCTGGCTTAGGAGGAGTTGCATTGAAAATCTAATTCCCCCAGCCAATAAGTGGGTTCTTGAATCTAGCACGATGAATGAAGATAAAGAAACCTATTTTAGATCTGTTGAAGCAAATTCTAGAAGAAAAGAAGCTAATGCGACTAATTGTAGAGCAATTGAAGATCGACTGTATGTAGAAACAATGTAACCGGATGTATTAGTGTAGAACATTTATTACAATGAAGAATTAGGTTTTGTGGAGGATAAAAGGTTATTCATTCAAACACTTGAATCACTTTGCATTTGAAGAGATCAAGGAGAAGAGTGCCTGAGCTAAAATTTTAGAGAATTGAAGTACCAAGAATGAAATTGGCTGCTAATCCTAATTCTGTGAAGAAAAAGGTATTTCTCTGCGAAGCTTTGAACCTATAATCTTTTGAAATGGCTACTCCTCTAGTTGTGAACATCACTGAGCAGCCTAGGCCAAAATTTAAGAAGCATCCACACAAATTAGTAGAGGTTGATCCATTAGGTGCCTTTTCAAGTGTCTCATATGGTGTATTGCATGTTGAAGATATCAGGGCCTATATTCATGTTGGAATAGATGAGTTTGGGGACTCAAAGTTAGTAGATTTTTTCAAGAATCATCTAAGGGATGAAATTCACAGTCTTAAACCTGAGTATAAGGCACTGCATGATAAACATTTCATTCAGATTATAGGGTTTCCATCCTTTGGTGAAGATGAGTGGGTCCGGTATGTGCTGACTTAGATGCACGATGAGTTTATGTGGTTAATGAAACCCTTCAAGATCACTAAGGATGCCATCAAGGCTGTGACAGGGTTGAACTCATCTGGTGGACTGCCAATGTTGAAATCAATAAAGAATCAAACTATGACTAATGCTACTGGTTCAAGGTTTGACAAAAGGGCAATGGCAATAAATGACATCAGTGCTCCAGATGTCAAATTTGCTTCAATGGTGATTGGATACAAGATATATCATTCCAGTAGGGAGAATTCTATATCCGGTACAACTATCTATGCAGCTTATCAGATGTTGAGAGAGAATGTTGATTATGACTTGTGTGAGTTACTGTAGAACCAGCTGATGGAAAATATGAATAAGGTTAAGAAGGATAAGAAGAACACTTTAAAATATGGTATATTGGTCTTGTGTTTGTTCTTCTATTTCATGAATGAGCTACCCGACAAGAAAAGTATGTGTTGGACCAATGATAAAACTATAGCCATACAATAAGAGAGCACTTGAACAATATTGGTGACTCAAATGCCCAAAGGACTGCTCTTTGGGGATTCTTCAAGAATTTTTAGAACATGATGCAATCAAGGGAAAGAATCCCTACATTTGTGGTTGAAAAATATAAGGATGTAGTTTGTTTTATGGTGGATACAGATCAATGTTTAATGGAAGCTGTTGAACCAAGAATGATATGGATCATGCCCATGGGGTATGAGGTTGATGAGCAAGTATTGGATATGTATCCTCAACACCTTCTGAGTAAACCAAAGGACACCATAGTTGAAAGATTTGGGACATATAGTGAACTCAGTGTGAAACTGCATGTTGAGCTTCGGAAGCCTGAATCCAAGAGAAAGATTCAAAGGCAAGTTGAGATGTATGCAGAAAGCATTGGCATAACAAGAGAAGTTGTGAGACAAAATAGAGAAATAATAGAGAAAGCTAAGAAGGAGAAGTAGGAAAGAGAACAGGGAAGTGTTATGATGGAATCCTCTTCCAAGCCAAGAACTACAAGGAGTACAGGCATAACCTCTGGTGCATCACTTCTCCTGTTATAGAAAAACCCTCCGGTAAGGAAGGAAAAAGGACAAAGGTAAAAAGCAAAAGAACATATGTCAGTGTGGAGAAAGTGGATGAAGAAGAAACTGACTCAGATGATGAGGTCAAAGAGTTGAAGGCATTAGGCACTAAAATTGCTAAAGTGTCTAAGGAGAAGCCCTCCAGAAGCAAAAAGACAAGTAAAAGGCATAAATTAGAGGCTTATGTTGAGAAGCCCACTCTCTCTATGAATGACATCATTAAATCAGTCATTGTACATGGAAACTTGAAGCCAATGACTGAGTTTTATGATCATTACAGTGATGTTGATAAGAGAGTTTTGGAGGAAGCAACAGTCAAATATTTGAATATCTATAGTAAGACTCTATTTTAAATAACTTTTGAAATTCTAGAAAGCATTGCAAATTCTAGAATTAAGAAAAGAGAATGCAAAAGCTAAAGATTTTGAGCTCTGGGAGCATGTGTTAATAAAATTGTGTCCCCAACTAACTCCAGATCAAAAGAACCTGATATTCAAAGAAGTGAAAGAGGACTTCAGGAGTAAGACTAGAATGAATATGCTCATGCTGGGAGAAATTGATAAGGTAGTTGGAGATACTTAGGAGATTTTTCTGGATGCATTGAAAAAGCATAATCTTCCCACTGTTGAAGAAGAAACTAATGTTGAAGTTGATTCCTCCATTCCAGATATTGAGAAATTTGATCAAATTGATGATAATACTGACATTGAGGATACACCAAATCCTCCGGAACAAAATGTAGAAGATATTTCTGATATAAATAAAAGCAAGGATACCTCTAATAATGATGCAGAGAAGGCAGAAGCAGAGAAAAGGAATGAAAATAATGAGAAGGACAATGTGTTTGACTCTGAAAAGGGAGAAGATGGACGCCTTGAAGAGCATAAGTTTGAAACAACATTTTGGGCAAGAGACACTGCAGAAGCAGTGAAAGAAATTTTGGAATGAGATAAACAAATTGAAGAAAATCAGGATATAATTTAGGGACCAATCAATTTTGATACTTTATCACCGATGTAGAAGATAAAGTTGGCCTCTATTGCACAAGCTAAGGCTAGAGAGGATATTTTGAAGTCCCATTTAGAAGATAGCGAGATGCTTGGCCTTGCATCTGGGATTTTGGAGAAAATCATGCCCACATTTCAGAAGGATTCTTCAGCATCTCCCTCCAGTCAGTTGAAAATATTGATAAACTATGTAAGTTCTCATTTTGAAACCTTAGAGAAGATAGCAGAAGTTAAAGTCAAAAATAAATTTAATGAGAAGAGGTTTTCTGAAATAAAGAAAATAATTAGCTATGATAAATCCGGGCTTGACACCAATGTAAAGAGTATTCAAAATGCCCTATCTGAAGGTACAAAGATCTATAAGTTTTGTCTAAATAGATCTAAAGCTATTGAAGATATTGAGAAAAAGATCAAGGACATAGAGCTCAAATTGTCAAATATTTCTCAGTCATATATTCCTCTAACTGAGTCTGTAACTATCAAGGAATGTCAAGTAGTGAGTTTGCGTGATGAATTGAGCAATTTGGAGAAAGAAAGGCCAAAGTTTTGGGTAGATTGGATGAGCTCTGGGACTGATTTCCCCTAAGTTGGAGACTATGTATGATATATTAGCAGAATCCCAAGTTGCTGCTACTACTAGTGATCCTACTGACCTTCAAAAGGTAGAATCACAAGCATTTTTGTTCAGTTGGCATATATCCATTTTGGGAAGCATAAAGAAGAACTAGGACAGTGAATTATCATGGTTGAAAAACATTTTTGGTGATATCTTTTTGATGATGAACAAGGCTTAAGGACTGTATGTTCATATGTGGAAGTATGTAGAGTTTTAACCCTTGTACATAAAATTTTTGCATGAATTTTGGTATGCGGATCCCAGCCTTTGCCATTGATGTCAAAGGGGGAGAGGAAAAGCAGTGAAAAATGAAGAATTAATCTAAGGGGGAGCATTGGAAATCATGTGTATAAAGTAAAGGGGGAGTTGTTCTAACACTTAGTCATTTTTCACTAAGTGTTGCCATCAATGCCAAAGGGGGAGATTGTTGGAAAGAGACACTACTAGGCATGTCAGGTGTTGTCATTGATGGCAACTAAATCTATTTTACACATCTGTATCTCATTAGTGGATCATACCAGAAGTCAGAGTGTAGATTTATTTAAGTCTGTATAGACAGGAACATAACATTTGACAGGGTTCAGCATATTAGTTTGCATTTCTCCATAGGTAATCATATTGTGTTGCAGATCTGAGGGAGTGTTAAGGGATGTCAGGGCTACCTAAATCTAGGATTTTAGCCTCCATTGATGAAGCCAGTGTAAGTTACAAGCATCTGAGTATCGAGTTCTGGATAAACAGTTCAGTCTGGTGAAGAACAAACCGACTAAGTGTTTGATCCTTGTGCAGATGAAGAGAAGCAATTAGTCGAGCAATTTGTGAGATCCAGTGGTATTGGCCGACATGTGTGATGACTTGGATGTATAGGTTTTGGTCCGCATTGATATTTGGGCATGGATTCAGCCGACAGAACAGTGTTCTTAAAAAGACTTTAAGTTTTTCTCAAAGCCGACTGCAGTTGATGTTAATTCATGTAGCAGATATATATGATCGATGGATTCAAGCATTTAAGTGTGTAGTTATGTGAATATGAAGTAAGATGTGTGAAGGGTGGCAGTATCAAGTGCGAAGCAGAGATCTGATCCTCTAATTATGGTAGAATAGTGAAACAGGGCAGAAAAGGATGAAGTGTGCAAAGTCAGTGTATTGAGCTTAATCAGAACTGTAATCTTGCATTGTTAGATGCTATTCTTCAGTTCAATCATTCCAGTGAACTCTTGTAATTGTCTTTGTAGGCAGTGAGCCTCCTTGAGTAGTGAGCTCTGGGCAGTGTGCCCTGAAGGCATGTGCCTTCCCCATTTGTAATACTTTTAACAAAGTATAAATTCTTGTGGGTTAACCCCCACCGTGGTTTTTCCCTTAACTGGGTTTCCACGTAAAAATCTTGGTGTTCATGTGTTGTGATCTTGTTGTTTCTATTCTTATATTCATGCTTCTTTCTTTTGGATGTATGTGGTAAATTAATAAAGGAACAAAGTAATAAGTTTTGCAGAACACTGATTCAACCCCCCTCTCAGTGTTCATTATTCTCAACATGGTTTATTATTACACAGCATGGCTCTCGGCCAGCCTGATAGTCTTTATCAGACATACAAATGATCTGATATAAAAACATAGTATCACTAATGCTTTGGCCATATAGGCCATAACTGGGTTATCATCAAAGCCATCATATGTGATAGCATAGCACTACTCATGTAGTCGGTCATGAAGCCTTTAAACATATAAATGTTATCATTTATGATAACATTGCACTATACATGCACTTAGCCATGAAGGCCTCATCAAAATATAAAACACTTAGATACTATCTTATGACAACATAGCCATCGATAACCTTCATGTGGCCAAAATCGCAATGGTATTAGCATGCAATATAATCCACAACTATAAACACATTCATACTTGCACAAATGCGCTTGTAGCCAAATATGGCTTGCTAAGGGATAAGACTGTCAATGTAAGCTCAGGTCCTTCCCGTGAGCTCCCAAGTGTTAAGTCTCCTATCTGTAATCTCTACAAAAAAACAATGCCAATCCTCAAAACATCCCATGACAAAAGACTCTCAACTCTTTCCTTTTTGCTTGCATTTATCTGCCTCCACACAAAACTGCCACCCTTCGCATGGAAGGTGGTAAATTAGTTGGCACATGTCGTGCCACCTCGTAGTTATCTTAGCTCCTCAAAGGCCATATCTCCCATTCAGGATTATTTACATAATGATAAGCTTCAGTTAAGCTCAACAACAACCTCCACTCCACCATAAGAATCATCATAATCATAAGCTTCGGTTAAGGTGGTAAAAGTAGGATTAAGCTAAATCAAAAGTTGGGGGTGTAACATGTCTCCCACCATAAGAATCATCATCCCCGATAATTTAATGTCTCCAAAGATCAATCAACATAAAGAAAAATTGTTTACTCATCATAGTAAAAAGTTTTAAAAGAGATAGGGAAATCTTTGATAAATATCCTCATAGTTCTCCCAGGTGGCAGTCTCTTCTGCATATTGGTCCCATTGGACCTTGCATTGAGTTATCTCTTTATTACGTAAGCATATCTTACATGTTTCGAGCACCTTAATGGGATCGATCATTACCACCCTTGGGTGCTTCACCTATACAGCATTACAATCAAGAATAGAAATATGATTATCTCTTGCAATAAACTTTTTCGAATAGGAAACATGGAAAACATTATGCATCATGGCAAGAGCTGGCAGCAGAGCAATCCTCTATGCAACTGGGTTGACCTCTTCGAGAACTTCGAAAGGACATACATATCTAGGAGCTAATTTGGATGTCTTTCCAAACTTAATGGAGCTCTTTTGGGGATTGGCCCTTAGAAGGACTTTTTCTCTCATTGAGAAATGCTTCGCGATGCGTTTAGCATCCGCATAACTTTTCTGCCTATCATTGGCTTCCACTAGCCTTTTCTTAATTAGATGGACTTGCTCTTCAAATTTTTACAACATTTTTGGACCAAGGCTAACCCTATCTTCTAGCTTATCCCAGCTTATAGGGGTTTGACACTTTTTTCCATATAATGCTTCAAATGGAGCCATCTTAATCGCATAATGGTAGGAATTAATATAGGAAAATTCCACAAGAGGAAGGTAATCTTCCCATTTGTATTGCTGATACATGCAATGCATTCTCAATAAATCTTCCAACACTTGGTTTACCCTTTCAGTTTGGCCATCCGTCTCAGGATGATAAGCAAATCTTATATTCAACTTGGTTCTGAGTGAGGAAAACAAGGTTTGCCAAAACCTCGATGTCATACGGACATCCCTATCTGAGATAATCTTCTCAGGAATACCGTGCAATTCGAAAACTTCTTACACAAATTTACGGGCTATGATGAGTGCCCCATCTATCAAATTCCTAGGTATAAAATGTGCTGCCTTGGTGAGTCTATCCACCACAACCAAAATAGCGTTGTACTTATTCCTTGAGATAGGAAGTCCTTGCACAAAATCCATGCTAATGATTTGCTATTTCCATTCTGGAATTTCATGAGGGTATAAAAGTCATACCGGGTGATGGTGTTTCGCCTTCACCCTCTAGCATTCCAAACATTCAGCTACAAACCTTGCAGCATCCCTCTTCATTCCTTTATAGAAATATAAGGGCTTCACATCGGCCAATAACTTTGTTACTCTAGGATGTCCTAAATAAGGTGCGGAATGAACCTCTTTCCACACAATATTCCTTAACTCCTCAAAGTTTGGATCATACATCCTTTATACCTCAATAACCCATCTGGTGCAAGGTAAAATCCATCATATTTCGGGTTCTGGGGATTCTCCAAAAGGGCCTGTTTTGCCTTCTCATAAAACTCATCTCCTTTGGACTTTTGTAATACCTAATTCTTAAAATTAGAATGTATGGAGATCATTGATGAGATATGTCTTCTCCTACTTAAGGCATCTGCCACTCAGTTTTCCTTGCCTTGAATGTATTTAATCTCAAAATCATGATTTGAGATTTACTCCAACCATCTTCTTTGATGATCATTTAGGTGTGGTTGAGTGAATAGATATTTGAGCCCTTGATGGTTTGTTTTCAGTTCAAAAGACTTCCCCAGTAAGTAATGTCTCCACATTTGCAATGCATGAATTACTACTACCAATTCCAAATCATGAGGGGCATTGTTTTGTTCATAATATTTTAGTTTCCTGGATTCATATGCAATAACTTGTCCATCCTGGACTAGTACACCACCGAAGCCTTTCCCTGAGGCATTGGTAATGACTACAAAATGACCTTCTGGGTCGAGTACCTTCAAGATAGGTGCTATAGTCAACCTATCCTTTAGTTGGTCAAATGCCTCTTGGCACTTGTCTGACCAATCAAATCTTTTGCCTTTTCTCTACAAAGAAGTAATAGGATAAGCAATTTTGGAAAAAAAATTTCATAAATTTTCTGTAATAACTAGCTAGGCCCATGAAACTTCGGACCTCATGTACATTTCTTGGTACTGGCCATTCCAATATGACTTTAATCTTGGCCGGATCCACAACTATTCCCTTAGCTGAAATTATATGACCCAAATACTGCACTTCCTTTTGAAAGAAAGTACATTTAGAGAGATTGCCATATAGTTTATGCTCTCTTAACCTCTGAAGAACAATCCTTAAATGCTAAAGGTGTTCTTCCTTGTCCAAGCAGTCTCTAAACACATTGTTCATTAAGTTCATAAACGCTGCAAGTGTGTTTGTTACTCGAAAGGGAAAGACAGTGAATTCGTAATGCCCATACCTTGTTATGAAGGTTGTTTTGTGAATATCCTCATCTTTTAACCACAATTGATGGTACCTAGATCGAAGATCGATCTTAGAAAACACAGTTACTCCTCTCATTTGATCAAAGAGATCATCAATGTAGGCCAATGGGTACTTGTTTTTTTATTGTTGCTTTATTTAGCATGCGGTAATCTATACATAACCACAATGCACCATCTTTCTTTTTCACAAAAATCACTGGTGCTCCCCATGGTGACACATTGGGTCTTATCAGTCATTTATCAAGAAATTCCTATAGTTGAGCCTTTATCTCCATTAACTTAGTTGTGGTCATTCTATACATGGAGCTTTAGATATAGGTTCTGATCCTAGAATTATATCTATAGATAAATTAAAATCTCTTTTAGGAGGTAATCCCAATAGCTCATCTGGAAACACATCCTCAAAATCTCTAAGAAAAGGGTACCTATCCATACCTGATCTTTCTTGATCTATGGACTCCCTCTTCTCAACTCCTTGGAGTTTCTGAGATTCATAATACATTAAATCATCTTGGAAATTAGTTTCCTCAAAACTATTTAGTTTCTCCATTTTAACAACAAAAAGATGGTATCCCTTTCTTTTCCCCCTTGGATTCATTTTGCTTATTCTTGGACCCTTTATCATTTTTCTCTAAAAGTCCTGCTTTTTACTCTTTTTCTTAAAAGGTTGGGAGGATTGGGACTAATTATATCTTTTTTGATTCCTTTCCTTGTAAGCATATATAGATTTCAATTTTTGTTCTTGTTTAATAACTTTTTCATAAACCTGGTCCATTGAAGTGGGACCATGCACATCAACTTCACCCCCAATCTGGGTGTTCAATCCCATAATAAACTTTCAGATGCGAAACCTTTCATTCTGTTGATATTACAGAACATACTTGAGTAGGTGAGTGAACTTTCCCCAATACTCATTCACAATTAAATCACCGTGTCTCAAATTTTGAAAATCTATAAGATTTTGGCCATAATACAGCTAAGGCAACCATCTTTGCCTAAAGAGTTCTACAAACCTTTCTCAAGTTAGACTCGTGGATCTCAAGTCTAACTCCATTTTCTTATTCATCCACCAAGTGGATGCTTCACCTGCTAATTGGTATGCTCACCATGCTGCTTTGGTGATTTTAGAATAGTTTCTTATTTCAAAGTATTTCTCCATTTCTGTAAGCCATGCCTTCGCAGCATCTCCGATTACTGTCCCATCAAACTTGGGAGGGGTAACTTTTTTCACATCTCGGGATAATTCCAAAGCTAAGTGGCTTCTTCTATCCTCTTCATGTCTTGCCTCGAGGTTATTCTCTCCACGTTCACTTTGGGTGGTGTTCTCATGACGTGCCTTGTCACCACCCCCATGATAGGCTTCCCGCCTGGGTCCACACTGATCCCTGACCTCCTACTCGAGAGTTCCAATTCTCGCTCTCATCTCTTGGAGCTTAGCAAGGATCTAGTCGAATTTAGAATTAGAGTGGCCTGAAGGTTGCCCTTCTTCCTGGCTATCTCCCATATTGGTTCTTGTTTGAACCATGCTGCAATCTACTTCTCCTGAAGTTTGCAGATTAATCATTCAATTAGTTTTTTATACCATTGAATCCATTTATAAATGTAAATCCATTCTCATTCATGTAATCTTTAACAAGAAAGGAAAGATTTGCCAAATTTTCAAAATGCATTATAGTTTCCATGGATTACATATAATCCATCCATAGTTACAAAAATTTTCTTTCCATCTTGCTACTACAAGTCATTATCAGATTGGGATATCTTCCCAAGCTTATCCTCATCCTTGAGGTTTATCAAATTAGTTTTAAGAGGTGGACATACTCGTAGGTACTCATCCACAACCTCTCGAGTAACATTAGGATCCTTAAGATCACTTTCCAAGATTGGTTCCTTAGGTGTGAAGGGTTTCACTAACTCATTTTTAGAGACAAAAGCAGTAACCCTAACCACTTTCTCCATCTCTTGCTTGATGCATTTAATAGCATCAGGGAAATTTTCATCATCAGCCAACCATGCACCTATCAAGCAACCAATTTGTTCAAGGTGTTTAATTCTTGAGGCTCTCTCCCTCATAGCCTTAAGATAATGTCCATTTCCCATTACCTTCTTTCTGGGTGTCATTCTTATTCTTACCATTCTGGCATAAGAACATCCAAACATTAGCAACTATTAATGTTGGAGAAAAATGTTATGTAGTGAGCTTATAGGTCCATGTATTGAATCCAATAGCTCTGATACCATATGTAACATGTCATCACTCATTACCCAAAATTAACCAACTTAATTACCATTAAGTACAAGGTCATGATTGACATAAACATAGTTAAGCAAAGTAATATTCTATATCATAATCAAAATCAATATGCATATCTTTCTGGATATTTCAAAACTGAAATTTACAACAATTCCAAAGATAACATACTAGTGAATTCCTCTCATTATACATTTACAATGTTTTGCTTATAACATCGATGATAAGTTTACACATAATGTTTGACTATCAAGTCATATTTATGAATGTATTGTATCTGGAACTTTAACATCTATCTTCATAAGTATCAGCTTTTCTTCTGCTTGGGAAGGAGAGCATCACCAGAGTTCTTTTCCTCCAACCACAGATTGGCGGCCCCCCGCACAACTTCCTTCCTAGAAGTGGCTCTACCCTTCACGAAGGGTATAGATATAAGAAACTGATTCATTTGCCATTTGAGTATCTAGTGTTGTGTCCTTCATAATACTTCATGGTCATACAACTATAGACCCACTCTAACTATGTATGACACTAGTGGAAGCATTATGTCATCTGGAGCACAATGAACCAACTAATGCATGCAGAGATGAATGCATTATTTTGGCCAAAGATTTATATACATATACGTTTCGCAATGAACATAGTTGATTATTCACACACCTTGACTTGACTTAGAAGCTATCTCATCCTACAGTGATCATAATTTGATCTCTCTAGATCATAGAAAAGATGGGTTCAATTCACCCTTAGTCCACCTAGCTTGGACTTTTGACTCCGATTCTAGGAGTGCATTCATTATTTATTTTGTGGTATTATTCAATAGAGAATTCTATGACTCCATGTCACCCTATTCCTGTACTTTCCTTTGCAAGATCATGGTTTCATTTTTTAAGACCAACCCCAGTCTAAGTTACTATGGTTTCCTTGTTTCAAAGTTAACATCAATTCACATGGATTATATCACATATCATTTTGGTCTAATAAGTAGACAATATTAAATAGAACTTTAGTCAAAAGAATTCAAAAGGGTTCTTGATATCCCATACTTCAATCATGAAGCATTGCCATTCAAAAATAAATGAGACCATAATACGTTTCCAATAATGAGTCATCATACTCAATTTCATGTTCTTTCCAATATGGAAATAAAATGACAGTCAAGGGTTATTCCCTTGACATGCACTTAATGCAATCTCTACATTGTTACCAATAACAACTAGTTTTTCCTTCATGGATACTAAGAGTCTTGTTACTCTTATCCTATGTCAAGATTACACCCTAAGGTTTAAAAATGTTGTCTTATATAAACAAACAAGTGTTTCACTTCTTATTTCATGTTCCTCGAAAGCCACCATGGCACGGGCACTGTCGATAACATCAACTTTCAAGAGTGTCTCTTCATTGTATTATGTATGGCCATTGGCCTTATTGTTGTCTTTTGTTTCTAAAATAAAAACATTGGCTCGTGGCCTGCTCCCATGGTTTAACATTACAATATACATGGCTTTTGGCCAGCTTGTATGGTTTATCATTACACAGCATGGCTCTCGGCCAGCTTGATAGTCTTTATTAGACATACAAATGGTATGATATAAAAACACAGTATCACTAATGCTTTGGCCATATAGGTCATAACTAGGTTATCATCAAAGACATCATATGTGATAGCATAGCACTACTCATGTAGTCAGCCATGAAGGCCTTAAACATATAAATGTTATCATTTATGATAACATTGCACTATACGTGCACTCGGCCATGAAGGCGTCATCAAAATATAAAACACATAGATACTATCTTATGATAACACAACCATCGATAACCATCATGTGGCCAAAATCATAATGGTATTAGCATGCAATATAATCCACAACTGTAAACAGAGTCATACGGTTTGCGCAAATGTGCTCACAGCCAAATATGGCTTGCTAAGGAATATAAGACTGTCAATGTAAGCTCGGCTGCTTCCTGTGAGCTCCCAAGCATTAAGTCTCCTATCTGTAACTTCTACAGAAAAACAATGCTAATCCTCAAAACATCCCATGACAAAAGACTCTCAACTCTTTCCTTTTTGCATGCATTTGTCTGCCTCCACACATAACTGCCACCCTTCGCATGGAAGGTGGTAAATTAGTTGGCACATGCCATGCCACCTCGTGATTATCTCGGCTCCTCAAAGGTCATATCTCCCATTCAGGAGTATTTACATAATGAGAAGCTTTGGTTAAGCTCAACATCAACCTCCACTCACTTCACATATTGTGGGTAGTGGTATGGTGGACAACAAGAACATATAAGCTTAACATAATAAAAAGCTTGACCACTACAAGTGGGCAAATAAATAATTATGTTTAATGTATAATATCAATTACATCTAAATGATGCTAGGAGATTATCAAAATAACTTAGGATATCACTTAAGTTATATTACCATCATTAAGGTGGTATCATTAATATGTGAATATGGGGTCGAGTCCTCTCCCCCACTTCACCATATTAAACTATAATCAAGATAATTAAATAAATAAATAGATACATGAATAAAGGAAAACTTCAACATCTAACCAAGTTTACTATCGACTACATAAATGTTCTGAGAACATTATCTAGTTGAATCAATGTAGAGGACGTCGACATATCATAAATCATCTTACTGTCATTGGTCAAATCAAAATCGACTAAACAAGGAAAAGGGATTATACTAACCCCAACTTGCATGGGTTCACGAATGATCAAATTCGATACTCAGATGGCATTCTGTCCTTTTCCCAACATCTATCTCCTTCTCCCAGGTGATACTCTCCTTCCATCCTTGGAGGAAGATTCTTTTCCCGATTACACTCACAACCATATAACTATGATTAGTGTATCATCATTTAATTCATAGAACATCATGATAAAATAATTTTATCAACATGTAATCTCATGTCTAATCTAAACATCAACCAATATCCATATAATCAATGATTCTACCTGATATTTTCCACAAACATCAAATCATTAACCTAGGATTAATTATCATGTTTACCACATAAAAGTAGGATTAAGCTAAATCAAAAGTTGGGGGTCTAACATTTAGAAGTCACTTGGGGTTTGTGGTTTTGGTCTTTGCTATATATTAGATGCTTGGAATAGAGGTTTAGACATGTATTTGTAGGTACCATTATGCTACTAGCTTATCTCCAAAATTATTGTTATTTTGATCTCCTATGAAGGCTCAAGCCTATGATTGTATTGTAACCATTATTGCTAGAAATACAATTGGTTTAGAATTATGGAGGCTAGTTTTTAACCAAAAGGAATTTCTTAGGATAAACACTATGTAATGTGTTGTGTGTTTTTATTTTTTATTTAGCAAACTATGTAAATCTTTTTTATTTAGAACTACTTCTCTCATAGATTAATTATGAAATTTTATCTAACTTCCTTTCAATGAATATGTGTATAATGATTTTATATTTGTAAAGTGACATGGTTTTTTTAAACAACATTACACACACATACTTACTATATCAAATATAACATTAATTTGTTTAACTGCTTCAGTTATAAAATATTATTGGGAATAATATGTTGGTTATAATGTCATTATATATAATCTTGCATGCATATTATATATAGTGATATCTTGTAATAAGTGTTAGACAATATTAAAATAAGTAAACATGTTGTTTTAATGTGTTATAGTTAGAAAGAGTAATTCAAATAGAGGATTGTTTTAATTATAGCAATGACATAGTATTTAGATTATATAAGTTTTAAATACAATTTAATCATAGAAAATATAAATGTGCATTAATTTAATAATTAGTGTTATATAACGTGTTATAAAATTGGAGTCATTATTAAGTAGAAAATATAACCTCTAACCTTTCTCTTGCAAGCTCCTACACCATCACGTTCAACCTTTCCATGGCCACTCTCAAAGAAAATCCAAATGTGAGGTATATTGAGAAGTTGATTATATCTACAAAGTGTAAAAAGTGGTCTTAATGATTTGAATTGTAATGCACATCCATCTAACCATACAAAATATTTCTCAAATTTCACACTCCTTGTAGCAATATCACCAAAAAACTTGTAAAATCAATGTTACACAAAATGTGTCATGCTCTTTATCATCGCTAATATAAAAGTTATATTCTTTCTTAATGACTCATTGTAGATAGGTACTATCAACACCATTCAACTCCAATTGTGCATGCAATAACACATATGCACCAAAATAGTCAGTTACTCTGAATAATAATACTATGTTTGAATTTCCTTTTGATGGGTAAAAGAGTAATTCTCTACAAATTCAACTATTGATAAGAGTATTCTAGGAGGGAAAATATCTCTCAACAACTTAAACTCTATTTCTTTCCACTTAGAAAAAAAGACATGTCGTATCATGTATAGTTCTATCAAGTTATGAAAAATTTCCATAAATGTTTCAACATGTAGTTCCTCTTCTACATAATCCAACCTTGTGGTTTCTTTCACAAATTTAGCTTGATACTTTATGTACTTGTACCTCTTTCAATTTACCATCTTTGTCATGTCAGTGTATTCATTTCTTAAAGGCAATTTTGGAAATTTTCCACATGTTTGAAAAAGTCCTTATATGCATTTCATCAAACCATCTGCATCATCATCAAATTTGTCACATATGATGGATGCTACTTTCTTACCTATTTAAGAGGTGAATTTTCAACACCATCACTTTCTTGTTTGATCTTTGAAAACACTTGATAGTAAAGACCAAATTCAATATGGTGGCAATAACAAGTTTCAAAGACTTTGTTTGGCTTCACATGGAATTACAAAAATATAACATACATCCATGTTGTGTTATGTCCATCTAATGTTTTGTATGTTGTTCATAATAATTTAGCCCAATCCTATGTTTGAGAACATCTCTACTATTTGATGAGGATGAGTATGCTCATGATAGAAATTTAAGATCAACTTTCTAACACCATCTTCAATCTTATCAGACTAAGGATCCCTATACATCAATGCCCAATTGCTTTCTATAGTACTATCATCCAAAACCTTTCTCCTTTTCACATATCTTGATATTGTCTTTCTACTTAAGACAATTTCATTTGAAAGTGAAGAAATTTGATGCTTTCTAGATAATTTTAGATTTACAATAGAAGTCAACATCACTCCTTGAAATGATTTTATCAATAGAGTGATATTTTTAGCCAATGAAACCCAAAACTTTTTCCACATTATGAACATTATTTTCTAGGTGTGTTTACCTCTTTTCTATGAAATCTACACCCAACAATTGTAATGGATCCTTCATCTCATCATGAGTAAGTATACTTATTAATAGTTGAGCTTTACCAATTATATCATTATGTTTAAAATGATTGTCAAATATTTCCTTGGAAGTTCTACTTAATGATCTCTTAGTAACTTGATCACGAGGTTATTCAACATACCATTTTAATTTTTCTATATCAATCCCGACTAAATAATATATGTTCTTCTTAGAAAGTTTTCCCTTAACCTCTTTAATTAAATTCATATATGCATATGGAGAGAGAAGTGCTTAAGACTCCCCTCCAATATCAAATGATCTATGAGGTTGGGCCTCCTCTTTAACATCAATGTGTGGTTGGACCTCCTCTCTAACATCAATGAGTGGTTGGGCCTTCTTTGCTAATTATCCAAATTAGGTTGGACTTCCACTCCAATTTTCACATGTTGAGCCCCTTCACATATATAAACATGATATCATAAGATTTAAATGTTATAGTTCTTGGTAGAGTCAATATCATAGGCTCAAACGAATACAAAGAGTTCAAAAGAAAGATACAAATTTAAGTGTTATAGTTCCTAGTAGAGTTAATATCATAGGCTTAAACAAATACATAGAGTTCAAAAGAAAGATAACTTAGACTTGTTGGGACGTGAGACACTAAACAAGTGTTGTAGAAAATTGAAAGGTAAGTTAGTATCGTGGGGTTGATGAAACTATAAGAACTTGAGAGTGTTGAGAAATGTTAACATTTGGTATTGCCAAAGTTAAATTTAGTAGGAAGTTATGAAAGGGCTAGGCATAAGAAGAGGCACAAATGATGATATAGTGAAGTGTAAATGAATTTGTTGTGGGCCTTGTGAAAAATTCAATGAGTGCTTAAATAAATTGAAGCCCATTTTAAAAGGTTGTCTAGGAATTCAAGGATAAGATATAAATAAGTTTTTGAGATTTTAAAAAAATAACAAATTGTGAAAGTTTAGAAAGTGTTGTCGGGATAAACCCAACTTGAAAAAGATAACTCAAGTACATAGTATTCAAAAATTAGGTATTTAATTCTAGAAGAAAGCTATTTAGTTTCTAGGATGAGGTAAATACGTGTCTAGTAAAAAAATGAAAGGTACTATTGACTCAAACAATATAAGAGGTGGGTTCAAGATGAAAGTTGTAAGAAATTGAGTTCATGCTCCAAGAAATGATTAAAATTATACACTTGTGAAGATATAATTTATTCCATTAGGTAAGGGCTAGGATCTCGAGAAAACTTGAGAAAGGGATGAAGTAGCACAAAGTGCCACATAAGAAGGGGGTAGAGGTTGACAACAAATGCAAGAGTCACTTGGACAAAAGTTGTAGTTTAGAATTTTTAAGCACTAGAGGTATGCAAAATAGGAAAGAAAACAAAGTCTCAAATTCCTAGAAAGAAACATAACTCAAGAAAAAAACTACACTAGAATACACAAAAGAGATTCAAAGAACACAAATGAAAAAGAGGAAAGGCTTCTACAAGGTGTGAGTGATCTGTGAGATCACAAATATACTGATCTTGTTCGTAAATAGTGTAACTACAGAGGATAGACTATTCTTGTAGCCTACTATCCTATCTCCAAGGTATAATATGAATAACTTTTTAGGGCTAACCTCTTACTGGTGCATCATAGACTAGAGATGACCAGAAGGCTACCTAAGGCTAGAGGTTTCAAAAATAATTCTATAGAGTCTTCCAATATATGGTGAAGGTATAGGGAAACTCAAGGCCATGTCCAAAGGATACCTGAGGCTTGATTATTAGAGTTTAAGCTCTCCTCACTTTACTAGACCATTAATGAGGAATCTAACTTAGCCAAAAATAATAGCTCTTCTGTGGATATTTTAAAACCCCTAGCATAGGGTTTCTAGCCTAATTTTAAAAAAATACTGCAAGGAATAAACAATCAAATTTTTTTTGAGAAAGATATATAGATGTACCAAACAAATAAATAAATTCAAAACATTTAAACCATGTAGAAGGATCTTGATGAAATAAACACTTGAAATTTATATTTTAATTAATCTATTTGATATTTAAATTAAAGAATAATTTAAAAAAAAAATGTACCTTCTCTCTTTTTGAGATATTTTTACACCATTTCTTTATTTAGCTTCATGTCTTTTTTTGTTGAATGTGATATCAGTGTTAATGATATGTGTTTAAAAAATTATGATTTTATTTTATTTTTAATTAAAGTTATACATTATGGAATAAATGTCACTCATTAAAAATACTATAAAATATAAAATATAAATTATTAAAAATGCCTGAAATATATATATATCTATATATATATATATAATCTAAAAAATCACTAGTTCACATTATCTAAATTATTAATGGTTTTCTTTCTATAATTGAGAAAAAGAAAATTTAGTTTTAAAATGTTGCTTTCAATGTCTCACTTAGGCCAAAAAGTGGGACACAATATTGCAGGATCACCCATGGGTATGAGACCATGGGCCATTAGGTTTGTGACGCCTCACATCTATCTACAATATGAACTTGGAAGTTAGCTGGTGGGCCTCTTTCTACTAAAGTGAGAGGGTTGGAAATAGAAGATAATTAATCTATTATAAACCAGTTTGATAGACATGCCTCTAAAAGTTGACAACAAAAATTAAACATCTCCCATAAAAAGAAAGCAAGATATCTCTAATCTTCATAAACCATAAGAACAAAAATATCAAGCCAATATTTAAGTGACAAAAAGAACTATTCTTTAATCACATTTTCTTAATTTAAATAAAAAATATCCTAAGTAAAAGTCTTACTAACTATTTTCGTCGTGTAAGTGGTCTCATATATGCTAGTGAACAATGTAATTGCTAAAACTTAAAATTAGCCTCATATTGTTATACAACTATTTTTAAAAACAAAGTTTTGATTAAGAAAGTACAAATTTAAAATAGCATTAGAAATATTTTAAGAAACTTCTATAACATCATTTAATTGAATACATTTTTATAATTTTTTTAAAAATATAAACTTACAATTTATATATGATAAAATAACTAAAAAAATCTCACTACCATACAAAAATATTATTTCATAGGACTATTTATTAGTTTGTACTCCTAAAATTTATATGGCCCGGCAACTAAAAAACTTTTCTTTTAATTGAAGGTCCAACTAAAAACTTTGGTTGACCCTTCCACATAACTATTAGGTTAGTCAATATGTTAAAAATTTGATAACCATTAGGTAGATATTTAGCCGATAGGCTTTTATATGTGAGTATTATAGTGCTCGGAATTGCCTCACGCCGTAAAAAAAATTCACAGCGGGAAATTTTCTAAACTCGTTGGTTGTTCCTATTGGTGTATTCCTTGAACCTCCTATGGGTGCAAGTGCTAGTTATATTAGTATCCACTTCACATGGGATGTTGGAGGTGGTGGTGGTTCAGAGACAACCCATCATTCCTTACAAACAAATCAAATAACCCTCAAACCATGAATTAAAATTAAAGAGACCATTGCTGGATGTGAGAGGCAGGGTCGAGTGATTTATAATAGAGAAGATTCGAATGCTTTACATGTGAATGAATCTTAAACAAACTAATAACAAGTTTTTATTTTAATGTATATTGACCAAGTTTGAAAGCACCATATAAGAGCCCTTATTACTCCCTTAGAATAGAGGTACTTATTATTCCATGGCTCCATTTTTTCATTTGTTTGTTTAGGGAATTGTCCGAGGGGAAAAAATTATTTAGTTTCTCATGTTTATGATTTTTTTTCTTTGAAAAATGTTTGAATTTTATTTTTTTATTAGATTATGGGTATTTTGTTTGGGAAAATTAAATTATCATTAGTTAAAAGTAAGAAAAAGCTACATCCATTGGTGAAGCACAATAGGGTAAATTTTTTAACTAATTTTTTTTAAAGGACCTATCAAGACACATGAATTTGAACATGATGGGGTTTTCTAGGGCCAATTGCCTAATAAAATGTCATGTTAAGGATAAATAATGTCATTTGAAAGTAATGAGTTGGTCTGGTGGAGTATTTTTTTGATGTAGAGCTAGATTTTTCTTTCATAATTACATTTGCCCTTTATTTTTTCTAAGCCCTAAAAATGCTTACTTAAGTTTGGTACAACATGTATGCCAACACCCTTAAAGCTATTGGAGCAATTACAAAACTCAACCAATTTCACAAGTCACCAACAAGAAGCAAAGACGATGTTACAATTTTTTCATTAGTTCCAAGATATTTTTCTAAGTAGATTTTCCAATTTTAAATTAGTAAATTCTATTGGGTCCAAAAATGACTACAGCACAAAACTCTAAAACATTTCTAAATCACCTAGGCCAGGGATTGCCGTCAGGGTGATAGAAAGAGGTTTATCAACAAATTAGGGGCGATTTTAGCCAACTAACAGGAGTGGGTAGACTCTTCTGCTCTTTGAGATCAGCTTAAACTCTGGAGGGATATTTCAAGGGGTATACCTAAGAAAGTATTAACATCAAAACCAGATGAACAATTAAAATATATGAACAACCAAATCCAAATCATTGTCTTGGCCCCAAAGACTGTCACTGAACCAAGAACAAGTGGTTTTCATAAAACCCCTATATAGTTGATTCAGCTATGTGAATGTACATGCACAGAAAAATGGATTTTCCCTTAAACCACTGGTAAATGTTTGTTTGATTTAAAGAGTGATTGATCCCTCTCCAATATGGACCAGTTCTTACTCCATTGGGCAACAAAGTCATAGAATGCAAGGCGGAAAGGAAATATACAGCAGAGGATCAATGGAACTAGACATATATTCAAATATATGACTTTAATAGACTTTCATGTGATGGACATACTTAATAATCTAAAAGAGAACTGCAACAACTCATATGCAACAAAAGAATGGTAAATGCAAAGCCTTGTATTAACTTGGATGCTGTCACACACCTCCAAACCTTGGTTACAATCATGCCAGCAAATGTGGCAAGGGAAAACATACAACTACGATTATACATTTGCCAAAATCATTAAAACTCTCATGGAGACATTCCATTACATTCATATATGCTTTACTCAACCTTCCTACACTATGTTGAATACATCCCTTCACTTACAGGCCAGACTAACATGATTTGATGGCAGAAAATACTCCTTAGGCACTTCTAGATCAGATAATTGGTTTAGCGACCAACTTTGAAAACATTTTTTATCATATATATATAGCAATCCTTTCATACTATACAGCCCAGGGCATTGAAAAATTAGTCAACAAGAAACCCATGCTAGATTAAAGTCAGGCCCATGGTAATGTTAGAAAATCTACACGTTTGGAAAGAAAGCCCACCTTGACAATACTGAAAATGTCAGAAGAGGATTGCACTCTTTATGTACTAGGAACAATAAAGAGGGACGGTTCCAATCCTTTTCATGACAGCTACAACATCTGACTTATCTCCTTTGTCCTCCAAATGTACCTATGCATTGAAGAATTTTATGGTGTCAACCACTTGCATGGTACTGTTCTATAGAATTATTAAATTCTGGGTACAAATCAGCCTTTTAATGCCTTTACAACACCTTAAAATGTGTTGTCCAATTTTCCATTTTTTGGGCCATCTTAACTTTGACTGTACCTTTCTGCATGCTGGGCATGATCCTTCCTTTCTTTATTGACCTTTTTTCCTTATCACAAACTTCTTTCATTTCCCTCTTCTACTCACTTTGTCAGAAAACTTTCACTTTTATGAACCATGGGAATGTTGGCAAGAGACACTATATGGATTCATGGTTGTTGTCATTGATGGCAACAAAGGTCATCCCACATATCCACAAGTCATGGTGTGTCTCTACCGGAAGTCAGAATGAAGATTGTTGTGGTCCGGTGAACAAGAACAGAGCATATGGCAAGGTCCGACAGAGTGGTCCGGATCTCTCAGAGGAAGTGTCTTGGTGCAGTGCGGATTTGGGGAAGTCAAGAGGACTACCTTGAGTAGTATATTGCAAGGATTTAGCCTCCGGTGATGAACAAAGAAAAAGATATGAATAGTTGAGTACCGGATTCCTGAGAGACAGAGAGAACAGAGGAAGAACTGACTGACAGAGTATCAGACTATTTTCCGGATGTGTTACTGTTGATGGTAAAGGTTGTGAAGGCATGAATCATGTTTGGCCGACATGATTAATGATATCTACAAGTATATGCTTGATCCGCATTGCTTGGTAAGCAAGGATTCAGCCGACAGAACAGAGTTTGTAAGAAACTAGACTGTTCCGGATGCCGACTAGAAAGGTGATGAAATTACTTATGCGGATATATATAGAGGATGGATTTAGTTGTGAAGAGTGGGATTGTGTGATGGTGTATGCGAATAAGTGCAGAACAGAGCAGAAGTAGTAAGAAAGATCCGGTATGTGAAAGGATAGCAGAATAAAGAACAGAGGAAAGATGAAGTGCAGCAGATCAGTGTACTGAGCCTAACCGGAACTGAACTCCAGCATATGTAGATGCTTTCAATTAGTTCAAGACTGTGATTCTTATCACTTTGTAGACAGTGTGTCTCCTTGTAGGCAGTGGGCCTCTTGTGAGCAGTGTGCTCGGGCAGTGAGCCCTAATTGGCAAGTGCCATTTTTGTAATTCCTTATTCTTCTAATAGAGAATAATCTTTGGGTTAATCACCCCGTGGTTTTCTCCCTTAACAGGGTTTCCACGTCAAAATACTGTGTCATGTGTTTTCTTATTTCATGGTAATATTTTATGTTTGATTCAATGCTGCATTAATTAATAAGAAAGTTCAAAAGGAAAATAATTAGGATAACTGATTCACCCCCCCTCTCAGTTATCAACAATTGGTATCAGAGCCAAGTACCTCCTAATAGAGCCTAACAGCTTGAGGAAGATCTGGGAGTTCAAATGGATGCATATGGTTTAAGGGAGCAACTCAAGACTGCCCTTGAGGATCTTGAACATTCAAATTCTGAAGTCAATGAATTAAAGGAAAGACTCAAACAGGCTGATGAATTCATGAGAGAATTAAAAGACAAATTAAGTCTCTCTATGAAAAAGAGAAAGGAGCTGCTCCAACAATTGGCAAGACAAAGTGAAGAAAGCAATACAAATGAAGAATTGACTGAGCAAACCAAGTTATGTGAAAAGTTATCAAAAGAAGTCATTATGTTAAGACATGAAATGGAATCAGGAACTATAAAGTTTACTCAAGAGATTGAAGAAAAAAGAAAAGCTGAAGACAATCTGAGACAATCTCTTAAAGAGAAATCAGAAGAATGCCACCAGATGGACAGGATTATCAGACATCTTGAATCTGATCTTGAAGATGCCAAAGATAATGAAGAAAAACTTGAGGATCAAATTGCCTCTCTCAAAAGAGATCTTCAAACAGCAAATGAATATAAAGAAAAATTCAAGATAAGTTCTGCCCAACTTGAAGTACTTCTTGGAAGTCAAAAGAGGACAGATGACAAGTATGGTTTGGGATATGAGAAAGGAGAAAGCTCCAGATCCGGTCAAAAGAATTTTGGATTAGAAAATCCAAGGAATAGGCCTAGAAGACCTCCGGTAAGACAGCCCAATGCTCAAAGATATCCATCTTTCAATGGATACTGCCACAGCTGCAACCATTTTGGTCACAAAGCTAATCAGTGCAGAAAGAGAATGAATCAGATTAATTCATCCTTCTCCGGACAGTGCTTTAATTGCAAAAGGTATGGACACAAATCCCATGAATGCAGAAATATGCAAGTAAACAAATCATTCAAAGGTAGATGCTTTACATGCAATAGAGTAGGTCATATGGCTAATCAATGCAGATCAAGAGGTTATCAGTCAAATATGCAAAGAAATGTTACTTACCAAATCTGTAATAGATCCGGTCATAATGCTAAAGTCTGCAGAAGCAAGAATCAGGACAAAAGAGGTCCGGTGTATAATCAGAATCAAGACAAGGGTAAACAAAAGATAAATGCGGATGAAGTTAGGAATCAAATGAGCAAGATTTGGGTGAAGAAAAGTTCAAAGAATGTAGAGGTTGGATCCGCACCAGACTCTGGTGCTGATATTTCTTCCAGAAATTAAAAAGTGAGCTCTGGCTCAGGGGGAGACTCAAAGAAAATCCTGTTCCCCCAGCCAATCAAGTGGTGCCGGATGTGGCACAAGATGTGGAGTAAAGGGTTTGAAGATATAAGTCCTAAGTAAATCCAGATAAGATTTCAGAGGTCCGCATGAAGATGCAAAGAAGTTGTGATCCATCAAGTAAGACCTGTTCCGGGAGATGCCCCGAAATGACAGAAGACTACAAAAGGGTCCAGAGAGATCCAGAAATGCATTATCTTATTCTGCGGATTGGACAGAGTGTTTGGGATGTCCTTGTGATGTGTTATCTTGATTTGTTCATGGTTGAAAGTTCCGCACGATGTTCATAGACCAGGATTGATCCGGTTCTTCAGGTTATCCGAATAAGGCAAACCGGAATAATATAGGTCAAGCATTTATTGCCATCAGATATTAGGGTTTGCGGAGCAATATAAGGGATTTCTCATAAAACATTTGCTCATTCTGCACTCAAGAAGAAGCGAAAAGTGGAGCTCTGCAACTAGATTCATCAAGCACACCAGAGATCTCCTGCCGAAGTCATTGCATAAAGAAATCAATCCAACTACTCCGTGCAACCGAAGACGCAAAAGGTATTTTCCACTTTCGATATCTTGCTACAAATCTTTTGAAGATATGGCTACTCCAAATATAGTAAAAATCTCAGATAGGCCCCGACCTGAATTTAAGAAACATCCATACAAGTCATTGGAGGTAGATCCCTTAGGAGCATTTTCCAGTGTTCCTCACGGAGTTTTACACACAGAAGACATTAGGGTTTACATATATGCAAGCATTGAGGAATTTGGGGAATTCAAATTGAGAGATCTCTATCACAAGCAACTGATAGACAATGCTTTTGAGCTTAAACCAGAGTATAAGGGTATCCAGAAGAAACAATTTGATCAATTCATTCATTTCCCCTGCTTTGAAGAAGATGAATGGGTCCGGTATGTACTGAGCAGGATGCATGACAACTTCCTATGGCTGGATAGACCCTGCAAGATCACAAAAGAGGCAATTAGAGCAGTAACTGGTCTATACTCTTCCGGAGGGATACCTATCCTGAAATCTGTCAAGAACAACATTGTAACTGAGGCCACCGGATCAAAATTTGATAAGAGGGCAATGACCATTGAAGATATCTCGGATCCGGATATCAAGTATGCATCCATGATAATAGGATACAAGATCTATCACTCCAGCAGGGAGAATTCTGTATCCGGAACTGCAGTATATACTACCTATGAAATGCTAAGGAAGAATGCAGAATATGATCTCTGCGAACTGCTCTTAAGCCAATTAATGGAAAATATACAAAAAATCAAGAAGGACAAGAAGAATTCCTTTAAGTATGGTACTCTTATTGTATGTCTATTCTTCTACTTCATGAATGAGCTGCCCGGATCAAGTGGATGGGTATGGCAGAATGACAAACCTGTTGCAGTCCAAATAAGAGACTATCTACATGGGCTTGGGGATGCCAAAGCAAGAAATACAGCCCTATGGGGATACTTCAAAAACTTCCAAAGCATGATGCAAACAAGAGAAAGAATTCCCCAGTCTCTTGTTGAGAAATACAAAGACTCAGTGTGCTTTATGGTGGACACTGATCAGTGCCTAATGGAGGCAGTGGAGCCAAGGACTGTCTGGATCATGCCCATGGGGTATGAAGTGGATGAACAGATAGTGGAGCTGCATTTTCAACACATGCTAAGTTAGCCCAAAGATCCTAAGGCAGAAAGGTTTGGAACCTTTGAGGAGCTGAGTGTAAAGATACATGTAGAACTCAGGGAACCTGAGATAAAGAGAAAGGTGAGAAAAGAAGTAGACCACATTGCTCAAGGCCTAGGCATCTCAAAAGAGGCACTTGATGCCAGCCGGGAAAAGAGAAGAAAGTCTGAGGAAGAAAAGAAAGAGGCAGAAAAGAAAAGCAAGAAAAGTGCTCCGGTGGAATCCTCAACCCGGACCAGATCATCTAAAGGATCCACACCTATCAAAACCAAAAGCTCAAAACCAGAAGTCCAGGGATCCGGTAAAAGATCCAAGACAAAAGCCTCAAGAGCTTATCAAAGCCAAAAGGATGAAGAAGAAACTGAGTCAGATGAAGGAGTGAAAGAAATAAAGAAACAGAAAAAGAAAGGAACCGGTAAACCCTCTTCTGGCCGAGACAAGGAAGAAATGACAGAAGAATTTTCTGCAAAGCCCACCCTGTCTCTAGACAGTGTAGTCAAATCAGTCACTGTGGACGGGAACCTTCAACCCGTGGCTAAATTCTATGATGACTACAATGAGGCAGATCAAAAGATCCTGCAAGAAGCCATAATAAGGTACTTGAACATCTACAATAAAGCTTTTATTGAGATTATTTCTGAAATTCCTAAAAGCCTAGAAAAGGAATTAGAAATAAGAAAGAATAATGCTCATGCAAAAGATCTTGAGATCCGGGAGCAGATAGCTATTCAGCTATATCCTCAAATTGATCCCAAGACAATGAACATAATATTCAAAGATTGCAAAGATGAGTTCAGAAGTAAAGCCAGGATGAACCAACTCATGCTTGGTGAGACTGACAAGGTGGCCAAAGAGACAGAAGAGATCCTCCAGAAGGCCTTCAAAAGTTTCAATCTTCCTGTTGTAGAGGACTTAGGTGCAGAAACAGCTGTGGACTTGGAACCCTCTGCTCCAGAAGAAGTGGCCTATGAACAGGCTAGCATCTCTCCTCCGGTTTCCCCTACAGTCTCCGGATCCAAAAAAGAAGAGAAATTACAGGAGAAGGAAGCAGTGGTGAAAGATAAAGAGGTTGACAGTTCCAAGACTGCAGAAGAAAAGAAACATCTGTCTTTGGCAAGAGACACTGCACAAACTGTTCAACAATTTTTGAGCAAAGAAACTTTAGAGATTGATGAACCGGAGCTTCTAAAAGGCCCATTGGACTTTGACTCTCTCTCCGGTACAAACAATGAAAATAGCTTCATTTGCAAATGCTAAGGCAAATGAAAAACTCCTGAAGTCTCATATGGAAGACTGTGAGTTGATAGAGGCTGCTTCCGGAGTACTTGTAAAGATTATGCCATCAATCCAGATAGATCCGACAGCCTCCTCTTCCAGTAATCTAAAAACCTTAGTCAGCAGTGTTGATACACATCTTGATTCTCTAGAAAAATCAGCTGAAGAAAAGGTCCGGAAGGAATTTTTGGATAAAAGACTTTCAGAAGTATTAGGATTAATCTCTAACGATAGGAGAAATATGAGTATTGGAATAAAGAGCTTAGAAAATGCTCTTAAGGATGGCGGTGATATTTACAAATTTTGTATCTCCTGGTCAAAGGCAACAATAGAAATTGATAAGAAAATAAAAGAGGAACAGGACAAACTACAAAGTTTATCTCAAAGTTTTGATCCTCTCTCTTCCTCCATAGTAAATCAAGAATGTCAGACTATTGCAGTCTTGAATGAAATAAAGAACCTTGAGAAGGAAAGGAAGAATATCACTAACCGGATGGGAGAACTTAGAAGGATTATAATCCCTAAGTTGGAAACTATGCATGAGGCCATCAGTGATGCTCAGACCACTGCCCAAACAAATGATCCGACAGATCTCAAGAGGGCAGAAGCTTTTGCATTTTTGTTGAGTGGTCACATTTCAATTTTGGATAGAATGAAGCAAAGTTGGGCTACAGAACTGATCCAATTGAAGACATCCTTTGCAGACATTCTTCAGTATATGTGAGTATGTAAATATGCGGCTATGTATAGAATTTTTTTTTTTTTTGAAAATTTTGGTGTGCGGACCCTACCCTTTGCCATTGATGTCAAAGGGGGAGTGAGGAGCAGTGAAAAATGAGGAATCCAACTAAGGGGGAGTTCCGGAAATTGTATATAAAGATAGAGCATCAGCCAAGGGGGAGCTTAGTGTAAACACTTAGTCATTTTTCACTAAGTGTTGCCATCAATGCCAAAGGGGGAGATTGTTGGCAAGAGACACTATATGGATTCATGGTTGTTGTCATTGATGGCAACAAAGGTCATCCCACATATCCGCAAGTCATGGTGTGTCTCTACCGGAAGTCAGAATGAAGATTGTTGTGGTCCGGTGAACAAGAACAGAGCATATGGCAAGGTCCGACAGAGTGGTCCGGATCTCTCAGAGGAAGTGTCTTGGTGCAGTGCAGATTTGGGGAAGTCAAGAGGACTACCTTGAGTAGTATATTCCAAGGATTTAGCCTCCGGTGATGAACAAAGAAAAAGATATGAATAGTTGAGTACCGGATTCCTGAGAGACAGAGAGAACAGAGGAAGAACTGACTGACAGAGTATCAGACTATTTTCTGGATGTGTTACTGTTGATGGTAAAGGTTGTGAAGGCATGAATCATGTTTGGCCGACATGATTAATGATATCTACAAGTATATGCTTGATCCGCATTGCTTGGTAAGCAAGGATTCAGCCGACAGAACAGAGTTTGTAAGAAACTAGACTGTTCCGGATGCCGACTAGAAAGGTGATGAAATTACTTATGCGGATATATATAGAGGATGGATTTAGTTGTGAAGAGTGGGATTGTGTGATGGTGTATGCGAATAAGTGCAGAACAGAGCAGAAGTAGTAAGAAAGATCCGGTATGTGAAAGGATAGCAGAATAAAGAACAGAGGAAAGATGAAGTGCAGCAGATCAGTGTACTAAGCCTAACCGGAACTAAACTCCAACATATGTAGATGCTTTCAATCAGTTCAAGACTGTGATTCTTATCACTTTGTAGACAGTGTGTCTCCTTGTAGGCAGTGGGCCTCTTGTGAGCAGTGTGCTCGGGCAGTGAGCCCTAATTGGCAAGTGCCATTTTTGTAATTCCTTATTCTTCTAATAGAGAATAATCTTTGGGTTAATCACCCCGTGGTTTTCTCCCTTAACAGGGTTTCCACGTCAAAATACTGTGTCATGTGTTTTCTTATTTCATGGTAATATTTTATGATTGATTCAATGCTGCATTAATTAATAAGAAAGTTCAAAAGGAAAATAATTAGGATAACTGATTCACCCCCCCCTCTCAGTTATCAACAGGGAAACACCCCCTTTTGTTTGTCACTTAATCTTCATTTTTGGCCTCCTTTATGCCTTATTGGAAAATCTTCATTTTCGTGAACTTGGCTTGTCTCCATCTTCTCACTTTCTCCTTCAATCGACAAATTTTAACTTTTGCGAACTAGCCCTATTTTGTCCTTTGTCAGCAATTTATTGCCTTTGCGAACTACTTTCTCTTTGCTCCTTTTTCACCTTATCAACAAATCTCACCTTTCTCAAACCATGGAAGAAACTCGTCTTCTTTTCTTTGTCGACCAATCACCTTATCGGCAAACTTTGAAATATTTGAACTATTTGGTGAGTTCGAGTTTCCCCCGATTTGCCGATAAAGCCTTTCCTTATCTTTTTTCCTTAGCCATTTTCCTTCTTTTCTATTTGCCTTATTCATTTCTTCTTTGTCCATCTATCCTTGGTGAATCTTGGTTGGCAAATTCACCCTGTGATGAACCTCTTGTCGATAAAATTGGAGGTTCATGAACCTCCACTTTTGCCAACAAAGCTACTTCATTCTTTTCTTCCTTTTTTCTTTGCTATCCTTTTCTCCATCAACGAAGTTAGAAGTTTGCGAACTTCTAACTTTGTCAATAAAGACCTTTTCTTTCTTTCTTTTGTCCTTGTGCTTTGATCTTCCTTTGTCTTCGCTGAAGTCGTCCCACCTTATCGGCAAATATGCCAATTGACAAACCTGGCAGTTGGCAAACTTGGCGGTCAGCAAACCTTTTGGTTCGCGAATCGCTAACTTCGCTGACAAAGGCACAACGCTTCCTTTATTTGCCTTAGACAAATTTTCTTTGCCCACCCAGTTGCTTTATCAGTGAATCGGGGAAATCTCAAACTCGCGAACCAAGTCAGCTAGTTCATGATTTTGCCAATTTTTTGATAAAGCCTCCAAATGGGCCATTTTTCCAAAGGGTTGCCGATTTTCCAATAAAGCCTCCAAATGGACCATTTTTTCAAAGGGAAGAAACAAAATGACAAGGGGAAACACTTAGCATTTTTTGAATGAAAACCCATATAACTTATCTTAGATCGGATCTAAATGGTGGGTTTGGAGTGCAAAGACAAAATATGGGAAATTTGATGGATTTTTGAGGCAAAATAATGCATTTCAAGAGCTAGTTTTTTTAGGTCCCAACACTAGCTCTAGTTGGGGACGTGTGGCAAGCTTGGCATAATGAGAATCCAAGATATCTTTAGGTAGACAAAAAAATGCAAAGGGAAAAACACAAAACATATTTACAAAACAATATACAGTCAAAAAATGATTGTATCCAAAATTTAGGACACTGTAGGCCAACCCTGTAGAAAAACTAGTGAAGCTACTTGCCTCTGTCAAAGACAAGCATAATGAAGGAGTTGATCTCCCTCAATCCTTTGTTTCACTGATCACCCATCATTAGCAATAAAAATGTTTTGCATGTATGCACATACAAACTATAGACATTCATATCATCATGCTGAAGATGGAAATAATTATCACCAAGAAAGGTAGCCATAGATAATATGGCTCATCATCATGCTAACTCACATAGAAATACTCACCTTCAAGTTCCATGTTAGCATAATGCATTTCTCGATTTGCATAAATATCAGCATGAAGAAAAATATCAAGTTGATAATCATTGATCTCAGGTGTGGTCTCATGCTGGACCACAGCACATGACTATTCAAGTCCTTGTCACCCAGCTACACTACAAATGCTAATGTATTCCTCCATGACTGAATCAAAGACATGATACAGATTTAAATATGCACCATTAGCATATAAATCAAAAATTTGAGGCACTTCAAGTGAAGACTCACAATCTTCAAGTTATCTCTCTATTTTGTATTCCTTGACACACTCCGCTGTGTAAAAATTGTTGCTAAGAAAACCAGTCATGATTTTCTCCTCCTCACTCTGTAGATCAAAAACTTGACCCACACTTGAACACCTTGCTTCAATGTCATTAGGCCCAACCAATGAGCTCAAAAATGTGCTCTCAACATGATCCACATCAATAAGAGATAACTGCCCCAAACAAAGCTCTAGAAAATCATTTGTGACATAGTCTTCATGTAGTGGGAAATTGTTACCTCAAAATCACTTGTAGTTGTAGTAATGCCTTCATGATGTCCAACTAAAGCATAATCCACATCATCCTCATGCAAAAAAGTGTTAATGGCCTCAATGTCATCATCAGGGATAAATAAGGGTAATACACTAAACAACAGACCAGTCTCTTGTTTACCCCGAAGATCATTTTGTACACATCCCTCCCTATCCACTTGGTGTCCACAGGTACCTGGGTGATATAGCATATGATTCTCCACTTCCAAAGCTGACAACTCAAATTCACTGAACTCTAAGTCATTTTCAAAAAGAGGATTATTTATGCACCAATGATAATCATGAATTATGCCACCTGATGGACTCACATGTCCTTCATAAAGGATATTGTGCCTTATGCTCATCCCTTCATTATTATTTGCTTCATCAATGCATGTATGCTCTATATAATCAACTACATGAGCTGAGTCATTCAATTTTTCATTTGCATACATACCTTCCAGGTGGTCTACAATACTACAACAAGCAACAAGTTCATAACTATCTTTGCTAGATTGGAGATCATCATTAATTTTCTCATCTTCAGCATCCACTGATGATTGATCCAATTAAAGGTAGGTGTAGTCACTACTATTTTCATATGAATCATTGTCATACACTACAACAGCACCTCCCTCTCCCCTCTTGCACACACAATCATCACTTGACATTATGTCTGGATCATACGAAGCATCCACATCCTTGATGCCTCCAACAACCTATTCATTATCAGCCACTTCTGCATTTGAGGATAAGGATTTTGCAATCATATCCCTCTTAACTCTGTCAACATAATCAATGAACAGGTAGGCTTTTTGCATACTCACTAGATTGAACACTTCCCATACATAGAACCTAAGCCTAAAGTATCATCATAAGCTCTCAGATACATGTCAATACAAATAGGAAGATTAGGTCTGAAATCCTCTGGGATGTTAGACAAGGCAACTACAAATCCGTGGTTGAGCTCCATGCTAGACTCCCCTTCCTACCATTTAATACCTTCTAGTTCTTGGACAAGAAATACAAGGTCTAAACTACTTACAAAGTCTTCAAATGTAGCTACTAATTGATCCCAGGAAGCAAAATGCTAGTTAGGGAAACTAACTAGCCACTTTCGTGCTACTCCACATAGAGATCTAACAAAAAATCTCATCCACATATCTTCATCTTCAAATTGAAATTTGTCCATGATGTCTAAATATGTCTCAATATGTGCCTTTCCATCATACACTTCAGACCCATCAAATAAAGGAATTTGATAATATATTTTAGTGGGAATGGACTTCCTTTCATAATTGACCCATAAGAGGCCCAACTGTTTATATGTATTTTCATTTGCAATAGGAAGAGGCCAAGAAAAAGAGCTACTGGCAACAACAGGAAGGGAATTGGATAGTGGCCTGGATTGACGTAGCCTGATTTGGCTTTCTAATTCTTTTTCTTGCTGCAACAAAGATTCTAGCAGTTGCTTCTCTCTTTCAATTTATACTGCAACCTAGTCGACCCATTTTAATTATGCAAGGGTGCATACAGGTTTGGGTTGTATGAATAGTAGGGAACTTCATTCTCATCATATTTATGGACACTCTCTTTATCATAATATCTAGGGCTTTCATCATATGATACATTTGAAAAATTTCCCTAGGGTAAATTGGTCCATTCCACTCAGCCATAGTTGATTACAAATCACTTGAGTAGGAAAAAAGGAGAGCAAATAATATGTTCCTTTTCTAAGAAAGAAACCATGGTTCAAAGCTAGAAGAAAGAATATGTACCTTAACCAGTTGTACTCTCTTTGAATCATGCACACAACATCAACACTTTGTTTTCTTTGACAGTAGAGTCACCACTTCACTGAATGAGGAAAACCCTTGAAGCATGACTGATCTTCAAGGCCACAAAATAAGTCTGGGTTCTCCAACCAATAGAGTCTTCAAATTCTTTGGAACCCAACAATAATTGTCCCTAGAAACAGTGCAAATCTGTTAGTGTAAGTTGACGAGCTTTCAACTTCAACACACAAAAAACTACACCCGACAACAGCTAAAGTGACTTTGATCCCTGGCAACGGTGCCAATTTGTTGGGGTAATTTGATGGGATGCCAAACTTACCCAAACAAAATGTGCAACTGCAGGACTACTATAAGGGTGTGAAAATACTTCCAGTTGCCTTGACCCGACAACGGCTAAAGTGACTTTATCCCTAGCAACGATGCCAATCTGTTGGGTCCCAAAATGACTCCAGCACAAAACTCTAAAACATTTCTAAATCACCTAGGCTATGGATTATCATCAGGGTGATAGAAAGAGGTTTATCAACAAGTTAGGGGTGATTTTGGTCAACTAACATGAGTGGGTAGACTCCTCTTCTCTTTGAGCTCAACTCAAACTCTAGAGGGATATTCCAAGGGGCATACCTAAGTATGTATTAACATCAAAACCAGATGAACAACTAAAATATATGAACAACCAAACCCAAATCATTGTCTTGGCCCCAAAGACTGTCATTGAACCAAGAACAACTGGTTGTCACGAAACCCCTATATAACTAATTCAACTATGTGAATGTACATGCACAGGAAATATGGCTTTTCACTTAAATCACTGGTAAATGTTTATTTGATTTAAAGAGTGATTGATCCCTTTCCAATGTGGATTGGTGCCTACTCCATTGGGCAATAGAGTCATAGAATGCAAGGAGGAAAGAAAATATACAGTAGAGGATCAATGGAACTAAACATATATTGAAATATATGACTTTAATAGATTTTCATGTGATGAACATACTTAATAATCCAAAAGAGAACTGCAATGACTCATATGCAACAAAAGAATGGAAAATACAAAGCCTTGTATTAACTTGGATGCTGTCACACACCTCCAAACCTTGGTTATAATTGTGCCGGCAAATGTGGCAAGAGAAAATATACAACTACGATTACGCATTTGCCAAAATCATTACAAACTCCCATGGAGACATTCCATTACATTCATATATGCTTTACTCAACCTTCCTACACTATGTTGAATACATCCCTTCACTTACAAGCCAGACTAATGTGATTTGATGCCAAAAAATACTCCTTAGGCACTTCGAGACCAGACAATTGTTTCAATGACCAACCTTGAAAACACCTTTTATCATTTATATATAGTAATCCTTTCATACTATGCAGCCCAACGCATTAAAAAATCAGTCAACAAGAAACCCATGCTACATTAAAGTCATGCCCATGGCAATGTCAGAAAATCTACACGTTTGGAAAGAAAGCCCACACCCTGACAACATTGAAAATGTCAGAAGAAGATTGTTTGCACTCTTTGTGTACTAGGAACAATAAAGAGGGAAGGTTCCAATCCTTTCCATGAAATCTGCAACATCTGACTTATCTACTTTCTCCTCCAAATGTACCTATGCATTGAAGAATTTTACTATGTCAACCACCTGCATGGTAATGTTCTACATAATTATTAAATTCTAGGTACAAATCAGCCTTTTAATGCCTTTACAACACCTTAAAATGTGTTGTCCAATTTTTCATTTTTTGGGCCATCTTAACTCTGACTGTACCTTTATGCATGCTGGGCATCCTTCCTTTCTTTATCGGCCTTTTTTCCTTATCACAAACTTCTTTCATTTCCCTCTTCTACTCACTTTGTCAGCAAACTTTCACTTTTACAAACCATGGGAAACACCCCCTTTTATTTGGTACTTAATCTTCATTTTCAACCTCCTTTGTGCCTTATCAAAAAATCTTCATTTTTGTGAACTTGGCTTGTCTCTGTCTTCTCACTTTCTCCTTCAGTTGGTGAATTTTAACTTTCGTGAACTAGCCTTGTTTTGTCCTTTGTTAGCAATTTCTTGCCTTTGCGAACTGCTTTCTCTTTGCTCCTTTTCACCTTACTGGCAAATCTCACCTTTCTTGAACCATGGAAGAAACTCCCCTTCTTTGCTTTGTTGGCCAATTGCCTTATCGGTGAACTTTAAAATATTTAAACTGTTTGGTGAGTTTGAGTTTCCCCTAGTTTACCGATAAAGCCTTTCCTTATCTTTTTGCCTTAGCCATTTTCCTTCTTTTCTATTTGCCTTATTGACAAATCTGGGCATTTGCGAACTTCCCCTTTCTCTACTCATTTCTTCTTTGTCCATCTATCCTTGGAAGATCTTGGTCAACGAATTCACCTGGTGGCGAACCTCTTGTTGGTGAAACTAGAGGTTCACAAACCTCCACTTTTGTCAATGAAGCCACTTCATTCTTTTCTTCCTTTTTCTTCATTGCCCTTTTCTCCATCGGTGAAGTTGGAAGTTTGCAAACTTCCAACTTTGCCAATAAAGACCTTTCCTTTCTTTCTTTTCTCCTTATGCTTTGATCTTCCTTTGTCTACACTGAAGCCATCCTGCCTTATTAGTAAATATGCCAACCGGCAAACTTTCAGTCGACAAACCTTTTGGTTCATGAACCACCAACTTTGCCGACAAAGGCACAACACTTCCTTTCTTTGCCTTAGATAAATTTTCTCTTCCTGCCCAGTCGCTTTATCGGTGAATCAAGGAAATCTTGAACTTGTGAACCAAGTTGGCTAGTTAGCTTGTTCACAATTTTGCCAATTTTCTGATAAAGCCTCCAAATGGGCCATTTTTTCAAAGGGTCGCCGATTTTCTAATAAAGCCTCCAAATGGGGTATTTTTTCAAAGGTTCCCTGATTTTCCAAAGGTTCGCTGATTTTCCAATAAAGCCTCCAAATGGGCCATTTTTTCAAAGGGAAGAAACAAAACGACAAAGGGAAACACTTAGCATTTTTTGAATCAAAACCCATATAACTTATCTCAGATTGAATCTAAATGGTGGGTTTAGAGTGCAAAGACAAAAAGTGGGAAATTTGATAGATTTTTGGGGCAAAATAATGCATTTTGAGAGCTGGTTTTTTCAGGTCCCAACAATTTCAAGTAAAATTACTTCCACCAATAGTAAATCATGCATTATTCAATAATTAAAGTAGTTTGTAATGTTATGCAAGGTAGGTAATTCTAGTGTTTGGCTTGTTTGTATAGCCCCCTATTTGCTTCCTAATTATTTCTCTATTTTCTTTGTTCACTTTGACTTCAAAGCGGCTTTTCCTTTGTCAGATTTAGAGGGCATCCAAAATTTGGAGCTTGATTTGTGTTAAGAAAAGGTGTTGTGTTGTACACCTTACACAAGAAAGAATATTTAATTATGTAAAACAAATATTTATTTGTGGTGCATCTTTAGTGATATGTTTAGCCACATTAAATATTTATTTGGGTCCACTTAGTAAAGTTGTATTGCAACATTGGTTAAATATTCTATGTGTGGGAGACATAGGACAAATATTTAATATTTGTGGGAAATATTTAATCTTGGGGTCAATGGTTTTATGTTCTCATAGTTTTGAGACACATGGTTTTGCCAATACCACAATTATATTTGTGTGAGCCTGATTCTATAAAAGCACTCACATGTTTAATGGTTGAGGTTGGCTAGTCATTTAGGCTATCATTTTGGGCTAGGTAATCATTTGTATTGAGCTCTCATGAAGAGTGCATATGTGAAGCATGGCATGGGATGTGTGGTTTCTTAGACACATGGAGGATGCATTGGAGGAGCTTGATGTTTCAATTATGGAGACTCTGTAAACATATTGTAATGTTTCATTGTTGAATAATACATTAAGTGTGGATACTTTTGGAGGCTAGTTTTTCCCTCTTGAGGGTTTTCCTAGGGTGTATCTTGTGTCATCTTGATGGTATGTTTGTCTATTATTTTGCATGGTAGATTTTGAGTACTTGTTTACATATTTATCTCTCTTGGGGTTATGTGGAAATATTTATTATTGCTGCAATTTTTCCTTTCAATTTGGTCAATTCATTACCCCTGGCATGTTTTGAATTTTATCTAGTGAGTCTCAACACTCAAGAAAAATCCCATACTTATTAGGATGCTCTAGTTAAACAATTTGGAGGAGAATAACAAAAGGAATATGACTCCTATGAGCATTAGGGTTTGAAAAATTCAACCTCATTGTAACATACCATTTCTTCAAACAAGACTAAAAATCCAATAATTACTAGAAGTAAATAGACTTGGTAAACATGAGAGATTTTTTTTAATTAAATATCCTTTCATAATCACAAGAAATAAAGTACAACTTTCTATATAATTTCAACCTTGAAATCATAACATAATTGAAGCTAGAATCATAGTGAAATCCTTTCACTTTTCATTTAAAATTCATAAAATGCTCTTGGAATAAAGAATAGTTTTACCTCATAACTTTGACTGTCATAAGTCATAACAAGGAGTACACTACATCTAGAATATATGTCTTCACAAGCCTCAACGAGTCATCTGCTATAGAGGGAGAGCATCATCTGAGTGCTTTACCTCCAACCACAGACTAGAAGTCCCCTACACACCTTCCAAATGGAAGTGGCCCTACCCTTCACAAAGAGTATAGATATAAGGTAACTAATGGGTATTTTCCATTTGAGTACTGGTGTTGTATCCTACATAACACTATTGATCATACAACCCCTAGATACCCTCTATCTAAGTATGATCATTCCAATAGGTTATGCAATCTAGATATGGTGAATTGACAATGCATGCATAGGCATATGCATTACTTTGGCCAAAGATTCAATATAAATAGACGTTCACAATGAACATAGTCTTAATGTTCACCCACCCCAACTCGACTTGGAGACTATCTCATCCTACAATTTTACTTTCTTATTTAGTAACTCTAGACACAAACTTGTCTGTACAGTAAATCCATTCTAGTCAATCTGACTTAGAACAATCCCTAATCTAGGATATATTTGCAATATTAAGATTTAAATATTTCTAACCTTTTAAAGAGCCCCTCATTGCAAACTTGCAATTTCTAGGGCTTATGACTTTCTGTCATTCTACTCTTTGATTCAAATATCAAACATCTTTGATGCATTAAAATGAGTTTCAACATTATCATAGAATCACTTAAATTTTACAAAAACTCTTCATGTCTTGCTCTATGGTTTTCTCAACCTTTCACTGTCTACCAAATATAGTTTTCTTGACCTTTCACTATCAACCAATAAATATAAATATCAACTATGTCACATCCAACATAAGAGTTATAGGTTTCCTAAATCCTTTAGGTTATGATTCTAGGGTTTAACTTCTCTATCCCAATGCATGGAAATATCAAATGTCCTTGATTTCTAAACACAATAACATAAGTATTATAGAACATGAGAACAAATACCTCTAGTCTCTCTAGACCACTTGGCATTGATCAAATTCACTCTTCTCATAAATGAATAAACATAGCATATGAGGTATATCCTCATCCAATATAATATCTAAATGAATACTATCATGTCATATCAATTGTTTTGATCTAAGTCAATCTTTCAACCCTAAAAGATTTGATTTATAAAAGATAATAATATACTTTCAACCCCTTGGTCTACTTGAGTCTATTGACTTTCAACATAGGTTAGGTTATGAACTCATATATAACATCCTTATATATATAAGTCACATAAACCATTATCAATCATAATAGTTTATCACAATCATGTGGGATTGAGTTACGAATCTCTCAACATGCCAAACCCTGGAATAAATCACTCTAGTGATGCCCAACCTAGGGTTAACTTTGTCTTCTGTGCACTTAGCACTAAAATAAGTTCTATGGAACAAAAGCTATGAGATCTATATCTTTGCTTTGTCTAGATTACTCTTTCTCTCAAGATAACATAACATAAGCAATAGATGCTATCAAAGGCTATCTAGGTTTCCACATTCTTGGATCACCTATTTCCCTAGATATGTATTACAAATTAACAAGAGGAAAACCATTTCACACAAAGCAATCTTTATTCATGTTGCATCCTCCTCGCTTCAAGGTCATAATGATATTATCTCACCAAAAAAGTCCATTGATAAAACTGGCAAGATTTTATCTATGGAACTATCATAGTCTTCAACATCAACTAAAAGATCCATTTCCATTTTTCTTTAGTTTCTAATTACTAACTAAGAACCCAAGTACAATAATATGATAATATAACATGAGTATAGTACACTCTAGTTTTCTCTAAACTTCTTAGGCTCTATACAAATCCTCATTACTCATGGAATACGAGTACATTATGAATAATATAAACGTCCTTAATCAGTCTTTCTCCTAGATAAGATTGAGTCTACAATATTAAGATAATTTTGACCACTAAGTTTCCTTGAGTCCACCGACTCCTAAAATGGAAAAAAATAGGTTTTACTCTCACAAGAACTTCTTTAGAAGAAGAACGATAATACTTATCATGGCTATAAAACTAGAGAGTTTTTATATCACTATCCTGATGAGATTCCAAAGATATCAATAACCTCTAGATACCTCAGAATAAAAGAATAACTTATCTCATAATAATATGTTTGTAGTTAAAGAACTATACATACACATATTAAATCAACCCTATAATATATATCTATATATATATATATATATATATATATATATATATATATATATATATATATATATATATACTTGCCTGTCTTATTTAAACACAAGGTTATAGATAAATAGTAGTGAACCAGCAAAACATAGAGAAACTCTAGGATTTATCAGCTGACTAAACATATAGAGGTAATAAATAGCTAGTGGTCGAATGAACACACAATCAAAAACTAGCTTGCATTGTCTATCATCCTGAAAAGGTCAATCTTCTGTCTGAGATTGAAGGGAAACTCTTGTAAACTTCCAGGTGAAGTAAGAAAGCATAAAAAGGGTTCATGTGCTACTGTCAAAGTGCCTCCATAAAAGGCATCTCATAAACGTAATGATGACAAGACATGCATGCAAAATGAGGAAGTGTATATAAGATATATGAACTAAGAATTATTAATAAGACTAACCTCATCTTAGATATCATTAAGACAGTCAATACTAAATAGTACGAACCTGAATGGTACAGGCAATCTGAGTTTGCTTAGCACAAAAGCTAGAAATACTTCTCTACAGCTCCTCCAAGAATATCTTGCATCATTTCTCTCTTTGTTTCTCTTTTCTTCAAAGATAAACTCATCCCAAAAATCCCTTTTTGAGCATTGTATTCTTTGCATGTCCTCATCTCTTAATCTCCTCTCCCATAAAGTCGTAGTTCCTGGCTAAGATTAGAGGGTAAAAGGGACCACGGCTTCCCAGTAGGCTGTACTGGTAACCAAAAGGCATACCCTGCCCTTGCTGTATGCACTTGAGGATGGAGATAATGGATATAAAGACCATCTCTAAGACAGTTCAAGATTCCTCCTTTCACTCCAATCGCACTGGAAGAAAATAGAGTGGAGTACCTTTACAAGACATCAGTGATTTATAACTTAGTTTCCTCAATACACCCTCCTCAATGCTCATCGAATACACACCCCCTTTTAAAATTTTATGATAAAGTCTTTATAATACTTAACATTCCACCTGCTCATGAAACTTATGGCAAAATACAAGCCTAAAATCATGCTTCCCGCATGCAATATTTAATGAGGTAGTTGGTCTTAATGACCACCCCCTCCTTAACATTGAGTATAAAGCCTCAAATATGCTTTACACCTTGCTAAACTCTCGTAATTAGTCTCCTTAAAACAAGCCTACAAAAGCTCTTCCCTTTCCTGATAACCATCCCCTGTTTCTACTATCGAATCCTACTTTTAAGTCTATTCAAGGCTCCACTAAGTTGTTAGGCAAAATTCCCACTAAGATGTGGATCTCTCCACTTGATTAGCTTGCAATAGCTCTCCATGAAGGCATAAAATGATGAAGGTGGTGAAGATGGTCTAGCAAAGAGTCCTGATAATAAAGATGTATTATTTTCTAAAAGTTATGACTCCTCCACAAGTTGTTATAAGATTCCCACATGTGCGGTTATCTCCACTTATCTATTATAACCAGTTCACTTAGTTTTTAATGGTCCACGCCTCCACTTAACATGCTTCTTAATGCTCTTATCTTGAGCATGCAATTAGAGGAAAACATGATTATAAAATACCACTACCTCCACGTACAAGGACCCTTCAATTAGCATTCAATGCTATTGAATTGGTTAAGAAAGTATGTTTCTTCTAATAAAGGAGGTAGTTATCAAATAAGACCACTAGCAATCTTGAACTAACCACTCAAGTTATTACATATGATAATTTAAAAACATAAATAATATTAATCAGTAAGGATACTAATAATATAACGTAAACTTACGTACAAAATGTGACTGGGTCGAGATATTCTCCCCTTCACGTAAAAGAGAAAAATGAGTCATGCAGATTTGACAACATACAAGAATCTTGACGTTAAAACCTTAACTAAGAAACATACACATTTTTCTTTCCCAACAACATCATTGCGGATGTAAACGTATTCTTGTTTATGACACAAGGGACGTCGTTTTTGTCAAAAAGTCACGGTAGTCAAAAAATGACTAACACTCAACATTAACAATGTTGATTGCGCTATAAATGACTAAACTATCGTTAAAAGACTCTAAACAACATCGACAACTTGTCGAGTCGAGAAATAAACTTAAACCAAAAAAGGAGGGTTGAGTACCACTTACCTGACTCAACTAGGTTCACCAATTTGCACCAACACAAGACTTAAGATGGCGACAAGCTATTATTTTCCTTGTATCTATACTCTTCTCTCCGATGATGCTCTCCCTCCCTTTCTCGGAGGGGTAGAAACTTGTTTCCTGTATGCAACTTGCAATCGCCAACCTGTGATTAGTGTATCAATAATCTTTTCATAATCCTTATGAAATCATAATATCTTGACAACATATAAACATATGTCAATTATAAACATAAATTATGAAAACATTGATTTTTTCTGACATTTTTACTAAACATCAAATCATTGAATCATGCAAAATCACCTACTAATTACTTCAAAGTAAAAAGTAAAACATAGTCAAAGTTAGGGATGTAACACTCATGAATTTGTCATGGCATTTGATTCAACATTATTTGCTTGTGTGTTATTTGATTCCCCTAAAAAAATTGGTCTTTCTTGTGGGGTTTCAAAATAGTTGTAGAATATTTAGGATTTCATTATTGCTTCTATTTTTGGCCTTTTGCTAATTAGGCACACCCACTTTGCTTTGTGGTTATTTTTGTTGGATCAATTAATGTTTGTGGGTTAGTTAGTTTGGTTAAAAATCATTATACTCGGTATGTCTTCCTCTATTTCATTTGAAAAAAGAAGCATGTTTGATCAACAACCAATTTATAGGTTCAACTAGGAAGCACTTTTGGTCAATTTTAGCATGTGGGATTTGACTAGCAAGCTTGTTTGGTCATTTTTATATGCAAAGTTTAATTAGAAAGCCTATTTGGAATGTTATGAGTTTTAACTAGGAATCTTGTTTAATCATTTTTGGTCTATTTGCTTTATCAAGAAAAGCCTATTTGATAAATTTTGGTATCTAGATTCTTTGCCCAAATAGGTTTTGTACATGGTTGTAACTAGGATAGTTCTTTGATCATATTTGGCATGTGGATTCTTTTCCCACTTAAACTTTCTATATATGGGTTTCAACTTTTTGTATTTGAGTGCAAAAATCATTCAACAATGGAAAGGTAGCTTTGCTTGATTGTATTATTTAGTGTTGGTTTTTGGGCTTGGATAAGATAATTGTCATAAATAGGGACAACCATGACATAGATGGAATTGGAGGAAAGTGACATGTTCAAAGCCCCCATCTTAGCAAATATCTCTGATGAAGTTTGTTCTCAAAGCGTAGTTTTGGTAGCAGAAGAGATCGCTCTCATGCAAAGCATTAATTTGGATGATGTTTGATGCTTTATAGTTGTGATAGTAGTCAAGATTTGAGAAGGTCCATAGCCAAGTCTAGCCCAAACCCCTCTCATTTTGTTCCTACCAAAATGATAAGCCCTACAAATAATCTTATTGATTTTTAACAATTGTTTTCACCCTTCCCTATGTAAGGTGTAAGGTCTTAGATCTCTAATTCCTATTATTTTTGTTTCTTCCCTTTTTGGGCCTCTCTATGGTTTTATCTTCCTAAAAATTTCTATTGTATACTCATGTGCTCTTGTAATCCATGGAAATTAATATAATTTATTTATTTATTTCTACTTTTATTTGGTGGTCTCAGAGTTTATAGTGGATGATGCCACCTAACTTCAAAATGTAGATATGTATAGGGTAGCAAAAACTATGTAGCTAGAGAAGGATAAAGATATGGTATGATAGCGATGACACAATTAAACAAAATCTTCATTAAGGTTCTCTTGGATTGAAAAATGGAGCACAATTAAGTGGTACCCACTTTTTAGCAACAAGTTCATAGGACAAATCATATTGGTTAAGTCATTATAGAGTAATTTTTATGCATATATGATCCTCCTATGCACTTGGTTGTGATTGAGTACATGGGTTCTACACCTTGCATTTCTTAGAATTCTAAGTTGTACCTTACCATTAGAGAAAAAGGGGAGTAAATTCAAGCTAATATCCAATTACTCTTTGTGATCCATCTTAGTGAATTCATGTTTTGAAGATTATGTTGGTATCAAGTTATACTCTATGACATTTCTTTTATAAATTATGACAATTTACAAGAACCAATTTCTCTAGTAAGTTTAAATGGTCTATTATAGAGCTCCTTATAATTATGCTTGGTCAGCTCTGTTGGCAAGAGACACTGCTAGGATTCATAAGTGTTGTCATTGATGGCAAAAAAGTATATCCCACACATCCGCAGTGCATAAATTACTCATACCGGAAGTCAGATTGAAGATAGGTTGATCTGGTAGTCAAGAACAGAGCATATGATAGGGTCTGATAGATTGGGTCCAGAACTCTCTGATGGTGAAACCCAACATGTTGCAGATTTGGATGAGTAATAAGGAGTATCTAAACTATTATATTCCAGAGATTTAGCCTTCGGTGGTAAAGCATGTGAAAGATATGAGCATCTGAGTATCAGACTTCAGTTAAATAGTGTAGACAAAGGAAGAACTGGCCAACAGGGTATCAGACCTCAATCCAGATATGTAGAAGCTGTTGATCATGTAACTTAAGGTGTTATATGAGTTTGGCTGACTTAGGTAATGACTTCTATGACTAAGTTTTTGGTACGCATCATATATCAAGTATGAATTTAGCCAACAGAACAGTATCTTACAAATATCCTAAGTGTTTGTACTGCTGACTAGAAGGTTGTTTGAAATCCTTGATGTGGATATATATACCTGATGGATTCAAGCTTGTGAACATGTGATAGTGACTGTAGATTGGATTAAGTGTGAAGAAAAGCAGAGAGAAGTGTGAAGACAATAATCCAAGCTCAAGATGTGACAGAAGAGTGATACTAAGCAGAGGAAGAATGAAATGTGCTAGATCAATATATTGAGCCTAACTGGAACTGAATTCTTGCATATGTAGATGTTGTTCATCAGTTCAAACACATTGTTATCATCTGTAAGTCTCTAGTAGGCAGTGAGCCTCTTGTGAGTAGTGTGCTCGGGCAGTGAGCCCTAACTGGCAAGGGCCATTTTGTACTTCTTTATTCTTTAACAGAGAATACAATCTTGGGTTAATCACCCCATGGTTTTTTCCTTAACAAGGTTTCCACATAAAAATCCTTGTTTTATGTGTGTTGATTTCATTTCAGTTCTTATGGTTTCTTATTCTTCATGCTTTGATATTTCACTGAATGATAAGATAAGAAAAGGAAGTAAAAGTAAGAAAGTTTTGAGATAACTAATTCACCCCCCCCTCTTAGTTATCTACCTTGTTTCCAACAATTGGTATCAGAGCTAAGTTCCTTAGAATAAGCCTAATAGCTTGAGGAGGATCTAGGAATCTCAATGGATGCATACGGTATGAAACAACAACTACAATCTGCCTTAGAAGATCTTGATCAATCTCAGTCTGAAGTCAATAATTTGAAAGAGCAACTTAAGGAGGCTGATGATTTCATCATTGAGATGAAAGAAAAACTCAGTAATTCCATGAAAAAAAGAAAGGAACTACTTCAAAAGTTAGCATATCAAAATGAAGCCAATAATACTGATGAGGACCTGAACGAGAAAACAAAGCTATGTGAAAAACTGTGAAAAGAAGATGTCATGCTAAGACATGAAATGGAATTAGGGGTTATGAAATTTACTCAAGAAATTGAAGAAAAGAGAAAGACTGAAGATAACTTAAAACAATCCCTCAAGGAGAAAATAGGAGATTGTTACAAAATGGATAGAATAATTAGACATCTTGAGTCTTATCTTGGAGAAGCCAGATACAATGAAGAACAACTTGAGAGACATATTGACACTCTTAAACAAGATCTTGAAACTACAAATGAATACAAAGAGAAATTCAAGATAAGTTTAGCCAAACTTGAAGTACTACTTGAAAGTCAAAAGAGGGTAGATGATAAGCATGACTTGGGATATGAGAAAGGTGAAAGCTTTGGATCTGGTCAAAAGAATTTTGGTTCAGAAAGACAAAGAAACAGGCCTAGAAGACCTCCAGTAAGACAACCTAATGCTCAAAGATATCCATCCTTCAATGGAAGCTGCTTCAATTGCAACAAATTTGGTCATAAAGCAACTCAGTGCAGGAGCAGAATGAATCAAAATAATTTGTCCTTGTCCGGTCAATGTTTTAATTGCAAAAGGTATGGTCACAAATCTCATGAATGCAGAAATATACAAATAAACAATTCTTTCAATGGTAGATGCTTTACATGTAATAGAATGGGGCATATGGCTAATCAGTGCATATCAAGAGGATATCAATCAAATAAGAAAGGAAATGTTGTGTGTTACAATTGCAATAAGTCCAATCATATAGCTAGATTCTGCAGGAGCAGAAATCATGATGGAAAAGGTCCGGTAAAACATGATCATAAATAAGACAAAGGCAAAGGTAAAGTGAATGCGGATGAAATTCAAAAGGAGATGAGAAAGATTTGGGTAAAGAAGAGTGTGATGATTATTGGTGATGGGTCCGCACCAGAATCTGGTGTTGATAATCCTTCCAAAAATTAAAAAGGGTGAGCTCTGGCTCAAGGGGAGCTGCAAAGAAGATCAAATTCCCCTAGCCAGTTAGTAAGTGCCTGAATTTGGCACATTGAGTAAGAATCAGAGGTTGTGGATTAAAGAGCTTTCAGAGGTTCATCTAAAATTTATTTAGTTAAAGATTGAGAAATCTACCTATTGATTTGAAGAAATTATGAGTAGATCAGGTTTTGACAGCTATCTGGTAAAAATAGAATTACACAAATAGATCCGGTATGATTTGAAAATGCAATTTTATGGTTTGCAGATTTAGAGGCATGTTTTAAAAGGCTAAAGTTATGTTGTCAACTCACTTAGATGATAATTTGAAATTCCGTACAATGATTCATGAGAAATTCACTCAAAATAGGGTAACCAGATGACTTAAAATGTGCATTTATTGCAACAAGGAATTAGGTTTTTGTGCAAGGATAAAAGGCTTTTCATTAATCATTTTCAACACTTTGCACTCACGAAGAAGAGAGAAGAGCTCTGAGAAAAGATCCTGTAGATTATTAAAGTTGAAGCTGAAGATCGAAACCAAGTAGAAATTTGCTCTGGCAGTTGCAACAAACCCTAAGGCAAAAAAAGTATTTCTTCTCTGCAAAATTTCTCTAAATTTCATTGCTAGAATGACTACTCCTATGGTTGTGAATGTCACTGAGAGGCTGAGACCAAAATTCAAGAAACACCCTCACAAATCTATAGAAGTTGATCCCTTGGGTGCGTTTTCCAGTATCCCTTACGGTGTTCTACATGTAGAAGATATTAGGGCTTACATTCATGCAAACATTGAAAACTTTGGAGACTTAGAATTGATGGAAATATACCGCAAGCAGTTAAGAGATGAGAATTTTGATCTCAAACCAGAATTCAAGGCCCTAAAGGACAAGCACTTTGCACATTGCATACATTTCCTGTCTTTTGCAGAGGACGAATGGGTCTAGTATGTGTTAAGTACGATGCATGATAACTTTATATGGTTAATGAGTCCATTTAAGATAACCAAAGGTGCCATCAGGGATGTAACCGGATTGCACTCAACTGGTGTGTTGCCTGCACTCAAATATGTGAAAAATCAAACCGTAACAGATGCCACTGGATTAAAATATGACAAGAGGGTAATGACTATGGATGATATTACTGACCCAAATGTCAAGTTTGCATCAATTGTAATTGGTTACAAAATTTACCACTCAAGTAGGGAAAATTTTGTATTTGGTACTGCAATCTATACTGCATATCAGATGGTGAAGGAAAATGCAGATTATGATTTGTGTGGGATTCTGTTAAATCAACTAATGGAGAATCTGTAGAAGATTAAGAAAGATAAAAAAATTCCTTCAAGTATGGCAATTTGGTGTTGTGTCTGTTCTTCTATTACATGAATGAGTTACCAAGATCAAAAGGTCTGATCTAGGAAAATGATAGACCTGTTGCAATTCAAATCAGAGATTATTTGTATGGACTTGGTGATGCACAAGCCCAAAAGACAGCTCTTTGGGGTTACTTCAAGAATTTCCAGAGCATGATGCATGCAAGAGAAAGAATACCAAAATCAATAGTTGAGAAATACAAGGACACAGTTTGCTTCATGGTTGACACAGATCAATGCCTAATGGAGGCAATCGAGCCAAGAATTGTATGGGTAATGCCCATGGGCTTTGAAGTTGATGAAAACATATTGGAGGTATATGTTCAACACTTTCTAAGCCAACTCAAGGACACTGAGGTAGAGAGGTTTGGCACCTTTGATGAGCTAAACATAAAAATACATGTTGAATTAAAGAAGCCTGAGTCAAAAAGAAAGGTGAGGAGGGAGGTTGAAGAAATTGCTAAGAGGTTTGGCATAGCAAAGAAGGCAATAGATGCTAATAGAGAAAGAATAGAGAAAATTGAAAGGGAAAGAGAAGAAGCAAAGAAAGAAAGTGTGTCGATAGAAGCCTCTACCCGGACAAGATCTACCAGGAGTTCTGCCTCTGTCTCTCCTAAAAGCTCAAAGACTGCAAAACCAGTAACCAAACCATCTATTATAGGAGAAAAGAGAAAGAAGTCTAAGGCCACAAGAACATACGTGAGCCTTAAGGATGATGAAGAGATAGAATCAGATGTAGAGGTCAGAGATTTGAAGAAAGCCAAGAACAAACCTTTCAAGAATGACAGGACTGATGAGGAGCAAAAGATAGAAGAGTTTGTTGAGAGACCCACTCTCTCAATTGAAGACATCATTAAAGCAGTCATTGTGGATGGAAACCTACAGTCGGTCATAGAATTCTATGATGAGTACAATGATGCAGACAAGAGAATTCTTGAGGAAGCAACGTAAGGTACCTGAACATTTATAACAAAGATTTCATTGAAATAATTTCCTTGATTCCTAAGAGCTTAGAAGAAGTTTTGGAGGTAAGAAAAGAAAGTGCAAAAGCAAAAGACTTGGAGATCCAGGAACAGATAGTGATACAGTTATGTCCAACTATCACTCAAAAACAAATGGACATGGTCTTCAAGGATGCCAAAGAAGAATTATGGAGCAAGTCCATAATGAATAAACTCATGCTTGGAGAAACTAACCAAATAGCTGATGAGACAAAAGAAATTCTCTAGAGTGATTTGGAAAGGTTCAATCTTCCCATTGTAGAGGAGGCAAATGAAGAGCCTTCTAACATGGATGTTGAAGGATTAAAGAAAATTGATGAAGAGCCTTCCGACATGGATGTCGAAGGATTAAAGAAAAATGATGAAGAACAATCTCAAGCCTTAGACTCCTTTGCTCCAGAAGAGGAAGTGCAGAAAGAAGAAACAAATACTGTTGGTGACAATAAGAAAAATTTTCTAGATGCCCCCAAAAGAAAGGAAGGTGAGAATACAAGAGACACCGCAGAAGTAGTGCAAATTTTCTTAGACAAGGAAGTTGTGGAATTAGATGAACCAAATTTGATACAAGGACCACTGAATCTAGACTTTCTCTCTTCGGTTCAGATAATGAAGATAGCATCTTTTGCTCAGGCCAAAGCCAAAGAAAAACTCCTGAAATCTCATATGGAGGACTGTGAGCTGCTGAGTATTGCATCTGGAATGCTGGAGAAGATTATGCCCTCATATCAGAAGGATCCATCTGCATCTCCATCTGGTAACTTGAAGAACTTAGTTAATTCTGTCAATACACATTTTGAGTCTTTAGAAAAATCAGCAGAAACTAAGGTCTAGAATGAGTTCTTTGGAAAAAGATTCAGTGAGGTACAAGGGCTAATTGTTAATGATAGAAAATCCTTAGACATTAGCATAAAGAGCATTGAAAACGCTCTTAAGGATGGTGGAGACATATAAATTTTGTTTATCCTGGCCCAAAGTTGCAGACGACATTGAGAAGAAAATACAAGATCAAGAAGGAAAATTGACAAATCTATCTCATAATTTTGATCCTCTCACTGTCTCTCTGGCAAGTCAAGAATGCCAAGTAGTTGTTATAATAAATGAAATAAAGAAACTGGTTAAGGAGAGGAAGAATATAATGGATAGAATGGGTGAACTCAGAGGGATAATCATCCATAAGTTAGAGGCAATGCATGATGCCTTAGCAGATGCTCTAAGTACAGCCCGAACTAGTGATCCAACAGATTTGAAGAGGGAAGAAGCATATACATTTTTGTTGAGTGGACACATATCCATTTTGGATAGGATGAAGAGTAGTTGGGCCACAAAGCTTATATAGTTGAAGACTACATTTGCAGATATACTTAAGTATATGTAAGTTTATCTTATGGATTGTATGTACATATGCAGCCTTATATAATAATTTTTGCACATTTTTGGTATGCAGATCCCACCCTTTGCCATTCATGACAAAGGGGGAGTAAAGAGAAGTGAAAAATGAGGATTCCAACATTAATGGAGCACTGGTAAGCAGTTTGGAGAAATAAAGCACAAGCTAAGAGGGAGTTACAGTGACACTTAGTCATTTTTCACTAAGTGTTGCCATCAATGCCAAAGGGGGAGATTGTTGGCAAGAGACACTGTTAGGATTCATAAGTGTTGTCATTAATGGCATATCCCACACATCCACAGTGCATAAATTACTCATACCGGAAGTCAGATTGAAGATAGGTTGATCAGGTAGTCAAGAACAGAGCATATGATAGGGTCCGACAGATTGGGTCTAGAACTCTCTGATGTTGAAACCCAACATGTTGCAGATTTGGATGAGTAATAAAGAGTATCTAAACTATTATATTCTAGAGATTCAGCCTCCAATGGAAAAGCATGTGAAAGATATGAGCATCTGAGTATTGAACTTTAGTTAAACAGTGCAGCCAGAGGAAGAACTGGCCAAGTGTTGATCAAGTAACTTAAGGTGTTATATGAGTTTGGCTGACTTAGGTAATGACTTCTATGACTAAGTTTTTGGTACGCATCATCTATCAAGTATGAATTCAACCAACAAAATAATATCTTACAAATATCCTAAGTGTTTGTGCTGCCGACTCGAAGGTTGTTTGAAATCCTTGATGTGGATATATATACCTGATGGATTCAAGCTTGTGAACATGTGATAGTGACTGTAGATTGGATTAAGTGTGAATAAAAGCAGAGAGAAGTGCGAAGATAGTAATCCAAGCTCGGAATGTGACAGAAGAGTGATACTAAGCAGAGGAAGAATGAAATGTGCTAGATCAATATATTGAGCCTAACCAGAACTGAATTCTTGCATATGTAGATGTTGTTCATCAGTTCAAACACATTGTTATCATCTGTAAGTCTCTAGTAGGCAGTGAGCCTCTTGTGAGCAGTGTGCTCGAGTAGTGAGCCCTAACTGGCAAGTGCCATTTTGTACTTCTTTAATCTTTTAACAGATAATATAATCTTGGGTTAATCACCCCGTGGTTTTTCCCTTAATAGGGTTTCCATGTAAAAATCCTTGTGTTATGTGTGTTGATTTCATTTCAGTTCTTATGGTTGCTTATTCTTCATGCTTTGATATTTCACTGAATGTTAAGATAAGAAAAGGAAGTAAAAGTAAGAAAGTTTTGAGATAATTGATTCACCCCCCCTCTCAGTTATCTGCCTTGTTTCCAACAAGCTCACTACCTCATTTACAAATAGACCTAATTATTAGATAACTACATGATAGACTATTTACACTCACCAAGAGATGGATTCTTGTGAGCTTCTATTCATAAAAAAATGGGTTATAAAGAGTGACTCAATTTAAAATGCTAACACCATGATTCACTAGGAAAGCATCAAATCGATGAAATTAATTAAAGAAGCGAATTATTATAATCCCTACTATAAATTGAAAACATGTAGTAGGAGAACCTTTCCTACTGCATATCAACATGTTCCACCCACATGTTCCATGTTACCAACATTTGAGAAAAAATCCATTAAATAAAACCAAGCAAATACTTAACACCAAAATTTTTATGCAAAATGCCAAAAGATACATACTTAACTTACATGTTTTATCCAAGTCTAGTTTTTCAAAAATTAAGAGAAGTTGTTGCATGTGTAAAACAAATTATAGTTTTATATTTAGTTAGTCTAGACTCTAGTTCCCAAGTAATCTATTTGGGTTAGTGGAGGAAAACTTGCATCCATTTATTGCTAACAATATTAAAAAATAACAATGTAACACCATAGATATACAATATAGGCAATGAGATACCATTACAAGTACAAAAAATATCCTTTCTATGACAACATGGTATATGTTTTTTAATAATCCATAACTAAAGGAATGGGCCTCTATATGTTGTATATCTCTACCAAAACTTCTTCCTCTACAATGTGTTGTTTCAAATAAAAAGCATTGACAAAGTACTATACCTATCACCACATACACAAAAGTTCTTTATAATGCAAATGATGTAGTCTAAAGGAGTGTTGATAAGTGCATAAGAAATGGAAAGCTTCTCATTGTGATGATATTGAACTTGTTTCTCAAGTTTATCCTACATATCATGAAGCACAAAGCTTGTGTCTACAATATATCTTGCATCCTTCTACTCAATCAATGTCTTCAACATTACATAGATTTCCTTTGTTTGTGGTTGTGACCTGTCTTCCAACATGAATGCATGCACTCTATTCTTGACTTTACACAATTAGCCTCTTGATTAATTTTTACCCTGGTGTAGTATGATGAAAACTACTTTACACAACAATGGAAGGAAGCATAGGTGCAAAATATGCTTCCTACACTAATATATGAGAAGAGATATGTGCAAAATTAAACTAATCACATAGTCACAAGGAAATAAAATTATAAGGCTTACCCCCTTCATATCTTCTTCATTAGACTTAGACTTAACAATTGATTAGTTAGTTTAGTAGAATATAATAAAGTTTTTGTACTGAGATTTCTAGAAGCTTCTTTATTCTAGAAGCATATTTGTATTTCTTTAAAAGACTTATTATGAATATGTTTTGGATTTCCTTTGTTGAGATAATCTCTCTTGTGAGTATTTTCATGTGTGCTCATATCAATTGGTATCAAAGCAGAATGATCATGACCTTGGATTTGGTCTTCTCGAAGGTTTTGATCAACCTTTACCAGCTTCCACCCTTTTTGGTTTCCATATATATCTGACTCCTTGAGGGTTTTATTTGGTATTCCCTTCTAGATCTTCATTTACAACCCAAAATATAATCTTATTGAGGGCTTCTAGCTTTAACCCTTATTAGTTCTATTTTCTATTTTTCTCAGGTATTGCACTGTGAAACTTTTCAACTCATATTTGGTGCCTTCTGAGTGGTTTTTGAGGGTTTTAATGAGCACAAAATTGATATTTTATTTGTTTAAAGCATCTGGCTCATTGATATCTTTGATTTAAAAAAATTGTCAAAATCAGAGCTATGGGTTAAAAGTTACGCCCTCTAGAAGTTAATCTACTGAAAAACCCTTGATACAAAATTTTATTTTTCTTTTGCTCACCATATTGTAATGGCTCTTAAGTGAGATACCCAATTAGAAGAGACTTTTGAAGGGTCTGTGAACATGAGTACTCTCTAGAAAATTCTACAATATCAAACAGAGAGCCAAAACCATGCCATTCAAGATCTGGTTGCAACTTTTCAAACAACATTCCAATGCCCTTTGGCCACTCAAACCCATGGATTCCAACTTGAAATGAAGATTTCCATTCCCAAATTTGGTGGAATCTTTGATGGTGAAAATCAAGATTCTTGGATTCATAGTCTTGAGGCATATTTCAAAACATGCCCTAATCTGACTAACCCCATAAAGTGCAAATAGTTGAGGTCCATCTATCAAATTTAGCCTTGGGTTGGTGGAAAAATCATTAGATAATACTTGCAACAAGAGGAGAGGAGACCATTGAGTGGCCAGCTCTAGAAGCAACTCTTAAGGAAAGATTGTATCCCCCTAGATATCTATGAAACATGTTAGGAAAATGGATACAACTCAAGCAAGATCAGGGTCAATCCATGCAATATTATATTGATACCTTTAACAAGATTCAAGTCAAGCTCAATATTTTAGATGTAGAAGAGGTACTTTTTAAATTTATTTTTGGTCTATCTCCTTTCTTTCATAAAGAGTTGGTTATGTTAGAAGCTGAATCTTTGGATAGGGCTTTTAAGCTTGCAATGGCTACATAAAATAAGTTAGGGCTTAAAAAGGGGATGCAACAGGGTACCTCTAAAATCTCTAGTAACCCTAGTGGCTAATAACAATTTCCAAATAAGTCATTCTCCCCCACCACTAGTAGCAAGAAATAATTTTGCAACTATCGCAAGTGTTGGGGTCATTCCACTAAGGAGTGCAAGGTACTCCAAATTAAGAGAGAAGGAAAAACACTCCTTACAAAAGAGTAACAAAAGAATGTGGAAGAGATGGAGGATTCACCCATAGTGGAGGTTGATAATCCTATAGATCCTAATCTTGCCCTTGTTCTCATGACTTAGAACTACTCTAAGGCCTCTCGCGAGTCTAATTTTACACAAAACTATCAAATCAAGATTACTATGACTCTTTTGATTATTAATAATGGAAGTGAAAAGAATTTGGTTAGTCAAAGGTTGGTGACCACTCTTCAACTCCCCTTATATGATCATCCTCAACCATACCATCTAGGTTGGGTACAAGAACATGGGCCTCATAAGTTAATCAACAAGGTTTGTGTAGTGACCTTTGCTATTGGGCCTTTTAGAGATACAATTGAATGTGATGTAGCTCACCATTGGATTGATCAGATCTCCTTCTTAGATAGCCATTCTAGTATGATCATAGTGCAATTTAAGATGGACGAATAAACACCTATAAAATTGAAAAGGATGGTAAGGTGTATAAAATTACTTCTGCTTCTAGTGCTAGATCACACTTCATTTTATGTAAGCCTACTATTAAACAAGTAAAATTATCAAAATATTTAACACTATGTATCATTAGCCAAGCTAAGGAGGATCATCAGGATAAGTTTCCACCCCCTACTATGAGAAATTTAGTGGAGAGCTACTCTAATGTTTTTGAAGATCCAAAAGGTTTACCACCTTTCAGAACTATCAATCATTCTATAGATTTGGTTCCAGGGTCTTCCTTGCCAAATTTTCTAGCATACCGCCTCTCACAAATTGAAAGTGTAGAACTAGAGAATCAAATAAAAAAACTTATGGAAGAAGGGGAAATATAGGCCAACACCTCTCCATGTGGCTCTCTAGCCTTTATTATTTCCAAAAAGGAGAAATATGAATGAAGAACGGTCACAAACTATAGAGCTTTAAATAAAATCATTGTAAAGAACATATATCCTTTTCCTAGGATTGATGACCTTCTAGATCATATTAAGAGAGCTTAGTATTTCACCGATATGGATCTCACTTCAGGCTATCATCAGGTATGAATGGAACCTATTGATCACTTAAAAACTACTTTTAAAACTAAATCTGGGCTTTATGAATGGTTAGTAATGTCTTTTGGACTAAGTAATGCTCCTGCCACATTTATGTAGCTCATTAATGATATTTTTAGAGCTGACATAGGAAAGTTTATCATTGTGTATTTAGATGATATTCTTGTGTTTAGTAAGTCTTTAGAAGAGCATATGCAACATGTTCGCAACACTTTAGATCTTTTGCAACAATACCACCTTCAAGCCAAGATGAAGAAATCTTTCTTTGGTCAATGCTCTATCAAATACTTGGGTGTTGTTATTGATAAGAATGGAGTATGTGAAAACCTTGATAAAGCGAAGGCTCTGAAATATTGACCTATCCCTTAATGTGCTGTAAATATAAAGAGTTTCCTAGGGGTATGAATTACTACAAAAAATTCATTTGGAATTTTTCCTATATTTTTGTGGTGGTTTGTCACTTTTCAAAAATGGCCATATTCACACCTTGCAAGAAAACTAATGATGCTCCTAAGGCTACTAAATTATTTTTCAATAATGTATGGTGTCAATTTGGTTTGCCTCTTTCTATTATTTCTAATCATGATTCCATATTTTTGAGTCACTTATGGAAATCACTTTGGAAGCTATTGAGTTGTGAACATCAATATTCTATAGCCTTTCATCCACAAGCATTTGGCCAAACTAAAGTGGTTAATAGGAATTTAGTCTAGTCTCTCAAGATGTACTACAACAAGAATAAATAGTGGGATGCATATCTTCATGTTTTGCAACACAACTATAATCAGGCTACACATGTCTCCATAGGCCATTCTCCTTTTGAGGTATGTTATGGATATCAACCTCCTACTCCATGTGAGATTCTAGTTGCTCTTCCTCTAGCTTTTTCATCACACCAAAAAAAGGATCAGGGCCAAGCTTCTCAATTTGTTTAGAAAATAGCAAAGTTTCAAGAACAAATGCGGACAACTCTTCAAACTTCTTATAGAGTCTAGAGTAATTCTTGCAACATAACAATACCTACAAAACTCGCAATCAAAACCTCCATCTCAAGCACCCAATAAATAGGAGATAATTTAATACATGAAACCATAAAATGGTAATTAGGAAACCATGAGCTAAAACCATCCAAAATATGGTGCTCAAATCCCTAGTTTGAAATCCAACACCCAAATCTCAAAATGAATCCACTGGCTAAAAATAACATATTCCTTCCACCTGCCATAATCTCTTCATAATCCACTCACCAACTTGGGTGCTCCAATTTGGCTCCATTATCTCTATTCAAATATTCCTTATGATGTGTCATAACATGCATCATAAGTTGGTCAACAAGTGCAACACCCTCTTACAACTCTTTTATATGTCATAGACGATTTTACATTTCCAATGTGGAAGGCCCAACTTTTGGAGGCCATAAATTTTGATTTGGAAGGCCATTTGGGCCCCATTTTTAAAAATTGTAGAGTTTGAAGAGATCTATGCACTAGGCGTCCCTAGAAGCAATTCTGAACAACCTATAATTATATTTAGGGCCTAAAACGACCTCTATAGCCCATAAATTGAGTTTTTTGTTCTATAGCGTGAAAATTGCATTTTTTTACATTTTGAACATGAGGAGAAAGTTTGAGACACCTTTCCTAATAAGAAATAATGAGCAATGCATTATGGTCTTGATCAACATTGAAAGCATTTGAAGAAATGTATAGTTGTTTGCAATGATTGATATATCATCCACTTTATTAACAAAGTATTTGATTGGGTTGTACACATATTTTTTGACATTATATCAAATATTTTACATGCTAATCTACACCTCTATTTGTTTATGCAATTAGCTTTTTCACATTACTAAGGGGTTGGAAGTAGTTGAACAAGTTTACTTTTCCCTAAGTGAGCAATGTCATTCCTCTTGCATTGTACTCTTTAATATGTTGTGTATTACTAAGGCTACTTTCTTGCTTTTTGTTTTGTGATTTCAAGAGTTGAAAGATTGTTGTTTTGCATTTTCAAGAGTTGAAAGATTGTTGTTCTACATTTTCAAGAATTGAAAGATTGTTATTTTAACTAAGAAAGCTAATCTAAATGCATGCAAAAAAACATATTCTATCTTTTTGTATTTTCTAAAAAAAGTGTGACTTAATTAACTATATGCAACTAATTGTTTCTATATGATTTTGCATGCAACTATACTATGTTTTTGGAGTTTTTCTCATTTCTAACAAAAATATTTCAAAGAAACTTCTAATTTACTTGCAAAATGTAGAAAGTAGCTTAAATATAATTCTACCTAAAGAAGTAAATTAAGTTAACTAAGAAACAACAACAAAGTCTTATAGTCCTTAGGCAAATTTTGATGATCTAATTACTAAAATAAAAGAAACTTCAAATGAAAATACTTTTGAATTTAAAGAACCTGATCAAAGAAGCTTTGAAGCTTTGCTACGACTACTATAAATATGTCCTTAGAGAGTTAATCTTTTATCCATTGTTTCTTCTCCTCATCCAGCCTTGGGGTACTCTACTTGATGGAAATGAAAGATCTAGATTAAATTGAGGAAGGAAATTAGCTTCATGGTGTGAGAATTCAAGATTGGGCTTTATGGTAGGGCATGTAATTTTCTAAAGGTGATCCAATTCTAGGGGAAGGGATACAGAGCTTTTAGCAAAGAGTTGTAGAGGTAGAGTAACAATCTTATCTATCGTATGGAGAGAAATTACATAAAGGTTTAGTGTGCAAGGGTGCTTCTCTAGTCTTTTTAAGCTTTGCTTGTTCTCTCTCTCCTAGCTCTACTTGTAAATGAGAAGAAATGGGTTTAAATAGTATAAGAGTAGAGGAGGTTAGGGAATAAAATAGGTTAAAGACAACAATGAAAGCATGAAATAAAGTGGAGAAGAAAGAAAGTGTGGAAAAATCTAGTGATAAAAAAGAAAATTGGAAGAAAACTAGCCAAAAATAAGTGACTCGTGTGTGCTTTAAATCATGATAGGGTCATCTTTTAGCGTATGGGTCACTCAGGAAACCCTACAGTTTAACACAGGTCACCTAGGTGACCTTGATATTTCCTGAGTGCCCCTATAACTTATAGCATGAATCATGAATTTTAGAAAGTAGTGAAGTTAAGAAGGCCAAGAGGATGGAAAACAAGGATGGAGAACACTTGAGGGAGGGTACTAGGACACCAAGAAAGATTCCATCAAGGTAGAAAATTTTGTGAGGAGAAATAAGCATGCCACGTGGATTATGAGTTGGACCACCAAATCATCATCGAACATGTATATTGACTCATACAATTTTGGGTGCTTATAGATACCACTGTGATGAACTTTGGACAAAAATAATGAAAATATTTTTCTTTGATACAACTGTAATGACCCTTAGTTAAATATCGGTGTGAAAATACTTAGATCTAAAATAACCACAACAATAAACTAGATTTGCATAGTTAAAACATTCATAGACAAGATGAAACTAAACATTTCTTTCAAAATATACGTCTACTTTATATGAGTACAAAGGTTTTCTTTTACAACATTTACAAATATATTTTGAGAGTATCCAGAATGCTAAGATGCCTAAAATGCTATTGAAATTCTTCAATGTGAAGTGTAGATGTAAACTTTGTATGAAGCTACCCTCAAGAATTCAAAGTGTTTATATCCTTTAAACTCTAGGAAATCAATGGGGTTTTGTCCATTGATCTCAAGAAGGTATATGGGTTTTCATCCTTAGATCCAATGGTTAAACATAAGTGCTTGAACTAGGGTTAGGGTTTGTTGATAAAATGACAAAAGATGTGAACTAATGAAGCTTCTTGACTTAAATAGAGATTGGAGGCTTTGTTGGGGTGCACACATGTTGAGGTGTTTGAAAGTTTCCCTCCATTTTATTGCATTTATATTTGAGGCCATTAATGGATTACTTAGTCATGCGTGGTGGTAGGTGGGATCTTTAGTTTGAACATTGGAGGTTCATGGATTCACATGGAAAAGGATGCATTTGCAAGAGGGACTGGGGATTCACATGCCCAAGGGTGTATTTGCAAGAGGTACTAGGGATTTAGGGATTCGCATGCTAAAGGGTGTATTTGCAAGAGGGATCATCAATCTAGGGATTCACATGCCAAAGGGTGCATTTGCAAGAGGAACTTAGGGAATTGGGAGTCAAGATGTCATTCAAATTATTTCCATTTGATACACTAGCATTAAGTGTAATGAAGGTTCAAGGTTGGGAATTCATAGAATGGGATGCTGCTAAGAAAAGTTTCTCAACCTTGCAACTTTGAAAGGTTAATATTCTTCCCTATTTTGGTCTTTTCGAATACCCTTTATCTTGAAGAATGATCTAGAACCTTCAAAGTTTCCAAAAGGGCTAAAAATGGTGGGACTTACTATTTTTAGTATGTTTACATTTGACCTCAGATTGACTTAAAATTTTCCTAAAAGGTACGGAACAACTAAGTAAACATCTCGGGGAAGTTTTGACTCAAGATCATATCTGGATTGCGAGATATTAAAGTTTCTATTTTTTGAAACTGTCGAAAAAAGTTTTAAACTCAATTATCATAATCGAAACTTCCCTAAATGTCCCAAAAATTGTCATAACTAAGAAAGTAGGTTATAAGGTGATAGATCTCTTCACGAACTTTCTGATGTATCAAATGGTTCGTCAATCAGACACCCAGATCAAAAGTTATGGCCTCCGGAAGTTGGACCTCCTATTTTTGGGAAATGTAAAAAAAATATGTTGGACACATAAAAGAGTTGTAAAGGGGAGAGTTACATGTGTTGGTGTGTGTTTTGGCACATCACAAGGCATCTTTGATTTGGGATAATTTGGTCACCACTTTTGGGTGGTTTTAGCTCATGGTTTTGTAATTACTGGTAACGGTTTACTGTATTATATCTCCTATATATCAGGAGCTGGAGATGGAGGTTGTGTGTAAGAATCTTATAGATGTGTTGTTCCCAAAATTAGTTGTGCTCAATTTTGTAGACAACCCCTACGAAACTTGTCCATTTCGTAGTCTACACTGTAAGTTCGCAAATCGAGACAAGTTCTTTTGGCCTCGCACGAAGTCATCTAACATCGTTGAAATGATTTGCAACATTCCCCTAGGATGATTTCTCAAAAATCTTGAAAATTGACTAGGTCGTAAACTTGTCAAAATATCAATTTCTGACTATTTTGGGGTGTTAGAAAATTTTCATGTTTTAACATGTAATAGTGGTGAAAATCACCGCTCTTACATGATTATTTTTGCCTTGTATGCGATAGCGGTTAAAATCGTCATTTAGACATATGTTTCTTGTCAGTTGATTTCACATGCAATGGCTGTTAAAATTACCGCTCCAACATGACCTATTGATGTGTAATGTCGGGGGTTTTTTCTGCCCAAGCAGATCCCGTGAAATCGCCAAACTTGAAGTTGGCATTAATGGCACTCGTGCCATGTTTAAAGCATACCTTTAAGGTCTTTTAAAAGTGTTTTATACTCATTTTAATTTGCTTATTGTTCATTTTAGAAACCTCTAGACGAGCTTGAAACCTCCTTCACACCAGTTTTCTTCACGGTACTCGCGTGCACTTTGGATCCAAGCGGATTATGTTTCTTGATTGCATCTGGGGTTTTCATTTTCGCTAGGTAAGTCTTCGCTTTTACTTGTTTTTGTTTTAGAGCTAGGGTTTGATATGTATTAAATGTCATTTCATTTTGTTTTGATTTCTCTTTTTTTTAAATTAGCAAAACTGTAGCTTTTGTGTATGAATTTTTCACCTTTTTCTTTAAACCCTAGTTTTTTTTCATTTTGTTTTGAGTTTCCTCCTATACGTGTTGGTTAAATGGGTCAGGGTTTTTACCGCCTATGTTAAACATAGGTTTTTACCTGTTCTCCTTAACATGTATCAGCGGTTAAAACCATCGCCCTTACACAAACCTTTATACATTACCTTCCAATGTGCATAAGCGGCCAAAACTCCCGCTCCAGCATATCTAACCTAGAGTTTCAAGAACACTTGCATAAGCGGTCTTTTCGACCAACTCTACACTTCAAACTTCTCCCTCATATGCATTAGCGGGCATTTTTTCCACTTATGCACATCCAGATCAAACTTGCTTGTTCCCTCATATGTAAGGATGGTCAAATTGACCGCTCCTACATCAAACATATAAATCTTCCCAAATACATGCAAAGGCAGTCCTTTTCGCCGACCTTGCACGTGCATTGCAACCAAACTTTTTCTAAGCACATGCGTTAGCGGTCTTTTTGACCAACTTTACATGATTGAATAGTCCCTTGTGCAAGAGCGGTCATTTTGACCACCCATGCACATTTTCCTAATTTTTTTCTAACACGGGAGAATTTGCCTTTCAAAGCCTGTTGACCCGCTTTTGCCTTTTACCTCGATTTGCGCATGCTCAAGCCCTTTAACGCATATTTCCCTATTCATGATCATCAAATCACAGTAACCCCAATTCACCCATTTTTTCCCTAACTGCGAGATCATGTCTTCTTGTAGTTTTTGACAAACATATGTGGTAGACATTGTTTCCAGTTTTCTCTTCAAAACTGATGTCAGAGTCGTCTCCATCCAAAGCTAAAATCATGAAGTACAAATACCAAGGGGTCTTCCCTGTCTCTTTAGTACAGTCTAATGTTGATGAAATCAGAGATACGGAGATAGGGCATGTAGATATGATAGAGTTTGTGGATAGAACTAGACAACCAAATCCTTCTAGGCATCTATAGAAGATCATTGATAGCAGCATTCACTTGGTTGCCTCTTTTCCAGTTGCTGCCCATAATCCTGAGTTTGTTCTTTAGGTAGCTAGTCATTATAATAGGGATGATAGGACTATATCAGATTCCCAAGGGAATGTGATTATGAGATTAGATGCGGAATTTCTTGACAAAATCTTCATGTGTCCTATTGAAAATATTGGATAAATTGATTTTGCTCAAGGGCAAAGAGACTATGATGAAGATGTGGAAGCCACAAGAAGATACATAAACAGTAAATGGTTGAAGATTCCTTGGAGTAATCTGACTAGATGGCCGAAGGATCTCCCAAGGAGTGACTTTGTTGAGGAGGTATGTGACTTGATCACACTTTTGAGTCATATCAGAGGACTCCCTTCTTCCTCCAAGTTTCAGGAATGGATGTACACATACATCAAGGTGATTCTCTGGGGCACATAGAAAATCTTCTGGGGAGAACAGATTAGTAATGCTTTGCATGAGCAGTTGGTGAAAGTCAATACTACTTTCAAATTTTACATGACTTTATATCTTGTGTATACTGCTGCAAGCATGAGGAGTTTTCCTGGTCTTACTTAGGTTGGTGACAGGAGGTTGGTTCCCATGTATGAGTATTATCCTCAAATCACTCTAAAAGGATCAATCCATCATTTCCGTAGGGTTAATGATGCTTTCTTTTCAGTGTTTCTGTGCTTATGGGACAATGAGCTTGTTCAGAAGAGGGTTTCAGATGAAGCTTGGGAAGTTGTAAATTCTTTTGGCTACTTGTTCTTACAGCTTCCTACTTTTACATATCTCAGAGTAGGGTATTATCCTAGTTACCCTTATATACTTCCAAGATACCCCAGCGACAGGATTGTTCACATGGAATTATGTAGGTAGCTGATTGTGGTACATAATAAACAAATGGAGCTGAAAAAGTCAAGGATTAAGTTTCCTGTAGAAATTGGAAGGTACTCAGTTTAGTCAGCTACCAGGGCAAAAACCGTTGATTCTAAAATGCAACTGGTCACCATGAAAACTTTCAAGAAAAGGGACCATTTTGACTTCAAGAGGGTACAAGATAAAATCAAAAGAAAGTCAACTTTCCACATGCCAATGGTGGAAGATATTTGGGCTGATCTTAGGACACAAAATGAGATCAGAAAACTAGACTTTTGTAGACTTCATTTGAGTCAGATAGAAGAGCTAGGCCTTGCGGATATTCTAGATGGAATGGAAGATGACGGGGATGTTCTAGATCCCAAATATAATACTGAAAATGTTGAAGCCTCACCTCTTCTAGAGGTCAAATGGTCAGTCAAAGAGGAGACTTCTATAAGGAAAAGATTTCAGCCAATCTTGGTTAACACAAACATATGGTTGGAAAGCAAAGGGATCATCTTAAAGAATTTCTTACAGGGTCAGAGACTAAAGTTCATAAGCAAATAGGTAAGAAAGTGGAAAATAGGACCAAGAACAAGAGTGACACTCCTTCCTCTTCCAAAACACATAAGCCAAAAATCAAGTTTGTATCTAAGGGAGGGAAGAAGACGGAGGTTGTAGGGACCTCTAATGTTACTGAATCTAGTATTGAAGACACTAATGTTGAGCAGATGGAGGTTGAGGATGTTGAAACTGAACAACAAAATATTGAGAAATCTAAGGATGCCCAGCAAGCAGATATGTCTGAAAAGCCTGTTGAGGAAGATGAAACACAACAAGGTAAAGATGAGAATGTAGAATAGGAACAACTTGGTGATTCACAACTTTCCCCATAGAAGGACCTTCCATCAGAATCCCAAGTTTCTAAATCTTAGCTTCATGTTCCTATTTCTAGTGTTTTTCCTACAGTTTCAAATACTCCTAATTCTCCTATTTTGGTTGTTTCCTCTAATAATACTCCCCCTTCATTAAGAACAAGTTTTGGAATAGTGTTTGATTTATCTGGGTCCATTCTTAGTTTGTCTTCCCTGTCTTTTGATATCTATGAACAAACTGTGTTAGAACATTTTCTAGATAGTTCTAAAAAGGTCGTTGACACTACTATTGTTTTTACTCCTACCAGTCCCATTGTTACAATAACAGGAATAAGCATGGATCTGGCAAAGCAAGTGATTGATTCTTCTCCTAATGTGGGTGCTTCTATACTTCCTCCTTGGTTGTCTGCATATACCCTGAAGAGGAAAAAGCAAGCAATTTCACTAGATGAAATTGATATAGAGAAGCTGTTGCCTTTGAAGTCAAAAACTCTAAAGAAAAAGCCTAAGACTGTTTCTAGGCTTATCAATGAAAAAGGGATCAGATATGTAGAAATTACCAAGCCACCAGAGGATGCTACTATTGACAATTTTGATATGAATGATTATGTTGTCTCAAGAGTTGAGCTAGGTAAGCTGACTCATGAAGGTATTGAGGTAGATTTTCAAACTACTACCAGCACCTTGCTTGAGAAATATGATGAGGTTAAGAAAGAGAAAGAGCAATATAAAACTAAAGCAGAACAACTTGCCATTGTTCTTCAAAAAATAGTGAAGTCATCTAAGATTGTGGAACCTATGGCTGTAACTATAGAAGATCCTCTGATTCAGAAGGTGGAAAAAGCTCAGGCCAGAGGGAGAGTAGTTGGCGATATTGTGGAGTGGTTGCTAGCATAAGGAAGGGTTCTATTGAAAACTACTGTAGAAAGAAAAGAAAAGATGGATAAAACAAAAGCTGAGCTTGATAATCTTATTGACTTACTTTCTCAAGAATTGCAGGATCAGGGAGAAAGCTTAAAGGAGTGGACAGAGATGAAGAAGATTAAGATAAAGAATCTAATTACCATTGGGGTCATATCAAATCAGGAATCATACCTTAAGACTAAGGAGTCTCTTGTTCATTGTATCAATATAATAAAAGGCTTACTTGATAACTTATGCCAAGCTTGTGAAAATAGTGAAGATAGCAATGTCATGCTTCTACATAGGTTGGAAGAACTCCCATGCACTCTCATAGGTGAAGGTCATAAGTTCCTTTTAGCAGATGAAATGAGAAGCTCCTTTGAAAAGATGGTTCAACATAAATTCGAAGATGAAGTGCCCTCAATACTTTCTATGGACAGCCTTTATGATCAGCATTGAACTTTTGAAAACCTGAAGGACAACCTTGACGAGCATGAAACGGCAATAAAGGTAGTGAAAGATGCAGTTCTCTGGGCCTGCACTATCTTAGAGAATACGACAAAGCTGGATGCATGTGAAATGGCAGCTATATAGGCCATGTATCAGAACTTTCTAAAGAAGAATGATGGAGGAAGCTGAAGTTCCTTTTTGATACCTTAGTTTATTTTCATTCTTGTATATGTAATTTAAATTTTGTTATGGACATATTCATATGTAATTTTCCAAAATGTAATTACATGTGAAACAAAGGAAGTCCAAAGTCAAATAGGACTCTTTTGTTTGAATAAGTCAAAGTAGTTGTAAATTTCCTATTTTTGCTCTAGGCTCCTCCCTATAAATAAAGAGGGCCTCTATTGTATTTTTAATCTTTTAGTTATTGAAGTGAAACTCTGCCAAATTGAAGAGCATTTTGAGACTTTGTGTTCAAATTGTAAATCATATTTTATCAAGTGAATAGAAAAGCAAGCGATCGTTCAATCTTTGTATTGGAATAACTTGTAGTATATTGGAAAGTGTTCTTATGTCCTTTTCCTTATGCTATCTTATCTACTTGATCAAATTGTAGTGTGAGTGTGGATAATCTGGGAGATGTTCTAAAGCTAATTTTGGAGACTTTGTGCTACAACAATTATCTTTAGTTTGTGATTTTATGTTTTGAAGCAAAATATATTGGAAAGACTTTGAACTACTATTATCTTTTGTGATCGTATGTTTTGTCGTAGTATTCGGTGAAGACTTTGAGCTGCACCTTATCCTACTTGGTTCTAAATTGTAAATCAGTAAAAGGAGCAATGATAGACTTTGTGCTGTGGGTTTCTTGGTTATTTCGATTTGTATTGTGGAAGTGCTCTTTTATATTGTAAACATCATTTTTAAAAAAAGAGAAATGGATGACATGGTTTCACCCCAAAATTAGTTTTTAGTGTAAATAAGTTTGTAATAGTTAATAGGGAACCTCCCCTTGCTGAGAGGAGAGATTTATCTCATTACATTGTGGTTGATGTAACCATTTTGCCTTCAGTTAGTTGAAGACAAAATATTCACCCAACAAGATGTTGAGTTACCTCCTAGATCTCTGGTTGGATATACTCCTGTAAAAGCTTTCTCTGCAAGTATATTGTAATCTTCTTGATTCCCAAATAATATATTGGGTGGCTTTGGAGTGTGGGGTTTTTTTTACCTTAAAGGGTTTTCCCCACGTATATCTGGTACAGAGCACCATAACTCTTAAAGTGAAAATGTTACAAAGAGTTAGATGTTAAGTCTTTTGGTTTGTAAAATTTTTTATAAGACCATTTCCTATGTTTTTAAGTTGTTTGTAAGTTGTCTTAGGTTATTTGAAGTCAATTTTGTAAATATTGCAAAAGTTGCAAAAACAAGTGCAAGCATGGAATATGAAGAGTCATCGGTGGTTAGAAGGTATTTTAAATGGTTGGTAAATCAAAAGTCAGTTGGAAAATGGTGGGAGACAGTTAGAAGATGCTTTGTGAAGACAAAGACATTGGTGGAAGTGGATTTTGATGAAGAAACTAATAGCAAACTCTATTTTTCTACTTTTTCCTTGTGTTTTCACTATTTTAGCTTCTTGTACGGCCTACAAGTGCACATTTTTGAATTGAAATTGATGGAGTGTTGAGTTAGCTTCCTTTTGGTTTTTGTTTCATTGATTTTTATCAAGTTTTGAGGATTTTACAGTAGATTTTCTAAAACTAGTTTAGAAACCCTAGTTGAAGAGGGTTTGATTGGAGAAAATGAATTTTGACCCATTTCATCAGTGAAAAAGGTCTGGTAATTGGTGGAAATGGTATGTACAGACCCCATATTATGTGTTGGTGGCTTTAGAATGTGAAGTTGAGGTTGGGAGAGTGTAAAACCAGTAAGTGCCTTGTTAAGTGAGCCTAATTAGGCCTTGTGAACAGCGTAACAATCAATTTTGGAGAGATTTGTTTCAAAACAACCACACCTGCACTCTTGATATGCTATCCAATGCACAAAAGGGTATCTTAAATGGTGGTTGGTTTCTGGGTTTGAGGCTTGGTTTGCAAATTAAGTCCAAAAAGGGGTGTTTGCTATCCTAATTAGGCCTAACTTGAATGGTAACAGTCCAAATTTGAGAGCTTCATTACAAAGTAACCCCACCTGCAATTGAGATATGTTGTGTAAGGGGATAAAGGGTATCTAAAATTATGATTAGTTTTTGGTTATAAGTTAGAAAGTTTGATTTGTTTGAGTTAGTTTGAGGCCCTCCACATTACCTCTACATCAATATCTTGTGTTGTGAGTTTTGTGTTTGCATTTGGAAGTTGTTGTTATCTTTTTGTTAATGTGCATCTTAATCTATAACTGTAAAAGTAAAAATTTGCATAAATATTTCCTCAGTAGTTCAGTGTAGGAAGCATTTCTACATACCTTGCTTCCTTTCAACCTTGACCCCTAATCCAGAACACACACCAACACATGTAACTCTCCCCTTTACAGCTCTTTTATGTGTCCAACATGTTTTTACATTTTCCAAAAACAAGAGGTCCAACTTCCAAAGGCCCTAACTTTTGATCCGGGTGTCCGATTGATTAGCTATTTGATGCGTCAAAAAGATCGTGAACAGATCTATCACCTTGTAACCTACTTCATTGGTTAAGATAATTTTCAGAGTATTTAGGCAAGTTTCAATTATGACAATTAAGTTCAAAAAAATTTTCGACAGTTTCAAAAAATAGAAACTTTAATATCTCACAATCTAGATATGATCTTGAGTCGAAACTCACCTGAAATGTTTACTTAACCGTTCCGTGTTGAAATGCACTGGACAACTGAGGGGGGGTGAATCAGTTGTCCCAAAAACTTAAACACTTATTCACTTACACATTAATCACTTATCCACACTTATCATGATTTAACAATGAATGCATGAAATCAGAAACTTAAACACAGATGCAACATTATACACAAGAGACACCAAATTTTTACGTGGAAAACCCCAAGGTTGGGAAAAACCATGAAGAGGATTAGCTCTCAAAATATATTGCAATCTTTGAAAAATGATGTTCAGGCTTGGTCACTCCACGAGCCCAAAACATACTGGCTCACTACCATGAAGTACAACTAGGTATAGCGGGCTCATTGCCTCAACCCTAAACCTAGAAATATTACAATAAGGGATGTTAAACCTTGAGGGCTGTTAAACCCTGAGGGCTATTAAACCCTACTGGTGGCTCACTGCTAGGCTCACTACCAAAATCACCATCTTCTTCATGTATGAGATTAGTACATTGAAGTACAATAGTTCCTCTGCTCTTCTCTGCCTTATCTCCTCACCCTTTTCCTTATCTTCCCATTTTTGCACAAGGACACCTTTTCCACGACTCAATTACAAGTATTTATACACTTCACAACCTTGGAATGATCATCAAGGTTGGCATTACAATCATCAACCATTGGAACAATCTCCAAGGTCGGCATTACAAACATTTACAAAATAGGTCCTAACCTATTACAACATTATGCAAAGGAAATGAAGTAAATATGTATGTGGATCATGCCATTCCTTAGATGGGACTCAAACACAATCTTCCACACCACAACACACTTCCACAATCTGCAAGGAATCTCCACAATTACTGGAATGAACCAAGTCGGCTAAGACTGGTTACGTGCTACATTATCTAGAAACAATCTTCAAACACGATCTCAATTCCTTAACGCAGACCAATGTCAAGATAGAAACATGATTAGGAGACATCCACAAGCATGTTATAATCATTAGGAGAAACCGCACAAATCTTAACCACTTTAGCCATAGGAATCTTCTCACTGGAACACATGAACTTCACTATCTTCAACTCACATAAAAGAAAGATAGCTTGTGGACCACCAAAACATGAACCACTGCAATTGTAGGTACTTATTATCATCCTAGACATCCCTCTAGAACCACAAAGCAAAATACTTTATTACGGAGGAATGCAGAGAAAAATACTTTCTCCTTGTCACTAGAGAATAATCAGAGAAAGCAAGTTTTACTCTAATGAATGCAACTCTCTTAATTCTTCACACCAGAGGCTCAAACTTAGGATTTAGCATCTTTAGACATCCCTTTAAATAACTTCTAATCCGCAAACTAACATATTCAACCAGCGAGAAATGCGGAGCAATCTACCGGACTGTTCTTCAGCATACAACTCACTATATATACTGCACTTCACTGTAACTCACTTGTTTCTTCTGGAGGGGCCAATTTTCTCAATATCCTCAACATACAAAGCTTCTAAACAAGTAATAGAATAGGACATAGTTGACACCAATGAAAGCAAAGATATGTTGACATCAATGACAACACCGATTAGGCACATACTTGCAACAATCTCCCCCTTTGTCATTGATGGCAAAATATGATGTGAAAAACTACAACAACCATCAAGACATGATTCTCCCCCTATCTCTTTACACATCTGCACTTTTTCCTTCTAATTTTTTCACATTACTTCTCTCCCCCTTTGACATCAATGGCAAAGGGTGCATACTTGCAGTCTTCTACTCTGATTCAATTTCTCTTCTAAACTCTCTGACTACTCCCCCTGAGAAGTAGCCCTAAAAGCATCAATTCGGATCTGAAGAAGCACCACCGAACTGATGCACTCTTGTGCATCTTAGTTTAGAGGAGGGGTAATAACCCCTAATGTTTCTCTAAGATTCTCAAAAGTATCCTTAGGTAGAGGTTTGGTGAAAATGTCTGTAATCTTGTCTTTTGTAGATACATATTCCAACTTGACTTCATTCCCTGTCACTTTTTCCCTTAGAAAGTGATATCTTATGGATATGTGCTTTGTCCTTGAATGCATTACTGGATTCTTTGATATGTTTATGGCACTTGTATTGTCACAAAAGATTGTAATTGGATCTTCATACATAACTCTGATGTCTTTCAAAGTTTGTTTCATCCATAATACTTGAGTGCAACTACATGCTACTGCAATGTATTCTACTTCTGCAGTAGATAGGGATATTGAATCCTATTTCTTTCTCAATCAAGATACCAACCTTTTTCCCAAAAAGAATACACCTCCACTTGTACTTTTCTAGTCATCCACATCTCCGGCCCAATCTGCATCAGTGTATGCACTGAGAGTGAAATCATTGTCTTTTGGATAACACAAACCATAATCTATTGTGCCTTTCAAATATCTCAGAATTCTCTTGATTGCCATCTCATGTGACTCCTTTGGCTCTGCTTGAAATCTTGCCACAAGACAAATTGCATGCATTATGTCAGGTCTAGTTTGAGTCAGATAAAGTAATCCTCCAATCATAGATCTGTACCTTTTCTGATCTGCCATAGGTGAATCATAATTTTTTCTCAACTTACAACTGGTTATCATGGGAGTATTTATCGGTTTAGAGTTTTCCATCCCAAAATTCTTTAGAAACTCTTTCACATACTTAGACTGAGAAATGAAGATACCTTTATCTGATTGATTTATTTACAGACCCAAAAAGAAATTCATCTCACCAAACATGGATATTTCAAATTCACTTTGCATTTCTCTAGCAAAAACTGTGCACATACCTTCATTGCCTCCAAAGATAATGTCATCAACAAACACTACTACAATTAGGATTTGTTCATCATTGATCTTGAAGTAGAGATTATTATCTGTAGTATCTTTACTGAACCCTATCTGTATCAGATACCTATCCAACCATGCATACCATGCCCTGGGGGCTTGTTTTAATCCATACAAAGCCTTCTTCAATCTACATACCATGTCACCCTGATCTAATGATTGGAATCCTTCCATTTGTTCAATATAGACTTCTTCTTCCAACTCTCCATTCAAGAATGCAGACTTTACATCCATCTGATATACCTTAAAATCTTTGTAGGTTGCAAATGCTAGAAACATTCTTATAGCTTCAATCCTTGCCACTGGTGCAAATTTTTCCTCAAAATCTATTTGTTCAACTTGAGAGTATCCTTTGCATACTAACCTTGCTTTGTTTCTTACTACTTCACCATTCTCATTCATCTTGTTTTTGAAAACCCACTTGGTGCCAATTACATTTTTGTCTGCTAGTCTAGGAACAAGATCCCAGGTTTGATTCTTCTCTATCTACATCAATTCTTCTTACATAGCCTTTACCCAATTCTCATCATTGCAAGATTCATTCACAGTCTTAGGTTCAATCTTGGAAATCAGACATAAATTTACTTGTTCTTCTACAGCTCTTCTTCTGGTTAGGATTCTTTTACTTTTATCTCCTATGATTTGATCTTTAGAATGATTAAGTTTTACATACCTTGGTGTCTTGGAAGAACTTTGTGGAGCTTGATCCTCTTCATTTGAGTTGTCTTCATGCTGCACCACTTCTGAAACATCTGGTTTATCTAATTCATATCCACTTGATTTTGGAGATCTTTCCTTGCTTTCATTGACTTTGACATTTATACTCTCAATGATCTTATTTAGCCTCTTATTATAACACTGGTAGGCCTTTCTCTTGGTTGAGTAGCCAAGGAAGATTCCTTCATCACACCTAGCATCAAACTTGCCTAGATCTTCTTCTCTTTTGATATAACATTTGCTACCAAAAACTTTGAGACATTTCATAGTAGGAATTTTACCATACCATAATTCATAAGGAGTCTTAGAACTGTTAGCTTTGACTTGGACTCTATTTAGGATATATACAACAATGTGAATTGCCTCTCTCCAATATACTTCTAGAAGATCAACTTCCTTCATCATGGTTCTAGCAGCTTCTTGAATTGTTATGTTCTTTCTTTTAATGACTCCATTTTGTTATGGATTTCTAGGTGCAGATAATTGTCTCTTTATCCCATGTTCTTCACAAAAGAAATTGAATTCATTTGATGTGAACTCTCCTCCTCTATCAAACCCTAAACAATTGATCTTCAAATCCATCTCATTTTCAACCATTGCCTTAAATGCCTTGAACTTATCCAGAGCTTCTGATTTTTCTTTCAAAAAGGTAACCCAAGTCATTATGGAATAATCATCAATAAGCAACATGAAATACCTGTCTCCTTGCAAACTTATTACTCTGGTAGGTCCACACAAGTCTAAATGCACTAGTTCCAGTAATCCATCAACTAATTTGTCCTTGCTTTTAAAACTTGTTCTTGTTTGTTTCCCAAACTGACACTCCTTGCAAATAGGATTAGCAGGCTTCACAAGCTTGGGTAAATCTCTAACAGCATGTGTAGTGCTTATCTTCATAATGTTGTCAATTGATGTGACACAACCTTCTATGCCATAGCCAACTTTCATCAGTCTGAGACAACAAACAATAATTATCAGTTCCTTTCAAGTGATAGATATTACCTCTGGTCTTCTTACCAGTTGCAATGATTGTTCTGGTGCTTTCCCTAATCTTGCATCCATTGTCCTTGAAGCTTAGGTCATAACCTTTGTCACACATCTAACCCACACTCAAAAGATTATGCTTTAATCCTTTCACATACAAGACATCTTCAATATTATGCTTGCCATCAAAAGAAATAGATCCTTTTCCACAAATCTTACCAGTTGTAACATCTCCAAACCTAACCAATCCACCATCATATATTTCCAAACTCACAAACTTACTTTTGTCACCAGTCATGTGGTGAGAACAGCCACTATCAATAACCCATTCATCTTTGTCTTCAACAACCTGAGCAGCCAAAGCACTTTCCACTAGTTTTTCTTTCTTCACACAACTAGCAGGATTAGCAGACACAGGTTCTTCTTTAATAGCAATAAACAAGCATTCATTACCAGAAGTACTAGGATTATCTGGTTCACTATTATTTGATACTCCATCATCATCAAGATCTTAAACATAATAACATTTCTTTTGGATCCTAGGCCTGTTCTCATATCTTTTCCTATTTCTTTCAATTCTTTCAGGACATCTAGAAGCAAAGTGGCCTACTTTACCACATGAAAAACATTTGAAAGGTAATTTACCTTTAAACTTACCAGATCCTCTTTGCAGTCTATCCACAAAGTTAGCTTCATTTTCATCAAACTCATCATCTGATTCTACCTTGTACGTTTATGATCTAGAGGTTTTCCCAGAAGTACTAGCTTTGAAAGCAGTCTCTACTTTTGGTAGGGCATCACCAAACTCTCTCATTTCAAAGGCAGTAAGCTTACCAAGCAACTAATCTCTATCAATAACTTTTAAGCTACCTTGTGACTGTAGAACTTTGGCAGTGATCTAAGATTTTTCATTACAACTTCCTAATCACCGAGGGTTCCCCCCATACCTTTTATTCCAGTGACAAGTTCATTAACTCTTTGCATAAAGGCTGTTATGTTTTCATCTTCATTCATCTTTAGACTTTCATATTTCACTTTCAGACTTTGTAGCTTGGCCTCTTTCACATAATCATCTCCCTCATCTAGATTTTTCAGCTTTTCCCATACCTCATTTGCAGTTTCAAGATCCACCACTTTTGTCAGTACTGAGTCATTCAATGAACTTAATAGAGTATCTTTTGCTTAAACATCCACTTCATCTTCCTTGATTTTGTCTTCAATCGTCAAACCATTTTGAGGCAAGGTATATTTAATTTCTACAGCTTTCCATACTTTGTAACCAAGACAAAGAAGATGACTTTTCATTTGTGCCTTCCAAAGAGCATAGTTCATCCCATCAAAATGCAACGATTCTTTCTTATAAGACATTTTTGGATCTTCCTTAAGCTGTTAGATTTTCTTCAGAGGAACCTCACTCTGATACCAATTGTTGAAATGCATAGGACAACTAAGAGGGGGGGTGAATCAATTATCGCAAAAACTTAAACACTTCTTCACTTACACATTAATGACTTATCCACAATTATTATGATTTAACAATGAATGCATGAAATTAGAAACTTAAACACAGATGCAACATTATACACAAGAGACACTAGATTTTTACGTGGAAAACCCCAAGGTGGGGAAAAACCACGGAGAGGATTAGCTCTCAAAATATATTGCAATCTTTGAAAAATGATGTTCAGGCTTGGTCACTCCACGAGCCCAGAACATACTGGCTCACTGCCATGAAGTACAACAAGGTTTAGCAGGCTCACTGCCTCAACCCTAAACCTAGAAAGATTACAATAAGGGTTGTTAAACCCTGAGGGCTATTAAACCCTACTGGCAGCTCACTGCTAAGCTCACTGCCAAAATCACCTTCTTCTTCATGTATGAGATTAGTACATTGAAGTACAATAGTTCCTCTGCTCTGTTCTGCCCTTCTCTGCCTTATCTCCTTGCCCTTTTCCTTATCTTCCCATTTTCGCACAAGGAAAACTTTTCCATGACTCAATTACAAGTATTTATACACTTCATCAACCTTGGAATGATCATCAAGGTCGGCATTACAATCATCAACCATTGGAACAATCTCTAAGGTCGGCATTACAAACATTTACAAAATAGATCCTAACCTATTACAACATTATGCAAAGGAAATGAAGTAAAGATGTATGTGGATCACACCACGCCTTAGCTAGGACTCAAACATGATCTTCCATGCCATAACACACTTCCACAATCTTCAAGGAATCTCCGCAATTTCTGGAATTAACAAAGTCGGCTAAGACTGGTTACACACTACATTATCTGGGAACAATCTTCAAACATGATCTTAATTCCTTAACGTGGACCAATGTCAAGATAGGAACATGATTAGGAGACATCCACAAGCACACTATAATAATCAGGAGCAACCGCATGAACCTCAACCACTTTAGCCATAGGAATCTTCTCATCGGAACACATGAACTTCACTGTCTTCAACTGACATAAAAGAAAGATAGCTTGTGGACCACCAAAACATGAGCCACTGCAATTGTAGGAACTTATCATTATCCTAGACATCCCTCTAGAACTGTAGAGAAAAATACTTTATTGTGGAGGAATGCGGAGGAAAATACTTTCTCCCTGTCACCAGAGAATAATTAGAGAAAGCAAGTTTTACTCCGGTGAATGCAACTCTCTTAATTCTTCACATCGGAAGCTCAAACTTAGGATTTAGCATCTTCATACATCCCTTTAAATAACTTCCAATCCACAAACCAAGATATTCAACCAGCGAGAAATACAGAGCAATCTACCGGACAGTTCTTCAGCATACAACTCACTGTCTATACTGCACTTCACTATAACTCACTTGTTTCTTCCGGAGGGGCCAATTTTCTTAATATCCTCAACATACAAAGATTCTAAACAAGTAATAGAATAGGACACAGTTGACACCAATGACAACAAAGATATGTTGACATCAATGACAACACCGATTAGGCACATACTTGCAACATTTCGCACCTTTTGGAAAATTTTTAGGTCAATCTGAGGTCAAATATAAACTTACTAAAAATAGTAAGTCCTACCATTTTTAGCCCTTTTGTAAACTTTGAAAGTTCTAGATCATTCTTCAAGATAAAGGGTATTCGAAAAGACCAAAACTGGGAATAATAGTAACCTTTCGAAGTTGCAAGGTTGAGACACTTTTCTTAACATTGTCCCACTTGTTGAACACCTTGCAAGAGCAAAGGGAGTATCAACACCATGATTTAATTGCTTGGGTCCGAGAGGCCCATAGACTCTGAACACCTTCTGAACTTCTTTGTGCTCACAGGTTTTGTCAAGGAATCTACAACATTCGTCAAAGTATCAACTTTCTCCAAGTTTACCTTCCCATGCTCTACTATGTCACGAACAAAATGGTACTGGACATCAATATGCTTAGTCCTCACATAGAAAGTAGGATTCTTCGCCAAACATATTGTACTCTAACTATCATAACAAATAGTAATCTTCTCTGCATCAAACCCAACATCAAAACACAATCTCTTAAGCCAAATGGCTTCTTTACAAGCATGAGTTTCTTCCATGTACTCAACTTCAGTAGTGGACAAAGCGACCATAGGTTGCCGCTTACTCATCCAACTAATAGCACCACCAAACATAGTGAACACATAAGCATTGGTGGATCTCCTGCTGCCAATGTCACCTACCCAATCTAAATCCACAAATCCATGAATACAAAGTGAATGTCAAGGTCTTGTAGGATAACCATGATAACATAAGGAATACTCAGAAGTACCCTGCAAATATCTGAACACTCTCTTCACTGCATCCCAATGTACCCGTTTAGGATTAGCCATAAATTGACTAAGGACTTCCATTGCTTGGGCAATGTCTAGTCATGTACAAACCATCGCATACATCAAATTACCAACCACACTAGCATAAGGAACTCTGCTCATATCCTCTTTCTCAGAAGGATACTTTGGACAATCTGCAATAGATAACTTTGTCCCCATTATAACAGGAACAATCAAAGGTCTGCAATCCACCATGCTAAATCTCTCCAACACAGTGTTAACATACTTACTCTGGCCTGACCAAATTTTTTTGTTTGCTTTGTCTCTTCTGATCTCCATCCCCAGAATGTACCGAGTTGCCCCTAGATTTTTCATCTCAAACCATGTTGACAATTGAGACTTCAAATCAGAAATCAAATTTTTACCATTCCCATTGAGTAACATATCATCGACATACAATGCAATAATGAGAATGTGATCATTGTTAAACTTGTAATAAACACAATGATATAATTTTGATCTCTAAAATCCAATACTCAACACAAAGACATCAAACTTCTGGTACCACATCCTAGGAGACTATTTCAAACCATACAAAAACTTTTTTAACTTGCAAACTAGGTTTTCTTTACCTTTCACCACATAGTTCTCTGGCTGTGACATAGAGATTTCCTCCTCCAAGTCACCATGAAGGAATGTTGTCTTCACATCCATCTATTCTACTTCTAGATCATATGCTGCTACAAGAGATAACAGGAACCGAATAGATGTTAGCTTTGCAACAGGGGAGAAAATCTCACCATAGTCAATTCCCTCCACCTGAGAATACCCCTTCACAACCAATCTAGCCTTATATTTCTCAACACTGCCATCTAAACAAAATTTCTTTTTGAAAACCCATTTGCATCCAACAAGTTTTCGTCCTTCAAGAAAAGGCACCAAGTCCCAAGTATTATTCTTTTCCAAAGAAGCCATCTCCTCTTCCATGGCCTCCTTCCAAGAACCTAAATCTTTCATACCCATAGCCTCTTTCATAGTTCTAGGCTCATCAGTATTAGAAATCAAAGAAAAAATACAACTAGAATCATGCAATGAATAACCAAACCTATCAGGTTGCTGCCTTATCCACGTGGACCTCCTCAAAGATTGAGGTTGAGGTTCTTCGTCTTCTTCTAAACTTTCAGAGCTACTAGAGCTCTCCTCATTATCAGGTCCAATAGATGTTTTTGGTTCAACTTTCTTAGGGGTGGAAGGAAGTTGAACCACATCATCTTTCTTCTCTTCTTTCTCTGGCTGCAAGACAACAAAAGAAGGATTGAGCTCTCTGAAGATCACACTTCTTCTATACACAACTCTCTCAACCACTAGATCCCAGAGCTTGTACCCTTTCACATCGATGCCATAACCAATGAAGATACACTTAACAACCTTGTTCTCCAACATAGACCTCTTCTCCTTAGGCACATGTGCATATGCCTCACAACCAAATACTTAAATGTGTCTTAATGAAGGCTTTTTACCAGACCATACCTCCATAGGTGTCTTATCAATGAGCATTGATGTAGGAGACCTATTAACCAGGTAACAAGCGGTAGCAACAAATTCAACCTAAAACTTTTGTTCAAGACCTGCTCCAATTAGCATACTCCTTGCCCTCTCCATCAACATTCTATTCATCCTCTCTGCAACTCCATTCTATTGAGGGGTATATGGAGTTGTCTTGTGCCTCTTAATCCCCTGTTCTTTATAGAACTTGTTGAAATCTTCTGAACAAAACTCATCATCGTTGTTAGTCCTCAAAGACTTAATCTTTCTATCCTTCTAATTCTCTACAAAAGCTTTAAACTCTTTGAATCTATTAAAAACTTTAGATTTACTTCTAAGGAAATACACCCATGTCCTTTTACTGTAGTCATCAATGAATGAAACAAAGTAAACAGATTTTGAAATCAAAGGAAAATTAACAGGACCAAACACATAAGAATGAATCAAGTCCAACACCTCAGAAGATTTGTGAGAACTGGAATAAAACTGAACATGGTTTTGTTTTTCATAAATGCAATGTTCATAGAAATTGAACTCAAGATTACGGTCATTCATACCCTCAACAATATTTTTATTTTTCAGGGTCTTCAAACCCTTTTCACCAATGTGATCAAGCCTTTGGTGGCATAACATTGTCTTCTCAACTAGAAGTTTCATCTCCATAGAATGAGCACCCTTAGGTACCCAAAAAGAATGATCATCAAAAGTAGATGTAGCAGTCCTCTTCGCTGTTGATTCCAATAGTGAGGATGAAGACTCTGAAGCTCTCTTCTTCGAAATAGATCCACTATTGCACTGAACTGCACATGCATCAAGCTGAAATAGAGTACCAATCCAAACACCCTTAGCCAACACCATAGATCGTCTAGTCATCTTATATCCTCCATTCAAGAAAATAACCTGCACACCCACATCATTCAACTTACTTATAGAAAGAAGGTTCCATGTCAAACCAGGGATATGCAGAACACCATTGATTCCCTTCACTCGTCCATCAGGGAATCGAATCAAGACTCTTCCACGGCCAACAATCTTTAGGTGAGAATCATCACCCAAGTACACCTTTCCACCATCGCATTCTTCATACTTTGAAAACCAACCCCAATGTGAGGTCATGTGAAAAGATGTACCAGAGTCAATAAGCCACACATCCTTAGATGCATGCGTTGCAAAGGCATCGAAAAATGCTTCTCCTTCCTCCTAAGAGGACTTGTCAGAATTCAAATCATAATTCTTCTTCTTTTTCTTTTTCTCCTCTTTGCACTCTTTGCAGAAGTGACCAGGTTTCCGCAGTTCCAACACAGGGCCTTGGACTTTCTGAGAGACTTAAATCTCCCATGAGATTTGGATCTTCCTTTTTCTTCCTTCTTCTTATCCTTTTTCTTTCCCTTCTCTTTAGTTCTACCATGAACTGCAAGAGCCTCCTTAGCCGATTTAGAAGGCTTTCTCTGCATCTCTTTAGACAACAACGAGGAAACCACATCATCCATCTTGAAGGTGGTAGTGGTACTCCCAATGACCATAACAAGGTGGTCCCACGAATTTGGTAAGGAACACAGTAATTTCATACATCGATCCTCCTCCATCTTCACACCAACATAAGTCAACTTGGCAACAAGCATATTGAATGTATTTAGGTGATTAGCGACAGATCCTCCATTTTCCATCCTCAGAGAATACAATTTTTTTCGCAGGAATAACTTGTTCACCAGGAATAACATCTCCAAGCTTCTTCCAAAGATCCTTTGCAGTATTCTCTTCATGGATATTTAGGAGTAGTGAATCAACCAAACAAAGTCTTATCAAACCCTTATTTTTTTTATCTTTGAGATCCCAGTCTTCTTGAGACATTGTCGGTGGTTTTGTACTAGATATGACATCCCATAAATCCTGATCTACAAGCATGTCCTCCATTTTGAGTTTCCACAACTTGAAATTACTGCCATTAAACTTCTCTATCTCAAACCTCCCAGATGTGCTCTCCATCTCTTACCTGCAATAAAGATTTCAAAATCCTCTGCACAAGCTCCCACACAAACGAAGATCAACTCAAAAAATCCTCTACCCAACAACTAGAACCAAAGGTGATCAGGCTCTGATACCAACTAAAAGGAAGCAAGGTATGTGGAAACGCTTCCTACATTGATCTATTGAGGAAATATTAATGCAAATTTTTACTTTTACAGTTACAGATTAAAATGCACATTAACAGAAAGATAATAACAACTTCCAAATGCAAACACAAAACTCACAACACAAGATATACGTGGGGAAAACCCTTTCAGGTAAAAAATTCCACACTCCAAAGCTGCCCAATATATTATTCAGGAATCAAGAAGATTACAATATACTTGCAGAGTAAGCTTTTACAGGAGTATATCCAACTAGAGATCCAGGAGGTAACTCGACATCTATAAGATTCTTACACACAACCTCCATCTCCATCTACTGATATATAGGAGATACAATATAGTAAACTGTTACCGGTAATTACAAAACCATGAGCCAAAACCACCCAAAAGTGGCGCACAAATTATCTCCAATCAACAATGCCTTGTGATGTGCCAAAACACACACACCAACACGTGTAACTCTCCCCTTTACAACTCTTTTATGTGTCCACGTTTTTACATTTCCCAAAAATAGGAGGTCCAACTTTCGAAGGCCATAACTTTTGATCCGGGTGTCCAATTGATGAACTGTTTGATGCGTTGGAAAGCTCGTGAAGAGATCTATCACCTTGTAACCTACTTTTTTGGTTACGAAATTTTTTGGAGCATTTAGAGAAGTTTCAATTACGACAATTGAGTTCAAAACTTTTTTCGGCAGTTTAAAAAAATAGAAACTTTAATATCTCTCAATCTAGATATGATCTTGAGTCAAAACTCACTCGAGATGTTTACTTAGCTGTTCTGCACCTTCTGGGAAAATTTTAGGTCAATCTGAGGTCAAATGTAAACTTACTAAAAATAGTAAGTCCCACCATTTTTAGCTCTTTTGGAAACTTTGAAAGTTATAGATCATTCTTCCAGATAAAGGGTATTCGAAAAGACCAAAACTGGGAAGAATAGTAACCTTTCAAAGTTGCAAGGTTGAGACACTTTTCTTAACAAGAGTGACCAATTCCTTCAGATGGAGTGCAAGGAGGGAGACATAACTTTGAAATCCCATAGGATAGAAGGAAGTGGGTGTTGTTATATGGAGCCTAATCAGACTCAGAGGTTAAATTTTCCCCTTTTATCGGCGCAGTTTCCCCCCAAATTATTTAATGGGGGAGTGCAGGGGAAGACATAAAAAACCAACATAAAGGTGCTGGGAGTTATTTTTATATTCGTGACATAAGGCTTGATAAAAGTAGCTACGGGTTAGGGTTTCTGTTGATGTATTGTAGCATTTTGCAGCAGTATTGAGTTGCAAGGATTGCTGGTTGTAATCGGTGTGATTTACTGGATAATAATATTGGACTCTCTGTTGGTGGATGTATCATGAGTTTGGGTGAACCACGTTAAAACTTGTCTCTCGCTGTTATTATTTCTGTGTATTTTTCATTCCTCTATTTAATCTTTATTTGCATTTAATTGATATCTTATGTCGGCTAACCCTAACAGTGGGGTTGCAGGGGCATAGGGAATGAAGGTGATGCATGTTGGCAAAGGAAAGTCTAAAGGTTTGAAACATGGGGAATTGGTGGGAGATGAAGGGAAAGGGACATCAACATGGAAAAGTCTAGAATTTTGATGATTTAGATAAAACTTAGGGATTTAGGGAATGAGGAATCGAGGGAAAGGGTACCAAGGTAAGAGAAATCCCAAAAAGATGTAGAAGGCAAAAGATCAGGGAAATGGGGAAGCAGGGGATAAGGGAAAGGTATGATAGCACGGGGAAACCTGAAACCCCACTTAAGGATGGAAAATGACCTAGACACCCTCATACTTAGAATTTGGGACATTACAAATTGGTGGATGCTAGTGTGTTCATTCAAATGTCTACACTCTACTGCTAATGTCCATAAGGAATAGGATACAATGACATTGAGATAGGTTGAAGACATGATGACATAATATTTTTGACATTTGGACTATGGAAAGCACTACCAAAATGGCCTAAAACACATCCAAAACATATGACAAAAATAGTGCTAAAATGAGTACAATTTGTAATGTCAAAATTGTAGAGTATGCAATTTTTGACCTTACATGAAGAACACAAAAGAAACACATATAAAATAAAGATGAAGTGGCATGAACCACTAAAAAAATGTTCATAGTCACTTGTGTCAACATGCACCACTAAAGATGTCTTTGCATAATCCAAATGCTAACTAAAAACATGAATGTACATGATAAACATAGAATCAAAGAAAGTATAAAGCATAAGAGAAAGACAAAATATCCTAGCCAATTATATCAAAAGAATATTATTCCACAAGAAGATTATCATCATCCCAATCATATGTCTCAATGTCCTCATAGTAAATTTATGAGCTCCCTTGTAATACAATCTCTTCATCATTATGTAGAGTAGTACTTTTTATAAATATGCTAGAAAGAGGCGTATTCTATAACCACTGTTCATCTTTCCCTAAAGGCACACCCATTTGTAGATTTTGAAGATGCTTACCATTTGTATCTTTCTTTCAAACCCATGTACCTTAAGCATCCTTTGAAGATGTAGTAGATTTGTATCTATTATCTATAGTACCTTGTTATTTTCTTCTTTTCTCGGCACATATGAAATTTGTTGCTCATAAGAATTATTTTTAAGGGAAAAGATGTCCAAACCCTAATGTTGAAAAATTGTAGGTTGTACTGCATGTGGATTTGTATATTATACCCTTTTTTTTCCTTGATCATAGTATGATGGGATGATGACTAATTTTCTTTGTATTATTGTAGGCTTATTTGGTCTTTCAAATACTTGCATTTTCTCTTTATTTTATTTAAAATTTTCTTCCTTGAATTACTTGTACATGTCATATAAATCATCCCTTCTCTCATAATGTAGTTCCTTAGGTGTCTTAATGAATGTATCCATAGTAAAATTCCTTGATTATGATAATGACACATATGGATCTTGAGAAATAGTAGCAACTTCACCCTTGTGAACATATTTTAAACACTAATGTAAGATAGAAGGAAAAGGTTGACACTGCTCTATCCAAGGAAGACAAAGTAATATACAAGATTGGTCTGAAGTAGGAATGGTATGACATAAAGTAGGAACTTTCTTCATACCAACTACCAAAGGTAAAATAATTCAAACCATAGTCTCAATCAATATTCTATTAATATTAAGAGAAACACCTGAATGTGCATATTCTTGCTACTAAAAATGATGATTAAACAAAAACTCTTCCATGCATATATTATATTGACAAGCACCCAAGATCAATAAGAGCACCCTTAATTGACTTCAAATCAACTTAAGTGAGTCTAACATATAAAATACCATAGTGACCATTATGTGAATCTCATCATGTGAAAATTTAATAATTGAAATATAAGATGTAGTAGTTCATTAGGACCCTCATTAAGCATGACCGCAAATTAATTTTTAGAATCATATAAATTAATATGCTCTAACCCATCAAAATCTAATTGTTAGTACCTCATGTGAAGATTGCACCTCAAATAAATTCACATTATTAGGCTAATATGTATTGCACTAGAAAATGAATTGTGTAAATTTACAAATTCCAATTAGTGGGAGAAACTAACATATTCTACCCATCATTCACACCCTCAACATTTATCAATATTATTGTCCATGAGATCTTGAATTTTGTCTTAATGCAACACAATGTTGTGTATAATGATCATTAACTCTAAAAATCTAAAAATGCTCTATCATCAAAACCCTTAGGTACAAACTTTGAAGCATCTAATGGTCTTAGAGGAGGAAGGGTAATCATATTAGCATCAACCAATTTTGTAACACAACATGCAAAGCCTCTTGAAGTCTAGTAAACTTTCTTTGACTTTGAGGCTTTAAAGTAATAACATTAGAAGTGTTAGTAACATGATGAGCATTTGGCCTCTTTTCTTGTTTTTTATTATCCTTTTGAAACCTATTTTTCTATTGAAACTTTGAGGGGTAAAATGATGAAGAAGAAGCATGAGTTATTTCTATTAGGAGAAAGCTCCATCATTAGATGAAGAAACTTCAACAAGTTTAAGGAGCAAAGACTATACTTTGGTGGCATCAAAAGTTGAATATTTTTACATATTCATGTCCCTCTTGAAAAGTTTTACAAATTTTTTAAAAATGACACCTTGATTTGAGTAAGTAAGCAAAAGTTATGGTTTCTATAAAATGGAGGAAAAATGACCACTTAATTGGTCATTTTGTAACTATCTGTTAGTGATTTTGAAAAGGGGCAATTTCATATCGACAAGAAAAAAATAGGAGAATTTGAAGCATTCTAATGACCTCACCTCTTCAATTTATGTGTAGAAGTCTTTGTACACATTAGGAATCTTCCAACACTCTATAAGAAGCAATTATCGACCCAAAGCAATAAATAAGATCATTATTGATCATTTAATGGTAAAACAATTAGCTATTGAATGTCTTTACATACTAGCACATAGCATCAAATTTTATAGAATTTGTACTTAGTCGACTTAGGTGAGAAAATAAAGGGGAATCAACCAAAACTTGAATTTGAATTTTAGAAAAGCAAGGGTCAATTATGTGATTGTAGAAATGACCTTGGGTGGGCAAATGGTCATATTCAATGGTAAAACAATTAGCTATTGAATATCTTTACATACTAGCACATAGCATCAAATTTTGTAGAATTTGTACTTAGTCAGCTTAGATAGAGAAAATAAAGGGGAATTCACCAAAACTTGAATTTGAATTTTAGAAAGGCAAGGGTCAAGTCTGTGATTGTAGAAATGACCTTGGGTGGGCAAATGGTCATATTCAATGGTAAAACAATTAGCTATTGAATATCTTTACATACTAGCACATAGCATCAAATTTTGTAGAATTTGTACTTAGTCAGCTTAGGTGAGAAAATAATGGGGAATTCACCAAAACTTGAATTTGAATTTTAGAAAGGCAAGGGTCAAGTCTGTGATTGTAGAAATGACCTTGGGTGGGCAAATGGTCATATTCAATGGTAAAACAATTAGTTATTGAATATCTTTACATACTAGCACATAGCATCAAATTTTGTAGAATTTGTACTTAGTCAGCTTAGGTGAGAAAATAAAGGGGAATTGACCAAAACTTGAATTTGAATTTTAGAAAGGCAAGGGTCAAGTCTATGATTGCATAAATAACCTTGGGTGGGCAAATGGTCATATTCAATTAAATAATTGTTATATCTAGGTGCGCGTACAAAAATATGTAATAGATGCAAGGCTTGTGTGAGTATATTTGAGTATGCACATTTGAGGATAAGGTGGGGACTGAATACATGAGAATATGTATAAGTGAAGGCTAAAAGAATGAATCCAACTTTACACGAAATTACACTATTTGTCAATATATACATATATCAAGATATTTCCTCAAAATAAACACAAAACTAAATGAAATATTGACATAAGTATACAAATTTAACTATTACAATACCGCTACTCTTAAACATCATCCACTTCAACAATCAAACGTCAATTTTGACCAATAAAAATAGGACAAATATTTACCACTTTTTGTTGTGAATGAGATATAAAATTGTTATGGACTGTTTTTAACTATTGAAATGAATGATATTTAAATAGAGTACCACAATATCAATTGAACATTTTTATTTCCCTGTAACAACAATTGGAAGCTACAATGGCGATGTTAGAGTCTCGTGATAGACAGGGCCATGTGATACACAGGCTGGCAGGATAGCAATTTATGTGGGTCCTCGATTCTTGGCTTGTCGGTGAAGTTTATTGGAGGAGATAAAGTTGTAGTCTAAAGCAACACGGCAGAGATCAAAGGTTCGAACCGTACAAATAGTGGGTTCACTTTCAGAAACAAATAATACCTACACCCCCAAAAAAATCTATCGTGTTGTAGGATTCGAATCCTCATCCGCTGGATCGCGTACGTATGATGAAGCCACTTATAACTTTTTAAATGGGCCGTCTGTCCTGAAAGGAAGGTGGAGGAAGAAAGTCTGTCAGTTCTGTTCTGGGCTGGCCCGCATTTTTCATTTTCCATTATTACGGATGGACTTTACCAGTGAAGAGGACGCCAGAAATCACAAGAATTGGATGTGGACTCGACTTAGACTGCCGTATCTTTCAAATATTAAAACTGAAAGTGATCTTGGACGGCACTTTTATCCGATTTAATCGCAGGGGGAACATTAGAGAGATAGATTGATTGAGCAGATTAACAAGGTATGCTTGAAAAGTAGAAGTAAATAATTTGGCACTAAGTCAGAATATTAGCAGTAATATAGAAATGAATTAGCCAGATAGATTGATTGATTGAGAGTAAATAATTGATTAGTAAATTCCTTAAAGGTGTTCCTAAATATGACTAGTCAGTGATTATAGATTGTAGATATTAAAGTGGGTAGATCACAAAGGTCAAGAATGGAGAAGTTTAGATCTGCACACCAAGGTCAAATCCATGTACATGGTTTAAACACCACTAGTTAGTGATTATATATTGTAGATATTATGGTGGGTAGAGCACAAAGGTCAAGAATGGAGAAGTTTAGATCTGCACACCAAGGTCAAATCCATGTACAGGGTTTAAACACCACTAGTTAGTGATTATAGATTGTAGATATTAAGGTGGGTAGATCACAAAGGTCAAGAATGGAGGAGTTTAGATCTGCACACCAAGGTCAAATCCATGAACAGGGCTTAAACACCACTAGTTAGTGATTATAGATTGTAGATATTAAGGTGGGTAGATCACAAAGGTCAAGAATGGAGGAGTTTAGATCTGCACACCAAGGTCAAATTCATGTACAGGGTTCAAATTCATAGTCATGACATCTTCAAATCACTTTCGTAGTTGTGAAAATGAACCCAATAGATAAACTATCATTTTGCATATTCCAAGGCATTTGTCTAGCAAGCCCTAATTTTTTTTTACATTAGTGAATCATTATTACAGACGTATTTTTTCAATGCATTTATAGTCCTAGTTTGTTATTCTATGATATATCCTAATTATTGCTATATGTATTTATTTACCCTAGGACATATATAGAGATGTGTAAATTATTTATTTACATTTTTGGTGAATTCATCTAGTCTTACACCCCTTCAGGTTTGTCTATTGATTTCTAATTTTTAGATCTGAACTTAATATTTTTCTAAGATTATATCATCCCCTTACCCTTGGTTTATCACTTTTTATCCTTTAGCCTTTGGTGTGTTGTGTCTATGCCAAAATCTTGTTATTACTTTACTCTGCTTTTGAGCACATGTATTTTATCATTCTCATAGAGTTAATTGACATCATCTATACAAATTTTCTTGGCATTAAAACATAAAGTACAAGACTTGATTGATAATAATGTGATAGATGTTGAGGGTGTTAATGATGGGGGGTAATCTTTTTGTTGCTTCTAACCAAAATTTGAAAATCTATACACATCCTTTTCCTTCATAGATTCAATCTAATGATGTGGATTTTCACTAGGTGGACAACCATCCACATAGTGATATAACACATATACATATGAGTAGAGATGCAATGGATCAACATGATGTTAGTTGTCCTTCACATGTGCATACGGATATTTTTGTGGATAAGACTCATGGTAGAGCTCTTTCTCCACCTACTCCTTTGGTGATTCCCTATTATGATTCATGGGATCCCTCATAACAACTATTGTGGACCCTTGTATGTTTATGGTAATATCTCCAGGTGTCCATGTGATGGTATCCTTATTTATCTAGCTAATTAGTTTAGCAGTTGTACATAAGAGTTCTTGTATAACCATCATTTGTAGAAAGATAATCATTCAGATAAATAGGTGTTTTTTAAAAATGAATAATGGTACACTCATTACTACTATGGGTTGCATTACTTTGCCTTTACAAGTGGGTCTTAAAGATTTTTTGATAATTTTCAAGTTGTTCCTTTTTTGTATTGATTTAATAATTCACTTGAAGCAAGCCTTAGCTTGAACTGTTAAAAGCAGTCACTTTTATGGTACATCAATGTTGGAAATATATTCAAGGGGATATAATTGTCAAAGTTAAGAGAGATTCATATGAACCCATTTCCAAATTGATTCATTTTATTGTGAATACATATATGAAGAGCCCTAGGGAACCTTCTTTATGAGTGCCATGAAAAATTCATGATTTGTATAGTATGCATTTATATAAAAAGAAAAGAGAAAAAAATCATAAGGAAACAAGATAGGTAGCAAATAGAGTCATCTTCTTTTCGTCCATTCCCTCCATAGATGGGTGAGTATGAGATCGTGATTGGCCAAACAATGGCAATGGCAAAAGAAAACTTGCTAGGGATGAAAAGTGCTAACATTTAGAATTATATTTAGATTTGGATGGAAAAGGTGGTAATATTTCTAGCTCAAATATGGATTCCCTCCAAAAATACCTTGGGATTACCATAGATTTAGGCAAGTGGGAGTCCTAAAACTTGCCAAAAAAACATGCGAAACCACCCATTTAGTGTTATCTTGAAATTTTCCTTGACTTCATCCTTGAAGTTGACAAACTTTTCGTAACTAAATTTAATAAAACTAAAGGGTTTGTAGAGGAAACTATCAAGATTATAAAAATATGATAAATGCCTTCTTATAATTTTAATAGGTAATTACTATTATTTTTCTACATACACTATGTGGGTAAGTGCAAAAAGATGGGGGGCCAAAAAGTGGCCAAAAAATTTTCAAAAAAATTTAAGGCAAAACGCGAGCGCGTTATGGCTTGGCAATGACAAGCCTTAGGCTCGTCATTGCCGAGCCATAACGCGAGCGCGTTTTAAACTGTTTCTTATAAAAAAAACCCCCGCTGCCATTTCATTTCATTTCATTTCTATGAGCTTTTCCTCCGCCCGCGGCATAAAACCCTTGCAAAAACGCGCTCGCGTTCTACAAAACACCGTTCAACACAAAAGATTTGTCGATTCATCGCCAAAATGCCGCCACGACATCGAGCACGCCAAAGGGGTGAGTTATCTTTATTTTTTTGTTTGAATTTCTTCCTAAATAGGTAGGTTTTTGTTGATTTTTGATGTATATTTTATTAATTGTAGGAAATGTTAATGCACCTCCTCCTCCTCCTCAAAATCCACAAAATCTTGAGGAAGAAATACATGCAGAACAACAACCTCCTCCATTCATTCCTCGACATGCCCCTGGAACACAAGATAATATAATGGGGGAAATTGAAAACAACAAAAAACAAATTGAAGATATAATTGCAAGGTTGAAAGATCCTTCCACTTCAACCTTGCATAGGTCCACGCTTGCCGAATCTCTTGAGTCTATGTTATCAAATGTAAATTCAATTAGCAAGCAAATAACTAGTTGGACCGATAAAAAGAGAGAGTTTAGAGATTACTATGCAGATAAATTATCATACCAAGATGTCAAAAAATTACAAATTACAAAAGTAGACTTGTGTTCAATTTTCACAAACCCACAAACAAATCAACCTCCACCCATTACATGCAAGAGGTTCCCTATCCATTGGTGCAACAACCAAGCGATAAGGGACAATTTCGGGCAGAGGTGGTGGATGGTTTTTGACCATCCTCCATGCAATAACAATGAGGTCCCGCAATACTTTTTGAGGAAACTCTACTCCGAGTTTGTTCTCAATAAAGTGCCAAACTATTTTGATATGCGGGACTTCCAAGGTAGAGGTGGGGGCTCAGCACAGGATAGACCAGGGGCACGTCTTGACCCACAGCGGGTAGTGAGACGAGTAATCAGCAGACCAGCCCACGAGCATGTTTCTATCCCTTCCATTGTGAAGGAGAGTGTTGAGGTCGATACACTGAGGTCGATTAGTGCCTTGACCCAGAGCATCATAGAGCATGCCAATCCTGCAACACAGAGTGGGTTGGGAGATAGTGCGAGGAGTAGGGTCCCACCGCATACTTGCCAGGCTTGCGGGTCAGCCTGTGGTTATGACCCCATGGACAGTCAGGACGCAGGTGCGCAGGCTACATCTGCAGCTGAGCAGATGGTGATGACAGATACCCTCCTGAGTGAGACTTTCGGCCTTGATACTCAGGTAAATATTAGCAAGTTTATTGAATTTAATTTATTAAATTTTATTTTTGAAATACAAGATTAACTAATTTAAATTGATGATTTTAATGAAATTTCAGGGTCATAGCGTCGATGCAGTTTTCAGTGGTTCTCCACCTACATTTTTCACTAGATCATCTACTGTTGAGGTATGTAACTAGTAAACAATTATAAATATTACATGTGAATAGCATCGTTATATGAATGGTATTCTAATTTCTGATTTTGGATGTTGAATAGGTTAATACTGTAGATTTCATGGCAACACCTGCTAGCGGTGGTGGACTTCAAAGCTTTACGGAGGTAATAAAATAAATAGTTTAATGAATGAATTGTACTTACTAAATTTTTGTATGTGATTTGTGTGTTTTATTGTGTGTACTTCCATGTTTAGATGAGTGTGTGTGTATGTTAGGAGCCATGATTTGCATCACTATTATAGTTTTCATAATTGAATAATGTTGTTTTATTTCCAGATGATGCAGGCTGCGGATACACCTCCCCATGTTCATAGGGCAATGGAGCAGGGTGTGGCCTCTGCGATTCATAGCTCTATGGCATTGACAGGGGTATGAGGCAGATTAGTAAATTTCAATTTACATTCATTGTTATAGTTGTCTATTTTTGAAAAATCAAAAGATTATTGATTTGAGTTTAATTTCTATCTGGATGGTTTCTATAGGACATGACATCACCAGGGCCTTTTCCTGCTACTGAGGCAAGCGAGCAGACAGATTATATGTTAGCGGTAAGTGATTATTTTGTTAAATATTTCATTTTTTTATAACATGTAATTTCTATATATTAATATCTATACTTTTTTTTGTAACAGGTAAAGGTGCAGGAAGAACTAAATAGGAGGAGTAGCCCTCGGGTTCGTAGTAGACCACCCACATGCATGTCTCCATCCCCTAGAAGATCAAAGGCTACTCGTGATTTATTCTCTTCACCAGCTAGAGGGGAATGACTTTTTATTGTGTTCCTCTGTTGTATGCCTATATGGCATTTGTGGACATATATTTTGTATTGTACATAGTTGACATTGTATGCCTATATGGCATTCTTGTAAGCCTATATGGCTATTTTGTATATATGTTATACTTATATCGACAGATATTGATGTATGCGTATATGGATATTTGGTCAATACAAATCTTTTTTATTGATGGCGTCCATACTTGCATTATAAATCCACTTTTGAATGGATATTTGTAGATGGCTACTTCAAATATTTAAAGTCTGATTGTATTACATAGGATGTTTGCATTTTCTTTGATAGGCTTGATAGGCCATGGATTACATGATGGTGTTTGATGGAAAAGTATGGTACTAGAAGACTCTAGTTCATTCTTAATAGGCTTGTGATTGATAATATCTTTGCATGATTGCACTTGATCTTGGATCATGGGCATGTTGTTAGGATTTTGATTGCATTGTGATGTTTGATGGATAGGCATGGTGTAAGTGTAAGATACCCAACTAGTTCTACGAAAAATTTTCCTTACTTAAACACTTTTACTTGCTAACAATTCATCAACTACTTCAATAACATAAAGATATACATCAAGATAACTATTTGAATGAAACAACATTAGAGTTGGGTACTTGTCTTGTTACTTGATTCAATCAACTTGCAATGTCTTATTACATAGAAAATGCTTTCAATAGCATGAAGTACAACTCATTCAATGGAAATACAAGGACAGGCCTTGAAGCCTTGATGTTACAATGTCTTCCTTACTTGAGCAACATTTGAAGATTTGGAATGTTCAACTCATCACCTCACAAGGTAGGCGCATATTTGAAGGATTTACAGGTTTTTCTGACTTGGGCGCCAAGTTGAGGTGACCTCCTCCTGAAGTTGTGCCTTGTCAACATTAGGCGCCAATTAGAGTTATGGATGCTCTGGATTGTTTCCAAGAGTAGGCACCAAAACATCATCATTATGAAAGTGTTTTAAATGCTAGGCACCCAAATGAGCCCTCTGGAGTCTAGGCGCTCCTTTCATGCATTCTGTGTTCTAGGCGCCAATTGAAAGGAGTGGAGAACAGGGCAAGCGCCTTCCAAACTAGGTGTTTCCTTGAGGTGACAAGGACTTAGAAAGTGCGCCTAAGGTGAGCGCCTTGAGTGAAAAGGTCTAACAAACATCTTTGAACCCCCTTTCAAGGTTAGGCGCATTCTGGAGGTGGAAACAAGTAGAAGGTGCGCCTTAGCTTCCTTTGTCAATTCTTGCAAGTCTTTGTTGATTAGGAAGGTGGAATGCTTCATTGTAGAGTGAGCGCCTATCTTCTAATGTCCAAACTACTTCTTCTGGCTCACTCTGTGGCTAGGTGCCAGAGCTAAATTGTTCACACAAGGGAGTGCACCTAGACTCACTTGATGTTTTCTTACTACTTCAAGCCTTGGAAGATGTTCCAAGGTGTTCCCTTTTACAAGCACCTGACCTCCCAAGTTTCTTCATGTGCTATTCCTTGAAGGCGCCAAAACTGAGCTCCAGTGCCATGGGATTGTGCCTAACATCTTTGAAGAGTTTCTAAGCCTTTTGCAAGTTGATATCCCAAACTCATCTTCTAGACGCAACAGGAGCTTTCCAAAGGAGTTTCCAAGTTTTAGACGCCAAGCGAGGTCATGGGTGAATGGAACTACGCCTTAGGAGATGACTGGATCCTAAGCGTCAGTCTGGAGTTACAGTGGAATTGATATGCGCCTCAACTAGCTTAGGCGCCCATTTGAAGTGATTCCTTTAACACTTCTCTGTCAATCTCAACTGCAAGGATGATCTCCTAATCTAATTTTGATCCTCTGGAGATGCAAATAGCTTTACATTTCACTAGGTGCCATCAATGATGATCATCAACCAAAGCACATTTCAAAGGTGAGATAGGCAAGTGAGGCGCCAAACTAGTCCTTAAGACTTATCTCCTTCTATCAAGTCAATTTCAACTATGTGAGAGAGTTCTATTCTATTTGCACCTGGGCTAGGAATTCACCTAAGAGACATCACTTAGCTTTAAAACTTTCAATCTATAGCCATCTGGACTAGGCGCTCCAATGGAGGATCCTTGAACTCATGCATTGGCGCCTTCTAGTTCTAGGCACCCATTTTGGATGATTCATCCTGATACTAGCGCCTAAAATGACTAGACTCTCTTCATCATCCAATTCACTTAGAAGACTCAAGTTGGAGACTTAGTTGTCTATCCATGTTCTCCGGAAGATTCATTGTACCTCTATGCACTATCTCCTTCAAGGCGCTCCTTAAAAACATTGGAAGTGCTCAGGACTTACCTTAGTCCAAAGCGCCACAATCCATTCCTTAAAGCACAAAGAATTCTCAAAGGCGCCCCTATTTACCTCTAAGCACTCAAATATCATTTAGATTCAAGGCGCACATTTAGCTCCAAAACGCAAATTTCCATCATCAACCCATCAAGGTGCATCATCTTCCCTTTGTATCCCCTTCAAGGCGCAGACATTCACTTCTTCACACTCAAACTCACTCTCTGGCGCCAGAATAGGTGTATAACTTCAAATAAGGCGCTAATCTTAGGTTTCTAAGTACCTAGTTTGATCTTAAGGCTATCCTTCCTCTAATCACTCTCTTCAACTCCCTCACTGAAGGCCCTCTGTAAGTTTGGGCGCATTTCATCCCAAGGCGCTTCAACATCATCCAAGGCGCAAATTCACTCTCCAAGACAAGGTGCAAAAAACCCTATCCTAAGGCGCTCAAATCTTGCTTCTAGACCTAGGTGCACAAACATGAGATTAAGGATCATTCTGGCCACCATCACTTCCCTAAAGGCGCAAAATTGGTGTAGATACATTCCATTTATTAAGGATCATTCTGGCGCCCAAATCTTGTCAAAGCAAAGGATCAATAGGTTCTCTCTAAGGCGCACTCCAGGGTTTGATCTTGCAAGACTTCTCATGTCAAAATTTTGACCAAGACACTCAAGGCACTAGTCTTTATCATCTAACCCTATAGTGCACTTACTCATTATGATATACTCCTCAACTTTGTATTCAACCTTGCCCAAGGCGCATATTCACTATAAGGCATTCTCACTTTGTCAAGGCTCAGAGGGCTTCAACTTGCTAAAGGGTAGAGGTCTAGGCGCATATCTGACTTGAAGCTCAAGGCGCTCCAACCCTCTTGCTCTGGAATTCCTTCTAGGCACTAAGTGACTTCTCCAATTCCTTGAAAACATTTGAAGTGTTTTACCTTCTCAAGGTGCTCCTTCGAACTTGACTCCAAGGTGTTATAATCTCAAAGGTGCTGACATCATCTCAACCAAAGGCGCTCAATGATTCATCCCATATCTAGGCGCTAAAACACTTAATCAACCAAGTCATTCAAGGCGCCATTCAGTAAACTCATCTTCCATGATATTCCTATCAAGGCGCATATCACTTCTCTCATGGGCTTTAGGCGCTCAGTTGAGTGTTTCAATACTACTTAGGTGCCAAATTCATTTTAATGCACCAAACACAAAGAGCTTTCAAACACTGGGCGCTCACAAAGAGTCTTCCAACCTTGGGCACTAAATTAGGTCTTTGCAACTATCCAAGGCGCATATCTTCGTTTGAACAACTTATGGTGCCAAGACAACTTCTCATTAGGGCGCTCAAAACACTTGTGTTTACATTTGAAGTGCTTTACCTTCTTAAGGTGCTCCAGACTAACCTGACTCCAAGGCGCTCCATCATCATCCTTAAGGCGCTAAAAACATCATCTCCACTCTAGGCAAAAACATCATCCAACTCCTTAAGGCACTTCACTGTCAAAGTCTGAAGGCGCTCTACCTAGACCTTTCCCCTAGGCGCCAGAACTCCTAAGCGCTCACCAGATAACTCTCTTCTTCAAGGTGCAAATCTTCCTATACTATGATTGCCTCTGAAATGCCGATTAACGTGATGTGAGGGTGCAAAGGCTACTCCAATCCTCAGTGAGCGCCTAGTTTAAACAAGGAGAAATAAAGCATTCAAAACTATCCAAACAATCATCCCCTTCCTAATGTCTTCACTGCTCTGAAAAACCTTGGCCAAAATGACACATAACAACTCCTATGAGCGCCCTTATGCCCTAGGATCATCTAGTTTGTGCGTCTTGTAATGAGGAGTTCATGTAAGTTTGGAATGAGCGCCTTGAATAAGTGTAAACTAGCCTAGAGAAGGGTATGTGCGCCTTGAGCGCCTTGAGCATTCCAAAGATAACTGTGCGCCTAGAATAATATGAGCGCTCATGATGATGATTAACGCCCTGATGAGACTATGAGCGCCTTGTTCAGGAGATACCTTGTTTGATCATAAAATGCGCCTTGAGTCTTGAAGGTTTTGAGTGCCTAGGTGATTTGGATGTTGGGATGTTGGTATGCGCCCAAGATTGAGGTAAGTGAGCGCTTGTAATGGAGGAGAGCAATGAGATGGAATGTCTTGTAGAGATTGGTGCCCAGAGACCCATTTTTGCGCCTTTGATGATGACCATTTTTGCATAAGAGTTTAGCGCCTTAGAGTTGTAAACTTTCTCTTTGGGCGCCCCTGAGTGAATGTTGGCGCCTTGGACAACTAAATATGCCTTTGATGGAGTGGAGCCCAGAAGGGGAGTAGGAGGAAACCCAATCTTCAAGATTCATCAAGCTTCAAAGTTTAGGTCAGAGGTTATCCACTTTATCCAAGGAAGGTGTTATCATCTACACTCCGAGAAGGTAATGTCAAAGACCATCATGAAGGATCACTTCATCAACTTCAAGTCCTTCAAGTTCAAGTCCTTTCACCTAGCAAGTCCAAGAGAGATTTCTACTCCGATTCATGAAGTAAGCTTATATCATCCTTATCTACTTTGCAAGAAGAAGAAACATTACAAAGTCAATCAAATGAGTTACAAGTACCATACATCCAATTGCAAGGAGTGAACCACCTTAAGGAAAAATAGTTCTCTTGAAGTTACTTGAAATGTCAAAAGGTTTAGCGCCTCCAAGTAAGGTCAGAGGTGAGGTTAGAGGTGAAATGCGCCTTTGGACCATTCTGGCACCTTGGATGAAGAACCTATATCTTGAGCCCAAGAGGTAAAATTTGCGCCTTAGTGGATTTGGAGAGTTACAGAAATTAGAGAAAAGCACCTTGAAGACAGAGTTGTTCAAGGTGCATGTGTGATTTGGTCAAAAACAGGCACCTAGAGTGAATAGGCTTTCATCCTGACTTAATACACTGCCTCCTTCTGACGATTTTTGGGGCAGCAGAAAACCTTTCACCACGGGCAAATGCCTCAGAGCTATAAAAAATTGAGAGAGGTTATTGTAGAGGCACTCTACGTGATCCCGTTACCTCAGACGGAATGTTTTTAAGTGACACGGTTTTTGAGTAACATTTCGTCAAAGATTGCTACCTTTTTGCACTTTGGACTCTTCAGGGATATCGTCGGTACAATGTAGCTCCGACTGTTTCGACATGTTTGGGTGAAAAATAGGACCATACCTAGCATAAATGTACCCATTCGGACGCGTTGGAACAGTCAGTTTGGTCGCATCAGGAGCAGGACGAAAGTTACACCCCTTTGCAACTTTACACTGCCTCCTTTTGACGATTTTTGGGGCAATAGAAAACCTTTCACCACGGGCAAATGCCTAAGAGCTATAAAAAACTGAGAGAGGTTATTGTAGAGGCACTCTACGTGATCCCGTTGTCTCAGACGGAATGTTTCTAAGTGACACGGTTTTCGAGTAACATCTCGTCAAAGATTACTGCTTTTTTACACTTTGGACTCTTCAGGGATATCGTCGGTACAATGTAGCTCCGACTGTTTCGACATGTTTGGGTGAGAAATAGGACCATGCCTAGCATAAATGTACCCATTCGAACGCGTTGGAACAGTCAGTTTGGTCGCATCAGGAGCAGGACGAAAGTTACACCCCTTTGCAACTTTACACTGCCTCCTTCTGACGATTTTTGGGGCAACAGAAAACCTTTCACCACAAGCAAATGCCTAAGAGCTATAAAAAACTGAGAGAGGTTATTGTAGAGGCACTCTACGTGATCCCGTTGTCTTAGACAGAATGTTTCTAAGTGACACAGTTTTCGAGTAACATCTCATCAAAGATTGCTGCCTTTTTGCACTTTGGACTCTTCAGGGATATCGTCGGTACAATGTAGCTCCGACTGTTTCGACATGTTTGGGTGAGAAATAGGACCATGCCTAGCATAAATGTACCCATTCGGACGCGTTGGAACAGTCAGTTTGTTCGCATCAGGAGCAGGCCGAAAGTTACACCCCTTTGCAACTTTACACTGCTTCCTTCTGACAATTTTTGGGGCAACATAAAACCTTTCACCACGGGTAAATGCCTCAGAGCTATAAAAAACCAAGAGAGGTTATTGTAGAGGCACTCTACGTGATCCCGTTGCCTCAGACGGAATGTTTCTAAGTGACACGATTTTTGAGTAACATCTCGTCAAAGATTGCTGCCTTTTTGCACTTTGGACTCTTCAGGGATATGGTCGGTACAATGTAGCTCTGACTGTTTCGACATGTTTGGGTGAGAAATAGGACCATGCCTAGCATAAATGTACCCATTCGGATGCGTTGGAATAGTCAGTTTGGTCGCATCAGGAGCAGGATGAAAGTTACACCCCTTTGCAACTTTACACTGCCTCCTTCTGACGATTTTTGGGGCAACAGAAAACCTTTCACCACGGGCAAATGCTTAAGAGCTATAAAAAACTGAGAGAGGTTATTGTAGAGGCACTCTACGTGATCCCGTTGTCTCAGACAAAATGTTTCTAAGTGACACAGTTTTCGAGTAACATCTCGTCAAACATTGCTGCCTTTTTGCACTTTGGACTCTTCAGGGATATCGTCGGTACAATGTAGCTCCGACTATTTCGACATGTTTGGGTGAGAAATAGGACCATGCCTAGCATAAATGTACCCATTTGGACGCGTTGGAACAGTCAGTTTGGTCGCATCAGGAGCAGGACGAAAGTTACACCCCTTTGCAACTTTACACTGCCTCCTTCTGACGATTTTTGGGGCAACAGAAAACCTTTCACCACGGGCAAATGCCTCAGAGCTATAAAAAACCGAGAGAGGTTATTGTAGAGGCACTCTACGTGATCCCGTTGCCTCAGACGGAATGTTTCTAAGTGACACGATTTTTGAGTAACATCTCGTCAAAGATTGCTGCCTTTTTGCACTTTGGACTCTTCAGGGATATCGTCGGTACAATGTAGGTCCGACTGTTTCGACATGTTTGGGTGAGAAATAGGACCATGCCTAGCATAAATGTACCCATTCGGACGCGTTGGAACAGTCAGTTTGGTCGCATCAGGAGCAGGACGAAAGTTACACCCCTTTGCAACTTTACACTGCCTCCTTCTGATGATTTTTGGAGCAACAGAAAACCTTTCACCACAGGCAAATGCCTCAGAGCTATAAAAAATCGAGAGAGGTTATTGTAGAGGCACTCTACATGATCCCGTTGTCTCAGACGGAATGTTTCTAAGTGACATAGTTTTCGAGTAACATCTCGTCAAAGATTGCTGCCTTTTTGCACTTTGGACTCTTCAGGGATATTGTCGGTACAATGTAGCTCCGACTGTTTCGACATGTTTGGGTGACAAATAGGACAATGCCTAGCATAAATGTACCCATTTGGACGCGTTGGAACAGTCAGTTTGGTCGCATCAGGAGCAGGACGAAAGTTACACCCCTTTGCAACTTTACACTGCCTCCTTCTGACGATTTTTGGGGCAACAGAAAACCTTTCACCACGGGCAAATGCCTAAGAGCTATAAAAAACTGAGAGAGGTTATTGTAGAGGCACTCTACGTGATCCCGTTGTCTCAGACGGAATGTTTCTAAGTGACACGGTTTTTGAGTAACATCTCGTCAAAGATTGCTGCCTTTTTGCACTTTGGACTCTTTAGGGATATCGTCGGTACAATGTAGCTCCGGCTGTTTCGACATGTTTGGGTGAGAAATAGGACCATGCCTAGCATAAATGTACCCATTTAGATGCGTTGGAATAGTCAGTTTGGTCGCATCAGGAGCAGGACGAAAGTTACACCCCTTTGCAACTTTACACTGCCTCCTTCTGACGATTTTTGGGGCAACAGAAAACCTTTCACCACGGGCAAATGCCTCAGAGCTATAAAAAACCGAGAGAGGTTATTGTAGAGGCACTCTACGTGATCCCGTTGCCTCAAACGGAATGTTTCTAAGTGACACGATTTTCGAGTAACATCTCGTCAAAGATTGCTGCCTTTTTGCACTTTGGACTCTTCAGGGATATCGTCGGTACAATGTAGCTCTGACTGTTTCGACATGTTTGGGTGAGAAATAGGACCATGCCTAACATAAATGTACCCATTCGGACGCGTTGGAACAGGCAGTTTGGTCGCATCAGGAGCAGAACGAAAGTTACACCCCTTTGCAACTTTACACTGCCTTCTTCTGACGATTTTTGGGGCAATAGAAAACCTTTCACCATGGGCAAATGCCTCAGAGCTATAAAAAAACCAAGAGAGGTTATTGTAGAGGCACTCTACGTGATCCCGTTGTCTCAGACGGAATGTTTCTAAGTGACACAGTTTTTGAGTAACATCTCGTCAAAGATTGCTGCCTTTTTACACTTTGGACTCTTCAGGGATATCGTCGGTACAATGTAGCTCCGACTGTTTCGACATGTTTGGGTGAGAAATAGGACCATGCCTAGCATAAATGTACCCATTCGGACGCGTTGGAACAGTCAGTTTGGTCGCATCAGGAGCAGGACGAAAGTTACACCCCTTTGCAACTTTACACTGCCTCCTTCTGACGATTTTTGGGGCAACAGAAAACCTTTCACCACGGGCAAATGCCTCAGAGCTATAAAAAACTGAGAGAGGTTATTGTAGAGGCACTCTACGTGATCCCGTTGCCTCAGACGGAATGTTTCTAAGTGACACGATTTTTGAGTAACATCTCGTCAAAGATTGCTACCTTTTTACACTTTGGACTCTTCAGGGATATCATCGGTACAATGTAGCTCCGACTGTTTCGACATGTTTGGGTGAGAAATAGGACCATGCCTAGCATAAATGTACCCATTCAGACATGTTGGAATAGTCAGTTTGGTCGCATCAGGAGCAGGACGAAAGTTACACCCCTTTGCAACTTTACACTACCTCCTTCTGACGATTTTTGGGGCAACAGAAAACCTTTCACCATGGGCAAATGCCTCAGAGCTATAAAAAACTAAGAGGGGTTATTGTAGAGGCACTCTACGTGATCACGTTGCCTCAGACGGAATGTTTCTAAGTGACACGATTTTTGAGTAACATCTCGTCAAAGATTGCTGCCTTTTTGCACTTTGGACTCTTCAGGGATATCGTCGGTACAATGTAGCTCCGACTGTTTCGACATGTTTGGGTGAAAAATAAGACCATGCCTAGCATAAATGTACCCATTCAGACGCGTTGGAACAGTCAGTTTGGTCGCATCAGGAGCAGGACACCAAAAATGTAAAAGTTGTTTTGTGCAACTTGACAACATTGACACTTTTTTGCAACATGACTCAAAGACTCAAACTGACCCCAAATGACTGAAAGTGACTTAAAATCACCTTGATTATAGAGGTCGAGGCACTCCTTATCATTCATTCATTATGAGCGCCTTGGGAGAATGGTATATAGGTCATCATCATGATTGGGCGCCCTGGATCCAGAGTGTTGGAGAGATCATCAAATGGTGTCTAGTAGGGTGAGTTATGAGTTTGGTCGCATCAGCACTTTGGACACCAAAAATGCATAACATGATGATGTAAAAATGTGTACATATGTGTAAAAATGCAGGAGGAAATAAAAAAAGACAAACCTTACAAATTAATGTGCATACTTACAACTCAATGTAACATAACTTTACAAAATCAATGTGAATACTTACAAATTAATCCAATGAACCATCTGGATCTGCTCTACTCTTTATTGTGTCAAGTATTGCTTCATGGTCAGACTCACGCACCTTCCACAATATTTTGTTCAAAGGTCTACCCCGATACTTTATCAAATGAACATTGGATGCCACGACAAGGTTTGAGTAATGAAGAATCTTTCGATGCATGTCAAAGTCCTGAAATAGCCAAATATTAACACTCTTATGTGGGTACCTTCTAAGCCATGTTCCAGTAATAACCACTAATCCTGTAGGGTATTCGATGTTTTCTCCATCTGTAACAGGGGCCTCCAATTTCTTTTTGGCCTCAACACAACGACATAAGTAATAATCTGTTCCCTCTTCATTATCTTCATCTGCAATAACTGCATATACGTGTCCTACATTGATATGTGTAGCAAATTAGATGAAATTAGTCAACATTACAAAAACACTACAAAGTAAGATGACATTACCTGGTTGAACTAGATGAAATTAGATGCATATATGTGCCCTATATTACCTGGTTGAACTAAATCTGATATGTGGTCAAAGTCAACTGACGATTCCATCTGTGTTAGTTCCAGTGCCGTCGGGGGTCGATACGTGTCAAGTGGGCTAAGATAACTTAACTGCCATTCGTCAACCCACTCCTTTGACTCGCACTCATCCCAGACTTGAATTGTACAAGAAGAACAAAAGCATGACATCTTTCGTGTATGGATACTCCATGAACCTGCAATTGAGCTTCTGAAAGAGTGCATCTCATTTGATCCTGTCAGTGTACAACAATCCTCATATGGTGCAATGTTAGTATCATCTATCAACCAAAAAAATCTATGAACTAAAGACTTACCTTCATTACCTGGACCCATGGAAGCATTACACCACTCGACAATTGATTTTGCATCTGTCAACTTTGCATTGTCTTTATACTTTAACTCTTCTCGTGCTATGGCTCTTTTGATACATGCTCCTGCACCATCATGCTCCCCCTTTCCATGCCCGGCCTCATAAAAGTTTCACATATGTTGAATACCTATAAAATTATGCCTCCTACTCAGCCAATAGAAATTCTGCGAGTTCTTGAATTGTGATGCACAATTATCCGACCATATGATATGTTGACTGAACGATATGCCCCTTCTAGCCAAATCATTGTAGAACACCTGGAAGCAACCTTGCACGAACTCCATAGAATGCGTGCGATCATCACTACTATAGAAATGATACTCCCTTATGATCTTTCTGTCATCCTCTGTACTATCATTCGCATGAATGAATGCGATGTGCACAAATATAGAAACCTGTGTGGAGTTGTAATATTGTGATTGCACCTCACACTGTGGCTGTAGACTGTAGTTCTCTGCAAAGTCGATGACTGAAACAATGCTACCAACCGGAAATGTGTCCTTGCATAACTTGAATTGCAAGTCCAACCATCGAGCTCTATGGGCATGTCTTGCATACTCATACACTATGCTGTCACGAAATATAGGCATAAACTGATACACTGGAATCTTTTCAATAACTAATTCACACCTCTTTGCTTCTTTACCATCTTTTGTATTGTATGCCACTGTTTTATACTTGCCAAACTCTACTAGTTCATTTCCAACCGCATGTGTTATTTCCATATGTTCACATATTGGCAAATGTTGCAAGCCACCGCAATGATGACATGTGCCATCCAAGCATAATTTCTTGTAGAATATTTGACCTTCCTCTCTTTCACATAAAATTCTTGATATGAAGTCTCTTGAAGATGTTGGTGGGGCACATATGGCACAACCCTGCAAATCATTGTTAGTATGCATATCTAAACATATAGACCTATAAGCATCAAAATGGTTAGAAAATTCAATATGTAATCTACAACAACAAGTAGTGCGTGTGTGATTTATCTTAACATAGAAAGGTTTTAGCATTTCAAAATATCTTTGACAAATTTTAATTTGAGGATACTTTTCTAGAAATTTACCATAAAACTGTGTTTGAGTCTCATCCAAAAAATGCTTTGGATGTGGCTCGCGGTTCTGACTACCAATTCTCCTTCTTACCACATCCCTTTGATTCGGAGATACCCTTGTGTAATTCTTCCAAAAGTCTTCAATTAGTGATCTCAATGCTTCAACAATTGGTTTATCTTTTCGTGGTAGTCTCCCCGAGAACGCCCATAATTCATTGGCATTAGTGTCCTCAATTCTTTGGCATCTTCCAATGGCTCTTGATAAAGTTTTCCTATTAATTCTTAATTTTTGACTTGTCTTTCTAATAAGACGAGCTTTCCTCGTTTGACTACTTACTATAGTCGATGTAATCACACGCCGTGTTGCATTACTATCTTTTGTGTGTGAGGTGTTACCCACACTCTCATACGCACTCATTAGATTCTTGACAATAGATTTTTCACTTGAAGCCTCTGATGTTCTCAACCCAAGAATCTTCATGATAGACCTATACTTTATACTTCGCATCATTTCAACGAATAGTTGACATCTTGCAGTCTCATTTAACTTTTCAAAGAACAATCTCCAAATCTTATTAGCATATCTTCTACAAGTGCGTTTTGGAATCTTACCTTCCATTGGCTGCAAAATATTCTCATCAATATCAATCAAATACTTTGGCTTTCTATGCAAAATTCTAGGTGGTGTCAAGTTAGGTAAATTCATCTCAACATTAGGAATTTCATCAATATTTAAATGAGATGGGTTAGATGGCATACCTTCAATCGAAGATGGAATAGATGACATACCTTGAGGTTGAGGTGGGAACGATGGCGTACCTCCTTCATCACATGTGAGTGATGATGTACTCTCAACTTGAGATGTGGTAGATGGTGTCCCTACATGTTGTCTTGTGGTAAAGGATGTGTCTCCAACTATGGTATTCAAATCTCTCGTACCACGAAGTTTTTGCATTCGTTCTCTTTGTGCCACCAATACCATATCTCTTTGTGATGGTTGTGGTTCCTCTTCAATTGGTATGTCTTCATTTATCGTGTCCAATTTCCTCTTCTCACGAAGTTCCCTCATAGCCATTACTTTCTTTGCATTCTTAGCTTCTATCTCTTCCTGTGTTGGTTTAATTCTTGATCGTTTCCTCGGCATGACGGAGAATTTGTCTGTAGCATGATAAAGAGACCAATATTAGTTCCTAAGAAATGAATACATGATAATAGTGGGATTGTATTTTTTTTATGTTGTAAGGATTTATTCTTGTATAGTTTGACATCATGGTATGAACTAAGGTTTGTTTATTACACATAATTATTAAAGAGCCCAAGTGTAGAAAATATACATGGCATCATGTGAGATTGTAAGTTGCTTTCTTGATTGGGAATGTGTCTATTTTAAACATGTATGATAAAGCATGATAAAGTAATTCAATCTGAAATAAGGAAAATGTAAAGAACATGCATGTAAAGACTTGACATACCTAAAAAATGAAGATTTGAATGGAGAGAGTACCCAATTATGTAGTGTTTTTATCTTCTTGCATCAAACTCCTCAACAATTTGAGTTTTTCACCACTTGCTTCCTTTTCAATGTTAAATTCTTAAAATTGAATCAAAATTAACATTGCAATACTACAAAAATTGAAACTTGTATAGATATATATCAAATTTGGTTTGAAAACTATGTTATTTCCTCCTTCTCAAGTTGGCAAAGCAGAAAAGGTGGTGGAAAGATCATGCAAAGGTGGTACAATGTGTCAAATGTGCATGTGAACTTCCCAATAGCATGAAAGCACTTCTTTTTTGTCGGAGCACGCGCAGAATCAGTAAGAAAACAGAGCATGTGGGCCTGGATCACGGGGGTAACCACTTTTTTACCGTTTCAGTAGAAATACAAAATGCGAGCGCGTTATAAAGCGCTCGCGCTATAACGCGCTCGTGTTTTGTCCTGCTATAGATCCCTAATCCCTAAACCCTCAACTCTGATCCCTTGACCCTCAACCCTCAATGTCAAATCCTAATCCCTCAACCCTATCCCTAAACCCTCAACCCTCAATGTCAAATCCTAATCCCTCAACCCTCAACATCAAATCCTAATCCCTCAATGTCAAATCCTAATCCGTCAACCCTCCAACCCTATCCCTAATTCTTACAACCCTCAACCCTTAACTCTGATCCATCAACCCTCAACACTATACCTTAAACCCTAATCCCTTCAACCTCAACCCTATCCCTAAACCCTTGACCCTCGAACCTCAGCCCTCGATGTCAAACCCTAATCCCTCAACCCTTAACTCTGATCCCTCATCTCTCAACCCTAACCCTAAACCCTAAACCCTCAACATCAAACCCTAATCCCTCAACCCTCAACCCTAATCTATCATCCGTCATCCCTCCACACTCTACTTTAACCCTAATTCCTCGACCCTCAACCCTATCCCTAAACCCTTGACCCTCGAACCTCAACCCTCAACCCTTAACATCAAACCCTAATCCCTCAACCCTTAACTCTAATCCCTCGACCTTCAACCCTGATCCTAAACCCTAAACCCTCAACGCCAAATTCTAATCCCTCAACCCTTCACTCTAATCCCTCAACCCTAAACCCTATCCCTAAACCCTCAACACTATACCTTAAACCCTAATCCCTCAACCCTAACCCTAAACCTTGTCCCTAAACCCTAATCCCTTCAACCTCAACCCTATCCCTAAACCCTTGACCCTCGAACCTCAGCCCTCGACGTCAAACCCTAATCCCTCAACCCTTAACTCTGATCCCTCATCTCTCAACCCTAACCCTAAACCCTCAACCCTCAACATCAAACCCTAATCCCTCAACCCTCAACCCTAATCTATCATCCGTCATCCCTCCACACTCTACTTTAACCCTAATTCCTCGACCCTCAACCCTATCCCTAAACCCTTGACCCTCGAACCTCAACCCTCAACCCTCAACATCAAACCCTAATCCCTCAACCCTTAACTCTAATCCCTCGACCTTCAACCCTGATCCTAAACCCTAAACCCTCAACGCCAAATTCTAATCCCTCAACCCTTCACTCTAATCCCTCAACCCTAAACCCTATCCCTAAACCCTCAACACTATACCTTAAACCCTAATCCCTCAACCCTAACCCTAAACCTTGTCCCTAAACCCTAATCCTTTCAACCTCAACCCTATCCCTAAACCCTTGACCCTCGAACCTCAGCCCTCGATGTCAAACCCTAATCCCTCAACCCTTAACTCTGATCCCTCATCTCTCAACCCTAACCCTAAACCCTCAACCCTCAACATCAAACCCTAATCCCTCAACCCTCAACCCTAATCTATCATCCGTCATCCCTCCACACTCTACTTTAACCCTAATTCCTCGACCCTCAACCCTATCCCTAAACCCTTGACCCTCGAACCTCAACCCTCAACCCTTAACATCAAACCCTAATCCCTCAACCCTTAACTCTAATCCCTCGACCTTCAACCCTGATCCTAAACCCTAAACCCTCAATGCCAAATTCTAATCCCTCAACCCTTCACTCTAATCCCTCAACCCTAAACCCTATCCCTAAACCCTCAACACTATACCTTAAACCCTAATCCCTCAACCCTAACCCTAAACCTTGTCCCTAAACCCTAATCCCTTCAACCTCAACCCTTTCCCTAAACCCTTGACCCTCGAACCTCAGCCCTCGACGTCAAACCCTAATCCCTCAACCCTTAACTCTGATCCCTCATCTCTCAACCCTAACCCTAAACCCTCAACCCTCAACATCAAACCCTAATCCCTCAACCCTCAACCCTAATCTATCATCCGTCATCCCTCCACACTCTACTTTAACCCTAATTCCTCGACCCTCAACCCTATCCCTAAACCCTTGACCCTCGAACCTCAACCCTCAACCCTCAACATCAAACCCTAATCCCTCAACCCTTAACTCTAATCCCTCGACCTTCAACCCTGATCCTAAACCCTAAACCCTCAACGCCAAATTCTAATCCCTCAACCCTTCACTCTAATCCCTCAACCCTAAACCCTATCCCTAAACCCTCAGCACTATACCTTAAACCCTAATCCCTCAACCCTAACCCTAAACCTTGTCCCTAAACCCTAATCCCTTCAACCTCAACCCTATCCCTAAACCCTTGACCCTCGAACCTCAGCCCTCGACGTCAAACCCTAATCCCTCAACCCTTAACTCTAATCCCTCATCTCTCAACCCTAACCCTAAACCCTCAACCCTCAACATCAAACCCTAATCCCTCAACCCTCAACCCTAATCTATCATCCGTCATCCCTCCACACTCTACTTTAACCCTAATTCCTTGACCCTCAACCCTATCCCTAAACCCTTGACCCTTGAACCTCAACCCTCAACCCTCAACATCAAACCCTAATCCCTCAACCCTTAACTCTAATCCCTCGACCTTCAACCCTGATCCTAAACCCTAAACCCTCAACGCCAAATTCTAATCCCTCAACCCTAAACCCTATCCCTAAACCCTCAACACTATACCTTAAACCCTAACCCTAAACCTTGTCACTAAACCCTAATCCCTCAACCCTCAACCCTAATCTGTCATCCGTCATCCCTCAACTCTAATCCCTCATTCCTAAACCCTAAACGCTATCCCTATTCCTAGACCCTCAACAGGCTCGATACTATACCTTAAACCCTAATCCCTCCACCATCGACACTCTTATTTAACCCTAATCCCTTGACCATTAACCCTATCCCTCAACCTCAACCCTCAACCCTCAACCCTCAACTCTCAACATTAAACCCTAATTCATCAACCCTAAACCCTAATCCCTCAAACCTAAACCCTATCCCTAAACCATCAACCCTCAACACTATACCTTAAACCCTAATCCCTCAACCCTCAACCCTAAACCTTATCCCTAAACCCTAATCCCTCAACCCTCAACCCTCAACCCTAATCCCTCATCCCTCAACTCTAATCCCTCATCCCTAAACCCTAAATGCTATCCCTATTCCTAAACCCTCAACAGACTCGATACTATACCTTAAACTCTAATCCCTTATCCCTAAACCCTCCAACCCTATCCCTAATCCTTATACCCTCCACACTCTATTGTAACCCTAATTCCTCGACCCTCAACCCTATCCCTAAACCCTTGACCCTCAAACCTCAACCCTCAACCCTCAACATCAAACCCTAATCCCTCAACCCTTAATTCTGATCCCTCGACCCTCAACACTATACCTTAAACCCTAATCCATATCCCTCAACCCTTAACCCTTAAAACTTAAACCCTATCCCTACACCCTCAACACTTGACACTATATCTTAAGCCTTAAACCCTCATCCCTAAAGCCTCAACCCTCAATCCTTAAACCTTAAACCCTAAACCCTATCCCTAATCCCTCTACCCTCAACACTCTAACCCTAACCTTGACATTAAATGCTAATCCGTCAACCCTAAACCCTAATCCTAAACCCTCAACCCTCAACCCTCAACACTATACCTTAAACCCTAATCCCTCAACCCTCAACCCTAAACCTTATCCCTAAACCCTAATCCCTCAACCCTCAACCCTAATCCATCATCCCTCAACTATAATCCCTCATCCCTAATCCCTAAATGCTATCCCTATTCCTAAACTCTCAACAGACTTGATACTATACCTTAAACCCTAATCCCTTATCCCTAAACCCTCCAACCCTATCCCTAATCCTTACACCCTCCACACTCTACTTTAACCCTAATCCCTCGACCCTAAACCCTATCCCTAAACCCTTGACCCTTGAACCTCAACCCTCAACCCTTAATGTCAAACCCTAATCCCTCAACCCTTAACTTTGATCCCTCGACCCTCAACTGTAATCTGTCATCCCTTATCCCTAAACCTTAAACGCTATCCCTATTCCTAGACCCTCAATGGGCTCGATACTATACCTTAAACGCTAATCCCTTATCCGTAAAACTTCCAACTCTATCCCTTATGCCTTAACCCTCATGATGAATAGCCTTGAATGTAAAAAAATTTGAGTGGGACATAACGCGAGCGCGTTATAACGCGCTCGCGTTATGTCAAACATGGCAAAAGATAGACTTGCGGGAAAAAATGTAAGGCGAAACATAACGCGAGCACGTTATAACGCGCTCGCATTATAACGCGCTCGCATTATAACGCGCTCGCATTATAACGCGCTCGCGTTATTTCTTGCTTTGGGAATCCCAAGCCTTGGGCTTGGGATTTGCTTTGGATTTCCAACCCAAAGGCTTGGAGTGCCTTATGAACAGTCACAGACATGTTTTTCTATATTCTTCAAAATTTCACATAATTTCGTTCGTGCTAACCCTCAGATTTGCACGTGTTTCAAGGTTGAACAAATCGAGCACATGGGTAATGTTAGGCTTTCTCTTAGCTATTTGACGATGTGATTTTTTTCACATTTTAACAATGTTAAGCCTTTCATCTTTAATTTCTTTTGTTTGTGTGTCCGTTTTTATGCAAAAACCACTGTTTGGTCTTTTTTTCATTGTAAAATAACTATTCATTCAAATTTCAAAAAAATTACATATTTAGAAACTAGACTCCATTCTACAAATATTAAAAAAATAAAAAAATAATTTTCAATTAGTTTTCAAAATTTATAGGGGTAGCACGGCCAAAATTCTGTTTTTTAGGATGTGTCCACTTTAAAAATTAGTAAAAAATCAAATATTCATCAAAAAATTATCAGAAAAATCAGGAATAAACTACATACTATTAGCTAATTTCTCACTAAAGCGATTTTAAAAATACCAAAAAAAAGTTGACCTTTTGAGGGAGCCACAAAACATGCTATGTTATGTTTTTTTGACAGAAACAACACCAATTTCTGTGGCTCCCTCTTTTGAACCCCTTAATCTATGCCATTTTCAAAACAAAATAGTAGTTTAGAAAGTAGACTCGGAGCACTACGAACATTGTTTTGGTTGCATCTCCAAATTTTGAGTGTAACTATGCTCAATTTCTCATCCAAGGCCAGTATTTCCTGATTTCAGAAAAAAAGTGGCCACTTAAGACCCCTTTTTGGCCCCCCATCTTCTTGCACTTACCCATGTTTGATGCAGGAGCATCTAGTGGTGTAAGGGCAATCTTGCATCACCAAAAAAATGATGATTTTTTTTTTCTGTTCTTTCCAATTTTGATATTTACGGATGCCCATTTGCTTGAATAATGATTCGGAACCTTAAAAAATTTCAACCTACTAAAAATAGCAAACTATTATTTTTAGAAAGTTTCAAATTGAGCACGTATGGAAATGGAATTTTACTCAAATCTCTAGAATTGAAAATATAACCTTTGGTGAAGGAATTGGCCAAAGATCATTTGTGGGTTGAAATATATTAAATTTTTTGTTTCTTTAAAAATCCCTAAAAAAGTTTCAAAGTCAATTTTGAGGAACTTAGAGGCCCTGTATGACCCCGAAAATAGGCATAATCCATAGAGCCAATTATATAGGTGTATCAAACAATTCATCAATCAAACACCTGGATCAAAATTTATGGCTCCTGAAAGTTGGGCTATTTTTGGAGGGAGTTACAAATTTCAAAATTTTGGTTGGAAGGTGCCAAAAAGGGCTATTTATGACCATTTTTTAGAATGTTTTAGTAGTAGAGAAGGGGGAAGTGGTGAGTCATGAAAAGGGTGGGAAAATAGAAAACCCTAGTGGATTTGAAGCTACAAAAGCTAGAAGGTTCCAGAATCTAGAGAAAAGAAGTTGTAATGTGTTGCAGCATGTTGAGGATTTCATCCTCTAATTTGATTCCAATTTCTGTAATATAATTTATTTTCAGTTCAATAAAAGAACATTCATATTTCTCTGTGAGTAATCTGTATTTTTGTGTGTTCTAGGATTTATCCCCTCATCAAGTGGTATCAGAGCAGAAGTTCCTGAGTGTGTAAACAGATCGCTAAACGTGAGGCCGTTTACACGAGGACTTGTGGTTGTGGGTTAAATAGAAAAGGAGAAGATCAAGATGCCTCCATGAAGAAACTGTGTTGGTGGAAGAAATGCTTTGACAAAAGAGGGTTTTAGAACCCTACAAAGGCAAATCAATGCATTGCAAGAGGAGTTGCAAAGAGGGTTTGAGTCAAGAAGAGAAGACAGTGAAGATGAAGCTAAAGAAGAAGAGCCATTCGAAGAAAAACAAGATGTTGTAGGAGATCCTAAGCAAGTTAGGTTGTTGAGGGCCATTTTGAAGATTGGAAAGAGGGCTAGGGTTGAAGTTTCTACCAATTCTGAGGATGTGAATCTAGAAGAGATTATTGATTAGATAAATGATATGGAGGAATATTTTGAGTATGAAGAGGTAGAGAATCTAGAACAGATCAAGTTTGCAAAAATGAAGTTGAAGGGCCATGCCAATATTTGGTGGAAAGAGGTCCAGTTAGAGAGAAATAGAAGAGGAAAAGGAAAGTTTACCAGATGGGATTGGATGGTGGAAAAACTAAAGAAGCAAATCATTCATATGGCCTATGAGTTGGATTTGTTGAAGAAGCAACAAGGATTAAAAGAAGGCAACAAGTCTGTTAAGAGTATATAGAAGAGTTTTATAAGATTATTAATAGAATAGGCCATACAGAGGCCAATATGGAGAAGGTATCCCATTATATTAATGGGTTGAAGCCAAGTATTCAAGAGGAGCTGAGCCTAGTCAGAATGACCACCATAGAAGATGCATACCAATTTGCTTTGAAGGTGGAAGAGAAGTTGAATATGAGATTTGAAAGAAAGTAAAGAGGAAGAGGTCATGGCAGAAGGACTGGTGGAAGATCCTATGGAGGCTGAAATGAAGATAAAAAGAAAAGTGAATAAGTAAGCACCAGTTGAAATTAGAGAGGAGATAATGCCTACTGCCCTCATGAACAAAATAATGGGAAGAAAAGAGGAAGAGGAAGACCTGGATAAGGATGTGAAAGAGGAGGCTTCAAAGGAACTTCTTTCCAATGTGGAGAAGGATATTGAGCCTATGGGTGTCCACAACATCAAGGAAGGACAAATAGAATATTTGAAGGTAATGCACAAGTTGCACATTGTAGATGAAGATACTTAGTTTGAGCATTTTGAAGATGCTGAAAGGGGAGAAACCCTAGTTGTTAGAAGAATCTTGTAAAATGAGGAGAAAGAACCAGATCAGAGAAAGAACTTATTCTGCACAAGGTGCAAGTGTGAAGGTAAATGTTGTGATATTATTATTAATAGTGGAAGCACTGATAATCTTGTCTCAGATGAGATGGTTAACAAGTTGAAGTTCAAAAGGAGAAGGCATCCACATCCATATCAGATTGCATGGTTGAAGAAGGACCATAGAGCTTTAGTCAATGAGTAGTGTTTAGTCAAGTTCACAATTGGAGACTACCATGATGAGGTGTTGTGTGACATCCTACTGATGGATGCATGCCATATGCTATTAGGAAGGCCATGACAGTATGAAAGGTGTGTTATCTATGATGGCCATGCAAACACCTATTCCCTGACAAAGGATGGAGTTTGTCATAAATTGAAGCCCTTGAAGAAGGTGGAAGAAAATGTATGTAGTATTGCTAGAATGTTCTTAGTAGATGGAAAGAAATTTTTGGAAGGTATGAAGCATGAGTGTCAGTGCTTTACATTGATTCCTAAGATCAACTAGGAGAAATGTAAAAATGTACCAGGAGAAGTCTTAGAGCTATTGGAAGAATTTAAAGACATTGTATCTGATAATGTACCAGAAGGTTTACCATCGGTGAGGAAGATAAGTCACCAAATGGATTTGATACCAGGAGCCAATTTGCCGAATAAGGAAACCCATAGAATGACTCCTGCAGAGAATGAAGAGTTGAACAAACAAGTTTATGATCTATTAAGGAAAGAATGATAAGGGAGAGCCTAAGTCCATGTGCAGTACCTATAGTACTAGCACTAAAGAAAGATGGAAAGTGGAGAATGTGTACAGATTCCTGAGCCATCAACAAAATTATAATCAAGTATAGATTTCCATTTTTGAGGATGGATGATATTATGGATTGCTTGAGTGGAGCCAAGTACTTTATAAAAATTGGTCTAAAGAGTGGATATCACAAGATTTGAATCAGATCTGCTAACTTTGGCAGGTGTTATGGAGTAAAAAGTGGACACATGCTTTTTTACCTCCTAGTTTAGCTCCTAGGTCCCCGTGTTAACACTCTACATGTAAAATATTCATCCCAATGCAAAATCCCCCGAAGCCTATGTCAAATGGGAACTAGAGGCCCATTTAATGACTAAACATAGACTAAAAATGCCCCTTGGGACTTAGGTGCCTGCGCCCAAGTCCTCCTTGATTGGTCAGGGTAGATTTCAAGGCATGTCAGCATAGGACCTTTAAATGGGTCCCTCCTTGTTGGCTCTTTCAAGTTAATTCACTAATGTTAGCGGGAAAACATATATAAGCGAGTATTTGAATTCATTTTTATATAGGTTGATGATAGAGAACTTAGATCTTAGAGCAAAGAGCATTCAAAGCATTCATTGTGTTATTGCTGCAGATTTGTGTTTGTATTGTGTGTGTTGTAGATTTGGAATCATCATCAATCTCCTTATGATTTGAAGAATCTTCATTCTCCTAAGGACTTCACCTCTGAAGTGGCATCATTATTTTTCTAATCATTTCATTATTTGGTTTATCTTTAGCTTTTGCCCTACTAAGGCATGCTCTCTCTAACAACAGTGTTGGGAAGCTTGAATGCTATCCGATGCAGGAGTATCCTTGTTGATGCAATTTATATTCATTTCAGTGTTCTAGTCTTTATTTTGAGTTGATATAGGTTTTAGGGGTCATTTGAGGTCTATTTTAATAATTTAGGCTAGGTAAGGTCATTTTTGTGTCGGTTACTCAAAGTCCTAGTTGTAAAAGCACTATGTTTGTAAAACTGGAAAAAATTGCCAACTGTCATATAGTGCTTTTGGTGGAAATTAACGCATGTAACATTTGTAATTACCTCTTGGGGTGGAAAATGAATGGAAATAAATGTAAAATTCTCTCCAAGAATGAGGGGAGGTTTTTGGGATGAAGAAAAAAACTTGGGTTTTGACAGTCTTGTGTCTATTTTCTCACTGTTTTCACTATTTTTAGTCTAAAGTTTTATAGTGTATGGTCCTATATGGTACAATACATGCCTGAAACCAATTAGAAAAGATGAAGGAATGTATCTAGATATGAGTGCTTTTAGTTTGAATAAAATTCATTAAGTTTTGAAGAAGTTCTGATCATTTTACTAAGGGTAGGTTTGCGAGTTTATATTTCTAAAAATTGCAATCTGAAAAAATGCACGGTATGGATTTGTACAGTTTAGTAAAGTCCTTCAAATGATTGGTAAAGTTAATACTATGTTTTAAGATTTAAATTTTTTTGGTTGCATGTGATTTCATTATGTTTTGTGTGAGATATGGCCATTTTGGTGAAGGCTACCCTGTTATAACACTGTTTTCTAGATTTTACAGTCTGAAAACGTACTAGTACGGCCATGTACGGTACAATATTGGGATGAAATAAATTGGAATGGATGAATATGTGTTTCTATCTCTCAATTATTTTTGTTTGGACTCATTTTCATGGAGATTTGAATAAGTTATGACCATTTTTGTGAGGACAGGTTTGAACCCTAACTAGGGTTCCTAGTTCTGTAACAGTCCATTTTTTACTTTTTCCAAAGTTGCTTGACCACTAACATTAACACTTTTGCAATTTTGAACCAATGAAAATATAACACCCAAAAATGGATCAAAATGATCTCAAATGATCACATATAACCTTATTAGACTCAAACACTCAAACAACCTTAAAAAATCAAATATGACAAAAATATGCTTATGAGGCCCTTGATGCCCCTACACCATATATGATGCAGGAGCATCCTTGTTTATGCAATTTATATTCATTTTAGTGTTCTAGTCTCTATTTTGGGTTGATATAGGTTTTAGGGGTCATTTGAGGTCCATTTTAATAATTTAGGCTAGGTAAAGTCATTTTTGTGTTGGTTACTCAAAGTTCTAGTTGTAAAAGCACTATGTTTACAAAAATGGGAAAAATTACCAACTGTCATATAGTGCTTTTGGTGGAAATTAAAGCATGTAACATTTGCAACTGCCTCTTGGGGTGGAAAATGAATGGAAATAAATATAAAATTCTCTCCAAGAACAAAGGGAGTTTTTTGGGAGGAAAAAAAAACTTGGGTTTTGACAACTTGTGTCCATTTTCTCACTATTTTCACTATTTTTAGTATGAAGTTTTGTAGTGTACAGCCTTGAATGGTACAATATGGGTCTGAAACTAATTGGAAAAGATGAAGGAATATATCTAGATATGAGTGCTTTTAGTTTGAATGAAATTCATTGAGTTTTGAAGAAGTTATGATCATTTTACTAAGGGTAGGTTTGTGAGTTTGTTTTTCTGAAAATTGCAATCTGAAAAAATGCATGGTATGGATTTGTATAGTTTAGTACAGTCCTCCAAATGATTGGTAAAGTTAATACTATGTTTTAAGCTTCAAATTCGTTTGTTTTCGTATGATTTCATTATGTTTTGTGTGAGATATGGCCATTTTAGTGAAGACTGCCCTGTTCTAACAATGTTTTCTAGAATTTGCAGTCTGAAAATGTATTAGTACGGCCATGTACAATACAATATTGGTATGAAACCAATTGGAATGGATGAATATATGTTTCTAGATCTCAATTTTTTTTGTTTGGATTCATTTTTATAGAGATTTGAATAAGTTATGACCATTTTTATGAGAACAGGTCTGAACCTTAACTAGGGTTCCTAGTTCTGTAACAGTCCATTTTTTACCTTTTCCAAAGTTGCTTGACCACTAACATTGACATGTTTGCAATTTTGAACCAATGAACATGTAACACTTAAACATGGATCAAAATGATCACATATGACCTTATTAGACTCAAACAACCTAAAAAAACTAAATATGACAAAATTATGCTTATAAGGCCCCTGATGCCCCTGCACCATATATGATGCAGGAGCATCCTTGTTGATGCAATTTATATTCATTTCAGTGTTCTAGTCTCTATTTTGGGTTGATATAGGTTTTAGGGGTCATTTGAGGTCCATTTTAATAATTTAGGCTAGGTAAAGTAATTTTTGTGTCAGTTACTCAAAGTCCTAGTTGTAAAAGCACTATGTTTGCAAAAATGGGAAAAATTGCCAACTGTCATATAGTGCTTTTGGTGAAAATTAAAGCATGTAACATTTTTAATTTCCTCTTGGGGTGGAAAATGAATGGAAATAAATACAAAATGCTCTCCAAGAATGAGGGGTGTTTTTTGGGAGGAAGAAAAAAACTTGGGTTTTGATAGTCTTGTGTCCATTTTCTCAATATTTTCACTATTTTCAGTCTGAAGTTTTGCAGTGTATGACCCTATATGGTATAGTATAAGCCTAAAACCAATTGGAAGAGATGAATGAATGTATCTATATCCAATTTCTTTTTATTTGAATTAAATTCATTGAGTTTTGAAGAAGTTATGATCATTTTACTAAGGGCAGGTTTGCAAGTTTGTTTTTCTAAAAATTACAGTCTGAAAAAATGCATGGTATAGCTTTGTATAGTCTAGTAAAGTCCTCCAAATGATTGGTAAATTTAATAATATGTTTTAATCTTCAAATTTTTTTAGTTTCATGTGATTTCATTATGTTTTGTGTGAGATATGGCCATTTTGGTGAAGGCTGCCCTGTTCTAACAATGTTTTCCAGAATTTGCAGTCTGAAAACATACTGCTACAACCATATACAGTATAATATTGGGATGAAACCAATTGAAATGGATGAGTATATGTTTCTATCTCTCAATACTTTTTTTTTGGATCATTTTCATGGATATTTGAATAAGTTATGACCATTTTTGTGAGGATAGGTCTGAACCCTAACTAGGGTTCCCAGTTTTGTAACAGTCCATTTTTTACCTTTTTTTGTACAAAGTAACCCCGACCATTTTGATATATGTTTAGTTAGAGCCAAAAGGGTATTCATAACAAGTTTCATATTTCCATTTGCAGGTCTTTAAGAAAAGTTATGACCAAAAAGGTCTAAATTGTTGCACTTGAAGGGCTACTAGGTTAATGACAGTTTGTAAAGAAAGGGCTAAACGATTGTAAGTCAAGGGTTACTTGTGGGTGATTTGGGATTGCTTGAGATATTTTATAATACATCTGCATCACTATCTTAGGATTTGACTGAGGCAAATCCCTAAACACCACAACCCCCAAACCCCTTTTCTTCTTGTGTGCAAGTTACAGATGCGAGGACTAAAGAAGTGAAGATATAGAAAGGTTGTGTAAGGGAAAGGGTTGGAAGATCCAAAAATAGATTGCAAAAATTCCTCTGTAGAAGACTTGTGCACCCGGGCCCTGACATCCTCCTTCCGAAATAGACACTGGAACAGGTATCTGGACACTCTCAACAACATTTTTCCAGTTCTAAGTTTCTGAAGACCTTGACTTTCTAGACTTAGGCACCCGCCCTAGAGTCCTCTGACATTTTATCTTACATGACACAGGTTATGACATCTCACTAATCATCTTAGTACTTTCTAATCATGGCTTTATGTTGTCGTTTATTTGTTACAAGTTGATTATCTCATAACTAGGGTTTTACTCCTACTTAACCTAGGGTTTGATAAAAGACTTGGTTAAATCTTATCTTTCCATAGAAAACAAGACCACAAAATTAGTAGCTAAGTCCTCTTTCATTTTGTAGTGAATTAGCTCGATTTTGTCTTTGAATGTTATTGAGGAAGAGGGTTTGATCTAGTGTACATAAACTAGCTTGCATTCATTCATCCTTTTCCCCTTTAACATTTTGGCGAACCCATAGCATCGAGCATTTGCATATTGTTGAGTGTTGAAGTCAGATTTTGCATTAATTCATTTCACACTTATCAATTTCTTCATTGAAAAATCTTGCATAAATTTGAAAAAAGTGAAAAGATAAGCATTTTAGGCTTGTAAAAAGGCATATTTTTGCATTATTTTCATTGCATGTCATTGGAAACATTTAATTTTCTAATTTTTAAATCAGATCTAAGTCATATTATAGCAATTAATCATTTCATGTTATCACATCTTGCATTTGAAGATCTCATTTGCTATGGTTTTGATGAAAAATTGCATCTTCTCATATAACCTAGTCATTTGCAAAGCTAGGGTTTGTAGTCAAAATCTTATTTCAGATTTTTCTACTCTCATAAACATTCATTCAAATATGATTTTGAATTGTAGTGTTGCATTCTTGCTTTGAAACTTTCAATGTTTGTAATTACACATTATGTATTTCAACAAGCATAATTACCTTAATTTTATTAGTCATATTATTGGTTAGTGCATTGAGTGTTATAGGACTTTGCATGAGTTGTATAACCCGCTGCCCTACTAGAAACATCTTTGTAAGGAGAAGTTGTAGATTAATGGGTTCTAGTGCTTTCAATAGCGACGATATGCAAACATCAGAAAACCCATTGTACAACTACTTTACAAAGGGTGAATCAACTTCTTTGCAAGATATCATAAATATCACCATGAAAAATGAACAAACATTTCATGATGTTGAGGATGTGATTGATGTAGTTTCTGTTGATAACTGAGAGGGGGGGTGAATTGGTTATCTCAATTATTTCAGCTTGTTGAACTTTCTTAATAATTAATGTAGCATCAATTCAAATAAGCAAACATAACCATGAAATGGAAAAACACATGACACAATATTTTTGACGTGGAAACCCTATTAGGGGAGAAAGCCACGGGCTGATTAACCCAAGATTGTATTCTCTGTTAGAAGAATAGAAATACAAAATGGCACTTGCCAATTAGGGCTCACTGCCCGAGCACACTGCTCACAAGAGACTCACTGACTACAAGTTGTAAGAAGAATAATAAGATACTTGAACTAATGAGAAGCATCCAAACATGTTGGAGTTCAGTTTTGGTTAGGCTCGGTAAACAGATCTGCTGCACTTCATCCTTCCTCTTTTTTTGTTGTGCTATCCTTTCACATACCGAACATTCCTTACTACTTTCTTTCTGCTCTTCTACTTTTCTTCGCACTTAACACACCACACACACACTTTTCATTGAAATCCATTTGGTATATATATATCCACACAAGGGATTTCATCCTCTTTCTAGTTGACATCCGAAATAGTCAATATTTCCCAAACTCTAGTCTGTCAGCTGAATCCTTCCTTACCAAGTGATGCGGATCTAAAAGAAACTTATAGAAGTCATCTAACAAGTTGGCCAATCATGAATGATACCTTAAGAATCTTTATCACCATTAGCATCTCATCCGGAATAACTTTTGATGCTTTGCCTGTCAGTTCTTCCTTTGTCTGTTCTACCAAACCGGACCCCAATACTTGAATGCTTATATCTCTTTACTCTTGCATCACCGGAGGCTCAATTCCTGGAATCTATCAGTCAAGGTACTCCTCTTGACTTCCCCAAGTCTGTACTTTCAAAAGATACTTCATCTGAGAGATCTAAACTTGACTGTCAAACCTTGCCACATACTCTGTTCTTGCTTACCGGACCACAACACTCATCAATCTGACTTCCGATATAGGCACACCATGTCCTACGGATGGGTGGGATGAACTTTGTTTCCATCAATGACAACAATCATAAAGCTACAATGTGTCTCTTGCCAACAATATCCCCCTTTGGCATTGATGGCAACACTTAGTGAAAAATGACTAAGTGTTATACTATACTCCCCCTTGGTTGATGCTCTATTCTAATGTACACTTTACCGGAGCTCCCCTTTAGCTAGATTCCACATTTTTCATTGTTTCTCACTCCCCCTCTGACATCAATGGCAAAGGGTAGGGTCCGCACACCAAAATTGCCCAAAAATTCAACTATACTTAGCCGCATAAGTATATAACTAGGTTTTACTTACATATATTGTAATATGTCTACAAAAGTTGTCTTCAACTATACAACTTCTATCGCCCAACTTTGCTTTATCCTATCCAAAATTGAGATGTGACCACTCAACAAGAATGCAAAAGCTTCTGCCCTCTTGAGATCTGTCGGATCACTAGTCCAGGCTGTGGTCTGGGCATCTGTTAAGACCTCATGCATGGCCTCTAATTTGGGGATAATCATCCCTCTAAGATCACCCATCCAACTTATTATGTTCTTCCTCTCTTTTTCAAGTTTCTTGATCTCATTCATGACTACAATAGTTTGACATTCCTGGTTTACTATAGATACAGTGAGAGGATCAAAATTCTGAGAGAGGCTTGACAGTTTATCCTCTTATTCCTTTACTTTCTACTCAATATCCTTGGTCACTTTGGACCAGGATACGCAAAATTTATAGATATCTCCACCATCTTTAAGAGTATTTTCTAAGCTCTTTATCCTAATATGCATATTTCTCCTGTCATTGGTTATAAGTCCTTGTAACTCCGAGAACCTTTTATCCAAAAACTTTTTCCGGACTTTCTCTTTTGCTGCTTTCTCTAAAGAATCAAAATGAGTACTAACAGAATTTACAATAGACTTTAGATTACTAGATGTGGATGCTGTAGGATCCTTTTGGAAGGATGGCATGATTTTTTCTAGTACACCAGATGCAGTTTCTATGAGTTCACAGTCTTCCATATGAGATTTCAAAATTTTTTCTTTTGCCTTTGCTTGAGTGAAGGAAGCTAGCTTCATGGTTTGCACCGGAGAGAGGGAATCAAAATTGAATGGACCTTGAAGTAACTCTGGTTCATCAAATTCCATCATCTCTTTGGTCAAGAAATCCTCAACTACTTCTACTGTGTCTCTTGCCGGAGATAGAATTTTCTCCCCTTCTGCAGTCTTACCATTGTCATCTATAGCTTTTTCTGTCCTTGACTCTTCTTTTCTTTCCTTTCCTTGTTCTTCTTGACTAGATTTTTCTTTTAAACTTTCTTCTCCTTTAGATCCAGAGACTGCCAGAGAGTCTGGATTTACTTCTGCTTGGACTTCTTCTTTCGGAGTAGAGGAATCTAAGTCCTTGCCTTTTTCTTCACCTGTCTCCTTTACCTCTTCTACTACTATCTCAGTAGTTTCTTCCTTATCGTCCATGGTAGAGGGCTCATCACTTATGCCCTCTATGATAGGAATGTTGAACCTTTTGTAGGCATTCCAGAGGATTTCTTCAGTTTCTTTAGCTATTTTGTTAGTTTCTCCAAGCATAAGCTGATTCATTCTAGCTTTGCTCAGGAACTCATCCTTGCAATCTTTGAAAATCATATTCATTTGTTTCTATGTGATTGAGGGATAGAGCTAAATAGCTATTTGTTCCCTGATCTCAAGGTCCTTGGTCTTGGCATTGTTCTTTCTGATTTCTAGTTCTTTCTCTAGGCTCTTTGGAATTAAAGATATAATCTCAATGAATGCTTTATTATAAATGTTAAGGTACCTGACTGTGGCTTCTTGCAGGATCTTCTGATCAGCCTCACTGTAGTAGTCATAAAATTCAGTCATTGGTTTCAAATTTCCATCCACAGTGACTGATTTGACTACATTATCAATGGACAGAGTGGGCCTTTCAACAAACTCTTCTACCATCTTTTCCTTGTCTTCACCAGTAGAGGGTTCACCAGATACTTTCTTCTTTTTCCTCATTTTCCTTACCTCCTCATCTGATTCTATCTCTTCTTCATCCTTCTGACTGATATAAGACCTTGTGGCCTTCATCTTAGTTCTTTTTTCTTCTTAACCGGATGATTTTGCTTCCAGTTTTGATGCCTTTGAGGTCTTAGCAGTTGTAGGTGCAGACCTCTTAGAGGATCTAGTCTGGGAGGGGGCTTCTACCGGATCACTTTCCTTTTTTGCTTCTTCCTTCTCTTTCTCTACCCTTTCCATCTTTTCTCTATGTGCATCAAGTGCCTCTTTTGAGATTCCATGCCTCTTGGCAAATTCTTCTACCTCTTTTCTCACTTTTCTCTTCATCTCCGGTTGTCTAAGCTCCACATGGATTTTTATACTTAATTCTTCAAAGGTTCCAAACCTTTCTGCCTTAGGATCCTTGGGCTGACTTAGCATGTGTTGAACATGCAGCTCTACAATTTTCTCATCAACCTCATACCCCATTGGCATGATCCACACTGTTCTTAGTTCCACAGCCTCCATTAGGCACTGATCAATTTCTACCATAAAACACACTGTATCTTTGTACTTCTCAACCAGAGATTGGGGGATTCTTTCTCTACCTTGCATCATATTTTGAAAGTTCTTGAAATATCCCCACAAATCTGTATTTATTGCCTTAGCATCCCCAAGCCCATGCAAGTAGTCTCTGATTTGGATTGCAACAGGTCTGTCATTCTACCAAACCCAACCACTAGATCCAGGAAGCTCATTCATGAAGTAGAAGAATAAACATAATATCAGCGCACCATACTTGAATGAGTTTTTCTTGTCCTTTTTGATCTTTTGTAAGTTCTCCAACAGTTGGCTTAGAAGAAGTTCACAAAGATCATAGTTAGCATTTTCTCTTAGCATCTGCTAAGCTGTATAAACTGTAGTTCCCGGTACTGAATTTTCCCTACTGGAGTGATAAATCTTGTAACCAATTATTATGGATTTGATATCCGGATCAGTGATATCTTCAATTGTCATAGCTCTCTTGTCAAATTTTGATCCAGTTGCTTCACTCACTGTCTGATTCTTGACAGATTTAAGAACAGGTATCCCACTGGATGAGTGCAGACCAGTTACTACCCTAATTGCATCCTTGGTGATCTTAAATGGTCTATTCAACCATAGGAAGTTATCATGCACTTTGCTCAACACATACCGAACCCATTCATCTTCTTCAAAATAGGGGAAATGAATGCACTGTACAAAATGCTTATCCCAAATGGCCTTGAATTGAGGTTTGAGCTCAAAATAATCATCTATTAACTGATTGTGACAGACCAGCTTAGAAAAACTGGACACACAACCAGTTGAATTTGAACAAATTGTAGAACATGCACATCTAGCTCAAGAAGTGGTACCTATTGTTTAAGGTATAAGAGGATTGTTACAAGAAGGTGTTTACATGCTTCATGGATTAGCCCACATAGTGGAACATAACATTATTCCAGTGGCTAGCCACACGAATATCATTGAAAATGTGTCATCACTGACAAATATAAAATCACAAGTATCGGTACCCATACCGACTATTGGCATATCCACTTTTACATCATCAATTCTCACCACCAATCCACAAGCCTATAGTAATGCTACCATCACTATGGGAACATCTACTGGAAACAATTACAAAGTTGTTGCATTCAATTATTAAAACTTTGCACCTCATGTTTCTATACCCATGCATACTTATTCTCAACCACCCATCACCTCCACTTATTACTGACCACCTTTTAATTTCATGACTGCAGCATCAAATGCACCTTTCTCAAATCCACAAGCCACCTCTTCACCTAATTATGCTCTCTTAAACCAGCTTTTGCAAACTATGTCATCCTTGCAGCAAAAAGTGACAAACTTGACTAATGCTTCCTCTCAACCCACTTTACCAACATATCATGCTCACAATCCTTTATCTTAATCAATTCTAAGAGCTCAAATGCCTGACAAATTAGAGACTCCTCGCTTTGAAAAGTATGGTGGTAAAGGTTGATCCTAATACTCATGTCGCAACATTCACAACGATGTGTAGTGATTTCTTATTTGATGAGGCATTGTTAGCAAAACTCTTTCCTCGATCTCTCAAATATACCACTTTGGAATGGTTTTTCTCTCTACCTCCTAATTCAATAAATTCTTTCTCATAGCTAGTTGATCAATTCTTACAACACTTCCAAGAAAACATTGGACCTACTGTCTTATTGATTGATTTGGTTCATTGTAAACAAGGTCTGAAAGAGAAATTAAAAAAATTCATTAGTCGATATCAAGCTCTCATTGTGCAAATACAATATTCAATTAAAGATGAGGATCTTCAAAAGGTATTCATTATGAATCTACAACCGAATATGCGTGATAAAATACTTTTGATGAAATATAGTTCCTTCCAACACTTATGCACAACTCTCCAAGATTACCAACTTTTGGCTAGTCAGTGTGAGAATCATACCTCATCGACTCCTATTGGTTAATCTGTAGCTGGATCATCTCAAAATTCATTCAAGAATCATAATAGGAATTTTGAATGCACAAGACAACTAAGAGGGGGGGTGAATCAGTTGTAACTTAAAATTTCAAAACCCTCAAACACATTTAGATCCACATCAATTCAATTAACCCTTAAACTGTTATGATGATTAAGCATGAAAACAAATAATAGAAATTGAATCAACTCAACATCAAACACAAGAGAACACAAGATTTATGTGGAAAACCCAAGAAGGGAAAAACCACGGTGAGGATTAGCTCACAATATAAAGTAATATCAACATCGAAAAACAATAGGCTCACTATCAAAAGGCTCATTGCCAAAGGCTCACTGCCTAAAAGAAAGGCTCACTGCTAGAATAGAGAAGAAAATAGAGAAGATTGTTACAAGGAGAAAACTATCTCAATGCAATAGAGAATTTCACTGCAACATCATCAACACCTTCTACTCACTACATCCAATAATCTAACAAATGAAATCTTGTACTGCACCACACATTCAACCACACTGTTATTCACATCATATTCATTGCACGCACCCTTAATCATGATCCCTTGACACTTATTTACACTATCTTCAACGTTGAGAACATTCTCCAAGGTCAACAAATCACCTTAACCTAGAAAATTCAAATTAGATTTGGACCTAAACATTTCCACGGTGGAAAGGAATGAAGGTGGACCACAACACGTCTTAGCTTGGACCTAAATTCATCCAAGCACACCACTTCACACTTTCACAATCACCAAAGCAACTCCACAATTAGTGTAAACAGCCAAGGTTGGCCAAACCTATGTTAACATAATAAACTTTTAAGTACACACTTCCTCAAGACAAAATACAAGTTTACGGACCACAAACTAAGCTTTAACATAATCTAGAGTATTCCACAAACATCCTAAAACATCTTAAAATCCAACAAATTCCTTCGCAACAACTTTCACCTGCTGCACAGCCTTATCCTATTTATTCAGTATACTTAACTAGCTCTGTCACGCACTGTACCTCTAGAAATCAACTTCCAGAGCACCAAACCATGAACACCATCAACAGAAGAAAGATATGAACCTTATAAGCATGCCTCTAGTACCGCAAGACCTAAAAATGCTTTATGTCTAGAAATGCGGAGCAAAGACTGTATTTCTCCCAGACACCTCTACAAAGCTTAGAACCACAATCCACACACTGGTGAGCACAAATTCCTCTGCACAATGAACCAGAACACCAAACTCAGAATATAACATCTCTTAACTTCTTTGAACAACATATCCAAAGTGCAAAGATAGATCTTTAACATAGAGGAAATGTGGAGCAAAACCAGAACACTACTCTGTAAACCAAAATGCAACTTCAACACACTATTTCCTTTATTAATCAAATTTTCTCAAAAGCACTTGGAAACCAACCAACAAAAACATATTCTTGACATCTTCAACACCTCTTCAAAGAAACCAAATCATCTTCAGCAAAGCAAATCAATCAAACAGCTCATACCATTGCAACAACCTCATCTCTACTCAACTAGTTCACACTAATGACAACACCAGGCTAACATGTTGGCATCAATGGCAACACTAACTGCACATACTTGAAACAAAAATTTCATTAAGATCAATGGGCAACATTTGAATAATTTCCTATCACAAGTGTCTACTATTACAAGGCCTACTCGAGCACATTTCAATTTAGATAGGAACAGAAACAATTTACTCCATTATCAAATTCTCTCTATTCGATAATGACTCAAGAGGTGAACAACAATCTTTTGAATCTTCATCAAGCTTGTCCTTTCAATAGTAGTAAGCCACAAGGTCCTTCATTTAATGCTAATGCTTACTGTCACTATCACCGCTCGTCAGGACATGATACAAAAAGATGTATGTCTTTGAAACATGAAATTCAAGACCTCATCGATTCTAATGTCATACAAGTTACTGGTGTGAATGACAATGGAAATAGTTTGATAGCTCTACCAAATCAAAACCTACAAATCTTCATTGATCCTTTCCCTAAGCATAGCGATGCTAATACGGTGGAAAAAAATAGAATAGACCCTGAAGATGACTATCTTGACTATGAAGGCATAGTTGGTATGATAGAAGTAGATAAGGCAACAAATGAATATCTACCTCACCCACAAGGAAAAGGTATCTACGTTGAGGTTCCTCCTTCGTCATCCCTTTATGGATTAGAAGGTAACTAAAATGCATAAGATACACAAATGGAGCATCCTACATGTAATCACTTGAAACAAGAGAAAGTTGTGACAATGAGAAGCATCCCATTTCATCGTGAAAGGATCATTAATCAAGAAAAGCAAACTAAGAAGGAAAAAGAAAGGAAAAGAGCAACCTGCGCAATCATCGATGGAAAAAAATCATGATTCCCCTCCCCGTAAGCAATAAAAGATTTCAAACATAAAAAGTCTGGAGAGACATGCACCGCATGGCTATTTTGGACATAAACAAGAATCGGGTATGAATTCCTCACACATTTTACCACACTTGATGGAGCACCTCTCTAATATGCTTGCAAGTTTGGCCTCTTCTTAAATTAGATATATTTATATGTATAGTGTTGTTTTGTGTTCCCCATCTTGTGTTAAATGTTGTTTAGGTCTCTTTGGATGACCCTTGATACTCTTGTAAGGTCAAGGATACAAAGAGACCACCTTTGTTGTGACAATTCTTCTATTCGTCTCTCTATTCTTCTATTCTCTTCTATTTTATTATTGTGTGTTGTGCCTTGGGGGCATAACATTGTGGAGAATGTCTTCGGGGCATCTTCCCACATTGCGTTCCTGAGTCACTTTTGTCTCCTCTCTCATTTTAATGTTTACATTCTTTAGTGGCTCTACTAGTTGGCAGATGACAAAAACAAACAAATACTGATAAGGACCATGTATCCCTTCAACAAGAAAGAAAAAATGGACCTAGTCTGTATATGGATATGGGGTTGATATATATTACTGACGCTTGGCTAGTAGAATCACTCTGTGTTCATGTGATTCGTATTGTGAAATTTTGTTGTAATAAACCTTTGCAATACTCTAAATATGCTTCTATGCACTTTGGATTATTTTGTATCTCATCTTATCGCTACACTCAGTTCTAAGATACCTGCAGTATAACCTCATAGCTATACTCGGTGCTGAACCCACAAGTGTAGCCTTGGTCTATGAGGTGATGTGTTTAACTTTCATGAATTGATTTGGTTGTTATCTTAGAGTAATATTTTCTAATCAAAGCTTATATGTTGTTGATTATGTTAGCAAATGGTAATGGTGTGTTTGTGGGAACATTTGACAATCATGGCACATGTCACTTTTGGGGCATGGGCTTTATGAAGGCTCTTGTTTCCTTGCATGTTTTCACTTTAACTTAAATGTGCTTGATACCAGCAAGAAGGATCAACCACTTTAAGGTGGGGGCATATATCATGGTAATTGCTTAATTATTTTAGATATTGATAAAGCGTGTTTGCATGCACTTCCTTTTCACTGTAAGGCATCTCCATGATGCGAGTGGGGTTGTGTACTTTGATCTATTACGTATACCTCCTTTTCACTGTAAGGCATCTTTGTGATGCGGGTGGGGTTGTATACTTTGAGCACATGCTTCCTTTTCACTGTAAGGCATCTGTGGATGCGGGTGGGGTTGCATTTTACAAGCCCTTCTACGGAAGGAGGGATAGTGTAACTCTTGAGCTAGTTGCACATCCTTTTAACAAAGTCTTCATTGTGAGGCAGGGTTGGATCTTGAGTCATTTATCATTAAGCATGTCTTTGGCAGTTGTGGTAGCATAGCTCAACCATTAGGTGTGTTTGGTGTGTTTTAGATAGTGGAGTGCAATGATGACCTCCTTCATATCACTTGTGTTTGTTGTGTATAAGACGTACAGTGTGTTGACGACATACTATACGGTGCTCGTGTATTTTGTGTCTTCTATGTGTTTTATGTGTCTTCATTGCGTGTCTTGCATGCTTTTGGCATGGTCTACAGATGTGTAGTGATGAGCTCCCCCATGTTGTGTGTGTTTTAGGTGTTTTTGCATGGTCTAAAGACATGTAGCAATGAGCTCCCCCCACACTATGTGTTTTTCTTAGTTAGAATTATATACATATGCATAATTGTTTAAATCATGTCTTCTCTTCATTTCTTCTATGTGTCATTCATAACTGTATTCATGTCTTCTCCATGTATTATGTGCTTCCACTGTCTTCTCTATGTGTTGTGTGCTTCCTTATTATATTCACTATCTTATGTGACTGTTAAGTGTTTTCTTATGTTTGCCTAAGCTTGGGGGCTAGAAATAGTCCTTCAAACTTAGGGTGTGTTTTCATTCTAGTGTTTGATGTGTTTTGATATGCTTCTACAATACTTTAATGCATGTTTTGAATTGTAAGATCACACAAACATTAAAGTGGAGGCTAAATGTTATGGAGTAAAAAGTGGACACATGCCTTTTTACTTCCTAGTTTAGCTCCTAGGTCCCTGTGTTAACACTCTACATGCAAAATATTCATCTCGATGCAAAATCCCCCGAAACCCATGTCAAATGGGAACTAGGGGCCCATTTAATGCCTAACTCCAGACCAAAAAGGCCCCTTGGGACTTGGGCACCTGTGCCCAAGTCCTCCCTGATTGGTTGGGGTAGATTTCAAGGCATGTCAGCATAGGACCTTTAAATCGGTCTCTCCTTGTCGGCTCTTTCAAGTTAATTCATGAATGTTAGTGGGAAATGATGATAGCAAACTTATGATCTTAGAGCAAATATCATTCAAAGCATTCATTGTGTTATTGTTGCAGATTTGGAATTCTCATCAATCTCCTGATGAGTTGAAGGATCTTCTTTCTCCTAAGGACTTCACCTTCGAGGTGACATCATTATTGTTTAAATCATTTCATCATTTGGTTTATTTTTATCCTTTGACTCTCTCTCTCTAACAACAGTGTTGGGAAGCTTGAATGCTATCCTGGGATTTGACAAAGGCAAATACCTAAACATCACAACTCTCAAACCCCTTTTCTTCTTGTGTGTAGGTTACATCGGTGAGGACTGAAGAAGTGAAGGTACATGAAGGTTGTGTAAGGGAAAGGGTTGCAAGATCTAAAAACATATTGTGGAAATTCCTCTACGGAAGACTTGGACACCTACCCCGGCATCCTCCTACTGAAATAGACACTGGAACATGCATCTGGACACTCTCAACAACATTTTTCTAGTTCTGAGTTTCCAGAGACCCTGACTTTCTGGACTTGGGTGCCCACCCTCGAGTCCTCTGACATTTTAGCTTCTGTGACATAGGTTATGACATCTCACTGATCATCTTAGTACTTTCAAATCTTGGCTTTCTGTTGTCATTTGTTTGTTACAAGTTGATTATCTCATAACTAGGGTTTTACTCCTACTTAACCTAGGGTTTGATAAAAGTCTTGGTTAAATATTATCTTTCCATAGCAAATAAGAGCACAAAATTAGTAGCTAAGTCCTCTTTCATTTTGTAGTGACTTAGCTCAGTTTTGTCCTTGAATGTTATTGAGGAAGAGGGTTTAATCTAGGGTACATAAACTAGCTTGCATTCATTCATCCTTTTCCCCTTTAACAGTGGGTAATTTTTTTTTGCATTTTTCTACCTCTCTCCATTGGCAAGTGTGACATTGAAGGCATATTTCAAAGGCTTGTAAATTCCCCATATCAACTCCTTTTTCAGAGCAATTTTTTATTTGGGCTAATTTTTGGTTCTCTTCATAGTGGTGCAATTGGATTTTTGTTTTAGTTTCTAGTTTTTCCAAAAATTGCAGATTCTCCTAGGTGATGCTGCATAATTCTCATTTTGGGAACTTCAAAGACTCATAACTTTTACATATGACCTTGGATTGAGGTGATTATTTTTTTGAAAGTCAATGATTTTTTGACTACTTTGCAGTAGTGTTATTTTTCACACTTGGTTGTATTCCAAGATTGTACTTTGAGCATATACCCATTTGATTGAGAATTTGTAAAGCATTAAGATCAAGTACACTAAGCATTTTTTTACTAGTAGAAATTGTACTCACACTAAATATAAAGTACCAAATCATATTTTCATTGGGGGGCTTTTTGATTGATTAAAAAGGGAGGGGTGTCTCGTGTGTGCCTTCTTTGAGTTCCTACATTCTCAATCTCTTTTCTGCACTAAAATGGATCTAAATACAATTCCAATACTCACACCCTACAACTAATTTGATTGGAAATCTAAAATGTCACTCTATCTAAAGAGAAATGGGTTGTATAGAGTAACAATGGGGCTTGAACCTGAACCTACTATAGATGCAAAAAAGGCTAAATGGTTAAATAAGTTGGATGAAGCTTTTGGAATCTTGTGTATGTCTGTATCTCCTGATTTTTTTTTCATATTGAATCTCTTTCTACACCAAATGAAGTATGGACCACTTTGGAAAAACTCTTTGGTAAATAGGATGAAATAAGGGGACATCTATTGGAGAATGAGCTCATAGGGTTAAGTCCTACTAGTTTTGACACTATTCAAGATTTCTTCACAAAACTTAAGGCCATAAGATTGTAATTGAAATAGCGTGGGATTGAGAAGAGAGACTCACAATTGATCTTAAGTATTTTTTCCAAGCTAGGTCCAAACTATTCTATGTTTGTTCCTATATTTCATGCCACTAAAAGTGCCTTAGGAACAAATCATACAATGCCTTCTCTTGATGATTTTGCAAATGAACTCACAAAGGAGCATGATAAGTTGATTCAAATGGGTAAAATTAAGCCTTCTAAGTCTCATACCTTGGTTGCATATCATGGAACTAAAGATTAGAAGGGGTGTGGAAAAAAAAAAAGAAACAATAGAATCAAGGAGAGAAGAAACAAGATCACAATAAAGTTGTTTATAAAGCAACTATTGAGGCCTCTTCTTCAAAAGGTGATAAGTTTAAGAAGGAGAAGGTCAAGTGTTCCTATTGTAAGAAAATAGGTCATGATAAACATAAATGTTTGAAGAAACAAATTGATCACTTGACACATTATTCAAAAGAACAATCTTAAGGTACCTTTTAGGAATTCAAATAGAGTTCATCACATGAATCTTCAAAGGACATAGAAAAGCGTAAGGGGAAAGGAAATAGTAAGGCCCTTGTTGCTATTGCTTCACATCCAGATTCTTGGATCATTGACTCGGGTACTTTGCACCACATGGCCTCATCACAAGGTAGTTTTATCTCTTTGGAGCTATGTTCTATGCCATCTATTCTCTTGGGTGATGATTCCCCTACTAAGGTGCATCGGAGAGGGTCTATTGACATGGATGAAGGAACATTTCATGATTTTCTTTGTGTTCCATCTTTGTCAACTAATCTCCTATCGGTTTATTAGATCACTCATATTGGCTCTGGCAAGTGGGTTGAGTTCACTCCAGACACAATGGTAATTAGCGAGATGCATAGTGGGTCTTCAGTTGTAGTGGGGAAGGTTGATCATCAGTCTAGATTATATCACTTTTCTCACTTTGTTCCAAATTATCCTTCACTTGATTTTCTCACTCACTTAGATGAGGTGAGTTGTTTATGGCATCAACGGTTTGGCCACTTGAACTACCTCTACTTGAAGCATCTTAGTGAACATGTCATGGTCTTAGGGTTGCCTTCTATTCAATTTTCTAATGGAGTTTTCCAAGGTTGCATTCTTGGTAAACATCTTGAAGAAAAAATTGATAAAGGCAAAGCCTTGGATGGCCACAAAACTTTTAGAGTTGGTACATAGTGACTTGGCAGGTCCATTTCCACATTCTTCTTTCAACATGGTGAGATATGTTCTAACTTTCATTGATGATCTTTCCAGATACACATGGGTTTATTTTCTCAAACAAAAGAATGAGATCTTTGAGTCTTTTCAGGACTTCAAATCTTTTGTAGAGAAATAGTTAGGGAAGGCCATCAAAATTCTGCATACAAATAATGGGGGGAATACGTTAACCACATGTTTGTGTAGTTTTGTGCCTTAGAGGGCATTGATCTTAAGCATACAATTCCCTACACTCCATAATAGAATGGTGTCACAGAGCGGAAGAACATGTCCTTGAAAGAGATGGCCAATTGTATGATTCACTCCAAGTCATTAGCACCTTAGTATTGGGCAGAGGCCATCAATTGTGCGTGTTATATCCAGAACTGAGTACCTCACCAAGCTTTAATAGGGGTTACTCCTTTTGAATCTTGGACTGGTAAGAAACACACAGTTAAGCATTTTTAGGTGTTTGGTTCTCTTTCATGGGCCCACATTCTAGTAGAGAAACACAAGGCTATGGATTTGCAAAGCAGGCCTTGCATATTTGTTGGGTATCTAGATGGTGTCAAAGGATATAGGATTCTTCATCCCACTACACATGAGTTGTTCATTGAGAGGAGTGTTCAGTTTGAGCAGGATGTTTCTGATTCTCCTTTTATCACTTCTCCATCCACTATCACTTTGGAGTTATTGTGACATGATGATAGTTCTTCTGAGGCTCTTAACCCTCTTGATCCTAATGAGGAGTCTTCTTTCTCTTCTTCATATGGTGATAATGATAATGAGGATTTATCCTCTCAATCTAGTCATCATTCAGAGGTTGATGATTCTCCTCCATATTCTCCTGCTAGGCCACTTTGGGCTCATCAAACATTGGAGTCAATAAGTGATTAGGTTGATGAGTCTTTAGATGATAGAAGAACAAGGTCATAGTTCAAGCAGGATCCACATCTCTTCATTGCTACAACTTCTGATCCATAGTCCTTTTGGGAAGCTTCTGGTGTCCCCGAGTTGGTTGTTGCTATGCAAGAAGGGTTCAGTTCCTTGGATAGGAACCACACTTGGTATTTAGTTCCCCTTCCTAAGGGAAGGAAACTTGTTCGATGAAAGTGGATCTATCAGATAAAGTTTGTTGTAGATGGGTTGGTTGATAAGCATAAGGCTCGCCTAGTCACAAAAGGATTCTCCCAGGTGTTGGCAAGAGACACTATATGGATTCATGGTTGTTGTCATTGATGGCAACAAAGGTCATTCCACATATCCGCAAGTCATGATATATCTCTACCGGAAGTCAGATTGAAGATTGTTGTGGTCCGGTGAACAAGAACAGAGCATGTGGCAAGGTCCGACAGATTGGTCCGGATCTCTCAGAGGAAGTGTCTTGGCACAGTGCGGATCTGGGGAAGTCAAGAGGACTATCTTGAGTAGTATATTCCAAGGATTTAGCCTCCGGAGATGGACAAAGAAAAAGATATGAATAGTTGAGTACCGGATTCCTGAGAGACAGTAAAAACAGAGGAAGAACTGACTGACAAAGTATCAAACTACTTTCCGGATGTGTTACAGATGATGATAAAGGTTGCGGAGGCATGAATCATGTTTGGCCGACATAATTGATGATATCTACAAGTATATGCTTGATCCGCATTGCTTGGTGAGCAAGGATTCAGCCGACAGAACTAAGTTTGTAAGAAACTAGACTGTTCCGGATGCCGACTAGAAAGATGATGAAATTACTTGTGCGGATATATATAGAGGATGGATTTAGTTGTAAAGTGTGTGAAGTGTGTGTGAGGATATGCGAACAAGTCCAGAATAGAGCAGAAGAAACAAGAAAGATCCGGTATGTGAAAGGATAGCAGACTAAAGAACAGAGGAAAGATGAAGTGCAGCAGATCAGTATACTGAACCTAACCGGAACTGAACTCCAGCATATGCAGATGCTTCCAATCAGTTCAAGACTGTGATTCTTATCACTTTGTAAGACAGTGTGTCTTCTTGTAGGCAGTGAGCCTCTTGTGAGCAGTGTGCTCGGGCAGTGAGCCCTAATTGGCAAGTGCCATTTTTGTAATTTCCTATTCTTCTAACAGAGAATAATTCTTGGGTTAATCACCCTGTGGTTTTCTCCCTTAACAGGGTTTCCACGTCAAAAATACTGTGTCATGTGTTTCTTACTTCATGGTTAATGTTTTGTGTTTGATTTTATGCTGCTTCATTTAAAAGGAAAGTTTAATAAGGGAAATAATTAGAGTAACTGATTCACCCCCCCCCTCTCAGTTATCAACAATTGGTATCAGAGCCAAGTTCCTCCTAATAGAGCCTAACAGCTTGAGGAAGATCTGGGATTTCAAATGGATGCATATGGTTTAAAGGAGCAACTCAAGACTGCCCTTGAGGATCTTGAACAGTCAAATTCTGAAGTCAGTGAATTAAGAGAAAGACTCAAACAGGCTGATGAATTCATGAGGGAATTAAAAGACAAATTAAGTCTCTCTATGAAAAAGAGAAAGGAGCTGCTCCAACAGTTGGCAAGACAAAGTGAAGAAAGCAATACAAATGAAGAATTGACTGAGCAAACCAAGTTATGTGAAAAGTTATCAAAAGAAGTCATTATGTTAAGACATGAAATGGAATCAGGAACTATAAAGTTCACTCAAGAGATTGAAGAAAAAAGAAAGGCTGAAGACAATCTAAGACAATCTCTTAAGGAAAAATCAGAAGAATGCCACCAGATGGACAGGATTATCAGACATCTTGAATCTGATCTTGAAGATGCCAAAGATAATGAAGAAAAACTTGAGGATCAAATTACCTCTCTCAAAAGAGATCTTCAAACAGCAAATGAATATAAAGAGAAATTCAAGATAAGTTCTGCTCAACTTGAAGTTCTTCTTGGAAGTCAAAAGAGGACTGATGACAAGTATGGTTTGGGATATGAGAAAGGAGAAAGCTCCGGATCCGGTCAGAAGAATCTTGGATCAGAAAATCCAAGGAGCAGGCCTAGAAGACCTCCGGTAAGACAGCCAAATGCTCAAAAATATCCATCCTTCAATGGATACTGCCACAGCTGCAACCATTTTGGTCACAAAGCTAATCAGTGCAGAATGAGAATGAATCAGATTAATTCATCCTTCTCTGGACAGTGCTTCAACTGCAAAAGGTATGGACACAAATCCCATGAATGCAGAATTATGCAAGTAAACAAATCATTCAAAGGTAGATGCTTTACATGCAATAGAGTAGGTCATATGGCTAATCAATGCAGATCAAGGGGATATCAGTTAAATATGCAAAGAAATGTTACTTGCCAAATCTGCAATAGATCCGGTCATAATGCTAAAGTCTGCAGAAACAAGAATCAGGATAAAAGAGGTCCGGTGTATAATCAGAATCAAGACAAGGGTAAACAAAAGATGAATGCGGATGAAGTTAGGAATCAGATGAGCAAGATCTGGGTGAAGAAAAGCTCAGAGAATGTAGAGGTTGGATCCGCACCAGATTCTGGTGCTGATATTTCTTCCGGAAATTAAAAAGTGAGCTCAGGCTCAGGGGGAGACTCAAAGAAGATTCTGTTCCCCCAGCCAAACAAGTTGTGCCGGATGTGGCACAAGATGCGGATTAAAGGGTTTGTAGATATAAGTCCTGAGATGCTTCAGTCAAGTTTTCAGAGGTCCGCATGGAGTTATGAAGAAGCTGTGTTCGATTAAGTTAGACCTGTTCAAAGAAAGTGCTCCGGTATGATAAAGGATTACAAAAAGGTCCGGAGAGATCCAGAAGTGCACGATCTTGTCTTGCGGATTGGACAGAGTGTTTGGGATGTTCTTGTAATATGTTACCTAGATTTATTCATGATTTAAAGATCCGGATGATATTCAGTGATCAGGACTAATCCGGGATACTCCAAGCTGTCCAGACATGGTAAACCGGAATAATGCAGGTGAAGCATTTATTGCAGACAGATATTAGGGTTTGCGGAGCAATATAAGGGATTTCTCAAAAGTTATCTGCTCATTCTACACTTGAGAAGAAGCGAATAGTGGAGCTCTGCAACAAGGTTCATCAAGCACACCAAGGATCTCCTGCCGAAGCTATTGCATAAAGAAATCAATCCAACCACTCCGTGCAAACCGAAGGCGCATAAGGTATTCTTCGTTTTCATTGCCTCACTACAAATCTTTGAAGAATGGCTACTCCAAACATAGTTAAGATCTCTGATAGACCTCGCCCCTCATTCAAGAAACATCCCTACAAATCATTGGAGGTAGATCCACTAGGAGCCTTCTCTAGTGTTCCCCACGGAGTCTTACATACTGAAGATATTAGGGTTTACATACACGCAAACATTGAGGAATTTGGGGAATTCAAATTAAGAGACCTCTATCACAAGCAACTGATAGACAATGCTTTTGAGCTCAAACCAGAGTATAAGGGTATCCAGAAGAAACAATTTGAGCAATTCATTCATTTCCCTAGCTTTGAAGAAGATGAATGGGTCCGGTATGTACTAAGCAGGATGCATGACAACTTCCTTTGGCTAGATAGACCCTGTAAGATCACAAAAGAAGCAATTAGAGCAGTAACTGGTCTATACTCTTCCGGGGGGGTACCTATCCTCAAATCTGTCAAGAACAACGTTGTAACTGAGGCCACCGGATCAAAATATGATAAGAGGGCAATGACCATTGAAGATATTTCGGATCCGGATATCAAATATGCATCAATGATAATAGGATACAAGATCTATCACTCCAGCAGGGAGAATTCTGTATCCGGAACTGCAATATACACAGCATATGAAATGCTAAGAAAGAATGCAGATTATGATCTTTGTGAACTACTACTAAGCCAATTGATGGAAAATGTACAGAAAATCAAGAAAGACAAGAAGAACTCCTTTAAGTATGGTACTCTCATTGTATGTCTATTCTTTTACTTCATGAATGAGCTACCCGGAACAAGTGGATGGGTATGGCAGAATGACAAACCTGTTGCAGTCCAGATAAGAGACTATTTGCATGGACTTGGGGATGCAAAAGCGAGAAATACAGCTCTATGGGGATACTTCAAAAACTTTCAGAGCATGATGCAAGCAAGAGAGAGAATTCCCCAGTCTCTCATTGAGAAATACAAGGACTCAGTATGTTTTATGGTTGACACTGATCAGTGCCTAATGGAGGCAGTGGAGCCAAGGACTGTCTGGATCATGCCCATGGGGTATGAAGTTGATGAACAGATAGTAGAGCTGCATGTTCAACACATGCTAAGTCAGCCCAAAGATCCTAAGGCAGAAAGGTTTGGAACCTTTGAGGAGCTGAGCGTGAAATTACATGTAGAACTCAGGGAACCTGAGATTAAAAGAAAAGTGAGAAAAGAAGTAGAGCACATTGCTCAAGGCCTAGGCATCTCAAAAGAGGCACTTGATGCCAGCCGGGAAAAGAGGAGAAAGGCTGAGGAAGAAGAGAAAAGCAAAGAAAGTGCTCCGGTTGAAACCCCCACCCGGACCAGATCATCAAAGAGATCTGCACCTTCCACAACCAAAAGCTCAAAACCGGAAGTCCAGGCATCCGGTAAAAGATCCAAGACAAAAGCATCAAGGGCTTATGAAAGCCAAAAGGATGAAGAGGAGACAGAATCAGATGAAGGAGTAAGAGAAGTAAAGAAACAGAAAAAGAAAGGATCCGGTAAGCCCTCCACAGGCCAAGACAAGGAGGAAATGGCAGAGGTAACTGTTGAAAAGCCCACTCTGTCACTAGAGAGCATAATCAAGTCGGTCACGGTGGATGGAAACCTTCAACCAATGACTGAATCCTATGATGACTTCAGTGAGGCAGACCAAAAGACTCTGCAGGAAGCCACAGTTAAATATCTGAACACATACAATAAGGCTTTCATTGAGATCATATCTCTCATTCCTAAAAGCCTAGAGAAGGAAATGGAAGTAAGAAAGAATAATGCTCATGCCAAAGATCTTGAGATCCGGGAGCAGATAGCTATTCAGCTATATCCTCAAATTGATCCCAAGACAATGAACATGATCTTCAAGGACTGCAGAGATGAGTTCAGAAGTAAAGCCAGGATGAATCAGCTCATGCTTGGTGAGACTGACAAAGTGGCACAAGAGACAGAAGAGATCCTCCGGAAGGCCTTCAAAAGGTTCAATCTTCCTGTTGTAGAGGACTTAGGTGCAGAAACAGCTGCTGATTTGGAATCTTCTGTTCCGGAAGAAGTGAGCCATGAACAGACAAGTGAGGACTTGGGACCCTCTGCTCCAGAAGAAGTGGCCCATGAACAAGCAAGCATCTCTCCTCCGGTTTCCCCTACAGTCTCCAGATCCAAAGAAGAAGAGCAATTGCAGGAGAAGGAAGCAGTGGTGACAGACAAAGAGGTTGACAGTTCTAAGACTGCAGAAGAAAAGAAACATCTGTCTCCGGCAAGAGACACTGCACAAACTGTTCAACAATTTTTGAGCAAAGAAACTCTAGAGATTGATGAACCGGAGCTTCTAAAAGGTCCATTTGATTTTGACTCTCTCTCTCCGGTACAAACAATGAAGATAGCTTCATTTGCAAATGCCAAGGCAAATGAAAAGCTCCTGAAGTCTCATATGGAAGACTGTGAGTTGATAGAGGCTGCTTCCGGAGTACTTGTAAAGATCATGCCATCAATCCAAATAGATCCGACAGCCTCCACTTCCGGTAATCTAAAAACCTTAGTCAGCAGTATTGATACACATTTTAATTCTCTAGAAAAATCAGCTGAAGACAAGGTCCGGAAGGAATTTTTGGATAAGAGATTTTCTGAAATATTAGAATTAATCTCTAAGGATAGGAAGATTGTAAGCATTGGAATAAAGAGCTTAGAAAATGCTCTTAAGGATGGCGGTGACATCTACAAATTTTGTATATCTTGGTCAAAGGCAACAGCTGCAATTGACAAGAAAATAAAAGAGGAACAGGACAAGCTTCAAAGCTTATCTCAAAGTTTTGATCCTCTCTCTTCCTCTATAATAAATCAAGAATGTCAGACTATTGCAGTCTTGAATGAAATAAAGAATCTTGAGAAGGAGAGGAAGAACATTACCAACCGGATGGGAGAACTTAGAAGGATTATAGTCCCTAAGTTGGAAACTATGCATGAGGCCATCAGTGATGCCCAGACCACCGCCCATACAAAAGATCCGACAGATCTCAGGCGGGCAGAAGCTTTTGCATTTTTGTTGAGTGGTCACATTTCAATCTTGGACAGAATGAAGCTAAGTTGGGCTACTGAAATGGTTCAACTGCAGACATCCTTTGCAGACATTCTGCAGTATATGTGAGTATGTAAATATGCGGCTATATATAGAAAATTTTTGAAAATTTTGGTGTGCGGACCCTACCCTTTGCCATTGATGTCAAAGGGGGAGTGAGGAGCAGTGAAAAATGAGGAATCCAACTCAGGGGGAGTTCCGGAAATTGTATATAAAGACAGAGCATCAGCAAAGGGGGAGCATAGTGTAAACACTTAGTCATTTTTCACTAAGTGTTGCCATCAATGCCAAAGGGGGAGATTGTTGGCAAGAGACACTATATGGATTCATGGTTGTTGTCATTGATGGCAACAAAGGTCATTCCACATATCCGCAAGTCATGATATATCTCTACCGGAAGTCAGATTGAAGATTGTTGTGGTCCGGTGAACAAGAACAGAGCATGTGGCAAGGTCCGACAGATTGGTCCGGATCTCTCAGAGGAAGTGTCTTGGCACAGTGCGGATCTGGGGAAGTCAAGAGGACTATCTTGAGTAGTATATTCCAAGGATTTAGCCTCCGGAGATGGACAAAGAAAAAGATATGAATAGTTGAGTACCGGATTCCTGAGAGACAGTAAAAACAGAGGAAGAACTGACTGACAAAGTATCAAACTACTTTCCGGATGTGTTACAGATGATGATAAAGGTTGCGGAGGCATGAATCATGTTTGGCCGACATAATTGATGATATCTACAAGTATATGCTTGATCCGCATTGCTTGGTGAGCAAGGATTCAGCCGACAGAACTAAGTTTGTAAGAAACTAGACTGTTCCGGATGCCGACTAGAAAGATGATGAAATTACTTGTGCGGATATATATAGAGGATGGATTTAGTTGTAAAGTGTGTGAAGTGTGTGTGAGGATATGCGAACAAGTCCAGAATAGAGCAGAAGAAACAAGAAAGATCCGGTATGTGAAAGGACAGCAGACTAAAGAACAGAGGAAAGATGAAGTGCAGCAGATCAGTATACTGAACCTAACCGGAACTGAACTCCAGCATATGCAGATGCTTCCAATCAGTTCAAGACTGTGATTCTTATCACTTTGTAAGACAGTGTGTCTTCTTGTAGGCAGTGAGCCTCTTGTGAGCAGTGTGCTCGGGCAGTGAGCCCTAATTGGCAAGTGCCATTTTTGTAATTTCCTATTCTTCTAACAGAGAATAATTCTTGGGTTAATCACCCCGTGGTTTTCTCCCTTAACAGGGTTTCCACGTCAAAAATACTGTGTCATGTGTTTCTTACTTCATGGTTAATGTTTTGTGTTTGATTTTATGCTGCTTCATTTAAAAGGAAAGTTTAATAAGGGAAATAATTAGAGTAACTGATTCACCCCCCCCCCCTCTCAGTTATCAACACCAGGTTCCTGGGATTGACTACTCTGAGACTTTTGCACCAGTTGCCAAGATGAATTCCATCTGACTTGTCCTTGCCATTACTGCATCCCATCATTGGGAATTTCATTAGATGGATGTGAAGAGTGATTTTCTTCACGAAGATCTTTAGGAAGAGATTTATATGAAGCAGACACATGGGTTCATTCATGATCCTTCACTCTTTTGCCAACTTCAGAAGTCTCTCTATGGTCTCAAATAGGCCCCTCAGGCTTGGTATGCCAAGATGGACTCCTTCCTTTTGTTATTTGATTTTTCATGGTGGCATTTTGAACTGAACATGTATATTTTGCAATAGGATGATACTCTCACATTCCTTGTTCTCTATGTTGAAGACTTTTTGATCACAGAGAGTTCCTCATCCACCATTCAGGAAGTGAAAAATTCCCTTCATGATCATTTTCTGATGTCAAACTTGGGCCTTCTCCACTACTTCTTGGGGATTGAGATCACTCAATCTTCATTAGGTATCTTCCTAGCACAACCCAAGTATGCACTTGACATGCTCTCTAGATTTCAAATGGCTAATTGTAATCCTGCACTGACTCTATTTCTGTCAGGGGTCAAACTTGAGGCTAAGTGTTCTTCACCTTTGGTGAATGGAACTTTATATCGACAACTTGTTGGGAGTCTCATTTATCTGACTCACACAAGGCCTAATATTTCATATGCCATGGGCATGGTCTCTCAGTTCATGCAGGAGCCACATGAGTTTCACTAGAAAGTGTTGATGGGTGTTTTTGCACACAACAACGTAGATGAAATACTAAGTATCCCACCCCTCTTACAAGGAATCCAATCCTAGAAATCCCATAAAAAGACTACTCCAACGTTTATACTATTAGGTCTTGACTTGTAGGATAACCTAGTTGGATATGTTTTGTTGTTCCAATCAAGGGGCATTAGATATAGAATGAATTTTCTTAGGGTTTTAGAATAGTAGCAATCGTTCATCTATAGAAACCCTAGACAGTTTTTGATCTTAAAGTCTGAAAAACTCCATCGGTTCTTATCAATGGTGTGATGCTTTTGACCTAATATAACAACTTTTTGAAAGAAAATTCAAAGGATAAGGGATAGTAGAAGAAAACAAAACCCTAAGGACAAATTATGATAGAAGGTGATACTTCAGATAGATAATTTCCCTAAAACTAATTTTTGCTTAGCTAGGTTTCCCACAACACTGCAAAAATAGTGCAATCTTCAAAGGTAGTAAAGATCTTCAAATTACATAACTTCATCAAATACCTAATTACTGGCACAATTTAACAAAGCTATATAACCAAACTTATCTCAATAAATGGGTTTAGATTAACCATGTAAAGTAACCTACAATCAGCAAGATACAAACGATATGAACTAGGGAATTCATCAAATATCTAAAACATCAATTCAAGCTGTAACTGAACTTTACCTAAATTCGGTAGGAGATGAACCATGAAATCCAAAATCCAATCACACAATAACACAAAATGCAGCAACACCTATAAATATGTTTTGTATTAATTTAGAAATTTGGCAGAGTCTCAACAATTCATTATTCCAACCTTATAATATAAAGAAAGTAACTGCTTTTATATAGAAGAGGCATGTTGGGAATTAAGGTGTCTCAACCTTTGCAAGTTACTAATGTTGTATTTACTTATTCAACACTATCTTGTAGGATACCATAGTCAACACATTGTGTACATGCAGTAAGATAAATTTTGGTGACTTTGTTAGTTGCAGTTTCCCCCCAAAGTAATTAACCAAGGAATGCAAGGGGACAGAGCCCCTCTTGTGGGGCTCAAGGGGCTTATCCCCTCAGCGGGGGCCTAGGGGTGAAGCCCACATTAGGGGTGTAGGGGAAATGCCCCTAGCGAGGTGTTGCTGGGGGCAACACTCCCGAAGCAAAAATTGCCCTAAATTTAAATAAAGGCATCGACAATTATTTTGTTATTGGATGACATGGATAAATTGACATTGGGTAACCACCAAAGAGGCTTGATAAATAAGAGGTTAGAGAATGTGAAAGGTCATGGGATGTGAGTGAGAATTGACATTGTGTACTCCTGAAAGAGCTTGCATTGCAAGTGTGTTGTAATCATCTTTTGATTTGATAATACATTGTGCAAGTTTTGGAGTGTGGGGGTTTTCACCTGAAAGGGTTTTCCCCATGCTTATCTTGTGTTGTGAGTTTTATATTTGCATTTGGATGTTGTTATTATCTTTTTGTTAATGTGCATCTAATAACCTATAACTAGTAAAGATTGAAATTTGCATAACTTTCCTCATTAGATTAGTGTAGGAAGTTGTTTCCGCATACCTTGCTTCCTTTCAAGGCTAGCTCACTTTGTTTACAATGGAGGGTGAGGATTTATCCAACACCAAAGGTCCATATTTATTCATCATTAGATTCAAGAGGCAAGTAGTTACAAACTTGGTTTTGTTTTTGTCCTCTAGGAAAAAGACAAAAATGCAGCTTTTAGACAAAAGAATAAGACAAAATAATAGCTTTTTGATAAGTCTAATAAGATCAATCAAGATTACAATGAGTTGACAAGATATAGAGGCTATGTGGAATGTTTTTTAACTGAAAAATGCTAGTTGGGGTTGATGTTGACCATCTAGATAGCTGATATCCGCTCAAAAATGTGTCTTCATAATGTAGGAGCGTCATCTTCAACAGTCATTTTATTTCTCTCCTCCTCTTTCTTCCTATATGCCATCAAGGCTTCTAATGATGGATTAATTTCCTCTAGAGGAGGATTCTTTACAAAACTGATTCAAAATTTGAGTGTCTACTACTCTAGACAGGGTGTGATAGGTCACAGATTTGATTCGCACACTCTTCTTAAATTCCTTAACCTACAGCTTTAGCTTGCTGGCTTTATTCATATTAGCTACATTAAATGGGGAAGAATCATCTATCAGGTTAACTTGTAAAGACTGATTTAGAAGCCTCTTACATTCCTCCACATCTATCGCTTCCGTATCATCTAGATTTAATCTTGTTAATGCATGGATTAGATATGTGAACTCATATATTGCCTCAAGGAGCTATGTTTATGCTGTTGTCCCCTTAGTTTTAACTTTGTCAAATATTTCCCTTCATAGCTTGAGCATCTCCAACCAATGGAATGACATATTCATTTTATCTTTGGCCAAAATGTTTTCTTCAATAAGAACTTCAGGAGACAATTTACACATCATCTGCACTCAAGGATAGATATGAGAATGGTAATCATCATATTCTTCACAATCCTTAGTGATCTTCGGAGGGCTATCTTCAAGATCCACAATTTCAACCATGCTCATATCAACAGGTGGGTTGTCTGGTGAATCTTGAATATGCACTTATTCACTGTCAATATTCAACTTACTATACACCTTTTCTATGCCTTCTAATAGGGGAACCTTGGGAGAAGAGGGCTCGGGGATTATTTCAGTAGTCTAGAATGGCTGAGACAAGATGTTATTTATTGCAAAGAATGATTCAACTTCTTTAGGTAATTGCATCCAAGAAAGATTCACAAATTTTGCAAACCCCAAGGAAGGCAGGATGGATGGACAAGCAGGAATGAATGAGATGACAATGGGGGTGGATAAGTTGAGCTATGGCAAGGAGAAAGAAGGTGGTGGAAGAATGGAGGAAATAGCTAGCAAAGGTGAACATTGAAAAGTTGTAAGCAAAGGGATGGAGGACAAGGGAAGTGAAGTGATAGGAGGTTCTTGGGAGAGTGAAAAAGTAGGAATGTCAATGGACAAAAGTGTAGGAGAAGGTGGTGAAGAGATGAAAGGAATGGTAGCAATAAGAATGGAGTGGAAAAAAGGTCTATGGTGATGGAAGAGGGAGCAGAAGACAAAGCTATAGAAGTAGATGATGCAAGAAGAGGGGATGTAGGAATGAAAGACATGGTGGATACATCTATACCTTGGTCAGTTTCACTTGATGTAGCAAGAGGTGTAGAAACAATAGGCATATTTAGTACAATATAAACAATTGGAGGAGGAGTAATGAGATATCAGAGGCAATTGAAATACTTGAGACAATAGGTGCACTGACAACAGAGAGAGGAGCAGAGGAGTCCATTGTAATAGGAGGAGCTTGTGAAGTAAGGGGATCTCGGGTCTTGGTGGTTTTGGTCTTATTCAGCTTGGACCCTTCACCTTACCTAGTTTGGACCAATTTCCTTTTATATGTCCTTGTTTTCACTGGGGAGATGCTTCCTCTCATTGCCTTCTTCCTTGGATCTTTTACTACTTTACCTTTTCTTTTCTTATCAACTAAAAGAATCTCATCTTTAGTATCCTCACTATCTGAGGCCTTTTCTTTCATCTTTAGCTCTAGATTGGCTGCCTCAATGGGTTCATACTCCTCATTATCACTATCTCTTTCCTCTGGAGGCTCTATGTAGGTCAAGAGTATGAAAGGAAGCTAGGTGTGCCAAAATTGCTTCCTACATTAATCTAATGAGGAGAGGAGAGTACAAATTCAATTTAATCCTTACAACTACAACAACATAGAACATCTAATAGAGATATTACAGCAATACACATGAACCAGAAAGAAGATAGAAGAAGAGAGACAAAGATATACGATGGGGAAAACCCTTATTAGGTGAAAAACTCCACACTCAAAAACCTACACAATGTATTAACAAAACTGAATGTTGTTTACAATACACTTGCAATGCAAGCTTCAATGGTCTTTGACACTCATGTCTAGCATCAATTTGGTAGCATAATAGTACCTGCAAAACCTGTAATACATCTCTTCCTCCAAGCCCCTGTTTATATATAATATACAAGGTAGAATTGGTGCTATCTTGAGATGGGCGTCCAACTTGGCCTCATGGCCCAAAACCCACACCTAAGGACACTTGGTTAACATTGTAGAATGTGCCTGACACTTGTCCATATCTCCCATCCCAAAGAGGTCACCTATTTCCAAAATGAGCTATGACAGATACTCTTACGACTCTTACGACCATCATAGAATCTGTCATAGTGGTTACAACTGACAGCTGTAAGAGAATCTATCATACATAGGCTATAAATAGCATATTCTCTTACAATATGTCATAGTCCACCTTGGGGAACCCAAATATGCATTTTTCAAAGATGCTTCATGACACATGTCTTCACCTGTCTTACAACCTTCTATTTCTGACTCTTACATGTCATAACTTCGTCATAGGAATCCGTCATAACTGTTTCGGTCAACATTCCCTTACACAACATCCAAGATGCTGACACATAGAAAAATTCTCCTACCACTAAGTGGGACACCCATCTCCTCATGTGAGGACAAAAGTACAAGTTGTCATCTTCCATGTAAGATGACACATCACCATGCCACATCCCACAACATGACAATATGGAATTTACAATTATTTACAACATAGGCAATGAATTAATAAATACAAACATAAATAATGCAAGGAATTACCAAGGTTGAGACACCTTAATTCCCAACATTCTCCCACTTATCGAACATCTTGTAAGAACCAATAGAATAACAGGATTTAATTGCTATAGGCTGAGAGGCCCATAGATTTTCAACACCATCTGAACTTCTTTGTGCTCACTAGTTTCGTCAATACATCTACAACATTCTTCAAAGTGTCTGCCTTCTCCAAATTTACCTTCCCATCCTCTACCATGTCTCACACAAAGTGAAACCGAACATCAATATGCTTTGTTTTGGCATGGAAAGTTGGATTCTTCGCAAGGCAAATCGCACTTTGACTGTCACAATTGATCATAATCTGAACACAATCTCTTAAGCCAAATGGCTTCCTTACAGGCATGAGTTGCTGGCATATACTCAGCTTCTGTCGTGGACAAAGCAACGACAGGTTGTCGCTTACTCATCCAACTAATGGCACCACCAAATAGTGTAAACACATAAGCATTGGTGGATCTCCTGCTGTAAATGTCACCTACCCAATCTAAATCCACAAATCCATGAATATCAATAGAATGCAGAGGTCTTGAAACATTACCATGATAGCATATGGAATACTCGGAAGTACCCCTCAAATATCTGAACACTCTCTTAACTGCATCCCAATGAACCCATCCAATATTAGCCATAAATCAACTGACTCCCACTGCTTGGGCAATGTCTAGTCTTGTGTAGACCATGGCATACATCAAACTACCAACAACACTAACATAAGGTACTCTACTCATGTCCTCCACCTCACTAGGAGATTTTGGACAATCCTTAATAGACAACTATGTCCCTAAAGAAATAGGAACACACAATGGTCTACAATCTACCATGCTGAACCTATCCAACACAGTCTTCACATACTTACTCTGGCTTAACCAAAGTTTTCTGTTGGTTCTGTCTCTTCTGATTTCCATTCCTAGAATGTACCTGGCTGCCCCTAAATCTTCATTTCAAACTATGCTGACAACTGAGATTTGAAATCAGAAATCATATTCTTACCTTTCCCAATGAGCAACATATCATCAACATATAGTGCAACAATGAGAATATGATCACCATCAAAGTTATAATACACACAGTAATCCGATTTCGATCTCACAAATCTAATAGAAAACACAAAGGCATCAAACTTAAAGTACCATCTCCTAGGGGATTGCTTCAAACCATACAAAGACTTCTTTAATTTGCAAACACCATGTAATGCTCTGGCTATGACATGTAGATTTCTTCCTTCAAATCACCATGAAGGAAAGTTGTCTTCACATCCATATGTTCTACCTCTAAGTCATAAGCTGCTGCAAGAGACAATAGGAATCAAATGGATGTCATCTTTGTAATGGGAGAGAAGATCTCACCATAATTTATACCCTCTAGTTGTGAATACCCCTTTGCAACCAATATGGCCTTATACTTCTCAACACTACCATCTGTACCAAATTTCTTCTTGAACACCCATTTGCATCCAACGGGTTTCCATCTAGGAGGCAAAGGCACCAAGTCCCAAGTTTGATTCTTTTCCAAAGAAGCCATTTCATCCTCCATGGCCTCCTTCCAGGAACCTACATCTTTCATGTCCATAGCCTCTGATACAGTTCTAGGTTCATCATTGTTAGTAATCAAAGCATAAGCACAATTAGAATCAAACAATGTAAAACCAAACCTTTCAGGTTACTTTCTTATCTATGTAGACCTCCTCAAGAGCTGAGGTTGAGGTTCAGCTTCTTCATCTGAGATTTCAGAGCTGCAAGAGCTCTCCTCATCATCAGGTCAAACATTGTCTTTGTTCAGTCTTCTCAGGGGTAGGAGAAAACTGAACAACATCCTCTTTCTTTTCTTTTTCTTCTAGCTGTAAAGCAGTGGAAGGTGTAATCTCTCTGAAGATGACACTTCTTCTATACAACACTTTTTCAGCCACAGGGTCCCAAAGCTTGTATCCTTTCACATCGACACCATAGCCAATGAAGATACGCTTAATAGCCTTGTTCTCCAATTTTGACCGCTTCTCCCTAGGCACATGTGCATATGCCTCACAACTAAAAATATGAAGATGCATTATTGAAGGCTTTCTACCAGACCACACCTCCATGGGTGTCTTTCCAACAAGAGCTAATGTAGGAGATCTATTTACAAGATAACAAGTAGTGGCAAAAGCTTCAGGCCAAAACATTTGTTCTAGGCCAGCTCCACTAAGCATACTCCTAGCCTTCTCCATCAATGTCTTGTTCATCCTCTTTGCAACTCCATTTTGCTACGGGGTGTATGGAGTTATCTTGTGTCTTTCAATCCCAAGTTCCTTACAATATTTATCTAATTCTATAGAATAGAACTCACCACCGTTGTCAGTTCTCAAACATTTAATCTTTTTACCAGTCTAATTTTCAGCAAAGGCCTTAAAGTCCTTAAACTTACTATAGACTTTAGATTTGCTTCTGAGAAAATAAATCCATGTCCTTCTACTATAGTCATCTATAAAAGATACAAAATATATAGATTTTGATAATGAAGGAACATTAACAGGACCAAACACATCAGAATGAATAAGGTCCAACACACTAGAAGACTTATGAGAACTCGAATAAAACTGAACACGGTTTGGTTTTCCATATATGCAATGTTCGCAAAAGTCAAACTCAAGATTACAATCATCTAACCCCTCAATGAGGCTCTTATTTTTCAAGGTACACAGACCCTTCTCACCAATGTGGCCAAATCTCTTATGCAATAACATTGTCTTTTCAATAGGAAGCTTAACTTTCAATGCATGGTTACAACCATCAGGACTAGATACAACAGATTTCTTCACTGCTCGTTTAGATGGTGGGGATGAAGTGACTGCTGCCCTCTTCCTTGAGTTAGAAGAACTATTACATTGTGAAATGCATACCTCCAGCTGAAACATAGTACCTCTCCTAGTACCCTTAGCAAGCACCATAGCTCCTTTAGTCATCTTGCATCCTTCTTTCAAAAAGACAACCTACACACCTGCATCATTCAACATACTTACAGAAACAAGGTTCCATGCTAAGCCTGGGATGTGCATAACCCCAGAGATCTCCTTCACTCGTCCATCAGGGAATCATATAGAGTGTCATGCCCGCATTTCACATGCGGTCACAACACGCATAACATGCGTGTCATGTCCACATGCAACATGTGGTCATGATACGAACTATCAAAAATTTCCCCTTCTACTTAGAAAACCCCCTCACACGCGTGGGCGTGCTCGGGGGTGAACTCCTAATACGACAACGTATCTGCGGAGATAAAACCTCACGTGCACAAAACATCCATTGGATTCACTTTCTTGGTTGGAAGGCAAAAAATTAAGTCGACAATAGTGCAAAAGATAACGGAATGTTTCATTACCGTATGCATCTCCTGAGCTCGACTAACTTGTTTGCCTGGTGTCACTCACAAGTTCATGATCAGTTTAGCTTGCAACGTAGGATTGGATGTTAAATAAATGGCCCCTTATGATTCTCTCAGTTTATTCAAAACTACCTAGCGTTATTTATATCCTCTCCATACAAATTGTTTGATTAAAACATGTTCAAAAGTTTTCTTGTCTTTACAGATAGATCTCTTAACCATTTCGCTATTGACTCGTCTTTTCTCCACTAATAAATCGAACTACTCACTTAATTATTGTATTCTTATAAATAAGCCTATATAGGAATGAGTTTACATATATTCCAGATTAAACGAGCTTAATAGGACCGTTACATTTATTGATACGTTGATATATAAATTTATGTATATTATATATTTAGTTATAATTTTATTAACTTAATCTCCCTCCCATAAGTGGATTTATAGCACCAAAATACCACTAATACTTCAACTTTATTATACATATATAGAAGAAGAAGAAATATAATACTAAATAATTTAACTTCTCCTTAGCAAGTGAAATCCATCTCTAACCACAACTAAATACAACTATCACAACTATCAAATATTTACAATTACCTACCTTTAGCCTCCCATGTTTATTATCAAAACTCTTACAACACCTAGTATGTTTAAAATAACCAGATTTTCTTTTAAATCAATATAAATCTCCAATATGCATATTATTATTACACTAATATCATCATACTTATCCTATGTTGACCATGTATAAATATATGTAAATATATTTATATTCGTATTACAACTTCTCCTTTGAAAATACATTCCTTTATATTTATTGCTCATCTTGTTGTATGTTTACTTAACAAAGATAGTGGTAGTAGTTGGGGATTCCATTACAAGGAAAGTTTTATAAATGTCTGTTTAAACAACTATACATTTTATATAAATACCACTACACCATTCTTTTAAATATATGGTATAGGGTAGTGGTTATTAAAATAAATAAAACTTCTTTAATAAAATTTAGGGTATAAAGCAACGCTAGCTTCTAAATGAGGCTTAACTTGTGATGCAGGATGAGGAAGAGGCGACGGCGACCGTGGAGATGGAGGGGTGTTAGAGGAAGGGGAAGCGGGTCAGGCGATGGAGGAGACAGGCACCAGCCGTGAGGGAAGGCAACCGCAGGGGCGGCATGGCAGATTTCTGCGGCAGAATTACTGCGGAGACAGTGGGGCAGCGAGCTTGGAGTCCACGGTTCTGTGTTACGTGGGTGGTGGTGGTTCTAGGTTATGGCGGGGGTTGTAAGGGCCAGGGGATGTGGGGAGTCAGCCCGCGGCGAATGGTGTGGACGGGGTGTGTGGGTGGGCTCCACCCCACCCCACACCTCTATGTGTAGTGTCTCGGTGGGGGTTTAAACCCCCACCACAACCATGTAAAACTTTTCACCTGTCTAATACAGCGAAACTCCCTCTATTAGATTCATTTCCAATTTCCGAAACTTTCAAGTAATATTAATTAACAATAAATATATATATATATATATATATATATATATATTGTTTTCACAATTATTTATAATTTTAAACTATTTTAAATATATAAATACATCACAAGTGATACAATAATTCCTTTTTACAAATTCGTTTAAAAATAAACTATTCATAAATTAAATATATATATATATATATATATATATATATATATATATATATATATATATATATATATATATATATCAGTTTCACAATTTCTTTCAATAATGTAAATATAACTGTAGATATCAAACTTTCACAACTAAGTTAAAGAGTAAATTGGTATATTTAAGAGCATATTTAATTTCATAAATATATACTTGAATAATGTAGTCTCATGGTAAAATTCTTTCCATACTAATTTCAACATTGAAATTTTTAATAAGCAAATAATCAAATGAACAAAAGAAGGACATTCAATCAATTAAATCTGTGGGTGCTATTTGTAAATTATTAAGTAAATTTTCCATATCATCTACTTTTAAAATTCAGAAGAAATTAGATGAACTATAAATCTCCTTTTTTTTCAATAACTCTCCATAGTCAAATATAAATTTGTTTTTGAATTAATTTTCATTGCAATCTTTACTCAAGATTTAATTTTCATATATACAAGGTAGATATGCAACTTCCAAAATACAATAAAATACACTTTCTCACAAAGTAATACAAAAGATAATTTAAAACAACTGATCCATCTCCCACACATTTACACAACTTACATTTGGAAAATCAAGAACAGTAAACTATAAAACTCCCACAACTCAAATACAACCTAAGGGAGTTATTTAATTTGTACTCCCAACTCACACAAATGATGTGATTGTAACAACCAAATTAAATTACAACAAATGACATAATAAGGGAGGATTAACTCTCCACTCCCAAGGTAACAACTCTTACAACAATTTCAAAAGAGAAGTTCTCTCAACATCTTTTACATAATGAAACTCTAGAGACCAAACTCTTAATGCAACAGGAAGATAACAAATTCTTTAACAAGGTAAAACTTCTTCAATCCCTTTTCCATGCTTCAACATTAACCTACAAGACAACAAGGGAGACAACAAGAACCATCTAGCTCTCCTCCCTACCTTTGACCCGCAAGAGGGTCACCCCCGAGCTAGGGAGACCATCCTCATATCCAGGGTAAGATAGACTACCCATATCACAAACATTGAGCAACAACAAAGCAAATGATCCACACACCCACAAGGTTGACACACACAACAAAGTCTCAGCTTAGGTGAGTACAAGGAGGGTAGGGGAGTAGACAATCTCTACCTCTAGGTGTCATCCTTTCACAATATATCACAAGGCCTCAAGCCAACATAATCACAAGGCCTCAAGCCAACAGTATAATCTTCCACAAGGCCTCAAGCCTTCCAATGAATCAAGTAACCAAAGATAACCAAATAGGCTCTCAAAGCCAATAAGCCCTCAAGGCTAAAAACAGTACCAAATTGCCCTCAAGGCATATCATGTAACCAGAACCAGGATGAAACCCGAGGAGGGTCACACCTCCCCTCCCTAAACATGATGAGCATTTCCTTCCAACTGGAAGGAGCTCTTTCTACTACCAAAACAAAACCCCAAAACATTCACAGAATACTCAAAGAATAGATTTACAAACTCCTTCAACAAGCAAGAAAATAAACATACATATATAAACATCAGATACACAAAAGAATAGACTTGATTACCAACCTTTCAAGCCCAATTATGGAATAAAAATTGATGTAGAGCTCCTCTCAAACTTCCTTCTCCAAAATCTCCCTCCTTTCCACAATCAACCAACCCCCTTACTCTCCTTCTTCTCCCCCCTTTTAAAACTAATTCCCTCTATTTTTTTTTTAAATTTCCTAAGTGGCATTAAACAACTCAACCATGACCCATCCATTATCTAGTGGAACTTAAACAATTTACGCCCACTCCAAAAGATCCCCCATTATAGCCCACATGTAGAAATAAAATACAATAGGTAAACTAAAATAATTAGAGAGTGGGTGACACAACACCCTCACTAAGGGAAACCCCACAAAAAGAGAGGCACATGGAGACAAGCACTCCATTATTAGGGAATCATGGAGTTTCTCCATGACTTGGAAGTGGGCCTGAGTGTGGATTCCACTCATCCCATTATCCCCCATGCTTCCAAATTCGTCACTTTACTTCACCCTGAAGTTGAAGTGACCATATGGAAGTTAACCCAGGGTTATCCTAGTCAAAAAGGTCCCTAGACCCATACGGTATAACCTAGGGTTGTTTTAAACCTAGTTAGGACTCTCAGAGTCAAGTAAAAACACAAGAAGAGGGTCAAAAGAGATAAAGTTTAAACAAGATTAAAAACAACATTTCTTACAACACTTATCATAATAAAAGTAAATCAGAATATAGTCCTTATTCCCTTGACCTCATGCACAATATAACAATACATCATTTTCCAAAACATGAAGTTGATCTTAGTTCCTCATAAAACTAGATCGGCTCACAAGGGATACAACAAAGGATATGGGATGATCTCCTGTATATGTGGTTTCATTAGTAATACCTGCACACTCAAATTTGAAGTCAATAACTCATAGAGATATCATAGCCAAAGCAATTCAAATACATGCATAACTAAACATACTACCTTATAACATACTGAAATCATAATACAGTTCCATATCCATTCATCATTTTCTTTCAAACAACATCTAATATTATTGTACAATTATTTTCTTAAAAATCACATAGGTTCAATAATCCAAAATTCAGAAATCAATAGTCTCTCAACATAAAATAATAACAAAAGCACTGCAAATAGTCTTATGAATAGTAGTGTAAAAAGTAGGCCTCACATAGAGACTCTTCCATGACCAACAATCTTCAGATGAGAGTTGTCACCTAGGTACACCTTTCCACCATCGAACTCCTCATACTTAGTAAACCAGTCTCGGTGCGAGGTCATGTGGAATGATGCACCAGAATCAATCAGCCACACATCATCAGATGCATGGGTTTCTAGGGCTGCGATGAAAGCATCACCATCATCGTGTGACTTGTCAGAATTTGAATCTGGGTTTTTCTTCTTCTTTTTCTTTTCCACTTTGCATTCCTTTCGAAAATGTCCAAATTTACCACAGTTCCAATAGAGCCTTGGACTTTCAAGGAGATTTGAATCTCCCACGGGATTTGGATATACCCTTCTCAGCTTTCTTGTCCTTCTTTTTCCCTTTCTCCTTGGGTCTTCCACGAACTGCAAGAGCCTCTTTGGCTGCCTCAGAAGACTTTCTTCGTATCTCTTCAGACAAGAGCAAAGAAACCACTTCATCCATTTTGAATGTGGATGTGGTGCTTCCAATAGCCATGACAAGATGATCCCATGAGTCTGGAAAACAACAAAGCAAGGTCATACAACAATCCTCCTCCTCCATCTTCACACCAACGGATGTCAATTGTGCAGCCAACATGTTAAAAGCATTCATATGTTTAGCAACGGATCCTCCATCCTCCATTAGAAGAGAATACAACTTCTTTCTCAGAAATAGTTTGTTAACAAGGGATTTGGCTTGATACACATCTCCCAACTTCTTCCAAAGCAAGTTTGCAGTAGCCTCCTCATGGGCATTTAACATAACAGAATCAACAAGAATAAATCTTATGAGACCATTAGCCTTTCGATCCTTGAGATCCCAATCAGCTTGTGACTTTGCAACTAGTTTAGTGCCACTGATAGTTTCCCAGAGGTCTCAGTCTACAAGCATGTCTTCCATCTTCAGCTTCCACAACTCAAAATTAGTGCCATTTATTGGCAAGAGACACTGTGTAGCTTCATTGTTGTTGTCATTGATGGCAACAAAGACCATTCCACACATCCGCAGGACATGGTGTATCTTTACCAGAAGTCAGATTGAAGAATACTTCGGTCCGCTAAGCAAGAACAGAGCATGTAGCAAGGTCTGACAGTCAGGTCCGGATCTCTTAGAGGAAGTATCTTTGTAAATTACGGACTTGGGGAAGTCAAGAGGAATACCTTGACTGATAGATTCTAGGGATTGAGCCTCTGGTGATGAAAGAGTGAAGAGATATGAGCATCTAAGTATTGGGGTCTGGTTTGGCAGAGTAGACAAAGGAAGAACTAACCAACAGAGCATCAGAATTATTTGGGATGAGATATTGATGGTGATCAAGGTTCTTAAGGTATCATCCATGATTGGCCGACATGTTAGATGACTTCTATAAGTATCTCCTTGATTCACGTCACTTGGTAAGCAAGGATTCAGCTGACAGACTAGAGTTTGGGAAAATATTGACTATTCCGGATGCCGACTAGAAAAAGGATGAAATCCTTTGTGCAGATATATATACCAGATGGATTTGGATGTGAAGGTGTGTGTTGTGTGTTGAGTTGTGCGAAGAAAAGTACAGTATGAAAGCAGTAAGGCAAGTCTGGTATGTGACAGGACAACAGCATCAAAGAAGAGGAAGGATGAAGTGCAACAGATCAGTGTATTGAGCCTAACCAGAATAGAACCTCAACATATGTGGATGCTTCTCATTAGTTCAACTTGTAGACAGTGAGTCTGTTGTAGGCAGTGAGCCTCTTGTGAGTAGTGTGCTCGGGCAATGAGCCCTAATTGGCAAGTGCCATTTTGTATTTCTATTCTTTTAACAAAGAATACATTCTTGGGTTAATCACCCCGTGGTTTTCTCCCTTAACAGGGTTTCCACGTCAAAAATATTGTGTCATGTGTACTGAGTTTATCTCTGCTTTCATGTTTATTTAAGCTTATGTGTTTTGATACTGTACTAGTTGCTAAAAGAAGAACAAAAAGTTAAATCAATTGAGATAATTGATTCACCCCCCACTCTCAGTTATCAACACCATTGAATTTCTCCACCTCTATCCTTCCAGATGTGCTTGTCATCTCCTTGCTACAATAAGATTCAGAATACTCTGCACATGCTCCCACTCAACTTAAGATTAGCTCAAAAAACCCCTACCCAACAACTAGGACCAAAGGTGATCAAGCTCTGATACCAACTGAAAGGAAGCTAGGTGTGCAAAAATCGCTTCCTACACTAATCTAATGAGGAGAGGAGAGTGTAAATTCAATTTAATCCTTACAACTACAACAACATAGAACATCTAATAGAGATATTGCAGCAATACACATGAACGGGAAAGAAGACAGAAGAAGAGAGACAAAGATATATGGTGGGGAAACCCTTATTAGGTGAAAACCCCCACACTCAGAAACCTGCACAATGTATTAACAAAACTGAACGTTATTTGCAATACACTTGCAATGCAAGCTTCAATGGTCTTCGACACTCATGTTTAGAGTCAATCTGGTAGCATAACAGTACCTGTAAAACCTGTAATACATCTCCTCCTCCAAGCACCTGTTTATGTAGAATATACAAGGTAGAATTGGTCCTATCTTGAGATGGGGGTCCAACTTGGCCTCATGGCCCAAAACCCATTCCTAAGGACACTTGGTCAACATTGGAGAATGTGCCTGACACTTGTCCATAGCTCCCATCCCAAAGAAGTCACCTATTTCCAAAATGGGCTATGACAAATGTGTTGCAAGTATGGGCCTAACCGGTGTTGTCATTGATGTCAACATACTCTTGTTGCATTAATGATAAGGTCTGGATGAGTCGTGAGCTGAGGATATTGAGAAAATTAGTCTCAATTAGGAACAATGAAGAACAATGATGACTATAAAGAAAAAGTCCAAGATAGGATGATGATCAGAGGATGCGGATTAAAGAGTTTGTAGATATGTGTCTATAGGTGATCCAGTAGAGATTTCAGAGGTCCGCATGAAGATATGAAGAAGTTATGGCCACTCAAGTAGAACCAGCTCCGGCAGGTGTTCAGAGGTGATAGAGTGACACAGATAGGTCCGGTGAGATCCGGTAATGAACTATCCCATTCTGTGGATTTGAGGGAGTGTTGAAGATGTCCGTGTGAAGTGTCAACTCAATTGGTTCATGGTTTGAAGGTCCGGAAGAACCTATTCCTTTGTGACAGTAATGATAGACTGTGTTCTTAAAGCTCTAGATGAAGGAGAGGAGAATTCCAGCAAGCAGATGAAGTGTGGATGTTCTCAAGTGATTCGGGAAAGGTTGTTATGATCCTTGGATCATGTCCAGTTCATGTTGGTGGTCTGCATTGAAGTTAGAGTGCGCATTTGAAGAATAACCACTGGATGATGGTGTTCTTCCTGAGACTGGTTGACCAGATGTGTTACACATCTTGCGGATGTTCTTGTAGATGTTTTCTGACTTAGATGATTATTCCTAAGTCGATGCCTTGTATAAATGAGGATTGCGAAGTCAGTTTGAACTTGCCTTTTTGTGTTGAGATGAGTGAGTGGTAGCAAAGAGGAGAGTGAAAGGCAGAGCAGAAGTATTGAGCTTAATGGAACTGATTCAAGCATGGTGAAGATGCTATTCTCTAGTTCATGTATGTGATACTTATTTCTTTGTAGACAGTGTGTCTCTTGTAGGCAGTGAGCCTCTTGTGAGCAGTGTGCTCGGGTAGTGAGCCCTAATTGGCATGTGCCATTTTGTGCTTTCTATTCTTCAAATAGAGAATACATTCTTGGGTTAATCACCCTGTGGTTTTTCCCTTAACTGAGCTTTCCACGTCAAAATCTTGGTGTCTTATGTGTTGATGAGTTTCTGCTTTTGATTTGAATGCATTATGTTTCATGTTTAATATACTGCTAATCACTAAGAGGATTTAAGTGTGTAAATTGGAGAAAGTTTTGCACAACTGATTCACCCCCCCTCTTAGTTGTGTGCTGTAAGTCTAACAATTGGTATCAGAGCTAAGTTCCTCTAAAACGAGCTTAACCGCTTGAGGAGATCCAGGATGTCGTCTTACAAGAAGGATAGTCCAAAGTTTGATGGAACCAACTTTGCTATTTGGAAAGGTTGCATGAAATGTCACTTGCAGTGTATGGGAATGGCGTACTGGTCCATGGTTACAAAAGCGTATGTACCTCCACAGGGTGGTCCGACAACCCTAAATGAAATCATAGATGCTGAAAACAATCTGTGGACCAAAGAGGCTCTTCTAAGCACATTATCTGACTTAGAGCTCTCAAATGTTATTGACATACCAACTGCTTTAAGATTTGGAATAAACTAGAACTTTTGCATGAAGGAGACCAGTATGTTAAATGTGCAAGGTTACAGAGTCTAAAAGGGAAATTTGAAAAACTGAAGATGAGAGATGATGAAAATATTACCACGTTTATGCCAAGAGTGAATGAGTTGGTTTGTGGAATTAGAAATGCTGGTGGAGTCTTGGATGAAAATGAGATTGTTGGTAAAATTCTCAGATCCCTTCCTGCTTCTTACAAAATCAAGCCTGCTGCCATTGAAGAATTCAGAGCCCATACAACTGTCACAAGAGATCAATTGGCTAGGAAATTGGCTGCATTTGAAATGACAAATTTTTGAGATGACCCCCCAAGACCGAATCTACATTCAAAGCCAATGCCTCTGTTAAAGGTAAATAAAGGTTTGATCCAGGAGAGAATTCTTCAAGGAAATTGTCATGGTATGAAAAAGCAAGAAAAGATCTGGAAGAAGAAGAAGTAGAAACTGCTCAACTTGAAGCCCTTATTGCAAAGAGGCTGCCAAGAGGATCCGGTAAGTATGAAGGAAAATTACCTTTTAAGTGTTTTAACTGCAATAAGATTGGTCATTTTGCTTCAAGATGTCCGAAAAGATTTTCAAAGCAAAATCCTAACAAGCCAAGGTTCCAAAAGAACTATTACTATGTACATGAAGATGATGATAATGGAGTAACAGATGATGAATCAGAGATAGGAAGCAAATCCAGAAATGAATGGGTGTTCTTTGTCATCAATGAAGAAGATCCAATGTCCTCTGTATCTGTCAATCTTAAGACTGTGGAAAGGGCTCTGGCTACCCAAATTGAAGAGAAGGATGATTGGGTCATTGACAATGGATGCTCTCACCATATGATAGGTGACAAAAATAAGTTTGTAGATTTGGAAAGGTATGAAGGAGGAGTGGTAAAGTTTGGTGACAATTCTGCTAGTAGAATTAGAGGAAGAGAAACTATTTCTTTTGATGGAAGGAACAAAACTGGTAATGTTCTATATGTTGAAGGCTTGAAGCACAATCTTCTCAGTGTTGAACAGTTGGTGGACAGAGGCTATGATCTCCGGTTCAAGAATGGAAAATGCAAGATCTTTGAAAGCTCCGGAACAGAGATTGCATCCGGTACCCAAACTAAAGGTAATATCTTCCACTTGGTTGGCACTGGTAAAAGTTGCTTATTTGTTCAAGTTGATCAGAGTTGGTTATGGCATAGGAGAATGTGTCATGTGGATTTTGATAATATCATCAAGATAAGCAATACTTAGGCTGTAAGAGATCTTCAAAAATTGGTGAAACCTACTAACATCTTGTGCAAGGAATGTCAGTTGGGTAAGCTGAGCAGAGTCACATTCAAAAGCAAGGAACTGTCTTTTACCAAATTATTGGACTTAGTTCACACTAATCTTTGTGGTCTGGCAAGAATCATGAGTATTCAAGGTGATAGATACTTCATGCTATTAATTGATGACTATTCCCGGATGATGTGGGTAACCTTTCTAAAGGAGAAATCAAAAGCTCTTGAGAAATTCAAAATATTCAAGGCTATGGTAGAGAATGAAACAGGATTAAAGTTGAAATGTCTGAGGTCTGATAGAGGTGGAGAATTCACATCTGGTGAGTTCATAGAGTTCTGTGAGAAACATGGAATTAAGAGACAGTTGTCTGCTCCTAGGACTCCACAACAGAATGGAGTAGTGGAGAGAAAGAACCAGACCATCCAAGAAGCATCTAGGACCATGATGATGGAAGCAAATGTTCCTCAGATCTATTGGAGAGAAGCTGTCAGCACTGCAGTCTATACTCTCAATCAAGTTCAAATCAGAAGCAATACCGATAAGACCCCTTATGAACTTTGGTTTGGCATTACTCCTACTGTAAGATATTTCAGAGTCTTTGGTAGCAAATGTTACATCAAAAGAGATGAAGATCTAGGCAAGTTTGATGCTAGAAGTGATGAAGGAATATTCTTGGGTTACTCTACTCAAAGCAAAGCATACCTGTGTTATAACAAGAGACTAAGAAAGATGATAGAAAGTATAAATGTGAAGGTTGATGAGGGAATAGAGAAACCCTCAAGATTTTATGAATATGATGAAGATGATCAGAATGGTGTTCTGGTTCAAGGAGTTCAATCCTCTTCTAAAAGTTAGATTCAAACTGATCCAGTAAATCAAGAAGAAGAGATAGGTCTGAATGAGCCTGATCAAGAAGCAGAAGTGCAAGAAACTCCCAAAGTTCTAAGGTATGTAAGACTGAACCACTCTGAAGATCAAATCATAGGTGACAAAAGCAAAGGTGTGAAAACTAGAAGGAAAATTGCTCAAAATTTAGATGAATATTGTCTGATTTCAAAGATTGAACCTAAGACAATAAATGAAGCCTGCAATGATGAAAACTGGACCAAAGCAATGGAGGAAGAGTTGATGCAAATTGAGAAAAATCACACTTGGGATCTTGTTCCCAGACCTAGAAACAAGAATGTGATTGGAACCAAATGGGTCTTCTGGAACAAACTAAATGAAGTTGGTGAAGTAATAAAAAATAAAGCCAGATTGGTCTGCAAGGGCTACTCTCAAATAGAAGGAATTGATTTTGAAGAATCTTTTGCTCCGGTGGCAAGAATTGTAGCAATCAGATTATTCCTTGACTTTGTTGCCTTCAAGGATTTCAAGGTAAATCAGATGGATGTCAAGTCTGCCTTAGACATCTTTACTAAACCTCTACCTAAGGACTCTTTTGAGTATCTCAGGGAGAAGTTAGGGGTTATTGCCCCTCCGGTGATGAACTAAGGTGCACTGATGTGCATTAATTCAATGGGTATCACAGTCACATCTTGTGATCCGGATTGATGTTGGGGAGCTGCTACTCAGGGGGAGCAGCAAGTATGATTCTGAAGTGGTGAAATTGCAAGTATGTGCCCTTTTGCCATTGATGTCAAAGGGGGAGAGAAGACATGTGAAAAATAAGTGGTTTCTGATCAAAGGGGGAGCAGTAAAGGGAGAGAAAACATGTGAATGGTTGCTGTTGATAGGGGGAGTTGTGACAGTAAGGAGAAGTTCTTGTCTTGATGGTTTTTCACATCGTATATTGCTGTCAATGACAAAGGGGGAGATTGTTGCAAGTATGGGCCTAACCGGTGTTGTCATTGATGTCAACATACTCCTATTGCATTAATGATAAGGTTTGGATGAGTCATGAGCTGAGGATATTGAGAAAATTAGTCTCAATCAAGAACAGTGAAGAATAGTGATGACTGTAAGGCAAAAGTCCAAGATAGGATGATGATCAAAGGATGCGAATTAAAGGGTTTGTAGATGTGTCTGTAGGTGATCCAGTAGAGATTTCAAAGGTCCACATGAAGATTTGAAGAAGTTATGGCCGCTCAAGTAGAACCAGCTTAGGCAAGTGTTCAAAGGTGACAGATTGACACAGATAGGTCCAGTGAGATCCGGTAACGAACTATCCCATTTTGTGGATTTGAGGAAGTGTTGAAGACGTCCATGTGAAGTTTCAACTTGACTGGTTCGTGGTTTGAAGGTCTGAAAGAACTTATTCCTTTGTGAGAGTAATGACAGACTATGTTCTTAAAGCTCTGGATGAAGGAGAGGAGAATTCCAACAAGCAGATGAAGAGTGGATGTTCTTAAGTGATTCAGGAAAGGTTGTTGTGATCCTTGGATCATGTCCAGTTTATGTTGGTGGTCTGCATTGAAGTTAGAGTGTGCATTTGAAGAATAACCACTGGATGATGGTGTTCTTCCTGAGACTGTCTGACCAGATGTGTTACACGTCTTACGGATGTTCTTGTAGATGTTTTCTGACTTAGATGATTATTCCTAAGTCGATGCCTTGTATAAATGAGGATTGGGAAGTCAGTTTGAACTCACGTTTTTGTGTTGAGATGAGTGAGTGGTAGCGAAGAGGAGAGAGAAAGATAGAGCAGAAGTATTGAGCTTAATGGAACTGATTCAAGCATGGTGAAGATGCTATTCTCCAGTTCATGTATGTGATACTTATTTCTTTGTAGACAGTGTGTCTCTTGTAGGCAGTGAGCCTCTTGTGAGCAGTGTGCTCAGGCAGTGAGCCCTAATTGGCATGTGCCATTTTGTTCTTTCTATTCTTCTAATAGAGAATACATTCTTGGGTTAATCACCCCGTGGTTTTTCCCTTAACCGGGCTTTCCATGTCAAAATCTTGGTGTCTTATGTGTTGATGAGTTTCTGCTTTTGATTTGAATGCATTATGTTTCATGTTTAATATAATGCTAATCACTAAGAGGATTTAAGTGTGTAAATTGGAGAAAGTTTTGCACAACTGATTCACCCCCCCTCTCAGTTGTGTGCCCTAAGTCTAACAAGATGCTCTTACGACTCTTACGACCATCATAGAATTTGTCATAGCGGTTACAACTTATAGCTGTAAGAGAATCTATCATACATAGGCTATAAATAGTATATTCTCTTACAACATGTCATAGTCCACCTTGGGGCACCCAAATATACCTTTTTCAAAGACGCTTCATGACACATGTCTTCACCTGTCTTACAACCTTCTATTTCTGACTCTTACATGTCATAACTTCGTCATAGGAATCCATTATAACTATTTTGGTCAACATTCCCTTACACAACATCCAAGATGCCGACACATGGAAAAATTCTCCTATCACTAAGTGGGACGCCTATCTCCTCATGTGAGGACAAAAGTACAAGTTGTCATCTTCCATGTAGGATGACACATCACCGTGCCACATCCCACAACATGACAATATGGAATTTAAAATTATTTACAACATAGGCAATGAATTAATAAATACAAGCATAAATAATGCAAGGAATTACCAAGGTTCAGACACCTTAATTCCCAACAGAGTACACCTGCAACATTCGTCTATGCAATCTGAGCATCTACCCAAGTCCTACTGTACCTGGCGGGATTTCTCATGATCTCCTCAAGAGAGCAATCTTTAGCTTCAGTCCAATTTGTAAGGGGGGTTGGATGACCAAACACCCTTCTCCATTCTGCTTCTTGTACAATTACCCTATCCTCAACAACTTGATCTAGGACTTGGACTATATGGATTTTCTTAATAAAATCAAGGGTCAATCTAGAGCATTTTTTCTTCTTTATCTCGTGCTCATTAGTACAATTTGCCCAGAAATCTTCAAGCTCCTCAACATGAAAATACATTTTGCTAACATGTTATTCAAAAGTGCCAAAAGGGTCAAAGTGAGACTGAGCTTTGCAAAAGATTAAATGAAGCTGCTACAGCTTTGCATTTGATAACTCAGTGACATTGATGGTGATGCAGCTGAACAGTCCTCTGCCTAAGACAATTGGAAACTTTATTGTTGTCCTGTGTAAATCCTTTAGCATGTTATTACAGGGGCAAAATTGCCTTGTCAATTCAAGCAGGACTACCTTATTTGTTGGGTACTTTGGTAGTCTGTATGGTGCTCCCTTGAATCCTTGCACCTTGAGATATGTGAACTTTGGGAATTGGATGAACCAATACCCATAGTTTTGCATAACATTGGTGGCTTCTACTGAGATCTCTTAAATAATCAATTTTTGCAAGACATTTATCCATAATATCTTTTCTAAATTTTATAGTTCTTCCCACATTAATAGTAGCCCAAGAGATATCTCTTCAAGGATCTTCTCTTTGATCAACACTACTGGCTCCAAATTTGCACATCATATCCACCCTTGGAAGAATTTCAGATTGATTTTCTAAATATTATTTGCATTCATCCTTTAGGGTTTCTATCTTTCCTTTAAATAAGTTAAAATTATTCAATGCTTTGACAACTTCTTCAATTATGTGACAACCTTGATCATAGATCTCCTTTATCCAATCTTGGGTTGTTCTTGCCACATGTTTCATTTTATCCAAATATTTGGATTCTTACTATGAAATAATAATGGGAGGGGTTATTGTGCCATTTTCTTGCTGGAGAGGAGCTACTAGATGCTTTATATATTTTTGTAGTTGAACAACTTGCTCCTTCAACTCCCTTTTTTTTATCTTTTTTCATCCTAGAGACAACTGAAAGAACTATATTTTGAACATCTTGAATCTCTTGATCCCTGGTAGTCTACCCAAGGTTGACAATAGTTATTTGATAATCCATAACTTGGAGCTCTCTATCATCATTTTCTTTTATAGGAGTTGCAATTTGGGTAATCGTAGACCCAATGACATCCTTTGTTATTAAGGATTGAATTCTAGGATTCTTCCTTCCTCTTGGCATATCTATCTTAGACATCACACTGGAGAAATCCAAGGGGGTAGGTTTTATTATAGGGTATCTTTGTTGAAATTTCACTGTCAACAACTCTGGGACCAAAGAATTATCTCTTATTATTTCCACCATCTATTGTTGTGAACAAATTTGGTGTTATACTTGTGAAGTGTCATTTATCTATCCATCACTAGACTTATTTGTTTGTACAATTGGAGCTTGTGAATCATCTTTATTTGAATCTCCCATGGGAGTAGCATCCACAACAATTGCTTGTGTAACCTTTTGTTCAATACTTGAACCCTAGTCCTTATTTAGTTGTTCTCCTTTGTCTTGAATACCTTAGAGAGTTACCTCCTTATTTTCTTGCAAATTAACAACCTTTTCCTATTTGGAGGCTCTTTTTAGGGTACCTTCTCAGTCACTCCTTCAAGGACTAATGCTTGAACTTCCTGTTGGCGAACTTAAATCTATTTATGTTGTATTGGTGGTTTTTAAGTATCGACCTTTTCCCTTAGTTGAAATTCGTGGTCCTCTAGTTCTTTTATCACCCTATCTATATTTTCTAAAGATGGTGGCTATAATAATACTTTAGGGAACTAGGTTAGGTGACCAATTCTACATTAGCTTGCTCCAAAATAGCCTTATTCAAGTTGGAAAAGAGTGATGAAGGTCACACTATGAAAGTAGTGGTAGTGGTGGATGTGGAGGAAATGGATGGGAATGGAATTTGAGAAGGGGATGGAGAAGGGAGAGTTTGTGAAATGGAAGGAGGGCAAATAGTGGATGGGGTGGTAGAAGAAGTGGATGTCGAACACACCAGGATACTAAGAGGGGGGTGAATCAGTATCTAAAAAAACTTCAACTTCTCCAGAGCAGATTAAAACTTAAGCATTATAGCATTAACATAAACATGAATGATCAACACAATGTACATCAACACATAACACCAAATATACGTGGAAAACCCAAGAAGGGAAAAACCACGGTGAAGATTAACTCACAATGTATTAAGATCAAAATAACAACTTTGTTTTAGGGCTACAACCCAAGGAAGCTACTATTCCCTGGAAACTTTGATTTAGGGTCACTCCCAAGGAAGCTACAACTCCCTGAAGACTTTGTTTTAAGGTCACTCCCAAGGAAGCAACTACTCCTTGAATTGAGAACAAACTCAAAAAAGATTATAGTATGACAATCCTTCTACTGTCTAAAAACTGACATTGAAGCTCACACCTTTGATGATCGTAATTTTGCTTATTCTGATGATTGAATCAATTAGGCACACTCGTCACTTTTCTCCTATCAAAGAAATGTCTTCAAGATGAATTAGGAGATCTTCTAACACTTCTTCTCTTTCTCCTTTAGTCAGACATCACAATGCATATGATTTTCATATTCCACTCTTCACACTCTCACATATTCATTTTCCCAATCATACTTCACCTAGACCAACTAGGTTTGCAATATATACATGACATTTCATTGATTACATTACAAGTCAACCAATACAATAATAATATTACATTTTACAAGTTGGCCAGTGATCACAACACATGAAACATGTATAGGGCAAGCCCTATAATGAACAACATGCTAATCTAGGAGAAAACACACACCTTGCGGATCCCAATACATGCTTAGTTAGGTCTTAAAAATCCTTCATAACATCATTCATCAAGGAACCGCATATGCACACATTGCTCATTTGAAATAGGACTGCCTTAAGTAGGAAGACATGAAATTTGAAGTATAACAGACATCGCCACTTGAACAACCTTGTGTAGTTCTAGAAACATACAAGATCTTCATGAAATTCTTCTAGATGAGTCTCCATGACTCATACAACACCTTTAGATACATTTCTAACTCTGTACAACAAATACATTGTGTCGTATACCTTAAAACATGCATACTGAGATCGAACAGCCATCTAGAACACATTGTAACACACTATCATTGAGAAACTAACTTTATGGAGCACTATAACACCTAAGACTGCAAAGATGCATGTAATACACTTCCATGAACATATCCACAAAACCACATAGGTAATTATTTTTTTCTATAGGAATGCAGAGCATTTCAGCAAGCTTTCAACATAACTTTTCTTAGACTGGAACTCTACCACTTATAACTTTCACTGTGGAAGGTGTAGAGACTTGAAACATTGGAAATAGCACCTTCACAAGTCATTGCATAGTGAATGTCTTCTTTAGAACCAACATTGTCTTCAAACTGTCAACTACAAAACACCCTTCTGGTAATCCAAACACCATGAAACTTGGAACATACATGTTTTGAAACTATATGAAGCTATCTTCCAATCTACAGAGGCATAACATCAAAAGCATGAAAATGTGGAGCAATCTCCCTGACTGTCTTCAAAGCAATCTTCCTATAGCAGAAACTTTCACCAACTTCTAGAGGCCAAAACCTTCATATAACAACATATACATCCTTGAGAACAACAAGAAGGATCAACAAACTTGCGATAGGCCATTAGCAACATATTTTCATCCTCAACACAAATTAATATATCATCATTCATCTTAGTGCTTCCAATTCCCATCTTAATTTTCATCATGAGAACATGACATCCAACCATGAACTGTATCTTCTCTGCTGGATAGGACATGACAACCATGACCTTCTAATTCCTATCTTAATATGTCTTCTCTACTATCATTGGATAAGACATGACATCCAACCATGAACTTCTAATTCCCATCTAAATATATCTTCTCTATTGTCATTGGATAAGACATGACATCCAACCATGAGCACCATCACACATCCATGACAGTGTTGACAATCATGACAACCAAATGCCAACAATCTCCCCCTTTGGCATTGATGGAAACACATATGTACACATTCTCCCCCTTTGAAATCAAGGACAAAGGGTAACTTCTTCTTTTTTAGGGCATAACTTCTTGCAATAAATAGACTCCCCCTATCATTAGAAACCACTACCTACTCCCCCTGAGAGGTAACCACCATTAGTCCAGGAAAAAGATATAATGTGAACCACTCCCTGTGGATAGATGCACCACTATGCATCTAGCAATAAGGAGGGCAATTACCCTAACCTCCGCTGGAGATCCTCAAAAGTGTCCTTTGCAAGAGCCTTTGTGAAAATATCTACAATCTGATCCTTTGTTGGAACATATTCCAACTTTACTTCCTTATCTGCAACCTTCTTTCTCAAAAGTGGTACCTGGTTGCTATATGCTTGGTTCTAGAGTGCATCACTAGATTCTTGGAAATATTTATAGCACTTTTATTATCACACAAAATAGGAATAGGCCCATCATATAGTACCTTCATATCCTTCAGGGTTTGTTTCATCCATAATACTTGTGTACAACATAATGCTGCTACAATATACTCTGCCTCTGCAGTTGATAATGACACTGAATCTTGCTTCTTGCTCTGCCATGAAATCAATCTTCTTCCTAAAAAGAAAGCACCACCACTTGTACATCTTCTATCATCAACACAACCAACCCAATCAACATTAGTATAGGCACTCAGATCAAATTCATTACCTCTTGGATACCATAAGCCATAATCCAGAGTTCCTTTCAAGTATCTGAATATTCTTTTCACTACCTTCTCATGTGTTTCCTTGGGATTGGCTTGATATCTAGCATCCACACATACTACATGCATAATATCAGGTCTAGAAGTAGTTAGGTACAACAATCCTCCAATCATAGATCTATAGGTAGTCAGATCCACCTCTGGAGGCTCATCATCCTTGGTCAAGTGACATCCAGTGACCATGGGAGTACTCACTGGTTTTGAATCCTCCATACCAAACTTATTTAACATCTCTTTAACATACTTAGCTTGAGAAATAAAGATACCATCATCTAGTTGAGTAATTTGAAGTCCAAGGAAGAAAGACATCTCACCAATCATAGACATTTCAAACTCATTTTGCATCTCCTCTGCAAACCTCGTACACATATCATCATCTCCACCAAAGATGATGTCATCAACATATACTGCAACTATCAATATCATATCTCCTTCTTCCTTGATGTAAAGATTGCTATCTGTAGTACCTTTCTTGAAGCCTTGCTAAAGTAAGTACTTATCCAACCTAGCATACCAAGCCCTAGGTGCTTGCTTGAGACCATACAAAGCCTTTTTGAGTCTGCAAACAATGTCAGGATCTTCTGATATTTGGAAACCATCTAGTTGCTCAATGTAAACCTCTTCCTCTAGATCACCATTCAAAAAGGTTGACTTCACATCCATCTGATATACCTTGAAGTTCTTATGAGCAACAAGTGCAAGGAATATTCTGATTGCCTCCATCCTGGCTACCGAAGCAAAAGTATCCTCAAAATCAATGCCTTCAACTTGAGAGTAGCCCTTACATACCAATCTTGCTTTGTTCCTTACAAATTCACCTTCTTCATTCAGCCTGTTCTGAAACACCCACTTTGTTCCTATCACATTCTTATTGGCTGGTCTAGGAACCAATTCCCATGTCTGATTCTTCTCTATCTAATCCAATTCTTCTTCCATTTCCTTTATCCATCCCTCATCTTTGCTAGCACCAGCAAAGGTTTTGGGTTCTACCTTTGATAATAAACACAAGTTTACTTACACATATTCTTTTGTAAAACTTCTCCTAGTCAACACACCTTTATTCTTGTCCCCAATGATTTGATCTGTTGAATGGTTCTTTTGAACATACTTTGTTGGGGTCTTGGGCATCTGCTTTGGTTCTTATTCCTTTTCTTCTTTCTCTTCTTCTATATCTTCAATGTATAGAAAGATATCAAATCTGGAGTCCTCTAATTCTTGTGAGATCTGATACAAGTCTTCATCTACCTTGACATTTATGCTTTCAACCATCTTTCCTAATCTCTTTTTGTAGCATCTATAGGCCTTGCTTCTAGTTGAGTAACCAAGAAAGATCCCTTCATCACTTCTTGAATCAAACTTCCCTAGGTCTTCTTCATCTCTTCTGATATAGCATTTGTTGCCAAAGATCCTGAAGTATCTGATAGTAGGAGGTCTTTCATACCATAGCTCATAAGGGGTCTTGGTGCTATTGACCCTTAACTGTACTATGTTAGTCAGATAGACAGCAGTGTGAACTACTTCCTTCTAGTAAATCTCAAGCAGATCTACATCCTTCAACATTGCCCTAGCCATCTCTTGCACAATCCTATTCTTCCTTTCCACTACCCCATTTTACTGAGGGGTCCTAGGAGCTGACAGATGTCTCCTAATACCATGATCTTCACAAAACTTATCAAATTCATTTGAAGTGAACTCACCTCCTCTATCACGCCTTAAACATTTGATCTTAGTATCCATTTCATTCTCAACCATAGCTTTGAAAACCTTGAACTTATCAAAGGCATCTGATTTTTCTCTTAAAAAAGTAACCCAAGTCATTCTAGAATAATCATCAATAAGTAACATGAAATACCTTTTACCTTGTTGACTCTTTACTCTTGTAGGACCACAAAGTATAGTATGGATCAGCTCCAATGGAATTGAAGAAGAGTACTCCTTACTTTTGAAACTTGTCTTTGTATGCTTTCCCATTTGACATTCTTTGCATACTGTGTTTGCAGGCTTGGTTATCTTGGGCATATCTCTCACCGCATGAATAGAGCTGATCTTTACCATATTGTCAAAGTTGGTGTCACCCATTTGCTTGTGGCATAGCCAACACTCACTAGATTGAGCCAATAAGCATGTTCTTCCATTTACCTCCTTCAGATGATAGATGTCACCATATGACTTGATGCCTTCTGTAACTAGTTTTTCAAACCCCACCTTCCTAATTTCATAATCTTTGGCATGAAAGGTAATATTGTATCCTTTACTACACATCTGACTGACACTGAGAAGATTATGTTTTAGTCATTTGACATAAATAACATCCTCATTCATGTTCTTCCCATCAATAGTTATAGCACCCTTTCCACATATTTGTGCTAACTCATTACCACCGAACTTGACAGCTCCACCATTCCACTTCTCAAGGCTGATAAACTTATCCTTGTCACCAGTCATCTGATTAGAACAACCACTATCAATTACCCAAGCTTTGGCTTCTTCTCTTGCATGAAAAGAAGTCCATACCACCATTGATCTATCATTATTTTGGTCATATTGCAAGGTATCAGTCTCTTCACATTTTTCAATATCATTCTTTTTCTTACCAATATTCAAGGCCCATGAAGAGTGTTTCATCATTTGAATCATCATGATCCTCATCTTATGAAGAACAATTGCCCTCTATGGAATACAAACTTCTTTTGAACTTGCCTCTCTTGTTACTACCCCTTGAATCTTTGAAAGGACATTTAGAAGAAAAATGACCAATCTTTCCACAACTGAAAGATTTGAAGGGTAACTTACCTCTGTATTTGCCTATGCCTTTCTTCAGTGTTCTTACAAAGTTTGCTTCTATCTCATCAAGGTCATCATTTTGATTAGTTGCTTCATCTTCTATTTTCTTACTTGCTTTGAATATTACTTCCTCCTTTGGAGCACCTTTGTCAAATTCTCTCATTTCAAAGGTTGTGAGAGAGCCAAATAATTGATCTATTGTGTATTTATCCAAATCCTAAAATTCCTTAATGGTAGACACTTTATGACTATAAGATTTAGGAAGAGATCTCAAGACCTTCTTCACAATCTCATCTTATTTTGCTTCTCCACCAAGACCTCTAATGCCATTGACCATCTCATCCACTCGGATCAAGTAACAAGCAATGTCTTCATCTTCTGTCATCCTCAAGGTTTCAAATTTGCTCTTGAAAATTTACATCTTGGCTTGTTTCACTTTACTATCTCCTTCATAAATACTTTCAAGTGTGTTCCAGACATACTGAGTAGATGTACAACTCATTATCTTCACAAGTTTAGAATTAGCTAGTCCACTCATGATAGAACTCTTTGCTAAGGCATTGTTCTCATACAACTTAATCTCATTTGCATCCTTAGGTTCACTACCGGGAGTAGTGTAGCCCTTCTTGACTGATTGCCAGATGTTATACCCTAAAGAGGTTAGATAGTTTTCCATCCTTAGCTTCCAAAAGGAATAATTCATCCCATTAAACATGGGTACCTTGAGAGAACCATTTTGAGCCATCCTGGACCTTCCTCAAGTGGTTAAGCTTCTTCTGAGTAACTTGGCTTTGATACCAATTATGGAACACACCAAGATACTAAGAGGGGGGTGAATCAGTATCTAAACAAACTTCAACTTCTCTAGAATAGATTAAAACTTAAGCATTACAACATTAACATAAACATGAAAGATCAACATAATTCACATTGACACATAACACCAGGTATATGTGGAAAACCCAAGAAGGAAAAAACCACGGTGAGGATTAACTCACAATATATTAAGCTCAAAATAACAACTTTGTTTTGGGGATACAACCCAAGGAAGCTACTACTCCCTGAAAAATTTGATTTAGGGTCACTCGCAAGGAAGCTACAACTCCCTAAAGACTTTGTTTTAGGGTCACTCCCAAGGAAGCAACTACTCCCTGAATTGAGAACAAACTCAAAAAAGATTACAGTATGACAGTCCTTCTACTGTCTGAAAACTGACATTGAAGCTCACACCTTTTATGATTGCAATTTTGCTTCTTTTGATGATTGAATCAATTAGGCACACTCTTCACTTTGCTCTTGTCACAAAAATGTCTTCAAGATGAATCAGGACAGCTTCTAACACTTATGCTCTTTCTCCTTCAGTCGGACATCACAATGCATATGATTTTCATATTCTTCTCTTCACACTCTCACATATTCATTTTCCCAATCATACTTCATCTAGACCAGCTAGGTTTAGAATATATACATGGCATTCCATTGATTACATTACAATTTGGTCAATATAATAAGAATATTACATTTTACAAGTCAGCCAATGATCACAACATATGAAACATGCATAGGGCAAGCCCTATCATGAACTACACGCTACTCTAGGAGAAAACACACACCTTGCGGATCCCAATACATGCTTAGTTAGGTCCTAAACATCCTTCACAACATCATTCATCAAGGAATCACCTCCGCACATATTGCTCATTTGAAATAAGATGACCTTAAGCAGGAAGACATGAAATTTAAAGTATAACAGATACCACCACTTGAAAAACTGTGTACGGTATTGGAAACATATAAGATCTCCATGAAATTCTTCCAGATGAGTCTTCATGACTCATACAACACCTTCAGATACACTTCTAACTCTGCACAACAAATACATTGTGTCGCATTCCTTAAAACATGCATATTGAGATCAAACAACCATCTAGAACACATTGTAACACACTATCATTGAGAAACTAACTTTGTGGAGCACTAGAACACCTGAGACTGCAAATATGCATGTAATACACTTCCTTGAACATGTCCACAAAACCACATAGGCAATTCTTTTCTTTTGGAGGAATGCAGAGCATTTCAACAAGCTTTCCACACAACTTTTCTCAGACTGGAACTCTATCACTTATAACTTTCACTGTGGAAGGTGTAGAGACTTGAAACTTTGGAAATAGCACCTTCACAAGTCATTGAGATTAACTTCTAAACCACAAGACATAATCTTTAAACATGGAGGAATGCAGAGCCAAACATTACTACATAGTGAATGTCTTCTTGTTGGTTGAACATTTTGTTATCAGCTAACTAAGAACAAAATGGTTATATCAACCACAATACATTGAGATTGAATCTCTCCTGTCAGAAAGGGGAGGCTCCCTTCTTACTGCTAACTAAATCAACTAGTAATTAAACTATGCTTATGTACACTACAACTATCCATAGGGGTGTCTCCATTAGCATATTCTCTTCTTTTAGAATAAGGGAAACAAATTACAATAATGACCTTGATGTTCACAAGTAATAAACTAAATAACACTAGTTGGAGCAATAATAACTGATACCCAATTCTATTAGACATAGGAATAACAAGAATGATACCATCAAATGATAGCAAATAGAAAATCCACAAAAGCCCAAAGTCTTCTACCACTTTCCACGATAGTTCCAAAGATAACAAAATACTATATGTTGTAGCCCAAAGTCTCTCAATGCATATCACAGTAAAATAGCACGAACAACAGCAATAACTTCCAACTCAAAGACTACAAATTTTTCCCCAAAATATGATTCCAAAAAGTAACAAGTGCAATAAGTTGTAGCTCAAAGTCTATCAACTAACAATACTGTAGATCCACAAGAATGTAGCTAACAATTGCAGCACAAAGTCTACAAGTTCTTGACCAAATTCATACACAAAACATATAGCTCCAAATGCAATATGATAACACAAAATTTATCAATATCAAATCTGATTTTCCCTTCAATATGAAAATATACATCACTCATAAACCAACTTCAAGATAATATGACAAGAGAGACATAAGAACACTCTTACATACAACAAATGTGCTCCAAAACAAAGGTTGGAGAAAATTTGCTTCTTTTATTGATCAATTTTTGATATGCACATTCAACACAAAGATTCAAGTATGCTTCTCAAAATGGGCAGTGTTTTGCTTCAAAAGATTAAAGGTCCTTTGTACAAAAGAACTCCCTCATATATATAGAGGAGAGTTGAGAGCTAATCTAGGAAAAGTAAACCTAAATTTGACTTATTCAACAAAAGAGTCCACATTGATTTAGGACTTCTCTATTTTACATGTAATTACATTTTTGAAAATGACATGTAAAATATCCATAACTAATTACATAAAGCATAAAAATACTAAAATTTTAAACAAGGCACATTTAGCATTTCCCACCGTCCTTCTCCATAAAATATTCATACTTCTTCATGATTTCTTGAACTTCATTATTATTCAGTCCTGAAGTATGTTTGGAGATAGCAAGGACTCTTGTGATTCAATCCTTAACAATGTTACATGATTTCTCATGCCTTCCCAAAAACACCTTGAGGTTCTCCAAAGTTAACTGAATATCTGCCAACTTGTCTATTGAAGCCAATGAAAAGGCTTGATCTTCAAACTCTCTCTAGATCATGTTGGTAAATTCCTAGACCATTGCATCTGAAGAAACAAATTTTTTATTATCATCATGTAACTTACAAGGAAGATCTTCAACCTTGTTGACAAAATTCAAATAATTGTCTTTGCTGACCTCTCAAGCACTTTGCAAGTCTTTGATCAATTCTTTGATGACGCTCACTTTGTGTATCATGGTTTCTTTAACCTCTACAAATATTTCCTTGTTGGGAATGATCCCAATTTCCACTAATGCACCCAACTTAAGCTTCTTCATCTTGGTCCAAGCTTGCAAACTATTTTCCATATCTCGCTATTCTTCAGAGAAAGTATTAGCAACTTTGTTTAATTCTGATCTTATACTTTCCATCTTTTCCATTCTCTCCATGGAGGTTCTTAATAACTATGAACCTTGTTCAATCATTCGGTCTCAGAACTCACTGACTACCCTGCCTCTTGTATGCACCTTTTCTACCTTATGAATAACTAGATTCTCAACACTTATGGCCACAGCTTTAACTAACTCTGAAGATAGAGTAATCTTCTGGAGTAGGGAAGTTAATTATTCTATCTTGGCTTTATATTGATCCTTCACCTTTTTTACTTCATCAAATTTCTCAATAAGAGAATTCAATGTAGATTGAGCATCTGCCTTAGCACTTTCATGAGTTATCTTCCCTAACTCAACTCTTGTGATTGAATGATCAGAGATGTCCACTTCTATAGTTTTATCAGGACGAGGCTGAGCTACTTCTACATACCTATAACCTTCTTTATCAAACAACGTAGAAAGAGTCTTTGGCTTTTTCTTAGTTTTTTCCTTCGCAGGTGCCAATTGCTCAAAATCAAAGTCATCTGGAGATACGGCTTGCTTCTTCCTCTTAGGTGTCTAAGATGAAAGCCAAGGGGGAAGTGTAGATGAACTTCTTTCTCGACTGGCAGCCATAGTAGGGGCTGCACACACAAAAGTTGGTGTCACAATGGGTGGAGTGTTAGTCAAAACAGCTCCAGGAATATTCACACTTGAAACTTGGAAAGACTCGGTCATAAGTTGCTCTAAGTTTGATTGAGAATTTATGTCAAAAGAAGGTGATGACAAACTTTGAAAAGATGGAGAATAACCAAAAACAGTTTCCAAACCATGTTTAGGACTATCAAAAATTGACTTAGAAGAAGGGGATGAATGGATGGATTGAATTGACCTGGTGGAAGGAATATGAATTGTGTCAACAAAAATGACCATGATAGTAGGAGTGATAGTAGAAGAATAAATAGGTGGTTCCTCTAAAATGTTCACATGAGGAGACATTTCTGATTCCTCATGTTGTCTTTCCTCTTCTTGCCTTTCATCCTGAACAATTTCCTCTTGCCCTTTAGTAGATGTCTCTTCTGTAGTTGCTTTAGCCTTTCCACCTTTTGTAACAAACTTGATCTTTGGATTGGCAGTTTTACTGGAACTAGGCACATCACTCTTGTTCTTTGTTCTCATCTCAGATTTCTTACCTGTAGGATCTTGAGACTCTTCTTCTAATCTAGTTACAAAGCATTTCAAATTAATCTCCTTTTCCTCTAACCATACATTTGTGTTAGCAAGGATTGGTTCAAACCTTACTCTGATGGAAATTACCTCTTTCTTTGACCACTAGATTGTTGGTAGAGGAGATTCTGCAACATTGTTCCTCTCATAAGCAGGATCTAGGATGTCACCATCATCTTTCATGCCTTCAGGAATATCTTCTAAATCAAGTTCTTTAATCTACTTCAAGGTCAACCAACAGTAATCTAGTTTTCTTATCTCCTCCTCGGTCCTACAATCTGCCCACACATCTTCAATTCTGTATTCGTGAGTTAGAGATCTCTTGATTCTATCTTTCACTCCCTGGTAATCAAAATTAGGTCTTCTCTTGTAGGTCTTCATGGTGACCCATTGCATCTCAGATTCTACATCCTTAGCTTTTGGGGATGTCGAGATAGAATACCTGGCAATTGTGAGGGGAAACTTGAAACCTATCTTGAGAGATTCCATTTGTTTGATATGAACTACTATTATCTATCTACATAGCTCCATTAAAACAATTTTTTCACTAGGGTACCTTGGGAGCATGTATGGATATCCCATGAAACAACCAACTCTCAAATAGGTGAATGTAGGAAACTGTAGATACAAATAACCATATTTGTTTACCATGGACCATGCCTTATCAGAAACCCTTTTCTTTTCCAATTCAGGATCAAACATACACAAGAAAGGAGCAAAGAAAGCATCATTAACTCTTATAAAATGATGAATACCACCATCAAGAGTTATCTGAGGATAGTATTAGTATACAGGAATTAACCTCCTATCCCCTTCTGATGTTAACCTAGGAAAATTCCTCATTGTAGCAACAACATATACAAGATATGATGTCATGTAGAACTTTAGTGAATTATGTACCTTTGTTAGTTGATCATGAATTGCATCACTAATATGTAGTCCCCAAAAGATATGTTGTTTCTTCCCCATTATAATTTTGATGTATAAATACATCCAATCATGAAAGGTAGATGAAGTAGGCAAACCTCTCACTCTACTAAGAAGGGTGATCAAATCACTTACTTCTTCTATGAAGTCACTGCGTGGAAAGCTCTTAGGCCATCTTGAAATATTTGGCCTTGGGTTTTTCAACCACCTACTGTTAATCACCTTCTTAGCAGTATCTGGATCTTTCTCGTATTCTTCTTGTGCATAGTTAAAAGTGATACTGCATATGTTTCAATATAAGGACACAAGAAAGCTTTGTCAAGAAATTCTGCATCTAGCATCATAACCACATTTCCATTAGAGTCCCTGACACTCTGGTTATTCCTATTGTAATGTGCTGCAACTTGGAGAACAAATTCAGGATTATGTGCAGCCATATGAAATGCAACTACCATTTGAATATGGCTCTCAAGTATACACTTCATGCAATTACTCAGTGGTTGTTGTTGGATCCTTTCCACAAATTTGGACATATCAACATGCCCAATTTCAGTATCCTTTATCTCATCAATGTTTGAGGTCATTGAGGTCACTGGAAAAATTCCTTGATATTTGTACTTCATTACTTTTGCCTTGCTCGAAGAAGAATATGACATCTGAAGAGCAACTGACAAGTGATTGTATCCTTGTTGGAATGTGGATGTGAAAATCTTGAAATATGTGCACAAGAAGCTGTAATGCAAAGTTCAGGGTTTTGCAGTGTTAGAAAAACTTGCATGATTGGAAATTGCAGTGGTGAGGGAATTCTAAGAAATTGTATGAGCTTGGAGGGCTTAGGCATGATGAAGGTGAAAAATGGAGCGAAAGCGAGCAATTGGGCAAAATGGAAAGATTTCCCAGTGTTAGTGAAATTTTGCATGATGGGTGTAAGGTCACTGAAATTTAGCGCATCTGCAGGATGAAAGGTTTGCATTGTGTAACTACACTAAAAATAATGCTTTTGCATGATGAAATGTTGGCAGTATAATGAGTTGCAAAGTCACTAAATTTTGTCGACTTTGCAAGTGAGCAAACTTAGCAAAGTGTTGCAAGGTCGGCAAAATTTGCTGACTTTGCAAATGAAACAAACTCGCAATGTAGGGTCAGAAAATTTTGTCAACTCTACAAAGGAGGTGATCCTTAAAAAGTGCAAGGTCGATGAATTTCATTGATCTTGCAAGGGAAGTAAAATTCATGTAAAAATGTTCAAGGCTTTCAAACCTTCACATAAAACCTTGGGTGTAAGGTCAGTGAATTTCACCGACCCTACATGGGTAAGCCGACCTAAGTTTAAGTGAAATTAGGGAAAAACTTCAAGTGCTACTTTTAAGCACTTCATATGCAAAGGTAGTAAAAAATGATAACATCGCATAAAAGGGGACGGACTTTAAAAATGTATGATTTTCAACACATCGGCGATGAAAACCACTGATCGATAGGTAGGATTTAGCAGTTTAGAGGTTGCTCAGTCAATGAAAACACTGAAGTCTCATGAGAGGTCAACACAATAGTTTTGAAACTCAAGAGACTCTCTATATGGAATGTGGGGTTAACATACAAACCAGCAAATTACGAAACGAGAGTTTAGAGGTTTTTAAACTAAGGTTTGGTTTATTGGATGGTGGAAATAAAACCTAGATTACAAGATTTAAACAGTCATAAACCCTAGTTTCTACAAACCTTAAAACCAAACAGATTGATCCAAAATTCAAAGAAAGATGGAAATCACACAAACACTAATAATTTAAAATGTGAAACAAAATGAAGAAAAGCGAAGGAAAAGAACATACCTGGCATCAAAGGTGAACAATGGAAAAAACCCTAGTCTAAAAAAGTCTTGCCAAATCGACTCAAAAGTTGTTCGAATGCACAAAGGAATGGAAGGGTGTCAAGCAAAATTATAAAAATAAAATGGAACAAAATGGATTAAAAATCCCCCCATATCTTAATTAAGATCCTCATTTATTGTCAACTCGTGCGAACTGGGAGTTAGTGAGTTAGTGGAATTTTAATGCCAATTCAAAGTAAATGAATGATATGCAAGGTCGCTAAATTTTAGTGACCTTGCAATTTTACTTTTGCATTAGGCATGCAGGGGTGCTGAAATTCAATGCTCCTACATGAGTGAAAAATTTCCTAACTCTGAAAATGAAATTTTACTTGGTTTATTTTACAAATTTTGACGAACCAAAAAGGTTAATGCTCGGAATGACGTTCCAAGGCTAGGAGACCACACATGAGGGTAAATGTGATTCACCTTGTTTTGCATGCTTAGATTGTGTGGACTACAAAATGGACAAGTTTTGTAGGAGTTATCCCATGAATTGAGTGCAACTGAAGTTAAGGATAACACTTATTTGGAACAAACACTGTCTTCAAGCTGTCAACTGTAAAACACCATTCCGGTAATCCAAACATCATGAAACTTGGAACATACATGCTTTGACACTATATGAAGCTATCTTCCAATCCAAGGAGGCACAACATCAAAAGCATGAAAATGCAGAGCAATCTCCCAGACAGTCTTCAAAGTAGTCTTCCTATAGTAGAAACTTTCACCAACTTTCGGAGGCCAAAACCTTCATATAACAACATATACATCCTTGAGAACAACAAGAAGGATCAAAAAACATGTCATAGGCCATCAACAACATCTTTTCATCCTCTGCACAACTTAATATATCATCATTCATCTTAGTGCTTCCAATTCCCATCTTAATGTTTCATCATGAGAACATGACATCCAACCATGAACTGTATCTTCTCTGCTGGATAGGACATGAAAACCATGAACTTCTAATTCCCATATTAATATATCTTCTCTGCTGTCATTGGATAAGACATGACATCCAACCATGAGCTTCTAATTCCCATCTTAATATATCTTCTCTACTGTCATTGGATAAGACATGATATCCAACCATGAGCACCATCACACATCCATGATAGTGTTGACATCAATGACAACCAAATGCCAATAGTGGATATATAAGTAGAGGTTGTAGGAAAGGTAGATACTACTATTGATGTTTGAAAAGGAACATTAGCTCAAATTTGTTGTAGTAGAGAAGAATATGGTTTAATGATGGATAGAGGAGTCATAGGAGTGGGATGAACTATGGATATTGGGATGGAAAATTGAATGGGAGAGGAGGAAACATGATTTTAGGAAATGGGAGAAGGTGGAGGTTGAGGTAGAGGAAATGGAGAACTACCTTGAAGAATAGAAACTCCCTCACCTATGTCTACAGAGACCACGTCTTTTATTTTTTGTCTTCCTTCTTTTCAGCTAAGGCTCAGGGTCTTCTTCCAACTCACTCACTTCTGTATATTTATTTCTTTTATATACCCACTGTGTAGGAGGATGCTTCTTAGTTATTTTTGGCCTTAGGTACAGTGGCAACCCTTTTTCCTTTAGCTAAATACTTTTAGGTGGAGGTAATTATTCTTTTCCTTTATTTCAATTTTAATTTATTTTCCTTTTCTCTTTGTAGCTTTATTTCAATTTCTTTTCCTTTTCCCTTTGTAGCTTCATCCTCTTTCTCTTTCCCCTTTTCTTCCAAGGCCTACACTTCAGTTTTGTTCTTTCTTATCTTCTTAAGCTTCTCCTTGGTGAAGGTCAATTGCACTCCTTGTTCATCCAACTCTACAATTTTATTAACAAGCCATATTTTGTTGTATCTGAACACATCCCTCATAGTTTCATCCAAAGATGTAACTTCCTTAGACCAATTAGGAGGAGGAATAGGATCATTGAATACCTAATCCACTTCATATTTAACTTGCAACACTTTTCCATCATCTAACACTTGGTCAAGAACTAGATATATTGTATAATTTCATATCAAAAGAATTAATTCGACAATATCCTCTTCTCCTGACTTCATGCTCATTAGCATGGTCCTTACAGAAATCCTCTAGATGAGGTACATGTTGGAATTTTTTGCCTATTAAATGCTCTATTTTACACAAGGGTCAAAATTTGGTCTGATATTGTAGAATACAAGTTGAAGCTTTGAATTTATGTATCTTATTCTATTGCTATACGGAAAGATGGGCATGCATACATACCATCTCCAAAAATAATGGGACATTACACTCCTTCCCTGTACTTATCAAGAAGTAATTGATTTGACTCACAAATCTTCCTTGTTAGTTTCAATAAAATGATCTTGTCAATTGAGCACTTTGGTAGTTTGTATGTAGGACTAGTGAATCCTTCAATTCTGATATATGAGAACTTGGGAAAATAGATAAACTAACTCTCATACTTCTTGACTAATTTTGTAGCATCCATTGATATACTCTTGTTCAAATCCTTGTCCAAGAGTCTAGTAATACACATGATGAAAGCATCATTAACCCTCTTATAATGTCTCAAGGACTATGCCATTTGTAATTGAGGATAACAATCATATATACCTTAAACTATCATGGACTTGTTCTTATATCTTCTCTCCTTGCCAAACAAGGATAATACACATATCTAGCCATGTAAACTAGATAAGATGTCATGAAAAACCTCCTAGAAACCTAAACCTTAGTCAATTGAGCATGTAAGTTATCACTAATTAGTTGGGCCCAATGTATCATCTCTACATTCCGTAACACCTCATGAAAGAACTTGAACATCCATGGGTAAAAAGTGTAAGTTGAAGGAAAAATCATAGATTTTCTTACCATGGTTATCATATCACTTACTTTAGTGGTGAAATCAGTCCTAGAGGGTGTCTTTAGAATCTTTGATGTAGCACCTTTTAGTGTCTTCATCCATCTAGAGTTAATACTTATCTTACAATTATCAGGTCCCTGGTTGTAAAATGCTCTCCCTAGATCTTCATTAAGGTTAACCATGATTGGATTGTAAGGGATGTTGAATACCTCTTCAATAGCTTGAGTAGAGAGATCAACCAATATTGTATTATCACCAATTATTAGTCTCCTTAAGCCTAGATGGTAATGGTTAGCACACTCTATCACCAATTTAGGACATTATGTAGAAGTAGGAAACTCTGTTGCTTGACCCATCCCATTATTTACCATCCTTTTAGCTCTTTTGGTGTAATTTTATTCATACATTCTTTCTTTGAATTCCTCTAGATCTTCATGTCCAAGATCTATGTCTGAAATCTCTTCCCAAGTTGAATTGATCTTCGAGGCAAGCAACTCCTTTAAATTCATACCTCATCTTCTTAGCTCAAGACATTTGCCCTACAAAACCAAGGACACAATAAGATCCCTTTTAAAAGTTCAAGTAATATTCATTTTTACACATTTTAAAGATTTGTGGGTTCTTCTTGTGGACTCAGATGTTAAATCTTACAAAAGAAATCCATTGATTTAATAAAATTCTATCTAGAACAAATTGCAAGAAATCATAATAGAAGTAGACTAAAATGTATTGGTTTAAAACATCCTGTAACAATATAAAACTCCACAATCTTACCTTATGAATATTTCCATTAATATAGAAGTCTCAAATAATATGCAAGAATATAAGTGGATGCAAGATCTAAAGCTTCTTTGCAATATCCTATAGCTAGGCGAAAGTCTACAATTTACTTTCATTTCAAATTGATTAAAATCTTGTAGAGATTTAATACATAACTGCATGTTTTAACTTGAGTGTATGATGTCCTATTAACTGTTGCATTGTAAATTATGCTTGCACACAATTCCATGCTCTACTTGGCTCTTGCTTTAGCATTCCCTTCTCTCTAACCCCTATGTTGACCTCTTTCTTCTTACCTAAACCTGAAACTACAAAAGTGCCCTAATCCTATATCCCAAGCAATCTTGACCTTTTAAGACTTGAAGTTACTTGGACTAGAGTGCTAGGCATGGACATTTACACCAAGCATTGGCATTCTAATAGTGTCTTCCAGTTTGTCAACTCATTTCAGAAGGTGTGTTTTTTTCTTGCGTGGCATTCTATCTTTTTCTGCATGCCTATCCACACCCAAATGGATCTTTTCCCAACTTTTTATCTCCATTCCTCTTCCATAAAAACCCTCTCACTTTGCCTCTCAAATGATCACGAATTCTTATAGCCAAGCTCTACCAAATTGTTTACTCAAGCTCACACTACTTGCGCCATTATATTTGCATGTTAGCTATTTATTGTAGGTTATCACTCTCAAGTGATTAGCTTTGATCTCTATTGAATACTCACACGTGATTTCCATCCTCAAAGAATAGAACCCTCTTGTTCTCCAACATGATAACTATCCAGTGAAACTCTTGTAACCATCCTCTCACATATTGCTTTCATTTCATTTAGATTAATGTTGGTCTTTATGATTTGAAGTATTTATTATTTATCTCAATATATATTATTTGTCACTGCTTGCCCCTATTCTACTCACATATAGAATACAAGAGCACACATTGTTTATTGTATATATATATATATATATATATATATATATATATATATATATATATATATATATTCATCTAGCTGTCGTTGAGGTAGAAATACCAAAAATGGGGTTTGAACGAGGCAAAGCTCTGTTAGTGCCTGAATTGACTGGCAGTTTTTTGAGCAATTTTCATGCAGGCACTTTCCCTAAGTATCCAAAAAATGTTCTAAGTGTTGGACCTCCTCAGCATTTTTCAGCTGCATCATCATATTTTCTTTGAAGAGGAGGTCATCATCATCATCTTGTCTTCGATGATGGTCTGCATCATCATGTTCTCTGTCGACCGGTTTCTCATCAGGATCATCATGTTTCAATATCGGGTGATGTCTGGATATCATCCTGATCCTGCTGATGAGCTACAGTGCACCCTGATTAGCTTGCAGGGGTGATTTTTCAAGTATCCGGTGATCTTCCAATTATCACCGTGCCCAAACATGATGATGATGTTGCCCCGATATTCTGAAGGGGTTATTCTTTGAGTTGTTCGACCTGACTTGTTCTTTCTTAAGGGTCGTCATCATCATCATCATATTTCCAGTTATCACCATGTTGCTTGCGGGGGGCATCATATTTTCTGCCTTCATGATATTTCGCCAGGGTGATATCTTTATCATCGGGTGATCTTGGTTATGATCATCCTGATGATGTTGTTGAAGAGTTCTAAGTGTGACCTGATATTCACTGGGGTCATCATATTTTGAACGTCAGGATGATCTTAGTCAATATCATCCTGATGATGTTGTATCACTTCATGTTCGTTGTTTTATCATCCTGATGATGCTGACGTCATTCTTATGACAGGGTGATATCTATTTCTCTGCCTATCTAAATCATGATATTTCCGAAGGAGGGGGTGATATTTTCATTTTTGAATATCACCCGGATGTATGTTTGTTCCAGCGTCATGATGATGCTGATATCAAGGAGATATCCGCCTGCCGGCTTCGTGCATTATCTAGTGGGGGGTGATCTTTTCAAGCATCATCATATTCATCTATCACCCCGATCTTATAGTGGAGCTACAGTGCAACCTGATATTCGTGCATCAGGATGATATTTCCAAATATCCGGTTATCTTCCGAATATCATCCTGATGTTGATATGATGATGACGTCATCAAGGTCCGGGGGGGTCATATTTCTAACACTGATCATCTTGTGGAGATCCCCCGATATTTGCAAATATGATGATGACGTCATCCGGATATGAGGAGGTGCGCAGTAGGCAGATATGATGATGACGTCAGCAGGATATGATGATGACATCATCAGGATGTTCATCGGCCAGACTTTTGGTATGGGCTCAGCAGGAGGATGTTCCTCCGATGGATCAGGTTGTGCCGATGAGGGCAATTATCATGCAGGTTATATTGCGATATGATGCTGACGTCAGGGTGATTTTTCAAGCAACAGGATATCATGCTGCTGGATGATGATGATGATGAAGTCTTATACTAGTGTCGTCAGGAGCAAAAGCACCGACATGATATATGCTCATGACCTAGTATATAAAGTGTTAAAGAGGTTGCTGCGGGGTGCATGTGGGATAATTGATATCCTGCATTTTCAAATATCATGATGATGAATCTCGGTGGGAAATGGTTGCGATGCAGAATTGACGTTTTCCCGAGGCCGCGGGTTGGTGCGCCAGTAATGGCGAAGGTTGCAGAGGTATGGGCGGATCTGGTACCCGATTGAAGGTGTACATCAGCGGACAGTGGCGCAGGGCTCGAGATATCTTCCTGTCTCCTCCCCTACCTGCTGCATTCATGTTTGGGCGCCAATCTGGTAATGCATTGAGCGCCATTTTGCTGATACTGTGTATCTGGCGGGATTTTTGGTCAACCATGTAATTAATTGCTGTGGTACACTACCTGGCTGTTATAAGCAGGAAGTGTGACTCATTTGTGGTTGTTGAAAGTTGAAGATTTTTGGCTCTGTAATTCAAAACAAGCTGATCTGGTTGCTCTGTATAGCTTAACTTGTGAGTTTATGTATCTCCTATTGTACGATTTGGCATGAATCCACTGATTTCATGGTTAATATTATATGAGTAATGCTATCTTAGCATGTGTTGTGTTAATTCTGTCTCCAGTATTGCATGTATTCTTCTTCTGAATCTGGATATTTGGGTAATGTTTAGATTCTAGAGCATAGAATTCCTATGTTGAATGTCTGATCTTTCAACTTCTGCTCAAGGGGTAGATTAAACTGTTTTCAGGTTGAACATTGGGAAGGGTATACTGCAGTAGGGATGCCATAAGTAGAGATAACTTAACACTCTTTATTGGGAGATATCTGTAAGGCAGATATCATGTGTATCCCCCTGAAATCTAGTTTTAGCTATTCATGCTGATCATTCACAGGTGTATGTCTACCGACTCCAAGCCCTGGATAGGCACCAACCTAGCTCTGTGTTGAGGTTATACACCATGTCCAGCTTTGCATCCAAAATTCAAACTAAACCATTTCATACTTCCACCTGTTAGTTGTAGGAGTAGGATTAGGAACCCCTTGCATGCTCTCATACCCAACCAGACATCATGTCCAAGAATGTTGCCAGCCTTGTGATCTATCATACAGATCTTGGTCCATACATGAGAGTATTCTGCCTGTTGTTGTCAAGTTAGATCTTTCTATCTTTGAGCTAGTCAAGGTTACATCTTGAGTTATAGGGATACCCCCCTTGGTGCGGCAGAACCAGAAGTGAAGGGGAGGTAGCTCACGCAACCTCCTGTATTTAGTTGGCTGAATCTGCCTGTGCATTAGAAGTGGCAAACCCTAATGCTGATTCAGAAGAAAAACCAACAAGCTCTATACAACCCAAACCTCTTTCTCTCTCCTTGCAGGTTGAAGATCAGATGGAGGAAGGAAAGAAAATGCACAAGTGTTTGCACATTTCTCTCTTTTCTTTTGTTATTTTATCAGTTCCAATCCATTTCTGATAATAATTATCTTTCATACCCTAATGTTTGTCGTTATTATTAATAGCATTCACTAAAATTTGTGCAAAAGTCATATGCGTACAAACTGTGGATTTCGTGGGCCATATGGATTACAACACCTAATGCAGACATCTACGTCAAGCGCTGGTGTCCCTAGAAGTGGGTTCCCTACTTTGGTGTCAGGTTCCTTATTTCTGGTTATTTCATTTTCTGCACTGATTTCTATGAATTATGCTCTATATGCCTGTTTACTTCCTTGTTTTCGGTCACACTTAGTTAGCATCATTATTTTAGATAGTTCATTTAGCACTTCAAGTACAATAAAAGAGTCTAGCCTAGATCATCTCACTCTTCGGAAAGGACAATAGTGGGATATACATCTTCGTTGGCTAGGATTCTAATGTTTGATAGATGTTTTCTCTAATTAGCAATAGTTTAGTTAGAAGTAAATTTTCCATCACACATTTTGGTGAAACTGCTGTACTTTAAACATTTTAAAACAACAAAACAAAAGTTGAACACCTCCTCTAAAACAAAAACATTTTTAGCTTCCTCTATTTGTCCTATTCATTAAATTTGTGAGTGCTTGTGTGTTGTGAAGCTTGTATTAATTTATGAGCTTTATCACCCGGTGCTCTAACTTTGAATTCCTTGTTCATAGAAGTCAAATATTACACATGGCTTCTTGTGCTCTTAGTAGCTTCGACACCATGCAGCCAAATAATGACATCTTCAACTTCTCAATCGCTAGTTCTAGAGTATAGATTCTCACTATCCTACACTCTCACATTGATCCTCTCACTGGACTAAATGACTTCATAGATCCTCCTAGTATAGATATGTCTATTGCTAACTATAATCGTTAGACAACTAGCTGACTGAATTTCATAAATTTTAGGGTACCAAGCACCTATCTAGTGAAACTGAACTTGTACACTCAAAATTGTGACCTAAGTTTCTCTGGGCTATCGAATCAGATTTCAGCACACACATGAACCCTTCCCTCCTTGCCATGGGGCGAAGTGCCACATCACTCTCGCTCTCATGGAAGTAGCCAGTCGAGAGGAGGTGAGACACAGGGATGGTCTAGCTCGTTGGAGAACTAGACTTTGCAGAGAGAGGTTGGCACGTCCTGAGGCCTATGTTGTTGTGTGCTAGTGTAGACATGTCATTCAATGATCATTATTGTAGAGATAACTGTATGACCTGAAGGGTCACTAGTCACTCTTCTCCTATTAGGGTTTCTAATATTCCACCTTTGTGTAGGTAAGCTATAGTTCTTGTTGATGGCTAGTTGTCTTTCAAAGTATTGGATGAATGCTTGTCATAGTAAGAGTTGTCTATGTTCTTCTATTTGTTCTAAGACAAGCAGATCCTGTTGTGGTCTTAGATGGATTTCTTCTATCTCATTGAGGATTGCCCTCACCCACTCACCTCTTAATCCTAGGCACATTCGTGAGCCGAGACAAGACATAGGCATATGTGAGCTAACCTTGACTAAACCTAGGGTTTGATTTGACCTAAGGTTTGATAGTGCATTGACCTTGTTTGACCTTGTGATGGAATCAAGGGTTTTGACCAAATGGTTGACTATGGTTGACCTTGTGATAGAATCAAGGGTTTGTGAATTATCTAAGTGCCTAATGTTTTTGTTCTTTTTTTGGGTTTTGTGAATGTAATACTATATGAAATGTAAAAGTTATTTTTGTGCTTTTTTTGATATTTTGGAAGTAAAGATGCTTTTTAATCTAGGAATCAAAGGATGAATGCAAGCTACAATGAATTTACCTAATGCAATTTAACTGTGTTTTTGGGTTTTTTTCAAATATTTGGAATGATTTAATCTAAGAAAGGAAATTGCATGTAAATGATTTAAACTATGAAAGCAAATTACTCTAAGAATGCAATATTTAACTATCCTATCAAGGAAAAAGCAATAAGATTACTGATCCCAAGATCAATTTTAGTTATCTAATTACTACCAATTGACAAAAAGCATAGATGAACTTGAAATAAAGAAGACTTGTGAGCCTCCACTACCCTCAGATTTCCTTGTGTGGCAACCTCGTATCCTCTTGTAGTAGCAGGGAATCCTCTTGGTGACAAGATGATGAAAGAAGCAAAAGAAGCTTTAGAAGCTTTGCAAAGAGAGCTCAATGAGAGCTATTGATGAGCATGATGGCTTGATTTGAGCAGTGTATGGACGCATGATGAGATTTATGTGAAAGCTTGATGAACAATGAACAAACAAAAGGCACCTTCATCTTGTATGAGCATGAGCATTCTAAATGTGGAGAGCAATAACTTGTAAGAGCTGTGTGCACAATGAAATTGTCTCCCTTTATGCTTGAGGGAGGGGGGATTTATAGGTTAGAAGAAGGGATGAGAGGTGAGGAAGAAGGAGAGTTAACTCAATTAGATTGGAGAGTTAACACAAAGGATTCAAGAGTGATCTGGGCTAAAATTGGAGTGATCTGTCCAGTAAAAGCTTATCACTCAAGAAGAAGTGAAGAAGAAAGAGTGCATGGGAATGCATGAGTTTATTTTTAGATGAAATAGAGCTAATTATGCATGTGTGGGTGCATGAAAGAGTTAACTCCATATTATTCTTGAAAATCCATGCAAACAGGAAGAAAAACAGGTGAAAATGAAGTTTTTTCGAGTTAGAAACTCAAGTTTTTCCACAGCTGGAAACACGACAGGGTCACCCTTTTCACCAGTCTGGTCTCCCAAGGGGTGACCCACTAAGGAGAGCACTTGGGTTGAAGTTCTAGATGGGAGATGGAAGAGGAGATGAAAAGGACGGGATCTACCTCTGAAAATAGGTCAATCATGTGTGAAAATCCAAATCTCCACTTGCAAAGTAGGATCTTCTGGGGGGAGATAGAAATAATAGGGGCAGATTTGAATTGGTCGAGTCAAACTAAAAATTGAACATTGGTGAATTATTTTGGAGGGATAAGGAATCCATCATGCTCCATAAACAAGTAAAAATGATGCAAATGATGTGGGTCACCCCTTTCATCAATCCAAATCGCTCATGGGTGACCTTGGGTCACTTGGGGGTGACCCTAAACTAACAGGGGGCGACCCTAGAATAGTTTTTCTGAATTGGTCATAGAAGTTTCGAGAGCTCGTTCGGACACATACAGACTCCTTTTTGGGTGCCATTTTTTTTAAAGTGCATTATTTTTTGAGAACTACGTAATGGTGCTATTAGTTTTTCTTGAAAGTGTCATGAAGTTATACTTTCAAACCATTTTTCTAAGGGTATCTTGTTAGTCTCTCAAGCCCTAAAAAGTTTGGTCACTAATTGGAAGCTAAGTTAGATGGGTGAGGAAGAAAGAATGGATGGGAAACGTCAATTACAAAAAATAGATGAATACAAGGCTTACGGACTAAGTCAAAAGCATAAGAAACAAGAATTGACACGTGTTAAAAAGTGTCAAAAGCAAAGGGAGAGAGAAAATGACAAAGGGGAAACAACACAAGGAGGAAGAAAAGACACGTCACCAAGAGAATTGCTACTGAGAGGATGTTTATTTCACGCTTACATGTAGGTGACAAGGATTAAAAATCATCATAGGGGTCCTCATGGAGGATGTGTGATTTTTGTGCTTACAGTACCTCTGGTGTCCAAAATCTTAGAAAGTGTTTAAACAGTGACCCATAAGGTGTGGATTTCCTTTGTAGCATAGCTCACATAGTGAATAGCAATGTTCCTTCATTAGCTAGCTACGCAAAAACACTTAATGAGTTGTTATCAAATAGATTTCAATGTCTATGCCAACCTCCTCGCTTTCTACTTTCACTTCTCATATTTTGACAACCGCTACACAAATGAACAATGCTAACACTACTTATATGGGATCAGGTGGGAACCCCATACATCAGTATGGCTCTGTTCCCCAAAATAATTCGTCATCATTTACCTTCTTAGGTGCCAACCCTAGAGTTCCTCAACCACCACCTATCACTTTGCAATCCAACACTCAAAACCAAAATACCCAAACACAATTCAACAACAGAACAGACCTTGTCATTAACCAACTGTTACAAAATGTTAATACCTTACAACAATAGTTGGCCAACATATCCACTTTCACATTTCAACCTTCCATTCCTTCCTATTATACACATAGCCCATCATCACAATACACCTCTTCCACCAAACTTTGAGGTGCCTCGTCTTAAGAATTATAATGGTAAGGGAGATCCACAAAACTATATGTCTGTGTTTACCACTATTTGTAGCAATTTCCTCTTCAATGATTTTCTGCTCGCAAAACTCTTCCCTTGATCCCTCAAGGACATGACATTGGACTGGTTTTGTTCTCTCCCTGATTATTCCATCACTTCCTTCTAACAACTAGTTAATCAATTTCTCTAGCATTTTCAAGCTAACATTGGACTGCAGGTCACATTGACTGATCTTGTCCACTACAAGCAAACTAGGAATGGGAAATTAACTGACTTCATTGGTTAGTATCAAGATCTCTTCTTGCAGATACCTTATGCTCTTCCTAACTCTAACTTGCATTGGGTTTTCATTAGAAACCTACAGCCATAGTTTAAAGATAAGATTCTGCTAATACATTACCAATCATTTACGCATATTTGCATGGCACTCCATAAATACCAGAAGTCAGTAAGTCAATATGAGGTCTCCTCATTATAGACTCCCGCTAGGTAATCCAATGTTGGTTCTTCCTTTTGACTACAAGAAAAATAAAAACTTTATCAAAATTAGTACTAATAACAATAACAATAATGTAGCAACCACAACACTTAATAACAGTGCTATGGCCCTCTCTTCACAAGAAAAACCAAGGACTCAACAGTTTACCCCGCTCTCTGAATCCCTTTATTCTATCATGCAACAACTGTTAAATAACAACCTTATCCATCTGCCACCTGTTCGCCCTGTTGATACTTCCAAACTCCAACCACCTTCGTATGACCTGAAGGCCTTTTTCCAACTCCATAGAGTAGCTGGACATGATACCAAAAGATGCATGTGTCTCAAGGACAATGTACAAGACCTCATTGACCAAAATGTTAACCAAGTCTCTGGAGTGAATGACAAAGGGAATAAGTCAGTCACTCCACCAAACCAAAACCTTTCGATCTACATGAACCCTAAACAAATCATTTCACAAACCTCATTGAGCTTCCTTCTGACACAATGATTTCTCCTAAGCCTTCTGATGAGCCTTCTTCCTTTCTCTCTCGGATGATCGCTATGGTGGATACCCACCATCAACTTAGTCAATCACGTGTTGCCCACAAGCCTATCATCTACTTTTCACCCACCAATGTGTTAGTGCACATTTATGATGGACCCCTCTATATCACTACCATGGTGGACGAAAGGTCCGTTAAGGGCATACTAGTCAACCCTGTGTGCATGGTAAATGTGATTACTGAGGAGTTCCTTTACATACACAAGTTGTTTTAGGATTAGTATGAGAAATCAAAATTCCAGATATGCGCACATGATGGATCCTCTCGTTTTACCATATCTTCACTTACCCTACCTGTCCAGGTCAGATCTAAGGCCCTAGACATTACCTTTTCCATGATCCTAGCCTTTGACCAATTTCATGTCAAATTAGGCCATTTGTGGCTCATTTCTATAAGAGCGGTCCCTTCGGTAGTCCACAAGTGTTTGAAGTTCCCACACGAAGGCTAGGTGCACACTATCTACCATAGTGGATTCAAGCCCCTCACCTTCTAAGGAAACTTCTCCTTAGACTACTTTTAGTTTAAAACAACTGAGCTAATATAGCCGCATTGCAACTTCTTGTTCCTTTCATACCAAAAGTTCAAAGTAAACCATATAGCCCAGTTGTTTGTTAGTGCCTCTTCATCACCTACACTAGTTGCTACCCCTCCTGTGCCTTTTTCATTGGAGGTTGCTCCTTTTCCTCCTACTGTCTCTATGACAGGAAGAGGAAAGCAACCCACACAAAGTGAACCTCCCATCCCCCATGCTTCAAGAACATACTCTGTAGTTCCACCTCCTACATCTTACATGATACCTCGAGGACCTTCATGAGTACATCCTAGAGCACTGCAAGTTCTTGGGACCTCTCAGTCTCTGTTGGCCGATTTTGTTCCTCTTGCTTCTTCAGAAGCAAGAGGAAACCTACTGCCACTAAGAGCTCCTGCCCCTCCCCTTTGGTGGCTTCTTGACCATAAATGGTTACTCTTATTCCTCTTGCCCCTACGGTGGAAAGAGGAAAGCAACCCATGTCGCAGAACCCTCTCCCTTCACCTATGGTCACCCAATCCTTCAAGGTTTTTTCAGTCTCCCCATGTATCCCTGTGAATATGGATGACCCAAAACCCATGTTGGAAGACCCTCTATCACCCTCAGGAGTTTCTTAGGCTTGCTCTTAATAGAATCAGTAGGTGAGAGATCGTCGGTGTCATCGTCGTGCCGCAACCTGTGGACGTGTTGCTAAACTGCAAACTCCAAATGACCATCCTTCTCTTGTGCAGCTACTTGTGGATCCCTTGACTCCTTCACCCCCTCAACTTGTTGATCCTCCACCTCTTTCTCTTCCATCTCTGACTCCTCCTTCACCACCATAGCCTGACGTCAGCAACGCTACCAGTACCACTTTGTTAGAGCCAACTCCCATCTTGCGTACCCAACATCAGATGTTCCCTAATATCTTGCATCCCTCTACCATTGACATGTACATTCCACTCCCATAGCCTAAGTGCAAACTAGAGCACTACAACACCCCACCTTTCCACAAACTAAAGTGCATGCCACCCATGCTGCCACCGAGTCCTAGTTCTTACTCTGTCAGTTATGGAGACCTCATCTCCACCTATGGCCACTAGTGCTGATGATCTCGCTATCAGCACTAGGTAGCCACTTATTGTCATCTACTCTTACAATGAATCTGATCACCCCCAAGGAAGATGTATTTGAGTCCTTAGGAGAGATACAATCCTTTTCTGCGATCTTCACATGATCGATGGACCTCACCTTTAGTGAATTATGTGAGGATCCTCTCTTAGATGTTGACCCTTCGTTGATCCAAGCATTGTTCCCAGCATTGCCCTCAATATGGTCCCTCTCACGACCTATCCTTCTTCCCTTTACAATGATAAAGATATGGGGGGTGGATGACCTATTTGACCCTGATCCTTGAAGGTAGTCCCTTCGTGCATCTATTTTTATATGTGTTTTGTAATCCTCGCATGAGTATGGCATGTCTAAGTGTTTGGATGACCCTCGATGCCCTTGTAGGCACCTAGATATAGGGGGAACAAAAATGTAGTTTCATTCTTCTATCTGTATAGATACCTTCTTCTATGTGTTGTACTTGATATTTCATACATATTTTGGGCATAATGCAAAGCATTGGATGATTTAGCATTCTTCCATGTTGACCCAAAATTTTTATTTTCCTTCATGTACCTTTCCTCCTTTGTATTCATAGTTCTGTGTTCTTGGAGAATGATGATAATTACAAAATTCAAAATTTGCAAATTATTAACAAGATCAATTGCAAACATTATCCTACATAGATTAGACTATACATTGTACTAACTCCAACACATGTAGATCGCCCTATGTTTTTACTTTCGATGTTGTTTGTCTTATGTCACACCTTGTTGCATTCTCGGCATCATGTCATGCTTACACAATCCTTTGTGTATCATGCATGCAACATTGCCTTGGTTGTCCTTCCTTGGGGACAACCCTTCCTGACATAGCTCTTTCAAACATATCATATGCTTCCTAAAATCTCTCAGCCTTGTCATCCTCTTTTTACCTTAAAGCTAATTGCTCCTTCATGGTGTACGAAATTATTTTAAGGTGGGGGCATATATTTTCTATTTATCACACCTTAATCCCACACCACATTGATGGTATGCTCCCTGCAACATTTGGTGTAGCACTTGTGGTCCATACCACCTTTACTAGAATTACCTAACAAACAACAGATTTTGGGGTAGCACATGTAACTTACCTAGTAGAACAATGTTGCCTATGATGTTACATTTGCTACCACTCGGCACTTCTCATAAGCCACCTAGTAAACAATAAATTTTTCCAACTCTACTGACTTATAGAAGTTTTTCGGTATGATTCCTAGCAAACAATGAATTTTTCTAGCCCTAGAATCATACCTCTCTTTTCATTTTTAGCTTGCTGCATGTTGTCATGTGTTTGTTTAGATTAGTGTGCATTAGACTATATTATTTTCCAACCACAAGCATTTCAACAAACGATATTCGGTCTAATTGTCCTTAGCATTAGTTATGTATATTTATGTATACATGTGCTTTTGACATTTGTGGTGTGCAGATTTTTTGGCCTAACATTGCAGTTTTGCAGAATCCTAAGGCTGGGGGCTTCTTACCTTCACTCAGTGACATTCTGCTTCCTTCACATAGTATTTGGGTAAAAATTTGCTTTCATGTTATTTATTTTCTATACTTTAGCTTCCATATGCATATAGTAGCATACACCTGCTAAAGTGGGGGCTAAATGTAGCATCGTAAATTGTACTCACACACAATTTCACACTCTACTTGGCACTCGCTTTAGCATTCCCTTCTCTCTAACCCCTGGGTTGATCTCTTTCTGCTTACCTAAACCAAAACTGCAAAAATGCCCTAATCCTAGCAATATCCCAAGCAATCTTGACCTTTTAAGACTTGAAGTTGCCTCGACTGGAGCACTAGGTGCGTACATCTGCACCAAAAGCTAGCATCCTAATAGTGTCTTCTAGTTTGTCAACTCATTTTAGAAGGTGTGTTTTTTCTTACGCATTATTTCATCATTTTTTGCATGCCTCTCCACGTTGAAATGACTCTTTGCCTAGCTTTTTACCTCTATTCCTCTTCTATAAAAGCCCTCTCACTTTGCCTCTCAAATGATCATGAATTCTTATAGTGAAGCTCTGCCAAATTTTTTACTCAAGCTCACACTACTTGCACCATTATAATTGCATGCTAACTATTAATTGCAGGTTATCAATCTCATGTGATTGGCTCCAATCTCTTGTATACTCACACGTGATCGCCATCTTCAAAGAATAGAACCCTCTTGTTCTCTAACGTGATAGACGTCTGGAAAAACTCTTGTAACCATCCTCTCACATATTGCTTTCATTTAATTTAGATTAATTTTGGTCTTTATGATTTGAAGTATTTATTATTTATCTCAATATATATATTATTTGTCATTGCTCACCACTATTCTACACACATATAGAATAGAAGAGCACACATTGTTTATTATCTATATTCATCTTGATGTCGTTGAGGTAGAAATACCAAAATAAGGTTTGACTAAGGAAAACCTCTACATAACCCAACCCTCTTTCTCTCCTCTTGCAAGTTGAAGATTAAACAGAGGAAGGATAGAAAATGTACAAGTGTTTGCACATTTCTCTCTTTCCTTTTATTATTTTATCATTTCCAATCTATTTTTTATAATAATTATCTTTTGTACCCTAATGTTCATCATTATTTTCAACAAGATTCACTAAAATACATGCACAAGTCATACGCGTATAGATTGGATTTCATGGTCCATGCGGACTACAGCGCCCAACACAGATGTCCACACCAAGCGCTAGTGTCCCTGGTAATGGGTTCCCTACTTTGGTGCCAGGTTCCTTATTTTTGGTTATTTCAATTTCTACACTATTTTTTTTGAATTTCTCTCTTTGTGCCTATTTAATTCCTTATTTTCTGTCACACTTCGTTAGCTTCATTAGTTTAGATAGTTCATTTAGCACTTCAATTACAACAAAAGAATTTAGCCCGAATCATCTCACTCTTCTGAAAGGACAGCAGTGGGATATACATCTTCGATGGCTGGGATTCTAATATTTGGTAGAAGTTTGGTCTAATTAGAAGTATTTTAGTTAGAAGTAAATTTTCCATCACACATTAACCACCAAAGTTCTGCAAAGATTTCCTTTGGAAATTCAAGCTTTATCTGGATGCAAAAAATCCAAACAATTTCGAATGAGATATCATAGCTATGAAATATTATAGAGAAAACCAGGTGAACCTGATGCTAAAGTTGACCCCAAAACTACACTTCCGAGTGGAATTTCTACTATTAGATTTGAACAAATTTTCACCAAGTTAGAAATTTGCGGGGAATTGATTGGGTTCTAAACCTAATCACTTAGGATTTAGAAAACTTCCATCCAATATCAATTTTTTGCAAACTCAAATAATATCAATTTTTCAAAGTAGAACTTACATGGGTAAACTAAGTGCATCCAGATATGTAGTAAGAGTGAGAAATACTAGATGTAAAGACCTAATTTAGACTTTAACTCTTGATGAAGACTGCACAAACGGTTAATTTATTGTATTTTCACCATGTTCCAATTATTTGAAAAAGAATGGCTATCTACTGTATTTGAATCTCTCAAGTTAAAATTCCCATCCTACACTAAGACTTCACAATCTAAGATTTGTTTTAGTTCTCAATGTGAAATTTCGTGTGGGAGATTGATGGAAACTTAATGGAAAATTTGAAGTTTTAAAATTATGAGTTCATAATTTAATGTAGAATTTCTCATTTTTTATTGTTTGTAGACATATACATCTCATAAATAGGGCACCATTTTGAATTTTTGATTTGGTTACTTTACCCTATAAATGACAGTTTCATCACTGGTAACTGTTTTAGATAAGCTAGGGTTTAAGTTCTAAAAGAAGATTACCTTTGCCCTAATATAACCTAATGGTTGAAATTTAAACTAATAAGAATGTAACTTCAAATCAATGGTTCAAATTATAATTTCATGGTTCCATCATTCCAATCACTTGAATTTACAGTCAAGAAACAAGCAAAAATGGTGAATTTTGACCTACTTGTTTTGGAGTTTGTCGATTCAATCATGAGTAATTGAACTTAGAACCCTAGCTTGAGTTTATCCTTGCAAATTTGGTAGAATGCTAACAATGTTTTTTGTAGAATGTTTATGGCAGGCTAAAACAAGGAATCAAGTGAACTTTGAGCTCTAATTTGTAGATTTGAAAGTCGCTTTAATTGCAAGAAGTCAAATGCACAAAAAGCTCAAGGATTCCAAACATAAAGTGTGAAAAATGATTGTTAAAATTGATTTTAAACCTTTAGAATTCCTAAATCAAATGCCATTAATGTAAGTAGAGTAGTAGGTGAAAGTTGAGGTTTTACTAAGGTCACCTTCCCTTTTGTGATAATGAAGACTAGAACTAGATAATCTACATGAATCAAAAGAGATCTCACAAGTGGTTGGAAATCAAAAAGAATGATTCAAAAACTCAAAAAGATGCCTTCTACAAGAAAATGTAATGGGTTCAAATTTGGAAAAAATGAATGTAGGTCTGGGTTAAGAAATCTTGCAAGATTTAATATCACTGTGAAACTCTACAAAATGAACTCAAGAGTTATTCCAATGCATTAAAAGATCTTTCTGAGAAAACAAGGATGTTAGTGTGTGTTTAGGGTAAAATTGGATTTATTGATCTTTTATGGCTTAGATGTTAAAATCCTCCTCTCACCCTAACATTGAAGGATCTAGGGTCAAGTGGCGAGCACTATCATACCCTAGGTCACTTGCAAATGAGGAGAAGCTTGGATTAGGGAATTAATTATCAGTTTTTCCTTCTACTATGCTCAATTAACCATTAAAACCGTAATTATGTAAATACGACAGCAAATTGACGAATAATGGAAAAAGCTCTTGCAGACAGGAGTAAAATACCAAATTACAGAATACGTATTTTCGAGGCTCCAAAGTGGAATAGTTGGGGACACTGGTACAGGCGCCCAAGTCTAAGGTACCTACTTTTTCAGGGAATTTGGACCTCCTTCTGACACTGATCAGCCATGTAACTTCTGTTTCCCGAGATCTGTCTACGAAGGACACTTTTGCGAGCACCTTAGTCTTGGAAGTGCTCCTTTGTCTGACTTTTCTTCAGATCTTGAATCCTTGATGCCTGCCACTCCTTCTTGCAACTCCACTTCTTCCAGATTCAACACCTGTAACCTGCAATCACAAGACTTAGTTTGGGGGTTGTTATGTTTATAGGTTTGTCTCAGTCAAACCCCAGAGGACACTTAAGTCTCCAAACACCATTGTCAGATGAAGAGGGCGTGCCCTTGTGAGGCAAAGGCCAAAACCAAAGGAATCAATGATAAAAACACAATGATATGTCACCTTGTAGTGAAGCTTTCATGGAGGAAGATGCTCTTCATGCCATGAAGGAATTGATGCTCAAATCTGCAAATATCAATGCACAAAACACACAAGTCTGCTCTTGCAACACAATAGAAAGCCTTGAATCACCTTGAGAATGCCTAGAGTTCACAATAACAATCTAGTTTAAATCTAATTGCCATTTAGTTTTCAAATGAATGCCTACATATGTTTATATATGCATCTACAAGCACTACCGCCAAGATATTAAAAATCAAACTTTACCGTGTCGGCAAAATAACCTCCTAATAGTCAGAAACTAACACCTAGAAATTGGGGCTACCCCAATATAGGGCAAGACTAGGGCGCGGGAGACCAAGTCCTCCCCCCCTATTTTAGACAGGGTACAGCTCAAGGGGTCCACCTAGGTCCTATTTGTCATGGGACTTAGGTCTCATTCCATCGGGATGCTAAAATATGAACTAAAATGCCCTAAATGCACTCTAAAGACTTAGGAGCTAAACCTTATGAGGGAAAAGTCCCCAAGGGGACATTTTTTGACGTTACATTTAGCCCCCACTTTAATGTATATATGAACATAAGGCCCATACATGCATTAAATTAAGGTCACAAACACAACAAACACATCAAGCACGGAGAAGACGCGCCAATCACATAGAAGATAGTAACAGGCACGCAAAACATGGAGAAGACAGTTACAGTCACGCAAAACACAAAGTAGATAGTTAATGCATAGAAGACATATTAATGCATGGAAGACATAAATGATATCTTTTCTTTTCTTTTTCTCATATATATGAAATACAAATGCAAGTACTAGAAAGTAAACAAACCTCCCATAATACACGATGCACCACTTAAGGGTGCAGGTCTCTGTATATGGGGCAACACACATGCAAGACACGCAAAACCTCCCAAAATGCATGAAGCACTCCCCAAGAGTGCTGGTCACTACATATGGGGCAACAAACATGCCATACAAAACAAGCACGCCAAAACACACACACTTGAAGACACAGCAAACAAGTGATGGTGTGTTCCCTATTTCTAGGCTCATCACCATCTTAGGCACAATACAGGCACACACCAACGATTGCGCTTCACCACAACAATCACCGAAGACATGCTTAAGGGTTGAGTTAGTCACAGAACTGCTCCCCACCTCCACAAAGGACTTTTGAAAATGACAGGATGATGCAATCTGCTCTGAGAAATTAACCATCCCCACCTCCATAGAGGGCTTAAGAAAAAATGATATGCGCAATATCTCACCTCCACAAAGGGCTTATATGATTGATTGATTTATTGTAAACAAGCTCGGATGCACGATGCACTACTCTGGCGCATGTCACTGCATTTGAGGTCAAACACATTGCTAACATCTATAACAGACAGCTTACCTTATATGCCCCCACCTTAAGGTGGTTGATATCATTTATCAATATCAAACACATTAAGGTAGGAAGAAAACACACAAGGGAACATCAACTTTCGTAAAGCCCGTGCCCCCCAGAGGTGACATGTACTTTACGATTGCTAAATGTTCCCACAAACACATCCCTGCAAGAAACATGTTAGTGTCTACAATATCATGATAAACAACAACATCAATGCATATGATTAACCACACAAAGAGCCAAGGTTATACAATGAATTTAGAGTTCGAGGATAAATAGGGGCTGTATCACGAAGCTCTCCAAATCGAGTACTGCCAAGGCTAGATTAAAAGGCAAACAAAGGTGCACAGAGCAACAATATTGTTAAGGTTTGTAAATGTTATAGAAACATCATCAAATTTCACTACGTGGAAAGCACGAGTGCTTCCACTAGCCAAGTGTCGGATAAGATATACAAGCCCATCGTCATATTAGGAACTATAGTCCATTTTTTGATTGCTCTCGAAAGGGACACTAGGTCCGCATCAGTATAACTATTTGTCTTCATCTGGCCACTAGGTGGAAACACTAGAGGAAGGGAAAAAGTAAATAAGAGAAGAGAAAACAAGTGTCTTAGGGACAGTCACGTAGGAGGGTGCCCCCAAGTCACCAACCATGACGCTATGTCCGTAAGACACAACATGCAACAATGAAATCAGAGAGAGAGGCAATATAGAAGAATGATGATACAAATAGAAGGTCACAACAGAGGCGGTCTCGTGGTATCCCGAACCTTACAGGAGAATTTGAGGTCATCCCAGGAGGCCTAAACAACATATAACACATCACGAGGGAAGCACATTATGATACAAATAAAAGTTTATAGATACATACCTGTAGGGCCCCTTTCGGGCTAGAAGTTGTCTAAGTAAATCGTTGTCGTCATCGTCCCATTCCCTAATGATGCAGGATAGTGGGACATATGGTACATTAACCAAATTCATATCTTGTTCATCATGTTATTCATCATTAGGATTGTTTTTGTTCGATTGAATGTTAGGATAGATGTTTTCTTGTTGAGAGGCACGGTTTATAGCATATTCTTGTCTTCTTCTCCTTCTTTCTCTTGCTTTTCTATTTCATTTTGTTTTACCACTTATCTTTTGTAAGATACGGCTATCCTCTTTCATAGGATTGTGCAAATTAGAAGATGAAGCACCTAGATCAAACCTCATTTGTCGCGGTTGAACATTTTTTTGTTGACAATGACCTCCCGATCTTTGTAAGGATTTCACGGGAGGAACCTCAGCATAGGGACCTTGTCCTTTCGGTCTAAAGTTCTCTTCACATGCGGGTTGTTTCTCTTTTGTCATTTCTTGTGTAGGAGGACTAGGTACTCCAATTTTATCCCAAAAGTAAGTCAATTTGTAATATTTTTCCTAAACCAAAGGTTTATACTTGTTTCAAGGGACAATGATTATATGGCCATCCAGAGGGAATTTTAGAAAATGGTGTATTGTTGAAGGGATGGATTTCATTTCTTTTAGCCAAGGATGTCCCAATTTAATGCGAAAGAGGTCAGAAACAGGGACAACATCAAACCATTGTTTGACATGCTTTCCAGATAATGTAACTAACAAAGATATCTTACCCAAAGGCTTGATAAAGGTTCCCTTATGTGTCTTAATCATCATGTTGGAGAGGTCATAAGAACCTTGCATTAATTGATGTGAAAAGAGGAACTCCTCAGTGGAAACATTAGTTATGCAATAAAGATCGATAAGAGTTCCATTCACGGGGTTTCCCATTATTTTCACAGTGATGTAAAGAGGTCCTTCTTTTTCTCCAGTTGTTCTATAATGAGGAGTGAAGACAATTTTAGGTTTAGGAGCCTTTCTTTTGGCGTAAGGTCTAGGAGGGAACCTGTTGTTTCTGTTATTATTAGAGACCATGTTTGCTGCTCAAACCAATGCAAAATCAGATTTTTGAAAGCTTTTCAAAATCAATGCAAACGACAAGAGCAAAAATAGCCCAGAATGCTTGATTTCTCAATACTTTTCAAAGCCAATGAATGAAACAACGGATGCTATGAGTATTTCAGTCAAGGGAAGCAATATATATGTCTGATATCAGCCCAAAATAGAAATACAGTCACTCTCAATACACTCTAGATGCAAATCCAAGATAATGCCTAGTCAAAATATAGTGGAATTATGTCAAAATAGGCACTTTTTTCACCGAAATTCAATGCAAAAGAGCATAACAAAGGGTGTTGTGAGGAAAATGATGATGGAAAGAAAATAATGTTAGAAATCACAGCCACTTGATGCAAAAATACCCAACACAACATGATTGTAGCGCCACTTAAGGTCAAACCCTAGTGAAAATATAGCAAAAATAGGCTATTTTTCACGGTTTTTCAACTCCAAGACCTAGCAAAAGAGGTGTTGTAAGGAATATTAGGAGGGAAAGTGAATAATATAAATAATATCAATCACCTCAATCCATAAAACTGATTACAACACGCTTGGAGTGTAAACTAGGTCAAACCCTAGGGCAAGAATTACCAAAATGTGTAGTTTTTTGCCAAATTTCACTACAAGAGCCTGTAAAAAGGGTGTTGTGAAGTTTTTTATGAGGGGAAAAAAATTATTACCCTGATAACAGAAAATTAATGCAAAAATATCTTTCACAACACACCTATAGTGCAAATTTAGAGAGTCGATAAGGCTGATTTTAGTGAAAATTGTCGTTTTTGAAGCCCTAGGTTTGAAGTTTTGGAACAAAAGCTATGTGAATGATTTAATGTATAATTTATGATGGAAATTAAATACTCTCAGATCTGAAAAGTATTTTCAAGCTTAATCATGCAAAATTCCCATGTAAATTTAATTAAAATGCACCAAAATTGCAAGTTTTTGTTCAAATTTTCGATGCAAAAATGCAAATAATTTAAATTTAATTGCAAATTAACACTAAAATGCAAGACTATAGCCAAATGAAAATTTGAATGAGCCTCTAAAATTAGTATAAAAATTTGATAAAAGATTTTGCCTACAAACCCTAGATTTTGGAATTACTAGGTTATCTAAAAATTGACAAAATTTCCACAAAACCCTAGCAATTAAATGATGAAAATGCAAAGCAAGATTTTGAATTTTTGTATTTTTCTGTAGTTTATATCAGATCTGATGCAAAAATCATAAATTAGGAAAAATTAGAAAGAATTGACATAATTTAGTAAGCCCAACAATGCAATTTTTTTGTATTTTTCCAATTTTTCAATTTTTTTGAAATTTTCTCAATGTAATAAATTAAATGACCAAATGAATGAATGAAATCACATCAAATTTGTAGGCAAACACTTAGCAAGTTGTAATTTAAGTCCAAAAACATAGGTTCACCAAAATGTTCAGGGTAAAATTAGATTTATTGATCTTTTATGGCTTACATGTTAAAATCCTCCTTTCACCCTAGCATTGAAGGATCTAAGGTTGAGTTGCAAGCACTATCATACCCTAGGTCACTTGAAAATAAGGGGAAGCTTGGATTAGGGAATTAATTATCAATTTTTCCTTCTACTATGCTTAATTAACCATTGAAACCCTAATTATGCAAATACGATAGCAAATTGACGAATAATAGAAAAAGCTCTTGCAGACGGGAGTAAAATACCAAATTATAGAATACATGTTTTTGGGGTTCCGAAGCGAAATAGTTGGGGACACTGGTGCGGGTGCCCAAGTCCAAAGTACCTATTTTTTCAGGGAATTTGGACCTCCTTCCGACATTGATCAGCCCTATAACTTATGTTTCCTGAGATCTATCTACAGAGGACACTTTTGCGATCGCCCTAGTCCTAGAAGTGCTCCTTTGTTTGACTTTTCTTCAGATCCTGAATCCTTGATGCCTGTCACTCCTTGCAACTCCACTTCTTTCATATGCGACACCTATAACCTGCAATCACAAGACTTGGTTTGGGGGTTGTGGTGTTTATAGGTTTGCCTCAGTCAAACCCTGAAGGACACTTAAGTCTCCAAACACTATTGTCAAATGAAGAGGGCGTGCCCTTGTGAGGAAAGGGCCAAAATCAAAGGAATCAATGATAAAAAAACAATGATATGTCACCTTGTAATGAAGCTTTCATGGAGGAAGATGCTCTTCATGCCATGAAGGAATTGATGCTCAAATCTACAAATATCAATGCACAAAACACACAAGTCTACTCTTGCAACACAATAGAAAGCCTTGAATCACCTTGAGAATGCCTAGAGTTCACAATAACAATCCAGTTGAAATCTAATTGCCATCTAGTTTTCAAATGAATGCCTACATATGTTTATATATGAATCTACAAGCACTCCCGCCAAGATATTAAAAATTAAACTTTACCGTGTCGGCAAAACAACCTCCTAATTTAGTCATAAACTGACACCCAGAAATTGGGGCTGCCCCAAAATAGGGCAAGACTAGGGCACAAGTGCCCAAGTCCTCCCCCCTATTTTAGGTAGGGTACAGCTCAAGGGATCCACCTAGGTCCTATTTGCTAAGGGACTTAGGTCTCATTCCATCAAGATGCTAAAATATGAACTAAAATGCCCTAAATGCACTCTAAAGACTCAGGAGCCAAACCTTATGAGGGAAAATCCCCCAAGGGGACATTTTCTGACGTTACAACGTGAATAGGGATATTTCCTATCTAGTTTCCCTTGTGTGAGGATAATTCATATTATTTAACTATTTATTAGTTAAATAATATTCCCTCACATAATTCACATGTTAAGTTGACTTAGTGAGTCTTCTAGATGTTTCTAGTTGTTTCTAGTTGTGTCTAGTTTTGTCTAGTTGTTGCTAATTGTTGATAGTTGTCTAATAGTTGTCTTATCCTCCACATGTGCTATAGTTGTCACATGTCATAGGATTAAAACACTTATCACATGACTACAACATCTTGGCTCTCATCCTTGTCTTTACAAGCAAGGCTCTTCATGTAAATTGTAACAAGCATTGTAGCATACACAATTTTACATTCATTGATAGAATAGATTATTATTCTCCTATATTGTCTTTCTTGTGCTTTCATGAAGTCCTAGATCTTGGGTGGCTCCTATCTAGCCAACTCTTACATGGTATGAGAGCTCTCTAGGTGGAATCTCTTCTTGTTAGCCATATTGTAGAGAGATTGAATGCAAATTCATGGTGGATCTTGATAGTTGAGTATGCTCTTCTCTTGCATCGAATGATGACATGGAAAATTAGAAAGACTTGATTGAAATACCAGATTTGTGAGGGTATCCTCTTTGTAGCCTTGTATTGTAGATTCATTTCAGAGTGTGATGCTACAAATCTAAGCACACCATTGTGTTCAAGAGGTTTAATATAGTCGAGATAGGCTTTTGTTTCATCCAAATCAGACATCGGAGGCCAAATCTATGAGGTTTTTAAATTGGGGATGGATACCTGATCTACAATTTTGGAACAGTTTGGGCAAAAATTGACCCTGTCATCGCTCTCAGGATGCCCAAAAACCTATAGATCGACTGTCCATTCATTCAAATCGGACAAAGTTGGAACGAAAGGCAAGTTTTTTGCCTCTACCCTACCGTACGGACAACAGGGAATATTCCCTATGCAAGAGGCATATTTTGCAAAATCTTTTGTGCCTACACTGTACAGGCACCTGCATCAGCATACTAGAGGATCTGTACAAGGAAATTCTAGCAACGTCTTTCAAATCTGCCAATAACTTCGACAGCGGTCTTCTCTCTGCCTGTGAATAGAATTCCTCGGCCTTCATTAAAACTACCCAGAAACGCAAAATCTGAGGGAATATTCCATGCCCTCAAAACAACTTTGCATCAACAAAGGCAGTTTTAGCAAACTTTCAAGTGGTTTTACCTTTCCCGAGGGCAGTTTTCATTTTTTCGAAGGTGGTTTTGCGACACAGGGTGTTTTTTCCTCTACACAAAATATTCTGGCATAGAGAGAGAATATTTTGGCATTTGCTGACATCACCACTGACATCAGCAGGGGTCCCCTTGGCCCCCTTCTAGCCCTAATAGGGCAATTTTTTCTGGGAGCCATAACTTTTTGTCACAATATCAAAAATTGGCAAACGAGATATCATCGAAAAGATGGTTCTGAGAACTTTGTAGTGTCATAGGTTGTTTTATGATATTTTGCTATAGGTTCCTGCTATAGCTGTTTGAAGTCAGATCTTGCATTTTCACTCTTAAGCTCACAACTTTCACCCACTTCATCAAAATTTCAACTTCTTATAGGCATTGTAAAGGTAATTTTATGTTCTATACTTCTATCTATGCCATTTTTCTAGATTTTGCTTTAGACATCAAATTTTGAGTTTGAGGCACTTTGGGTACATATCACTCATTGATTGGAAAATAGTTGAAATTGGTGGTTGTTTTGGTTTGGAGGGCTTTAATTATAGTGGTGATTGAGTTTGTACTTTGATATCTAGCTTCTTGTGCTCTTATTTATCTCTACATCATAGATAAATCAAGGGTTCCATTGTTAACACCATATAACTATGCAACTTGGAGTCAACATGCATGGAATGCCCTAATGGATCTTGAACATTCTTTATATGTTGAAAACAAGATACCTAAACCCACCAATGATAAGGAAAAGATAAAATAGATGATTAAGCATACTAAAGCTCTTGGATGTCTTCGTAGTTTCATTTCCCTAGATCTCTTGTTTCATATTGAGGCATGTACAAATTCACATGATGCTTGGGATAAGTTGAAAACATTGTATGGTACAACATATGAAGTTAAAGGATATCAAATTGATAATGAATTGATGAGCCTTGATTCTAAGAACTTTAGCAACATCCAAGATTACATAACTAAGGTTAATGATCTAAGAGCACAAAGTAAAGCATGTGGTATTGAGAAAAAGGACATCCAATTGATCTACAATGTGTTGAATAAACTCAGTCTTGAATATGCAACTTTTGTTTCTAGCTTTCACACTCATAGGTTAACTATGGGATCTACTTTCACTATGCCTTCATTTGCATCCTTTTCTGAGATGTTAATGCATGAGCAACAGAAGCTTATCTCAATGGGTATCATTAAGCCATCACAGACTCATGCTTTGGTTGTTGGACAAACTAAGGAATAGACAGCGTCAGGTTCTTCTGACAAGAAAGAAAAGAAAGCTAAGAAAAATCCACAATCAGATCAAGCACAAAATCCACCTAAGAAGGAGAAGCCTACATGTGGTTATTGTAAGAAATTAGGGCATGATGAACATAATTATTTTAAGAAATAGATTGACATGTTGATGCAACTTGTTCAAAAGAACAAACTTTCATCTCTTGATTCTTCTTCTACTCCTTCAACATCTACACAGCCAGAACTTTCTAAATCAGGTCATGCAAGGAAAGTTAAGGAACCCAAACATAAAGGTATTTAGCACTTTGTGCAAGTACAAGTACTACATCAGGTAAATGGCTTCTTGATTCAGGTGCTTCTCATCATATGGCTTCATCCAAGGATATGTTTTCTTCATTTGAGTCGTGTGATATGCCACCTATATTGATGGGTGATAACACATATATGAATGTAATTAGGAAGGGAACCATTGATATTGGTGAAGATACTTTTAATGATGTACTTTGTATGCCTTCTTTAACCAATAATCTTCTTTCCATATATCAAATTACTCACAGTGATACAGGGAAGATAGTGGAGTTCACACCTGAGTTGATGATTATCAGAGACTTGGAGAGCACAGAGATTATTGCTACCGGGGTGGTTGATCATGCATCTTAACTATACACCTTTTATGGTTTCTCTCCTGATGATGATTCAGATCCATTGGCTGACATTCACACTCCTAGTGTGAATCATATTTCAGAGGAGAAGTTTGGGCACTTGAACCTTGGTATTCTTGCATCTTCATCGATACTTGAGACATGTGCTACACTTCCTTCTTCTCCACCTCTTGCTTCTTTAGAGTTTGGTGATTCAGTTCAGTGAGATACTTCTTGTCATTCAAACACAGCTTTGTTGGATGAGCATTTGATAGGCATTTTAGATTTGTTTGGTGAGTCACACATTGATGATTTAGAGGACACATTCGAGGGGTTAACTCTCCTCTTTGATGACAGTCATAGCACAACTGTTTTCAACCCATCATTATCTTTGGAGATTTATGATTGTCAGTTTTCACTAGATCTTGGATTATCACTTTCATCAGTGAGGCCTGAGACTCTTGATTTGATTGTGGTATCATTCGGCATTCACATGGAGACACATGATCAGCTTTCAGAGACATCATATTTCATGAGACTTCCTTCCTCATCTCTTGGTTTGGAGTTGGAGCTTCTTCATGCACCAGTGGATTGGTTTCTTCCCAAGGGGAGGAATATTGTTTGCAGGTTTTGGATCCTCTTTGGTCTTCTTCTTCTAGCATTCACCATTGGCACATGAGCTACTTCATTATGGGGGGACATCTTGTCTCACACTTTCCCTCTTATGGGGGGGCTATTGATTGTATATTTGTGATGGTTTTTGTATTTGGGGGTTCTTAATTCTTCCATCATTCCATCACTTGTACATGTTTTGTATGCATTCTCACTTTTGAAGAGGAGTTTTTTCCCATGAGGTTTTCTCCTTTACTCCACTTGAGATTTGTTTGTACATGGGTACCTAACATGGCCTAGTAGTTGGGACCCATCCATCTTTGTATCTTTGCATTAGTCAGCTTCTCCCTAAGTTGCACTTAAGGGGGGTGTTAGTGTGAATAGGAATATTTCCTATCTAGTTTCCCTTGTGTGAGGATAATTCATATTATTTAACTATTTATTAGTTAAATAATATTCCCTCACATAATTCGCATGTTAAGTTGACTTAGTGAGTCTTCTAGATGTTTCTAGTTGTGTCTAGTTGTGTCTAGTTGTTGCTAGTTGTTGATAGTTGTCTTATCCTCCACATGTGCTATAGTTGTCACATGTCATAGGATTAAGACACTTGTCACATGACTACAACATCTTGGCTCTCATCCTTGTCTTTATAAGCAAGGCTATTCATGTACATTGTAACAAGCATTATAACATACACAATTTTGCATTAATTGATAGAATAGATTATTATTCTCTCATATTGTCTCTCAAGTGTGCTTTCATGAAGTCCTAGATCTTGGGTGGCTCCTATCTAGCCAACTCTTACAAAGGATGAGAAGGAAATAAAACAAAGACAATAGACATCCATCAACCCAATGAATACCTGCAATTTAAAAATAATAATGATTTCCCCTAAAGAACATAAAACCAACTTTATGGGGAAACACATCCTATAGTAACACACTTAAAACCCATATCTGATTAGTGATCAAATGTCCACAAACTTGAAAATGGCAAGAAAGCCTCAAAATTTGAGAAAAGAAAACACTCCAAACTTCCTAAAAAAACATGCATTTTTATAAATAAATCATCCAACCATCCAAAAATCATTTCACTTCATCATAAGGATCAAAAAACAAATGAAAGCTAAACTAAGGCAAAAGAGGGGGTCCACATTTTGTCAAAGAAAAATGGGGCATGTGTGCAAGGTACAACAAGAAGTATGTTAACTCTATATTGCAAAGGTTTATGATGGATGATTGCAAACTAAGGTCATGTAGTACACTAGTGTGTCACACCTTTTGACATAAGTGGGACAATCAAATTAACATTTTTAATCAAATTTTTACTTTCTATATATTATAATAAGCAAACCACTAAGAATTTGAAGATGATGTGAACTAATGATTTTTTGAGATTTTGTGTGTAGATTCTAAATACATATTTTTTAATTTAAAAATAATGTCTCATTTTTAAACATTTGTTAATTAACCTTTTTTTATACTTTATAGTATTTTAATGAGTGATGTTATGCCATAGTCACTTGCATAACTTTTTTAGAAAGGAGATAGATTAATAATTTCTTAAACATAGATCATTAACATTGATTTCTAGGCCACTGCATATTTTTTTTGTATTTGTTTCATATTTATTTATTATTAATTTTTTAAATTAAGATTAATTATAATTTAGAGTAATATTATGCCATAATATATATCATTTTGTATGTATCCAAATTATTATTATTTTGTTGAAACAAGGACATGAATATGAAGGGGATTTAATTTTTCAATGTGCATTAAATAGAGACCTTTATGTTTGGTAAAAACTTGTGTTTAATAGAAAATAAAATGTATTACAAATTATATTTTATAGAAAGATTACTATGAGGGCCACATTCTTGCAAAAATCTCATGTTTTGATGATTCCATCTAATGGCCCAAACCTTGCTATGAAATTGAATTTTCTATTGAAATATGAGTGATCAAAAGGAGGGCAACATAAGGACCCTTGAACAAAAGTCATTTGATCAAAGGTCCTTCATTCTAAGGTCCCTTCCTAGACAGAGGTTTTGAATGTTCAACATTTTATAATGAGAAAAAGGCCTTCTATTAAACCCCCCTCCATTCAAACCCCATTCATTTGAATCATATTTACATGTAGCAAGTGTTGCACCTTTGAATGAAGGTGTTCAACAATTTTCACCTTTCAAAACTCATTTTTATGTCTTGTCCCACACCTAGGACATGCTATTATGTTATGACCCACTAGTGAGTTCCCATTCTTGTGACAACAAAGTTATCTATTGATTAATACACTTTGACACTTGATGAGATAGAGGATATGAGCCACATGCCCTATGCTAGTGTAGTTGGTAGCCTTATGTAAGTGATGGTCTACGGGTATCCACAAGATGTTGGGTCCACATATAGAGGAAGCGAATCAGGAAAAAAAATCTGGACAGGAACAGGATCCCATTTCAAAAAAACATGATCCCCTTTAGGCTCAAGGTCTCGATCCTAAATGGGACCACGTTTAGAAACAAGGACCTATTACGGTTTGAGATCCCAGCCTAAATAGGATCTCGCTTCTAATTGGAACCCTACTTCTAAATGGGATCCCGCTTAGAAATGAGATCCCACTTAGAAACGGGACCCCGTTTGTAAACGGGGCTCCATTTGTAAAAAGTATTTATTAAATTAAAAAAATGGCCTACGAGCTTGTTTATTTTTTAGAAACAGATATATTTGAAATGGGTACTCGATCTAAAAAAATTGAAATGTTGACCCACCTTTTAGATTTGGTTTTAGGCTCGGGAAATACTTTCATTGAGAGTGTCTTGTAACAAATATTGTTGCTATGAATACATTAGTTTGATTCAGTTTTCTCCCAAAAAGATTTTTCTGAGTTATATTGCTATTATCTCTCATTTGTGATTCTCCTATGGTCTTTGATTCTTATTTATTTCCAAGTGTTATTTTTATATGCCATTACCAAAATTTGAGTAAATCAGATAACTTGCAACTCTCTTCTCTTGTAAATCTCTTCTCATAGAATAATCCAGGAAGTTTTATATATTTTCTTTCACATTTCAAAGTTTAATAACATTAATCGCCAGGTAACAGGAACATATGATTTCTTGGTGATATCATAATTTGAAAGAATAGAAGATAAAACCAGAAACACCATAAATAAAATTTAAAAGGGATGATTCGTGGTAATTTAAATCTTTTACAAGAGGGGTCCAGTCAAAAATCTGCAGATGATTCAAATAAACGAGGGAACGAACAAATTTTGTAAAGATTTGATCACTACATTGATCGTATGTAAATACAATATACACTTGCAGGTACTAAAGTTTTTCCTTCCATTTATATGTCACCGGCAGTTTCCAGTCCCCATAACTGAGAATAATCTCCGTCGACAAACAGACCTTGGCTGACAATATCATCCAAGGTAACAGGAACATTAATGGCTGCACTGTCTTCAATCAATGAGAAATCGTCCTCAAAATGCCATTTTTCAAGAAAGTCCTTAAGCTCTGCATTTTCGGCAAAATCCGAGGAAAAACCAGAAAACTCCTCTTCGAAAGGAAAACCGGCTTGGCATTGGCCTTCTAAGTTGAAAAGAGCGGTAGGCGGTATCCCAAGTTCATCATCTGAAGCTCCCACAAGGTAACACAGCTCAATACCGCCTTCAGCGGCTCCGTAGCCGGTGGTCATATCAGAGGCCAGGGAATCATCTTCCCTGCTTAAGACGGATAACCCCTGGTAAGATGTAGATGACGATGTTACGCCAATTTCTTCCTCCAAACCCCTTAAAACTGCGCTAATCACTTTCTCGCTCGCACAGCACTTTTCCTCTGTTTCTTGGAAATTCTCTGCAACCTCAAAATCTTCCAAAGAATAGAGATTTTGTTGCTCTGTTCTGCCATGAAAACGTTTGGGAGAATTCGGCAGAGGCTCTTCCTCGCGGCTGCGTTTCTTCAGCAGTCCAGACATTGTCGGCAAAGAGAAGCTTTCAAGAAGCGGATTTGACAGGGTTTGTTATTTCTCCGAGTATAAATTGCAAAGCAGGGGATGGAAATGAGAGAAGTTATGTATGCTTATATATGAGAGGCGTAAGTTGGAACGGTGTGGGAGAAGGAAAAATAGATATAAATTAAAGCAGTCTAAAAACGTGGAGACAGCCGGCATGGCTCGTTCGTGTCTGCCATTTACCGTGTTGAAATAAGTGCGGTCTAAATTGATGTCCACGTTTCCGATCATTCAAAAAACCCGAGAGACCTTCAGAAGACAATTTCCCGGTCAGCGCTAAATAGAGTTTATATTTAACTTGGCGGTCAGGTGGGCATTCAAGAAAACGCCACCTAGCAATGTATGTTAGATTTCGAGGCGGCCGCTGAATGCAATATTATCAAGTAGGTCCCACGTTACAGTTTTTTTAAAGAAATGTATCAAATCTCGTTTACCGTCAATTGCGGGAGACGATATCAACCTTTAAACTTGGTAGAACCGTTGTACAAGGTTTAAAAGAGGGGTCGGGGATTGTTATATGTTTGGAATTTTCGTGCGGTATGGTCAATGGTGTGGCGGCAAGTGGCCATGAGCGTAAACGCATTTAAAGACTAATAATCATATCTTGTGTAATGGGCACGATGATAGGAACTTATAAATTAAGCCAATTTCTAATTGTTTTAAAATAGACAAATAGTAATTTTTATATTATAAAAATATGGTAGTTTTGATTAAATATTTTGAGAATTCAATTTTATATATGGTTTCTATGTATTTGTTCAATTTGGATTTACTTGTAAGTTGGATCTACAAATGTTATGACACATCTTCACTCATAATCTTTTAGACTTGGTCAATTTTGTAAATAATGTTTATATTAGAAAAGTAATAATTGAGTGAACAAAAAAAATAGTTTTGTATGCCTCACATATATGTGTGTGTGCATGATTATTAAAAAATGTTATTGGTAAATATATTTCAATATTCTATAAGATATATATTATTATATATTGTAGAATATTCAATTATACCATTTCCATTTTTGCTCTTTTCTTTGTTGTTTTTGAGCTTTTGTTAAGAGTTTAGAGAAAATGTTTGTGAATCAAATTTTAGCTCAAAGGAAGATTATAGATGTAGTTTTATAGATATGGTAATTTTGATTAAATATTTTGAGAATTCAATTGTATATATAGTTTCTATGCATTTGTTCAATTTGGATTTACTTGTGAGTTGGATCCACAAATGTTATGATCCTCTTCATTAAGAGTCTTTAGACTTAGTCAATTTTGCAAATAATATTTATACTAGAAATATTATAATTGAGTGAAGGAAAAAAAAATGGTTTTGCATGCCTCACATGTATGTGAGTGTGCTTGATTATAAAAAAATGGTATTGGTAAATATATTTCAATATTCTCTAAGATATATATTTGTATATATTATAAAATATTCAATTACGTCATTTCCATTTTTCCACTCTTCTTTGTTGTTTGTGAGGTTTCATTAAGAGTTTAGAGCAAATGTTTCTGAGTCAAATTCTAGCTCAAAGGAAGATTATAAATGTAGTTTTATTCGGATTGAATAAAGAAGTAGTACTGTGAATTAAAATAAATGTTTAGTTGTAGCAATGAATCTTAAAAGGAACTGAATGGTGCTTGATTTACTTGACACATAATAGCTGCAAAGTTGAATTATATAAATGTTACCCTTAGACTACATGCAAAGGTCCAGGTAACCTTGAGAGTAGATCTAGACATTAATAATCCGAATCCAAGTGGAAGTGTTTTTTTAGTAATGAACCTTAACCTTGCACAGGATGATAATAGGGATGATGTCTATTTACCTTGTGACTAAGTAGTTTTATACTTAATTTACTAAGTAGTGCCACACTCTCACTCATACGACATTTGGGATGTTGAATAATTATTGCACAAACACGTTAGTTCTCCTTTGTAATGGTATAATCATCTTTCTAGAATATAGATATGTTTCTCCTTTTAACAAGAATAATTTTCAACTAATGTTTATAGGGTGCTGCCACAATAATGTGTTACACTTTCTGGGACATCCTAATTTTGGTTGAAATCACATATTTTTAGAAAATATAATGATTTAAGCCTTGAAAGGTTCCATTTAAAGGATTTTAATTGAAGAGGGCTTGATCAAACCCCCTTACATTCAAACCCCCTTGGATAGAACCCCGCTAGTTTTAAACCATACCTATAATGGAGTCTCTTCTACACCTATCAAAATGCTGATAAAAAACCACTTTTGATTTACCTTTTGGGGGATCAAATGAATTCATTTAAAATTTATGTTTTGTAAGTATGTAGTATTTATTATAAGCTTCCCAAAAAAGTATAATTTTAAATATATTTCATTTGATTATTATATTCTTTTTTATTTCTTGTGAATGTAGGTTTTTCACCAAACATCAAGTTCTATGTTCTACACACATGGAAAATTAGTAAATTAGTGAAAACAAAGTCTGAAAAATATCTATGCCCTAGGTATTGATGTCATTGTTTCAACAAAAAAAAAGAGTTTCGATACATATAGAAAAAGTTATGTTTTACAGAATGTATGCCTATGTCTAAATTATAATTGGTTTGACTTCAAAACTTAATTTTAAAAAATATTCAACAGAACATTATGAAACCAAATGCATGCCCTATATATCGGTGTTACCAATCTAAATTCAAAAGAATCAGAATTTTATCCTTTGTAGAAAAAAAGTTATGTGCTACAGAATACACATCACTTTAAAAAAATGTTGTTTACTATTAAAAACTAGTTATCAAAGGAGACGCAAATTTTTTTACAATTTAACTCCAAATTTTAAAAAAATATATATTTAGAATCTACAAACAAAATCTCACAAATCACTAGTTCGCATCATCTTCAAATTCCTAACGGTTTAGCGGCTATAGGTGTCAAAAAGTGAAGATTTAGTTTAAAATGTTGATTTCAATGTCAAGTTTGGCCAAAAAGTGTAACCCATTATTGTGGGATGACCCTATAGTTTTCGCTACTTGACTTATCTACTTAAGTCATGATGTAGGCAATTTTATGATATTAATCTAACTAGTTCTATGTTATGTTTTCAATGAATGGAGATGAAACAAATAGTCTCATTCATTAACCTTATTGCCAATATTTGTAGACTAACTTACAAATCCTCAAATCAGTGTTTGAATTTTGAATATATATTGTAGGTCTCTGAACTTAGCTCTAGAGTCACTTATAAATACTACCCTTGTACTTATTTAGAAATTATGTATTCTATCTTGGAGGATATAAGTGTCTACTTGCAACTAGTACTTATTTTTTAAAATGGACGTTATTACTCGAATATAAAGTCATTTCTTATAACCAAATCAAAATAAACGATGAAGGAAGTATACCGGGTGTTATAGGGAATATTGAAAACTTGCTTTGTTATTAGATTGCTTATTATGTTTAAAAAATTAGAGTTGATTTTAATAATCAATTAAACATAAGTGTGTCTTCAACTCTTGGACAAGATAAACATTATTGGAAATCCTTTAATCAAAAGAATAACAAGGATTATATATATTAAATGTTTTTTGAGTTGTTTTATTATCTAATAATTGTGGTTCATCTTATCACTTGAAATTGCACCCTCATTTGAACCTGGTTAAAATGTTCCTGGTTCAAACATTCTAATGACACAATGGGAATGACCTCAAGGTGGGGGACCTTGTTATTTGAGGTCAAACATTTAGAGAAGGTTGGTTCCTCTATAAGCCTAAAGCTCAGATAGCCAAACTACAACTAATCTTATTCTAACACTCATTAAGGAAAAAGGGATAGAAGGCGAATGATAGAAAATAAAACGGTGATGCACCAAATGAATTTGGAGAACTTTTGTACTAGCTTTGCATGCACAAAATAATCATAAATAGATTATAGTCATACACAACTCATAAAATATTACCAGATTTAAAGAAATAGAGCTAAAACCACAAGGAATTGATCATTCACAAGATAGAATTTCAAACTACTAACATTACATAGTGCAAAGAATATGAGAAGGCATATAATCAGATGTTTTATTGATCAAAGAGGCACAACACAGTTGACACAAGGTATTGAGCAGAGAATGATTCAAAAGAGGTAGAAAATATAGCACAGTGTGACAATCTTCCATTGATGGTTGAATCAAAATGAAGACATGAGAGGCCAAAAGGTATAGTCCATCAATATTCACTTGATTCTTGGAAATGCCCACAAAGGCCTGAGTTTCTTTTGACAAAGCTTCCACCCAATAAAGAAAAGACTCCCCCCTCTTTTGTCTTTGATCATGTATATATAGCAGTTTAGTGCACCACCTCATTCGGATGGGAACACCTATCCCAACCACTTCTATTGAATTAGCATTACAATTCACAACTTCCCTACTACCTCATGAGTCACCTCACCATAATGGCACCTCAAAGAGAGGCTCGAGGCAATTGGATTCACCACATTCACATTTATGAGGCTCAATAATAATCTCCTCAGATAGTGCACCACCATAGGAAATGGATTGTAGTAGGGATCAGATCACTACAAGAGGAGATAGTGACTAGATTACTGCTTTTGGAAAAATGTGAAACTACCATGTGTCCCCTCGAGATGTATATGTGTCTTCCTACAAGGCTCACAAGCCTACTAATACATTTATTTCTTTGAATGGCACATCTCATTCCTTTTATGGCTCTGGGGGCTCATATGAGGCACATACCATCAAATCACTTGAGGCTTAAGATTGGACGATCTAAGAGTCTTCACAACCTCTGCCTTGAAATGAGTCTCATGGTCACCACGTGGAACTATGGCATAATGCTTTAGAGAATCAGCCATGCCTCATTGAGGGAGAACACAAAGCTACCATGTGTTTCTCTTTTATGTTTCCCTCGGTCTCTTCCTCGGTCTCCCGATTGAGTAGTGCTAGCCATTGGATTCTTCCCATAGTGATCAAATGGTTTAGAGCCCCTTTAAGATGCATCATCAAAGGAGGCATCATGTGGAAGTGAGGTGCAATGCATTGGAGTGTCAGTGCTACTTTATTAAGGGACAACACAAAGCTAACACGTGGAACTATCAAGATCCCCTCAAGATTCCTGTCATTTCCTTTATTTCATTGAGTCTCAATATTATGAGCCTCACCATAGTGATGATGTGGCAAAATGGAAGAGTACCTGGGAGGTACCAAACCTGCCTCTTTAAGCGGTAGCACAGGGCTACCATGTGTCATCCCTTTATGCTTCCCTTGACTCCTCAACCTTGAATGAATCAAGGCCCACTAGATGGGCTAAGTTGGCACCATTAGTTAATGGCACAACACTAAAAGGGTGATGGCATTATGTCTATGAAACCATGTACGATGTCGACACATGGAGGCACTGAGGAGTCTATTACTTTTGGGAAGAGGGGTCCACCAAATATGACTCAACAGTTCCATATGTCATGAAAAGCATCGCCTTAGATGTGAGACCTGCCACCTTCTTGAGGTGCGTGGGGGTTGTTGCAAGGTGTGTGCCCTTGGTCTCCTTGTGTTGTGTAGCACAATGCTTGGGTTCATGACAAGGCTTAACCACCTCCTGTGGATTCATTAACTCTGGCGGTTGTATAGGGCATAACAGGTCAATCTTTTGGTGCAACGACAACCGTCTTGCTAATAATTAGTATCAAAGCCTAGGTCGCGGGGTCGAACTCCTTGCTTGTGCTGGGTGAGATTATTGCAAGTTGTGCACCCTTGGTCTCCTTGTGCTATGTAGTGAAGCGCTTGGGTTCATGACAAGGCTTAACCACCTCCCGTGGATTCATTAACTCTGGCAGTTGTATCAAGCATTAATAGGTCAATCTTTTGGTGCAACAATAACCATTTTGCTAATAGGAGTGGCATGTGGCATTATGGAAACTACCTTAGGGCTCACATGGTTTCCCTTTGATTCACAATAACCAACCCTTGCCACCCTTTGATGACTCAATGCCCTTCTACCAATGGTGCATCAAAGAAACTGTGTTAGTCCTTAAGATTTAATCAGCCCTGCCGAGAATGACTCATTGCCATGTGGCATGAGGGAGCACTGTGATATTGTATTAGAACTGACACACTCTGAGAGATGTGAGAAACCTCCATGTAGCAAATGACTCTCAAGCATAAATTTCGACGGCCTATCTTGATTCAAAACAAGCCCGATACAAGGCTTAAAAGAATGCCACCTAAAACCTACAACATGAATCTAATTCAAATGGAGAGAACTACTCGACTCTTGACCTTAGTCACAAAGAGCTCTGTATCAAAATAAAAGCCTCATAAACCCCTAGTACTATTTGATTTTGGTGGACTCAAAACAGTTAACATTTCTGGCAACCTCTTGGGGTGTTTCCCTGCTAAACATTGAAGACCAGTGGCTTTAAGAAATCCATTGGGCATAGGAGTTGAAAAGGACCTAAAACAACCCCTGAAAAGAGAACCAAACCAAAACATTTGACCACCACCACCTCTATAATAACAACTACAAAAGACAACACAAAACTACCCTAAAAACAACAAAGCATACAATCCCCTAATGAGAATGTGATGCAAGAGCATCCAGGTGCATGAGCGATCATGTGTCAACCAAAAACATTTCAGGTTTTTATTTTCAGTTTTGTTGTGTTTTAGTTAGTTTTTTTAGTCTTGCTTCAAGAGACATTTTTAGATTCTTACATTTGGTCAAGTTTTGACATCATCTCGTAGAAAGGCTCCAGGGTACTTGTAGTTTTAATTTTGTGAAGTTTGGATTCCATTGGTGCAATTTAGAGCATTTTGGTGAAATTCATAGCTCATGAACTTTTCATCGAAAGAACATGTTTGTGAATTCTTCTTACCACTGAAAGAGTTTGTCAAAAGTTTCTATTAGCCATTTTATGAGGGTGGGACTCTTCATTTTCATCGATGGAATTTATTCATTTCCTTGTTGAAATTTTTTTAAGTTCATGAACTGAACTTATGCAAAAAAGATCTTGTGGTAGGACTTAATGGATTTGAAAAAAGTATTTCAGTAACTTTTAAAGTTCACACATTCTCTTGGTCACTGAAAGCACTCAAGGAATTCTTATGGATTGTTTCGACACATACTTCAGTTCTTGAACACTACATTTTACCAAAACTATTTGACGAAGAACTTTATTTTTCTTGAAATTGGTCAAGCATTGGCCAAGTTATATTTCCTAAGCCTTTCGGTAAATTTGGCCTTTCTTAAATTCCATTCCCCGCCAAAAGGGAGCTTGTCTTTGATGATTTTCATGGATCATGAAATTTTAAGTTCATTGGTCCTATATATGTCACAGTTTGAATTGTGCCATAATGTTTAACAAACTTCTTAGTTCCTACTTTCATAAACTTGTTGATGCACCGATGAAGAATGTAGGGTTCATAAGTTCAAACACATGTGGATTCACTAAAATGTGAAAGTTCATGGAATCACCTACTCACCGAAAGTTGTTGTAAAGGAAGCATCCCATGGTTCATGGAATGACCAAATCACCTATAAAGAAGTCAAAGGTTCCCCACAGTATTGATTTGCCAATGAAGACATTCCAAGGGAAACAAAAGTGACGATCCTTTGAAATAAATGTTTAAAGGTTTACAAATGTCAAAATACATTTGTAAAGAGAAGGTTCACCACAATGTTGATTGGCCAAAATAAGAGTTCGAAGGCTTAATGAATACCAATGCATTTTGAGGAGCAATTCAAGTGTTCCATGATTTGTCAAAAGGTCGAATGTCCAAGGGGGCATCTCATGAGGAATTCAAAGCATGTTTGGTGGTGATTTAGTTTTGTAACCACTATTTCTTGGAAGTAGTTAAACTTCTTCAACTAGAATTCTATAAGGATTTAATTGAATTTTGTTGGGGGTTCATCGATTAGATGACCTAGAAGAAGTATTGTAATCAAAGAAGAATGTATTGTTTGAAATATATGTTATACTCATGAATGTTGCGCATGAATAAAGTACTTAGAATTTTGTTGTGATTGTGAATATTGTTGTCCCAACTACTAAATTTTGGTTGTTTGATAAGACTCCTAGATTTAGACTGCATTATTGTGGTATCAGAACCTAGTTGTGGTTGTGTCAAGAAGAAGAGTTCTAAGAATGTTGTTGTGGGTGATTGAAAGTGAGAAGACCTGCAACTACAAAGGACTCAGAGGAGACATGGTAGATAGAGGACATGGGTGAAGAGGAGCACCATGGGCTGGTGAAATTATGGAGATGTTAAGGGGAATTATGACAAGGTTAGATGTTATGGAAGTAACATAGAGAAGAGTACATGCAGAAGTCATCAATGAAGATGAAAATGGATTTGAAGAATGAGAAATTCAGATAGAGGATGAAGACGAAAATGAACTAGAAAGAAGATTTTTACAAGTAATGTCAAGAATCAATCATAAATCTAGATTAGATCCACCCAATTATCATGGAAATATGAATCTACAAGAATTAATTGACTGGATATTAGAGATGGAGACATATTTTGATTTTGAATCTATAGAAGACACAAAGAGGGTAAAATTTGCTTGCACGAAATTGAAAGGACATGCATCCTTGTGATGGGATCACGTGTAGATAGAAAGGTAGAGAAAAGGTAAAGAGAAAATAATTTAATCATGGGATAGGATGGTGACCAAGTTGAAGGATAAATTCCTTTCGGATGACTATCAGATAAGTTTGTTCAAGAAGTTGCAAGATTTGAAGCGAAAGGAGAAAAATGTGGAGTATACAGAAGAATTTTATAGGCTAGACATGTAGATGATGGTGTTGAGAAGGTGTCAAGGTATGTTAATGGTTTACATTTTTAAATTCAAGATGAGATTAGTATGGTACGAATACAAAGTGTTGAAGAAGTCTATTAATATGCCTTGAAGTTAGAGGAGAAATTAGCAAGAAAACAAAATAATTCAAGAGGTAGAGGAAGGTTTTCTCATGGTAGAGGACAATCCAGTGGCGGAAGACGATATCAAAACAAACAAGGAGAAGCCAATACCTTGCAAACAAACATAGGATAATAGAGGAATAGGTGACTATTAAATAGGTAGAGGATATTTTGGAAGAGGAAGAGGATTCACTGGTATGTGTTATCAATGTGGAGAAACTGGTCACAGGGTATTTGTGTGTCCTCAAATATACAACATAGTGGAAAGGGAAAAGAAGCGAGGATAAATGTGGCACAAGGAGATAATGAAAGTGTGGTTTCACCAAAGCATGGAGAAGATCTGGAGGATGGAGAATCTTTGATGATGTGAAGAATTTTATTAAACCCAGAGAAAGACAAACCTGAACCTATTCAAAGGAGAAATTTATTCAGAACAAGATGTAAATCAGGTGGAAAATGTTGTAAAGTAATTGTGGACAATGGAAGTAATGACAATCTAGTGTCAGAAGAGATGGTGGAGAATTTGAAGAAAATGAAGCATCCAAGCCCTTACAAAGTCTCTTAGCTGTAAAGGGGACATCAATTGGTGGTAAGTGAACAATTTCTTGTAAATTTTTAGATTGGTAGTAATAAGGATGATTTTTTTTGTGATATGATCCCAATGGATGCATGCCATATCCTAGTGGGTAGACCATGGCAGTATGATAGAATACATGGTGGTAGGAAAAAAAAATAAGACCATAAAGGATGGAAAATAATGTGCTAAACCCATTGAAGGATAAAGAGAAAGAAGTAGAGAATAGTCCTAGAATTTGTTTGATTTCTAGGAAGAAAATTTTGAAAGAGTTGAAGAAGGAAAGGGCATGTTATGATTTTATTCCTAAGCCTGCAGAAGCTATGACAATAGAAAGAATTGAATAACTACTATATACACCTAAAATTGGCTCATGTCGAATTAAGTAAATATTTTAATATTTATCTTAATTTTTATTTTCTTCTATCAATTAAATAAATATTCCAAGTTTATTTGATTGGTTCATTATCCCATAATTAAATAAAATCAATTTATTTAATTAAATTCCCTAAATTCTTCTAATGTCTCACATAATTAAATAATCCTACATTATTTAATTAATCCTAAATTCCTCTATCATAAGTCCTAATTTCATAAATCCACCTCATTAATCCACCTCATCTTTTCACATCACCTTTTCCACCTCACCATGTTGCACATGTAATTAAATATTTTAAATATTTAATTAGCTAATATTCCCTCACCCACATCTCCTATTTATCCTCCAATCTAAATTAGTTAACTCATCAATCAAAATCTGTTAACTAATTAATCATTCAAGTTCATTGATCAATCAATTCAGTCCACTCCCCAATCAATTCACTTAACTAGTTGGTTTATTTTGTTAACTATTCAACCAATTTTTGTTAACTCCCCTGTTACATGATGGAGCTTGGACACTTGTCCTCTTTCTATTCGTGCACATTCCTCAACCATTCTCAACCTTTGATTTTCTTATTTCTTCTTAACCATTGATTTTCTCACATATTTCTATAAATGCAACCCTCTTCTTCTTCATTTGATGTCCATCATTTGAGTAAACTTATGCTACAGAAACATTAGTGTGCCTTTGGCACCCCCATCTCCATATCAACTTATCATCCATTAATAATGTGTTGAAGCTCATCTTCAATCACACAAAGTATCATAGCCAACTTCATCTTATCATCTTGAGGACTTCGAAGCAAGGAAACAAGCTTCCTGAGGGCCATATTCATCTCCATCAAGATTAAGACAAAAAAGGCGAACAATGGAAGATGAAAGGTAAAAGGTTGTAATTATCATTTGTTTTGTTATTTAAATCTCCTTTTCTCCTTCATATTCTATTGATGTTTGGGTTTATTATTGTTATTGATTAATCCACACTTTACCCTCACATTTTTGGCGCCCACCGTGGGGCCCTTGTCCCTTTATCTCATCAAAATTTGAGCTTTTTTGTAGACAGGTTCCTTACAGGTGTCGCACAGGTTTCTAACAGGCTAATCCGGCACATTTGAGAAATCCCGTGGTGCTTCTATCTTCTGTTCTGGCACCTGTGATCATCCAGTGCATTTATTCCCTGAGACGACGCTTACAACCCCTGTTTCAGCGCATTTGAATTTACGGTGCATATACCTTCCATAACGACGCATTTATATTGTTTGACAGCGCCTTTGTCAGTTTAACGCATATGTCTCTTTTTATAGCACTTTTGACACATATAGTAGCGCATCTGTACAACGGCCCTTCTTTCCTGCACTGTGGTTTTAGAGTTCCATCTAATTTTTATGTTTGAGCTAACTTTTGTCTTGTAGGATTAGAGGTTGGATTAGATCATTTAGCTGCATTGACTAGTTCATTTAGATTAATTAAGAGAAAAAGTAACAAAAAAAATCCATGCATACAAACTTCACGTAGTCCATAACTAGGAAGAAAGTAACTAAACCACTGCTATCTTTGCATTGTTGATTTTTTTTCCTAAGTTAGATCATTGCTACCTTACAAACGGGAAAATGAACAATGCTATCTTTAAATACACTTCAAAGTTAACAAATGCATGAGTGCACAAGTAGATAGCCCATTTAGTTGTTTTCCTTTTAACTAGGTTTGGATTAATCAGTGTCTTCTGTGTTTATCGAATGACAATAGGCTTATGCTCTCCCCTTAACTAGGTGACCAGAACACCAGACTTGTCATTCCATCTGTTTAACCTTAGAGGGGCCTGCCTTTGGATGCACACCTGTCCAAGTGGGAACGACCCTGAGTGGAAACAGGCTAAAGCTAAGCCCTACCAATCCGCTTAAAATAAATGTGTTTGAGGTGAAAACCTCCTGCAATGAGTGTTGTTGTGTTACACCGACGACCAACCTCCCCTAAAACCCTCTAAGGTGTAACCCTTTGAGGCTGGGAGAGTCCATAACAGAGAGTAGTGCCGCTGCACGTGTAACCACTCGAATGGTTGCCTTGACTATGAACCAATTATGTAGTATACCAAAAACCCCTATTTGTTGATGCAAAGAGCGGATCCCTTGAAGCAGCCTCAATTCATGTGATTCTTAGTAGAGGTAGCAGGGACAATCCTATGGTTCGGTGGGGGTATGAGCCTAAGGAAACCTGGATCTGGTATGCGTGAGAAGTGAGTGCCGTGAAGGGGAGTGGAGCTACACGCTTTGAATGTGCACAACTAGAGGATTCAACAGATATTGTCCTATCCAGCTTAGGGTGTACTTGTTTTTGAGTCAAAAAGTCCAAAAATACAAAAAAATAACAAAAGATAAAATCATGAAAACTTCTATGTGTTTGCTGTGTCTTTTCCATAATTGAAAATCAAAATTCAAGAGCAAACCAAGTTTTCAACCAAAAAAATTGGAAAGTCTTGAAAAACGTTCCAAAATCCTAAGAAACCAAATTGAAAGCCAGAGTTGCGCATTTGTCACAACCTGTGGTGCATTTGATCTGACTTACGACCCATTTAAACTATGTTGCGGCGCTTTTGGGAAAAACCACAAAATTGCCCATTTGATCTGAATTTTAGTGCATTTGAACTCTGTTGCGGCGCATTTAACTTTGTGCATCCAGTCCAGAGAGCAAATCAGTACCTTCCAAAGAGAAAATTTTTCAACATTTCAAAAACCATTTCAAACTGTCTCAGTTTTTCCAAAACCTGATTAAGATCTTGCAAATCCACCATTTTCCTCATCTTCCATACCTTAACTACTTTTTCCACACTGCATCCAAAGTCTCACTAATTTCTTCCAAAATCCAACAAGGTTAGAACCAGGCTATTCTTGATCTCATCCAAAATCTCAAACAAACCTAGTGACGCTCCGCCATCAAGGATCACTTATCCTTTCTCTAGGAACTCCACTAGTGGTTTGTGCAAGACTAAGTCACTTCGAGCAAATGGATTTCTATCATCCTTGCTTCGACTAGCGTCTTGTTCACCCATCTTGTTTGATACCAAATTGATCTAAGAAGAACCTCGCTATAATCTTGTTCCCTTCCAGCACCTTGTTCAAAACTTTCTCATTCCATCCCATCTCTAGTCACCATTTGCATGGTCTTAACACGGTCTCAAAAACAAAAACAGATTGAAATGGCAGAGAAAAATATCCCAAACTCTCACGAAAGTGAAGAGGGAATTTCTATGGAAGAGCTCATTCAAGCGCAACATGACCCAAAATTTCAATGACTATTAGACAAGGTACTTGCCCAAGACCCTACCAAATTCTTTTTACACCTAGCAAATCTAGGAGTCAAGCTCCCCAAAGATTTTGACGTAGAGGCTCTAAAAGAAACTGAGGAAGAAAGAAACCTTGAGGGAAGTAGACATGAGGAAGTACCCACAGACAAAAGTAAAGCAACCATTGATTCCATGGATGCCCTAAGTCTAGTGAACCAAAAGATTCAAGCTTTACAACAACAATTCACAGACATGACAACAGGAGCATCAACCAAACATTAACCCTAGAGGATATTTCACCATATCCTTTTGATAGGACCCTGATCATGATACCTTTCCCCTCTAAATTTGAGTTGCCAAAATTTGATAAATATCGAGGAAAGGGTGATCCATGGGACTACATCAGGGAATTCAATGCTGCATGCCTTGAAGTTGCACACAATGACACTTACCTTATGCGACTGTTCCCACGAAGCTTAGGAGGGCAAGCCATGGAGTGGTTTTCTAGACTACCACCCAGCATTAGAATGCTCAACGAACTTGTAGACAAATTTTTCATCCACTTCTCTTACAATATTGAGCACGACACCTCAATATTGGATCTTTGTAACACCAAGCAAAAAGGTGGAGAATCTTTCACCACCTTCCTACAAAGATGGAGACAGTTGGCAAGTAAGTGCCCACACCAAATGCCTAAAAAACAAATGCTAGAAATGTTCGTCCATCACTTGCAAACCGATCTAAGCTATCAGATACAAATCCAATGTCCTACTTCCTTTAGCAAGGTCATTGAGATGGGTCTAATCATCGAAAAAGCTTTAATCGCAAAAGGATAAATAAAGCTCTATAAGGACACTCCTAGTACCAATACCAACAATGATAAACCAAGATTCTAGACGAAAAACAAAAACATTGTGAACGATGGGGTGGTAGATGCCAAGAACGTGGTACCTAAACAACCAATCTTCAACTTATTGACTCCTCAAAATAACTCCCCACAAAACAAACCAAGTAACACGGAATCACGGTTTACAAACTTTCAAACTAGGAGAAAGTTCACACCTTTGGGTGAATCATTGGAAACTACCCTACAGAAGTTAATCACAAACAAGATCATAATACTTCCCGCAGCGCAAGAGTACGAACCAAAAGTCAAACCCTCTTGGTGGAATGACAACGATTTCTATGAGTTCCATCAAAACAGGGGGCACAAAACCAATGATTGCATTGCCCTAAAACACACTATCCAACATTTGATAGAGCAAAACAAAATATCCATTGATGGACATACCTCTAACAATGATCACTAGGCATTCAAGGATCCTCTTCCCAACTACGAGCAGGGAGGACCTTCCAACTGAAATAACAGTGAAAATAACAACGCCAATTACACAAATGTCACCTTTGACTATGTTGTTAACCACATATCAGAGAGTGAGCCACATATCAATGTGATCACTATAAACAAGGATCTGGATTGTAACGTTACCTCCCATAGTAATAAAGTCACTCTTAGAGGAGCCTCCACCTCGTCGGCTAGTCAGTGCAATATCTTGGACCAACTACATAAGACACCTACACATATCTCCATCCTAGAACTTCTACGTCTATCCCCGTCCCATAGGGCCATTCTTGATAAAACCTTAGCAGAAGCCTTCGTTCCCACAAACCTTGCCGAAGAACAGTTTCAAACCATGGTCAGTCACATTACCTCACCTCACTCCTTATCATTCACTGAAAAGGATGATATGTCAATAACCCAACCCCATAACTCCTCTCTTCATATCAAAGCTTTCATACACAAACACAAGATCAAAAGAGTCCTAATCGATGGAGGAGTTGGTTTGAATATTTGCACCTCAAAGCTAATCCTTGCATTGGGGTTTTCAGAGAAAACTATAGATCCGAAAAAGAAAATCACTATCAAAGCCTATGATGAGGAGGAGAGAACTTCCAAGGGAATCGTTACTTTACTAATCAGAGTGGGACCTATAGTAAAAGATGTGGCTTGCCAAGTCCTTGATATGGAGCTAGCGTATAACATCCTTCTTGGGAGACCATGGATACATGCTCTGAAACCCATTCCATCAACATACCATCAGTGTATAAAATTCCCTCACGAAGGTCAAGAGATCACCATCCAAGGTGACCCCAATCCATATCAGTACTGCAACTCCATTCAATCTAAACCTGAAGTTGTGATTCCTCACAATCGTGCCTTTGCTTCATCTTCATCTTGTGTTGACCTAGTTTCACTTGCTTCCTCTTCAAGAGCATCTCAACCTAACCTCCAACTCAAAGATAAGGGCTTGGGTGAGTACACAATTTCCCAATTCTTCTGTTTGGTACAACTCCCCCTATCTCCCAAATCTTATGGGAGACCTATCCTAAGCAAGCCCACAACAGAGAAAGCTACCAAAGGACCTTTCGTTAAATGGGGAAGCCTCGAAAAGGAGAGCGATGAAAAAGATATCCTAGAATGGCTATATAAGGATGAAGGCAGTTCATCAACACGACACGACCATCCCACTATACCAACTACAAAGTATGGTCAAGGATTCCAAATGCTACAAAGAATGGGGTATGAAGGACACGGTCCACTCGGTTCAAAAAAGGTTGGTAGCACTAAACCCATCCAACCTCATACCTTAACAACCCGAGACACTACAGGGCTAGGTTACACTGGCACATCAAGAATTGACAGAACAAACAAGAAAAAAGGCAAACAACAAGAAACATCCACTAGCAATCTGGTTGAGCAAATTTAGCAAATGCAAATGGGGAGTGAGATTGATTCTAACGAGTATGAATGGGACAGCCTCTCTGAGATATCTTGTGATGATAAAGACATAGACATTGTCCACGAGTATGACCCAACCCACGCAAATGAGGAACGAGGTCCAAGGGCTAGACCGCTAGAGTTCGACCCGCATAATAACAATAGTGAAAGTCGTGAGGAAAGCATGATACCCCCTTGACGAATCCGCTAATAGAGAGTACCATCGCAGACCTTGTCCATGCTTTTAACAACTCTATCCTAACCATCAACACCGTCGAACCTGAGCAACCCAATGATCCCTTACCATTGGTGCACCCTGAACTTATAGACTGGGACTTAGAAGGTACTACCCCTGAACTTGATACCTTTGAAAATGATGAAGCCATCATAGATTGCCTTAAGCTTAGAGATCATATACCCGCAGGGGACCATAAAGCTGGCTATGTTATAGAACTCAATGAGAAGGCCTATTTTGGAGAGAGTGCCAAGCCTTTCAGTCTCAAAAATGAGAAAATGAAAGAACAATCTAATGGTGAAAACCGCTCTGCGGCAATGTTAGATCATGAAAAAAGTAAAAATAAAGATGTATCCAATGGTGAAAACCTCTCTGAGGCGCTGAAGGATGGAAGGCTTGACCCTCTACCCAATCTTACACATAAGGAGAGATCATCAATCTTGATAGAATCGACAAAACTGATCAATGTCAGCACAAGTAATAATCCCAGAATGATCCACATGGCAAAGGCTCTAACTAAACAAGAGGAACTCACATTCACCGACTTCTTCAAAAGAAAACAAATCAACTTTGCATGGATGTATGCAGACATGCCAGGGCTAGATCTGAATCTCATCATGCATCACTTATCTTTAGCTCCAAGAGCTAAACCAGTCAAGCAAAAACTCAGAAAGATGCATCCGCATGTGGCCCTCATGGTAAAAGAAGAGCTGAAGAAACTGTTAGATGTCGACTTCATCAGACCAATAGACTATCCTGAGTGGATTTCAAACATAGTACCAGTGGCTAAACCGGATGGCAGAGTTTGAATATGTAATGACTTCAGGGACTTGAACAAAGCTTGCCTAAAAGATGACTTCCCCCTGCCAAACATTGACATGATTGTAGATCTCATGGTAGGACATACCATGCTGTCACTAATGGATAGTTTTTCCGGATATAACCAAATAAAAATTGCACCTGAAGACCAACACATGACTGCATTTACATGTCCTTGGGGCACCTGTTGTTGGTGTGTCATGCTGTTTGGTTTGAAAAATGCCAGTGCAACATATCAGAGAGCTATGACCACAATCTTCCATGACATGATGCACACTATAATGGAAGATTATGTTGATGACATTCTGGAAAAATCACTTACAAGAGAAGGACTAGTGCTAGATAAAATATTCACAAGACTAGAACAGTTCAATGTGCGCCTCAATCCAAAGAAGTGCATATTTGGAGTCACCTTAGGTAAGCTGCTAGGATACATAGTGTCTGTAAATGGAATTGAAGTTGACCCAGCTAAAGTGAAGGCCATCATGGAAATGCCACCTCCCAAGAATCTCACTTAGCTAAGGTCCCTATAGGGAAAACTGCAATCTATCAGAAGGTTCATTTCTCAGTTGGCAAACAAGTGCCACCCATTTTCCCACCTTCTACATAAGAGTGTCCCTTTCAGATGGAATGAATCATGTGAGCAAGCATTTCAGCAATTAAAAGAATATCTGATGAAACCACCTATGTTGATGCCACCAATTCAGGGTAAGCCTCTACTACTATATATCTCGGCTACACCAATAGCTCTAGGAGCTCTTCTTGCATAACGAAACCATGAAGGGAAAGAAAAAGAAATATACTATATCAGTCGGACACTTGTTGGGTATGAGCTGCAATACACACCCATTGAAAGAGCATGTCTTGTTGTGGTCTTCACCTCACAAAAGTGGAGACATTACATGTCACATTCCGTCAAGCTCGTGGCAAAGATCGATCCACTCAAATACTTACTCAACAAGGTAGCATTAACAGGTAGATTATCTAAATGGGTCATGCTTCTCAGCGAGTTTGATATCGAATATGTAGACAGGAAAGCAATAAAAGGTTAAGTGCTTGCAGATCAACTGGTAGATGCACCACTCACATATGACACCCCTTTGAGCTTTGAGTTTCCAGACAAATCTATCTTTCATGTCACTACAACAATTTGGAAAATATACTTCGACAGATCTTACACTCAGCATGGATCGGGGGTAGGTATCTTGTTGGTTACCCCTAGTGGCGACACTATTCCAAAGTCATACAGACTACTCTTTCCCTGCACTAATAACGTGGTAGAGTATGAAGCCCTAGTCATTCATGTCAAGCTAGCAGTGGAATGGAATATCAAAGAACTATAGGTGTATGGTGATTCACAGCTGGTCATAATCAAGTAAATGATGACTACCAAACAAAAGATGAGAAATTGATCCCTTACAAATGGATGGTAGATGACTTCAAAGAATACTTTGACTAGATCTCTTTTGAGCAAATACCACAGATAGAGAACAAAGTTGCGGATGCAATGGCAACGATTGCATCTCTCCTCGATATTCCTACTAATCAAGCACACTATGAATTCTTGGTAGAGCCAGTGATCTATCCTGCATACAACACCCTTGAATCCCATATCATTTGCCACATTGTCAGAGTTGATTCCCCCCTATACGGAAAAATCTTTGCCTATCTTAAAGAGAATACCCTCCCACCTAACCTCTCTAGTAACCAAAAATGAACCTTCATCCGTCAGGCATCCTGGTATGCCATTGTTGCCAATACCCTATATCGTAGAGGTCTCGATGATACTCTCCTTAGATGTCTCAATAGTGAGGAATATCAAACCACCCTGAATGAAGTGCACAACGGTATATGTGGGACCCACTCTAGTGGCCCTACCCTGGCTAAGAAACTCATACGCATGGGATACTATTGGCCAACTATGGAACAAGATGCCTATCATTTTGTAAAGAAGTGCACAAAATGCCAAGTCCATGGGAACCTGATACATGCACCAGCATAAGAGCTGTAGCCATTAATGACTCCTTATCCTTTCTATCAGTGGGGACTTGACTTAGTGGGAAAGATTCACCCTCCTTCATCTAGTGGCCATAAATTCATAATCACTACCACTGAGTACTTCAAACCCATTGCACCTAGAGCCTCACGATCTATCTCAGTCAACATATACCGCTGCAACAATGGCAACAGGAACTGCTCTCGTGACATAAGGACATCCCAAATAACCTCCTGCAACCAAGCAAAGCATAATGTCAAAGAAATCCATATCCAATCAAACCTACTCAAAGCAATCAAACTATCCTATCAATGACTTAACATATCAAATTAATCAAAACAACATATCATCTCTTGACTAGATTCTTGGCAATCTCAGAGATTGCTTATCAATTGACGCATCGATCAAGGTGCCAATTGGGTTAATTTCATTAACTCAATTGATTTTTCCTAGTACAAATGTGCCGATCCATATCACATGCGCCGCTTCACCGTGAATGCACCACCCTTTGATGTATATGTACCATTTTGGCACATGCACCGCTTCTTATGTCACATGCGCCGTTTCCCAGCAAATGCACCAATTCCAAGCATGTATGCGCTAAAATAGCATATGCGCCGTAACATATCTCACATGCGCTACATCTCAGCATATGCACCATTTTGGGGAGTATATGTGCCGAACAATAGTTCAGCGCATCTATCCTAGTATTTTTTTCCTAGCCATTAATGAGCCTAATAAATGACTTTTTGTGAGTTTTGACAAACTACATACCGGGGGTCCTGCCTGCGCTGGCCGATCAAACTGTCAGACTCTCTCAAACTGGTGCTCCTCACATGGAATATCCATCTCTCTGGCTACCATGCTCTCCTAAGCTCTCAAAAGACCAATCAACTAAGGACAAGTGTGCAAATGAATAGAACTTGTGGACTCAGCTCCTATTTATAGGAAGTGAACCATGTCTGACTACATGACAACTGTGGCTACTTCCCATATCTATTCCTTCGAACCATGTCCTATTTTTCTCCATCCTAGCCCGCTTTTTATCTTCTTCTTCGTGAGATTGTCCATCTCATGCTCTTCTTCCTTCTTCTCGTCCAATCTCCCAGGGGGGCATCCTGTCGTCAAACTTGTACTAGGGGCAAACTGGGGCATGTATCATTGTCAGACAATCTTTTTCTTTGAAACAACGTGATAAAACACATTGCTTCAAAGAGGGGCAAAATGTATACACCTAAAATTGGCTCATGTCAAATTAAGTAAATATTTTAATATTTATCTTAATTCTTATTTTCTTCTATCAATTAAATAAATATTCCAAGTTTATTTGATTGGTTCATTATCACATAATTAAATAAAATCAATTTATTTAATTAAATTCCCTAAATTCTTCTAATGTCTCACATAATTAAATAATCCTACATTATTTAATTAATCCTAAATTCCTCTATCCTAAGTCCTGATTTCATAAATCCACCTCATAAATCCACCTCATCTTTCCACATCACCTTTTCCACCTCACCATGTTGCACATGTAATTAAATATTTTAAATATTTAATTAGCTAATATTCCCTCACCCACATCTCCTATTTATCCTCCAATCTAAATTAGTTAACTCATCAATCAAAATCTGTTAACTAATTAATCATTCGAGTTCACTGATCAATCAATTCAGTCCAATCCCCAATCAATTCACTTAACTGGTTGGTTTATTCTGTTAACTATTCAATCAATTTTTGTTAACTCCCCTGTTACATGATGGAGCTTGGACACTTGTCCTCTTTCTATTCACGCACATTCAGCAACCATTCTCAACCTTTGTTCTTCTTATTTCTTCTCAACCATTGATCTGCTCTCACATATTTCTATAAATTCAACCCTCTTCTTCTTCATTTGATATCCATCATTTGAGTAAACTTATGCTGTAGAAACATTAGCGCGCCTTTGGAACCCCCATCTCCATATCAACTTATCATCCATTAATAGTGTGTTGAAGCTCATCTTCAATCACACAAAGTATCATAGCCAACTTCATCTTGTCATCTTGAGGACTTCGAAGCAAGGAAGCAAGCTTCCTGAGGGCCATATTCATCTCCATCAAGATCAAGACAGAAAAGGCAAACAATGGAAGACGAAAGGTAAAAGGTTGTAAGTATCATTTGTTTTGTTATTTAAATCTCCTTTTCTCCTTCATATTCTATTGATGTTTGGGTTTATTATTGTTATTGATTAATCCACATTTTACCTCACAACTACCAATAGAAATTTAGGAAATTCTGGATGAATATGCAGATATATTGATGAAGGAGTTTCCAAATGGATTTCCACCTATGAGAACTATAAGTCATTACATGGATTTGATACCTGGTGCGAGTTTGCCAAACAAAGAAGCATATAGAATCACACTAATGGAGAATGAGGAGGTTAATAGACATGTGCAAGAATTGTTAGATAAGGGGTTGATCAGGGAAAGTCTCAGTCCATGTGTTGTTCTAGCAGTGTTGAAATTAAACCTAAAAAGGATGGAGAATGGCGAATGTGTACAGACTCAAGGGCCATAAATAAGATAACAATAAAGTATAGGTTTCCATTACCCTAGATGGATGATTTGATGGATTTTTTTAGTAGATCCAAGTACTTCAAAAAAATTGATTTGGAGAGTGGATACCATCAAATAAGAATAAGAGGAGATGAATGGAAGACAACCTTTAAGACAAAGGATGGTTTGTATGAGTTGTTGGTAATGTCATTCGGATTGAAAAATGCTCCAAGTACATTCATGGGGTTGATGAACGAAGTGTTGAAACCATTCCTTGGTAAGTTTGTCATTGTGTATTTGGATGATATTTTGATTTTTAGTAAAACGAAAGAAGAACATTTGCTACATGTTAGGGCAGTTTTACAGAGATTGAAGGAAGAAAAGTTGCTAGTGAATTTGAAAAGGTGTAGTTTCATGAAGAAAGAGTTGGTATATTTAGGATTTGTTATTTCTTGAGAGGGATTGAAAATGAATCTAGAAAAGGTCAAGGAAATTGTAGATTGGACTTCACCAGGGAGTATGTTTGAAGCCAAAAGTTTTCATGGATTGATAAGCTTCTACATAAAGTTTATCAAAAAATTTAGTGGGATATGTGCATCGATCATAGAAACCATGAAGGGTGGTAGGATAAATTCAATTGGACAACAACAGTAGAAAAGAGTTTTCAGTTATCGAAGGAGAAAGTGATAGAACAACCAGTGTTGGTGCTGCCTAATTTTAGAAAAGTATTTCAAGTAGACTGTGATGCAAGTAGGATAGATATTGGAGGATTCCTCAGTCAAGATGGAAGACTGATAGATTATTTCAGTGAGAATTCGAATGAATCCAAAAGGAAGTATTCAATGTATGATCAAGATTTTTATGCTATTGTATAGGCACTCAAGAAATTGCGACATTATTTGCAACCTAAGGAGTTTGTGCTATACACATCACCATGCACTACATTTTATAAACATTCAAGGTAAGTTGAATCAAAAGCATATGAAGTGGGTAGAATTTTTGTAGAGTTATTAAATTGTTTTGAAACATAGAATTAGAAAATCTAATTGGGTAGCTGATGCATTAAGTCAAAGATGTTTGTTGTTGAATGAATTAAGAGTAAATGTTATTGGCTTTGATTCTATGTGGGAGTTATATGAAGAAGATGCAGATTTCAAAGAAGCGTGGCAACATGTAAAAGTCCAATAGAGAAGGATAGAACTCCATGGATAGAGTATTTTATTCAAGAAGGAATGTTGTTCAAAGGAAAGAGATTGTGTATACCTCAGAGATCAATGACAAAGAATTTGATAAGAGAGAAACATAGTGGAAGTCTGAGTGGACATTTTGAAGTGGACAAAACATTGGCACAACTAAATGAAGGATATTAATGGATTGGAATGAATGCAGATGTAAAGAAAATAGTATAAAGTTTTAAAATTTGCCAACATGCTAAGGGAACGACACAAAATACAAGTTTGTATCAACCATTTCCTATACTGGAGAGACCTTTGGAGCATATAAGCATGGATTTTGTTCTTGGATTGCCATGAACACAATGAGGTAATGATTCAATTTTTGTTGTGGTTGATAAATTTTCAAAGATGGTTCATTTTATTTCGTGCAAGAAATCTAATGATGCTTCACATATAGCTACATTATTTTTCAAAGAAGTAGATAGGTTGCATGTATTTCCAAAGAGTATTGTCTCTGATCGAGATAAAAAAAAATTGGTCATTTTTGGTGCACTTTGTGGAAGAAATTGGGAACACAATGGGGTTCAGTTCAACTTATCATCCCTAGACCAATTGTCAAACTAAAGTTGTGAATAGAAGTCAAGTAATTTGTTGAGATGTTTGGTAGGGGACAGACCTAATCAATGGGATTTGATATTGGCCTAGGTAGAATTTTCATACAATAACTCAGTCAATAGGAGTGTAGGGAAAATCCCATTCCATATTGTTTATGGTTACAAACCCAAATGTATCGATGAATTGAGGGATGGTGCAGATTTGGGAAGAGTGTTGTTGTAGAGGATTTTGCTAAGTATTTGCAAGAATTACATAAATAAGTGAAGGAAAGCTTGGAGAAGAGTGCCATAAAATACAAGGAATATGTTGATATGCATAGAAGAGAACAAGAATTTCAGGTGGGTGATTTGGTATTGGCACATTTGAGGGAAGAAAGGTTTCCTTAGGGAACATATAATAAACAGAAGTGGAAAAATATAGGCCCATGCAGAGTATTGAAAAAGTTTTGATCTAATGCATATGAAATTGAACTTCTAGTAGGTATAGATATATCTCCCATATTCAATGATGTTGATTTGTATAAGTATTATGAAGGGGAAACAAGTACACAAGGGGATACACATTCATATTTGTAGGATGAACAAGGATGGATACATCAATTACCTAAGAAGAAATTTGAAGTAGACAAAGTGATATATTTTTGAGTGATCAAAACAACAAGGGGAAAGGAATATAATGAATATCTAGTCTGTTGGAAGAATAAAGCAGCTGATGAAGCCTCTTAGGTGAATGATTCAAATTTGGTTAAGTATGTAATTCGCATTCCAGACTTTCCTAAATGTTTATGAGTTGCACACTCATGGAACATTTCTCTTACCTGGCATGTCTGATCTAGAGCATCTTGGTGCATGAGTGATCCTATGTCAACCAAAGACAGTTCAGGTTTTTATTTTCAGTTTTGTTCAATTTTGTTGTGTTTCAATTGATTTTGTTAGTCTTTCTTTGGGAGACATTTTCATATTTTTGCATTTGGTCAAGTTTCATCAACATCTAGTAGAAAGGATTTAGGGAACTTGCAATTTCAATTTGGCAAAGTTTAGAGTCCTTTCGTGTAGTTTAGATTGTTTTGGTGAAAATCATAGTTTATGAACTTTTCACCAAAAGAAAACGTTTATGAATTCTTCTGACCACTGAAAGAGTTTGTCAAAAGTTTGTTTCAACCATTTTATGAGGACAAGACTCTTCATTTTCACTGATGGAATTTGTTCATTTCCTCATTAGAATTTTTTTAAGTTTATGAACTAAACTTGTGCCATAAAGATGTTGTGCGAGGAATTAATGGATTTGAATAAAATATTTCGGTAAATTTTAAAGTTCATGCATTCTCTTGGTCATCAAAAGCACTTAAGGAATTCTTATGGATTATTTTGGCACATACTTCAGTTGCTGACCACTACATTTGACCAAAACTACTTGACAGTGAGCTTTATTTTTCTCAAAATTGGTCAAGCCTCGGCCAAGTTACATTTGCTAAGCCTTTTGGCAAAGTTGGGGGTTCTTGAACTCCATTCTCCACCGAAAGGGAGCTTGTCTTCAGTGATTTTCATAGATCATGAACTTTTAAGTTCATCAACTATATATATGTCATAGTTTGAATTAAACCATGATGTTCAACAAACTTCTTAGTTCCTACGTTCATAAACATGTCAATGCACCAATGAAGAATGTAGGGTTTGTAGGTTCAAACACATGTGGAATCGTCGAAATGTGAAAGATCATGGAATTGCTTACTCACTGAAAGTTGTTGTAAAGGAAGTATTCCATGTTTCATGGAATGACCAATCACCGATAAAGAAGTCAAAGGTTCCCCATGATATTGATTTTCCAATGAAGACATTTTGAGGGACACAAAAGTGTCTATCCTCTAAAATAAAATTTTAAAGGTTTACAAATACCGAAATGCATTTGTAAAGGGAAGGTTCACCAGTGTTATATGTTAAAAGGGGGATGAGATACAAAGTATGTGAGTACACTAGATCAAACCCTCCTTTCACTACAACATTCAAGGACAAAACTGAGCCAAGCCACTACAAGATGGAAGAGGGCTCAGCTACAGGTTTTGTGCTCTTGTTTGCAGAGGAAAGATGTGATTCAACCAAGCTTTTTAGCAAACCCTAGGCCAATAATTGCTCTAAACCTTAGATCTATGATAATCAACTCATAATAGTGAAACAAAAACAACAAATCAAGATCTGAGAGTGCTAAGATGATCAGAGAGAAATCCAAACATGTCCCTCAGAAGCTAAAATGTTAGAGGACACTAGTGCTAGTGCCCAAGTCTGGAAAGTTCAAATCTCTGATAACTCAGAACTGGAACAATATCATAGAAGATGCTCAAATGCTGAATTGCAAGTTTGTTTGGCTTGCTGGATACTAGTGCTAGCGCCCAAGTCCACTATAGTGAAATTCTTAAACTCTATTTTCAGATCTGGAATCTTTATCCTTCAAACATCTTCCCTGTACCTCCACTTCAGCAACTCTCAAACCTATAACCTACACACAAGGAAAAAGGGGTTTGGGGGTTGTGGTGTTTAGGGATTTGCCTTAGTCAAATCCTGAGTTAGCATTCAAGCTTTCCCAACACCGTTGTTAATGAGAGAGCGTGCCCTAGTAGGGCAAAGGCTAAAGATAATCCAAATGATGATGAAATGATTCAAACACAATGTAATGTCACCTTGGAGGTGATGCCCTTGAGAGGATGAAGATTCTTCAATTCACAAGGATGTTGATTATGAATTCAAATCTACAACAAACACAACACTAACACAAGTCTGCAACAAACATAATGAATGCCTTGAATTTGCCTTTGTACAATATCATAACCTTTGCTAACATCAACTTTGCTAGCATCAACCTAGTTACAAATGAATCCAAACACTTGTTTATATATGCTATCCCACTAAACTTTCATAAATTAATTGAAAGAGCCGACAAGGGAGGACCCATTTAAGAGTCCTAGGCCAACATAGATTTGATTTCACCTTGACCAATTAGGGTTCCTTTTCGGTCAGGCCCCGAACTTTAAATTGGGCTCCTAGTCCCCATTTGATGTGGGTTTCGGGGGATTTATCATCGGGATGAAAAATTTTCTCATAAAGTGTAAACACAGGGACCTAGGAGCTAAACTAGGAGGTAAAAAGGGATGTGTCCACTTTTTACTCCACAACAACCATAATGTTGATCGACCAAAATAAGAGTTCAAAGGTTTAACAAATACCGATATGCATTTTAAGGAACAGTTCAAGTGTTCCACGATTCGCTAAAAACCTGAACCTCCAAGGGGTATCTCATGAGGAAGTCGAAGCATGTTTGGTGGTGATTCAGCTTTGTAATCACCATTTCTTGGAAGTGGTTCAACTTCTTCAACCATAATTATATAAGAAATTTGTTGAATTTTTTGGTGGTTCTTTGGCTGGATGGCATGGAAGTAGCTTCTAAAGAAGTACTCTAATCAAAGAAGACTGTATTGTTTGAAATATATGTTGTACTCCTGAACACTGCACATGAATAAAGTACTTAGAATATTGTTGTGATTGTGAATATTGTTGTCTTGGCTACTAAATTTTGGTTGTCTGATAAGACTCCCAGATTTAGAATGCAGCATGTGTAATAGCACTTGGAGGAAAAGGAAACTACACAAACCTAATCTAATCATAAACTAACCAACCTGAAGATAACTTAAACAAAGCCATTGATTGGTTTTTTAGAATAGCTACTTTTTCTAATCAATTTAGGAGGGATATTCCTAGAACACAAACAAAAAAGCATAGCCATACCCAAAGTACACTTGACCCCCAAGACTGTCAATAAGTCAAGACAAACTAGCTACACAGGCCTTTGATTAAGTTAATTACTGCATTATGTATTTGCACCCAAACATAGCAATATTACATTCCTTGAGATGACTCCATTTAACTTCACATACACAAGAAACATAGTGCAGGCATACATGCACATGATTCTAAAATATTAAAACAGTTTTGCATCACTTCAGATCTATCCCTGGTTATTACATTGAATCATGAACAACATGAGAAACCCTAAACTAAACCTACTCTTACTCCTACAACTAACATGATGAGGGATTGATTGAAATAGTGATTGATCCATCCCCAATATGGACTAGTACCTACTCCATTGGGAAACTAAGTCATGAACAACAAATGGAAAGAAACACACCCAACAAAATATCAATAGAATCATGAGTTGCACACATGCAAATCTGAAATGTATTTTATAGAATGGACATACTTATTTATCCCAAATACAACTGCAATAATCCACACATAATAGAGGAAAGACTTATACAAAAGTTTTCATGATTTAAATGTTGTCATACATTATCCAACTTCTGTTACATTCATGCCAGTAAATGTGGCAAAGGAGAATACAAAACTACGATTCAATATCCCCTTGAATCATTACAAAGTATTCTAGAGACATACCATGATATGATTGAATATTCAATGAAAATCTTCCCTCCCTTTTGTTGGATACATCCCTTTATTCCCAGTTTAGACCTTATGCTCTGCTTGATACCCTAAAATCTTCCTTAGGATTTCCATACCAGACAATTGGTTTAGTGACTAACCCCTAGAATGAGTTTCAATCCTGCTTTTATAGCCTTCACAACTCGGATTTGAGGATGAAATGGGTGGGAAAAGCCCAACAACCCCACAAAATGCAATAAAAACGTAAATTTCAACTACCTATTTTGCATTAATGGTGATCTTAGAAGTTGTTGGAACATTTCTTTGTGTTTCTGAATAGTGGAAGGAGTAAGGAAGGCAAAACAGTCAAGCCCTGACCAATCGGGCCTCCTCCAAGAAATCAGCTTTTGAAAGGGTGAAGAAGGAAACCCCAATCTCCAAAGTCTGAAAGGAACAAAGGGAAACCATAAAGTTTCAGAGATCGGTCCTTCACCATATATTGTGCATTTTGAAGAGAAGAAAATGTATCAACTAATTCCTCAATCCTGAATCACTTAAAAAAAATGAAGCTTCATCGGACTTCAGCCATTAGACCCTCACCCTTCCACCTTCAAAAGGAAAGAGGAAGAGAAACTTCCCAACCTCTGATGCTTGAAAGACTTAGAAACTTTTGAGCTTTGTTGGGCTTTGGCGATCAGGCCTTTTACTTATTGCTTGCTTGGAAGAAGTTGGAAGACCACCATTCCAACCTCCGAGATCTGAAACACTTAGGCAATTTACAAATTATTAAGGCAGAGCATTCAGAGCTGATAGGAATGGCATGACGGAAGAGAGAACCCCAATACTCTGAAACTCTGAAAAAGGTAGAAAATACAAGGAAAAAGCTAGGAAAGTTTGGACTTAGCCATTTTGTGGGCTTCTTCCTTACACTTCAAAAGGAAAACACTTAGAATTTTTTCTAGAGGGAACCCATTTCAAAATAGTCTTAGATTGGATATAAATGATGGGTTCTACAACAAACGCACAAAGTGGGAATTTTGATGGATTTGGCAAGAAAAGTATATTTTGGGGCATAGAAAATAAGAGTCCCAATAGTGGCTCTAGTTGGGGACATGTGCCAAGCAGTGGCATAGTGAGAATCTCATATCTCTAGGTAGACCAAAAGGCAAAAAATGGATAGGGGGAACAATGAAAGACGTATTTACAACAAAGGTGTATATACAAGACAACATACAGTCATAAGCATGAGTGCACAAAAGGAAAGCTAATTGTAATCAAAATTTGTAGTCGCTTGCAGGTCAAACCTGCACAAGATGAATAAGACTCCTTGCCTTTGTCAAAGATAGGTTGAATGAAGGAGTTGATCTCCCTCAAACTAAATATGCACTTTTCACCCAGCTAGAAAAATTGAAGCCTTTCACCTACATGCACCAATCTGCAATCATTGTACATGACGTGAAGACAAACATCACCATTGAAAACACTACTATAGGATAGTTACAAATAATAGGTGCTCAACCTATTCCATACTACATCATGTGTTTGTTCCCAGTAGCAAGGGGTGAAGAATATAGAACTAGGTTAGCACCAAAAGAGACAAATGGAAGGAAGCATCCATTATCAACTACCACATTATTATACAGGTGCTGACCCCTTTGAATGCAAATTGAGGAAAAAGGAGAACACCTCCAATTCACATGGCAAGGAGAATTATGCCTGAATGCACTATTGTTCCACAAGAAAAGATACTTCACCTTGTAGAGTAAACAAGAAAGACTCCAACTTAGGTATACCTTCTAGTTGGGATACCATATGTTGATGTTCAGGCATACACATGCCTTTCTACTCACTCACATCAATGTCCCATACAAAGGACTCAACCTCTACTGTAGCACCAACACATTCAAGACTTAATAAAAAATCCACATCAAAGTGGAAAGACTCATATTCATTTGTATTTCCACCAAGCTCTTGAACACAACTTTCATATGTGCTATTACAACTTTCAATTTCTGAATCATAAGCATTCAACTCAATCCAAAATTTAAAACAATAGCACACAAATTAGAACCATGAGATACCTCACATGAAGAATCAAATTCTTCCAATTATCTCTCTATTTCAAGTTCATCTTGGCAATCTGTTGTGTCATACTCACTGCTGCAAGCAGACTGTTGACACAAGTCTTCTTCCTTCATTTCTATTTCATCTCCCTATGGCTTAGATGAAGCAAACTCTACATGAGGAAGACAACATGCCTTGCACCACATAAATAGGTTCTCATATGTGTCGACATGATCACCATCTTCACAATCCAGGACAAGCTCTTCACACTGAAACTCCATGGCTACACTAACATCTATCTCTAATCGGTTATCATCATGTGCAACCACCTCTACATCATGCAAGCAAATACTAACTTCTTCCTCATCACAAACGGGAACAAAGGGGGGTAATACATGAAGCAAGAAACAAATTCCTTGCTCATAATCTAATTCATTTACATGTGTACACTCAACATGATCAACCTTACAAGCTGATCTCACTAACTTTTCATCCCTATACATAGCATCCTCATTATTCATTGGGCCACATACCTCAGTATTAGGTTGGAAGTCACCATTGGTTTCATCATTTTCACTTTCACATGATGAGATATCCAAAAAAAGGTGGGTGCATATGCTACTTTCATCATCTACATCACTATTATATAATGGACCATCTTCACTTTCTACCCTCCTGACTACATAATCATCATCATCTGATGTTGCATTCACTTGATTGCTTACATATCAACATTGTTGATGTTTGGATTAGCATGTTTATTACCATCAACACATGCACTTGTGGACAACAAACCCTTTATGTAGTCATCTCTCATTTTCTCCATGGAGTCTAGGGAAAAATATGTCTGTTGCATACTTGTTATTTTGAAATCTTCCCACACATAACTTAGTCCAGTTTCATATGCTTCGAAAAACATATCAATGCAAGCGGGAATGTTAGGTCTAAAACCTTCTGGAATATGAAAAATAGCAATAGCAAAACTTGTGACCAAAACCCTTGCTTGACTCTCCCTCTTGTCTTTTAATTTTTTCCAGCTCTATGATAAGATCAACAGGGTCAAGACCTTTGGAAAATTCATTTTCAAATGTTGCCACAAGTTCATTCCATGAGGTAAAAGACTACCCTAGGAAATTTTGAAACCATTCTCTCACCTTTCCATGCAAGGACCTAACAAAGAACCACATCCACATGTTCTCATCCTCAAACTGATATTCTTCCATGAATTCTGAAAATGTAATGACATGTGCGTCCCCTTCCCATATGGTGTACCCATCAAACTTGTGCAAATGGCTATAGACCTTGGTTGACATGCCTCATGTTTTGTAGTCAAACCATGAAAGGTCTAGCTAATTATATACCTAGATCTAAGGGAGGAGCAGGGACTAAGCAATTTGATTTTTTGGGGCAGCAGGGACTGCATTGGACTACACCCTAGACTCTAGCAACCTAATCTAATTTAATGTTTCTTCTTCTTGCTTCCATAAGGACTCTAGCAACTATTTAGTCTTATCAATTTGACATTGCTGCATTACTAAGTCATTTTCATTTTGCATGGGTGCATATAGGTTTAGGTTTGTATAACATGTAAAGCCATGACTAGAATATGCATTGACAGGATGGTCACGGGAATCCACATCAAGGTAGTTTCTAGGGTCTGAGACATAGGAAGACTCAGATGAAGGAGTAGCCCTAGAATAGTCATATCCATACCAACCTTCCATGAATAAAACATCCTATAATGCAAGATAAAAAATAGAGGCATACAAATTTGTTCCTTCAACATGATAGGAACAACAATCTACAAAGTTAGGAAGAAAAGAAACCATGTACCTATAATTTCACCAGATGCTACACATTTGAGGTGAGATCCTTGATTTGCCAACAACAACCAAGGGGCAATAGTAACAAACTTCTATTCTTTGATAGCAGAGTTGCCACCTCTTCCAAAGAGGAATTCCTTAAAGTGTAACTAATCTTCAAGGGCAAAAACTAATTCTGAGTTCAACTCACCAGCAAAGTCCTCACTTTCTTTGAACCCTTAAATTTTCCCTGGCAATGGCACCATTCTGTTCCAGCATAATTTGACGGGATGTCAAACTTACCCAAACAAAATGCACAACTGCAAATCACTATTACAGGGGTGTGAAAATGTTCCAGCTGCCTAGAACCCAACAATGGATAAAGTAACTTCAATCCTTAGCAACGACACCATTCTATTGGTTCCCAAAATAACTACAACCTGGAACCCTAAAACATTTCACAATCACCCAAGCCAAGGGTGTCGTCAAGGTGATTGAAAGAGGTTTATCAACAAGTCAATGGTGATTTTAGCCAACTGACAGAAGTGGGTATACTCCTCTACACTTCAGGCTCAGCTAGACTTAGGAGGGATATTCCTAGAGGCATGAAATAGAACACAAACAAACAAACACATCCATACCCAAAGTATACTTGACCCCCAAAGTTGTCACTAAGTCAAGACAAACTCGCTGCACAAGCCTCTAATTAAGCTGATTATTGCACTATGCATTTGCACCCAAACATGGCAATATTACAATCCTTGAGATGACTCCATTTAACTTCACATACACAAGATACATAGTGCAGGCATACATGTACATGATTCCAAAAGATTAAAACAGTTTTGTATCACTTCATATCTATCCTTGGTTATTACACTGAATCATGAACAACATGAGAAACACTAAACTAAACCTACTCCTACAGATAATAGGATGAGGGTTTGATTGAAATAGTGATCAATTGATCCATCCCCAATATGGATTGGTGCCTACTCCATTGGGCAACTGAGTCATGAATAAAAAATGGAAAGAAACACACCTAGCAAAATATCAATAGAATCATGAGTTGCACACATGCAAATCTGAAATATATTTCATAGAATGGACATACTTGTTTATCCCAAATACAATTGCAATTATCCACACATAACAGAGGAAAGACCCATACAAAAGGTTTGTATGATTTAAATGTTGTCATACATTATCCAACTTATGTTACATTCATGCTGGCCAATGTGGCAAAGGAGAATACAAAACTATGATTCAATATCACCCTGAATCATTACAAAGTATCCTGGAGACATACCATGATATGAAAATATTCCCTCCCTTCTGTTGGATGCATCCCTTCATTCCTAGTTCAGACCTTATGCTCTACTTGATGCCCTAAAATCTCCCTTAGGCTTTCCAGACTAGACAATTGGTTCAGTGACCTACCCCTAGAATGAGTTTCAATCCTACTTTTATTGCCTTCACAACTCAGATCCGAGGATGAAATGGGTGGGAAAACCCCCAACAATCCCACCAAATGTAATAAAAACATAAATTTCAACTACCCATTTCACATTAATGATGATGTCGAAAGTTGTTTCTGTGTTTCCCTATGTTTCTGAATAGTGGAAGGAGTAGGGAAGGCAAAATAGTCATGCCTCAACCAATCAGGCCTCCTCCAGGCAATTGACCTTTGAAAGGGTGAAGAAGGAAACCTTGATCTCCAAAGTATGAAAGGTACATAGGTAAACCATCAGGTTTCAAAAATTAGGTGTTCACCATACATCATGCATTTCAAAGAGAAGAAAAAGAACCACCCGATTCCCTGATCCCGAATCACTTAAAAAAATGAAGCTTCATCAGACTTCGACTATCAGACCCTCACCCTTTTGCCTTCAAAAGGAAAGACCTCCACCTAGGGGTGATCCCACAATAGTGGGTTACACTTTTTGGCCAAAATTGACATTGAAATGAATATTTTGAAAAAAACTTCATTTTCAGACACCTATAGTTGCTAAACTGTGAGGAATTTGAAGATGATGTAAACTAATGATTTCTCAAATTTTGTCTGTAGATTATAAATATATATATTTAAATTTTTTTGGAATCAAATTATATTTCCTTTTCTATCTCCTTCAATAACTAGTTTCTAACAGTAAACAACATTTTTAAAGAGTGACGTGTACTGTGTAAAACATAACTTTTTTCTATGAAGGATAAAATTCTATTTTTTTGAATTTAGATTTTTAACTACGATATCTAGAGGATGCATTTGGTTTCATAATGTTTTATTGAATATTTTTCTTTTAATTAACTTTTGAAGTCAAACCAATTACAATTTAGACATAGGTGTACTATGTAAAGCATAACTTTTTTTGTATGTATCGGAATTCAATTTTTTTTGTTGGAATAAGGACATCAATACCTAGAGGACATGTATTTTTTAGAATTTTTTTTCTATATTTTCCTATTTTTTCATATGTATGAAACAAAGACCTTGATGTTCATTAAAAAACTACATTCACAAGAAATAAAAAATGAATATAATAATCAAATTAAATATATTTAAAATTATACTTTTTGGGAAGCTTATAATAAAGACTACATACTTACAAAACATAAATTTTTAAATGAATTCATTTGATCCCCAGAAAGGTAAATCAAAAGTGGTTTTTTATCAACATTTTGATAGGTGTAGAGGAGATCCATGACAGGTATGGTTTAAAACTAGCGGGGTTCTATCCAAGGGGGTTTGATCTAAGGGGGTTTGATCAAACCCTATTCAATTACAATTCTTTAAATGGAACCTTTCAAGGCTTAAATCATTATATTTTATAAAAATATGTGATTTTAGCAAAAATTAGGATGTCCTAGAAAGTGTAACCCATTATTGTGGCAGCACCTAAGGAAGAGTAATTTCCTGACCTCCAACACTCGAAAGACTTAGAAAATTTTGAGCTTCGTCGGCCTTTGGTGATTAGGCCTTCCACCTACTACTTGCTCAAAAGAAGATGGAAGACCACCACTCTAACCTCTAAGATCTAAAACACTTAGGCAATTTACAAATTACTAAGGCAGAGCTTTCAGAGCCAATAGGAATGGCATGATGGAAGAGAGAACCCTGAAACTATGAAAAAGGCAGAAAATACAAGGAAAAAATAGGAAAATTTGGACTTAGCCATTTTGTGGGCTTCTTCCTTACCCTTCAAAAGGAAAACACTTAGAATTTTTGTAGAGGGAACCCATTTCAAAATAGTCTCAAATCGGATATAAATGATGGGTTCAACAACAAAGGCACAAAGTGGGAATTTTGATGGATTTGGCAAGAAAAGCATAGTTTGGGGCATGGAAAACAGGAGTCCCAACATACTCAATGCAGGCTCTACAAATAGCGTTGTGGCCACAAAAATAGGCCACCACTTCATTTTAGCAGCATCACCTCCAGAAAGCCTCCTTCACACCACCAACACCTCACACCATAGCTCGAGAGCCACCAATACACTACCACTACCACACTTCAGCACAAAGTGTTGCTAGGGTGCCACCAAAATAGTGCACATGGCCTATTTTTGGCCCCCTTTTTGCCCTTAAGTAGCATATTTTTTCTGAGCACAATCCAATGGTTCTACTATTTTTTCCATATTTTTCTGCTAGTTCAATTTATTGCAGGTTGAATTTCATGCATCTTTTCTCGCTTCTGAGCTCATAATTTTCACCCAATATCTCTAATTTTTGAGATTGAATAGGCATTGGAAAAGTATTGAGGGAATCGACATATCCATCCATGCACTTTTTCTAGATTCATCCCTAGGCATCTTTTATTCAATTTATCAGTTTTACACATTTTGGTTGATAACTTGGACATCCTGACACATGGAGAAGTTCTACTTTTTATGGGATTCATATTAGCTTCATGATTTCTGCACTTTAGTTTGTTGATGTAATCATGTCTCCTAGTTTGTGGAAATTAAAATATGATTATTATGGGAGAAAAAGGCATACAATAGATGAATGCATGTAGAAGAAATTGATGATTTAGAATTGCTAATTGAGCTTCATCAGTTAAAACAACTTTGCATTGCCAATGACATCAATTTACCATATTCTTCTAACCCAACAAACCCATCTCCATCACTTGTGACATCTAAGTCCAGTATTACTTCTTTGAGAGCTTCTAGTGATTCTTTGCACCAGGACCACATCAGTCTTCCTAATCCACCTCATTGGGATTCCTACTTATCAGACATGACATCTTTGTTCATGGAATCCCACATTTTAGATTTGGAGGACACATTTAAGGGGTTATCTCTGCTCTTTATTGGCAGTGATGTCATCTCATCTTCAGTTTGTTTAGATATAGTTCATTATCTTTCCTCTCTTGGTTCTACATTTTTTATTGGGCATTCAATTCCTAATTTGGAGAAGACATCTATTTATAGCATAAGGTCACTAGAGTTGTATTCTGAGACACACATCTTGATTTGGATTCCCTATTCATTCAGATTGTGGGAGTTGCTTCTACATACACTAGTGGATCTATTTTTTCCAAAGGGGAAAAATGTTGTTTGCAAGTAGTGGATTATGTTTTGTCTTTAGGCAATCACCATTAGCAAAAGAGCCACTTCTTTGTGGGTGGTCTATCATCTCATTCATTGTCTCTCTTCTATCTGGGGGTATTCATTGTGTATTTGTGATGGAATTGGATATTTTTGATCCATCACTTGTACATATTTCATCTTTTCTCTCTTTTGGGGAGGAGTTTTTCCCATGTGGTTTTCTCCTTTTCTCTATTTGTGAGAGATTTCTTGTACATGGGTACCTAATATGGCCTTGTAGCTGGGACCCATCTTTGCATCATTTGCATTTTCTCATTCTCCCTAAGTTGCACTTAAGGGGGGATATTATTTATATTTAGGGCTTTATTAAGCTCTTAGGGTTTTCTATCTTGGAAATATAAAAGCAATATCTCATGTGTAATTTTATGATCTCCATTGGGGACTCTTCCACTTTATGAACTCTATCGTGCTTCATTTTATGATCACACATTCAATATATTTTTCATAACTTTACCTTATACATATCATTGATGTTCATATGAATCTTTTCTTTCCTTTAAGGCCATCTTAATCTTATTATCTTGTCACATTTGGGGCAATTTTTTACATTTACTATCCTAATTATATCATACTTATCTATGTTTACACACTTATATGTTGCATTAAATACATGCTTGATACACTCACATGATCCTTATCTAACTTATAGGGGCATCTTTATTTTATTATTTCCCTATATTGAGGGAAACACTATGTCTTGACACTCATTACTAGGTTTCTATCTTAATATCACACTTGCTATATGCTAATATGTTTTTACTTACTCATATGACTCTTATGCTTACATGATTATAATTTGATTGTCATGAATTTGCCACATGATTGATGTGCTTACATGCTCATTTTGTTATTGTTAGGATAAGGTGTCTCAACCTTGCAATCCTAATGTTCAAATTAAATACTTTTGTATGCATTCACTATTTCATCTTTTGTGTATTTTGCCTTCGCATGGAGAGTTGGCATCTCATTTGGAGATGAGATCCAGATTTCATCTTTTAATGTATTTTATCCTCACATGAGGAGGTAGGTGTCTCGCTTTTGTCTTTACTTGTTTGACCATGTGTCAACACCTTGGAAGGTGTATAAGGGTATCTTGACTAGTCTTCTTGGAAGTTACATATGACATATTCTTATGATACATAAGAGCATGTAAGAGGGGGGTTAAATTGGAATCCTGACCAACCTTATGACAGAGTTGGACACTTGTCAAGAAGCATCTAATGCATAAGAGAATGAAGACAAATTAGACACCCAAGTTGGGTAGTCAAATACTCTTTGTTTATGACATATGACAAACTTGTAAGGAATGTTCTAATAATAGTTGAGGGCATCTTAGACCAAGAAGGGCATTTGAATTTGGGTTAAACCAATTTGGGCACCATACTTCCTTTGAGATTGTAAATGGTTCACCAAAACCATCCCACATGTGGTTTCACTTTGTAATTCTTCTATAAATTGGAGTTTGGAGTTAGAGGATGCATAGGTTGTTTTGCAAGATATATAGGTATTGAAGTGCTACCAAAATTCTAAGAGATAAGTTGTTGTGTTGTAACATTATTTATCATTAATACAAGCTTGGGGTCTCTTTAGGTGTGGAGTTTTTTCTTTCAAAAGGGTTTCTCCATGTATATCTCATGTTATGATTTACATCTCTTTATGATTGCTTCCATTTTCATTGTGATCTATCATTGTTATTGAATTTGTTGCATTAAGTTTCAACATATCTCACTTATTTTTTTACACTCGATTTTCAACATTGATACAAGTATTGTTTGATTATCACACAATGGTGATTATGACAATTGTTCAATGCTTCTACATGCTTTTCAATGCTATATGTGTTCATGTGCTTATATTTGATTTGATTATTTTACTAATTTTATCATGTATCATTTTCCTCTCCTCCAATTCTTTGCATCTTATGGATAAAACCTATTTAAGAGGGGGCATATATTGTCCCTTATACTCATGTGATTGAGATTTTAGATAGTGACTTATGCTACACAAAGATACATAACTATACCTAGAGATGGATTTTGATCACATTACATGCTCACATCAAGCAAAGTTCAGTTGCAATTCCACATTGAGTGAAGTCACATTACATGGCCATGTCAAACATGCCATAATATATTTTTCCCATTGAGTGGAGTCACATTACATGGTCATACCAAATGTGTCATATCACATTTTCCAAGTTAGGTGGAGTTACATTACATGGACATATCGAATTTGACATATCACATCTTCCATATCGAGTGGAGCCTCATCACATGGTTGTATCAAACATGCCATATCACATTGCCACATCACCAAGTGGTGTATTATCGTATCAATTTTCGTATAGGATGAATTTTCTAACCCTTCTCCCTTCTTTTTTTTATAGACAATTGAAGAAACTCGTTATTTGTGCATATTTAGTTGTGTGAAAAAAGCTACTCATTGTATATCTTTTGTTATTTTGTAAGTTTTGATGAAGCACTTACATACCAAGGAGCATACAAAAAGAATTCAATAATGATCTATTACTTTATATGGATCCTATATCCTTTTTATTGGAGTTAAAATATTTTATTTTCATGTTGATTGAGAATGTCCATATACTTTGAAGTGAATGTTCACAATAGATTCGCATGTGCATTAAAGTGGGGGTAAAATGTAATAGTGAAATTTGCATACCCATGCCATTTCCTATTTAGTTTTGGGCTCATTTTGGTGTCTAGAACATCTAATGCAACTACATATTGACAAGTGGCACACTCTTATCCTAGGTTCAGCTCATGTCTTGATCCTTATCCATCACTATTTCCTCCCACTTACACTTATTAATATACATTCATCATTTACCCCTCATTATTTCACCTACATTTGCCCCTACCTCAAGATTATCATTTCCCTACCTAGGTTTATTTTTTGCCACTCAAGATCGATCATGTGGTGTACCCTGAATGAACCCAAAATTCAAACTTTAACTTTCTTGTCCCTTCATACTAGCCATTATGAGTCAACAAGACACATTTGTGCAACATGGTACTATGCTTTGGTATTTACAGAAATTTTATGTGTTAGTAATTTAGATGGCAAGAATAAGGATTAATAAGGAGAAATCATTATAGCACACTTCAATTTTTCTAAGGGATAAAGAATGTAATTTGCATATAGCTCATCCACACTCTCGTGTATGCTATTGTTGATAGCATTCCTTATTGTTAACCAAACCTAACAAGAGGGTTGGCCTAGGAGAATGTGTTCCCTATCAAGTCGAAAATCTCCTAAAGGTGTTTGTAAAAACCACCTTGGCCACATTCAACTAGCAACAAGGCGAGGGCAAATAGATTTTTAAGGAATCATTTTGTTGGATCATTTTCATGCAATATAACTTTCAAATTTGCACATCAAATCAAGGCATGCCACTCAAGATTAAACCCATAACATTAAGAAGTGAATTATAGAGTTCACTAGGTCTACACAAAGTTTGATACAAGTAACACACCAAGAACATAAATTTGTAAACATTAGTGAAATAATTATATGCATCATCAATAAAAAAATATTTTATCATTTATTTTAAAGCTAAATATCCTATCCTTTCATTTAATTATCACATTTATTACTATTTATTTATAACCCTGGGTCTAAAATTAATCTAGATTAATTCCACTTAATTGTTTGCATTTATTTAATTGGCTTAAATTATTTATGTAAAGCATTATTATTTCTTTAACGGAACAGTTTTGAAAATGGGGTATTTTTAAAAATCTGATATACAAACCTTATTTTCCTACTTTATCAAGAGCGGTAGTGGGATTAATTTCTTCTTTGAAAATAAATTTAAAAAGTCTTGAATCTTATTAAATATATCCATTGTTGACAATAAAACATAAAATATTAATCCAAACTCTGCAACAGTGTTGGCGAACCACTAGTTTTTTTTTGTCGTTATGCTACAGAACATCACTTCAGTTTCTGCGAAGATGAAGGAGCTGTTTTTACCCTGAAAAAAACAGTCTGCCAGTAAAATTCAATTTACTTAAAAAAAAAAAAAATCATTGATTTGAAAGTTAAACTTTATATTTTCATTGAAGATTTTTTCTTGTCATCGCCATTACTTGTGCAATTTCACTGTTCGATAAATTTTCGTGGACAGTAGTAATTTGTATACTGTGTATTTTTAGATGCCCTGGTTCCCCGACATTGCTGTAAATCTTTCAATTTAGTTTTAATTCCTTTGGACTCTGTGGCTAGAATCCAATCTCAATACTCAAAATGTAAAATCCTTCCAACGTTTACACAGGAATGGATAAAATATAGATTAAATCCCATGAATTTTGGGTTGAGGTTCCACGATTTTGTTTAACAAATAATCTTCCTTCAAAGTTTACTAACATTAATCTCCGGGTAAAACAAAATAATCTTCCTTCAAAGTTTACTAACATTAATCTCCGGGTAAAAGGAACATATGATTTCTTGGCGAGATCATTATTTGAATAATCAGAAAGAAACCATAGGATGACGTCTAAATAAAACCAGAAACACCATAAATTTTTGAAAAGGATGATTCGTGGTAATTTAAATCTTTTACAAGATGGATCCAGTAAAAAACCTGCAGATTTCAATGAACAAAATTTGTAAAGATTTGATTGCTACATTCAACATATGTAAATACAACATGTACACTTGCGGATTCTAAATTTATTCACTTTTTCTTCATATGTCACCGGCAGTTTCCAGTCCCCATGACTGAGAATAATCTCCGTCGACAAACAGAACTTGGCTGACGATATCATCCCAGGCAGTGGCTGCAGTGTCTTCAATAAATGAAAATTGCGTGCAGTCCACGAAATCGTCCTCAAAATGCCATTTCTCAAGAAAGCCCTTAAGTTCTGCATTTTCAGCAAAATCCGAGGAAAAAGCAGAATCTTCCTCCTCAGAAGGAAAACCGCCTTGCCCTTGCTCTTCTAAGTTGAAAAGAGGGGTAGGCGGTATTCCAAGCTCATCATCTGAAGCTCCTACAAGGTAACACAAATCAATACCGCCTTCGGAGGTTCCGTAGCCGCTGGTCATATCAGAGGCCAGGGAATCATCTTCACTGCTTAATCCGGAAAACCCCTGGCCAGATGTAGATGACGAAGTTACGCCAATTTCTTCCTCCAAACCTCTTAGAACAGCGCTAACCGCTTCTTCGCTCACACAGCACTTTTCCTCTGTCTCTTGGAAATTCTCTGCAACCTCAAAATCTTCCAAAATATGGAGATTTTGTTGCTCTGTTCTGCCATGAAAACGTTTGGGAGAATTCGGCAGAGGCTCTTCCTCGCGGCTGCGTTTCTTCAGCAGTCCAGACATTGTCGGCAAAGAAAAGATTTCAAGAAGCGGATTTGACAGGGTTTGATTATTTCTCTGAGTATAAATTGCAAAGCAGGCAAGAAAGAAGTATGGAAATGAGAGAAAGGAGGTATGCTTATATATGAGAGGAAGTAAGTTGGAACGGTGCGGAAGAATGGAGAAGGATATAAATGAAAAGGTGGAGACAGCCGGCATGGCTTGTTCGTGTCTCCCATTTACTGTTGAAAAACTAAGTGCGGTCTGAATTGATGCCCACGTTTCCAATCATTCAAATAAACTCGAGAGACTTTCGGAAGACAAATTCGTGGTCAGCGCTAAATAGAGATTCTCTGGTGTTATATTTAACCTCGTGGTCGGGTGAGCATTCAAAGAAAAGCTGGAACGACCGTTTAGAGTGGATTTCCAGGTGGAAGGTGAATGCAACATTATCACCTACCACGTCACATTTTGATAATTTCAATTGCAATACACCAAATCTTGTTTCCACATGCAACTGTTTCCCGTTGATTTCGGTGGAGGCCCCTCAGCCTTTAAACTTTTTTGGTACAACAACATGGCCTTTAAATTTACAAAGCTTGGTTTTTGTTTTTGTTTTCTTGTTTTTCTAGTAGATGAATCCTGGTTTTGGGGGGGACTAGACCTATTCTCTTTGTATTAAAATATCAAAAAGTAAATACAAAATTGTTGTTCTATTATAAGAAGGTAGGAGATGTAAAACTTTAATGAGGAATAAAACAAAGTAGTTATTATTTGACCTAACTAGATATGACACATGACCAAACATTATTGTAGGAGTTAAACAATATATATTTATATAAAAAAAATATTGTTAATTGGGGCTACCACATGAAAAGAAAAAGGTCTTATTATTTGACGTCTTCAAGCTTCACCATCCTTTGCATGTTCAACTATGTCTTCCTCTGCTTCTATTAGGATTGTGAAGGATCAATTGATTGTTGAAGTTTGGACAACCCTTGTTGCACATTTTAAGAAATTAATTTTGGCTACCACATGAAACAAAAAGGTCTTATTATTTGACGTCTGCAAGCTTCGCCACCCCTACATGCCCAACTATGTCTTCCTCTGCCTCTAATAGGATTGCAAAAGACCAATTGATTGTTGAAGTTGGAACAACCCTTGTTGCACATTTTAGGAAATTAATATTGTCTGTATGTGCTACCTCGAAAAGACCTACTGCTAAAATAATGAAAGACGTCCAAGGGCCCATTATTTCTCCATCATTCACCTGCATAGCCTCAACCTTCGAGGGAAGCCTTGTCCCTTGCACCACATCATCCAAGATCAAATCTAACCCTTAGCACCATTGGAAGCGAATCAGACTGGTAGCCATGGCCCTAACTATGTCTTCCTTTGCTTCTATTAGGATTGTGAAGGATCAATTGATTGTTGAAGTTGGAACAACCCTTGTTGCACATTTTAAGAAATTAATATTGTCCTTATGTGCTACCTCAAAAAGACCTAGTGCTAAAATGATGAAAGGTGTCCAAGGGCCCATTATTTCTCCATCATTCACCTGCATAGCCTCAACCTTTGAGGAAACCCGATCCCTTGCACCACATTGTCCTAGATCAAATCTAACCCTTAGCACCACTGGAATTGAATCAGACTGGGAGCCATGGCCCTAATCATGTCTTTAGATTCCCCTACATCCATAAGCACCCAAAAAACATTGAAGCCACATCAGAGTTAACACAATAGTTATGGTCAATGAACAAAAACTCCTCTCCGAACACTAGGTTAATTGCATGTATCATAATAATGGCCTTTGTTTTGAAAATTTTCTTTAGATGGAGGTTAAAGATAAGCCCCAAAAATGTGACTTGCCACCTCTTAGAGATTAGCCTTACACTAGTACCCATGGTTCAAAGATGAGAACCAACAAAATCCTATTAGCAAAGAGGAAACTAATGAGTTTGATGAGAGAAGCGAGGGTGTTTAATAGCACTTCCCATCCTCCTAATGATTTAATAGTTTCCTATTGAAGTACCAAGATCTTAGTTAAATCTCTAATGCTATTACATCACACGCTTGAATAGAAAGCTACTATTGATTATCATTAAGTGTTATGTTCTTCCAAGCATTCCACATGGGAAACAATACATGTTACTCTTTTGGGATAATTCACCATCCAAATTAGATGATTTCATAGTGAGATTATTGTTTGAACATAGTCTCAAAAGAATCCCAAGGCTCAAGGTACAAGGGGTTTGAAGAGTATTTTATAATGACTTATTTTTCTCTATGTCAAGTCTTTGGACTTGATCACAATCCCTTGATACTGAATCACATCATGGTTATGATTTTTGACCTCTAGGATCGTCATTACAACATAAATTTTGACTATGCCACATACAAAGCAAATAAAATTCACAAAGGGTTAGTGGCATATAAGCAAAAGAATGAGGTTCATACTTTCAAAAGATATTTAGTGATGTGCCACATCTTGTTGCATTGTGGTGGTAAGTTCTGGGGTAAGGAGCTATAGATACAAAGCTTGACTAATGAGGAACCCTCATGCCTATCCAAGGCAGAACACATGTATGGGATCCTCATTGCCATGAATCAAGTTACATCTGATTTGAGGAGTATTTTGTGTAGAGAATTTTGGGGTTATTGGGATAGGAGAAGCCAAGGTTGTCAAAGGAAATCATGGATTTCTTAAGACTAAAGGAAAGGGTACTAAATAGTAAAGTTTTTGATTATATTGGTAAAATAGGTTTTGAAGGGACCCCGAAACCCTTTACAAAAAGCTGTAGACTGAGAGTAGAAAGCCAACCGAATGCTAACTAACAGCTAACAAACTAGATAAAGCATAGAAAACCATAGCAAAAAAGAAGACACAACAGACTATATCATTTTCTTTAAAGTCTCTGCAGCTTCCAGCTCATGCTCGTAGAATTTTTCATGTAGCTTAGTGAAGTCCACCTACTCTTTCTTCTCATCTTCAAATTATTTTTTCTTGTTGCCTCTCATACGGGTCGAAGGGCTGCCAGAGCTCTTCTGAATCACCTGTTTACCTTTGTCTTTGTTACCCTCACTTTTTCCTTATCAACATAGTCATCCACCTTCATGCTGTCCTCAACAACACTATCTCTCACCTGCTCCTTTTTGATATCCTTGAGTTTCTTAGTGAACATTTTCATACCTTTCAAGCTGTTCTGGATAGTCAGCTTACTAATCTGCATCATTTTCTCCAAGTTATCATTGATACCTATCATTTTCTCTTCCAGGTATTGGATCTTGGTCCCAACTCTTCTCTCATTCTTTAAATTTCATGCTCCATCTCTTCCATCTTGGGGATTGCCTCCCAATTCTGGAAGATCAACTTATCTTGATCCACCGTGGTATCACCGCCTTTGTCAAGACTCTCTTGGAACATCTTTAGCTTAATATTAATTATGTTAATCTCCACAAAAACCATTTGGTCATTTTGTGTTGGGCGTCTCTGTTCTTGGCCTTAGTAACCCAATTTTCAAAATCCTCCAAGAGGTTTTGAGATGGGTCAGGGATCTCTGAGAAACGGGACCCAATGTTAGGCTCCTCAACATGAAGACCACCTCCACCATGGGTTTCCTGGTTAAAACCCCCAGTTTTCACTCCCTTGTCAACAACCTCACCATGAAAACCCTAAATTTTAGCACTTTTTTCCAAACCTTTAGCAGTAGCCACTTCCGACACCTCTCTCCCAAGGTTCTATTTCCTCTTCTTCACCATCGAGGTGCTCTTGGATTTGATAGACATTTTCTTTTTCCCTTTACTTACTCTCCCAAAATTGTCAAACTCTTCCCCTATCTGCGATCCCTCCGACCAGGAGATGTCGAACTCTCTTCTTTTGACCCTTTTTCTCTTCTTACTAGCTCATTCCTCACTATCCTCCTGGTCTTCATCCAACATCCACTCCTCCTCTTTAGAAGGGGTCTTTGAGTCACTGGAGACCATCATAACCCTCTTCTTGACTAAATGCTTCCCCTTTAACCCACCCTTAGGAGAATTACTTTTCATATGATCCATAATAAGGAGGATAAGACCATCATGGAGGATGGGTAACCTAGGGTTCCTAGAATTTTCTTTCAGGGCAAAATCCATAGAAGCAAGCAAATAAAAAGGGAATGAAACATGCAACTGGTGGAGAAAATGATTTAACAAATTGAAATGATACCCATACACTGCTATGAATTTCCCATCCAAAGTAATATAACGCATAATTACCTCCACTACCTCGACCCAAATCAGCTTGATGGAAAGGCGATTGTAACCACCAGACTACAACTTCATAATATTACTTCACTCATTATCCTTGAACAATTGGTTCATAGCATCCTCATTGGTCTTCCTCTCCCTGAAGAACTTCTTCCCGTCAACCGACAGCCTAGTTATCATAGCAATGAAATCTTTGTTGATCGTGAGCTCCCAGCCAAACATCGTCACCTTCCTATTCTTCTAGTTTTTGGCAAATGCCATTGTGAAATTGGGGTCGTCCCCATGCAATCTTTCCACAAACAAGGTTAAACACCCACCTTCTAGAATCTTCCATACTCTCTTATTAATGAGAGGGAATGAGCTACGTTTGGACATTGACAACTGACAACGTCCTGGAATGTTGCAAGATGATGAAAGGAAATCTTGTCGTTGGTGACTAAAATCTTCAAATCATCATCGTTTGAAGACTTTTCTCCTATTTCATAGTGAGGAGGAGGAGGAGGGCTTGGCATTCAGTGCTTCAGATTTGGAGCTTCTTCTTCGATCCCATTCTTAAAAGAATAATTTATGTATAGAGGTTGTGGATTTCAAAGTAATGATTAATGGCTTAGGGGGTAAGGAAAATGATAGGAGGAGACAACTAATGTAGTGAGGAGGGAATGGGTTCCACCTATGTCCAAAGACAACAAGAATGTCCCTGGCCCTAATTTCATAGCAAATTGACCACATTTAAATGTAGATAGGAAAATATTCAAGTATTTATTAATAGATTTTCTTAATAATTGGTATGTAATTAATTTCAAGAGAAGCCTTGGCTAAGAAATATTCTGCATTTTAAACCATGGATTGCTTTATGAGATCAATTCATTTCACAACAATATAAAATTTTTGGTTAACCATGTCTTCTATACGCTGCAATAATCATATTCCATGAGACGTTGTCTTGTTATTTCATGTGGTCAAACACTTTACGAGAATCCACCAAATTTCTACACTTGACATACATGTAAATAAGCTTAATATGAAAAGGTGTGTGTGTAGTAAAGGTAAATCACCACTTAGTGATGAAAGAGGGAACAGTTTTTCCCTTGTGAAAGGGCATTCTTAAGAACACGTGTTTGCAATAATTGAAGATATTTAGAGTAGTCTTCAAGGGGGTTGTGTGTTGTAAGAAAAATGTGTGGCACCTCCTTCAACTAGTTCTCTATACATAATGATGTGAGATTGAGATGAGTAGTGGATAGCAATGTCATTTTATAATTGTGGAAAATGTGCAATGTTATTCAGTCTACTTTTATACTATGTGTTGTGCTTCCATTGGAGGGCAGGCAAAACTACCCCAGCAACCAAATTAAAGGAAGTTCATTTTCTCTATCCACTAGCATGCACCTCTGTAGATCTCAATGGGCCTCTATGCCTACCATTTGATTAACCACCAATATGGCATTGCCTCCCTCCTCAATGTATCATCAAACTTAGGATGAAAGAAGGTTCGCAAACATCACAAACAAAGGATAGAGAGATTAAGAGAGAGAGGGGGGGGGATAGATAAGTAGGTAGAGATAGAGAAAAGAGAAGAATAATAGAGAGAGGGAGAGAGGTATAGAGATTGAGAGGGGGAGAGAGTATAAGAGAGAGGGAGAAGGAGAGGGAGAGAGATATATATAGAGAGAGAAAGGTACCAAGATAAAGGGGCCCAACAGAGAGTTGGTAAGAGAGAGGAAGAGAGGGAGATAGAGAGAGGGATGGATGGATAAAGAGCTAGAGAGAGAGGAACAAAGAAATGGACAGAAAAAGGGGAAGAGAGAGGTGACAAAGATAGATAGGGAAAATAGAGAATGAGATAAATAACTTTTTCTCTTTCTCTCTTCTCTCTCTCTTTTTGTACCAAGATAAAGAGCTCAGATGGAGAGGAGGAGAAAGAGAGAAAGAGGAAGATAGATAAACATACATATATAGAAAGAGACACAAAGAGAATACAAAGAGATATAGAGAGGTAGAGTGATACAGAGATAGAGGGGAGAGAGAGAGGTGGGGGGAGATAGAGAGAGAAGGAGACAAAGAGATATAGAGAGAGGTAGAATGATATAGAGATAAAGAGGAAGAGATAGAGATATAAAGAGAGGGATATTGGTAGAGAGAGGAATAGAGAAAGAGATAGGGATAAGAGATAAAAGGGGGAGAGAGATAGATAGGGAGGGGCATAGAGAGATGGATATTAATGCAGAGGAATAGAGATAAGTGATATAGAGGGAAAGAGTGATAGAGAGATAGAGAGGGAGAAAGAGGAGAGAGGGATAGATAGGGAGAGATAGAGAAAGGGAGATTGATGGAGAGAAGAATATAGATAAGTGATGTAGAGAGAGAGATGGAATTTTTTACAAATATACAGAAAGAGAAAGAAACATATATATAGAAAGAGGAACATAGAGAGAAAGAGAGAAAGAGAGAAAGAGAGAGATAGAGAGGGGGAGATTGATAGAGGGGGGGTTTTAGAAAGAGATAGAGGGGGAAATATATAATGAGAGATAGAGAGAGAGAGAGAGAGAGAGAGAGAGGGGGGGGGGAATATATAATGAGAGAAAGACAAATGGAGTGATAGAGGAAGAATGAAGAATAGAGAGGGAGATTGATAGAGATAGAAAAGAAGGGAAAAAGAGAGATAGAGCAAAAGAGATATAGACAATCAAAGAGGGATAGGGATAGAGAAAAGAGAGAGGGGGGAGATAGAGATATGAAGAGAGGTAAAAAGGTAGAGAGATAGAGAGGGACAAAAAGATAATCAGAGAGGAAGAGAAAGAGAGGGAGGGAAAAAGACCTAGAGAGAGAGATGGAGGATTAGAACGTGGAAAGATATAAGTGACAAGAAATAAAGAGAGATAGAGAAAAACAAAGATATACATAGATAACATGAGAGAGAGAGTGATGCAAAGAGCACAGTGAAAGCGGAGACTCAAATTTTTGAACCTTCGGTGAGAGTCCTTCGTCTGTCTCAGCAATCTACCCTTCGTCTTTTATTATCAGCAAGACTTACTCCATCAGCAAACTCAAAAACTATTCCGCTGACACATCGATCACTCCGATGTCACCTCCGAACCACACTCGTCGACAAGACTTACTTCGTCGGCAGGATCTTTTACTCTTCTTCTGATGCGCTGATAGGCTTCAACCATCGGTGTGACTTCCTTCGTCAGTGAACTCCTTGTTTGTTCTCCTGATATGCCGATATACCAACTTAGTATATGCTTGGCATGACTTTTTGTTACCGGTGGACTAAAGTTTCCTTTCCCTGATTTCACCATTACGACCGGTCACCGTTTGTATCTGACGAAAGGTACATTCTCAACATGCTCTTGTGATATGTATTCGCAATATACATAATTTGGTGAAACAATATGAAACTTGTGCCAATGTAAACCTCTGCAAACACTTGTTCACCCATCAATTTGGCCACTCCACTAACTGTTCTCACATAACAGTACTTTTCCTATCACTTCAATGACTAGTCACATAGAGATGCCTAGTCGAACTCATGCCAAACTCCTAGGATCCTTGAGTACTTGACCCAAAACCACAAAGACCACAAAATATACACTGTATTCCTCCATCACATTGAAAATGAGAATCTTTCTTTTAGCGAACAGAGGAATAACAGTCCTTTTATTCACAAAACCCTAGTTTCCTAAGTTTTCTGACCAGTCTCTGCAAAGAGATCGATATCTCACAAACTACAACACTTCAAGACACAAAAATACTCCCAAATGAAAGCTACCTCAATACATGAACATCTCCAATCAGTTTTAGGTAATCAAATATCCGTACAGGCCGTACAAAATGACTGTTACAGTGAATTATTTAGAAAAAATAGTGTTTTCAGCACATCAAATCTCCAAATCTTCATTCATACTTCGTAGTTACATCCCATTTCACTTATAGAAGGCTTGAGACATTAGTGAACATCCCTCCCAACCGTACAAACTAATTTTGAAAGTCAGTTAACCGTTGGGTTTCTCCTATCACAAGAAAACTACATGTTTTCATTGTGTTATTACATCAAACTTGACCAAAACATGGTCTACATAGGTCTAGTGACCAAATTGATATAAATTCCTTATTACAAACATGATGTGGCTTAAAAATCCTTATTGAAAACATGACATGTATAGAAATTCAAATGATCCAAGATTGGATCCACCCTAAAGAAGGTGCTCCTGCACCATACTCCCCCTGTAAGAAAAACTCAAGTCCCTTGAGTTGCCAATTGTTGGAGTGTCTTCCCATGCTTCAAAATGTCTGCCTCACTCATCCATGTAGCCTCTGAATCAGGAAGATCCTGCCACTTGACCAAGTACTCCTTGTACACACCCTTGTCTTTTTGACAACTTTGGAATCTAAGATGCATTCCAATTGTAAAGGCTTACTTGGAGGTAGATCTCCGACCCAATCTTCATCTTCAATCACAACATCTGATCCATCTTCAGCATTCAATGGAGGTCTGAATGGAAAGAGGTCTGAAACATTGAATATGGGAGAAATACCAAGACCGGATGGCAATTCTATTTCATAGGCATTTGGACCAAACTTATGCACTACCTTGCATGGTCCTATTTTCTTCATTAGAAGCTTGGTTGGCTATCCTTTAGGTAGCCTTTCCTTCGTTAGATAGGCCATCACCAAATCTCCCTCCTTGAACTGTGAATCTCTCCTTTTGAGATCTGCCCTATCTTTGTATTTGGAGACTATTTTTTCCAACTGAACTTTGACTTGATCATGAACTACCTTCATGGTGGTAGCAAAATCTTCTCCTAAGGCACTCCTCTTATCCCAACCTTGTAGGTCTTTGAGTTCAAGTGGTCCTCTTGGATGGAAACCATAAATAATTTCAAATGGCCTCTTCCCAGTGCTTCTATTCACTGAATCATTGTAAGCATACTCAGCTTGACTGATAACCAAGTCCCATGCCAACCCATGCTGCTTGGTAAGGCATCTTAGAAGGTTTCCTAGGGACCTATTAACAACCTCAGTCTAACCATCAGTTTGGAGATGGTAGGCTAATGAGAAAGACAATTGTGTTCCCAATTTTCTCCATAAGGTCCTCCAAAAATGACCAACAAACTTGGAGTCTCTATCAGTAACAATTGAAAGGGGCAAACCATGGATTCTAACCACTTCTCTGAAAAAGAGACCAGCAATGTGAGATGCATCATTTATGCATTTGCATGGCACAAAAATGAGCCATCTTACTAAATCTGTCCATAATGACAAAAACACTATCCACACCCCTTGGTGTCTTAGGAAGACCAATTACAAAATCCATAGTAATGCTCTCCCAAGGCCTATTGGGAATAGGAAGGGGTTGGTACAAACCAACATTAGAAGACATACCTTTGGCCTTTTGACATATGGTACAACTTGCAACATATCTCCTTACATCCGATTGTACTTTTGGCCAATAGTAGAATCTAGTGACTTGTTCCAAAGTCTTGTCCAACCCAAAGTGTCCTCCTAAGGTTCCATTGTGCTTCTATTTGATGATGTTATCCCTCATTAAACACTTAGGAACACATAGCAAACTGCCCTTGAATAAGAGACATTCCTGCAACACAAAATCTGAATATTCACCATGAAAAGGGCTAGCCAAATTAGCACAAACTTCATAAGCAGCCTTGAAATCTGCATCCTCCTTGTATAACCCCTTCAAACAATCTATCCCCATGCTTTCCATCTGTACTTCATGTATGACAAGCATCCTTCTACTTAAAGCATCAGCCACTTTGTTGGCAACACCCTTTTTATGCTTAATAGTGAAGGTATAGGCATGCAATTGTTCCATCCACTTAACATGCCTATGATTCAACTTTTATTGACTATTTAGAAAGCTAAGAGCATGGTTATCAGTAAAAACAATGAATTCTTTGGGAAACAAATAGTGTCTCCACTTTTTGAGAGCTTGCACCATTGCATAAAGCTCTAGGTCATAGGTAGAGTACCTTTGTTTAGCCTCATTCAACTTCTCTGAAAAAAAAGCCACTGGATGTCCATCTTGAATAAGAACAACACCTATTTCTTTCTGACTTGCATCACATTCCACTACAAAAACTTTGTCAAAATTAGGGAGCACCAATGTAGGTAATTCAACCACTTTCTTCTTTAACAATTCAAAGCTATCATCTGCTTGCTTTGTCCATTGAAATTTGCACTTCATTTCACCCTTGATGGTGTTAAGAATAGGAGCACTTATGTGACTGAATCCTCTAATGAACTTCCTATAAAAAGTTGCCAAGCCATGGAAGCTTCTAACATCTCCCACTGTCCTAGGGGTAGGCCAATTAAGAATGGCCTCAACCTTTGTGTGGTCCATCTTCAAACAACCATTAGAAATCACAAAACCTAGGTACACAAGTTCAATTTTCATGAACTCACACTTATCCAAGTTAATAATCAACTTATTCTCATGTAACTTTTTCATCACTTGTCCAAGATGCTTCACATGTTCTTCTTTTGTCCTGCTGAAAACAAGTATGTCATCAAGATAAACAATTACAAATTTGCCAATGAATTCAACAAGTACCTCATTCATCAAACACATGAATGTGCTTGGGGCATTGCTAAGGCCAAATGGCATGACAAGCCACTCATAGAGACCTTCATTTGTCTTGAAGGTAGTCTTCCATTCATCTCCCTGCCTAATTCTAATTTGGTGATAACCAAATTTTAAATCAATCTTTGAATAATAACATGACCCTCCAAGATAGTCCAAAAGAACCTCAATCCTTGGCATAGGGAATCTATACCTTATTGTGATCTTATTTATGGCCTTTGAATCCATACACAGTCTCCACTTCCCATTTTTTTTGGAGCAAGTACACTAGGGACTGCACATGGACTAAGACTCTTTCTAATCAGTCCTTTCTCTAAGAGTTCTTGAATTTGTCTACTCACCTCTTCATTTTTCTATGGTGTCAATTTATAGGCAGCCTTATTGGGCAATGTGGCACCTGGAATCAAGTCAATTTGATAACTTATATCTCTCATGAGTGGTAAGGAGTTAGGAGTATCCTCTACCACAAGATCTTGGTACTTATCCAACAATTGCTGCACTTCTAGTGGAATATCTTTCTGCCTTTTGTCTTGCTGACCTGATTCATCTTTAGGCTTCATTACCAAGGCATACCCTTGGGTATCCTTCTCCTTCATTAGGTGTAAGAACTCTTTGCCACTAACCATCATGACATTGGTGTCATTACTCTTCTCAATCTTCTCAATCTGCTCTTGCATAGGTATGTGTTCTTCTCACCATCATGTTGTGCCTTCACATCATACTGCCATGGACATCCAAGAAGAAGGTGACAAGCATCAATAGGAATAATCTCACATAGTACCTTGTCCTTATAATAACCTATCTCAAACTCAACCCAAGCTTGTTCTTCTACCATGTAATTTTGACTCTTATTCAACCAAGAGATCTTATGAGGACTAACATGGGGCAGCCTTTTCAACTTACACTTCTCTACCATTTCAGTAGATACTACATTCTCAGTAGAACCTGAATCAACAATGATTTTACAAAGTTTACCATATGTTATACCTTGGGTTTTGAAGAGAGTCTTCCTTTGTGGGGGCTCTTGTTTCAATGACATCTTCATCAAGGTCCTCTTGATCATCATGTTCTCTCCTTCAAGAACTGGTGTAGCACTACCAATGGGTGAATTCACACTTTGGCAATCATCATCTTTCAACAACTGATTCCTTCTTCCACCATCATGGGGACTAGTTGCCTTCTCAGGGCATTTGCTCATAGTCTGGCCTACTTGATTGCAGCCATAGCATCTACCAGTGAAAACTCTGGGTCCTCTGCCTGCACCACCACTTCTACCTCTGCCATTTGGTCTTCTCCAACCTCTAAAACCACCACCTGTATGGTCTACATCGGAATGTGACTCTTGTTGACTTGGGTTTTCATTTCTATTTGACTGTCCCCTACCAAAACCGCCTCTTCACCTATTATTTCTGCCACCTCTTCCTCTAGTGTTTTGATCACTCTTTCTTTTCAACTTCTCCTCAGCCCTAGAGGCTAATTGAAAACACTCATCCACTGTTTTAGGAACCACCATACTGAATTCATCTTGTATGTTATACCTCAAGCCATCAAGATATCTAGCCACCATCTCTTTCTCCTCCTCCTTGTGATTGACTCTCATGCTCAATCTATGAAATTCTTCAATAGATGTAGCCACATCCATATCCTTTTGTCTGAAATGATTAAACTTCCTAATGGTCTGCAACTCATAATCAGATGGCATGAACTTGTCTCTTAGCATGGCCACCATTCTACTCCATTTGGTGATAGGGTTCTTTCCAACTTTCTCTCTTTCACCTTGCATATAGTTCCACCAAACTAGGGCAGAACCTCTCAATCTTGTCTCAGCAAACTTGACTTTCTTACTGTCACTATACTCCTTGAAGTCAAAATACTTGCACATGGCTTCAATCCAATCCATGAGGGCATCTCCATCTAGTTTCCCACTGAATGTAGAAACATCCATCTTTGGATCGCCACTATCTCCATGAGTACCTTTGAGTTCATTCAAAAAGGCCTTTTGGTCTGCAGACATATCTTGTTCTTGAGGGCTCTCCTCTACCTCTTCTTCTTCTTCTGCATCAGAGGCACTTCCATCCTCTTTACTCTCACCCTTGGACCTCTCTTCTTTCAACCTTTCTTCAAGCATCTCCTCTACCATCTTCTTGATGGCTTCTTGGCTCATAGACTTGGGAGGCATTGTGCTAGCCTCAGTTTCTATCTCCTCGTCTAACATACACTACTCCAATTCAAATATTGGCTCTGATACCAATATGATGCAGAGCGCATAGTGGAAGCAGAGACTTTATCAAATTTTTGAACCTTTGGTGAGAGTCCTTCGTCTGTCTCAATGATTTGCCCTTCGTCTTCTATTATCGACAAGACTTACTCCATCGGCAAACTCAAAAACTATTTCGCTGACACACCAATACTTCGATGTCACCTCCGAACCACACTTGTCGGCGGGATCTTTTACTCTTCTTCCGATGTGCCGATAGGCTTCAACCGTCGGTGTGACTTCTTTTGTCAGTGAACTCCTTGTTTGTTCTCCTGATATGCTGATATACCAACTTAGTATATGCTTGGCATGACTTGCTATTACTGGTGGACTAAAGTTTCTTTCCCTAATTTCACCATTACGACCAGTCACCGTTTGTATCTGACGAAAGGTACATTCTCAACATGCTTTTGTCATATGTATTCCCAATATACATTCGGTGAAACGATACGAAACTTGCGCCGATGTAAACCTCTACAAACACTTGTTCACCCATCAATTTGGCCACTCCACTAACTATTCTCACATAACAGTACTTTTCCTATCACTTCAATGACTGGTCACATAGAGATGCCTAGTCGAACTCATGCCAAACTCCTAGGATCCTTGAGTGCTTCACCCAAAACCACAAAGACCACAAAATATACATTGTATTCCTCCATCACACTGAAAATGAGAATCTTGCTTTCAGCGGACAGAGGAATAATAGTCCATTTATTCACAAAACCCTAGTTTCCTAGGTTTTCTGACCAGTCTTTGAAAAGAGATCGATATCTCACAAACTACAACACTTCAAGACACAAAACTACTCCCAAATGAAAGCTACCTCAATACATGAACATCTCCAATCGGTTTCAAGTAATCAAATATCTGTATAGGCCGTACAAAATGACTATTATAGCGAATTATTCAGAAAAAATAGTGTTTTCAGCACATCAAATCTCTAAATCTTCATTCATACTTCGCAGTTACATCCCCTTTCGCCTATAGAAGGCTTGAGACATTAGTTAACATCCCTCCCAACCGTACAAACTGATTTTGAAATTCAGTTAGCCATTAGGTTTCTCTTATCACAAGAAAACTACATGTTTTCATTGTGTTATTACATCAAACTTGACCAAAACATGGTCTACATAGGTCTAGTGACCAAATTGATATAAAGTCATTATTACAAACATGATGTGGCTTAAAAAGACTTATTGAAAACATGACATGCATAGAAATTCAAATGATCCAAGATTGGATCCACCCTAGAGAAGGTGGTCCTGCACCAGAGAGATAGAGAAAGAGAGAAGAATAGACAAAGAGATTGATAGATAAAGGAAGGTATAGAGAGAGGTAGAGAGAGGCAGACAGATCAGTAGATAGAGAGAGGTAAAGAGATAGAGAGGGACAAAGAGACAATGAGAGGGAGTGAGAGAAAGAGAGCTAGAGAGAGAAGCAACAAGTGACAAAGAGAGGGAAAATAGATAATGAGGGAAATATATATATATATATATATATATATATATATATATATATATATATATATATATATATATATATATATATATATATATATATATATAGGGAGGGAGATTTAATATATATAGAAATATAAAGAGAGATAGATATAAGAGGGAGAGAGGGAGAGAGTAATTTAAAATAGATACAAAATTACAGAGAGAGAGAGAGAGAGAGAGAGAGAGAGAGAGAGAGAGAGACGATGATATAAAGAAATAAAGAGCTAGATAGAGATAGATAGAGACAATATAATAGAGAGAAAAAGAGAGATAGTGACAAAGAGAGATAGAAAGGTAGGGAGAAAGAGATAGAAGATTAAAATATTTAGAGATAGATAGATGGAGAGAGAAATAGAGAGGGACAGAGAGAGAGAGAGAGAGAGAGAGAGAGAGAGAGACATTTTACCTTCCTATGAATAATTATTTCAAAATTTTACCTTTACTACCCATCACAATTGAAGAGACATTTCCTATAACTTAAAATCATTACCCATCATGGGATTACAAAACTAAGATTAACTACATAAACATAGTGACAAAAAATATTTCATTTCGTGATAGACTTGAGGTTATAGTCAACCATTCCAATATTCTTTCAATTCAACGTACCCATTGCACACTAAGGTGTGATTGCTAGTATTAAAGATATCCATTGTTGACAATAAAATATAAAATATTAATCCAAACTCTGCAACGAGTGTTGGCGAATCGCTAGTTTTTTTTTTGTCTTTATGCTCCATAACATCACTCCAGTTTCTACGAAGATCTAGGAGCTGTTTTTACCCTGAAAAAAAAATAGTCTGCCAGTAAAATTCAATTTACTTTTTAAAAATTTCATAGATTTGAAAGCTTAAACTTAATATTTTCATCGAAGAGTTTTTCTTATCATCGCCATTACTTGTGCAATTTCACTGTTCCATAAATTTTCGTGGACGGTCCTAATTTGTATACTGTGTACTTTTAGATGCCCTGGTTTCCCGACATTGCTGTAAATCTTTTGATTTAGTTTTAAATCCTTTGGACTCTGCTAGAATCCAATCTCAATACTCAAAATGTAAAATCCTTCCAACGTATACACAGGAATGGATAACATATAGATTAAATCCCATGAAATCTTGTTTAATAAATAATTTTCCTTCAAAGTTTAATAACATTAATCTTCATTTCTTGGCGATATCATACTTTGAATAATCAGAAAGAAACCATAGGATAACGCCTAGATAAAACCAGAAACACCATAAATTTTTGAAAAGTATGATTCGTGGTAATTTAAATCTTTTACAAGAGGGATCCAGTCAAAAACCTGCAGATTTCAATGAACAAAATTTGTAAAGATTTGATTGCTACATTCAACATATGTAAATACAACATGTACACTTGCGGATTCTAAATTTATTCACTTTTTCTTCATATGTCACCGGCAGTTTCCAGTCCCCATGACTGAGAATAATCTCCGTCAACAAACAGACCTTGGCTGACGATATCATCCCAGGCAGTGGCTGCACTGTCTTCAATAAATGAAAATTGCGTGCAGTCCACGAAATCGTCCTCAAAATGCCATTTCTCAAGAAAGCCCTTAAGTTCTGCATTTGCAGCAAAATCCGAGGAAAAAGCAGAATCCTCCTCCTCAGAAGGAAAACCGCCTTGCCCTTGCTCTTCTAAGTTGAAAAGAGGCGTAGGAGGTATTCCAAGCTCATCGTCCGAAGCTCCAACAAGGTAACACAAATCAATACCGCCTTCGGAGGTTCCGTAGCCGCTGGTCATATCAGAGGCCAGGGAATCATCTTCACTGCTTAATCCGGAAAACCCCTGGCCAGATGTAGATGACGAAGTTACGCCAATTTCTTCCTCCAAACCTCTTAGAACAGCGCTAACCGCTTCTTCGCTCACACAGCACTTTTCCTCTGTTTCTTGGAAATTCTCTGCAACCTCAAAATCTTCCAAAGTATGGAGATTTTGTTGCTCTGTTCTGCCATGAAAACGTTTGGGAGAATTCGGCAGAGGCTCCTCCTCGCGGCTGCGTTTCTTCAGCAGTCCAGACATTGTCGGCAAAGAAAAGCTTTCAAGAAGCGGATTTGACAGGGTTTGATTATTTCTCTGAGTATAAATTGCAAAGCAGGCAAGAAAGAATGATGGCAATGAGAGAAAGGAGGTATGCTTATATAGGAGAGGAAGTAAGTTGGAACAGTGTAGAAGAACGGAGAAGGATATAAATAAAAAGGTCGAGACAGCCGGCATGGCTTGTTCGTGTCTCCCATTTACTGTTTAAAAAATAAGTGCGGTCTGAATTGATGCCCACGTTTCCAATCATTCAAATAAACCCGAGAGACTTTAGGAAGACAAATTCCTGGTCAGCGCTAAATAGAGTTTCTCTGCTGTTATATTTAACCTCGTGGTCGGGTCAGAATTCAAAGAAAAGCTGGAGCGACCGTTTATAGTGGATTTCCAGGTGGAAGGTGAGCTCAACATTATCAAGTACAACGTCACATTTTGATAATTTCAATTGCAATATACCAAATCTTGTTTCCACATGCAACTCTTTCCCTTTAATTGCGGTGGAGGCCCCTCACCCTTTAAACTTTTTTGGTACAAACAAAACCGTCTTCATGGGCCATGGCCTTTAAATTTACAAAGCTTGGCTTTTGTTTTTTGAGTGCATGAACCCTGTTTTGGGGGGCGACTAGACCTATTCTCTTTGTATTAAAATATTAAGAAGTAAATACAAAATTGTTGTTCTATTATAAGAAGGTAGGAGATGTAAAAATTTAATGAGAAATAAAACAAAGTAGTTATTATTTGACCTAACTAGATATGACACATGACCAAACATTAGTGTAGGAGTTAAACAATATATATTTATGTAAAAAAATATTGTTAATTGTGGCTACCACATAAAACAAAAAGGTCTTATTATTTGATGTCTTCAAGCCTCACCATCCCTTGCATGCTCAACTATGTCGCTACGCCCTTAATCCTATAGTGTGTATAGGGTTATGAGTAGTCGGCTTGTGGCTACCTTAACTCTTAATTATGATTTATAATCATTATTATAGTCAATTATAGGTTATTAGGTCGGCCTAGGGTTATATTTGAGTATGTAAGTCGGCATGGGTCGCAGCCAAGGCCTAATTAGGTATATACAGGAGCTAGTGGTAAGTTTGTGATCATCATATTGTGAATTGTGTTCTCATTGGAGATATTTAGAGGTTTGCCCCCTCGAAGTGGCTTGTTATTTTAAGTTATTATCAAGTATTTACAACATATTTCCTATTATATTCCTTTTTGTGCAAGTTATTTCATTACAAGTGGTATCAAAGCATGAACTTGGCACCGTGATTTTTTTTCGATTTTGGAGGTCAATTTGGGAAGCACATATCTCTCTTATTTTGGTGAACCTTTTCAAGATTTTTAGTGGGTTTTTCAAGGGAATATTGAATCTACTTCAAACTAGATTTGAGTAAATTTGGATCAGATTTGACGAAGTTATTATGAAATTAGGGTTTCCACCAATTTCGCTCTCAAGGCTACACATTAATGAATTTCTTGGATATTTTTTCAGGGAAGTGAGATCTAGGCCCTAGTAAGTTATAGTAAAATTTTCAGATTGATTGGATTTTTTTTTCAAATTTGTTGACATTAGTTTTTTTGCTAGCGAATTGTATATAGATTTGAAAAAAAAATTGTTGGTTGATTTATTCTAAATTTATTTTTTCCTATCATGACGGGTCCTTCAACAAGAGGCAAAAAGAATGTTGCCACACCTGGAAAAACTTCAGGCAAGGAGGATGTGGAAAATGAGGATGTTGTTCAAAAAGAAAATAAAAATATACTTCAATTCATTCAAAAAGAAAACAACAAGATGAAGGATGAAATATTGTCCATTGTGTCTGAACAAATGAAAGGGTTGGCTAAGTCAATGATGGAGACAATTTTGGATGGAAAACATCCTAGAGTTTCTGAACATAAGAATTCACACCACCAGGATTGGGAGGAAGAGGAGTCTCCTAAACAGAAGGGTATTTTTGGGTTTGAATCAGATCTTAAGATTGATCATCACAGCACTCATTATATGGAGCTAGGAATTTCACACCAAAGTTGGATATGCGAAAGTTTGATGGTCAAGAGTCTACCAATTGGCTTTGTCAAATGGAGCAATTCTTTTATATTCACCATGTTTTGTGTCAGCAAAAGGTGGCCATGGCTTCCTTATACTTGGAACCTGACCAATTAATTTGATATCGTTAGCTATGTGAAGAAAAGAAAGCAAAGGGATGTGTTGTCACTTGGTTTGTTTTCCAAGAACTCATTACACATTATGGTGGTAATCTTATGGATAGATACTTTAGCTAGATTACCAAATTAAGGCAAACATGTATGGTCAAGGATTACATTCATCAATTCCGCACTTTGTCTTTAAGAGTGGAAAATGTGGCAGCAAAAAATTTGTTGGAGTTATTCATTGGTGGCTTAAAGGATCACATTAAATATGAAGTGCACATGTGTTCCATCCAAATGCCATCTTGCAAAAAATGATTATGGCAAGGCAAGTAGAGAAAAAAATATGGTTAATAAAAAGCAAGGTTTTGTAAACATAAGAGATAAAATAACTCCTACACAATCACTTCCTCAACCTACTAGATTGACACAAAAAAAAATTGAAGAGAAGAGAGCAAAAAAGATTATGTTTTAACTGTGATAGCAAATATAGCAGAGGACATAAATGCACTAAAAAGAAAATGTTTTATATTGAAGGGTCAAGTGAGGAAGAAGAGGAGGTGGAACCAATATTAGAGGGTGATAATGTGATAGATGAGGACTCAAGAGATACTCAACCAATCATTTCTTGTCATGCACTTTCAAGTTTTAGCACCCCACAAACTCTCAAGGTGGTGGGTTTTTTAAAGAAAGAGTAATAATGTTGATAGACTCAGGTAGCACTCATAATTTCATCAACAAAAAGTTGGCTACTCATCTAAATTATTTTATATTTCTAGCTCCATAATTTTAAGTCTTGATTGCAGATAGTGGTACTGTTAGTTGTTTAGGTAAATGCCATAGCATTAAATTAGCCATGGGTGATTATCATCTTGATTGCTCAATGTATGTTATCTCCATGGGTGTAGTAGATATTATTTTGGGAGTTCAGTGGCTCACTACTTTGGGAATAATTGAGTTGAACTTCCAAGAACTATTCATGCACTTTCAGTCAGAGGGAAGGGCAATAGAACTAAGAGGGTTGTGTGCAAAGTCTCCACAAATGGTAAGTTCTTACCAAACACAAAAGATGCTTAAGAAGGGGGTAGATGGTTTTGTAGCCCAATTGTTTTCATTAGGAGCATATCACTCAAAGGCCTCTACACCACTAGATCTACAAGCAATTGTAGATAAGCACTCAGTAACTAGTTTTTGGGGAGATACCAAAAGGATTGCCCCCTAAGAGAGATCATGATCATGCCATTCAACTAGTACCAGGGAGTCAACCACCCAACATTAGGCCCTACATATATCCATATGCACAAAAAAGTGAGATTGAGAAGATAGTTCAGGAGATGTTTGATGCAGGCATTATCAGGCATAGTCAAAGTGCTTACGCATCTCCTATGGTAATGGTGCACAAGAAGGATGAAACTTATAGGATGTGCCTAGATCACAGGGAGCTTAACAAGTTCACCATAAAAGATAAGTTTCCTATTCCAGTAATTGATGATTTGTTAGATGAGCTTAATGGTGTTGTTTATTTTACAAAACTTGATCTTCGTTCAGGTTATCATCAAATCATAATTAGAGATGAGGATGTACATAAGATAGATTTTAGAACCCATGAGGGCCACTATGAATTCTTGGTAATGCCATTTGGTCTCACAAATGAACCATTGACATTTCAAAGTTTGATGAACTCCATCTTCATGCCATTTCTGAGGAAGTTTGTTTTGGTATTTTTTGATATCTTAATATATAATAAAACATGGGAGGAATGCTTGCAGCATGTAAATCAAGTGTTGGACATTTTGGAGTAGAATCAGTTGTATGCTAAACCATCCAAGTGTATCTTTGGTGTCAAAGAATTGGAGTACCTAGGTCACATTGTATCACATGAGGGAGTCAAGGTGGACCCTCATAAGATCTAGGCAATTGTAGAGTGGAAAATTCCTAAGACCCTTAAGAACTTATGAGGTTTCTTAGGGCTTGTACATGTTATTATCGTTGATTTGTAAAGAAGTATGGTAGCATAACATCTCCTCTCACAACTTTGTTAAAGAAGGATTATTTTCCAATGGATTGAAGTAGCAAAAAGGGCATTTGAGCAACTAAAGGAAGCCATGTCCACGACTCCAGTCCTAGCTACCCTAAATTTTTCTAAAACATTCATTATTGAATGTGATGCTTCAGAACATGGCATATGAGTAGTACCCATGCAAGAAGAAAGACCCATAGCATTTGAGAGTTACCAACTCAAAGGAAATAATTTGTTGAAGCTAGTTTATGAGAAGGAAATGTTGGCTATCTTGCATGTAGTCAAACAATGGAGAATTTATCTAATGGTAAGACACTTTAAGGTCAAGAAAGATCATGATAGTCTCAAATATTTCTTGGAGCAAAGGTTATTATCTGAAGAATAACAAAAATGGATCACAAAGATGTTGGGATATTACTTTGAGATCATATATAAGAAAGGCAAGGAGAATCTTGTGGTTGATGCTCTATCAAGGTGAAATGAATCCACATAGTCACTTTTGTATGCCATTTCCATATTACAAGCAAACTGGGCAAATGAGGCAAGAGAAGAGTGGGAGAAGGACACAGATACTCAAACTCTCATTGAGAAACTCTAATAGAATTCAAGTGTGTCTAACAAATTTTCATGGAAAGGATATATTTTATGGTATAAGGATAGGTTATACCTTTGCAAGAATTCAACCCTTAAGTTTAAGGTGTTGGAAGAACTACATATTTCTCCTGTAGGTGGGCACTCGGGATTCTTGAAAACTTATCATAGAATCAAGCAAGATTTCTTTTGGGAGGGGTTAAAAGGGGAAGTTCAGAAATTTGCAGCTAAATGGATGGTGTGTCACAACACAAAGGGGAGACAATTAAGACTCCAAGTCTTCTACAACTCTTGTATATCCCAAGTCAGAGGTGGGAGGAGGTATCTATGAATTTCATCACAGGTTTGCCCAAATCTAAAGGAAAAAATATCATCATGGTTGTTGTGGATCGTCTCACCAAATATGCACACTTTTGTGCTTTGGCACACCCATTGGCAACAAGCACTATAGAAATAGCCTTTATGAATACTATTTAGAGACTACATGGGACTCCAAAAGTTATAGTAAGTGATCATGATCCTATATTTACAAGTAATTTTTGGACTAACTTATTTTCATGCTTGGGCACTCAACTGGCTAGTAGCTCATCATATCATCCCCAATCGGATGGACAGATAGAAGTGGTCAACAAATGCTTGCAAGGCTATCTTTGATGTTTTTCTTCAAATAAACAAGAGAGATGGGTGCAATGGTTACCAGTAGAAGAATGGTGGTATAACACTTCCTTTCATACTTCTTCCAAGATGTCTCCATTTTTGGCACTATATGGGTACCATCCATCATCAATCACCTCTTCATTGCAGGCACAACAAAAGGTTGACATAGTTGAAGAACACATTCATCATCAATAAGAGGTATTGGCTAGTCTTCAAGAGAAATTAGCAATGGCACAGAACAAAATGAAGCAACAAGTTGATCAACAGCATAGTGTCAATGAATTTTGAAGTGGGAGACTAGGTCTTTGTGTGATTACAATCATTTAAGAAAATGTCTTTAGAATAGAAACAAAAAGATAACAAGCTTGTACCCAAGTACTATGGTCCTTATAAGGTGTTGCACAAGATTGACAGTGTAGCATATAAATTGGAACTCCCTATGTCATAAAAAATTCATCTAGTTTTCCATGTTTCATGCTTGAAGAAGGTTATTGGGAAAAATTTGTAGCACAAACTGAGTTACCTAAGCTTTATGAGGAGGGAAGAATAGTTTTGGATCTTGAGAGAATTATTCAAATATGCACCAAGAAGTTGAGGACAAGGGCAATCATAGAATATCTGATAAAATGGATGATATCTCCAGTTGAAGAAGCTACATGGGAGAATGAGGATTTTGTGCAAAAGCATCCATATTTGATCAGCACTGAGGACAACACTTCTCTGAAGAGGGTGGCATGCTACACCCTTAATCCTATAGTGTGTATAGGATTATGAGTAGTTGGATTATGGTTACCTTAACTCTTAATTATGATATATAATCATTATTATAGTCAATTATAGGTTATTAGGTTGGCCTAGGGGTTATATTTGAGTATGTAAGTCATCCTGGGTGGTAGCCAAGGCCTAAGTAGGTATATATAGGAGCTAGTGGTAAGTTTGTGAGCATCATATTATGAATTGTATTCTTATTGGAGATATTTGGAGGTTTTCCCCCTCGAAGTGGCTTGTTATTTTTTAGTTATTATGCCGAGAGGCGTTCTACACTCATAGCAAGGGCTAAAAGATTCAGATTCTTGGAAACAATTAAGATTCAGATTCCCATGTAAACAAAATTCATAAAATGTGTAAATAAATAAAGTCATGGAAGCTAAATGGATAGAAAAATAGAAAAACTTGGGCAGTTATGGAGTGAAATCTTTATCACATTAAACAAAAACAAATAAATTTGACAATAAATAAATAATTTTGTGGAAGCCAAATGGATAGAAAAATAGAAAAACTTTGGTAGTTATGGAGTGAAATCTTTATTACATTTGAAGAATATGAAAAGTCTCACAGCATAGTCTCTTTAAATTAACTCATGTGAGCATATCAAATATTCTAACTGCAAATAATTTATAAATGCCAACAAATTGGAAGATATCTCTTGGCGTACTATAGATATATTTTTTTAAATATAAGGACCATAGTACTTGGGTACAAGCTTGTTATCAATTATTTATAGCATGTTTCCTTTTGTGCAATTTATTTCATTACATATGTCTTCCTCTGCCTCTATTAGGATTGTGAAGGACCAACTGATTGTTGAAGTGGGACAACCCTTGTTGCACATTTTAAGAAATTAATATTGTCCCTATGTGCTACCTCAAAAAAACCTACGGCTAAAATGATGAAAGGTGTTGAGGGTCCCATTATTACTCCATCATTCACCTGCATAGCCTCAACCTTCGAGGGAAACCCCATCCCTTGCACCACATCCTCCCAAATCAAATCTAACCCTTAGCACCACTGGAAGTGAATCAAACTAGTAGCCATGGCCCTAACTATGTCTTTAGATTCCACTACATCCAGAAGCACCCCAAAAACATTGAAGCCACATCAGAGTTAACTCAATAGCTATGGTCAACAAACAAAAACTCCTCTCCCAACACTAGCTTAATTGCATGTATCATAATAATGTCCTTTGTTTTGAAAAAAAAATTTAGATGGAGGTCAAAGATGAGCCCCAAAAATGTGACTTGCTACCTCTTAGAGATTAGCCTTACACTAGTACCCATGGTTCAAAGATGAGAGTTGGCAAAATCCTATTAATAAAGAGGAAACTAATGAGTCTGATAAGAGAAGAGAGGTGTTTGTTAACACTTACCATCCTCCTAATGATAATGTTTTCCCGTCGAAGTACCAAGATCTTAGTTAAATCTCTATTTCTATTACATCACATGCTTGAATTGAAAGCTACTATGGATTATCATTAAATGTTATGCTCTTTCAAGCATTCCACATGGGAAACAATACTTGTTACTCATTTTAGATAATTCACCATCCAAGTAAGATGATTTGATAGTGACATTATTGTTTGAACATGGTCTCAAAAGAATCCCAAAACTCAAGTTTCTTATCCATTATATACACTTCATCCTTGTCGATTCCATAATTAGCCAAAAAATGCCTCTATTAATCTCCATGTATATGTGTTGTATTGTTAAAGTTTCCAATGAATCCATTATAGGTCACACCTTTTACAAAATGTTATTTATCTTCCAATTCAAAAAACCTCTTTTATGGATTGCATTGATAATCATCATTGAATCTCCTTCAACTTGCACATGACAAATACCAATTTTTTTACATACCTGAAGGCCAAGGAGAAATGCCCACCTCAACTTCAATGTTGATTCCTTCTTGTAGCTTCTTAGAGGACACTCTTATAAGTTTTCCAATTTCATATCTAACAAGGCACCCACACTCGATTTTATAGGGTTCCCAACTTCCCTCTCATAGCCCCATCAAAATTCATTTCTGTTTTTCCTGAAGGGGAAGGGGACCAATTAATTCCCACATGCATATTTGAGGTACAATGATCTTTGGAAACCCCATGAATGAGGGGAACTTTGAGCCTACTGCATCTTTGAACCAATTAGATATATCCTATGAACTGAAAGAATTCTTATTTGATGACTAGTTCAACACTCTAGAGTTAGCTACTTCTTCCATGGCTACTTCAAGCTTGCTTAGAAAGAGAACACCAGTCATAGCTTTCCCTTAAAATGTGTTGAACACACCAAGATATTGAGAGGGGGGATGAATCAGTATCTAAACAATCTTTAATTCTAACAACTTCAACTTATCTGGAGTAGATTAAAACTTAAGCATCACGACATTAACATGAACATGAAAGATTAACACAATGCATATCAACACATAAAACCAGATATACGTGGAAAACCCTAGAAGGGAAAAACCACGGTGAGGATTAACTCACAATATATGAAGCTCAAATAACAACTTTGTTTTCTAGGGCTACAACCCAAGGAAGCTACTACTCCCTGAAGAACTTTGATTTAGGCTCACTCCCAAGGAAGCTACTACTCCTTGAAAACTTTGTTTTAGGGTCACTCCCAAGGAAGCTTCTACTCCCTGAATTGAGAACGTGCACTTACAAAAGATTATAGTATGACAGTCCTTCTACTGTTTGAAAATTGACATTGAAACTCACACTTTTGATGATTACACTTGTGCCTCTTCACTCTTTCTTCTGATGATCTGATCAGCTAGGCACACTCTACATTTGATCATTGTCGCAAATATGTCTTCAAGATGAATCAGGACAACATCAACAACTTCTGCTCTTTCTCCTTCAGTCGCACATCAACAATGCATTCATTCTACTTTTATCTGCTTGCGAACCTTTTCATCAACTTGCAATCACACTTTACTTCACTCAATTTGATTCACTTTTGTTAATGTTCTCTTTATTTTTCTTGAACTCCTTCCACAAAAAAATGATCTTACTTTTATTTTTATCTATTTTGCATTCTTTGGTCAAATGTCTACTTTTCAAGAAATTGCCATAGACCAATAAAGGACCTACCAAATCAATTTATTGTTGCCAAGCCCTAGCACTAGATCATAATCTAATGGTGGAGGGGAGAGGTCTCGAGAGGTTCATGAGCAATAAAATATACGCATAAAACACTAGCATCACCTTCTTCAATATTCTTATCAACATGTATGAAAGATCCTAATAATTTCCTATTTTGGTTAGGATAGATGGCTCCTAGTACTCTGATGGGAAATTTTATATAGATGAATTCTCATTAGGGTGTTGGAAACTATGTGATTTGTGGGGACAAAGTTTAGTTCCAACTCCCACAAATAAAACCCTACCCTGGATCCATCACCAAAGGACCTCCATTAAGGATTTCCTTCTTTCCTTCCATTGGCTAACGTTTGATTAGTTAGAAGCCATTTGGTAAAGATTTGACTTTTGCCTCTATTCCCCAAATGTCCTTGAACCATTTTATGGAATAGTCTTTTCATGGCCAATAATTTTCTAGTTTTGTAAAAATTGATTTCTCCCTTAGTTGCTTCACTAATAGCTCCAAATCCATCTCCCCAATCTCAAGAACCCATGGTTTTGATCCACCTTTGGCTTGTTCAAATTTTTATTTCAACTAGTGGCCTCTAGACCATTATTTTTGGGAATTATTTTTTCCTTTGTTTGTTGTGACTAATGGTTATCTAAATTTAAATTTGGATATTCTTGCTAAAAGGTTTTTGTGATTATTCCACCTAAGGCATTAATTCTTGAAGCCTATCCTTTTGTTTTCTTTTACTAAGTGTGATTTGCTTTTCTCTTGCTTGTGATCACAATTCCCTTTGTTTGATTACCATGGAGCTTGTTTCTTATTTTGATCTTCCTGTATTTGGGAGGCATAGTTTCAATGTTTTTATTCTTGCAATTTCATTTGGTGCCATATCTTCTTTTGAAATCATCCCATCCTCTACTCAATGTGCACAAGTTGAAGTGTCAATTTTCCTTTTCTCTCCATCTTCGTACAAAACTCTCCTACCTTTGTTCTTCTACTTTGTGACCACCCTTACCTTGTCAATCCTCTCCTTTCTATCATTCTTTTGATTTTCACTACTCTTTGTTGCTTCATCAAATTGATCACTTTTTTGGTTTTTTAAATGTAAGTTTTTTTAAGAAGTTCTATATTAATCTTAGATCATTTTTACAACCTATTGGTATTGGAAGCATGAGCCTAATTTGCATGAATAATTAACTTATTTTAGTCCAAATTCACCCAAGGCATGATCCTATGTTCACCAAATATGACTCACCACTATTGTGTATACGTTGAAAGTGGTGAGATGCATGTGTTGCACATGTATGGATCTGCATATGGATAGATCACCCTTTCTCACATGGAAAGAACAAGTGGAGTGAGGGAGTGTTTGGAGAACAACCCTCTTCCTAATGTGAAAGGATCCTAAATGTGATAATGGGGTTTGTGATGGGAGTTGTTGTGGTGTGGGTAATGTGGCAGTTAGACCTTGTGAACCTTTACAAAAGTGTTATGGTGATGATTCTTCAAGTGTTTTCATTTATCACCTTAAGTTATTGGTAATTTTTTAGGAATAAGTTATGGTGACATGTTTCTACCTCAAACAATGCACCAAGGTGCACCAAGACAAATGCCTTCTCTTGATCATTCTCTTGTTGTATTTGTTGAATTGCTTGATATTGTTATTCATTGATGAGTTCATTTGGGGAGAGTCTTCTCTTAGTTCCTTTAAGGTAGATTTTACCCAATCTTCCTTAATACTTGGACACATGAGACTAAAATGCTAGATATGGTCATGAGGAAGAAGATGTGGATAAAGAGGCTCTAGGGATTGTTTTCTCAAATGTTTGCAGTTGGCTTGAACTTTTGATTGGTTCTTCATTTGACTCTTTGTTTCTACTTGTTTTGGTTTAGATCTAAGTTTGGAGCCTTCAACTCTAATATGAGAGGACCTAAGTTGCACTTTCTTGTTCTCATGTTTTTAGATGAGTTGAATGTTGATAAAGTGAATAAATGCAAATTTATATTAGAATACTAGAATGAACAATGATAAAATGAGATAGTCTATATTTTTTATTTTCTTAGTGTGCAAATACGAAACAACTAATCTAATAAGGAAAATTCAATAGTATGAGTGCAACTACCATTTTTCATTTATTTTTCCAATTTTAAATGATTAATAATTAATCTAATATTATCTAGACTAAATGCCAAAAATGAGTTAACATGCAAGTTGATAAACCCTATTCTTCTCTTCTTTTTGTTTAAAACACTTTTTTGAAAAACATCTTTTAGAATCAAATAACAATAAATTAGTTGGAATGTTTCAAATTAATTTTCACAAAATGAACACAATTAATCTAATTTGTTGATTATTATGTTGAATTTTAAATGAATGTTTGCTTATTTTCATTTTGTAGTTGCTCGATTTTAACTCCTTGGTTGCTTGTTTGGAAATGAATGTTTTTCTTTGTTGAATATTTTCAAGAAATGTATTATTGCAATGAAATGAGAGTTTGCCAAATTAAACTAAATTAACAAGATAAGCTATCTTTTCTAAGTTTTACACTAATAAATCTAGAAATAGTAGTAGAATGCTACAAATATAGAGAAAATTAGGAACCTACCTATTCTATGTATTCAACAAAAGTAAACTATTTTAGACAATTACAAATGAAATAATGGATCCCACACCTAGGATATGAGCAACCCAAGATGCAGAGGATGTCTACAGTGGCAAGTTTCTCCTTAGTGTTCTAGCAAGTGATGCTAACTTATCCTCTCTCAACTCTATAAATCCTCCTTGATGGAAGGGGAATGGAGAACATAAACAAGGACTAAAGAATCAAGAGATGAAATAATATGTTGTTGTAATGGCTAATTGGAGAGATTAGAATCTTTCAAGTAACAAATGGAGGAGTCATGAGGTTCTGATATGCATATGATTGTAAAGAAAATTTAAGGGAATGTTGGACTTTTGGTGAATTTCTCTAGGATCAACTTTTAGGCTTACTACTATACCTCTGTGTGTGGAGGAGAAAAAACTAAGATTTTCCACAAAAATAAGCAACCTAAAAGACTTGTGAAAAAGATTATTGGGGGATAGTAATAAACCTAGATCCACAATTAGGGATGAGAACTAGAAGTTCTCATATGTTGGGCATAGTCCAAGGTGAATTGAACTCAAGTTTAGAAGCTAAATTTAGTGCAAAAATGGTGTGTGAAGAAAAATCATGCAGGTTACATCTAGATTTTAACTTGAAATTGCCCATTTTATTAGTTAGAAATTATTGGGGTGATTGACTAAATCATTCAATTGAATAGTGAATTGTTGGGGTGATTCAACATGGAAATGGCAATTCCATAACTAAAGGGAGAAAACAATAGTTTTTGAAAGGTGAGCAAGAACGTGAGCATAAAAAAAGGTTAGCAAACATGGAAAGAAGGCAAGGGAAGGTCCTATAGGCTGACTTGGCAATTCCATCAAGGTTGGATGAGCTAAGAGAAGGTTTTCCATGCCACATGGGTTCATGGTTGTGTGTTGCACTGTTGGATCATCATTAGATTGCCATGTATGCCTATACAATTATAGGCACTTGCAAATTCTAACCTCTCTTATTTATTGCACATCTAGGGATTTGAGCCTTTGTGCCTTACCAATTGTACTTAACCAATTGAGCTAAAACCCTTTAATTTAATGTAATGTTTAGAAGATAAATTAGGTCAAATAGTTACATAGTGTAATGACTGTAAAGTACCAACTTTTATTGATATAAAATGATCAAGTAGTTGCACCAGTATCAAGGCCAAATGGTTGTGAATGTAAAGTGTTAAAGAAATTATCTTTTATTAATATAAATGATCAGATAATTATATGATATAGTATTAAGAGACCAACTCTTATCAATATAAAAAACATATTTTATGGAAGTTACAAATATTGCAAACTAGATTATTTAGCTAACTAAACATCCTATTTAATTAGTTCTATTGTTAAAAGTTAATTTTTTATTAATTTTTAGATTAAATTTTAAATATATTTTAATTTATTTTTATATTCAAATATTTTAATAAAATTTAATAGTTTATTTATATCAATAAAATGAATTTGTGTTTTATTTTTAAATAATAAATACTTTTTATTTAATTTAATTATTTGATTTTATTTTGAAGTAATCAAATTGTAATATAATATTTTTAAAACTATTTTTTAACTATCATATCATTTTTAATTGCTTATATATAATTGTCTAGGAAATAAGTGAAACCCTAGAATCCTTTTAAGTTCCTATAAGTGTAAATATTTACATCTAACAAATACTATAATAATCAATCTAAATTAGACTTAAATAAATATAATGAGTTGGATATTTACATCTAACAAATACTATAATAATCAATCTAAATTAGACTTAAATAAATATAATGAGTTCAATATTTACATCTAACAAATACTATAATAATCAATCTAAATTAGACTTAAATAAATATAATGAGTTGAATGTAATAAATAACAAAGTAAAATTTGTTTAGTTTTTTATGATGATGTAAGTTGATATTTATTTGGACTATGCATAAATGAATGTAATAATCAATCTCAAATTTTAGAAACCAAATTTGGAGTGTGACTCGAGTATAGTCAATATGTCTTTATGGATTTCTTAGTAATGAGATGGGGCCATGTGCAATTCCATGCTACTTATTACGATTGTAACTACAACTATCATCTACCTCCAAAATTTGTGCTCCTACTTTGATATTTGTTTTAATATTAAGGAAATGTTAATAAACAGAATCTTATATGCTAAGTTTGAATCTTTTGACTTCCTTAAGCATTGGTTATTATTATTTTCAAGAAGAGTTTAAAATTATAAAAGACACACAAAGTGTAATATGCCTAGCACAATATCCATTGATGTAAGTGTAGAGTGCTCTATATGATATAATGCTCTTTATGATGCTTAATGGATGATATATATGAACTTATAGGATGTTGTATTTAAATATGACACCTTAGGTGTTAAATTCAAATGTTTTCACATGCAAGATGACATGCAATTATCCTTTTTGGAAGGGAGTCAACTGAAAGTGATTGAAAGTTATGTTCAAATAATGTGGGGTGTGATCACATAAAAGTGTGATTCTATCCAAGAGATAGAACCATACCTATGTCTGGTGCGGGAAAAGATATATGAATTGTGATGGGTTTAGAGCACAAGGGCTTAACCAATATAAGGCATGGGTATTCGTTGGGTTTTATCAACTTATGTGCTAAAATTTATTAAATTGAGCACCCCAAATGACACATCTAATGGCAAGGCCAAAATAAGTGTAAAATGAGTGGAGGAAAATACAAAGTGTGCACTTTTCTCCTCTAAATGTTGCCCCCACTTTAGCATGCATGCAAACTACATGAATCATATATGCTATTTAGTAAAATAAGACAACAAGTAAAATAACAAGCATGTTCTCAAAAGGATACAATTTGGACGGTGTGCCTCACTTTCTATGTGTTCTTAGTAAAGATGCATCTCCAAACCTACACATGTAAGCACAACAAAACATTAGTAGCACCACAAAATATTAGTGGCACCCACAATAAACATTAGCATAAAAAATATAACAACTTTGCATTACATGTACTTGTGTGAATTTTCATTTCATGTGAAAATACAATAGCAAGGGGAGTGAAGATGGAGCCATGAGGATGTTGCTGAGTCTGTACCCATGAAACCTTATGAAAGGCTATGAAAAAGAAGTGCATCAAGTTATATAGGGTTGCCAAGGAGTTGGAACCCATGTGGCTCCATCAATGTATGCAAACATGTATAAAAAGGAGGCAACATGGTGTGTAGGGTTGTTGAGGAGTTAGAATTAGTGTGGTCCTCTTAATATATACATCATGAAGTCAAGCAAAAAGATAAAAAATAAAATCCCTATACATTTGATTAAACAAAGAATTGGAACTAATGTAACCTCTCAATTTCTACATAAATAAACTTGATATAACATAATAAAATGTAATACACCCCTAAAATTAGCTACATACATCATTGTTATGTATGAAAAAGATGAATGATGTAAGCTAGCATGTACACTAGATCAAACCCTCTTCCACAATAACATTCAAGGACAAGACCGAGCTAAAATCACAACCAAAGAGAGGTGGATTCATCTACAGATCTTATGCTCTTGTTTACTATGGAAATATAAGATTTAACCAAGCCTTTTTATCAAACCCTAGGTCAAGTATGCATAGAACCCTAGTTATAAAATAATTAGCTTGTATCAGACAGAAGATGACAAAAACCTAGAATTTGAATGCACAAGGATAATCAGAGAGATATCAGAACCTATGCCCCAGAAGATGGAAAGTCGAAGGACTATGGGGCGGGCACTCAAGTCCAGAGAGATGGAATCTTTTGAAACTTGAAACTAGAGAAATGTCACAGAGAGTGTCTTGATGTTGGATTCAATACATGTTTGAGCAGGAGGACTTTGGGGTGGGCACCTAAGTCTTCCGTAGAGGAATATTCATAAACTGCTTTTTGGATCTTGAAACCTTTTCCCTTACACAACCTTCCTATACTTTACTTCTTCAGACTTTGTCTCTGTAACCTGCACACAAGAAGAAAAGGGGTTTGGGGGTTGTGGTGTTTAGGGATTTGCCTCAATCAAATCCTGAGATAGCATTCAAGCTTTCTAATACTGTTGTTAGAGAGTGCATGCCCTAGTAAGGCAGAGGCTAAACAAAATCAATGATAGAATGATTCAAATAACAATGATATCACCTCAAAGGTGAAGCCCTTAGGAGAATGAAGATCCTTCAACTCATAAGGAGATGGATGATGATTCCAAATCTGCAACAACACACACAATACAAACACAAATCTGCATTAGAAACACAATGAATGCTTTGAATGCTCTTTGTTTCAAGATCATAAGTTTGTTATATCCATCTAGGTTACAAATGAATTCAAAAACACACTTATATATGTTTTCCCGCTAACATTCGTGCAATTAACCAAAAGAGTCGACAAGGAGAGACCCATTTAAAGGTCCTATGTCGACATGCTTTGAAATTGGCCCCGACCAATCAGGGAGGACTTGGACGCGGGCGTGCAAGTCCCTAGGTGCCTTTTTGGTTTGGGGTAAGGCATAAAATGGGCCCTTAGTTCCCAATTGACATGGGTTTCGGGGGATTTTACATCAGAACAAATATTTTGTATGTATAATGTAATCACAGAGACCTAAGAGCTAAACTAGGAAGTAAGAATGAATGTGTCCATTTTTTACTCCATAACCATCATTATAAATTTAATTTAGAGAGAATACTAACCACATATAACCATGTCTTAGCTCTAATATATAGATATATACATTAAAATGAAAGGGGAAAAATAACCAAACAAACATTTTCTAAGCATGACGCATATACACTCCAAAAAGGGATGGACTATCTTGGATCTTTATGTTACTATTTATATTGGAAAGCAATGTCAATATAATAAAATGTATCTCTCTTCACATATACAATTTAACCGGTATGCATTGGTCTGTTTTAAAAAAAAATCAAAATTTGGAAAGTGACATTTTCGTTCGTTTGTTTATCTAACATGTTGTCCATATCTCTTTTGTTTGAAAAAAAATTGGGGGGTTGAACGAATAATGTAAAATGGAAATTGCAAGAGACATGGAATACTCTCTTTCAATCACCTCATATATAGACGGTTTTTCAGATTCTGTGCAAGCATTAGAATATGGCTGGCGATGAGTTTCCTATTAAAAAAGAAAAACCATATGTTATGATAGGTGTCATCGAACCACAGTTTGAATTAAGAACTACTTTGCCCACAAATGTAGTTAGTGCTTCACATGTCATGTTGGAGATGATGTTTATGTCACATTTAAATAGCATCATATCTTTTTCCAATAAATGAAACTTAAATCAAGATTTAAGTGACCTCTTACCAATGTAAAGGAATCAATTGAAATGATTAATATGAGGATGCTACCAATATAAAAAGTAATTAGCATAGTTTATGTGTGAAGAGGAAGAAATGACTACCTTCTTTTAGTATTATATTATTTAATGATAAATGAGTGGTAATTAAATAAATTAAATTTTAGATTAACATAAAGAGTTAGAGTTGTGTATAAAATAGGTTAATAGATAAGATATTCTTTTAATAAGGTATCCATTAATGTAAAAGTTTTCTCTTCAGTAATATAATTGTTTACTCTCTTTATAGATTCTAAAGAGATTTATATGCATGCTATTATATAGTTACAACCCCACCATCATGTATGAACTTTACTTAGTGTAAAAAAGATGGCATAGCTTGAGCTTGCTCAATCAAACGGCATCTAAGTATAATGTTAAAGCAATCCAAAGCAAGTATGATATGAAATTGGGTAAGTAACTTTTTTGTACCCTTTTTATAAGGGTATCTTGCATAATACCATTAGAACATTTTAGTGCAACATCTAAAAATGCATATTAGTCTTGTTGAAAATGATGGTTGAAAAGAAACTCCTCCATACAAATATTTAATTGACAATTAGGACCAACTAGAAAACTATTTACCATTTTTCTTTCAACTTTTCCTTGAAGGTATATTGGCCATGATATCCATTATTAGGGATTTCATTATTATAAAATGTAATGAGTGACATGGGTGGAGGGGATGATTAAGTTGTTTTTCAATATTGCCCACAAAATGATCAAAATCATGAGAAGTGTTATCAATTTGTTCTTTGTCAATGTGTACATATTCCTCAATCACATCTACATTATTTGCTTGAATATGATGTTGAAAACAATTCATGTAGATTTACATTTTTTTATTAAGGGAGCCATAAAGTGATTGCACCCATCATTGAAACCTTTGGCATGAATCATATTATTATAGATGTAAGATCTTGAATTTTATGTCTCAACCCTACACACTTTTTGTGATAAGTAAAAAACCCTAAGGACATCACACAATTAGCAATATCATAACATGTTAATTCATATGGGGTATTTAATATTAGAAAAAATAGATAAATACATTGCTAGTATTAGGGGTAGATAAGGTAATTTTATTAATGTTTTTCTTATGTATTGGGGGTAAGATAGTATAAGGGGTTAGGGATTAGGTCTAAGGGATGGGAAGTTGGGTAAAAAAATAATAATTTAAGTTTATTCCTCTTTACTTTTGGTTTTATGAGGACAGAGACGAATTGGTTATGTTATTTATGTAGGGGTTGCAAATAGATTTGTTTAATCCTAAGTGGGTCAAATGATGAAGGTGTTTGTACACCATAGAAGAGACATAGGTTTGATTCAAAAAGAGGGATTTAGTATGTACACCTTATAGGACAATGTATAAGATAAATGGGAAAGGAACCAAGCTCCTACTAGGCATCTACCAAGAGGGTCCCATACATCAAATCAATTTCTCACTTGGCAATGATAAGAAAGAAGGTTTACCTTTTTTTATCATTTTAAAAATATGTTTATACTATTTTGATTAATGTATTGTGGAGGTTAATAGATACCTTATTCAAAGGATTTGAAAACATGATAACATTAAAGAGGAACATTTTAGGTTTGATGGACCTAAATATGAGGGGTGAACAATTATATTACTATTTTCTTGTGATTTACCCTATTCATAAGTATTAACTTATTTTCTTAATCCAAACAAGTAAAGGAAGTCAACAATGACCCCATACATCAACTAGTTACACTTTATTTTTTGAATTATATTATCCATTAGCAATTAATGCTAAATTATTATAGTATCATAAAAAACAATGTACATTTTATTTTCATAATCTCTAAGCAAAATTCATTCAAGACTTTTTATTTGGAACTAGGTGTGATAGTGGCGGTAATGAAATGTTTAGTTAAAAATATGAGGGTCATAAACTTAGGCCCCTTAATTAAAACATCATCTCATCTACCACTGAATTATTCTTGTAATATCCATGACCTTACAACCCTAAGATCTTAGGGAGATTCTTGTGTCTCCTTTCAAGAGACGAGTTGGTTTTCCATCTCCTAAGTTGGTGGACACCATCGCTGTGTCATTTTTCCCATCTACAGAATGGTACTAGGAGGGCCTTTTTGTTAGTTAATCTAAAAATTAGTGACTTAAGTTAGATGTTTTTAGAAAGTTTGGTAGTTTATTGTTTTCTAGTCCTAATTTTAAGGTTTTGGCTACATGTTGGTGTAATATTTCTTTTTGTTTTTTGACACTCTTTTGTTACTGATTATAATGTCTTTGATGAAAGATAACCTAATTAATAATCTTGGGGCATCTATGATATCCCTGAAAGCTCATAAACTTCTTCCAAGATACACTCCACATGGTAAAAGAATAACAAAAGAGCACATTAGGCCTTTTAAAGAGGCATTGTTATTGATTGGTGTTGTCCATGAAGGCCTTGCCTATAGAATTTACTTATACACCCTTGATGACAATGCCTATGACTAGTTTCACATGCTTGCCTTGGATTTCATTCATTGTTCAATTGATCTAGAAAATTCTTTCATAATATTTTAGGGAAAATATCCACCCACGAGAAGCATATTTGCACTTTGTTGCTACCAAATGTGAGCCTAGAGAGACAATCCCTCATTTAACATTAGATTTTCAAGAATGTTGAATAAGATCGAAGCCCCTTTTGCCCTGTAAAAACAATTACCTTGTATTCATGCATGCATGTGCTTGATCCTTGACATCAATGTTTGTCAAGATGTCACTAGGAGTGCAAACTTTCATGGATGCTTTCAATAAGGCCATCATGGTGGATTAGTGACTTACACCTTAGAGTATTACTTCTAGATATGTTCCCATGGTTTGCTCAACAAACTTAAATTGTTGAACTCTTGTTTTACACAACCACATCCAATCTCAAATTTTCTTAATTATACGCAACCATTGCAATCTTACCTGCCATCACATCCCTTATTATCACACGCCTAGGATCAAATGGTCCTTATTCCTCAACACACTATAACTCCCAATACATACATTTCCAATGCCATAACTAATACACCTAATTTAATCCCTTATGAAGCATGGGCTCTTGAGACCTCTTCTCCGATCACTAGTGAAGACAAATTTCCAATGTTTTTCATTATACGGATAAGGATGAATATGCCCAAAATCCTAGGTACTTGGATGGCTGTGTAATTATGCCAAGCATACCTAATATCATCGAGACCTTTGCCCATCAAGATGATGTGAATGAAGAAAATGAGAGCACTCCACCTTGTGAAGGGATATTAGATGTTATTAAAGTTGATGACATTAATACTTGCTGAGATAAATCAAGTTTCCAGGGAGAAAATTATAAATCTAAAGAATCTACCATCATGGATACATGTGGGAAAGATTCCCAAAGTCTGCTTAATTCTGAGTCAGATACATGCCAGCATGAAGACAATCGTGGCATTCATCTTGAAGAAACGACACATGAGAGCACCCAAACAAAAGAAATAAACGCATGTCTTGACATCCCCATCTACATACCAAAAACGACTTTACCATCTCAGCCAAATTCTAATATTGAAAACATGCTAGAAATGGTTTGAAATTGAGTAGTGACAAGTTAATTCTAGAACTCTCTATATTCACTTCACCAATCATCATTAGTGACGTAAATTGCCTAGAATTTTTGTTAGCCATTAAAATTGCTCAAGTGAGCAGGTTAAAGTATTAACATGTGCTTCTAGATGAAAATGATGTTTTAGCAGGGTTGAAATCTAAAAATGCATGTGAACAAGTTGACTTATCTTTATATTATTCGAAATGTGCTGTTCTTGTTGTTTAGTGTTTTTATGTCTTTTCATGTTAGATTTTATGTCTTGATCGTCTTTTGAGGCTGTGATTTATGTTTTATTCGTCCTTTGAGACTATAATTATGTGGGTGTGACTTTTTACCACCCTACTTTTTTTTTTGAATATGTACTATTCATTCCTTTAATATAAATTAAATAGGACATTCATCACAAAAAAATGCATGTAAACGAGTTGACTTACCTCGACACTATTTGAAATCTTCTACACATATTGACACTTTCATCATTCTAGTAGCGTAGATTCAAATGATTATGATATTATTTCTGAGAATTTTTTTAACTCATCATCATATTTCAGGCTTGGGTTTAAATCGGACTTGCTTAAGTGCATTAGATTTCAATTACTTTAGCAATTTTATTGAAATCTAATACCAATTTTCTACTGGCAAGTGGCTCGAGGGAAAGATATCAAGTACAAATCAAGATTTCTTGAGATCATATGGATAACAGGATAACAGTCAAGTAGCACCTTTGATACTGAAATCAATGGAACCCATGTGTACACGTAGCACCCACAATTTATGAAGGCATGGCTACAGAATATTTAGATGCATGCATTATATAATCCAAGCAACATGTAAATGTCAAACCTTTCATAAAAAAGCGAATTCAAATGCATACGAAAGCCTGTATCATAATAAATGTCTATTTTCTTGGCAGCAACATTAGAATTCTTCGGAATTTAGAATTTAATTATGCCACCAACCAATGAGGGCCATGAAAAGATCATGTAATGAATTCATATGATATCTTTTGTCCAGGAGGTCTATGTATAAATAAATGGCTGTTTGCTATTGGGTGGATCATTTGGCTAGGTGAGATGTTTTGGGAGAAGTTTTTGGATCTAAAAATACTATAATAGCTCTCCTTTTGCATGTGTAATATGGTGGGAAGACTTCCTATTGCAGTATAAGTGCGTGTCTTCAGATGTAGTCACTATAACTTGTGCCAGCTTGTCTTGTCTTGTAAACAGCTTTCAGAATCTAAATGCATATTTAGAGATGTGATTAATGGTAATAATCTACACATTATTATGGTGGTTGTTTCCTCTATCTTATTACATTTTCAAATATAATTTTACGTATATTTTGTTTGTGTATATGTTATCATCTTTCAAGAACTTTTCATATTGAAACAGGACTAACCGTTACTTGAGTGGTTTTATGGTGCTTGCAAAGAAAGCTTGTTTAATCAATGGCTATTTTCTAGATTAATAGACTTGTTTGTATCTCCACTTCTTCCCATTTTTTTTTCCGTCTCTCTTCAACCCTTTACTTTCTACATTTTCTTTTCTAGACTTGTTTGTATCTCCACTTCTTCCCATTTTTTTCCTTCTCTCTTCAACCCTTTACTTTCTACATTTTCTTTTCTTTTGATTGGTTAGAGTAGAGTAGAATAGACTAGGAATAAATTAGGTTTCTTTTCTTTTGATTTGTTGATCTACCAAAAAATTGAAGCCAGGGTTTCCAATCCAACTTCAAATCAAATCAATCCTTTATAATCATTATTGAACCATATCCTAAGATCTAGGAAACCCCATCATTGAAATCTTGACCAAAGTCTAGCAGCAAATCCTTGACTCCTTGGAACCTTCATCTTGATCCAAAAATCAAACTTCCTCATCCTTGGGATGACCCTAATCACAAGATCCCTTATCCTACCATGTCAAAACATCCTTCAAATCCAAGTTACCTTACCCCTAGGAGATCCTATACCAAAACCCAATCATCCCAAATCACCCTTAGACCTTTCATACATCATTGTTGGATCCTTAAAACAAAAATCCAATCATCACTAATCTATCATTGGGGCCTTAAATAATCCACTAGGTTCCAAACCCAATCATCCAAAATTGTTCTAAGAATCCAAAGTTTGATCACTCATTAGTCCAAGTCCCTCAACGTTGTCCATCCTAACCAACTATCCAAAACAAATCATCCCTTACCCAACAAATCAAATCCGATTGTCCAACTATCCAAACCTCCAAGTTATCCATGTCAAATTTAGTCATCCACCTAACCCTAAATCCAAGGGTCATCCAAAATTTAATCTAAAAGTGGTATTTTGGGATCCAAATCTCATAAGTCCATTTTATCCAAACAATATTTGATTAATCAAATCCAATCCTTAATCTCAAGGTTACCCTTCCCATCCAATCGTTAAGCAATCCAAAGTTAAGAAATCATCCTTGGTCATCCCAAATCATCAAATCAAAGGTGTCCTCTTGCAATCCAATTCCAATCCCTAACTCTTGAATTCCATCATTTAAATCTAAGCCCATCATCATCTTTTGAGTCCAATCAAGAGAAGCCACCCTTCCAAAAATCCCAAACCATATCCTTCAAGGCTAGCTGGAATGTCCCCTATCACAAGATAACAAGTTAGGCTTGGAAGGGACTTCCATGAATAAAATCCCTTCCTTGTTGAACCCATCATAGCTTGGCTTCCTTATGTAGGGGAGCCATCCCATCCTCATGATAGCAACAGTGATAGTGATGCTCCCAATCAAAGTAGTAAATTTTTTACTACAACAACCTCCTTGGTTTTGAACAAGGACATGACCTTATGGGAAGCTAATAGAAATAAACAAGAATGATACCCTTTGACAACTAATTCAATCTAGAGCCAAGTTACCCCTTGGTTATGATCTTTTCATTCTTAATAATATAGTGCAACCTAAGCCCTCTAACCCTAGCGATGACCATGACACAAATCTAACTGCCAACCAAGGAACCCCTAATCACAACCACAACTATGCCAATCTTCACCTTGACCAATAGATCCAACCTCAACCCAAAATCCCTTTTGTCAGGAAAAAAACTCCCATGAAGGTCCACTCCAACAAAGAATGAGGTTTTCTCATCAAACTAACCCCCTCAACATTCCTTTGACTAGTAAACCCACACCCACCATTGAAGCTTGAGAAAGGTCTAAACATCATTTGCACTAAATGAGCTCCTCTCACATTCCAATCCCTAGATTTTCTATTTCTAACATCCCAATATTTCAATCCCTAACCAATACCCATATTTTGATTCCCACTCACATTCCCTTTAGCCAACCTCACACTAGTTCAATCCCTCAACACCATCAACCACAACCTCAAGGCTATCAATACAACTATATCCCACCTCCTCCACCTCTTGACACACCATTTGATTTGGACTGACAAGCCTTTAAGGATGCTATTAAGGGGTTGCAAGATGGAACCAAAGAAAATCATAAAAGTTTAAGGAATCCCCTCTTGACTACTCCATCTCCCAAATCCCTTTCCCCCTTTTAAGACTCTAAAGTTTCATAAATATAAAGGTAAGAGTGACCCTAGGGAGCATATTAAAGAATTCTGCATGGCTTGTTAAGAGGTCACCCACAAAGACATGTACTTGTTATGCCTCTTCCCCTAAAGTCTAGGAGGGAAAGCATTAGAGTGGTTTTTAAACCAACCCAAGGGGACCATCACTACATTTTCCAGCCTTGTGGAGAAGTTTGTAAACATTTATCCTATGATGTTGAACATGAATTAATGATGATGGACTTATGAAATGTTAAACTATGATCAGGGGAGAGTTTTGCATCCTTCCTCCATCAACAGAGAGGGCTAGCAAGTAGATTCCCTTGGACCATCTTGGAGAAACAACTCATATACATATTTATCACCAACCTTAATTTGGAATTGGCCTTCCACTTACAAGTGCATTGTCTGACCACTTTAAATAAAATCATCGAGAAAGGCATACACATAGAGAAAGCACTTATCACTAAAGGACTCATTAAACTTTTTTCAAAGACCAAAATCAAACTAAAAATCCTAAGTTCTTTAGTGAAAACAAGAATGTAGTTGATGATGGGGTCACCAATACTAAGCATGTACAAAATCTGTAACCTCCTTCATTTGTCACCATTCCCCCTAGAAAACCAAAACAAGAGAAAAATAAAAGGCAATGCACACCATTGGGGGAGCCTATTGAGGTAGTCTTCCATAAACTCATTCAAACCAATATGATCACCTTCCCCTTAATGAAACCTTTTGATAAAAACCAACCTAAGCCATCTAGATAGAAAGACAAGAATTGTGACCATCACCGAATCAAGGGTCATGCCACTAGAAAGTGCATGTTCAAAATTAAAAAACTACATCTAAGATCTTATTGGCCACAATGAAATTTAAATAGAAGGACACTACAATTTGTCACCCAACAAGAAAATGAGTATATACTAAAACCCATTTCCTAAATGTGATTAGCATCAACCCACTCAAAAGTGAAATCAAGGTTAGAATTCTTGTACCAACCACATCCATAATAATAAAACCCCTCATAACTATGAATCAATAATTGGAACCATCGAACAATCCCATGAATAGGTTCACACCATCAAAATTAAATCTTCTGACTGTGTTGTCACTACATGATATAGTAGAGTCGCCATGCAAGGCCCTCCTTTGGCAAATCCTAAAAAATAATACAATCTAATTGACCACCTTGAGTATACTCCTACCCAAATCTCAATATTAGACCTCCTTAGAACATGCCTCATTCATAGGGATGTGTTGAACCAAGTGCTTCAAGAATTGAGAGTGCCCAATAATATCAACCCCTCACACTTCAAAGCCCTTATTAGCCATCTATCCACCAATCATCGTCTAACCTTCAGCCCCAATGGAATGCCACCCATTGAACCTTCACATGACCAACCCCTTCACATTGAAATTGCCATCTCCAAACATAAGACTAAATAAGTGTTCATAGACAATGGGTCTAGCCTAAATATTTGTACATTTAGATTGGTGCAACAACTTAGGTATTCAGAAAAGGCCTTGCATCTATAGATTATCACTATCAAGGCATATGAAAATGTAGGGAGAGAATCAATTGACACTTTCCACCTTCCTATAAAGGTCAGGCCCATGTTATAGTAGACCTTATGTCATGTCATCAACCTAGATCTCTCATACAACATCTTCCTAGGTTGCCCATGGATCCATGCCATGAGAGTCATCCCTTCCACTTACCACCAATGCCTTAAGTACCCATACAATGGTATAGAAGTAACTATCCTTACTGACCCTCACCCCTTTCAATATTTTAAAATATAAGAGTGAAAATTTCACAAATCTTACCATTTTCCAATCTCTAAGGTTATACCAGATCTCACATCCACTAAATCCACATCCTATGTTGACCCCAATGATCTTCCATCGACTTCCACCAACTTGATCCCCAAACAAGAACCCATCAAGTCATCCTTCAAGATCATCAATAAAGGATGTGGTGAATATCAAATCCATGAAGCCTTCCACATTGCCAAGCTTCCCCTTTCCTTTGATCCTATGGTCAACCCCACACTACATCAAAAAATCCCTAAAAAATGTTGCAATGTCGACCTACTACTTTCATCTAATGTGGTTCTTTAGCAAATGAAAATATTGAAGGGTCATATAGTTCATGGCTATATCAAGATAAAGAAATACATCTTGTGTTAAGGAAAACAAATATCGCATACTGTTGTGAATGTACCAAAACATTAGCTACAAAGGGAAAGGCCTTGTCCTTCATGAGCAAGGTGTCCTTGATCCTATGTACCTCACAACAAATACTAGAACTCATGGTCTAGGTTACATGCCCTAGGAAGAGTAGTCTGATGCCATTAGTGACACCCTAAATGTCATTGGACATGCTTCCTTCAATGTTGAATATGTCAAAACGAATCGCACTCCTAGTCCTTATGAAGAGCTTACCACCACCAAACTTTTCATGACAATGTTATCCTTACCATCTCCCTTGACCTCCAATACCTTGAACTTATTGATTGGGACTCACAAGATTTGTCATTATTTAACACCTTCCAAAATGATATAGCTATCATGGAGATCATGCTGCTCTATGATCATATCCCTCTTGAAGATCACAAGAAAGGCTTCTAAGTCATTCTCAGCACATCCACTTACTTTAGGGAACAAGAGGAGTTCTCTAGTTCTAAGAAATCATGGAAGACACAAAAGTAAAAGAATAGAAAGATACATGATCCGTCATCAGATTCTAAGACTCTAGAATATATTAACATACCTAAAGCATCCATTGATGAGGAACTTCACCTTCATCTATCCCTTACACAACTTCAATATGGATCACCCCTCTTAGTCAATGAATCCATGAAGATCAACCTAGACACAAAAGAGGATCTCAAGATCACACAAATCATAACCAGCCTAGAACCTAAAATAAAAGAAGGCATCTCCACCATACTCATATACTTCACTAATGTATTCACATGGTCTTAAAAGCTAATAAGTAAGGATTGGATCCATCCTTACTTGTGCATCACCTTGTGGTATGACGTGATGCCAAACCAATGTGACAAAATGTATGGAAGATGCATCCTAAGGTTGCCCTATTATTTAAGGAAGAACTATATAAGATATTGGACATAGGGTTCATTCAACCTATTGATTATCTTGAATGTGTTTCTAATGTGGTTCTTATTAGTAAGAAGACAAAAGGCATCTATGTTTGCACTGATTTCTAGGATATCAATAAAGGTTGGCCTAAAGATGATTTTCCATTGCCAAACATTGACATCATTGTAGACCTTACTACTAGACATGAAATGTTGTCACCCATGAATAGTTTCTCTAGTTATAATTAGATCCAAATTACATATAAAGATCAACACAAAACAACATTTATTACCCTATGGAGAACCTTCTATTATAATGTCATGCCCTTTAGACTGAAAATGTTGGAGCTATCCACCAATGGGCCATGATCATCATCTTCCATGTAATATTGCATGACATAGTTGAGGACAATGTGGATGATATCCTTGAAATTCAAATCTCAGGACAAACCACCTAGCCATCTTACTCCACATATTTTAAAGACTTAAAGAATGTAAGGTCTGGCTAAACTCTAAGTAATGTGTCTTTAGTGTTACTTCAGGAAAGTTGTTGGGTTTTATTGTTTCTAGGTGTGGCATTGAGGTATATCTTGATATAGTCAAAGCAATCATAGAATGTCACCTCCACAAACTCTCAACCACCGACATAGTCTACAAGGGAAACTCCAAGCTATTCGTAGATTTATTTCCCAACTTGTAGACAAGTGTCAGTCATTCCCCATTTGCTTAAGAAAAATGTTAGCTTCTAGTGGGATGAGTCAAGTTAGAAAGCATTTGATCAAATCATATAGTATCTCACTGGATCACTAGTCCTTATAGCACCTACTCCCAATTATCCCTTGCTATTCTATATCTCAGTCACATAACATGCCCTAGGTTCTCTCCTAGCACAACATTATGATCAAGGGTATAAAGGGCCATTTACTATCTTAGTTGAACCTTGGGGATTCAAAGTTAGCTACACCCTCATGGAGAAAGCATTTCTGGTAGTTGTATTCACCTCACAAAATATTAGGCATTACACATGCTCAATAGTACTACTCATCTTGTCGCTAAGGTCGATCCAATCAAATATTTGTTATCTAAGGAAGTTCTTATAGATAGGATGGAAAAGTGGCTCATGCTACTCAATGAATTTGACATCGATTATGTGAATCAGAAAATAATTAAATGGCAAGTCACAGTAGACCAATTGGCAGAAGCACCACTTCAAGATACTCAACCATTAGAGTTAGAATTCCCTAATGAGTCAATCCTAAATATTGGGGAACAAAAAGCATGGAAATTATACTTCAATGGATCTTTCACCACCCATGGTTCAATAGCAGGCATCTTATTCCTCACTCCCCAATGTGGCCTTATACCAAAAGAATTCTGAATTGGGTTCCCTTACACAAGCAATATTGCAAAATATGAAGCGCTTATCTTTGGATTTAAACTTGCCATCCAATGGAACATCCAGTATCTATAGGTTTTTGGAGACTCTCAGTTGTTCATTAAGCAAATCAATGATGAGTTCCTCATAAAAGATGAAAAGATTATGCCTTAAAAATGAATGGTGGATAGTTTCAAACCATTCTTCATAGCTATATCTTTTGAACAAATCCCATGGATTTAAACCAAGGTTGTTGACACCATGGCTACAATCAGATCTATCTCTCTTGGACATAGCACCTAATACACAATAATACTAGTTTCTAGTGGAGCAACTCTTAATCCCTGCCTATGATATCCCAGAAGTAGAAATGGTGTGTGAGACTGTTGGTCTCAATCCCCCTTGGTACAATGACATCTACACATATTGTCACACCCCATTCTAAAACAAACATACTTATCATTTTTATTTCAAGAGGACAGATAGTTAGTCAGTGAAAATATTATGATTAAAGTAATGTCGTGTTAGAATAGAAAATGCATTTGATTTCTATTATTTTATATGCAAAGAATAATTGTCTATGATGTTATTATTATGCACATGATTAAATAATGTGATGGAATAACAAACATTGTGCAACTGAGGTAGATATAGGAATAGTGTTTTTTTTTCACTCCAAGATGAGGAGAGAGAGTATCACTGTGGAGAGGGTGCTAGATCACGTGAATACAATGATCATTGTGCCATTTGGAAACACACACACTCACATTAGAGGTTATGTCAATTTTGGAATAAGTCTTATTCTTTATGTTGTTGGTCGCCTCAATAATATTTTAAAGTTGTGATCATTCCGTACTTATTTAATATTTTTGTCTTCATGTCGATGACTTAATCTTTTACATTGACAATCAATAAGGTTTTGTTCATCTCTGAATGCCAAGATGACATGAGCAATTGACCAATCAAGTCTAGTCTTGACGTAAAGGCCTAAGTCGCCTTTGCAAGACTCCATCGTTGATATTGTTCTCGTGAATAGCATAATTAAAGCATTCAAAATAATGCATTAAGGACATCTATGAATTAGGTATACTATTATTTTTATTTTAAATTATTTATAAGCGTAGTCATGGTTAAATTTAATGTCTAGCTTGTAAAAAGTCTTTAGAAGATTCTCATTATGCTTTCCTCTAGATATTAGGATGAGTGGGGAGGAGCAGTAGCCCCATACTCCCTTTTTCTAGCTCTTTGAGGCCACAGATGGTTGAGAAATAGGAGATAGTAATGTATAACAGATTTATATAATCGACAGTGAGAGGGAGTTTTTGAAAACTAGTTATTATTTTACATTAAGGACAATCTATGGAGAGAAAGGGGAGATAATATCTCTTACCATTCTTGAATAGAAGGAGAGGAGAGGGAGCATGACAGGAGAAGTATATCAGTATACCATGTAAATGAACTATTAGTATACCATGTATATGTAAGCTCTACTCTATATGCTTAAGTTGTTATCATTCTTAATCTTTATCTGGTGTGCCTTAAGAGGCCGCGGGTTTGCATGAGACAATAGCTATCTTTGGTTACACCTTATATTGGTTTTCCAAGCAAGTTTAGTATTAAGGATAAATACCTATAGAAAGTCGTGAGTATCATTGAGTGCAGGTTATGATATATATATCACTCTTTTAATAGTCGATAGGCAGTCATTATTTATATATTATTTTTAAGGTTATCTTATATGAAAACAAATCTTGTGCAGAAGGTTGAATGTTATATATATCACTCTTTTAATAGTCGATAGGCAGTCATTATTTATATATTATTTTTAAGGTTATCTTATATGCAAACAAATCTTGTGTAGAAGATCGAATGTTACATACTTGCTGGGATCTAAGTATTATCTATGACTCTGTTTTAATCAACTATCCTATGTGTCATTTCATTCAAACAAATGTTTGAGAGAATAATGTTTAGAAGCCATTTAAGACCGATAGTTTGGTGTGCATTGTCGATTGAGTAAGTCGATATAATTATATTAATTTATACCATATTCTTTGAAGAGATCTTACCAGTAAGACCGTAGTAGACCAAGAACTTATATTTTTCAGGTTGAGTCTTGTGTAAGAAAAAAAATTATAGTGTTATGTTTTCATAGTATCCATTCTGAAGCCATAACAGTCTGATATTGGATGTGCCATCACTTTGGATGTTTATAAAATCTTATAGCTTGTAAATGGTTGATGTCCTTATTTAAATACATTAGTTATATAGGCTTCATATTCTGTTAAACATGCAAAAGAATTTATTTAACTTATGCCTATAGAGGTAGTTCGATATAGGTGTTAATCTTTTGTTTTGATATTGGTAAATGCTTTTAATCAAAGCTTAGAACCAATGGGTTTTTGAAAGGGCCCAAACCCTTGAACAACAAGCCAGAAAGGCCAAAAAAAACACAAACAACAATAGGCCCAAGGCCACAAGAAACAACAAAACATGCACCAAAGAACAACCAACAGCGAACCAACATCACCCCTCAAACAACCAGGTGAAAAGAACTAGACCTGGACAGAGCCAGGGAATAGAAACCACTCCACTTAGAGTGGCTTAAAGCCAAACTTCATCAAGGATTTCTCAACCACAGCCTTGTCCTCTTGAATTCGTTGTCTTTTGGGAGAGAACCTAGTGCCCATCGTTTTCTCTTTTCCAATCTCCTTAATGCTAGTTACCCCTTTAGAAGGTGTACAACTAGAAGGAGTTTTAGTGATTATTTCCTTATTAGCAGTTGAACTGTGTGGAACCACAGTCATCATACAATTCTTATCAACCTCCAAGGTCTTGACTAAGGGAGGGCTAGCATGCTTCTCATGCTTTGTAGACTCCTCAGACGGAGGGGGAGGTTCCTGCTGCATATTCTTGGGATTCCATCCTTTTCTAGATCTACAAATAGTAGAAGCATGACCAGATTTAAAGTAGTTGAGGAACAACCCTTGAGACTCCTCATAATAGATTTGTTTCTTCCATTCTCTAAGCTTTGACAAAAGAGTAACAGAAGAAGGGAGAGCTTTGTCAACAACATAAACACAAAATCTAGCAAAATAAAATTGTTTCCTAGATTTAGTCACCTCATCAGAAACAATGAAGTTGCCCAAGGAATTAGCAATAGCAGTCCAAACATCCTCATCCCAATACTCTAAAGGTAAACAGGGGAGTTTGACCCAAACTGGAACACTATCAATGCGATTCTTCTCAAGGTCCAAGCTAGTCTCCCACTTTTTGAGGAAGAGAAAAGAGCTACCAAAGAACCAGGGACCCACCTCAAGGATCTGCAAACTATCTTCCAAGAGTGAGAAAGAAAAGAGGAAGAACCCCTTCCTCATTAGCATAATCTCCACAACACCTTTTAATATCCATTTCCTTTTAACCTAGTTTATGATATTGCCAACATTGGGTCTATTTCCCAAAATTTTGCCACTAGGGCATTCTTTCATAAAGATTAGGATCTATCCATCACAGAATCAGGGATATAGATCTTCTCACCTTGAATCTGAACACTAAAGTTTATAGGCAAAGGAGGGTTTAGGGGATGACGGCCAAAGTCCCAAGGCTTAGATAGGGTAGAGAGTCCAACTCCTTGGGTCAATGACATCCCTATCCCCACAACAGCTTCCAAAGAACCAACAGACAATAGGCCACCAGAACAACCATCCACCTATTACTCTAACAAAGGCTCAGAAATTTCAGTTGCATGAGCAAGAGAAGGAATCCTTGAGCTCCTTGGTTGAGGGGCATTTTTGCCCTAGGAACCCTATTTTCATACTCCCCCGAAATAACAAGGGAAGACTTCTTAATGTTGTCAGATCCATGTGGGGAGCGGCTTGCTAAGATTGCCCTCCCCAGCAACATTTTGGCCAAAGTGTTTCAACTGTGCATGAGCTACATAACTCTAGGCTTCCACCCAAAGTTCCAATAAATGAATGTCATCATCTGCCTTAGAAGGAAGGTCCTAAACAAGGTCTGCATCTCCATCCTCCTTGTCACTTCCTGCTCCTTCATCTTCTTCACCGCTAGCTCCTTCAAAGCTTCTACTACCTTAGATTGAACCTTAACCCCTCTCACACTATTTAGGGTTCCTCCTGCACCCATTTCTATAACCGCTCACTTGCTATTCCATTTCCGCTCTTTAAAAACAATGATCTAGAATTTGCAATGTTCAAATGGTATTTTTTTTGGTGTTAATCTTTTGTTAACAATAGGTAACTAAGATTTATCATGTACTATCTTTATCCTAGTTTAAAAAGGATTATTATTTATCCAAATGTAAGCTAAGACTAGCCAATAGATTATCGTGAAAAACACTTACCTTACAGTTATGGTAATGTAGGGTCAATCTTTTATAGTTTTTCATTGAGAATGAAACTACTTCTCTTTTGGAATACTCTTTTTGAAAGATAAGTGGAAATATATCCAATATGAAGGAATATGAAGTTTATTGTTTCTTTGACAGGATATTAGTCGAATATAATCATAGACTAAGGCAAACATATCTTAGTGACAAGAGTCTTAGAAGTCTATAGTCATAAAAATCAATGACTTTATAATAGAATCAAGTATACCTTGAGAATGTATACCTAATTTATTTATGAGCATGAAAATGGGTTGACAATCCATTGAGTAGATTGACATGTCGTCATCGACCCAAGATTGCAAGGATGCAAAGAGGGGCTCAATGCATGCTTTTTAAGTCACCTAGGCTCTCACCTTATACCTGTCATGTTGACTTATAGTAAAAGGGTATATTTTATGTCTTTTAGACTGATATTGAATAAGCAAGTCAAAGTATGTTGATTTATTAATTAATGATATAAAAGAATGTTGTCTCCAAGTCGAGAAAACAGTGTGTGAACATATGAATTATTATATGAAACTTTGGCCAAAGTAATGCAAAAGTCACTACTTGCATTGTTGGTTCACTATGTACCAGATAGCTGAATAGTCAGAGTGGGTTATACATAGCTAGAGCTAGACTAGAGTTGTAACCCAATTGTTTTTAGCTAGGATATTGCACTAGTTCTCAAATGGCATAAAGAATTAGTTGATTATCATTATCTATACCCTCGTGAAGGGAAGGGCCACTTCCAGAAGGAAGGTGTGTGGGGGATCGCCAGTCTATGGTTGGAAGAAAAGCACCAGGGTGATGCTCTCTCTCTCTCTCTCCTGCAGTTGACTATTGAAGACTTGTGAACATAAAACATTACTTATTATGTAAATAAAAATGATAAATATTGTAAGTTGCAAGGAATGTGAACATCTGTTATTTGTTCTTGATAAAGTGTAAAATTTATATGTCGCATGTGAAGCGACCATCAACTGAAATTATATATTGTACTTTGAAATTACAAATGTATTATTATTAGGTTTTTTTGTTATAAAAAAGGAAATGGGATTTTTGCATTTATTCTATTTATTTTATTTATGTTCTAGTTGGGATGTTACACATGGTATTAGAGCTACCAGATTCAACACTTGGACCTTGGAGCTCATTGCTAGATTTCATAGATTGGCAAGATATGCTATTGCTAAACATTTGTTCTTGTGCCATAATGATAGGAAAAAGAAGGACAAGAAAGTGATCCAAGAAAACAAAACATAGGAATATGCTTAAGGCCACTAGTAAGAAAGATCCATCTCCTAAGCCAAAGAATAAGGGAACTAGTGAGTTATGTATAAGGGGCTTGGCTCACTGATTGTGAAACACTAGTCGATGCACTCAAATGTATCCACCTAGAGAGGAGGAAACGAATTGAGGTAGTAGAAAGGTTGTCAATCCCTACTATTGTTAAGATTAGTAAACCATATGCCCACCATGATATGCCTTTCAGGTGTGGTCAGGATGCATCTGTAATAGGAAAAGAGGTATTGATTGAATACTCATGAGTACACCCACCCTCTAAGTTTGTGCTAGTCAATTTTGATTGGGAGGAAGAAATCGATGAAATTCCTCTATCAGAAAGTAAAAATTATGGCTTTTTGTATAAACAAATGTATATGTGATGCATCTCTAAGTTTTCGTATTTATGAACTTGCAATTTTATGAAATTAGTATATCAAAAGTTCAATGTTTTGATAAATTTTTATGCAAATGTTAGGTGTGGATAAGTATTGTTATGGAACATACTGGAAATCAATCAGAAGGAGCCCTAATGACCCAAATCCTCAAAATAATCCCATGGCAAAATTAGATCAAATCTTGTCAGTTTTAAATGAAATAAAAGAAAGATTGGAAACCCTAGAATAGGAAGTTAGAGGGGGAGAAAACAATCAAGAACACTACTATAAAGAAAGAGAAGAATTCAATTTTCATAGTGAGACGAGAGTAAGTAAACAAGACTTTCTGATTCATAGTGAGGCAAAAACTCATCTTACCAATGAGTTAGCCTGAGATATGAAGAAAGTTATACCTCCTAAGTTCGATTGAACTATGAGTAGAGACACAGCCAAGGCTTGGTTGATAGAGATGGAAAAGTATTTTGAGATAAGAAATTACTCTGAGATCACTCAAGTTGTATGGGGAGCATACCAGTTAGCAGGAGAAGCATCCACGTGGTGGATGAATAAGAAAATGGAATTAGGATTGAGTTCCTTAAGTCTAACTTGGGAACAATTTGTGGTCATATTCAAGAAAAAGGTGGTTGGCCCATCTATACTTTGACCAAAAATTGATAGATTTCCAAAATCTACGTCAGGGAGATATGACCGTCACTGAATACTAGGAAAAATTTACTAGGTTGTTGAAGTATGTGCCACAATATCAGAAGGATGAGAGATTTAGGATAAGGAAGTTTATTATGGGCTTGAATGCTTAGATAGGTGAAGAAGTAGATGTCCATGGACCCACAACCATGGATCAAGTCTTTAACAAAGCCATCAAGCAGGAGCAAAAGCTCAAATCCATCTCAGCATATCAAGAAAAATCTTGAAAGAAATTTAATTGGAGTCGTTCTTCGACATCTTTCAAAAAGAGAAGCAGAAATTAAGAAACCATGGTAAAAGTTCTAGATATAACAAAAGTGAACCTAGGGATGGAAACATGAATTTTAATCCTAGAAAGAATGATGAAAGCTCCACTGATCTTCAAGTAAGAAAGGTCCTCCTGTAGGGTGTTTTACGTGTGGAGGAGATCACTATACTAACTAGTGCCCCACTAAGATCCAAGGAAATTAATATCATGGAAATCCTTTACCTTCACAACAAACAACCTTCCAGCAAAGAATTCATGTTGCTTTAGATAGTCACCAAGCTAAGTATTAGGTTACTCCTATTGAAACTTCAGGTACACTTTTTGGAACCCCAATTTCTATTCTTATAGATACAGGAGTAACTAAAAATTTTGTGAACCCTAGTATACTTAATATGATGTCTAGGAAAGTTGGTTTCATGGCAAATTCATGGACAATAGAGTTTGCAAACTAGTCAAGAGCTCGAGTAGAGCAATGTTTGTTTGAAGCCAAATTAACCTTACCCACTTTTTCTACAAAGGTCAACCTACATATGTAGTATCTCTAGGGTCTTATGATGTCATCTTAGGGATGAAATGGCTATGACAACATAGGGAAAAAGTTGATTATTTCTCCAAAATAGTAGAATGCTTAGATGATGTTGGTAATGTTGTCCTTATCCAAGGATTTTGGTGTGAAATGAAAACCAGAAATTTTTTTGTGATGCAATTGTAAAGAGCTAAGCGAAAAGGTTGTTAGATGTTTGTAGTTAAGATGGATGAGGTAAAAGAAGAAGGGAAGGAGAAATCTAAGGAAACTTCTATAGAGGCATAGCCTTATCTTCATGACTTTCAAGATGTATTTCCTAAAGGCCTTCTAGGTTTGACCACAAAAAGGGTTTTTGATTTTTCAATTGATATTATTCTAGGTTCTAAACTGGTGTCCAATGCACCTTATCAGATGACTACCACTGAGTTGATGGAGCTGAAGGCCAACTCAACTTCAAGAATTGTTATCAAAAGGGATGATTAGACCTAGTGTGTCGCCTTGGGGAGCATCGATGATCTTTGTCAAGAAGAAAGACCAAACTCTACGCCTTTGTATAGACTATCATATGCTTAACAAAGAAATGATTAAGAACAAGTATCCTCTACTGCGCATAGATGATTTCTTTGACCAATTATGTGGTGCAAATGTATTTTCAAAGATTGACCTAAGGTTAGGTTATCATTAGTTGAGGATAAAAGAAGAGGATATTCCTAAGATTGCTTTTTCAACGAAGTATGGGCATTACGAGTTCACAGTCTTACCATTTGGTTTGACCAATGCCCTAGCAGCCTTCATGAATTCGATGGACAGTGTTTTTAGAGATTGTCTAGATAAATTTGTTCTGGTATTTTTAGATGATATTCTAATTTATTCTCCTAATGAGGAAGAACACCTTCAGCACTTGCAGATAGTTCCGCAACGTCTCAAAGAGCACAAGCTTTTTGAAAAACTATCCAAATGTAGTGCAATACTTAGGCCAAATCATATTGGCGAAGGGAATTGCTGTGGATCCCTCAAATATAAATGCTATTCTAGAATGCATATGCCTAAAAATGTTCATGAAGTACATAGCTTTATGGGATTAGCAAGATATTACAGAAAGTTTGTTTTGAACTTCTCCTAAATTGCCTATCCCATCACTTCCTTGCAAAGTAAAGTAAAATGATTTGAATGGTCAGATAAGTGTGAAGAAGCCTTCAATATTCTCAAAGGAAAATTAAATTCAACACCAATTCTTAGAGTTTGAGACCCAGAGGATCATTTTGTTGTTGTGACTGACACTTTAGGAGAAGGGTTGGGAGGAGTACTAATGCAAGAAGACCAAGTTGTGGCCTACAAATCTAGGAAGTTGTGACCCTATGAGCAGAATTATGCTCCTCATGATCTGGAATTAGTGGTAATTGTACATGCTCTCCAAGTTGGAGGCATAATTTGTTAGGAAAGCAATTTGAACTAAAATTTGACAATCAAGGTTTGAAGTATATCTTCATGCAACCAAACCTTAATGCCCAGCAGAGAAGATGGTTAGAGCTTATCTCTGACTATGATTTTGAGATTAATTATATTAAGGGTAAAGAAAATTGAGTGGTTGATGCCTTGAGTCATAGAAGGCATATTATGGCAATAGTGTCAGTATACTCCAATTTCTGAGCTTGGGTATTGAATAATTTGGCTGGAGATGAATATAATGAGCAGATTCTAAAGATCTAATAGAAAATCCTCAAGACACAAGGTATGACAGATATTATTTTGAGCCCAATGGATTATTGAGATACAATAATTGAATTTATGTTCCAAATCAAGGAAATTTAAGAACTATGTGGAAAGAAGACCATTCTGCACCATATTCAGGTCACCCTGGAGTGACAAAATTGTTGGTTGATGTGAAACCCTTGTATTTTTGGAAGGGAATGAAGAATGATGCCGCAAGATTTGTGATAGGTTGTCTTGAATATCAGTGAGTTAAGGCTAAACACTAGCATCTGGCAAGACTCTTGTATCCTCATGATATCCCTGAATCAAAGTGGCAGGTAATCAGTATGGATTTTGTCCAGGGATTGCCTATGTCATGTTATAAGCATGATGTTATTCTTGTAGTAGTGGATAAACTTTCAAACGTAGCCCATTTCATACATGGTAACCTTATAGATGGAGCACCCATTTTAGCCAAGAAATTCATGCAAGAAGTTTTCAAATTGCATGGAATCCCTAAAAAGATAATCTCAGGTAGAGATGCTTGGATAACTTCAAGGTTTTGGCAGAACTTGTTTTTAGCATTATGGACCCAACTAAATATAAGCTCAGCCTATCATCCAGAGATAGATGGTCAAATTGAGAGAGTTAATCAAATACTGGAGGATTTGTTGAGGATGTATTACATGGATCGACAATATAAGTGGGAAGAGTACCTTCCACTAGTTGAATTTGCATATAATAATTCTTATCATTCTGCAATTAAGATGGCTCCATTCAAAGCATTGTATGAAAGAAAGTGTCGAACTCCTATAAGCTGGGATAAACTAGAAGATAGGATTTGCCTTGGGCCAGAAATGCTATCGGAAATGGAAGAGCAAGTAAAGTTGATTAGGAAAAGAGTGGTAGAAGAAAATGATAGACAAAAAAGCTATATTGATGCCAAGCGTACACCCTGACAATTTTTAGTAAGAGATAAAGTACTATTGAGATTCAAACCTTAGAAGAGCCCAAATAAGTTTGGAAAGTTTTCCAAACTAGCACCTAGATATGTGGGACCTTTTGAAGTCATAGAAGTGGTTAATCTTGTTGCTTACAGGATAGCTCTATCACCATCTCTTGCTAGAATGCATGATATTTTCCATTATCTTATTTGAAGAGATATATATCAGGATCTAATCATATATTTGATTGGAATGCTCTCCAAGTACAGGACCCAGGAGTGGTCATGATCGAGCCTCTCAAAGTTCTTGAGGTACGCAAGTTTTGCCTACGTAATAGAGAGGTTCCTCAGTGCAAGGTCTAGTGGGACCAGTATTTGGAGGAAGATGCTACTTGGGAGGATTACAATGATTTTTATCTAAAGTTTCCACATCTTTTTATGCAAACTTGATGTAAAAGAACATAATTGTTTATTTATTTTGTTATGGACACAATCATCGAGGACGATGATCTATAAGGGGGTGATATGTCACACCCCATTCTAAAACAAACATACTTATCATTTTTATTTCAAGAGGACAGATAGTTAGTGAAAACATTATGATTAAAGTAATGTTGTGTTAGAATAGAAAATACATTTGATTTATATAATTTTATATGCAAAGAATAATTGTCTATGATGTTATTATTATGTAGGTGGTTAAATAATGTGATGGACTAACTACTGTTGTGCAACTGAGGTGGATGCAGGAACAATGTTTTTTCCCCCTCCAAGATGAGGAGAGAGAGAGCATCACCATGGAGAGAGTGCTAGATTGTGTGAATACAATGATCATTGTGCCATCTGGAAACACACACACTCACATTAGAGGTTATGTCAATTTTGGAATAAGTCTTATTTTTTATGTTGTTGGTCACCTCAACAATATTTTAATGTTGTGATCATTTTGTACTTGTTTAATATTGTCATTGTCATGTCGACGACTAAATCTTTTACGTTGACAATCAATAAGGTTGGGTTTGTCTCTGAATGCCAAGATGACATGAGTAATTGACAAATCAATCCTAGTCTTGACGTAAAGGCCTAAGTTACCTTTGTAAGACTCCATCGTCAATATTGTGCTTGTGAATAGCATAATTAAAAAATTCAAAAGAATGCATTAGTGACATCTATGAATTAGGTGTACTATTTTTTTTATTTTAAATTATTTATAAGCTTAGTCATGGTTAAATTTAATGTCTAGCTTGGGAAAAAGAAGTAAAGTCTTTAGAAGATTCTCATTGTGCTTTCCCCTAGATATTAGGAGGAGTGGGGAGGAGCAGTAGCTCCATACTCCTTTTTTCTAGCTCTTTGAGGCCGCAGATGGATGAGAAAGAGAAGGAGATAGTAATGTATAATAGATTTATATAACCGACAGTGAAAGGGAGTTTTGGAAAACTAGTTATTATCTTGCATTAAGGAAGGACGATGTATGGAGAGAAAGGGGAGATAACATCTCTTACCATTCATGATTAGAAGGAGAGGAGAGGGAGCATGACAGGAGAAGTATATCAGTTTCTTGAAAAGAAGTTGTAGATATGCGAATGAACCATTAGTATACCATGTATATGTAAGCTTTAATATATATGCTTAAGTTGTTATCATTCTTAATCTTTGTCTAGTGTGCCTTAAGAGGCTGTGGGTTTGCATGAGACAATAGATGTTTGTGGTTACACCTTATATTGGTTTTCCAAGAAAGTTTAGTATTAAGGATAAATACCTATAGAAAGCCATGAGTATCATTCATTGCAAGTTATGATATACATATATATATATATATATATATATATATATATATATATATATATATATCACTTTTTTAATATTACATATACCCATGCAAACTATGCGGTCTGTAATATGGTCGATTGACTGTGTTAAATAGTCGATAGGCAGTCATTCTTTATTTATTATTTTTAAGGTCATCTTATATGCAAACAAATCTTGTGCAGAAGGGCGAATGTTACATATATTTTAATCAACTATCATATGTTTTATTTCATTCAAACATCTGTTTGAGAGAATAATGTTTAGAAGCCATTTAAGACCAATAGTTTGGTGTGCATTGTCGACCAATTAAGTCGATATAAGTATATTAATTTATACCATATTCTTTGAAGAGAGCTTACCAGTAAGACTATAGGAGACTGAGAACTTATATTTTTCCTTGTGTCTTGTGTAAGACAGAAATTAGAATGTTATGTTTTTATAGTATCCATTATGAATCTATAACAGTCCAATATTGGAAGGTGCAATCACTTTGGATGTTTATAAAATATTATAGCTTGTTAATGGTCGATGTCCTTATTTAAAGACATTAGTTATATAGGCTTCATATTCTATTAAACATGCAAAAGAATTTATTTAACATATGCTTGTAGAGGTAGATTGATATAGGTGTTAATCTTTTGTTAACAATAGGTAACTAAGAGTTATCATGTACTATATTTATCCTAGTTTAAAAAGGATTGTTATTTATCCAAATCTAAGCTAAGACTAGCCAATAGATTATCGTGAAAACCACTTACCTTACTATGGTAATGTAGGGTCAATCTTTTATAGTTTTTCATTGAGAATGAAACTACTTATCTTTAGGAATTCTCTTTTTGAAATATAAGTGGAAATATGTCCAATATGAAGGAATATGAAGTTTATTGTTTCTTCAACAGAATATTAGTTGAATATAATCATAGACTAATGCAAACATATCTTAGTGACAAGAGCCTTAGAAGTCTATAGTCATCAAAATCAATGACTTTATAATAGAAGCAAGTATACCTAATTTATTTATGAGCATGGAAATGGGTTGACAAGCCATTGAGTAGATTGACAGGTCGTCATAGACTTGAGATTGCAAGGATGCAAAGAGGGTCTCAATGCATGCTTTTTAAGTCACCTAGGCTTTGACCTTATGCCTGTCTTGTTGACTTATTGTAAAAGGGTATATTTTATGTCTTTTAGGCTGATATTGAATAAGCAAGTCAAAGTATGTTGATTTATTAATTAAAGATATAAAAGAATGTTGTCTCCAAGTCAAGAAAAGAGTGTGTGAACATATGACTTATTATATGAAACTTTGGCCAAAGTAATGCAAAATTCAATGCTTGCATTGTCAGTTCACTATGTACCAAATAGCTAAATAGTCAGAGTGGGTTATACATAGCTAGACCTAGACTAGAGTTGTAAGCCTAATTGTTTTTAGCTAGGACACCACACTAGTTCTCATATGGCACAAAGAATCAGTTGATTCTCATTATCTATACCCTCACAAAGGGAAAGGCCACTTCTAGAAGGAAGGTGTGTGGGGGACCGCCAGTCTGTGGTTGGAGGAAAAGCACCATGGTGATGCTCTTTCTATCCTGCAGTTGACTGTCGAAGACTTGTGAATAGGAAACATTACTTATTATGTAAATAAAAATGATAAATATTGTAAGTTGCAAGGAATGAGACCATCTTTTATTTGTTCTTAATAAAGTGTAAAATTTGTAAGTTGCATGTGAGGCAACCATCAACTGAAATTATATGTTGTACTTTGAAATTGCAAATGTATTATTATTGGATTTTTTTGTTGTAAAAAAAAGAAATTAGATTTTTGCATTTATTGTATTTATTTTATTTAATATTCTAGTTGGGATGTTACACCTATCTTCCCAACCAAATCATCCCACCCAATGTATGCTCCAACCAATGCAAATCCCTCATCTAACATAACTCCCATGTCACCCTCCTTGGTGGAATGCTTTATCATAGGGGTTATGATAGTATCCTACTTAGGTGTCTCAACTCAGAAGAGGCTACTTTAGTGATCCAAGAGGTACATAATTGTATTTGTGGTGGTCACACCAATAGTATGTCCCTGGCCATGAAGCTACTTAGAATGATATATTACTCACCCACCATGGAAAGTGATGCATGTCAGTATGTTAAGAAATAATTATCTTGTTAGAAAATGGGGACCTCTTTCATGCACCATCTTAAGATCTTCAACTAATCACCACACCATGGCCTTTTTCTATGTGGAGGCTTGACCTTATTGGAAAGATAAACTCATCATCCTCCAGTGGACATAAAGTCATTATTACTATCATTGAATACATTAACAAATGGGTTGAAACCATCGCACTCACCTACACCACTAGTAGCCAAATCTCTGAATTCATCCTCCACCACATAATTTTCCATTATGGTATACCCTCCACCATCATCACAAACAATGAAAAATATTTCAAAAACCATGAAGTGCAAACCCTCTATGAGTAGTTCCATATAAAGCACAAGTGGTCCACCCCATCTTACCCACAAGACAATAGCCAAGCCAAGGTGTTAAACAAAATCCTTATAAAAATCCTTAGAAATATCATCAATGACATTGGTCATGACTATCACCTCCAACTTAATCCCACCCTATGGGCATATTGCATTAGCATTTACATCCCCACTAGTGCCACACCCTACTCCCTTGTCTTTGGTGCCAAATCCATTTTTCCAACTGATGTTGAGTTACCATCCCTATGCATCTCTCTGCATGACCTCATTTTAGATGAGGAATATAGAGTGGTACGGCTTCACGAGGTTGAGATTTTTGATGAGAACTAACTCAATGCCCTCAACCACCTTAAAGCATATCAAAATTAGTTGCATCATAGTTACAACAAGCACATCCATAATTGGGAATTCAAGGTTGGCAATCTTGTACTTAAATAAAATCAATAGAATACTACTCAAGAAAGAGATAAAAAGGGCAAGTTTGAGCCAAATTGGTTGGGCCCCTATATAATCCTTTCCAAATATAGGTCAAGAGCATATAAGCTAGCAACACTAGACAACCAAGAATTGGAAGAGCCTATCAATATTGTGCACATTAAGCGATTCCATATTGTAGCCATCCTCAAAACATAAAAAATACAAATAAAAATTAAGAAGTCAAAAAAATTAAAAAATAAAAGGTAAAGAAAAATTTTGTCCAATGGTGAAAACCATTTCTTATGGTGCCTTGGGTAAGTACCATGATGAAAACCTAGTAGACAGTTGTCATGTGTAGCATCAGTTCTCCCCTATCTATGAGCACTCATCACCTTTCTCCCTAAATCATCGTCCCCTCTTAAACACTTCTTTATTTATTCCTCTCGCATCCCATATTCAATCCTTTGATCCCCTCCACCTTGCATTATTCACTTAATCCCACTCTCCACTTTTATCATATCTCAACCATCCCCCTTTATTTTACATCCTCACCACACTAATTCACACATTTCATTCCACCTCCTTCCATTGGGATTACTCAACCAATGTGTCTCCTTATCATTGATTGTTCATTTATGCATACAATTATACTTATGTTTGTCCTTTATCCTAATCACACCCTCTATCCTTTCCCATTCATTTATGCATATAATTCTTCTTTCACTTGTCCCTATCCCCCACTAACACATATCCATTAGGCCTTAATTTTCTTTGAATTGGGGGCATCCCCTTGCTAACTCATGTTTGGAATGTTCCTCAACATATACCTCCTCTTGTGGCATGATACTAGACACCCCCATGGATCGCCACCCCATCCTTTTCAAACTCACATGTTTCTAGTGTACCATCCCCTTCCCTCACACACTAGCTTACCTTTTTCTTTCATCATTCCCAAAACATGTTCCATACTATGCGTCACACTATGGTCATGGGTCCCTACTCACTAGGGAAAATTCTCTTTGTAACCCTCATCCACTCCTTGTTCCAAACTATCCCACCCCTTCTATCCACACTAACCCTACCCCCACCCTATTCCTTATCCCCCTTGTTCCTAACCCTACCTTAATCCATACCCTAACCACTATCCCTATTTCCCATCCCATCTCTCAACAATCCCTTGGCTTCAACATTGCACAATCATGTTTTCTTGTGTGTTTGTTTGATTTTCTGCATGTATTTCTTTGTTTCTTATAGCTCTATTGTTCCATATAGCACACCATCTCAATCACCATCATTTCCCATATCATGGTGTGCCTTGACAACGTGTTTATTAAGATATTGTGCTATTTACATCATGTGCATTTTATGTCAGTCCTTCATGCACCTAGCACATTATCATCATGATCCATTATATCATGATGCATAAGGCTAGGGATATAGCAAATTTTTGTTACTCTCTTGCATGGATATTATCTTTGCAATATGTACATGTCATCACAAACATCATCTCATCATTATTTTCTATTCTATCACATTCATTTCTATTTTATCATATTCATCCATTCTATCACATTTCTATTTCTATTTCTATTGTGTGTTTGTGTGTGTCTGTGTATGTGTCTGTGTTTGTGTCTCTCTTAGACCTATCTATCTCCTAGTTTTCCTTTTCCTTTCCGATTTCCCTTTAGATCCCACCAATTTTTCCCTATTTTACTATTTTCCACCTCTCCTCTCATCATTCTTCCCATCCACTGAACTTTAGTTGCATCTTGTTTCCATTTCATCCTCCCAATTTATATCCTCATCTCTCTTTCCATGCCCTAGTTTTCTTGTTTCCATTTGCTTTGTCGATAAGGGAGAGGGAGAGGAAGGAAGAGGGAGAGAGGGTGGAGATGGAGGGGAGAGAGAGGGGAGAGATAGGGTGATAGGGGGAGAGAGAAAGAGAGAGATAGAAAGAGAGTCCTAGTTTTCTTGTTTTCATTTCCTTCGTCGATAAGGGAGAGGGAGAGATAGGGAGATAGAGGAATGATAAGGGAGAGAGAGGCAAGAGATAGGGAGAGATAGATAGGTAGAGAAAGAGGAGACATATAGGGAGAGATAGAGGAGATAGAAAGGAGATATAGGGAGATAAAGAGTGAGAGAGATGTCTAGAAAGGTAGGGAGAGAAATTGAGAGGTAGAGGGACGATAGATATAGAGAGATAATGGAGAGATAGAAAGATAAAGGTTTAGGGTTTCTCAGGTTTAGGGTTTAGGGGTTAGGGTTTTGGGGTTTTGGGAGAGAGAGATAGGTTTTCTCATGTTTAGGGTTTAGGGGTCAGGGTTTAGGGGCATTATTTAGGGTTTATGAGTTTAGCATTGCTCAAGTTTAGGGTTTAGGATTTAGGGATTAGGGGTTAGGGGAATTATTTAGGGTTTAGGGATTAGGATTTAGGGTTTCTCGAGTTTAGGACTTGGAGAGAGATAGGGAGAGGGGACTGATAGAGATTAGGAGAGATAGAGGAGACGGAGGGGAGAGATAGGGAGATAGAGAGTGCAGGACATGTCTAGAGACATAGGGAGAGAGATTGAGAGGTAGAGGGATGATAGAGATAGGGAGATAGAGGTTTAGAGTTTCTTGGGTTTAAGGTTTAAAGGTTTGGGGTTTAGTGTTTAGGGGTTAGGGGAATTATTTAGGTGTTATGGTTTAGAGGTTTAGGGTTTAGGGTTTAGAGAGAGAGGACCGATAGGGAGATAGAGGGTGAGGGACATGGCTAGAGACATAGGTAGAGAGATTGAGAGGTAGAGGGATGCTAGATATATGGAGATTAGGGAGAGATAGGGAGATAGAGGTTTAGGGTTTAGGGGTTTAGAGAGAGAGAGAGAGAGAGAGAGAGAGAGAGAGAGAGAGAGAGAGAGAGAGAGAGAGAGAGAGGTGTTTAGGGTTTAAGGGTTAAGATTTAGGGGCATTATTTAGGGTTTATGAGTTTAGGGTTGCTCAAGTTTAGGGGTTAGGGGTTATGGTTTAGGGGAATTATTTAGGGTGTAGGGGTTTAGGGTTGCTCAGGTTTAGGTTTTAGGGTTTAGGGGTTAGGGGTTTAGGGTTTAAAGAGAGATAGAGAGAGGGGATACATAGACATTGGGAGAGATAGGGTAGACAAAGGGGAGAGATAGGGAGATAGAGAGTGATGGACATGTCCAAAGACATAGGGAGATAGATTAAGAGGTAGAGGGATAATAGAGATAGGTAGAAAGGGGAGAGATAGGGAGATAGAGGTTTAGGGTTGCTTGGGTTTAGGGTTTAGGAGTTTGGTGTTTCTCAGGTTTAGGGGTTACAGATCAGTATTATCGAGCCTAAAATGTGAGTGCATTATGAGAGAGAGAGAGTTTTACTTTTCCAAAACACACTATCATTATGGCTCAGTACTACCAAGCCTAAAATGCGAGCCCATTATAACATGCTCACATTTTAGGCTCAATAATACCAAGCCATAACACTAGTGCATTATGACTTGTATGGGACCAAAAAGTCATGTGGCAAATTTTGGTCCCTCATCTTTGTGCATATACCCTCATCACAACATCTATCTCATAACTGTGTGTAGTTACACATGGTTGCTTTTATCACCATCTCCCTCTTGCTACCCTATAGATGGCCTTGGTGATGGTGGTGGTTCAGCTAACATCCTTGGTTAAGAGGGCCTACTCACTGAGTGTGATCTCCCTGATGGCGGCCCTATCATCAGTGCCCCTAACTAACTACTCAACTCCTTTACATACACAAGCTCTCTCTACTTTGTTGGCATGACCTACTCATTTAACCCTTTGTAATTGTAATGTCGTAAAATGTGTACACCACTATTTTACACCTTTTTTAGCTCCTAGATGGGCCTCAAATGTTTACCCTTGTTTATTAGGACCTATTTTAGTACCTTTTTAAGCATTAAGTGTGTAATACTTGATCTTGATGCACGAAACCCAGAAAATAACTATAAGGCTGGGTTAAGAAGGCTTTAAGTACCACTTTTCAAGAGTTAAGTGGCTAAAGGACTAGGGAACCCAAGCGCCTTGGGCCCTCCTTTAGCCCTCCCTAAAATTTGTGCCTTGTCATCTTGGGACCTCTAGGACATTTTTTAATGTCAACCTTATGTGGTTTAATTCTCTAAACTTTGACGGAAATGCATATAAAAGTAAGTCATTCTATTCATTTATGTATCTCTCTAAGCTCTCTAATATCTAAAACACTCTTGCTAACTTCTTATGTTCTCTATAGCCCTCTCTTGTGGATTATTGCTACGACACTAACATCTTGTAGGTCTTGTGAAGATCTTTGAAGGCCACCTCAACTTCTTGAGTCAAGTTGAGATGTCATCTACAAGCATGCAAGGGTTTTCATGCTCATGGTGAGCTCTTTCCTTAATGCTTTACTTTAGCATCACATTCTACTTTGGATTTGCCTCTTCCTTCTTAGGGCATGCACTCTTTATCAATCATCTTTTCTATTGTGGAGGTGGAAACACCATTCACGGGGCTTAATTGAGGCAAGCTCCTAAATAACACCCAACATTTCCCTCTTTTCATGTGTGCAGGTTAGATGGATAGGTTTCAAAAGCTGAGCTTTGGGAAGAATGAAAAGCATGTTGTTACAGGCCTAGCAGAGAAAATAGTTTATGAAAACCTTGATTTAGGACCAAGACACCCAAGCGCCCTTGTCCTGGGTATTCTGACCTCTGGGAGAAGTTTATGAGTTGTTCATTAGCCTCTACTATTCCTTTGGTTGTTGGGTTTCAAGTACTGATAGTTTGTTTTACTCAGATCTTTGTTAACTAGAGTTACTTGTATTAATCCTAGCCTAATCGATTGAAATTGGTTAATTGCTCCTCTTTACAACAAAAGGGTAGAATCCCTATATTTTGGCTCTCCATCTTGGGTAGAATCCAAGCTCAATTTGTGCCTCCAATGTTTTGTAGAAGAGGGTTTGACCTAGTTTGATCCATTGAGCTAATCTCTCTTTTCTACGTTACATTTTGGTGAACCCGTAATTTATTACACTGTCTTCCTTCTTGCATCAAATCTGAGCTATTTTCCACCTTATATCTAATTGGATTCAATTCATTCATCATTTTGCATAATTATATAGCTTAATTTTGCATTATTTCATTGTTAGGGTTTCAAAAAACCTTGCATTTTTTAGAAATTTAGATAATCTTCAACCTAGGGTTTGTAGATTAGGGTGTTGTTTTAGATCTTGTTGCATTATTGGATTGATTAAAGGTTTTTAAGTTTATGTATCTTATCATGCTTGCTTCTGTAAATCTTATCTTACATATTTGCATTGAAAAAAAAGTGAAAAAATCAAGCATTTTAGGCTTGCAAAAAGGCATATTTGTGCATTGTTTTTGTTGCATATATTGTAAATCATCATTGAAAAGTTTAAATCTTTGATTTTTTCATCAGATATAATTAATATTATAGTGGTTAATCATTTCATGGTGTTGTATCTTGCATTTGAAGCTCTCATTTGCTAGGTTTTTGGTGAAAAACTTGCATTTTTGAAAACCTAGTCAAATTATTAAAAAAAACTAGGGTTTGTAGTTAAAATATTGTTTTAGATTTTGCTTCTATTATAAAAATTTCAAATCTGATCTTTCATTTCTATATCATGTCATAAATTTTGTTTGAATTCAAAAATAAGGCTTGCATCAAAAAAATTCTTGGTCTAGAAGGGAATGTTAGGGTTAGTCGGCAGAAGATATCAATTAAATGCAAATAAAGATTAAACAGAGAAATGGAAATACATAGAAATAATAACAACGAGAGACAAGCTTTAACGTGGTTCACCCAAACTTGGGCTACATCCACCAAGCAAAGAGTCCAATATTATTATCCAGTAAATCAAACCGATTACAATCAGCAATCCCTGCAACTCAATACCGCTGCAAAATGCTACAATACAATACCAAAACCCTAACCCTTAGCCACTTTTTATCAAGCTTTTGTTGGTTACAAAATAGGGTTTTCTTATGTCGGTCAATGAAAAAAATTAACTTCCAGTGCATTATAAAATAATAAAAAACCGGCTACCCCTGGACCCCGCAAGGGGCGCTGCCCCTTGACCCCATAGGAATTTGGGGGGAAACCACGCCGATAAAAGTGGGGTAAATATAACCTCCGAGTTTGATTAGGCTCCATATAACAATAGGGAACATTTAAGATCTAGGGTTTGATGGTAAAACCCTAGCTAGTCTTGCGTTTAGTGCATCCTTATCATGGAAAAGTGTTATAAATAATTATTTCGTTCAAGTGGATATATTATTTAGGCACTTCTTTTGCACATACTTCACATCCTACATTTGTAATATTAGTTGTTGTGGTTACCAAGAATATCACATTTTTAGAAGACCCCGCTTTTCTTGCACTTGTAGCTCTTTGATCTCAATCTTATTGCGATATTGGCTATAATTGGTTAATAAGTTGTGCATTTCATTATGGATCCTTACCTTTTGAAATATTTTCATGTGCATAACATAGATTTTGAAAAATTTTCTAAGATCATTAATATGCATCCTCATATTTTAGATAACATAGCATCCATGTATGATATATCTCACGATGATGATAAATCTTATTCTACTACTACAAATCATGATAATGCCTTGGATTTACTCTCTAAAGTATATGATGATGATGATGATGAGTCATCCTATTGATATTCATCCTTTAGTTGAATGTTCAAGCACTTTGGATATCACTAAGGAAGTGAAGACCCTTGATCTTCCATCTTTCGATGAATGTTCAAATACATTGAATGCCACTAAGGGTGTGAAAGCCATGGATAGTTCTCCTTTGGTTGCATGTTCAAACTCCTTAGATATCACCGAAGGTACAATCATTAACAATTTTAACAACACTTTAGCCCCCCTTCATTCCAATATTCTCCTTTCAAAAGATGAAGCATTAGTCGATGAGGAGAGGTCTCTCAGATTAAATCCTTTGGGGATGGATGTTGAGCTTAATAAAAAAGAGAACAATGTCAATTTAATAATCATTAATAAACTTATTCCACCTGCTAAGGGGATAGTGGATAAGTATATTAATGTTCCTAAAATTATTGTGCATGAGGCACCTAAGATAATTCATCACTTTAAACTAGTGATTATAGTCCAAGGTGATCTGATAGCACCTCAACCCCTAGGTTACATTCTCAATTATGTAAAAAATTACTCAAGTTGTTCAAGATGTGTCGCAGCATTACACAATTTCTAACACATATAATGCCCGTAATAACAAGCAAAGTAAGAAAGCACCACATGTGCTTGTCTCTCTTCCACCTTCTCAACCTATCCTACCTCAAGCACCTCGTCTTCCTACTCACATTGGTAAAGAATATGATCTTGTCAAGTAACTCTGTGCTAGTTCGGCTAAGATCTCTCTATGGGGTCCTTAATACAAACATCACCTACATACTACGAAATGCTCTAGGAGGCTCTACAAAAGGTGAGTGTTCTGTTGTGTTGTTGTCCCTGATGTTCAAACACACATGGTGAATGTTGGCTCTCTGTCTTATCATGATTCTCTGGATATCTTATGTATTCTGTTGATCATTTGCAAATGCAATTGTTGGCAAAGTTAATCATACACAAGTTGGAAATTGGTCAGATCTTATGCAAATGCAATTGTTATCAGAATTATTTATATTCAAGTTGGCAATTGATTAACTATTCAGATTGATCATTCTCTGGCAAAATGAGTTATACACAGGTTGGCAGTTGGTTGTTCTTTCTCCGGTTTTCAGTGGTTTCTTTTGGCTTGGCACAAAGGTGGTCATTGTATTCTTTTTGGACACCTCCATGGTTCAAGTTTTGGTCAACATAATGGTTCTTTTGACCATAGCACCTCCATGTATATTAGTGTTTTTTGTTTTTATGGTATTAGTCACCACTAATATTTTTTTGTCGTTCACATGACTTGGCAGTGTTTCTTTTGTGAGCTTATGTGGCCCACCACATCTTCTCCGCGGCTCTTGCTCTTTGATTATCTCTCAAACAAAGTTTTGGTAAAAGGCATTAGTGTGTTGTAAGTAAGTATCACCGGTTTCTCTCAGCGGTGACTTGAAGCGCCGGTTTCTTGTGTGTTTTAACAATAATCAAAAAGGGGGCACATAAACATCAGTTTGTCTTTTGAACAAAGTTTTTGATTAGGGTTTCATACCCTGCGCCGTCATGATGAGAAGGAAAGGTTTCTTTGCTCTCAGCCGCAGTTCTATTTTTGAATCTCCTATCTTACTCAGTAATGATGGGAAAAAGAAAAGGAAGTTCTGTCTGTCAAAAGGCTCCAGTTGACTTCGGCAAAACAGGTGACATTGTTTGATTTTACTTCTGTCAGTTATGATATCTTCTGGCAGTTTCACGAGGAAATGTTCTGCTTTTCTCTTCCGGTTTTTTGAAAGTTATCATTGCTTTGTATCAAAGTATTCTGGGTTTTATGCATGGTTTATATGGTAACACCGACAGTTTTTTCTTTGGTTAACGTTCTTGTTGGAAACGGCATTTATTTTGCTGAGAAATGGATTATATAGTTTGGATTCAGTTTCATCAGTTATTAAAAGTGGTTTCTTCTTGTTTCGAACTCTGGTTAGGGTTTGGTCAAATGTTTACCAAATCCTCTTTGTATCGGTTTAACAATGTTTTCTGTTCTCCGTGCCTACCGTTTTTATGACAGTCAAATGGTTTCTACTTCAATGCAACCTTGTATTAATTGTTTCAGTTATGGGTTTCACAGAAAACGGTTTTTTACTCTGTTACAAGAACAAAACAGAAAAAGAGAACAAAAGGCAGTTATTTTTCTGTCTGGTACTCGGGTTATGTAAAAAGGCTCCTGTATATATAGTGTATGTAATGCAGAATATATTATGGTTTTCTATATATGTGCATTATAGATACTATATACATGGTGTGGAGTGGAATTGTAATGACACAGAGTATCCCTCTGTATTAGAATAATTTTTGATGTGAATAACAGATGCCAGTAAGGCAATACTGTAAATGCCAGTGAGGCAACATGTTTAGCCAGTGAGGCAATATTCTTTAGCCAGTGAGGCCTGTAAATCAGTGAGATTGTTTTCTAAGCCAGTGAGGCATTTTTACGAGTGGTTTTATGCCAGGGGCTTTCCACTCAGGACAAATTATTGTGTCATTTTTGTTTCTGTGAGATGCTCTTGATTTACCATTGCATATTTCAGTTTGTTTCTCCATTCCAGTATAGTTGGTTTTGGCTTATGAACATACAGTTAAATCAAATAAATACATTCTGTCATACAGTTGATTTAAGTAAAGATATTCTATGCAATTGAGAAACTGAGTTTGTTTTTTTAATCATAAAGTTTTTATTCAGATACTGATTCACCCCCCCCCTCTCAGTATCTGCACCACTCTAACATGTTCCATCTCCTATTAGACTGAATGATGTAGTATCTTTGTTAAAATGTATGTAGGTGGCAACATCTAATATATCATTTCAACAACATGAGTTACCTCCCATAGAAGTTCAAAACCAATGCGAACCTCTTATGATATTCAGGTTCTTCAATAGAATGAGGATAACACACACTCTAATTGATGGTGGATTAGGTCTTAATGTTTGTGGAATAGATTTGTTACATAAAATCAATATTGATACATCTTTAATTCAACTAGATGATAAACTCAAAATTTGTGGCTTTGATAATGTCGGTAGGCAATAATTGGGTACTAATACCTTACCTCTTAAGACTGGATCTAAGACATTGCCTACCCTTATCCATGTCATGCCTAATTCTCTTTCATACAATGTTCTTCTTGGTAGACTATGGATTCATGCCATCGGGGTAGTTTCGTCTACCCTTCATCGTTGGGTAAAATTCATCTTTTAAAACAAATTACATACAATTGAAGTTGATCTGACTTCAGCTAATTGTTTGAAAATAGAAGTGAGACATCAAACTCCTTTAAGTAGTTTGATCCCTTCTTCAACACTATCCTCCATTGCTAACAACAAAATTGGTAAGGATAGTGCTAGTCCTTCGAATACATTTTTTGATGATGATTGGGGTCCGTTAGATTTTAGAATATAAAATCTCACCTCCACACAAAAACCTTGAAGGTAAATACTGTTAGACTTGGGGCACACAATTGAGAGGGGGGTGAATCAGTTGTGCAAGACTTTCTCCAATTTACACACTTAAATCCTCTTAGTGATTAGCAGTATATTAAACATAAAACATAATGCATTCAAATCAAAAGCAGAAACTCATCAACACATAAGACACCAAGATTTTGACATGGAAAACCCAGTTAAGGGAAAAACCACGGGGTGATTAACCCAAGAATGTATTCTCTGTTAGAAGAATAGAAAGAACAAAATGGCACTTGCCAATTAGGGCTCACTGCCTACAAGAGACACACTGTTTACAAAGAAATAAGTATCACCTTCATGAACTAGAGAATAGCATCTTCACCATGCTTGAATCAGTTCCATTTAAGCCCAATACTTCTGCTTTGCCTTTCGCACTTCTCCTCTCTACCACACACTCATCACCACAAGACACACTTTGAAATGACTTCACAATCCCTTACTTATACAAGGCATCGACTTAGGAACAATCATCTAAGTTGGCAAACACCTACAAGAACATCCGTAAGATGTGTAATACATCCGGTCGGCTAGTCTCAGGAAGAACACCAACATCCAGTGGTTATTCTTCAAATGCAAGCTTTAACTTCAATGCAGATCATTAATATGAATTGGACACGATCCATAGATCACCACAAGCTTTTCTGAATCACCAAGAACATCCACACTTCGTCTGCTTACTGGAATCCTTCTCTCCTTCATCCGGAACCTCAAGAACACAGTCTGTCATCACTGTCACAAAGGAATAGGTTATTCCAGACCTTCAAACCACAAACCAATTGACTTGACACTTCACAAGGATGTTCTCAACACTTCCTCAAATATGCAAAAATGGGATAATGCATTTCTGAATCTCACCGGACCTATCTGTGTCACTCTATCAGCTCTGAACACCTACCGGAACCGGTTCTACTTGAGCGACCATAACTTCTTCCGATCTTTATGTGGACCTCTGAAAACTTGACTGGAGCATCTCAAGACTTATATCTACAAACCCTTTAAACCGCATCCTCTGATCCTTAACCTATCTTGGACTTTTACCTTGTTGTCATCACTATTCTTCACTGTTCCTGATTGAGACTAATTTTCTCAATATCCTCAGCACACATCTCATCCAATCCTTCTCATTAATGCAACATGAGTATGTTGAAATCAATGACAACACCGGTTAGATCCATACTTGCAACAATCTCCCCCTTTGTCATTGATGGCAACATATGATGTGAAAAACCATCAAGACAAGAACTTCTCCTTACTGTCACAACTCCCCCTATCAACAACAACTATTCACATGTCTTCTCTTCCTTTATTGCTCCCCCTTTGATCATCAACCACTTATTTTTCACATGTCTTCTCTCCCCCTTTGACATCAATGGCAAAGGGCTCATACTTACAACTCCAATACTTCAGAATCATACCTGTTGCTCCCCCTGAGTAGCAACTCCCCATCATCAATCTGGATCACAAGATATGACTGTGATATCCACCAGACTGATGCACATTAGTGCATCCTAGTTCATCACCAGAGGGGCAATAACCCCCAACTTCTCCTTGAGATACTCAAAAGAGTCCTTGGGAAGAGGTTCAGTAAAGATATCTGCAATCTAATCCTTGGAGGGCACAAACTCCAGTCTGACTTTATCCTTGTTCACTTGCTCTCTCAGAAAGTGAAACTTGATAGATATATGCTTAGTCTTAGAATGCAACACCGGATTCTTAGAAATATTTATTGCACTTGAATTATCACAGAAGATTGTGATAGGTTCCTCATACTCTACTTTAATATCTCTTAGCATCTGCTTCATCCACAAAACTTGAGTGCAACTACCTGCTGCTACTATGTATTCTGCTTCAGTTGTAGACATGGATATTGTCTCTTGTTTCTTGCTTAACCAAGAAACTAATCTCTTTCCCAAAAAGAAAGCTCCACCACTGGTACTCTTCTGGTCATCCACATCTCCTACCCAATCAGCATCTGTATATGCATGAAGAGAGAAATCATGATCTCTAGGATACCATAGACCATACTCAACCGTCCCTTTTAGATATCTAAAGATCCTCTTGATTGCCATGACATGGGATTCTCTAGGATCAGCTTGGAATCTAGCAACAAGACCAACAACTTGCATAATATCTAGTCTAGTTTGAGTGAGATACAACAATCCTCCAATCATTGATCTGTACTTTGTCTGGTCTACCTTAGGAGAGTCATCATCTTTGCTCAACTTACATCCAGTTGCCATGGGAGTATTCATTGGCTTTGAATCTTTCATCCCAAATTTTTTCAACAGTTCTTTCACATATTTGGTCTGAGAAATGAAGATTCCTTTCTTTGTTTGAGTAATTTGCAGACCCAAGAAGAAATTCATTTCACCAAGCATAGACATCTCAAACTCACTTTTCATATGATTTGCAAAAGTTTTACACATACTATCTCTTCCTCCAAAGATGATATCATCAACAAATACTTCAACAATCAAGATATTTTCATGATCAATTTTGAAATATAAGTTACTGTCAGCAGTACCTTTGCTGAAACCAATCTTCAAAAGATGCTTGTCCAATCTTTCATACCAAGCTCTTGGGGCTTGCTTTAATCCATATAGTGCCTTCTTCAACTTGCAGACCATATCACCATGATCAAACAACTGAAATCCATCTGGTTGCTCTATATACACTTCTTCCAAATCACCATTTAGAAAGGCAGACTTGACATCCATCTGATATACCTTGAAATCCTTGAAGGCAGCAAAGGCAAGAAATAATCTGACTGCTTCAATTCTTGCCACCGGAGCAAATGTTTCTTCAAAATCAATTCTTTCTATTTGAGAGTAGCCCTTGCAGACCAATCTGGCTTTATTTCTGATTACTTCACCAACTTCATTTAGTTTGTTCTGGAAGACCCATTTGGTTCCAATCACATTCTTGTTTCTAGGTCTAGGAACAAGATCCCAAGTGTGATTTTTCTCAATTTGCATCAACTCTTCCTCCATTGCTTTGGTCCAGTTTTCATCATTGCAGGCTTCATTTATTGTCTTAGGTTCAATCTTTGAAATCAGACAATATTCATTTGAATTTTGAGCAATTTTCCTTCTAGTTTGCACACCTTTGCTTTTGTCACCTATGATCTGATCTTCAGAGTGGTTCAGTCTTACATACCTTGGAACTTTGGGAATTTCTTGCACTTCTGCTTCTTGATCAAGCTCATTCAGACTTATCCATTCTTTCTGATTTATCAGATCAGTTTGAATCTGACTTTCAGAAGAGGATTGAACTCCTTGAACCAGAACACCATTCTGATCATCTTCATCATATTCATAAAACCTTGAGGGTTTCTCTATTCCTTCATCAACCTTCACATTTGTACTTTCTATCATCTTTCTTAGTCTCTTGTTATAACACTGGTATGCTTTGCTTTGAGTAGAGTAACCCAAGAATATTCCTTCATCACTTCTAGCATCAAACGTGCCTAGATCTTCATCTCTTTTGATGTAACATTTGCTACCAAAGACTCTAAAATATCTTACATTAGGAGTAATGCCAAACCAAAGTTCATAAGGGGTCTTACTGGTATTGCTTCTAATTTGAACTCGATTAAGAGTATAGACTGCAATGCTGACAGCTTCTCTCTAATAGATCTGAGGAACATTTGCTTCCATCATCATGGTCCTAGATGCTTCCTGGATGGTCCAGTTCTTTCTCTCTACTACTCCATTCTACTATGGAGTCTTAGGAGCAGACAACTGTCTCTTAATTCCATGTTTCTCACAGAACTCTATGAACTCACTGGATGTGAATTCTCCACCTCTATCAAACCTCAGACATTTCAACTTTAATCCTGTTTCATTCTCTACCATAGCCTTGAATATTTTGAATTTCTTAAGAGCTTCTGATTTCTCCTTTAGAAAGGTTACCCACATCATCCGGGAATAGTCATCAATTAGTAGCATGAAGTATCTATCACCTTGAATACTCTTGGTTCTTGCCGGACCACAAAGATCAGTGTGAACTAAGTCCAATAATCTGGTAGAAGATAGTTCCTTGCTTTTGAAAGTGACTCTGCTCAGCTTACCCAACTGACATTCCATGCACAAGCTGTTAGTAGGTTTCACCAATTTTTGAAGATCTCTTACAGCTTGAGTATTGCTTATCTTGATGATATTATCAAAATTTGTATGACACAGCTTTCTATGCCGTAACCAACTCTGATCAACTTGAACAAATAAGTAGTTTTTACCAGTACCAACCAAGTGGAAGATATTACCTTTACTTTGAGTACTGGATGCAATCTCTGTTCTAGAACTTTCAAAGATTTTTCATTTTCCATCCTTGAATCGGAGATCATAGCCTTTGTCCATCAACTATCCAACACTGAGAAGATTGTGCTTCAAACCTTCAACATACAGTACATTACCAGTTTTGTTTCTTCCATCAAAAGAAATAGTTCCTCTTCCTCTTATTCTACCAGCAGAATTGTCACCAAACTTTACCACTCCTCCTTCATACCTTTCCAAATCTACAAACTTATTTTTGTCACCTGTCATATGGTGAGAGCATCCACTGTCAATGACCCAATCATCCTTCTCTTCAATTTGGGCAGCCAGAGCTCTTTCCACAGTCTTAAGATTGACAAATATAGAGGACATTGGATCTTCTTCCTTGATGGCAATGAGCACCCATTCATTTCTAGATTTGTTTCCTATCTCTGATTCATCATCTGTTACTCCTTCATTATCATCATCTTCATGTACATAGTAATAGTTCTTTTGGAACCTCAGCTTGTTAGGATTTTACCTTGAAAATCTTTCCAGACACCTTGAGGCAAAATGACCAATCTTATTGCAGTTAAAACACTTAAAAGGTAATTTTCCTTCATACTTACCAGATCCTCTTGGCAGCCTCTTTGCAATAAGGGCTTCAAGTTGAGCAGTTTCTACTTCTTCTTCCAGATCTTTTCTTGTTTTTTCATACCATGACAATTTCCTTGAAGAATTCTCTCCCGGATCAAACCTTTGTTTACCTTTAATAGAGGCACTAGCTTTGAATGCAGATTCAGTCTTGGGGGGTCATCTCCAAACTCTGTCATTTCAAATGCAGCCAATTTCCCAGCCAATTGATCTTTTGTGAGAGTTGTATGGGCTCTGAATTCTTCAATGGCAGCAGCCTTGATTTTGTATGAAGCAGGAAGGGATCTGAGAATTTTACCAACAATCTCATTTTCATCCAAGACTCCACCAGCATTTCTAATTCCACAAACCAACTCATTCACTCTTGGCATAAAAGTGGTAATATTTTCATCATCTCTCATCTTCAATTTTTCAAATTTCCCTTTTAGACTCTGTAACCTTGCACATTTAACATACTGGTCTCCTTCATGCAAAAGTTCCAGTTTATTCCAAATCTCAAAGGTAGTTGGTAGGTCAATAACATTTGAGAGCTTTGAGTCAGATAATGCACTTAGAAGAGCCTCTTTGGTCCGCAGATTGTTTTCAGCATCTGTGATTTCATTTAGGGTTGTCAGACCGCCCTATGGAGGTACATACGCTTTTGTAACCATGGACTAGTACACCATTCCCATACACTGCAAGTGACATTTCATGTGACCTTTCCAAAGAGCAAAGTTGGTTCCATCAAACTTCAGACTATCCTTCTTGTAAGACGACATCCTGGATCTCCTCAAGCAGTTAAGCTCCTTTTAGAGGAACTTGGCTCTGATACCAATTGTTAGACTTAGGGCACACAACTGAGAGGGGGGATGAATCAGTTGTGCAAAAGTTTCTCCAATTTACACACTTAAATCCTCTTAGTGATTAGCAGTATAGTAAACATAAAACATAATGCATTCAAATCAATAGAAGAAACTCATCAACATATAAGACACCAAGATTTTGACGTGAAAAACCCGGTTAAGGGAAAAACCACGGGATGATTAACCCAAGAATATATTCTCTATTAGAAGAATAGAAAGAACAAAATAACACTTGCCAATTAGGGCTTACTGATCAAGCACACTGCTCACAAGAGGCTCACTACCTACAAGAGACACATTGTCTACAAAGAAATAAGTATCACCTTCATGAACTGGAGAATAGCATCTTCACCATGCTTGAATCAGTTCCATTTAAGCCTAATACTTTTGCTCTGCCTTTTGCACTTCTCCTCGCTACCACACACTCATCACCGCAAGACACACTTTGAAATGACTTCACAATCCCTTACTTATACAAGGCATCAACTTAGGAACAATCATCTAAGTTAGCAAACACCTATAAGAACATCCACAAGATGTGTAATACATCTGGTCAGCCAGTCTCAAGAAGAACACCAACATCTGGTGGTTATTCTTCAAATGCTAGCTTTAACTTCAATGTAGACCATCAATATGAACTGGACATGATCCATAGATCACAATGAGCTTTTCTAAATCACCAAGAACATCTGCACTTTGTCTGCTTACTGGAATCCTTCTCTCCTTCATCCGGAACCTCAAGAACATAGTCTGTCATCACTGTCACAAAGGAATAGGTTCTTCCAGACCTTCAAACCATGAACCAATTGACTTGACACTTCACAAGGATGTTCTCAACACTTCCTCAAATATGCAAAATGGGATAATGCATTTCTGGATCTCACCGGACCTATCTATGTCACTCTATCACCTCTGAACACCTGTTGAACCGATTCTACTTGAGCGACCATAACTTCTTCCAATCTTTATGCGGACCTCTGAAAACTTGACTAGAGCATCTCAAGACTTATATCTACAAACCCTTTAAACCGTATCCTTTGATCCTCAACCTATCTTGGACTTTTACCTTGTTGTCATCACTGTTCTTCACTGTTCCTGATTGAGACTAATTTTCTCAATATCCTCAGCACACAGCTCATCCAATCCTTCTCATTAATGCAACATCAGTATGTTGACATGAATGACAACACTGGTTAGACCCATACTTGCAACAAATATAGTTTCCTCAACACAATCGCATATCCTACAAAGCTTAAACTTAAATATCATTATGATGGTGTTGAATGGCACAAGACAATTGAGAGGGGGGGTGAATCATTTATATCAAAACTTTAACTTCTTTAAACCATAATCAATTTCATAATCACTTATTTCCTTATTCTATTATGAGCATTAAACATGAATAGTAGAATTAAAACATGAACACCATATTTTTTACATGGAAAAACCTAAACAAGGAAAAACCACGGTGAGTGTTAGCTCACAATATAAATGTAGTAACAATACTGAATATCAAAAGGTGGCTCACTGTCCAAAACAGATGGCTCACTGCTAAGGGTTGTCTCACTATCAGGGGTGGCTCACTGCCAAGGGTTGAATTGATTTAGTAGCATCTACACTGTTGGTTTTTTCCCAGACTGGATGCTTATTCCCAGATTTCCCTACAAGGTAGCCATCAATGATCAATAGGATCTCTGGGCCAGGGGCCAACAGTGTAGGAGATAGACTCTATATTTTATCTCCTCTTCTTCTTCAGGTTCTACAAAACCTAGGGGGGTATTCCCTACTCAACATCCATGAGGATATACATACAAGGCTGGGATGCTGACAGAAAGCAGATAAGTCCTCCTATAAGTAGACCAAAACTGTAAGATAAGAGCAAAGGGGCTAGCTTTGGGCCTATTTGCAGTTGTAGATAGAGGACTGAGGATCCTAAAACTAATTCTAATGTCCTAAAGGTTGTTTTAGATTTAGATTTTGATTTTAAGTTTGGATGCAAAGCTGGACATGGTTGTAACACAAACACAAAGCAAGATTGGTGCCTATCCAGGGCCTGGAGTCAGTAGACATACACCTGTGAATGATATGCATGAACAACTAAAACTAGATTTCAGGGGGATACATATGATACCTGCCTTACAGATATCTCCCAATACAGAGTGTTAAGCTATCTATACTTATGGCATCCCTACTGCAGTATACCCTTCCCAATGTTCAATCTGAGAACAATTTAATTTACCCCTTGAGCAGAAGTTAAGAGATCAGACATTCAACACAGGAATTCTATGTTCTAGAGTCTCAAACATTGCTTAAATATCCAGACTCAGAAGAAAGAACATGCAATACTGGAGATAGAATTAACAAAACACATGCTAACATAGCATTTCTCATATAAAATTAACCATGAAATCAGTGGATTCATGCAAAAACGTACAACAAGAGATACATAAACTCACAGGTTTTGCTGTACAGAGCAACCAAATCAGCTGTATTGTATTACAGGGCCAAATGTTCAACTTTTAACAACCAAAACAATGGTAACACAGTCTGCTTATATTAGCCAGAAAGTGTACCACAGCAATTAATTACATGGCTTTGACAAAAATTTCGCCAGATACAGATCCTTCAAAGGAATGTCGCTCAAATTTATTGCTGCAGAGACAGAAAGTAGACAAAGGGGGGCCTTGAGCCATGTGCCATCATCTGGGGTCTTCATTCAAAAATTGGGTGACCTGACCATGTGTACCATTGTCCACATCCCTGCATCGTCGCCATTAAGGGTCTCAACCACCCGCGGCCGCTTGAAAATCGTCGCTGCATTCAAAAAGGATTTCCTACCAAAACATGCTTCTCTGTAGGTTGAAAATACATAGGGGAATAATCCCACATGCATGGTGAAGAGATCACTTTACTAGTTTAAAAACGGGGCTGCATGCATACTAAGTGTCGAGCGCTTTTGCCGCGCTCGACACACAAGCCTTCGTCCAAGAGCCCATCGCCGTGACACAAGCCATCGGCCAACTCCCAAATTCTCCTGCCGACCTCACTAGTTACTCCGATCGCACCTCCACAAGCCCTTGTCGGCTAGACATAGTCTATCGGCTCACCTCAAAACCTCCTGCCGACCTCCGTTGTCTCACCGACCGCTACACCACAATTCCCCATCGGCTAGAGATGCACCATCGGGCCAACCCTCTAAACTTCCACCGATAGCATGAGTCTCTCCGATCGCTACTCCAAACTACCCTGTCGGTGTGACTGACACCATCGGCCAACATGAAATTCCTCCTACCGATAGAACAACTCCCGCCGATAACATATCGGCCTCCCCCTTCATCGGTCATACCCTCCACTGTCAACCCAACGCAATCCATCCTTGCCGACAACACAAGTCACGCCAAAGACCACCTCCGTCGGTGTGACTTACACCGTCGGAGCAACCAAAATCTCCCCAGCCGATCTCACTAGTTACGCCAATAGACATCAGCCTCCCGTCTCCGTCAGTATTACCAAAGCCATCAACTAACCTCAAGATGCCGATGCCGATACTCAATCTCACTCCGATGGCATACCACATCCTAGGTCTTCAGCGAGACCATCCTCCCTCGGAGCAACAAGAAAATCCCTGACCGATAGCACAAGCCCTGCTGACAACCACCTTGAACATCCCTCATCGGCCAGACACCTTACATCGGCAGCCCAAAAATTCACTTCGCCAATAGCCAAACACACGCCGATGACCACTCCAAATCCTCATCGGCCTAATACTACCCCATCGGCGGACCCTCCAACAGCTAGCCTGATATAAAACCTCACTTCGATGGCATTCCCCATCGGGGTGACCTCCTTCCATTGGCAAACCACAAAAGACTGCTGCCGAAATGCCAAAGCTCGCCGATGAACACCTGAGATACCCTCATCAGCATGACCAATACCATCGGTGGAACCACAAACTCCATCGCCGATAGATCAAGCTCCTGCCGATGGACAGGAATACCTAGGGTTTGAATGAAGAAACCCTCCAACAAACAAGCTCAGCCTCCAGGTCAAAACGAGTGCCAACACTGGCTCCGAATGGGGTGTACAGGTGAAAAACCTGCAGCGAGAACCAGATCTCCGGGCAGACTAGGCAAAAAAGCCAAAAAAAGCATGAACTGTACAGAACATTTACACTATATACATATTTTTACAAATGTGCACAGGGACAAGTCATCTATGCAAAATAGAACTTAAGGAATTGGCCATGCACAGGTAATTCCAGAAATTCACCATCTAGGGCCTGGAGGAAATAAGAATCCTCCCCATGAATGCTGCAAATCTGATATGGGCCCATCCATAAGGGTTCGAATTTACCATGTTTACCCTTTTCTTGACCTTTTGCATTCCATATGAGCACCAGATCATTGACTTGAAACTTCCTTTTTGTAGCTCTCCTGTCAAACTGATATTTCACATCTTGTTGTCTCTTGAGGTTGATCTGGTGTGCTTTCCTTCTATTCTCATCCAATGCAACCAGTTGATTCACTCTTTCTGTCATGGAATCTTCAATCTCCTCATCATTTTCCTGGATGAATCTGTAAACTGGTAGGAGATTGTTTATGGGCAATCTGGCTGATGCACCATATACTAGCTCAAATGGTGACATTCCAATAGCCTTTTTTACTGTCACTCTATCAGCCCATATTGCTAACTTTAATTTTGAGTCCCAAGCTCTCTTTTTCTTGTCCAGTATCCTCATGATAATTTTCATGATGCATTTATTGCTTGATTCTACTTGATCATTTCCTTGTGGGTGGTATGGTGATGCATATGATAGATTGATCCCATATTTGTTGCAAAAATCAACAAATTCACCTGATCTGAAGCACATAGCATTGTCAGAGACTATCTTGAATGGTACTCCAAACTTGATGATAATATTTTCCAGTATGAAATCCATCACCACCTTACTTGTAGCTCTCTTAGCTGGAATGGCCTCAATCCATTTGGTAAAGTAATCAGTTGCCACTAAAATCCAACTGTGTCCCCCACTTGACTTGTCTGCAATTTCCCCTATGAAGTCAATTCCCCATTGCTGAAATGGAGCATCCACAGTTACAGTTCTGAGGGGTAAAGCACCATCATATCTCAATTTTCCTGAGAATCTTTGGCAAGGGTCACACTTCCTCGCTAACCTTTGTGCATCTGAAAAGAGAGTGGGCCACCAATATCCTGCTCTGAGAGTCTTATGAGTTATTGTTTGGGCAGTATAATGTCCACCACACAATCCTTTATGCATATCAATCAAAACATTGTTAGCCATATCCTCATCCACACATCTCAGCAGCACACCATCAGGGTTTTTCCAGTATAGCTCACCTTGAACAATAACATACCTGATTGCATGTAACTTTAAAGTCCTCTTTTGACTGTCACTGAAATGGGAAGGACAATTCAGATTTTGCAAGTAGTAGATAATATCCTTGTACCATTCAGATCTTGATACATTTACACTCTCATTTTGGACTGCATTAACTTGGCATGCTTCCAAGTTTGACTGTGCCATCATCTTGGCTAATCCTTGTCCTCTTACCAACTTGGTAATTTGTATGTCTATGTTGAACTCTTGCAGTTTGTTTATCCATCTGTACCTTCTTCCGGTCACTTCCTGTTGAGTGAATATGTCTTTGACTACTGCATGGGGTACATATGCAATTATATGTGATCCTACCAGGTATGGTCTGAAACTTTTGATGGCTCTGACTAGTGCATATGCCTGTTTTTCCATAATATCATACTTCAACTCAGAAGCCTGCAAGGACATACTGAAGAAAGCTATGGGCTGTTCAAAACCATCTTCATTTTTCTGTAGCAAACACGCAGCAACAGTGTGAAAGGAAGAAAATGAAAATACTTGGAATGGCCTAGAAAAATCAGGAGATTTAAGAACAGGGGCCATCTTGATTGCCTCTTTGATACTCTGAAATGATTCTATTGCTTCACTTTCCCAGTTGACAGTTGCATCTTTCTTCATCATCTTAGAAATGTTTCTTGTAGTTTCTGCAAAGTTGGGAACAAATCTCCTAACAAAATTTATCTGTCCAAAGAAGGACTGAACTCCTTTTACAATTTTTGGCATTTGAATTTTGTCAATAGCAGCCACTCTCTCTGGATCTATCCTAACTCCATCCTTGGAAACAATGTGTCCCAGGAGCTTTCCTTCAACTACCCCAAAGGCACACTTCTTTGGATTTAAAGAAATACCATACTCTAGTGCTCTTATGAAAATATGCTCTAGATGCAAATAATGCTGCTCTTCCTTCTTTAAATATGCAGTCAAGTCATCCTGATATACAGCTAGGATTGAATCAATCAACCCTGCAAAAGCAACGTCCATTGCTCTTTGAAATGTAGCACCTGCATTTGTTAGTCAAAATGGCATTCTAACATACACATAAGTTCCCCATGGAGTGGTGAAGGCAGTCTTATACTGTTCTGATTCCTTTACCTTCACCTGATTATAACCTGAAAATCCATCCATCATGGATAAGAGTTCACAACTAGTCACTCTCTGCAACATAGCTTCCATATTAGGCAGTGGATAGTTATCCTTTAAAGAGGATGCATTCAAGTTCCTGAAATCAACACAAAGCCTAATATCACCATTCTTTTTTCTAACTGGGACAAGGTTAGACACCCAAGTTGAATGTCTGATTGGCACAATTATTCCAGCTTCCCTAAGCTTTTTAAGCTCTTCTTGCATCTTTGGAGCTAAGGTAGGATTAATAGGTCTTTGCCTTTGTCTAAATGGCTTAGCTCCAGGCTTCAATGGGATCTCATGCTGGAATAGATCTTCCCTATAGGCTTTTAGGTCCTCATATGACCAAGCAAAAACATGTTTATACCTTTTCAGTAATGCAATCAACATACTCCTGATGTGTGGTTTGAGCTGTTTACCAATGTATACCTTCTTGGGGGCCTGAGATGTCCCCAAATTTATCTCTTCTAAATCTTCCTTATTTGTGGGAGATGTCCTTGTGACCAATTTGTCTCTACTGTTAAAAGCTCTTTCCAAAGCTACTAACCCTCTAGGGATTTTATTAGTCTTCAATTGAATTATCTCTTTTCCCACAAGAGTTTCTTTTCCATCTATAGTCTCTACAAAAGCTTGGAAATCAATTTCTTGATTCTCAAATTCATCTATGCAGTGCAAAAATTTTAACAAGTCCCTATCATCATTAAACACTTGCCAAGTGCATATATTTTCTGGTACTGGAGGCCTGATTTTAACTTCTACATTTGTAACATCTAATAGAGTGATGTCATCTGGCCTTATTGCAACATTAGCTAAGAAATCAACCATAACATTCTTTGATCTCTCTACCTAGCCTATTGAAAATGCATCAAATAGTTCAATGGTATCCCAAATAGCATGTTTGTATTGTTTCAATCTTTTGTTTTTTGAAGCATACCTATCTCTAATTTGGGATACAATCAGCTCAGAATCCCCAAATACTCTTAGCATTTTGATTCCATGTTTGAGAGCTATATTTAGGCCTAAGATTAAAGCCTCATATTCTGCAATGTTGTTTGTGCAAACAAACCTCAGCAAGAAAGAAAATTTGAGGAGCTTACCAGTTGGAGACAGGAAAACAACTCCAGCTCCAGAGCCTTCTTTTGCACAAGCTCCATCAAAATACATGGTCCACAGACCCTGCTGGTCCAGCTCTTTACTGCAGACATTTTTCTCTTTATCTTCTCTATCATCTGAGACAACCTTGAAGTTATCACAGTCAGTGTTTACAAAGCATATATGTTCCTCTGCTTCTTGGTCTTCCACTGTCTCTGATGATCTTTGTTCTCTGATTAGCTTAACACCCCTGCCATTCATTGGAATCATGGCATATGACAGGTCCAGCTGCATACTTCCACCAATTAGTGCAGCCCATCTTCTTGACAGCAACATACCATACTGTGGCTTGATGTCAACCACTATTATATTCATTTTATATCTCTTTTTAGGAAATGCTGCTAGTTTGAAATCTACATCCTTCATGATTCCAATAACTTGTACCTCTCTGGCATCCATAGCGTCACATTTTCCACATGCCTTGTCGATTTTCAATCCAGCTTGTTGCATGACGGCTAAAGGCATGACATTTGTAGATGCTCCAGAGTCAAGCATACAATTTCTGATTATTTTTCCATTTATAACCAGGGATACATAAAATGGTTCCACTTGTGAAGGACACTTTGTCATAGTCACTCCTAAATAGACTTCAGGAGCCTCATCTTCTTCATTACACATGACATGCTTTTCACCCTGGATCTGAACATTTTGTTTAGCTTGAAAAGGCACCCTTGAAATTAGGGATATTGTCCTATTCTTGATCTCTTCAACCTTCATCAGTTCCATAAGTGGAACAGAGACTTTTACCTGGGAGAGGACTTGAGCTATATCAAATGGAGCATAATTTTGTATAACAGTTGTAGCTTGCTCCACAATCTTGTTTTTATCCTAAACTGATTTAGCTTTTACTTTCATAGTTCCCTGATCATTATTCTTGTCTTGGGAACCTTTACTTTGATCTTCAGCCTGAGGGATTCTGTTTTCTGGTCCTTCAGATTCATGACCTGTTCTATGTCTAAAATTCTGTTTATTATTACCCCACTACCTTTTTTGTGATTCAATCCCCTTATGACCATGCACTGGCTGACCTACAGAAATACCTTCTAGCTGATGTGGGCTGCTTACTTGATTTTTACCTCTGAGATTGTAGTTGCTCTTGACTTGAGCAACTGCTGCAGCTGTGAAGGCCCTAATTTCCTCATCAGAAGGTCGTTGTAAGTTACTCAGAAAATTGTGTGAGCTCTGAGCATACACATAACTCTCTTCATTACCTTCATCATAAAATTCCTGTTGACAGGCCTGAATTCCATCATCTATACTCTCATCAGCATCATAAAGAGGGTATCCATTATTTGTGGACATCATATTAACATCATCATCTTGCACATAATGTGGCTCATTGCATTCATTATAAGATGTAGCATTATCACACAAGGACTGGGCAATCATACACTGTGACTGTGAATGTGGCATCTGACAAATTATACACCATGGAGTATCATCAACAATATTTACATCTTTCTTTAGAGGATCAGGAGTTTCTTTGACATGTTGAGTCCTCTGATTTGTGTTGTTATGTGGGAATATAGGCTTACCATTATGCCAATTGGTATTATAAGGCATATCATGCAATGATGGCCTCTTTTCCTGCCTTTGATAGACTTGCCTATCAGGACCTATCCCTTTTTCACTTCTAGCTAGTTTGTAGCTTAGGTCCTTAACAACACTTGCCAATTTGTCTATCTTATCTTTAGGGGCAGATGTATTACCTTGAGTGTTCTGAGGCTTGTTTGGATTCTGCAGAATTTTCACATCATCCCTTCTGTTAGTCTTGCCTGATGCTTTCCTGTTGTTCTCAATATTTACTGCAATTCTAAAAGCATCCCTGATAGTAGCAGGACTTTTATCTCTTAATCCATATGCAGTTTTTGCATCAAAGGCGTTGATATACAATATTATGCACATAGGTTCATTTGGCCTCATGTGATGTGGCAATTTGTTTAACACTTTAGTAAATCTTGCATTAAAATCTACAACTTGCTCATTTGACCCTTTAGTGATACTGGTAAACTCATTTACAAAAAAGCTAGGGTCAGTTTTGTCACCATACTATTCCTTGAACATCCTTTTAAAATCATCCCATGATGAAATACTCCGATCAGGCAGATTCTTATACCATTCCCTTGCCTCATCTACTAAAGATTGCATGAATGACTTCATGAAAACATCCTCATGTTCAACCTCAAAGTTATCCATGACATTTTGAAAAGATTTTAGATGATCTTCTCCTGACACAGTGTTGTTTCCTGAAAATTTAGGCACCTGCAGCCTCAGATGCTTGTCAATGGGGTTAGGATACCCAGGAATACCATCAAATACCAGCTGTCTGAATCTATCTAACTGCATGGGCTATCTGTCAAACTGATTAATATTAATATTTCTGTTTGCATTCTGGTTTCTTACATTGTTCAGTAGTATCCTAGCATCATTCACATTTTGTCTCTCATCATTATGCTGATGTTGCACTTCATTTCTCTGTTGATGTCTCTGCACATTTGCATTCTCAAGGGTAGGAATTGAATTATTTTGGGCAGCCCTTAAAGCTTGCACTTTCTTCCTCAGGTCATCTCTGATTGTTATTGCCTGCTGATATTCAAACTCGGCCCTTAAGCTCCTAATTTCATCAGCTAGTTCTTCCTCGCTAGGCCTAGAGGAGGATGGTTTTACCATATTCTGATCTTCATCTTCATCATCCCTCAGAGACTCTGCCTCTTCAAACCTTTCACTAGGGCCTAGAAATGGGTGTTCTTGGAACACTTCTGACCTCATTCTCAGTCTACCACCCTGTTGCCTCTCATATGCACCCTGAATACCAGCTTCTGCATTTGAAAAGTAAGGCACATGCTGTCCTAATGGCCTAGGGTTATCTTGCATATCATCATTTTTTCTGGGGGAACCCTCATGACTGACTGAGACAGCTCCCTTTCTTCTGTACATCATTCTTCTTGTTACTGGTAACTCTTCAAATAAAGGATTTTGTTGGGATCTTCTCCCCTACATATAGATTTTACTTTGACCGGTTGGGAGATTACTTCGGAGTCGCCACCTATTACTAGGAACTGTTTTCTTTTGAAAATCAGGGTTCTTTCACAAACTCCCCAGCAGAGTCGCCAATTTCTGTTAGTGACTCGGATGGGCACACAGATATTTCACCAAGGAGGACAAAAATAACAATTTTCAAAACACCATCCCCAGTAGAGTCACCAATTTCTGTTGGTTTTTTCCTGGACTAGATGCTTATTCCCAGATTTCCCTACAAGGTAGCCATCAATGATCAATAGGATCTCTGGGCCAGGGGCCAACAATGTAGGAGATAGACTCTATATTTTATCTCTTCTTCTTCAGGCTCTGCAAAACCTAGGGGGTATTCCCTACTCAACATCCATGAGGATATACATACAAGGCTGGGATGCTGACAGAAAGCAGATAAGTCCTCCTATAAGTAGACCAAAACTGTAAGATAAGAGCAAAGGGGCTAGCTTTGGGCCTATTTGCAGTTGTAGACAGAGGACTGGGGATCCTAAAACTAATTCTAATGTCCTAAAGGTTGTTTTAGATTTAGATTTTGATTTTAAGTTTGGATGCAAAGCTGGACATGGTTGTAACACAAACACAAAGCAAGATTGGTGCCTATCTAGGGCCTGGAGTCAGTAGACATACACCTGTGAATGATATGCATGAACAACTAAAACTGGATTTCAGGGGGATACATATGATACCTGCCTTACAGATATCTCCCAATACAGAGTGTTAAGCTATCTATACTTATGACATCCCTACTGCAGTATACCCTTCCCAATGTTCAATCTGAGAACAATTTAATCTACCCCTTGAGCAGAATTTAAGAGATCAGACATTCAACACAGGAATTCTATGTTCTAGAGTCTCAAACATTGCTTAAATATCCAGACTCAGAAGAAAGATACATGCAATACTGGAGACAAAATTAACAAAACACATGCTAACATAGCATTTCTCATATAAAATTAACCATGAAATCAGTGGATTCATGCAAAAACATACAATAAGAGATACATAAACTCACAGGTTTTGCTGTACAGAGCAACCAAATCAGCTGTATTGTATTACAAGGCCAAATGTTTAACTTTTAACAACCAAAACAATGGTAACATAGTCTGCTTATATTAGCCAGAAAGTGTACCACAACAATTAATTACATGGCTTTGACAAAAATTTTGCCAAATACAGATCCTTCAAAGGAATGGCGCTCAAATTTATTGCTGCAGAGACAGAAAGTAGACAAAGGGGGGGCCTCAAGCCATGTGCCATCATATGGGGTCTTCATTCAAAAATCAGGTGACCTGACTATGTGTACCATTGTCCACATCCCTGCATCGTCGCCATTAAGGGTCTCAACCACCCGCGGCCACTTGAAAACTGTCGCTGCATTCAAAAAGGATTTCCTGCCAAAACATACTTCTCTACAGGTTGAAAATACACAGGGGAATAATCCCACATGCATGGTGAAGAGATCACTTTATTAGTTTAAAAACAGGGCCGCATCCATACTAAGTGTTGAGTGCTTTTGCCGCGCTCGACACACAAGCCTTTGCCTAAGAGCCCATCGCTGTGACACAAGCCATCAGCCAACTCCCAAATTCTCCTGCTGACCTCACTAGTTACTCCGATTGCACCTCCACAAGCCCCTGTCGGCCAGACATAGTCTATCGGCTCGCCTCAAAAACCTCCTGCCGACCTCCGTTGTCTCACCGACGCCACACCACAATTCCCCATTGGCCAGAGATGCACCATCAGGCCAACCCTCTAAACTTCCACTGATAGCATGAGTCTCTCTGATCGCTACTCCAAACTACCCTGTTGGTGTGACTAACACCATCGGCCAACATGAAATTCCTCCTGCCGATAGAACAACTCCCGCCGATAACATATCAGCCTCCCCCTTCATCGGTCAGACCCTCCACTGTCGGCCCAACGCAATCCATCCTTGCCGACAACACAAGTCATGCCAAAGACCACCTCCATCGATGTGACTTACACCGTCAGAGCAACCAAAATCTCCCCAGCCGATCTCACTAGTTACGCCGATAGACATCGGCCTCCCATCTCCGTCGGTATGACCAAAGCCATCGGCTAACCTCAAAATGCCGATGCCAATACTTAATCTCACTCTGATGGCATACCACATCCTAGGTCTTCGGCGAGACCATCCTCCCTCAGAGCAACAAGAAAATCACTGATCGATAGCACAAGCCCTACCGACGACCACCTTGAACATCCCTCATCGGCCAGACACCTTACATCGGCAGCCCAAAAATTCGCTTCGCCGATAGCCAAACACATGCCGATGACCACTCCAAATCCTCATCGGCCTGACACTACCCCATCGGCGGACCGTCCAACGGCTAGCCTGATATAAAACCTCACTTCGATGGCATTTCCCATCGGGGTGACCTCCTTCCATCAGCAAACCACAAAAGACTGCTGCCGATATGCCAAAGCTCGCCGATGAACACCTGAGATACCCTCATTGGCATGACCAATACCATCGGTGGAACCACAAACTCCATCACCGATAGATCAAGCTCCTGCCGATGGACAGGAATACCTAGGGTTTGAATGAAAAAACCCTCCAACAAACAAGCTCAGCCTCCAGGTCAAAACGAGTGCCAACATACACCATGCCTAAGTTCATTTCCATTGAAGTGTGAATTATCTCCTCTACTCTACTTTGCTCTTACACTTTACACTTATCTTTTCATCTTTGCTCAATCACACTTCTTTCATGACTTCATTACATATATTTATACAATTCATCAACCTTGGAATGTACATCAAGGTTGGCATTACAATCATCAACCATTGGAACAATCTCCAAGGTCAGCATACATACATACATCAAATTAGGACTATACCTAAACAAACTTGCAGACTAAACGAATAAAGGAGGAACACTTCACACCTTAGCACGAACTCAATTACATCTTCACATGCTACCATATGCTTTTATAATTCAAGAAATTCATCCACAAAGAGTGTTAGTCATCTAGGTCAGCCATACTAGTGCAATCATCAAGAACACTTGAACACATGCTTCCAAGATCTTAATTACAACTTACGGATCAAGCACATGCCTTCAATGTATTTAGGGGACATCCACAAACATCATAGAATCATTTGGAAACCAAAAAATCCAATCGCAATAGATCTCAACTTGTTTCACTTGAAGATGGATCATAGACTGCTTCTTATCAGACACTGTCAAACTCTGCTAATTAGAAACTTGTTTTTCGAAGCTTCATATCACATATCCTTTGGAATGAAGATGAATAAGGACCTTATAAGCTTAAGTCCAGAACCACAAATCCAAACTCCAATCTGTAGAGAAATATGGAGCAAAACACTTTCTCCCTGTCACTCCGTAAACCTTGCTAAGCACAGTCTTCACACTGGTGAATTGAACTTTTTCTGCACAGTGAGCCAGACCACCAAATTTTGGATTTAATATCTTCAAACACTTCTCTAAATCATATCCAAAGCTCATACTCTAGTCTTCACAACAGAGAAAATGCGGAGCAGAATACTTAGACAGTGTTCTTTAATCAATCAACAAACAACAATATCAGAAGATATAGTTGACACAAATGACAACATAGATATGTTGACATCAATGACAACACCAAATAGCACATACTTGCAAATATCTCCCCCTTTTTCATTGATGGCAACATATGATGTGAAAAACATGTTCCACCATCAAGAGACAATTATACTTCAAGACTCCCCTTTCTTTTTACAGTTCTAGACTCTTACTCCCCCTGAGTTTTTTACATGATTTCTCTCCTCCTTTGACATCAATGGTAAAGGGATTCACATCTCTTCTTTTGTACATAATTGCACAATACTACTCTGATCAGTCTAAAACTATTCTTTACTCCCCCTGAATGCAATAATCATCTTAAACCACTACCTGCTCCCTTTGAGAGGTAGCCTCCAACATCAGTTAAAAAAGAGAAATGTACTTTGAAGCACATTGGACTGATGCACCTTCCTATGCATCTAGTTCAAGGAGGGAGGGGCAATAACCCCTAATTTATCCAGGAGATACTCAAATGTGTCTTTTGGAAAGGCCTTAATGAATATATCAACAACTTGATCTTTTGTGTGTACATACTCAAGCTTTACCTCATTCTCTACATCTTTCTCCCTCAAGAAGTGATACTTGATTGAAATGTGTTTTGTCTTTGAGTACATTACTAGATTCTTTGAAATGTTTATGGCACTTGTGTTGTCACAAAGAATAGGAATTGGTCTATCAAACTTAACTTTGATATCCTTTAAGGTCTGCTTCATCTAGAGCACCTGAGTCTAGCATGATACTGCAGCAATATATTCTACTTCTGTAGTAGACAAGGAGACTGATTCTTGTTTCTTGCTATGCCAGGACACTGGCCCATTTCCAAGGAAGAATACACCTCCACTTGTGCTTTTCCTGTCATCAACACATCCAGCCCAAATTGCATCTTTATATGCACTCAAAGAGAAATTATTGTTTTTAGGATACCATAGTCCATGATTAGGAGTGCCCTTCAAGTATCTAAATATCCTCTTAACTTCCATCACATATGATTCTCTGGGATCTGATTAAAATCTTGCCACAAGGCAGACTGCATGCATGATATCTAGTCTGGTAGTAGTTAGGTAAAGTAGTCCACCAATCATTGATTTGTACTTGCTTTGATCAGCCTTAGGAGTTTCATCATTCTTGCTCAATTTACAACCAGTGACCATAGGAGTGCTTATTAGTTTAGAGTCCTCCATTCCAAACTTCTTCAACAATTCCCTAACATATTTTGATTGAGAAATGAAAATACCTTTGTCTGTCTGATTGATTTGCAGTCCAAAAAAGAAATTCATCTCACCACACATAGACATCTCAAATTCTTTTTGCATCTCATTTGTAAAAATTTTGCACATTTCTTCATTTCCTCCAAATATAATATCATCTACATAAACTTCAATAATTAGGATTTGATCTTTACTCACTTTGATATATAAATTGCTATCTGCAGACTCTTTACTTAAATCCTGCTACAGAAGATACTTATCTAGTCTTGCATACCAAGCTCTGGGAGCTTGCTTCAATCCATACACGGCCTTCTTCAATTTACACACCATGTCTAGTTTGACTGATAACTAGAACCCATCCAGTTTCTCTATGTAGACTTCTTCTTCTATCTCACCATTCAAGAAGGAAGATTTCACATCCATCTGATATACCTTGAAGTTTTTATGTGCTGCAAATACTAAAAATAGTCTGATAGCCTCCATTCTTGCCACTAGAGCATATGTCTCTTCATAATCAATTCCTTCAACTTGGGAGTAGCCTTTGCACACAAGTCTTGCCTTGTTTCTCACAACTTCTCCAACTTCATTTAGTTTGTTCAGGAAAACCCACTTTGTTCTAATCACATTCTTGTTTGTAGGTCTTGGGACAAGTTCCCAAGTCTTGTTCTTCTCAATCTGTTGTAGTTCTTCATTCATTTCTTTAACCCAATGCTCATCATTGCATGCTTCATTTACTGTTTTAGGTTCCACCTTTGACAGCAAATAGAGATTTACTTGTTCTTCTGCAATCCTGCTTCTTGTCATCACACCTTTCCTTTTGTCACCAATAATCTGATCTTCAGAGTGATCTCTCTGCAAATACCTTGGAGTTTTAGGAGTTCTTTCTAGAGCCTCTACTTGAGTTTCTTCTTCTTCCAGAGCTTGTTATACAGTCTGAACTTCCTTTTCTTTACCTTTTCTAACCTTTTCTGTATTAGCAGGTTCATCTGACTCATATCCATCTGGTTGGAAGTCTTCATCTACCTTCACACTCGCACTTTCAATGATCTTTCTCAGTCTTTTGTTATAGCACTGGTAAGCCTTTCTCTTAGTGGAGTACCTAAGGAATATGCCTTCATCACATCTAGCATCAAACTTCCCTAATTCTTCATCTCTTCTGATGTAACACTTGCTTCCAAAAACTTTGAAGTATTTGATAGTAGGAGATCTACCATACCATAATTCATATGGTGTCTTTGTTTCTTCTACTCTAACTTGCACTCTGTTTTGAATATAGACAATAGTATGTATTGCTTCTTTCTAGTACACTTCCGGTAGATTTGCTTCCTTGATCATTTCTCTGGCAGCTTCTTGAATAGTTCTACTTTTCCTTTCAACCACTTTATTTTGTTGAGTCTGGTGAGCTAACAAATGTCTCTTTATTCCATGTTCTTCACAAAAAGTATTAAACTCATTTGAGGTGAACTCACCAACTCTGTCAGATCTTAAACATTTGATTCTCAAATTCAATTCATTTTCAACCTTATCTTTTAATGCCTTGAACTTATCTAAAGCTTCTATCTTTTCTCTAAGGAAAGTAACCCAAGTCATTCTTAAAAAAATCATCAATAAGAAGCATGACATACTTTTCACCTTGCAGACTTCTTGTTCTTGTGGGACCACACAGGTCTGTATGCACCAGCTCTAGCAAATCGATAGAGGATTGTTCTTTGCTTTTGAAAGTAGTCTTTGTCATTTTTCCAAACTGGTATTCTTTGCATATAACATTGGGAGGCTTCACAATCTTAGGTAGATCTCTTACAGCTTGAATAGTGCTTATTCTCACCAGATTATTGAAGTTAATGTGACACATTCTCCTTTGCCATAACCAACTTTCATTTGACTTAGCCAACAAACAACAATTTTCAACACCTTTCAAATGATAAACATTACCATGTGTCTTTTTACCAGTAGCAATTAAGGTTCTAGAGCTATTTTGTATCTTACACCTATTGTCCTTGAACACAAGATTATATCCTTTATCACACATTTGTCCAACACTTAGTAGATTATGCTTTAGGCCCTTGACATAAAGAACATCATCTGTATTATGCTTGCCATCAAAAGTAATAGATCATTTTCCACAAATCTTACCAGCTACATCATCACCAAACCTAACAAGTCCTCGATCATACTTTTCAAACTTAACAAACTTATTCTTGTCTCATGTCCTGTGGTTTGAGCAACTGTTGTTAATGATCCATTCAACTTCCTTTTTAGCATGGAATGCAAACAACTCTCCTGCACTTTTTTCCTTTACACAGCTTGCAAGATTAGCAGAAACATGTTCTTCTCTAAGTGCAATAAATAAGCATTCAATACTATTGCCATCATCAGAGTTAGATTCATCATTAGTTACACCTTCATCATCTCTAATGTAATAACTCTTTCTTACCATCTTTCTGTTGCTTTCATTGATCTTCAAAGCTTTGTTAGGACATCTTGAAGCATAATGACTAATTTTACTGCAACTAAAGCATTTGAAAGGTAACTTACCTTTGAATTTTCCTTTGCTACCCCTCTTTATTCTACTTGCAAATTTGGCTTCTATCTCTACAAAGTTTTCATCATTTGATTCCATAGCATATTTCTCTAATCTAGTAGTCTTAGTTGCTTCCTTGGCCTTGAAAGCAGTTTCAGTTTTCATAGGGCCATCAGTAGTACCAAACTTTCTTAATTCAAAAGCAGTCAGTTTACCAAGTAATTGATCTTTTGTAAGCTTTCCCAATCCCAACAACTCTTCAATGGAAGATACCTTGTGGCTATAAGATTTGGGAAGAGTTCTGAGTATCTTATCTATGACATCTTCATCCTCTAATTCTCCACCAAGACCCTTGATGTTGCTGACAACTTCATCAATCTTTTGTAATTAAATTGTTATGTTGTCATCTTCACCCATTCGCATGGTTTCATATGTGGTCTTTAAATTCTGTAACTTGGCATTCTTCACAGATGCATAACCTTCATAGATTTTATTCAATTTGTCCCAAATCTCATAAGCAATTTCCAGATTCACAACTTTTGTCATTTCAGTATTAGATAGGGCATTTAACAGAGCATTTTTGTCTTTGTGATTATCCTCAAACATTTTAACCTTTTCTTCAGAATCCAAATCTTTAGGAACTATGTATTTATCTTTAACCACTGCCCAAACATTATAACCAAGAGAAATGAGATAACTTTGCATTCGTACCTTCCAGTAGGCATAGTCAGATCCAATATCAAATTGAGGAATGTCTTTCCAATGTGCATCTCGGATCTACCTTAAGTTGTTAAGCTTTCTTTAAAGGAACCTTCTTTGATACTAATTGTTGAATGGAACAAGACAACTGAGAGGGGGGGTGAATCAGTTGTATCAAAACTTTAACTTCTTTATTCCACAATCAATTTCACAATTAATTAACTTATTTCCTTATTTTGTTATTAGCATTAAACATGAATAGCAGAATCAAAACATGAACATATCAACACCACATACACATGAACACCAAATTTTTTACGTGGAAAGACCTAAATAGGGAAAAAGCATGGTGAGTGTTAGCTCACAATATAAATGTAGTAACAATACCGAATATCAAAAGGTGGCTCACTGCCAAAGGACTCATAGCCCAAAATAGATGGCTCACTACTAAGGGTTGGCTCACTGTCGGGGGTGGCTCACTGCCAAGGGTTGAATTGATTTAGTAGCATCTACACCATGCCTAAGTTCAGTTCCATTAAAGCACAAATTATCTCCTCTACTCTACTTTGTTCTTACACTTCACACTTATCTTTTCATCTTCACTCAATCACACTTCTTTCATGACTTCATTACATATATCTATACAATTCATCAACCTTGGAATGTACATCAAGGTCGGCATTACAATCATCAACCATTGGAACAATCTCCATGGTCGGCATACATACATACATCAAATTAGGACTACAACTAAACAAACCTGCAAACTAAATGAATAAAGGAGGAACACTTCATGTCTTAGAACGAACTCAATTACATCTTCACACACTACCATATGCTTCTATAATTCAAGAAATTCATCTGCAAAAAGTGTTAGTCATCCAGATCAGCTAGACTAGTATAATCATCAAGAACACTTGAACACACGCTTCCAAGATCTTCATTACAACTTGCAGATCAAGCACACACCTTCAATGTATTCAGGGGACATCCCTAAACATCATAGAATAATTTGGAAACCAGCAAATCCAATCACAACAGATCTCAACTTATTTCACTTGAAGATGGATCACAAACCGCTTCTTATTAGACACTGTCAAACTTTGCTAATTAGAAAATTGCTTTCCAGATCTTCATATCATATATCCTTTGGAATGAAGATGACTAAGGACCTTATAATATTAAGTCTAGAACCACAAAACCAAACTCCAATCTGCGAGAAATGCAGAGCAAAACACTTTCTCCTTGTCACTCTGTAAACCTTGCCAGGCATAGTCTTCACATTGGTGAATAGAACTTTTTCTGCACAGTGATCCGGACCACCAAATTCTAGATTTAATATCTTCAAACACTTCTCTAAATCATATCCAAAGCTCATACTTTGTTCTTCACAAAAGAGGAAATACGGAGCAGAATACTTAGATAGTGTTCTTCAATCAATCAACAAACAACAATATCAGAAGATATAGCTGACACAAATGACAACATAGATATGTTGACATCAATGACAACACCAATTAGCACATACTTGCAATAGATGGAACCTTTAAAATAGATGAAGATATGCCTTCCCCTACAATAATGGCAACCATTTGTGATAAAGCATCATCTAAATCAAATGAATCACCTAATTCTAATGCATTTCTTGTTGGAAAGAGACATTGTGTGGCTTCATGAATATTGTCATTGATGGCAACAAAGTCCATCCCAGACATCCGCAGGACATGGTATGTCTATACCAAAAGTCAGATTGAAGAGTATCTTGGTCCGGTGAGCAAGAAAAGAGCATGCAGCAAGGTCCGACAATCAGGTCCAGACCTCTCAGAGGAAGTATCTCAGTAAAGTGCAGACTTGGGGAAGTCAAGAGGAGTACCATGACCGATACATTCCATGGATTGAGCCTCTGATGATGAAAGAGTAAAGAGATATGAGCACCTAAGTATTGGGTTCCTATTTGGCAGAGCAGACTGAGGAAGACCTGACCGGCAAGGCATCAGATCTTAATCCGAATTAGATATTGATGGTGATCAAGTTTCTTGAGGTATCATTCATGATTGTTTGACATGATCGATGACTTCTATAAGAATCTCTTTGATATGCATCACTTGGTAAGCAAGGATTCAGCCAACAGACCAGAGTTTGGGAAAATATTGAGTATTCTAGATGTCGACTAGAAAGATGTTGAAATCCTTTGTGCGGATATATATACTAGATGGATTTCGATGAGAAGGTGTGTGTGGTGTATTGTGAAGTGCGAAGAAAAGTAGAGAGTAGTGTGGAAGCAGTAATATAGGTCCAGTATGTGATAGGATAGTAGCACCAAAGAAGAGGAAGAATGAAGTGTAGTAGATCAGTGTATTGAGCCTAACCGGAACTGAACCTCAGCATATGTGGATGCTTCTCATCAGTTCAAGTATCTTGTTACTTTCTTTGTACCTTGTAGACAGTGAGTCTCTTGTAGGCAATGAGCCTCTTGTGAGCAGTGTGCTCGGGCAGTGAGCCCTAATTGGCAAGTGACATTTTGTACTTCTATTCTTTTAATAGAGAATACAATCTTGGGTTAGTCACCCCGTGGTTTTTCCCTTAACAGGGTTTTCCATGTCAAAATCATTGTGTTATGTGTATTGATTTTGTTTCTTCTTTCATGGTTATGGATGCTTATTTGTATTGATGCTGCACTAGTTATTAAAGAAGAACAAGAAAGTCAAATTAATTAAGATAACTGATTCAACCCCCCTCTCAGTTATCAACATTTCTTTGTAATGAAGTGGCCTCTCTAGATTTCAATCCCCATGGGATGATTGAAACAAAGATGGACCCTCCTCACCATGATAAAGATAATGATCCTTCTTCTCAAAACAAAGTTAGCCACACAACCTCTCTTCATCCTTTGGTCTTTGAGAAGTGTTATGGTGTCACGTCTCATTTTTATGGACTATATTGATAATCTAGAATAGAGAACAATTACTGTGATTAACTTTTACTTTAAGTAATTTTATATGTGTGAGGGTAATTATCATGGAATTAGATATGCAAAATTGGAAAATTGATTTCAATATTAAATATTATCGATGTGATTATAATGATTTGCTTTGGCTATGTTTTTGAGGCACTAACCTATTGATGTCAAGTTGAGTGCGAATGAATGCAGGTACTCATCAAAGATGAGAACATGGTTGAGGTAGATATGTTCTAGCCACTTGGCAAGAACTGATGGGATGGTTAACCCTGATGCAATCACACACTCATGTAGTTTCATAGGCATTTCTTTGAATGGCTTATTTTTATGCATCAATGTGTGGTTAATAATCATGATTGATGATTTGATGTTTAGAAAATTATTGTCATTTCAATTATTATGAAAATCCTTTTCGAATGCATGACTCGATTAAAAGAATTAAATGTCTTTTCAAAATTATATTTTAAATTGTGTATTATTAAATAGTGAATATATATGGTGGTATTTTATATATGTCAAATAATAATAGTAAAAATAATAAACATTTTCTATTTACATGACTATAGATGTTTGGAAGACAATATGTAAAATAGATTTAAATAATTATATTAAATTATAATAGATATATATTATTTTATTATTTTCACTTCTTGATTTATTTAAAGTGATTATGTTTTAATAAAAATAGTTAAATTATATTAAAAAATAACATTATTATATTTAGGAAATGAATAAAAGAATTAAAATTAACTTACTGCCATTCATGCGATAGTAAGCTAACTAAAATAGCTGTTATTTTATTTTAAATAGAAATTAATGAGCTTTAAATGGTAAAAATTTCATGCAAACTGGAGTATGGACCAGTTATCAAAATCTTTAGTCTTTAAACCTAAAAAGGATTGCCAAGAATAAGGCAGTTTTCATATTATTAAAAGTAGGGTGTTCGGTAGAGAGGAGAACCCACACTTGAGAATAGAAAAACCCACGACTGCAGCAGAGAAAGAGGATGTGGTTTTGGGTGGACAAGGACAGGAGATAGAAGGTAGCTATGACTAGGTTGGCAAGATCGACCTCCTCTGAGGAAAATCTATATGGGTATTTTCTTTATATTTATGCAATACTAGATGCTAGTTTAGATGTTTAAACATAGTAAAGAAATCAGCCTGTGTGTGTATGCTTTTTGGGCTTGCATTGACTACCAATCAGCCTGCTAAAATCAAGTTTGTTGTAAACTCCTTCTGGCCACTAATTGACAGACTAGACTTGCATGCCTTTTTTTTGTTTTATATTGCTCTCTCTTAGATTTACCTCTACCGCAGCCTTAAGGTGAAGATCTTGGCGATTGAATTCAGATCAACCTCCCTTTCAGCTGCCTATTTTCCCAGCAAAGATGGCTTCCTTTACCAAACTTGAGCTGAATATACCATAATCTTATGTTTTCATGAGGATCAACCTAATTTAAGTTGGTCGCCTATGTTATTTCTGCTTGTGTATGACCCATTTTCTGGCTTTCCTTCTTGGCAGATCTTTGTCTCTTTATTTATCATAGGTGAAACTGCCTCTTTCTTGAAATTATTTACGGTTGGTAACATAGTTATATTTCCCAGATGAAGTCATATTATTTTCTTGTCAGACATAAATTATCTCGGCTATTATCATTCCATATGTTGTTTTAGAATCAGTTAATGTTATAAATCCACCTACTTTATTGAGCAAACAATGTGATCATAACCTCTTAAAAATAGATAAAACTATTATATTCCTGTAAACATATTCCTTTATTGATTTGTTGTTCAAAACATATTCATAAACATTATATTAGAATGACTGAACTCTTATTAAACTCTATTCTTTATTTATTTTCAATTCTGCCACAGCTCATGTTACTGAAATGACGGGAAGGTTACAGAATGTTACATATAAACTTATTGAATAAACTAAGTAGTTCCTGTCACAGAAATGACAGTAGGTTTGAATAAAACTAAGAATGACTTTTATACAATGAATTATGACTGAAATATGATTGGAAGTTATATAAATTTGATAAACGTTTGGATGCAACTGTATGAACAAAAGATGGATTATTGCTTGGAAAGTGTATTTCCCTTATTAATGTTTTGGGGAAGGGATTGTGATCGATTTATTGGTAAACTTGAATTCTTGATTCTTTATTATTTATTTATTTGCTTCTTGGGGAAAGAAGTTGTTTTTATCTAGGAATGTATTGGGTTGCTTTCTGGGCTAGGATGCCGAATGTGGATTTTCAGAGATGGCTTTTCCTCTTTTCAGGAATTAAACCAAGTTACTATTTTAAAGAATTAGATCTAATTCAGATGACATTGAAATAGATGTTTATTTTGTCTAGAAAACTTATTTATATATATCTCTGCCACATCCTGTTGTGAGACAATCCACTTTTCATTATTTAGAATTGCACATTCAGATATCAGGGTTGCATTGGATGTTCCCTCCTACCAGTTGTTTCTAGGTATCTAGACATTTCATGCAGGGCTGAGTTTCCTTCATTTCATGAAGGGATCTGGGGAAGTGTAATTACTTCATGGTTGGGTGGAAAAGCACCTGGGCCATGTTCCCGTCTCTCGGCTTGCAGGTGGTGGACCACTTGGTTTGTGCGACTGATGAGCATATTGATTTATTGATTCTTATTGTACATGTTGATTGTAATTGAAATTGGATGTAATATGGCATGAATGCCCATGGATTTTGTCTATTATTTATAGTGCTTTTACCTGGATTGAGCACGTGATTTTGTAAGATTTAATGACATTTTGATTCATATTTATGATATTGTTCATTTTACTTGTGATATTGTAATTGAGCAGATTAATTACACCTCTTTTTTATCTTTTATATTGTAATTAAGTGGATTAATTACATCTTTTTACTTTGGATATTGTGATGTTGTATTTAAGTGGATTATTTACTTCATTTACTTTTGTGATGAAATTGTGGGCTTTACATTTTGGTATCAGAACTCTAGGTTGAACACTAGGGCCTCTGTTTTCTTTTGGGACTATTGTGCTAAGTTGTGAACTTGATATAGATTATCCATCATGAATACTAGAAACACTGATCGAGGTGAAGGATCAAGAAGTGGTGCTTGTGGTGGTCGAAATGCAGGAGATCGTGGAGATGCTAGTAATGATCAAGATGGAAGATTGGACCATATTCTTTCTCTCTTGACCCAATAGGACACGAGGATGGATGCTCTTGAGCAGGAGATCAAAGAAAATCCTAGAGGGCAGAATGCTAATGAAAACCCAAGGGTTGAGGTACAAAATGAGAATCCAAGGATAGAAGTTCAAGTTCCTGAAGTTGGAGCTAATGCTAATAATCAAGACAAGATAGCGGAAGAATTCGGGAAAGACCTCAAGAAAGTATCACCGCCAAAATTTGATGGAAAGATAATTGGAGATGGAGCTGAAGCCTAGATAATAGAAATGGAGAAATACTTTGGACTCTGAAACCTTTCAGATCACACGAAGGCAATGTGGGGATCTTACCAGTTGACTGGAGAAGTAGCAACTTGGTGGGATAATGAGAAGGCAGATAAGAAGTTGTTACCTGGTGAAATAACTTGGGAGATTTTCCTACAACTGTTTAGAAAAAGATGGTTACCACAGTTATTCTTCGACAAGAAGATGACAGATTTTTAAAATTTGGTTCAAGGAGGAATGTCTGTAATCAGCTACTGGAAGAGATTCTCACATCTACTTAAGTATGTTCCACAGTATCAAATAGATGAGAGATTTCAGATCAGGAAGTTTATTTTGGGATTAAGGCCTTAAATTGGAGTAGAGGTAGACATTCATAATCCACTCACTATGGATATAGTATTTGAGAAAGCAATTAAACAAGAGTAGAAGTTGCAACAAGTAGCTAGTTACCATAAGCAGAGAGATGCTAAGTTTTCCAATAAGAAACCTCAGAATAATCAGCAGAACTATCAACAAAATAACAACCAAGGTAATAATAGGCGGATCAAGAATTTGAAGAGAGGTAATAATTCTCAGGATGGAAACGGTGGAAACCAACATGGAGGAAACAAAAGAGGTGGATATAACAACAGAAACAACAATCAGAGGGAAAGAGCTGAAGGACCGAGAACACCTAAGGGTGGATACTACAATTGTGGAGGATAGCATTATGCAAATGCATCTCCACATAAAAGGGGAAACAAGAATCAACAAGGAGCACCTCAACATCATATTCATGCAATAGTAGATCCTATAGTAGTATCTAAGTTATCAATTAGACCTAGACATATGGAAAACTCTTGGATGGTACAATATGGCAATAGAGCATAAAAGAGAATAGACTCATGTCTAGCATGTAGTGAGTTAGAGATTCCTAGTTTTTAGATGCAAGTTAATCTGTATGTTGCACCTTTAGGCTCTTATGATGTAATTCTGGGTATCAATTGGTTAGCTGAAAATAAGTCTCTAGTAAATTGTAAAGATAAAGTGGTTAAATGTTTGGATGACCTAGGGAATCAAGTGGAAATTAATGGATCTAAGAGACCTTTAGAGCTTAGGTAAATCTCGGCTATGCAATTGAAGAAAACCAAGAGGAAAGGGTGTGCAATTTTTGTTGTCCAAGTAAAGGACCTTGACAAAGAAGAACCAGTGTTCAATGACTACCCAATCCTTAGAGATTTCAGAGATGTATTCCCTATAGAGTTGACAGAGTTACCACCAAAGAGAGAATTTCACTTCTTAATTGATTTGCTACCAGGGACTGAGCCTCAATCTAAGGCACCCTATAGGATGACTACTACAAAATTGTATGAGCTTAAAGCACAATTGCAGGAGTTGCTAAATCAAGGGTTCATTAGACCTAGTGTGTCACCATGGGGCGTGTTGGTTTCCAAATCTGCAGAGGGTTTGCCAGCTCCAATGCACAGGCTGATTTGGCCAACAGATTACGGGAGGTTGCATGAGCTACCTCCCCTTCACTTCTGGTTCTGTCATACCAAGGGCAGTATCCCTATAACTAAAGATGTAACCTTGACTAGACCAATAACACAATGATTTAGCTTTACAATAACAGGCAGAATACTCTCATGTATGGACCAAGATCAGGATGATAGATCACAAGGTTGGCAACACTCTTGGACATATGTGCCTGGTTGGGTATGAGAGTATGCAGGGGATCCTAATCCTACTCCTACAACTAATAGGTGGAAGAGATGAAATGGGTGGACATAATGTCTTAGATGCAAGACATGGGGTTTTGGCTCATAACTACTGACCCAGGAGCAGACTAGTGCCTATCCATTGGGCAAGGAGTCAACTAGATGTATACAATAGATGGTTTGCAACTTTCACTCAAGTTTCAGGGCGCTGGACTTGATGTTTGCCTTACAAACATCACCCAAGAATGGGTATTTAGCTGCCTCTAGTTACAGATATCCCTGCTGATATGCAACCTTCCCCATGCTCAACCTAAAACAATTTAATCCACTCCTTGAATGGAAGTTAGAGATCAAACATGTGATACAGAAAACCATATCCTAGAACCTGAGAAACCCTTAGCAACTAGATTCAGAAGAAGGAGAATAACATGTAGCAAATGGAGACAAGCAGATAAACACATGCAATAAGCATTTTTCATATAACATTAACACTAAAACTGAAAATATGTGCAAAATACATGCATGTTGCAACACATAAACTCCAAAATGGGATACAACAGCGAGGATCATGCCCTGTTCTTCATTATTTACACAAAAGAATGCCCAGGTCTTCAACAACCTTGAAAGAGTGACACAGTCTGCCTTTTATAGCAAAACTGTGTACTCAGCAAATTAATCACATGGCTCACCAGAAATTTGCCAGATACAATGCACTGTGAAAAATGGTGCTTAAAACAATAAATGCTGCAGAGGGACAAAGAGGAAGGAGCAGGTAAGATTGGGATCTGGGCTGCCGCTCAGGGACTTTCCTCATCAAATCGGTGGTTGAACCTGTCAACTCGACCCATGCCTTCTACAAAATCTGCCATTAATGTTTCATCCACCAGCAGCCTGTGGAAACCAGTCACAGCAAGTTTCTCCTGCCAAAAATAGTTGCAAATGCAAAGAAACCCACGATGCATCAAAATTGAAAGATAGTCGTCGATCAAAAACCAACCGCTGACATCAACGGCCCCAAAAACTAATGAAAAGTCACCAGCCAATGAAATTGTGCCACGTAGGCACCTCAAGTTTCCAACGCTGGGTCATCGCTTACTTTTTCCGTTTACTTCCCCGCCGAGAGTCTACTGCCAGAACCATGCGCAGAAGCCACCACGTGGCAAGCTCCACGGCACCCCTGAAACATTAGAGACCCTCCGTGAAACACCAGCGGAGTCAGACACTTGGCGCTGTCCGTGCTACACCTGAGAAACATTTGAAACATTACTGGGACTCTTGCAGAGATCGACACCTGGCAGGTTCCATGGCCTCTTGAAACTCAAAGAAACTTTATAGAAACTTCGGCGAAAGCAGCCACGCATCAAGACCTGCGATACTTTACTAAACTGCGCTTAAAGTTTGAAGTGGCCCCCACTTGTGACACTTGTTGCAACCCACAACATTCATGAAACACTAGGAAACAGTGTGGAAACCTACGCGGGAATAGCCATGTGTCGGGCTCTGCAGCACCTCTTGAAACATTTAGAAACTTTTTGAAACTCCCGCGGAAGCTGCCACGTGGCGCCTTCCACGGTCTCTTGAAACATAAAGACCCCTCCTCGAAACACTCAGAAACTTTAAGGCCCCTCTTTGAAAGTTCTACGGAAGCTGACACATGTCATCATCCATGGCACTTGAGACACGTCACTGGGACCCACCTCGTCTGTGCCAAACCCTGAAGCAAATAGAAACAACGCGGAGTCTGACATGTCTCAGCCTCTGCAGCAACCATAAAGGACATGTGGCACACTCCGCACCTGCTTAGAAACTTTTTAGAAACTTCGCGGAGAGTGACACGTGGCGCTTTCCGCGCAGTCTCTAAGAAACATAAATAGGAGTCCTCGCATGGTGACACTTGGCGCCTTCTGCGCTCACAGAAACATTACAAAAGGGGCTCATGAAACTCAAACAGAAATCACCACTTGGTGCCTTCCGCACATCTGTATCTTTGAACTGGGTCCCACCATTACTTCATCACACCCTGAAACAAAAAAGAAACTATCTTAGAAGCTGACACTTGTTGGCTTCCACAGCAACCATCAGGGACACTTGGCGCCTTCCACGCGCTGCGGCAAAGTGAAACCCTTAGCCACTCTCGGAAACATTCAGACACATAAACTAAAACCTGATGTGCATCTGAAACGCATGAAACTCAAATTTTAAAGGGCCGATAGGATCTCTCGACCCGCCACTGCCATTTTAACCTGCACACAATTGATTTCTTGCATTTTTGATAATTGCAGGGGCCAAAAGATAGAAATTTTGGATTTTTTGGGAAGAGATCCTGACTTGAACCCCCAAACATAAATTATTACTAACAGCGGCTCCGATTGGGGATGCATGCCTCTTGCAAGCATGGTGAGAACCTCATATCTCTGGGATGCAGACCAGTCCCTTATCCATTGGACACAAAGTCAAACTTGCACCAATCTGTGTCACCAAACACATTATTTCAAAATAAACACGGTGGCCCAGGGCCACCAAAAAGGAAAAACCATAATTTTCCTTTGTCAAACACCTAATTTTCTTTTGATTTCTTCAAATGAAGCCTAAAAGCATTTAACCACTTGCAGCAACCCTCTTTGCAATTATTTGTGCTGCTGCCCATTTTTCTTTCTTTACAATTCTACAACTAGCTTCATCAGCATACATTATCATAAGTTGTAGAATGTCATCATCATATGAGTCATTGATGTTGCTTGGGAAAATGATAGACTCACACGAAACAAATGAATCCATATCAGAATTTTTCCCTTCTTCAAAAAATAAGAGCTCCTCTGTATCAAACATGCAATATTCAGGCACAAGCAACATCTCATAATCAAATTTATCTTTATAAGTATACATATATTCATCGTCATTGTGTTTAGCAATTTTATCATTTATGTCCACCTGGAATGTCTCAAAAGAAGGCATGAATAACTCATAATGCAGCCCTATTTTGAAAGCATCATAGTCACCACTACAACCAACACTATCCCCAACTATATGAGCACACACATCTGCAACTTGCCCATTCACCTCTGAATAGTGACCCTGTCTTTCCTCTTCACCACTGCACTGATAATCAAAAATAAAATTTTCAACCTCTGCACTGTGAAGGTGATTAGAATTTTCAAGGAAACACTCATATTCAACATCCATATATATTTCATCATCTGAAAGGCTCACATATGCATCTGAATATTGGCAATCACTAGCATATTCACTGCCATCCCTTGAATCAATGCTTTCTATATTCAGAGTGAAGCTCTGCATATCCACTTCATATAAATAATCAGGCATAACCGAGATATGTACACTGCTGCAGGACAACTTCATGTATGTCTCTCATTTGATCAATTAGAGGGCATCTTGTGTCTACAGATTTGTCTTCTAGAGGCTGATAACAATCTTTGTTTTCATTATTACAAGATGTGCTTACATTTTCTACAACACTTTCTTCATGCATAACATCATGGCTGCACACATTATTCTGAAGTATATTTCCCTCTACACAATCATCTTTCAATGCACATACTGGGAGAGCTGAAATATATTCACTTTGATAACTATTTTTACAACTTGCAGCCATGAAACCTATAGGCATTCCATATTTCTCATTGTTTTCTATATCCATAGCAAACTAGAAAGCTTGGTGAAGTGTGACTAGTTCTTTATCTCTCAATAGATAACTCATTTCTTCATCAAATGCAGCCAAATAAATTGTCAAGCATAATGCATTATTGGGTCTCATATATTCAAGAATTTGCCTAAGCAGCTTAATAAATCTAAGATTAAAGGCTGGAACCAATTCCTCATCTCCCCTTTGGATATTCATAAACTGTATGATCAATGAGGCCACATCGAACCTTTCACCAAATTGTTCTAGGAATGCAACTTCTAAATCTATCCATGAAGAACAGAACAAACAGGTAGGTCTGAAAATCATATCCTAGCATCATCTTCTAATGACTGAACAAAGAGTCTCATTACTACATCTTCATTCTCTACCTCATAATCTTCTATTAAATTACAAAATCTTTGCAGATGCTTGTTTGCCGATTTAGAATCTAATCCACTATATTTTGGCAAACATCTTCTAATTTTATTGGGAATAGCATTTGGGTAACCATATATCCTTGTGAAATCTAGGGCTTTATATCTTTCAATAAAAAATGGTCTTCTCTTAGAGCACAACCAGGTTTGCTGTTCTAAACTCATCATTTCTAAAAGATGAAATACCTGGAAATATGTTGCAGCACTGATAGGTTCTTTCAACAGAGTCACCACCTCTCATAGAGAGGACAGAAATTCAACGAGGCACATGTATTTTCTGGATTCACCACACCAGCAGAGCACCACATGGTTACTTTTTTGATCTTGCTGCAACAACTTCACTGGAAACTAGATTTTCCAGCCTTCAAATCACTTGACTCTCTCTCTCCCCAATAGAGTCGCCAAAATCTGTTGGTGACTCGGATGGGCCACAAATACATTCCTTTTTCATCAATCCTTCCCCAGTAGAGTCACCAAAATCTATTGGTTTCCAAATCTGCAGAGGGTTTGCTAGCTCCAATGCACAGGCTGATTTGGCCAACAGATTACGGGAGGTTGCGTGAGCTGCCTCCCCTTCACTTCTGGTTCTGCTGCACCAAGGGGGTATCCCTATAACTAAAGATGTAACCTTGACTAGACCAATAACACAATGATTTAGCTTTACAATAACAGGCAGAATACTCTCATGTATGGACCAAGATCAGCATGATAGATCACAAGGTTGGCAACATTCTTGGACATATGTATCTGGTTGGGTATGAGAGTATGCAGGGGATCCTAATCCTACTCCTACAACTAACAGGTGGAAGAGATGAAATGGGTGGACATAATGTCTTGGATGCAAGACAAGGGGTTTTGGCTCATAACTACTGACCCAGGAGCAGACTGGTGCCTATCCATTGGGCAAGGAGTCAACTAGATGTATACAATAGATGGTTTGCAACTTTCACTCAAGTTTCAAGGGGTTGGACTTGATGCTTGCCTTACAAATATCACCCAAGAATGGGTATTTAGCTGCCTCTACTTACAGATATCCCTGCTGACATGCAACCTTCCCCATGCTCAACCTAAAATAATTTAATCCACTCCTTGAATGGAAGTTAGAGATCAAACATGTGATACAGAAAACCATATCCTAGAACCTGAGAAACCCTTAGCAACCAGATTCAGAAGAAGGAGAATAACATGCAGCAAATGGAGACAAGTAGATAAACACATGCAATAAGCATTTTTCATATAACATTAACACTAAAACTGAAAATATGTGCAAAATACATGCATGCTGCAACACATAAACTCCAAAATGGGATACAACAGCCAGGATCATGCCCTGTTCTTCATTATTTACACAAAAGAATGCCCAGGTCTTCAACAACATTGAAAGAGTGACACAGTTTGCCTTTTATAGCAAAACTGTGTACTCAGCAAATTAATTACATGGCTCACTAGAAATTTGCCAGATACAATGCACTGTGAAAAATGGCGCTTAAAATAATAAATGCTGCAGAGGGACAAAGAGGAAGGAGCAGGTAAGATTGGGATCTGGGCCGCCGCTTAGGGACTTTCCTCATCAAACCAGTGGTTGAACCTGTCAACTTGACCCATGCCTTCTACAAAATCTGCCATTAATGTTTCATCCACCCGCAGCCTCTGGAAATGCAGTTGCAGTAAGTTTCTCCCGCCAAAAATAGTTGCAAATGCAAAGAAACCCATGACGCATCAAAATTGAAAGATAGCCATCGATCAAAAACTAACTGTTGACATCAACGGCCCCAATAACTGATGAAAAGTCACCAGCCAACAAAACTATGCCACGTAGGCACCTCAAGTTTCCAACGCTGGGTCATCGCTTACTTTTTCCCTTTACTTCCCCGCCGAGAGTCTACTGCCGGAACCATGCACGGAAGCCACCACGTGGCAAGCTCCGCGGCACCCCTGAAACATTAGAGACCCTCTGTGAAACACCAGCAAAATCAGACACTTGGCGCTGTCCGTGCTACACCTAAGAAACATTTGAAACATTACTAGGACTCTCGTGGAGATCGACACCTGGAAGGTTCCGCGGCCTCTTGAAACTCAAAGAAACTTTATAGAAACTTCGGCATAAGCAGCCACGCGTTGAGACCCGCGATACTTTACTAAACTGCGCTTAAAGTTTGAAGTGGCCCCCGCTTGTGACACCTGTCGCAACCCGCAACATTCATGAAACACTAGGAAACAGTGTGGAAACCTACATGAGAACAGCGATGTGTTGGGCTCCGCAGCACCTCTTGAAACATTTAGAAACTTTTTAAAACTCCCGCGGAAGCTGCCACGTGGCGCCTTCTGCGGTCTCTTGAAACATAAAGACCCCTCCTCGAAACACTCAGAAACTTTAAGGCCCCTCTTTGAAAGTTTTGCGGAATCTGACACATGTCACCATCCGCAGCACTTGAGACACTTCACTGGGACCCACCTTGTCTATGCCAAACCCTGAAGCAAATAGAAACAACTCGGAGTCTGACACATGTCGGCCTTCGCAACAACCATAAAGGACACGTGGCATGCTCCGCGCCTACTTAGAAACTTCGCGGAGAGTGACACGTGGCGCTTTCCGTGTAGTCTCTGAGAAACATAAATAGGAGTCCTTGCATGGTGACACTTGGTGCCTTCTGCGCTCACAGAAACATTACAAAAGGGGCTCACGAAACTCAAACAAAAATCACCACTTGGCGCCTTCCGCGCATCTGTATCTTTGAACTGGGTCCCACCATTACTTCGCCACACCCTGAAACAAAAAAGAAACTATCTCAGAAACCAACACTTGTTGGCTTCTGCAGCAACCATCAGGGACACTTGGCGCCTTCCGCGCGCTGTGGCAAAGTGAAACCCTCAGCCACTCTCGGAAACATTTAGACACAGAAACTAAAACCCGATGTGCATCTGAAACGCATGAAACTCAAATTTTAAAGGGCCGATAGGATCTCTCGACCCGCCACTACCATTTTAACCTACACACAACTGATTTCTTGCATTTTTGATAATTGCAGGGGCCAAAAGACATAGAAATTTTGGATTTTTTGGGAAGAGATCCTGACTTGAAACCCCAAACATAAATTATTACTAACAAGGTGCACTGGTCATCTTTGTGAAGAAGAAAGATGGTACTTTGAGATTATGCATTGATTATAAGATGCTTAACAAAGCTACTATAAAGAACAAGTACCCACTCCCAAGAATAGATGAGCTCTTTGATCAGATGAAAGGAGCAATAGTGTTCTTGAAGATAGATCTTAGATCTGGTTATCACCAATTGCAAATTAAGGATGAGGACATCTCTAGAACAACTTTTAGGACTCGATTGGTCACTACGAGTTCACGATGGTACCATTTGGGTTGACTAATGCTCTAGTAGCTTTCATGAATTTGATGAATAGAATTTTCAAAGATTGTTTAGATGATTTTGTGTTGATATTCCTTGATGACATATTGATATACTCTAAATTAGTGGAAGAGTATGAAAGGCATTTGAGGATAGTTTTGTAGCACTCAAGAGAGCGAAAGCTTTATGGTAAATTATCTAAGTGTACATTCTTTCAAGATAAAGTGCACTATCTTGGTCATGTGATCTCAGCAGAAGGGATTGCAATTGATCCTGAGAAGATAAAAGTGATAATGGAATGGCCTGCACCGCAAAGTGTGATAGAAGTCAAAAGTTTTATGGGACTTGCAAGTTACTATAGAAAGTTTGTGGAAGGTTTCTCAACTATAGAAGCACTGATTACCTCGCTTCAAAAGAAGGGTAAGAGGTTTGAATGGACTGAAAGGTGTGAGCAAGCTTTCCAAGTGCTAAAGGAAAAGCTCACAACTGCTCCTATCTTGACCATACCAGATCCTAATGGTCACTTTACAGTTATAATTGATGCTTCAGGAGGAGTGTTGATGCAGAATGAGCAAGTGGTTGCTTATGAGTCAAGAAAGTTAAAGCAACATGAATTCAACTATGCACCGCATGATCTTGAGTTAGCCACCATAGTTCATGCACTTCATATGTGGAGACACTATCTTCTAGGTAAGCCCTTTGAGTTGAAAATAGATCATTTAGGGCTCAAGTATATATTTAATCAACCTAACCTTAATGCCTGACAGAGAAGGTGGTTAGAATTCCTTAGTGAGTATGACTTTGGAATTGAGTATATAAAAGGAAAAGGTCATAGGGTAGTAGATGCTCTTAGTAGGAGAAGACATATGGCTGCCATGATTACAATGAGATCCAATTTGAAGTGGAAAGTAATTCAAAATCTTCAAGGGGATGAGTATTATGAAAGAGTAAATCAAGCTTTGGAAGTAGACCCCTTAGATCACACGTTTGATGGTTATGTGATTGAATTAGATGGACTTTTGAGATTTCAGGGAAGAATGTATATTCCTAACTCAGGAGAGTTGAGGAAATAAGTGCTTGAGGAGATCCATAATACACCATATTCAAGGCACCCTGGAGTGACCAAGATGGTCAAAGGTTTGAGACCTTTAAACTTTTGGCCTACACTTAAGAAGGATGTGAAAGAATTTGTGGCTTGATGTTTGGAATGCCAGCTAGTTAAGGCTAAGCATGTGCATCTAGCAGAATTGTTGTACCTGCATAGTATTCCTGAGCATAAGTGGCAAGTAATAAGTATGGATTTTATTCAAGGGTTACCCATGTCTAAGAATAGGCATGATTGCATCTTAGTGGTTGTAGACAAGTTGATAAAGGTAGCACATTTCATTTCGGGGAATCTTTCAGATGGTTCTATGGTTTTAGCTAAGAAGTTTATTTAGGAGATTTTTTGATTGCATGGATTGCCTGAGAGGATCATTTCAGATTGAGACACTCGCATGACATCCAAATTTTAGACAACTCTTAATGTAGCTTTGGGCACAAAGTTAAATTTTAGTTTGGCATATCATCCTCAAATGGATGGTTAGATAGAAAGAGTAAAATCAAGTTGTAGAAGACCTTCTCAGAATGTATTGTATAGATCAGTAGTATAAATAGGATGAGTGTCTTCCATTGGTAGAGATTACATACAACAATTCATACCATGCATCTTTGGGAATGGCACCATTCGAAGCTCTTTATAGGCATAAGCGTCAAACACCTATCAATTGGGATAAGGTGGAGGACAGAATAGTGATTGGTCCTAAAATGTTAAGAGAAATGGATGATCAGATGAAGTTGATAAAGGAGAAGTTCAAGCAAGCTTCAGATTGTCAAAAGAGTTATGCATATAGGAATAGAATGCCTAGACAGTTCTCAGTGGGTGACAAAGTCTTTTTGAGGGTCAAACCTCATAAGAGTTCAGTTTCATTTGGCAAAGTATCCAAACTTGCTCCTCATTTTGTAGGACCATTCAAAGTTTTGGAAGTGATTAATCATGTGGCTTATAGACTTGCTATACCACCTGCACTTGCTAGAATCCATAACCTTTTTCATGTGTCCTTACTTAAGCTTTATCATCCTGATGTGTCACATATTCTTTATTGGCGTGCTTTATAGGTTCAGGATCCAGGAGTTGTGCTGGTGGAACCCACTCGGGGGAAGCGCAACATTAAGTTGCGTAGAAGAGATGTCCTACAATATAAGGTCCAATGGGATCAGTATTTAGAGGACAGTGCCACATAGGAGGATGTGAAGGAGATTGATAGATCTTTTCCTCATTTGAGGATATAGCATAGATTTCTTATTCATGCATGGATTATGATACTTTGAGTTGATGTTATTTTTTTAAGATACTTTGATACTTTATTGGTGGTTGATTGATACCTTATTGTTTTGATGTGTAATAAGACATCAGGATGATGTCTCTTCCAAGTGGGGAAGGATGTCACGTCTCATTTTTATGCACTATATTAATAATCTAGAATAGAGAACAATTACTGTGATTGAATTTTACTTTAAATAATTTTATATGTGTGAGGGTAATTAGCATGGAATTAGACATGTAAAATTAGAAAATTGATTTCAATATTAAATATTATTGATGTGATTATAATGATTTGCTTCGGCTATGTTTTTGAGGCACTAACCTATTGATGTCGAGTTGAGTACGAATGAATGCAGGTACTCATCGAAGATGAGAACATGGTTGAGGTAGAGATGTTCTAGCCACTTGGCAAGAACTGATGGGATGGTTAACCTTGATGCAATCACACACTCATGTAGTTTCATATGCATTTCTTTGATTGGCTTATTTTTATGCATCAATGTGTGGTTAATAATCGTGATTGATGATTTGATGTTTAGAAAATTATTGTGATTTCAATTATTATGAAAATCCTTTTCGAATGCATGACTCGATTAAAAGAATTAAATGTCTTCTTGAAATTATATTTTAAATTGTGTATTATTAAATAGTGAATGTATATGGTAGTATTTTATATATATCAAATAATAATAGTAAAAATAATAAACGTTTTCTAGTTACATGATTATAGATGTTTGGAAGACAATATGTAAAATAGATTTAAATAATTATATTAAATTATAATAGATATATATTATTTTATTATTTTCACTTCTTGATTTATTTAAAGTGATTATGTTGTAATAAAAATAATTAAATTATATTAAAAATAGCATTATTATATTTAGGAAATGAATAAAAGAATTAAAATTAACTTACTGTCATTCATGCGACAGTAAGCTACTAAAATAGCTATTATTTTATTTTAAATAGAAATTAATGAGCTTTAAATGGTAAAAATCTCATGCAAACTGGAGTATGGACCAGTTATCAAAATCTTTAGTCTTTAAACCTAAAAAGGATCGCCAAGAATAAGGCAGTTTTCATATTATTAAAAGTAGGGTGTTCAACTGAGAGGAGAACCCACACTTGAGAACATAAAAATCCATGAATGTAGCAGAGGACATTTGCTTTGTAGTAGCAGAGAAAGAGGACATGGCTCTAGGTGGACAGTAACAGGAGATAGAAGGTAGCTACGACTGGGTTGGAAAGATCGACCTCCTGTCAGGCAAATCTATACGGGTATTTTCCTTTATATTTATGCAATACTAGATGCTGGTTTGGATGTTTAAACATAGTAAAGAAATCAGCTTGTGCATGTATGCTTTTCTAGCCTACGTTGATTGCCAATCAGCCTGCTAAAATCAAGTTTTTTGTAAACTCCTTCTGGCCGCTAATTGACATACTAGACCTACATGCCTTTTTTTGGTTTAATACTGCTCTCTCTCTTAGATTTACCTTTGTTGCAACCTTAAGGTGAAGACCTTTGCGATTGAATTCAGATTGACCTCCCTTTCAGCAACCTATTTTCCCAGCAAAGATGGCTTCCTTTACCAAACCTGAGCTGAATATGCCATAATCTTATGTTTTCATGAGGATCGACCTGATTTAAGTTGGTCACCTATGTTATTACTGCCTATGCATGACCCATTTTCTAGCCATTTCGTTTCCTTCCTGGCAGATCTTTGTCTCTTTATTTATGATAGGTGAAACTGCCTCTTTCTTGAAATTATTTATGATTGGAAACATAGTTATATTTCCCAGACGAAGTCATACTATTTTCTTGTTAGACAAATTATCTCAGCTATTACATTCCGTATGTTGTTTTGGAATCAGTTAATGTTATAAATCAACCTACTTTATTGAGGAAACAATGTGATCATAACCTCTTAAAAATAGATAAAATTATTATATTCTTGTAAACATATTCCTTTATTGATTTGTTGTTCAAAACATATTCGTAAACATTATCTTAGAATGACTAAAATCTGATTAAACTCTATTCTTTATTTATTTTCAATTCTGCCACAGCTCTTGTCACTGAAATGATAGGAAGTTTACAGAATGTTACATATAAACTTATTAAATAAACTGAGTAGTTCTTATCACAGAAATGACAGTAGGTTTGAATAAAACTAAGAATGACTTTTATACAGTGAATTATGACTAAAATATGGATTGGAAGTTATATAAATTTGATAAACGTTTGGATGCAATTGTATGAACAAAAGATGGATTATTCCTTGGAAAGTGTATTTCCCTGATTGATGTTTTGGGGAAGGGATTTTGATTGATTTATTGTTAAACTTGAATTCTTGATTCTTTATTATTTATTTATTTGCTTCTTGGGGAAAGAAGTAGTTTTTATCTAGGAATGTATTGGGTTGCTTTCTAGGCTAGGATGTTGAACATGGATTTTCAGAGATAGCTTTTCCTCTTTTCGGGAATTGAACCAGGTTACTATTTTAAAGGATTAGATCTAATTGAGATGACATTGAAATAGATGTTTATTTTGTCTAGAAAACTTATTTATATATATCTCTGCCACATCCTGTTGTGAGACAATCTACTTTTCATTATTTAGAATTGCACATTCAGACATCAGGGTTGCATTGGGTGTTCCCTCATGCGAGTTGTTTCTAGGTAGCTCAACATTTCATGCAGGGTTGGGTTTCCTTCGATTCATGAAGGGATCCAGGGAAGTGTAATTACTTCATGGTTGGGTGGAAAAGCACTTGGGCCATGTTCTCGTCTCTCAGCTCACAGGTGGTGGACCACTTGGTTTGTGCGACTGATGAGCGTATTGATTTATTGATTCTTATTGTACATGTTGATTGTACTTAAAATTGGATGTAATATGGCATGAATGCCCATGGATTTTGTATATTATTTATAGTGCTTTTACCTAGATTGAGCACATTATTTTGTAAGATTTAATGATATTTTGATTCAATTTTATGAGATTGTTCATTTTACTTATGATATTTTAATTGAGTAGATTAATTACACCACTTTTTTATCTTTTATATTGTAATTAAGTGGATTAATTACATCTTTTTACTTTGGATATTGTGATGTTGTATTTAAGTGGATTATTTACTTCATTTACTTTTGTGATGAAATTGTGGGCTTTACATATGGGTGTGGATTCAAAATTCTTTCAAAACAAGGATACAATGAAAATGGGTTAGGATGTAAAGAACATGGAATTAAGGAACCCATGGAACCTAACCCGCACTTGTCTAAAGTAGGTTTGGGTTTCCAACCTTCTCCTATGTTCTTGCCACCATGTTATCAACAAAAAGGTTTTCTCCCTACTCCCCCTATAACTTCCATGTTATCTCAACAAGAGTGTATGTTGTCGATTCTACTCAAAGACCACTTAATCACTCTTCCTCCTCTAAAGCATAAAAAGATTCAACATAATCATTCAACACATTATTGTGCATATCATCAAGCACCTGGCCATTCCACTAATGAATGCCAAGTCTTGAATAGAAAATTTCAACAACTTCAAACAAGGTTTAGCTCTAGCGCTTCTCACCATACTTGATAAAGTCCCTAGAGTACATTATCCTCCATCCATTTTTATAATCAAGTTTGAGGAGGAGGATTTGTTATAGGCTAACTCACGAGAGTGGTCCCTTCTTCTCATTTGTGTTATGTTTGTGTGTAATGTGATCCCAATATTATGATGTTTTATGCTTGTTTGTTCTCCCTTGACACCCTTGGTAGCACAAAGGTACAAGGAGTTAGAACTCATTGTGTCATTCTTCTATAATTATCTTCATTCTTCTATAAGTTGTGATATGCAATTTGGTTATCTTCTCCTTAGATGATTTAGCATCCTTTCATGATGATTTAATTTTTGTGTATGTGATCTTTCTTCCATCTATGTGGAACCTTGTAGAAATGTTCGCCATCATACCATGACTACACAAGTCATTGTGTATCATGCTTGTAAGCTTCACCTTGGTTTGCTCGTTCTTGTGGTGATGTAGCTTTTAGAAAACACATCATTTTGGGCATGTGCTTTTAGAAATCTCTTGTGCTTGTCTTATGTTTCTTTCTCACTCTACCTTAAAGATAATTGCTCCCTAAAAGGAGTTAGAAATCGCTTTAAGGTGGGGGCATGTATCATGCTATGAATCGCACTCTCTTCATTCTATCTAAATACTTGTCGATCATCTTGGTTACTAAATCTACTCTCTCTTGGAAAGAACTATGGAAATCTTAGAAACAAGATTTGGAGTCTATCTTGTTCTTCTAGGTGGAAACTTGGAAGCAAGATCTTGAGTTGAAGCTCCTTGTATGTTTGGGAGAAGGGTTGCACCACCAACTTGAGCTTGGTAGTAGGGTCGCTTCGCCTTCTTATTCTACAAGGCTTTGCGTAACTCCCCTTGCGAGAGGTAGCTTGGTGTCTTCCCTTGAGTGGAAACACTTTCCTTTTGAGATGAATTATGTGTATGATGTGTTTGTAATTCTACTCTTATGCTTCTTCTTATTTCTAACTAAACCCTTAGTACTTTTCTTTATTGCATCTTGGGGAATGATACATGATAACCGAGACATCACTTAGATCGAGGTCTCCTTTGTCATGTTGACTCAAGGTCTTTTGCATTATGTTCTTATATATTCTTATTATCTATGTGTATTCTATGTATACTTTGTGTATTCCATGTGTGTGCTCCGTGTATACTTTGTGCATTGCATGTAGGCATTGTGACTTCTCAAGTTTATGCCTTGTGTATTCCTTGTGTATGCCTCGTGGTATCTCGTGCCTTCTAAGTAATTCATGTATGTAAATGAATTATGTCATGTGTCTTATGTGTATGCCAATAATCATAGACTCCTAGAATCCTAAACTTGGTTGCTTGGCCACCCTTCATATTTAGTGTCATTCTATGTTTTATATTTTTGTTGGGTTTGAATTGTGTCTTCCCCATCCTTTAGTATGAGTTCAAACGTAAGTTTGTACCCTCACTAAAGTGGGGGCTAAATGTAATGTCGTAAAATGTGTACACTACTATTTTACACCTTGTTTAGCTCCTAGATGGGCCTCAAATGTTTACACTTAATTATTAGGATCTTTTTTAGTACCTTTTTAAGCATTAAGTGTGTAATACTTGATCCTGATGCATGAAACCTAGAAAAGAACTATAAGGCTAGGCTAAGAAGGCTTTAATTGCCCCTTTTTGGGAGTTAAGTGGCTAAAGTACCATAGTACCCAAGCGCCCTAGGTCCTCTTTTAGCTCTCCTTGAAATTTGTGCCTTGTTGGCTTGGGCCCACTAGGACATTCCTAATGTCGGCCTTATGTGGTTTAATTCTCTGAAATTCGATGGGAATGCATATAAAAGTAATTCATTCTATTCATTTATGTATCTCTCTAAGCTCTCTAATAGCTAAAACACTCTTGCTAACTTCTTATGTTCACTATAGCTCTCTCTTGTGGATTATTGTTGCGACACTAATGTCTTGCAGGTCTTGTGAAGATCTTTGAAGGGTACCTCAACTTCTTGAGTCAAGTTGAGATGTTGTCTACAAGAATACAAGGGTCTCCATCCTCATGGTGAAATCTTTCCTTCATGCTTTTCTTTAGCATTTCATTCTACTTCAGATTTGCTTATGTCCTCCTAGGGCATGCACTCTTTATCAATCATCTTTGCTATTGTGGAGGTGGAAACATCATTCATGGGGATTGACTGAGGCAATCTCCTAAATAACACCCAACATTTCCTTGCTTTCATGTGTGCAAGTTAGACAGATAGGTTTTAGAAGCTAAGCTTTGGGAAGAATGAAAAGCATGTTGTTATAGGCATGACAGAGAAAACAGTTTTTGAAAACCCTGATTTAGGACCAAGGTGCCCAAGCACCCTTGTCCTAGGCATTCTGACCTCTGAGAGAAGTTTCTAAGTTGTTCATTGGTCTCTGTTGTTCCTTTGGCTGCTGGGTTCCATGTACAGATAGTTTGTTTTACTCAGATGTTTGTTAACTACGGTTACTTGTCTTAATCCTAGCCTAATTGATTTAATTTGGTTAATTGCTCCTCTCTACAACAAAAGGGAAGAATCCTTGTAGTTTGTCTCTCCTTCTTGGGTAGAATACAAGCTTGATTTGTGCCCCAATGTTTTGTAGAAGAGGGTTTGACCTAGTTTGATCCATTGACCTAGTCTCTGTTTTCTACATTATAGTAATATGCCACCTCTCTTTGTGCCTACTTTTTCCTCATAGTTTCATTCACTAACTCCATGAATGCCTAGTGGCCCTACCCATGCAGAGGTCTCCTCACTATGTGTCTCCTAATGTAGCCTCTATGAATCTACCTTAGTCCTATCCTACTCTACTCTTAGCATTGTCACCTACCTCTACAAACCATCTACCTATGATTTTTTTGCATCTTTCTAGTCTACTACTATATCCATATCCCTCCACACTACATCTAGCTACAACCACAACTCATCTCTTGCTACTTGCATAGTTTCCCACTCTATAGATAACTATAACCTTATAGATTACATCTCGATGCATGCATAGTTTCCCATAGTACATAAAGTTGTAGCCTCAGCTCATCTCTCTTTTCTTACATAGCCACCCATTCTACATCCCTTTCTCTAGCATTTCTATTGTGGCATCTTATGCCATAATCTTTACTATCAAGCTCTCTATGCATAGCTCACCTACTCCTAATGTCCCTACACTTGATGTTTCTGCACTTACTGACTCTCTGATTAGGGTACGTGTTATCCTATTTTGCCCTCCTGGCTAAATAGTCTAAAGAATCCTTAAATTTTGGTGTTTTCCTTCTCTGGTATGTAGGTCAAATTGTTCAAATCCTCAAGCCTCCTAGGGTTTCCCTTGTTTCCCCTTAAACCCTAAGGTTTCATAGTCAGATCTTACTTTTGTTCTAATTCATAGTTGACTGCTTATTCTCAGAACCTGGTCACTTAAGTTATAACTTGAAGTCCTTTTATGTCATGAAGTGACCAGCCCCAAGTCCTAATGTTACCTTTTGTTGCCTGTCAGGTCATGTTCTTAATAAAACCCTAAGTCTTAAGTCTTTTAGGGCCCGCAATGCCACCTGCCAATAGTTTGCAAATCCGCACAGCATCTAAGGTGACGTCACATCCCTTCTATGCGGCTGTGAAAGGAGGACACCTATCAAGTATGTCGAGGCCTCAGTAAGATCATGCTAGGTGTCAAAGAAGGAAGGACTACATTAGGGCTGATGATCGGACGACAATGCATGACCGCAGGAGAATCTTGGCAGAGGGAAAGATCCTTTGTGCTATCGTGAGATCGTGACATGTGGCTAATTTTCAACAGAGAGGTAAGCCTGTAATGGGAAGCCATGTGGAGGGCTTAGCATGCTTTCACAGTGCCCATATGAAGATGGCCCATTTCCTTCCGCTCGGCTCCAGAATGATGACATGTGTAAAGTATATGAGGTGGGCCACGGTGTTGAATCGTTGACTCCATCAGACAGCAGCGAAGTGTCACAGATGAATCTTCTTGATGTCATAAATCTAGTGTGTGACCACAAGATGTTGCCAAGTGGTAGGTTCATGCTTTCTCTGCGGGATCTTCGCGGTGGGCCCTTATTTGACGAAAGCTATTAAAAGGAAGGATTCATCTGTTTAGATGGCACCAGGTGTCGAAGAAAGAAAGGAAACGGTGGGGACATTGTAAATCAATGGTGGTGCAGTGTCATGGTGGAATCTTGCCTGCTGGGTAGATTCTTTGTGCACCTACAAGATCTTGCCATGTATCCTAAAGCCCCAGTGCCAAAGTAAAAGGTAAGTGTATGCTGTAGAGCTCACGAGGTCATCGATCTTTGAACTGTTCCTTCATCCCATGGCTCTGATTTAAATTCAAATTTTTTAAAACTTCCTAGTGGTGCCAAAGCATTCAACCAAGTTGGTGGACTTGTTAGAGGCAAATTATTCAATGAATTCAAGCCAATCAGGATGAACAGATTCAGTGGGTGAGAAATTTAAAGTGTTGTAAAATCTTGCTCCTCATGTCAACTCAACATTCAATTTCTATGAACTCAGGCCGATGGGGGTAGATGAAGTGGTAAACCCTTCAATGCTAGGGTATAGATGCAGATGCAGGGTCTATTCGCAATGGAAAATCTAAGATTTTCTGCATCTCCTCATCAATGCACTTGTCGTTCTTTCGCGCATGAAACCTATTTGCAGGCTTGACAGGGGTATGGGCTCGGCACCCTAATTTGCAAGGGGTTTTCTAAGCAGAGTTAATGCAACATGGTTGAATGTCACTTCCATTGACTTCTCCTTTTCTCTCCATGGCTGCTATAGTAGGTGGAAAAAATGCTATATATACATGTCTAAAAGATGTATTCAAGGTTGGTTGTTCTTCTGGGCTACTATAGGATAGAGAATTTCTATAATCAGACCTCTGTAATGCAATTGCAAGAATAAATAGATGTGATGGACTATGCTCTTCTACTGAGCTTCTCATGTCTCTAGTCTTGTTCAACAATAATGTAATTGGTTATTCTGTGCCTATTTCTTGCATTATTCTCTCTCTTGTAATAGTTATTTGACCTCTATAATCAATATAAGCTATCATTTTGCCTCTCTCTTTTGATTTTAGCACTATGTCTACTCTTTGGATTTGTTTGAGTTATGTTTTATGGACAAAATGGTCCCTTTGATTCCTCTACTTATCTATCCTAGCCTCTATTGAAATCAATTTAGTCTGTGTGAGTCCTTGCAGTTGTGAGATTATTACTGTGTCGATTTAGTTGCAGCCAAACACATTAAATTTGGTGCATCACCTTTATTTCCATTCATGTTTCCTTTTAACCCTTTTCTCCTATAAGCATTAGCACTAGGTTTAGATAGTTTTCTCTAAGCATTAGGTTTAGAATGAGTAAACAACCTTCTCTGGAGGTTTGATCTCAACTTGCAAGGTCCCACACCTTGAGATCATTCCCATTATGTCATTAGAATGCTTGGACTCTCTCTCTAAGTTGGGTGTAATTCTATGTGACAATAGTTTCTGGCATGCTCGGTGGGACACTCTGCTTTGAGTAAGAGCTGGACTAAGGACTTGATGCCGTTCTTGGTTTATTTGCCGATGTGAAAGCATTCAAGCACTTGGCAACTTTACTAGTCAAATGTGCTAGTGCAGCCAGTCCAAACACTTAAAAATTTATCAAGGATCAGGATTTTGGTGGTTTTCCTGGTCTATTCAGCTTTTAGAAGCACCTCAATCACCTGGAAACTCTCTTCTGGGTATGTATCTAGTTTCTCTCTAGTTGTGGACCTATTTGCTCTAATTTAGACATCTTATAATTGTCTAGCTTTTCAATGCTTTAAAATGTCATATTTTTATGGGAATCATGGTTATTCCCCTTCCCCTGATCCAAATACAAGCTATTGGCCCCCATACCAGCAATATCAAGCCAAATGCCTGTGATTTCATGCCATACAACCCTGCCATTACACAATATCAGCATCCTCATGACGCTTACCTCCCACCCACCTCTTCTCAGTCTTCTTGTCAACCTAATAACTCCCATTATCAACCCCAAGAAGACTACCTCAAGCTTCTAGTGATTAATGCCATCAAAAGAGATATGGGGTACAATCTATAGCAAGAACCCTTTGATTTTATCATCAGAAGTCAGGATGATGTAATGGAGATAATCTGAGGGTTCAAACAGGAGTTGGATGAAATTTAGAGGATCAAGGAGTATAACAAACAACAAGAGGAGCTTGCTTATTAGGCTCATCTTCAACAACAGCAAAGGGACACAAAGGAAAAGGCTCACATAGAGCAAATCAAGATACATCTCACAACCTTATTTGAGGAACAGTTAAGGCAAATGCTTGCCGATGTAGATAGGCGTGAAACTTTGGCAGCCACCTCCATTCCCAATTTCAAATAGCCTCTCCCTCATGCACAAGTTCAGCCTGCTGCAGAAGCAACCTCCAAATTCAAAATCCCAAACTTCAGGTAGGATCCCCCCTCTAGGCTTCCAGAACCACCTTCCAATTTTAAAATTCCAAGTTTCAGAAGCCCACAACCTTCATAGAGGCCTGTTCCTACACCAAGTCAGCCTATTCCCCCTTAGAGGAATCTTCTTCAAGAGGCCCTTTCGGCCCATGCTTCATGTCAACCCTCTTGCCCTAGCCCTGAAGAAGTAGAAGACAGACTAGTTTTCTGGTGAGATGCTAGGTTTTATGAGCCACAAAAAGAAATAATTGAGGCTATTGTAAAGCAACCAGCCATTAGTGGAACTCCATGCATTAGTGAAACAAAAAGCTCAGGCTTACTGCTAGAAGGAATCAACCCATATCAGATGGAGTAGTAGTGTGTCGAGCATGAGGTCAATGATAATCCAAGTGCAGGGTTGAGTCCTCTGGACTTTGACTCTTTTGAGAAGTTTTCCCATGCTACACTAGTGTAGAAACAGTAATATATGACTAAAAAAACTACTAAAAACTACTTATAAATGACTAAACATGGTCACGTGACCATTAGTAGTTTATTGCCAGTCATTTATAACGTGACCAAATTGATGACTAAACCATTTTTAGTCATTTATTGGTTGTTTTGATTGATCGATTTGGTAGTATATTTAGTTGTTGATTTAGTCATTGATTGTTGTAATATGGTCACTTATTTAGCCATTTTTTTTTCACTAATATATTTGGTCGTTAATTTAGTCATTGATTGTTATTAACTGGTCACTTATTTAGTCATTTTTATTCACTGATTTCTATCCATTGGTAGTGTATTTAGTCATTAATTTTAATCAATTTGGTAGCATTTTTAGTCATTTTTATTCATTGATTTAATACTGGTCATATATTTAGTCATATTTATTCATTGTTCATTGATTTCTGTCAATTGGTAGTATATTTAGTCAATTTAATTATTAATTAACATCAATTAGTAGTATATTTAGTCATTTTGAAGCTTGCACAATGAAACCACATTGAGAAGGTAAAAACATCTTGTTTTATTGATAAAAAATGCTTACAAACAACATACAGATCTGAAAATAAGTTACAATGCTTTCTCTTTCCTAAAAAAACCTTCATGGTTACAATACATAGCTCAAAGAATGAGCAATAAATTGTTTTTTTGAGTATCATTAACCATAGAAGCACAAAGACAATCATAGATGTCTTCTTCACAAATCCATGATTGTCCCATGAAGCTCACTGTCCTAGTTCAAGATCACATTGTCATCTCTATAGAGATTCTATCTCGTGCACCCAACTTGCTCTAGTTCATAAGCTGCCACTGTGAATTGATACCAGTAGCAATAAATTGTCCTTATCTCTGATGATTATGCCTCTGATGACTGTCATCTTTGGTAGGATGCCTTAATTGTCATGGATTGTTATTCAACATTGCCTTATGACTAGGCTATGCATTGTCCTAATCAAACTTGTAGCTTCTTGAAATGCATTGTCCAATCACTTGTCAACCTATTGTCATGCATTTTCCCTTTATAAAATAACAATGCCTCATGATTGCCACTACCTAGCTCATTATTCTAGCATGAGTTCGCTTGTACTCTGCCTCCCATCAATAGGGTGCTGCCTTTTCCACCATGAATGAAGATGTGCCTCAATACAACCAACAAAATTACTATTAGTCTCAATTTAGAAAGAATAAAAGTGCATTGTATATTGCAAGTTTACAAAAGTAAGTCCAAACACAATAGAAAGATAAATCAATTAAAAAACAATGTACTTTAGCATTCATGTTCTAAGAATTTTCATAGCTTGTGCTAGGAGTGTGAAATTAAATGAACAGAATGGAAGATGTCTTAAGACTAGTTACAGGTTCTTTCTGGGGTAGTCATTGTACTCCCATTGTTAGTAAAGTGCATTTTTGTACGGCTCTCCCAAACCAATATTCAAGAAATCTCTTTAGTAGCTTAATTCTCAAGGAATTACAATTTCTTGAATGATATACAAAATGGATAAATCATAGGTTAGGAAGTGTGTCATAACAGTAATGCACTCAGACATGTTGAGTTACTCCCTTACCGTTCCCTTTTCCAATTCTTCTCAATTGAGCAACATATTCAAAAACTTTTTTAATATCCTCCACCTATAAAGCAAACAGACAAACAAATACCATTAAATATATTATAAAACAAGAAACACAACCATTGGTAGAAACCACCTTTAAATTATACATCCAATTCATGATAGATTAGATTACCTGTTTCGCAAGGAAGTTACCCTCTATGAAATCTGTCATTTGTGCATCATTACACTATTCAACAACCTGCAATCCAAACCATCCAATTCAATGTAGAAATAGAAGATAAATAACAAATTTAAAAATCAAGATAAAAATTAAATAACACCAAGAAACCAACACTCTTGGACAGAATGCATCAATTATTGTTGGATATGCACAAAATGGATTTGTTGGAAAGGCTTTACAAACTTTCAAGCAAATGCAATTAGCAGGTGTAAAGCCAAATTCCACAACCTTTGCCAGCATCCTTCCTGCTTGTGCCAAAATGGGAGCATTGGAACAAGGTATGGACATCCATCAAAAAGTAATGGATAGAGGAATTTTGTCAGATGTTTTAGTTTCAACTACCCTGGTAGACATGTATGTAAAATGTGAAAGCATTGACAAGTCATGTGAACTATTTGGCAGAATGTCTCAAAGAGATGTCATCTCATGGAATGCAATGGTTGCGGGATATGTACAAAATGGATATGTTGAAAAGGCTTTAGAAACTTTCAAGAAAATGCAATTGGCAGGTGTAAAGCCAGATTGCACAACCTTTGCTAGCATCCTCCCTGCCTGTTCCAAAATGGAAGCTTTGGAATAGGGAATGGACATCCATCAAAGCATAATGGACAAGGGATTTTTGTCAAATACTATAGATAATGGACGGGGGATTTTTGTTAGATAATGGATGGGGGATTTTTGTCAGATATCAAAACATAAGGCATGGATTTAGGAGAATTGCCCTCCATTGACAACAAATTACAGCATATAGAAGATACATGTACTCCCATGAAACAGTCACATTGCTTCATCATATGGACTAAGAAGGTTCCTAACCCAATGCGCTCACATTTGCAAGCGTACTACTAGTCTGAGCCAAAATGAAATGTTATGCGGGATGGTGGGATGTATGCAAAATGTGGAACCATGGACAACTCAGTGGACAACCATTGGAAATTGATATCGGGGGAGGCCTCCACCACAACACCACACGGCTTGTTGTTGGGCCTTGTGATGATGTAGGTGATTCCCACATCACCGCAAGGCCCAGCAACAAGCCTTGCGGTGTTGCGGTGGAGGCCTCCCCCGATCATTCAAAAGAGAATTTGTGCATTTAGATGTTTATGAAAAGGAATAATTATACATTCCAAAACCTTTCCCTAAAAGAGAAAGTACCCTCAATGGTCCAAATTCAATGTATCTGTTCTTTAATTTTTGTGGGATGTACATTTTCTATGTACAAAAAAATGGTCCAAGATCAATGCATCTAATCTTCTGGAATTTGTATCCTTCCTCTTATTTAGATGCATACTACAAAGAAAATTGATCATGTATGTTCTAATCCATTTGAGTTCCTCCAGATGCTTCAAGAGAAATGGGATATCATTTATCCCATAAAATATAAGTTTTTGTATCCCCTTCTTCAGTGAAGGTTGAGAGCTCTCAGAGTAGCTCAAATATAAATCAAATTTTGCCTATTTATCAGATGTAACTTTTTAGTCTTTAGTATGCTTAGAAACAATTATATGTGCTTTTATTATTAGAAGTGATTTGGATATAAAACAAGCTCGGTGTGGGGAAGCTAGTTCTTGTGTTTATATTCCAAATTACATTGGAATGATTTGTATTGATTAGCTAAATGTGGTATGAGAATTACATTGTTCCCTTGATATAGATTACTCTTTTCATTGCCTTTCATTTGTTAGCAGTCTAAATATTGTTATATGGTTTTCAAATGTTGTATAAAATTAAAATCCAGCTAGCTGTGAATTTTAAATTTAGGCATTCCTACTAATTTGTAGAGTGAAACAAAACTGCTTCTAGATTTGGAAATTTCATTTTGCTAAAAACCAGATCTGGGCTATTTTTAATTTTTTTAGTTGGAATGGGATTTTAATATTCTATGAAATCTTATATATGTTGACTGAGACACTTTAAAAAATAAAAATAAAAACTCTAAGAGTTTGGTTGGATCACACTATTGTGATTTATTATAGGATGAGGAAATTAGAGATGGGTGTCTTGCAGACATAGTTTGATTAAAAAAACTGTTGATGCTCTTGGTGAAGTCTAAGATCATGGAATGTAAGTTTCCAAACTAAGCTCACATTTTTTCTAAATATCTCATTTTCATGGACTATGAAAACCTCATATATTAAAAATTTCTTTTGGTATAGTTCCATTCAAATTGTTGTAAGAAAGTTCTAGCCTTCCCAGCTCTGTAAGGTTACCAATGGATGGTGAAATGGTTCCAAACAAGCTAATGTTGGACAAACATGGAATATTCAGGCCTTTCAAACTATATATCTCTTCAGGTACGATGTTGGGATCTAGAGGATTGTCATTCAAATCTAAAGAATTCAAATTAGACAACTTTGTGATAGAAAGAGGAAATTTACCAGAAAAATTATTCTTTGACAAGTCTAGAACCTGCAGCGAGCTTAGTACAGAGAAATCAGGTAAAGACCCTGTTAATGAATTGGTTGTGAGATTCAATATTTCCAACTGACTGCAGTTCTTCCAAAACACATCTGCAATGCTTCCATAGAGAGAATTTTCACCTAGATGAATAGCTTTCAAGGCAGTGAGACCACAGATGGAAGAAGGTATAGGACCTATTAGCCCTGTATTGTCCAAATTGATAGTTGTAACCGAACTTGTGTTGTTGCAGGTGATTTCATTCCACTGGCAAGGAGAAGTAGAAGAAATGTCCCAATTGTACAGAGCATTTGTTGGATCTTGGACCCTCCTCTTCATGTCTTGCAATATTCTAACTTGCTCGTCTTCTGCATAACAAGAAACCCAAAATGCAATTATCAAGAAGACAATACAGAAAGTCAAAGACATACAAAAGGACTCTAGGTAAGAAGAAGAAGAAGAAGAAGAAGAATTTGTAAGAGCAGATGAGTGGTGTCATCTGTTAAAAATGTAGTTGCATTCAAAGCTACAATCAACCTAACACCTATTGTAATACAACTCTTTTAGAAAATGCTAAGCAATGATATTAGTTTGTAGGATGATGACATTTCAAACCTGGGTTGAAGGAAGGATTGTAACCTTATGTTGCCATCCACAAAGAGATCAAAGGGTAGTGAGTATTTTGTTGAAGAGTGGTAATGAAATGGTAGTGAGGATCAACCTTTAGGGTTTCAAGACTAACCAAGGCCTAGACAGTGCCTCAAGTGTGGAAATTTGACAGTAGTAGTGATAAACAAAGTGATGGTCATAGCAATTAAGATTGTAGTCATACTCAATTTTAGGATAGTTGGAACACTGTCATGGTTGACTATGCATAAGAGGCCAATGTATGCATCATAGGTTGGTGACAATCCCACATCACAATGACTATGCAGGAAGATACAAATGATAGTTGCAAGGTATATGGAGGCAAAATTTTTGACCCTTGAGGAAAGTCGTGAGCATCATATCAAGCATATACACTATGAAAGATAGTCATGATGGGGTGCTACATTATTGCAGTTAGGCAAAGAAATGGCAAGCTTCTAGCAATGTAAACCTTGTGTTTGAACCATGACATTATATGCAAGGTGTGTTGAAAGTATGTGCCTAATCAGTGTTGTCATTGATGTCAACATATCCTTGTTGTCATTGGTGTCAACTGTATCTTATTCTATTACTTGTTTAGAAGACTTGTATGTTGAGGATATTGAGAAAATTAGCCTCTCCGGAAGGAACAAGTGAGTTATAGAGAAGTGCAGTACAGACAGTGAGTTATATACTAAAGAACAGTTAGGTAAACTATTCTGCATTTACTTCTTCTTGAAGATCGTGGTCTATGGATTGGAAACAAGTTAGAGGTATGACTAAGGATGCTACATTCCAGGTTTGAGCCCTCCGCATGAAGATCTGAGTGAGTTGTGTTCACCAGAGTAAAACCTACTTTTTCTATAAGTTCAGTTGGGACAGGAAGAAAGTATTATGCTCCACATTCCTCCATAATAAAGTATTTTTCTCTACGGTTCTAGAAGGAAGTCTGGGATGACGATAAGTGCCTTCAGTTGCAATGATTCATGGTTTAGTGGTCTGCAAGCTATCTTTCTTTTATGTCAGTTGAAGACAATGAAGTTCATGTGTTCTAGTGAGAAGATTCCTATGGATAAAGTGGTTAAGGTTCGTGTGGTTACTCCTGATGATTATAACATGCTTGTGGATGTCTCCTAACCATGTTCCTATCTAGACTTTGGTCTACGTTAAGAAATTAAGATTGTGTTTGAATATTGTTCCCAGATAATGTAGCGTGTAACCATTCTTGGCCGACCTAGTTAATCCTAGTGATTGCAGAAATCTCAAGAAGATTGTGGAAGTGTGTTGTGGTGTGGAAGATTATGTTTGAGTCCCAGCTAAGGCATGGTGTGATCCGCATTTCATTTCCTTTGCACAATGTTGTAATAGGTTAGGACCTATTTTGTAAATGTTTGTAATACAGACCTTGGAGATTGTTCCAATGGTTGATGATTGTGATGCCGACCTTGATGATCATTCCAAGGTTGATGCAGTATATAAATACTTGTAGTTGAGTCATGGAAAAAGCATCCTTGAGTGAAAATGGAAAGATAATAAGAAAAGTCCAAAAGGCATAGCAGAGAAGAGGTAGAGGAAAGAAGAGGAAGAGCAGAGAAGAGGAAGAGAAGAGTAGAGGAATTATTGTACTTCAGAAAGGTGTTGATCATGGCAGTAAGCCATCAGTAGGGTTTAACAACCCTTATTGTAATCTTGCTAGGTTTAGGGTTGAGGTAGTGAGTGTGCTAGACCTAGTTGTTCTTCATGGCAGTAAGCTAGTATGTTTAGGCCTGTGGAGTGACCAATCCTGAACATCATTTTTGTAAAGATTGTAATATATATTTGAGAGCTAATCCTCTTCGTGGTTTTTCCCTCTTTGGGTTTTTCACGTAAAATCTTGGTGTTATGTGTCATGCTTTTGTGGATGTTGTTTAGTTGTATATTTTGCTTCTATTAGATTATCCTTTTAAAATACTTAAAAGTAAAAGTACAAGAAAAGATTTATAGAACACTGATTCACCCCCCTCTTAGTGTTCCTAACAATCAACAATTGGTATCAGAGCGAGGTTCCTTGGAAAAAGTTTAACAGCTTAAGGAAGATTTGGGATAGTGTGATCATGGTAGCAAGAAGGTATGGAAATTATGAGAGATACAATCAACTAGAAGCAGATCTTATAGATCTTGAAAATTCTGAAGCAGAGGTTAGAGATCTGAAGGAAAATCTGAAACAAGCTGATGAATGCATCTTAAAGCCGAAAGAGCAAGTCAAGAAATTCAAAGATAAATATAAAGAAGTCAATGACCAATTATTATCAGAAAATGAAGCCCTAAATGATTTGGAAGTAGAAGTTACAGAAAGAACAAGAGCAGAAGATGATCTAAATTTGATTGTGAAGAATAGATTAGAAGTTTGTGCTAAACTTGAAAAAGAAATTATAAGTGTAAAAACAAATCTAGAAAAGGCTAGAAGTTTTGAAGAAAAATTAAAGATAGGTACTGCAAAGCTTGATGAAGTGATTGCTAGCTAGAGGAATGCTGATGACAAACATGGCTTAGGATTTGAGAAAGGAGAAATCTTAAACTCTGGTCAAATGAGGATAGAGTCAAGAGAAAACAAAGGATACTAGTTCAAAAATCAAAGAAGACCTAGAAGACCTCCAGTCAGGCAACCAAATGCTCAAAGGTACCTATCTTTCAATAGTTACTGTAACTCATGCAATAAGTTTAGTCATAAGGATACTTAGTATAGGAGTAGAATAAATCAAAAGATTCCATCATTTTCTGGTCAGTGTTTCAATTGCAAGAAAATTGGTCATAGAGCAAATGAATGTATAAACCAGATCAGGAAAAGTTTCAACAATGGGAGGAATGAACAATCATTCAAAGGTAAATGCTTCACTTGCAATAGAATTGGTCATAGAGTTGTTGTATGTAGATGTAAAGTGAGTCAGAATTCTATTAGGTGCAATGCATGCTATAAAATAGGACACAGATCAAATGAATGCAAAAGTTTGATAAGAACCAATTTTCAAAATATCAGGAACAGTCAATCATCCAATAGAAAGTGTTTTGCATGCAATAGATTTAGACACATGGCTAATCAATGCAATATGAATCAACGTCAAAATAATGTGGTATATTTCAATTGCAACAAATCTAGACATATTGCAAGGTTTTGCAGAAGCAGGAATGTGAAGAGAAATCACTATTCTAGAGAAAGGAAAATAGAGCAGAGAAATGATAAGGGAAAAGAGAAAGTTGTTCCAGTTGAAACCAAGAAAGAAATGGACAAGGTATGGATCAAGAAAAAAGTAATTGAATCCAGGGATCAATCCGCACTAGTATCCGGTGTAGGTACTCCCTCTGGGAAGTAAATTGAGAACTCTAGCATAGGGGGAGCAGTGTTAAAAATCCAAAACCCCAGCTAGAAAGTGGGTGCCAAAATCTGGCACAAAGGTATATGATGAAATCTTATATGACACATACCTTGAAGGAAGAACCAGAAGAAAAAGAGTTAATGTGACATATTGCAGAGCAATCCTAATCCACCATATTCTATAGTGAGGGGTTTTTCAATAGCCTTTTGGAATGAGCATTTAATGGTGACTAAGTCAATTACACGGAGGGTAAAAAGGAACTTGTTTTCACTTTGCATTCAGCACAATAGTGTATCAATTTTCTCTGCAAACTACAAGATTCTTTAACTTGCGCCATGGAAATTCTTCTTTTTTTTAAGGATAAATGATTCTATTTTGCCATTCTCAAATATAGAAGCCCTTGGAAGGTTGTATTTGTAGTAGTTCTAAATCAAGGACTATGGCAGATTTTGAGAATTCGCTGCTCGAGGCAGCTGGTCAAACTAACGCCCATGATGGAAAGCATAAGGAATCGAGCTCCAACAAAGAGGAAGAAATCTAATTCTTTTTCAGATGATGGCAGCAATTCCAATTCTAATAATGGGGATGATTCTGATGATAGAAAAGACATCTGAGACAAGAACAAGTTTCAAAAGCAAGGACCAATTGGTTGGAGGACTACTTGAGCTAGTACATATAGATTTGTGTGGACCTACCAGAGTAAGAAGTTTGCAAGGAGACAGGTATTTCATGTTGATCATTAATGATTATTCTAGAATCACTTGGGTCACCTTTTTGAAAGAGAAAGATAAAGCTCTAGATAACTTCAAGGCATTTAATGCAATGGTTGAAAATAAGATAGATTTGAAAATCAAATGCTTGAGGTCTGATAGAGGAGGAGAATTCACATCAAATGAGTTCAATTTCTTTTATGAAGAACATGGAATAAAGAGACAACTATCTGTGCCCATAACTCCACAACAAAATGGGAAAGGAAAAATAGAATAGTTCAAGAAGCTGCTAGAACCATGATGAAGGAAGCTCATCTTCTGAAAGCATATTGGAGAGAGGCAATTCACACCACTGTATATATCCTAAATAGAGTTCAAGTAAAGGTAACAGTTCAAAGACTCCTTATGAATTGTGGCATGGTAGAGTTCCTACTATGAAATATTTCAAAGTTTTTGGTAACAAATGTTATATCAAAAGAGAAGAAGATTTAGGCAAGTTTGATGCAAGATGTGATGAAGGAATCTTCCTTGGTTATTCCACCAAGAGCAAGGCCTACCGGTGCTATAATAAGAGGCTGAATAAGATCATTGAAAGTGCAAATGTTAAAGTTGATGAATGTAAGGAAAGGTTTTTAGAATCAAATGAATATGAGTCAGATGATCTAGATGTTTCAGAAGTGGTACAGCATGAAGACAGCCCAGATGAAGAAGAACAAGCTCTGGTAAGTGCTACCAAAACTCCAAGATATGTAAGAATCATTCATTCTGAAGATCAAATCATAGGAGATAAGAGCAAAGGGATCTTAACCAGAAGAAAAGATGTAGAGGAACAAGTAAATTTCTGTCTAATTTCCAAGATTGAACCTAAAACTGTGGATGAGGCTTGCAAAGATGAGAATTGGATAAAGGCTATGGAAGAGGAATTGATGCAGATAGAGAAGAATCAAACTTGGGATCTTGTTCCCATACTAGCAGACAAGAATGTAATTGGTACAGAGTGGGTCTTCAGAAACAAGATGAAGTGGTAAGAAACAAAGCAAGGTTGGTATGCAAAAGATATGCTCAAGTTGAAGGAATAGACTTTGAAGAAACTTTTGCTCCAGTGGCAAGGATTGAAGCAATAAGGATGTTTTTGGCTTTTACACCATACAAAGATTTCAGGGTTTATCAAATGGATGTGAAGTCTACTTTCTTAAATGGAGAGTTGGAAGAGGAAGTCTATATAGAACAACTGGAAGGATTTCAGTCATCAGATCAGGGTGACATGGTATGCAGATTGAAGAAAGATTTGTATAGATTAAAACAAGCTCCCAGAGCATGGTATGCATGGTTGGATAGGTACCTGATATAGATAGAGTTTAGTAAAGGTACTACAAATAGAAATCTCTACTTCAAGATCAATGATGAACAAACCCTGATTGTTACAATTTTTGTTGATGATATTATTTTTGGAGGTAATGAAGGTATGTGCTCAATTTTTGCTAGAGAAATGCAAAGTGAATTTGAAATGTCTATGTTTGGAGAGATGAACTTCTTTTTAGGTCTGCAAATAAGTCAATTAGATAAAGGTATCTTCATTTCTTAGTCTAAGTATGTGAAAGAGTTGTTAAAGAAATTTGGGATGGAAGACTCTAAACCATTATGCACACCTATGATAACTAGTTGTAAGTTGAGCAAAGATGATAACTCACCCATGGAAGACTAGAAAAAGTATAGATCTATGAATGGAGGATTACTTTATCTGACTCAAACCAGACCTGACATAATGCATGTAGTATGTCTTGTGGCAAGATTTCAAGTAGAACCCAAGGAATCACATGTGATGGCAGTCAAGAGAATTCTGAGATATTTAAAAGGTACAATAGATTATGGTTTGTGGTACGCTAAAGACTGTGACTTTACTCTTACTGCATATACTGATGTAGATTGGGCCAGAGATGTGGTTGATAGAAAAAGTACAAGTGGAGGTACATTCTTCTTGGGAAAAATATTAGTATCTTGGTTGAAATAGGATTCAATATCCCTGTCTATTGCAAAAGCAGAATACATTGCTGCAGCATGTAGTGGCACTCAAGTGTTATGGATGAAGCAGACTTTGAAGGACATCAAAATTGTGTATGGAGATCTCATTGCAATCTTTTATGATAACACAAGTGCCATAAACATATCAAAGAATCTAGTGATGCATTCAAGAACAAAGCACATATCCATCAGGTATCATTTTTTGAGAGAAAAGGTGACAAAGAATGAAGTCAAGTTGGAGTATGTTTCTACCAAGGATTAGATTGTAGACATTTTTACCAAGCCTCTGCCTAAGGATACTTTTGAGTATCTTAAATAAAAGTTATGGGTTATCACCCCTCCTCTAAAGTAAGATGCACAATAGTGCATTAGTCCAGAGGTGCTCAGAGGTCCAGATTGATGCTTTTTATGGCTACTTCTCAAGGGGTAGTCAGAGAGTTCAGAAGAGAGATTAGATCAGAACAGATGAGTGCAAGTATGTGCCCTTTGCCATTGATGTCAAAGGGGGAGAGAAGTCGTGTGAAAAACTTAGAGTGCAGATGTGTAAGAGAAAGGAGGAGAATTTTGGAGAAAGAAAGAGTGTAGGTGTGTAAAGAGAAAGGGGGAGAATCTTGTCTTAATGGTTGTTGCAGTTTTTTACATCATATGTTTCCATCAATGACAAAGGGGGATATTGTTGCAAGTATGTGCCCAATTGGTGTTGTCATTGATGTCAACATATCCTTGTTGTCATTGGTGTCAACTGTATCTTATTCTATTGCTTGTTTAGAAGACTTGTATGTTGAGGATACTGAGAAAATTAGCCTCTCTAGAAGGAACAAGTGAGTTACAGAGAAGTGTAGTACAGATAGTGAGTTGTATGCTGAAGAACAGTCCGGTAAACTACTCCGCATTTACTTTTGCTTGAAGATCATGGTCTATGGATTGGAAGCAAGTTAGAGGTATGACTAAGGATGCTACATTCTAGGTTTGAGCCCTCCACATTAAGATCTAAGTGAGTTGTGTTCACCAGAGTAAAACCTATTTTTTCTGTAAGTTTAGTTGGGACATGAAGAAAGTATTCTGCTCTGTATTCCTCCGCAATAAAGTATTTTTCTTTGTGGTTCTAGAAGGAAGTCTAGGATGATGATAAGTGCCTTCAGTTGCAATGGTTCATGGTTTGGTGGTCTGCAAGCTATCTTTCTTTTATGACAGTTGAAGACAGTGAAGTTCATGTGTCCTGGTGAGAAGATTCCTATGGATAAAGTGGTTAAGGTTCATGTGGTTGCTCTTGATGATTATAACATGCTTGTGGATGTCTCCTAATCATGTTCCTATTTGGACTTTGGTCCGCGTTAAGAAATTGAGATTGTGTTTGAAGATTGTTCCCAGATAATGTAGCGTATAACCAGTCTTGGCCGACCTAGTTAATCCCAGTGATTGCGAAAATCTCTGGAAGATTGTGGAAGTGTGTTGTGGTGTGGAAGATCATGTTTGAGTCCCAACTAAGGCATGGTGTGGTCCACATTTCATTTCCTTTGCACAATTTTGTAATAGGTCAGGACCTATTTTGTAAATGTTTGTAATACCGACCTTGGAGATTGTTCCAATGGTTGATGATTGTGATGCCGACCTTGATGATCATTCCAAGGTTGATGTAGTGTATAAATACTTGTAGTTGAGTCATGGAAAAAGCATCCTTGAGAGAAAATGGAAAGATAATAAGAAAGGTCCAAAAGGCAGAGCAGAGAAGAGGAATTATTGTACTTCAGAAAGGTGTTGATCATGGCAGTGAATCTAGCAGTAAGTCGTCAGTAGGGTTTAACATCCCTCAGGGTTTAACAGCCCTTATTGTAATCTTGCTAGGTTTAGGGTTGAGGCAGTGAGCCTGCTAGACCTAGTTGTTCTTCATGGCAGTAAGCCAATATGTTTAGGCCCGTGGAGTGACCAAGCCTGAACATCATTTTTGTAAAGATTGCACTATATATTTGAGAGCTAATCCTCTCTATGGTTTTTCCCTCTTTGGGTTTTCCACGTAAAATCTTGGTGTTATGTGTCATGCTTTTGTGGATGCCTCAATTGTATATTTTGCTTCTATTGGATTATTCTTTTGAAATGCTTAAAAGTAAAAGTACAAGAAAAGATTTATAGAACACTGATTCACCCCCCCTCTCGGTGTTCCTGACAATCAACAAGGAGACTGTGAAATGAAAGTGCAGGATCAGGGTTAGAGGTAGCTCATGCATAAGTCTTCAATCAAAGCATTCTTCACTGACACCCAAAAGACCCTTGGAATGCTTTAGGAAAAAGTGAGTTACCACCTTGTTTTGAAGTCATCATGGGATCATAGGTGGCAGTTTAAGAGTTTTTATAAGAATATCTATGAGTGGAGGTTTCAAGGCACTATTCACATTTTATGATGGGTATCCAAACCTTGAGCACTAAGTGACAGTGTATAATATAATGTTGACTATGAAGTGTAGGGACAACAAATAGACCTAAACAAGGATCTTTATATCAAATATGGCATATGACAAGGCATTGAGGGTAATGACAGAGGTGTCAATGCATGAAGATGAGTGATGAAATAGTCTTAGGTATTGAAGGTAGTGGTGAATGCAGTAGTGTTTTGTTAGGGACTGTCCATTCAAGATAACATTGACTTGAATAACTAAAGGTTGTGGATGTGGGCAACTCTAATCATGTCCCTTGATGAGAGCTCTTGTTCTAATACAGTAGCCAAATCAGGAATGAAGTATCCATATCCATGATGTATGACAGTCTTTTTGTTTGCTAAGTCATCAAAACAATATATGGACCGTGTAAGTGTAGTGGCATAAGCAACCTGTGTAGGGGTCCATATAACTCTGTTTCACTTTCTTTTCAGTCCTTAGCAATGGATATGACAATGTAGCCTCCAAAGTGACAAAGGGAGATGGTGGTGTTTAGTGTTGCAAATGGATGTATTAAAACCCAAGTGAAATTAACTAAGGAATTCTAAACATGTCTAATGAAGTTGTGGGTTATAAATCAAGGTAGTGCATCCTTCATACTTGGTCGAAATGCAGCATATAGTTGATGGTTGTCTCAATGATTATAGTCTCAGTAACCCAATAGTGATGTGTTTTTAAGGTGGCAACAACCTTGTTCAGTTTCCATTGTGGGTGTTTTGATGGCAGTGCCTTTAAGGCTCATGAAGCAAGGTCTATGGCATTGTTTGGAAAATAGTGACAAGTGAGGACAATAGTCATGTAGAAGCATCATACATATCCTTTGAAGGTTGTATGAGAAATAAGAGCACAGTCAAGTGGCTAATTCATGCAACATAGCAACCATCAAGCTATAAAATAAAACACTTCTACTGGAGGCAACAAAATAAAAGTACTCATAATTGAAATAAACTTTTACATATCATGATTAGGAGATATTGACTGTGCTTACTACAGCATCAAAAAGCAATAGAAATAAAAGATTTAGAAAAAAAAATCCAACAGTAAACAAATTATGTAAAGCAATACAAGACAAATGGGCATAAAACTGTCCAGCAAGCAAGGATAGGAGGATAAATTACACATTCCAGTGCATTCAATGTTAAGGTTCACAAAAGTTTGAATAGTCCAAATCACTAGATGTGAAGATCCGTAGGTAATTTGTACATTCTAGTGCATTAGATGTGAATGAGCATGTGCAAATCAATGTGATTTCATATAATTTCTCATATACCCAAAACCCTAAAATGTAGTCACATATTACTAAAAATGCAATAAATCTGATTTGCATGCTCCTTGGCACCTTGCGAAGTAATTTTTCCCTACATTCAGTGAGGCCCAAGGGTAAAGTAATCATTTTCACAAGTTTTGTTCAATGTTCTTGAATCTTAACATGTCAAATTTGGAGTTAAAACCATCAAACCGCACGTCAAAAATTCTTGCCAGATTTCTCAAATGCGGTATTCGCAAAACACTAAAACAATAAGTAGAGGTTTTGAATACTTACCAAAAAATGCCATAAGCACCATGGCCGATGGGTTGTATGGGCGGGACATACTTAGTAGAAATATCAAAAAGGTTGCAAAAGATATTATACATTACATAGCGCCCACCATGGGTTAAAATTACCTGTATCTGATCGTCCGCTACTGCAGCACCCACTTCCATGGCGCTCTCTTCTTACGCATCAACTGTTCCAAAACCTAGTCTTACCTAAGATTCTACACACACAAAACCCCCTTTCTTCTCCAACCTCTGTAGCAACCGTTAACTCAGTCCAACAAATAGAAATCTAGCTTCGATCTGATTGTAAACAAAGTGATATATTTTCCATTCCAAACAAAGGTATTCACAAGGTGGGATTGCAAGACGATAAAAGAAAATCTCAAACTCCGCCTGGCTTTATTTTCTCAGTTTATCTTTACCTGAATAGGAACAAAAATGTCAATGGCTTGTGTTTCCTGCTATTAACACTGTCAATCCACTCCCACCAATAATTTCCCAAATTGAAATATTTTTTTAGTTACCCACTTTAATATAATATTGTCTTTTGTGTGACTAATTATTTAGTCATTTTTATTTGTATGACTAATTATTTTTATTTGTGTGACTAATTAGTCATTTATAACTGTGTTGCAAAAAATTAGTAGAATTTAGTCATTTTTAGTTGTCGTGACTAAAAGTTTTAGTCACGTAGTCATTTATTTGCCAAATTCTACTAGTGCTGTGACCAAGAGGAATGAAACCCAAATGCAGAGGAAGCATGATGAAGAGTTCCAGTTGTAGAGGTAGCCTAAGCAAAATCTAGTGAAGTTACAGCCCAATGATGCAGGCATGGTGGTGGAAATCGCCCCAATTACTCCTAAGGAGGTGGGAGATGCCACTATATTTCATGAATTGCCTGGCTACATTGAAAATTATGAAGGCAGTGCAATGCAGACAGATGCCAGCAATTCCAAAGCAGTCTAGGGATATTGAAACCGATGATAGGTTGTTGGAATGTGAAGCCAAACATGATAATGAGGCTCTACCTCATGAAAAGGAGCATGTAAGTGGCCTTGTTCTGGAAAATGCAGAAATTAAGGAGGCTAGGGTGCATCTTCTCATTCCTATGTGCTTTGAAGAGCTGGAAGACCTCTTTCAAGATGAGATAGATCTTTTTTGCTTAAGAAGTGACATTGAGCTAGCATTCCTTGAGGAGGAACATCATGAGCATCTTGTTCATAGGGTGGAGGCAGCCATATTTCCAGTTGAGCCATAGGAGCCAAAGCATTTAGACCACTAGCAAGAGAAGAAAGAATCAAAGTAGAGGCATGAGATCAACTCTATTGATTTGCCTGTTACTTCAATGGGATGCCCTATAGAGCATCTAGCCCAGCTGGGGCCACATCAAAAAGAGTCACCACTTCTCATGCTTACCTCTAAGCATGAAGTTGAGCATCAAAATTAGTGGGATCAACTAATTTATTCACCTCTTGTTAGCATCATCAACAATCAGTTCAGGTGGATAGGTGAGTTTATCCCCATTCTTGGGGAAGTGCTCTATCAAATTGTCATAGGTCAACTCCTTCCCCATCTCTTGCTAATTGCCCACAAGCATGGAAAACATGCTAAGTTGTTAAGGAAGGGTAGCTAAATTTAGGAACCAGTTAATGGCTTTATTTAAGGTCAGCCCTAACTAGTTAGTTGAGGTGTAGGTTAGTTTTGTTTATGTTTTAGGTGTCTACTTTCAATAAGTGCTCTTGCACTCTGTTGTGTTCGCATTGGGAGAATACATGTTGGCTTGTTGTTTTGTTTTTCCTTGGTGTGCTCAGTTGTTCCAGCTCCCTTGTTCTTGTTGTAGCTCTTTGACCCATGCCCAATGGATTGATAAGGCCTCTGGTTTCCATGTGTTTAGATAGGCAAACACCCCTGTAAAGTCACCAAAATGTTATCCTATTTTTCCCTCCTGGCTAAATAGTCTAAAGAATCCTTAAATTTTGGTGTTTTCCTTATTTGGTATGCAGGTCAAATTGTTCAAATCCTCAAGCCTATTAGGGTTTCCCTTGTTTCCCCTTAAACCGTAAGGTTTCACGGTCGGATCTTACTTTTGTTCTAATTCATAGTTAACCACTTATTCTCAGTGCCCGGTCACTTAATTTATAACTTGAAGCCCTTTTATGTCATGAAGTGACCGGCCCTAAGTCCTAATGTTACCTTTTTTTGCCCGCTGGGTCATGTTCGTAATAAAATCCTAAGTCTTAAGTCTTTCGGGGCCTGTAGTGCCACCTGGTAGTAGTTCACAAGCCCGCACAACATCTAAGGTGACATCACATCCCTTCTGCACAGCTGCAAAAGGAAGACACCTGTAAAGTATTTCAAGGCCTCAATAAGATTGTGCCACATGTCATAGAAGGAAGGACTACGGTGGGGCCGATGATCGAATGGCAGCGCATGACCGTAGGAGAATCTTGGTAGAGGGAAAGATCCTATGCATTGCCGCGAGATTGTGACACATGGTTGATTTTCAATGAAGAGGTAACCCTATAATGGAGAGCCATGTGGAGGGCTTAGCATGCTTCCGTGGAGCCCATATCATGAAGATGGCCCATTTCCTTCCGCTCAGCTCTAGAATGATGACACGTGTAAAGTATATGAGGTGGGCCGTGGTGTTGAATCATTGACTCCATCGCACAGTAGCACAATGTCGTAGATGAATCTTGCTAACGTCATAAATCTAGTGTGCGGCCATGAGATGTTGCCAAGTGGCAGGTTTGTGCTTTCTATGCGGGATCTTCGTGGTGGGCCCTTATCTAACGATGACTATTAAAAGGAAGGATTCACCCGTTCAGATGGTGCCAGGTGTCGAAGAAAGAAAGGAAGCGGTGTGGACATTGTAAATTAATGGTGGCGCAGTGTCATGGTGGAATCTTACCTGTTGGGTAGATTCTTTGCAAGCCTGCAAGATCTTGCCATGTATCCTAAAGCCCCAGCACCAAAGTAAAAGGTAAGTGTATGTTGCAGAGCTTGCGAGGCCATCGATCTTTGAACCATTCCTTCATCCAATGGCTCTGATTTAAATTCAATTTTTTTAAAACTTCTTGGTGGTGCCAAATCATTCAACTGAGTTGGTGGACTTGGCAGAGGCTGATTATTCAATGAATTCAAGCTGATGAGGATGCACAAATTCAGTGAGTGAGAAATTTAAAGTGTTGTAAAAGTTTGCTCCTCATGTCAACTCAACATTCAATTTCTGTGAGCTCAAGCTGATGGGGGTAGATGAAGCGGTAAACCCTTCAATGCTAGGGTACAGATGTAGATACAGAGTCTATTCGCAATGGAAAATCCAAGACTTTTTGCATCTCCTCATCAATGTCTCTGCCATTCTTTCGTGCAAGCAACCTATTTGCAGGCTTACAGGCCTGACAGGGGTATGGGCTCCACCCTAATTTGTAGGGAGTTTTCTTAGCAGAGTTAAAGCATCATGGTCAAATGTCACTTCCATTAACTTCTCCTTTTCCTACCATGGCTACTACAGTAGGTGCAAAAATTGTTATGTATGCATGTCTAAAAGATGTATTCAGGGTTGGTTGTTCTTCTGGGCTAGGATAGAGAATTTCTGTAATCATACCTCTGTAATGCAAGTGCAAGAACAACTAGATGTGATGGACTGTGCTCTTCTGCTAATCCTCTCATGTATCTAGTCTTGTTAAAAAATGAATGTAATTGGTTATTTTGTGTCTATTTCTTGCGTTATTCTCTCTTTTGTAATAGTTATTTGACCTCTATAATCAATATAAGCTATCATTTTTCCTCGCTCTTTTGATTTTAACACTATGTCTACTCTTTAGATTGGTTTGAGTTATGCATTGTGGAAAAAATGGTCCCTTTCATTCCTCTACTTATTTGTCCTGGCCTCTGTTGAAATCAATTTAGTCTATGTGAGTCCTTGCAGTTGTGAGATTATTACCGTGTCGATTTAGTTGTAGCCAAACACATTAAATTTGGTGCATCACCTTTATTTCCATTCATGTTTCCTTCTAACCCTTTTCCCCTGCAAGCATTAGCACTAGGTTTAGATAGTTTTCTCTAAGCATTCGTCTTAGAATGAGGAACCAACCTTTGGAGGTTTGATCTCAACTTTCAAGGTCCCACACCTTGAGATCATTCCCATTGTGTCATTAGAATGCTTGGACTCTCTCCAAGCTGGGTGCAATTCTGTGTGACAATAGTACGCACCTATACCTCCTCCATATATGTCTCAAACACATGTGCATATTGTACCCTTTGCTCATCCTCTACACCCTACTAGAGATCCTTTCTATCTGGTGAAGCATGCCCCTCTTGTCCTAGTTATGGCCACTCCTCATCCTCTCCTCTCTACCCTACCTATTGCATGCCCCGCATGGCTCCTCCCCTCCTCCCCATCTCCCTTTGCTACCTCAACTTTGAACTTCCCTTTGTAATCACTATCTCTCACCCTACACTCTAGGCATAGTAAGCCTCATTGGCTTCCTCTACTCCCACCACGTATCGTAACCATCCACTATGGCTACATCCTCCACATCCTTTTGAGGAACCCATAATAATACCAAATGACCCCTCCAACTCACTATAGCCTTCTCAAGATCCACCTACCTACCCCACTAGGATATCTCTTGATACACCTGGGAAAATACATGAGGATCTCCTAGTATGCCCTAGCAAATTGTAAATTGCTAGAGCACCCTATCTAGCTAATAGCACTCAATGATATACTCTCACTAGCCCACAATGTAACACTCTATCAAAACTAGTACCAAATGTGCTACCTCATCCACCCAAGCCTATACCTCTATGTATGGCCTCCAAACAATATCCTTCAACACTAGCTCATCCAACACCCATTGATAATGCTTTGTATTCCCCAAGTGCCTCTTTTTGAATCCCTGCTACCTATGCCACCTATATGCATATGGTTGTTGTGGCTATCTCACGTACCTTAATCCCTCTAGGTGCACTATAGCTATGTTCTCCAAGACAACACCTATAGTAGTGTGGATGATGCAATGCTCTATCCTGATTGATTAACCACTAGGTGTAAATCCCTATATAGATGCATCAATACACAGAGTGCCAATGTAAACACTCTCCTATCCTCTAGCATGTCCAACACACAATCTACCAAACCCATTTGGGATAACCTCCCCATCTTATTTAGTAGCATGATACCACTAACAAGACCCATCAACTCTAGCAGTAGTCACTCCACTGAACCCCTCACCAAGCAGGCATCCAAGTCTAGGCCCATCCCCCATAGTGGAATGTCCCTCCATCTTATCAGCTGCTCCATCAAGCCCTATAGATCATCATATCACTAGTACACCATCTCACTTGCCACTAGTATCTACAAGATCTATCATACATCCTCTAATGTCACCATCATCTTCCCTGTTGGGAGATGGAATGCGCTAGTCTCAAAGTGCCACTACTTTGCTAGTTCCATTAACATCAATTGATTTGCACATATGTCTAGCACCATAGCCATGTTGTACAAGCCCACCATAACTAAGAACTCCTACTCTACCTTATTGAATCCTTGAAGTAGTCACATCACTCTGGAACATCTCTATCACTTCACCACTATTGGAAATTCCTCTTGCACAAATAATCACCATGCTTTGTTAGTAACTTCCCCACTTTCTCCTATATTCCCCTCTTTTCTTCTTCTCTTCCCATGCTAACACCGCCCTTGAGAACACCAACACTAAATTCTTTGGTCTACTTGTGTAGATACCTTGACCCAAGAAATCTACACCCTATCTACCTACACAGATACCTTGACCCAAGGCATCTGTGCTTGGTTTGCCTATGCAAATGCATCTACTAGAGGCATATCCACTTGCATGCTTATCTACATAGATGCCTTGACCTGAGGCATCTCTATCTCTTCCTTATTTTCCCATCTATGCAGATGTCTAGGGCATCTGTGTAGACAACATGCCCCCTACACAGACGCCTCCCCTTAGACATCTCTACCTTCACCCCCCTAATTGACCTAAAACTATAATTAAAATAAAAAATCACCATATAGATAGACCACTTACCTATACCCCTCACCCCACCAACTATTAGTACTCCTATATGTGCTCACTCCAATGTACCACTATTAAAATCCTCTACATTCTTCTCTTCTCTCTAGAGCTCCTTTTGTCTCAATGGGAAGGGTAAAAATGAACTTTTACCCTCCCCTTTTCCCCTTTTATACCTTTTCCCCCTCAAAAAACTCAAATTTTCCCTCCCCTTTTTTCACTTTTTTCTTTTTTCTTTTTATTTTTTTCACCCTCCCAAGTTTTCTTTTTCCTCTCAAGAGACCTCGAAGCCCCATTTAGCCTATCATCTCTCTTGAGGATATATAATTACACTATTCTTCTAAGTAGCTAGGGCAACCCACCACCAATTTTCTAATTTTCATAAAAAAAGTAATTCTCTTTAAAACAACACCACTTGTTTTAGTCATGATGCCATATCAAAGAGGGGGGAAATGTAGACACCCCAAAATCCAATTCAATTTATCTGCATCAATTTCCCATAAATTGAATAAATAAATTATTATTTAATAAATTTGGCCAATTATTACCATTCTTTGCCATGGATTAATTAATTAATTCAACTAATCTAATTCAACCAATCCATCTCATAATTAATACCCTTCACATCCCTGATGTTGGTTAATTAAATCCACTTAATTAATTAACCTAAGCCCAAATATTCCTCCAACTAATTAATTAGATAACACATGTATATCTAATTAATTAGGCTAATTAATCAACCTCTCCCACTTCCTCCAATTTAAAATTCAACCCTCTCCCCTAAATTCCAAAATACCTTGTCTTCTAATCTCCACCATTCATTTCAAATCCTAGTAGCAATCTAGGCCCTCCACCTTCACACATGCCTTCTCAAGCCACTTGTCCATACTTCTTGCTCACACGTGTACTAAGCATGCAACATGGAACAATCATGATTCTCCATTTCAAAACTCAATCTCTTTTCTCCACTTGCATCCTCTATCTCTTTCCACTTGCTTGCATCTCACTCCATCCTACATTTTAAGAAAATCTCATCCCTCCATCAAGCATTTTACACCTCCTCTTTCCACTTGTCATGAGGTAAGCTTGCACACCCATGCAAGGGAATCCTAGCTCTTGATTTCATCTTTGAATCACAACCCTCCATGTCCAAGTTGGAAAGACTATTTAAATGGGTTTACCCAAAGGATATTGATCATCTTCATCCATAGTAAGTGCATGCTACCTAGTTTGGTAATCATCAAGTAATTGAGCAACCACTTTTTATCAAAGCACATCCATTCAATCTTGGAGCAAATCCCCAACATCAATGCAAGTATAATGCACTTTTAATTTATATTTAAATTATTGTTTACCTTCCATTTTTCTCTAACTAAAGGTGAATGTTAGTTTTGGATTGTGATTTTGTTTTTTATGCATCTAACTCCACTTGTTTTGGTCCAATTTTGATGCCCACATAAGGATTATAGATAAAAGATGTGACAATATCCATGAATTGGTCAAATGAGAACAGTCTCCAATTGCACGTCTTATCTCCTTGAGCTTAGTAAAGACATATGTCTAATTAGGAGTAGAGGAAGGATAAATATCATATTAAGGATAAAGTGCAATATCATAATGTGGAGGAGAGTATGAGGCCTATGTGTAAGGGGGTGTAAGAGGTTTAGGTGTAGGATGTGAAGTGGACATAGGGTATGTGATGGTAGATAGGGAAGAAAGACGTGGAGGATGGATGTTAAGCATACTTGGAATGTCATGAAACTAGCTAAACATGCCATCATTTATAGGATAAAGAAAACAAGACATAATAAGAGGATCATTACGTCATAATTTATTCACATGTACTTTAGAATTTTTTTCATTAGACCATGTAGAAATTATTGAATGGAAAGAAGAAGGTAGATCATACAAAGCACAATCATTATTAAATGGAAAAGACACTTTCAAATCTTCATCATAACATGCCTCTAATGTTTTATCTAAGAAATCATTAATGTCATGCTCATCACATGTATATTAAAATAAGTATTCTCATGTTCAAGTGAAAATGGTTTGGGGTAGGTGTAACAAGGAGGAAGAAGGTAGTAAAGCATCATACCAAGGTGGAAGAGAGAAATCAATGAATGGGGTAGAGTTGGTTGAGAAAAGAGTGGAGGGATAAATATCATAGGGTTGTGCAGACTCATATGATGTATCCAATAATGTGGTAAATGTAGGCGGCTCAAAAGGTGAACCAAGGGGTGAGAACAATTAGACTAGGGTGGGTCTTTCTCTAAGGGGGAACCATAAGTAGCTATGTCAATGCCAATGTGTGTCTCATCTAAAGGATGTGTAAGAGAATAATCATATGAACTAATGTATTCATAGTTGATGTCTTTTATGGGGGTCTTAGAAACATGAGAATGGTGAGAAGTAGGAGAAAGTAAAGGGGAAGAGTCATCATCATGTGGATAAACATCATTATATGGATCATGGATTATATCATCACCAGAGGAATAATCATAGAAGACATCAAAAGATAGATCATCAAAGGAAATATAAGAATTCTCAAGTGATGCATCGATACAAGATGAAGTAGGTGAGAAGGGGAATACTATAACATGGATCACTATCATGGTCAATGGGTAATAGTTCATGTGTAACAGGAGGAAGGTATATAATGGGGAAAGTAGGGTTAGACTTATCATTTTGGTTATGAGGAAGTACAATAGGAGGGGATGGTGAAGGAATAGTTGTGGGAAAATGGACATAAAAGACTCCAAATCATTTGAATAGTCTCAAGAAAACAAGTGAAAGTTTGATAGTGCGATAGACTAGATAAGATACAATCAATGGGGAGGGATAAGGATTGTAAAACAAGGAAGCCTACTAGGTGGTCAAGGGTTATGGGATGTGGAGAGAAATGGTGATAAGAAAAAATGACATCAATAAAGGTTTTATGAATAGAAGGGAGATATATGGGAGAGTACATGACTTAAGAGATAAATAATTTGGTGAAGTGGGGAGACTATGATAGGGTAATGCAACACTAGGGTTTGGAACAAGGAAAATAAAATAAGAGTCAAATAGTGGTAGAACTAATCTAACAAAACACCATAGTGATTGAACTATTCTAACACATAAAAACTAGAAACTTGGAAATGTAAGTCAAACAGGTTCACCGGAATGAAAGATGAAAAATAATATTATTTTCTTATAAGTGTTGTTATGTATTAATGCTATTATAAAGTAAACTAAAATTAAGTGTTTTTAACAGTAACCCCTAATGTGACAGCTGAGTCTAATACTTGGTTATGATACATAGATACAAACAAGGGAAAATAGGAATGCACATATGCTAAACTAGGAAACCTAAAAAAATAAAGGGGAGTAGATGCACATGTATGGACTAGGGGTCACTGGAATTAAATTTAGAACTATTTTCAAAGTATCCAAACCAAATTTCATCAAATTTTGAGTTTGGGACTTCACTACAATAGTGGGTGTGTCCACTGGTGTGGAGGAGTCTAGGGGTTGAAGATAATTCCTTAAGGTTCTAAAAGCACATTTTTTTTGGGTAGGTTAAAAATTTGACACTCATTAATAATTAGTATGGACACCTATCATGACAATGAATAGAAGATGGAGTAAAATGGCGAAACATGTGTCAAATCAATAAAAATGCACTTCAAATCACACAAAATCATAAACATGGAGAGATACACTTGATTTTTGGACTAGGGACTCACAAAACCAACATCTATAGGTCTCCAAGAGCTTGCAAACCAAATTCCATTGAATTCTAAGCCTAGGACTTCACTATAATAGGGGGTGCACCCAACCTCAAGGAGAAGTCTAGGGGTGCACCTAATACTATGCTCAAGGGTGTGGGAAGTCTTAGGTCACACCTAGGGGTGTGGAGAATTCCCATACCTTCATTCAGCCTAAATTTTTGAAGGAGGGCTCTTCTTTGTCTCCCAAGTAAACTTATCAAGTTTGATCCTTCATAGATTTCCCTCTATTTCACTTTCAAAACAAATGGTTAAAGGGGAAGCTCCCTCAATCAGCCTCCTTGTGGGTTTTAAACTTGGATCCACATGGTATAAATATACTAATAAAAATATTGATAATAAGCTTGTGTAAGTATATTATAATAGAATTCTAAACACACATAACAAATGCTAAGTGTATTGGCAACTAGGAGGTAATGCAAGAAAAGTTGGTAATGTGAGACTTGGGAGACAGAGAAAAACTATGCAAATGGAAATGATAATCAACAAAAGTGGTATGAATGGAAAGGTATTAGAGCTAGGAATGTGACAAATCTAGTTTGGAAGGATGAAAATAGAATTTTAAAGAAGATATGCAAAGAAAACCAAGATTAGGTATTCTTAGGCTTGCAAAGGAGATACAATGATTGGTGAGGGAAAAATGCAAACAAATGGAAACCCAAAAACACAAATCTGATGCAAAAATAAATGTGAATAATATGTAATAATTTTTTTAATAATTAATGTAAAATACAAACAAACTAAAGCTAAGATGGCCTAGGGTTTTAATGGAACTAGGAGGGGATGGGAAAGAGAAAATGTGGGTAAAATGGCTATGGATATTGATGGAAATGGATAGGGATGGGATAAAGATGAACAATTGGTGAGGATATATATATTAGTGGCTAAAATGAAGTGAAAATTAAACTATTGAAAGAGAAACCTAAGCTAGCTATTGCAAAAACATGAAAATAGTATACCATTGTTGAATGATTTGGTTGTAGAGAGTGCTATGGTGCTTCAAACAATTCTACAAGAGAACAATTAAATGATAACTAGCTATATAAATGTTCTAATCACTAACATAGGCTTGCTCCTTTAGAAAATATTGCTCAAAAATTGCTCTCAAGGTGAAAGTTTGTTGTTTGAGTTATAAGAATGAGATTCAAAGCCCTTTTTAACAACTTTTTAGAGGGAATTTTGGATAGAAACATAATAGGCTTTTTCTACCATAATTAAATGAATCTATTATGAAAAATGAGCTTGTTTAGTAGCTATAGGTGCTGTCACCCCCATGTAGCCAAGGGCGTGGATAAGTCTTGAGGCTTGAGAAGGCTTAATTTCATAGGGCCACTCAAAGAGAAGGTTTACCACCAAAGGGTGGTGGTCACTAAGCTTAAATAGGTTTGAAAAGTGAGATTTTAGGAGCTCAAAGGTGGTTGTTGTGCTAGCTTTTTTATTAAAAGGATAAAAAGGTGGCAAGGTGAGGGGTAAGGGATCATGAAAAGCTAAAGACACCTAGGTTTAGGGGATAAAATAAACCAAACAATAAATTTAAAAGATAAACACATAAAAGGGGTAAGTTGACATAGGCAAACTAGAATTCGGCTAGGAAGATGAAAAAAAGGGTCACAACGGGGGTTAAAACACACATGCGACAAGACAACTAAAATGGGTGAAAAACATAATAAAGGAAATTTCAAAGTACACAATTTATTATCTTATAGACACCAAAATATTATGTGTGTATCTCATCAAATTGTTCATTTGAAAATAGAATTATCCTTGGTCTCTTCCTCTCTTTCAATTTGGTGATTTCTCTCAATCCTCAATTGATGGGAACCAACATGCATTTGGCTAAGAGGAACTCTAATTCCATGAGACTAATGATTTTGAAGATAGTTTAGAAGGATAATGTCTCTATCACATATTTGAATAAATATAGATGCATAATGATTCAATTTTTAACTCAATGGCTTAGGTGGAGAAATCTAGGTATATTGTCCATGTATGCCCTATAAATGTCCTCTTGAATGGACTTATGAATATCTTTTTGACCCACTCTAAGGTTGGGGGCCCTCTAAAAAACTTGAATTGTGGAAGGCTATCAATAAAGATAACAATAGTTCATAGAAGAGAGCTCACACTAGTTAGTCAACATTTTCACCTATTTGAAGATCTCCAAAGAGGATAAGTAAGCATAATAAAGATAAATGCAATGGAAACAAGGTAATATTCAGACTTTTCAGACTTGATATGAAAATTAGATTAGTCAAATTTAAATAATTAGAAAATAAGGCAAAAACCTAGAGGGTATCAAAGTGGTTCTATGGATCAAGTTCACCAAAAGAGAAATAAATGACTACTCTCTTTTAGTTTTATGTTAATCTATGGATAAATGAGTCACAATAACTAAATAAATTAAACCCTAGACTAACATAAAGAACTAAATCAAATAAAAGACAAGCAAATGCTATATTGAATTGGAAACGTTATAGAAATCTTAGCTCCTTTAATGAGGGTGAAGCATTAATGTGATGCAATCTAGATAATGTCTCACTCCTAAATTATTTTTGACTAGTTACGCCGAGAGGCGTTCTGCAATCACAACATGGGTGGAGTTGAAGAGCTGAAAGATTCCAAGATTCCGTATAATTTTATAAGATTCCAATCTAAAAAAACAAAAACAAAAGATTTATATGCATGTGCTTATTAAGATAAAGAATCATAATGAAACGCCACAATAAATACACCACTAAACATCACACCACTCTCAAAGATGCTTTTACTATTTTAAACCAATATGCAAATATTTTAGCTACGAGTAATTTATAAATGCCAAGAATAAGAAATATATTTAATGGGAAATGAAACGCCAAAAAACAAATTGAAAGATATCTCTCGATGTACTATAGATATATTTCTTTAAATATAAATATACTAGTATCTTCTAGTCTAAGATGCCTCCTTCATAGCAAATATGTTTGTTAAATAATAAAAACCAACCTGACAAGATTGTTGGTGTGATTCTAGCCTCTTGGTCTTCAATTCTTTCTTAATTCCATGATCATATCTTTAATAGTTGCCCACATTTTAAATTTTTTAAATGAAATAGACACTTTTATACTTTGAAATGTGATAAATAACGTATAACCTAAGAAATTGTCTATGTCAAGCAAGCCCACATAACTTGAAAGGATCTCCCATAGAATTATTATTATTATTACCTATAACCCAGTTAATGATAACGTTTTTTTTTACTGAAATCGTATTGTTAACGTTCAAATGCTGTCCTTGGCCACCCAATTGGTCTAGTTTAGTTTAAAGATGATGTTGACATCGCACTATCTAAACTCCAAAGTGGGTTAATTTAAATAATAAAATGCCATTTGTAGTACTTTAAAGGCAAATGTGCGAATTCCTCTTTGATAGCAGGATTGACTTTTTTTCATTGAACGATGAGTGGCCATGGCATTCATTCTTTGACTACTTTTTATGATCTATATTATTAAAATTTATTTTATTTCTTTGGCAAAATTCAAGTCCAGCCACTCCCTAGTCAAGCAAAGTAGGAAGAAAAAAAATATTGATTTGATTTGGACATGTAAATATTTTGTACCACGCAAGGAATAGTTTTCCCTTTATTTTGGCGTAAAAATGAAAATGGGGTGAGGTTGATGATGACGATGTCTCCATAAAGATTTCGATTGATTCCCAATTTAACGTGCAAGCCATGTCACAAATTAATACAAAATTCTTGAATACAATATCGGGTCTAAGTGGATTCCCCGATAAACAAATGGTTGTGATTTTTTGAATTAAAGTATTCGATAGTGTGATATTTTTAGATTTTTTACACTTACATGTTAACCTGTAAAGGATTTTGTAGAATATTGGTGAGATTGGAAACCTCAAAAAGAAACATATAAATTTGTTATTGCTACTTCAAGGGGCACTATGTTATTATAAAATATTGTCGAACAACTTTATTTTTAAGTAAATAACAGTATTATGATGACATGATTCAAAGATGACATGACAATGTGATAAGGCAAACAATAGATCAAGCTACTCATTATGAATTTATTTGGTCTTAAACATTGTCTTTCGTACGTCTTCTTCTTTGATACGAACTTGATGATACCTTAATTACAAGTTCAATTTAGTGAAGCACTTCACTTATTGAAGTTGATCAAGCAAATCATCTATCTGGGGCAACAAATACCTATTCTTAATGGTGATTTCATTTAGTGTTTGATAATCAACACACATATGTCATGCTCGGTCCTTCTTTGGTACTATGGTAATAGGAGAACCACATAGAGATGTCTTTGGCCTTATGGCCCTTTTTCCATTAATGCCTTTTGCTACTCCTGGACTTCATTTGCTTCAATTACAAACTTATAAATTTTGCAATGGGAACTTTGACATTAATTGGATTTCATGCTCAATGGTACACTTAGTGGGCAACCCCTTGGACTTCAACAATAATTATGAAAATTGCTTAACAAGTTCAGCTATTTCTCATTTTTCTCGGTGAGTATGCAACCCATGTAGCTTCTTAATCTTAACCCATCTTTCTCTCCCTTTCATCTAAGCAATAAGAGAGCAAACTTCCTACTTGCATTAATTAGCCTTTTGGCTTGATATGCACTAACATAGAGATCTTAATTCTTTCCACATAGGAGTTTGAAATGTGAATGCTTCACCATTCAAAATGAATCTGTACTAATTTATAGACTCTTTCAATAGATGGCATCATGCACATAAAGTTAGGGACTTACAAAAATAAATCCACACACATCTAGTGGGATCACATAGATACAAGTACCTCATCCTTAAAATTGGAGTTTACATGAAATGTCAACTTACATGCTACTTCTTAACTGAAATATCAACTCCTTGTTTCAACCAACCAAGAGTATGGTTGTGGATGATTCGTGGTCTACAATCCAAGATCTCAAACAAGCTTTTGGGAAATCAAATTGGCATATGAGCATGTATCAACCTTCTAGATTGCCCTTGACTTGGATTTTGATGTGAAACAACTTAGTGACTTCTTCTTCCTTAGAATTTTCTTCCACCACACACACTCCCTTCTATGTTATGAAACATAATAGCTTTTCATCCACCTTTGAGTCACAATCTATCTCTTTTCCCTTGCTTACATAAGTGGTGTTTTTGTCATTCTTCTTCTTCTTCCATGATGGTGTTGATTTGGGTGTAGTTTCCAACATCTATCATCCATATGACCTTCCTTATCATAATGAGAACAATGTGATTTACCTTTTACCTTATCCTTATCCTTTTGTTGGACTCATTTGTTGGAATTCTTTTTGTTCTTGCCCTTATTTTGATCAGCATTCTTGTCTCATCCACATTGTTATCCTTTTATTTTTGCTTGAAAGAGGAGGTTTTCTTCTTTTCCAACTCAAGATCGTGCGCTTGGGCACACTCTTTATCAATGTCTTGGGGGTTTCCATTAGGATGCACACCTCTTTAGGTCTTCAAAAATCCCACCTATATATTTTATCAAGAGCTCTCTATCCATTACATCCTTCCCTAATTGCACAACTCTCTTCAGGTATTTTCTAGTGTACTCTTGAACACTTTTTCCTCATCTTTGTTGGAAGTAATGTCATTACATTACCCTCTCTTCTTTGTGACAAACTTATTCCTCAAAAATCCCTTGAAGTCTTCCCACTTCCTAATAGGTGGAAGCTTACGGTATTATAAGGACGAGGCATAAATTTCATACCATGTTAAGGCATGACCAGATAACTTGAGCCTTGCAAATGATATTTTTTATGAGGAGTCAATTTGTGAAGGCTACAATAGACTCCCATATGAGAAATCCATTGATCAATCTTCTCAAAGATAATTTCTCTATCATATGGTTGTATATCTATCATTTCATCCACTTTAAAGAAGCCACCACAAGATGTTTCACCTTGTTCTAGTTCAACTTTCTTTGATTCCTTTTCTTCCTCATAAAATCTTGTCATGCCTAACTTCTTAATCAATGCTAACATGATGCTCTCAATTCTATCTATTTTTCTCATGGTGTGATGCTAGATATCCTTGCAATATCATATTCAAGTCTCTTCAACCAAACCTCTCCTTCATCATCCTCTCTTTCTATCAACCTAGCTATCTTTGTGCACTCTCTAGTGCCAATTTTGAGCTCAAAAGGGACCAAGTTATCACTTCCACTTGATCTTGTGGAGGAAATTGTTAGTGTAGAAGATTATTGTTATTACTTATTAAGTAATTATGCATGTACTTCAACACTTGGCATTAAGCCATCTTAGGTGGCTATGTGGCGACTTGAAGAGTTGGTCAAATTCTTCCAAGCTATGTGGTGACTTGGAGAGTTGGACAAACTCTTCCAAGGTATGTGGCACGACCTCTTACTATTTCAGAGGAATAAACTCGCCACCACTATTAGTGTGTATAAGTCAACTTCTTATTCAACTCAACCACTTCTCACATATATGTACAAACATTGTTCATAATATTGATAGCTCAAGTTTGGCCTATTCATTTCTGGTGTTATCTTGTTTGAATTGCATTATTTATTTTCTATCACACAGGTTGAGCATGTGGTTGCTTGTCCTCCATGGCTCATCAGTGTTGGAAGACATTGCAAAGATTCTGGCAAACTCTTTTGCAGGGGTGAGATTGCTCGTCTTTATTGGGCTATCAAATACTATCCAAAAAATCCTCAACTCCTACATGGTATCAGAGCAAGTTTTGGTTGAAGACACTAGTTCAGTAAATTGCATACTTAATTTGAAAAACATTGTTATCTAGATATCTGCACTGGAGCATTTATTTTCTCTATTTATTTTCATATCTTTTTTGTATTGAGTGAAAGAAAGCTCCAGCAGATAATCTCTAGAGGAAGCCAACTCATCTGCATAAAGCCTGGTTTCTTCATGAAGGAAAAGGTGATGTTTTTAATCTCTGGTTCACCCCTGTTTTAAACCATGTTTCAAGGCATTCTTTTATCAACAAGGCATCTCCTTTTGTAGGGAAGTAAAGTGTTAAATTTAGAGTAGCAACTAGGTGCACTATTCATTGCAGAAAAAATGTAGAATTGTTGACCTTAGCATTTACCCCAAAGTTACATCATCAAAGGAGGGGGAGAGCCACCAAAATGCTTAGCCCCTTGGTCATATGGTGTGGTCACACCCAACCAGAGGGGGATTAACTCTAACTTTTTCCCCTTCTATTCTCAAATTGTTGAAGGCATTATTTAAAAAAATAGTGCAAGTTTAGGAAAATAGGAAAAATAGAAAATTTATTGTAACTTTTGATTGGCAACTTGAAATTGAGTGTCATTTTTTATGAAAGTGGATAATTTTCTGAGCTCGATCCATTGGACAAAATTTCACACTATTGTTATAAATTGTTATTTTTCATTCCAATTTGGACATGCCTATGCAGTAAAATTATAAAGTGCCAAAAATCTAGGGGGGTAAAATATTGAATTACGGGGGGGCGGGGTTTCTTGTGTTGTGTCTAGTGCACTTCCGCATTTCCTTCAACATTTTATTTCCACATTTCTAAATTTATGCAACAATTTGGTTAAGCATGGAGTCAAATCAACCTATTAGGCCTCTTACACCCTTTAATTTTCATGAGTGGAAACTTGATATATAACTTATGCTAAAGAATAAAGGGTTGCATAGGGTAACTATGCGTATTGCAAAAGAACCTAATGTTGTTAAAGATAAAGAAAAATGGTTTAACAAAAGTGATCAAGCCTTCGGGGTTTTGTGTCTCAATCTATCTCCTAAACTACTATTTCATGTAGAAGCCTTGAAAGCACCTAATGAAGTTTGGATAGCCTTAGAAAAACTTTTTGGGAAGGTAGATGAATTGAGAAGTCATGAGTTAGAAAATGAGCTCATAAGTTTGACCCCTAGAGACTTTGACACCCTAAAGGATTATTTCACTAAGTTCAAATCATTAAGAGTGTAGTTAAAAGATTGTGGGATAGAGAAAAAGGAGGATCAACTTATTCTTTCTATACTCTCCAGATTACGTCATGATTATTTTGTGTTTGCATCTACCTTTTATTCCACCAAAAGAGATCATGAAGCCATGTGGAAAATACCTTATTTAGATGACTTCATTGCCGACTTGATTAGGGAGAAGGATAAGTTGATACATATGGGCACCATGAAGTCTTCTAAACCTTAAGCCCTTATTGCTGGAAATGGGAAACAATAGGCTTCAAACAACAAAGAGGAGAAACAAAATTATCAAAAGGACAAGGAAACCAAGGAAGATAAGAGATTTGAACCCTCCAAATTTAACACTGAAAACTTTTCAAATCAAGGGAAACCTATGAAATAAAAAGTTAAATGTGCCTATTGTAAGAAACTTGGGCATGATGAGCATAAATGTATGAAGAAACATATTGACCACCTCACACATCTTCTTCAGAAGAACAATATAGGGGTCCATGAATCTATCATTGAGTCCTCATCAACACTAGATACTTCTAAGGCAAAAGAAAAAGAGAAATGTAAGGGAAAGGCACTTGTTGCATCTACAATCTCTGAGTCTGGGACATGGATTCTTGATTTTGGAGCTTCCCATCACATGGCTTCTTCACCGATTTTGTTCTCGTCATTACAACCTAAAGATACATCTAAAACCCTAATGGATAACAACACTTATATGAGTGTTTGTGGGAAGGGAACTATTGACATAGGCAAAGGATGTTTCACCAATGTCCTTCTCATTCATGAATTGTTCAACAACATTCTTTCCATATATCATATTACAAATAGTGGGATAGGCAAGACTATTGAGTTCACATAAGATTCAATGTTTATTTGATATTTGCAGAGCAGAGAGGTTGTTGTAGTTTGAAAGGTTGATAATTTCTCTCATCTTTACACCTTGTCACACTTTGCTCCTGATGGTTCCTTCTCTAAAATTTGCACTCCTGCATCTAGTGTGGATAGTTCACTAGAGGCTCAACTTGGTCACTTGAACCTTCATGTTCTTGGCTTAATATCCCCTCCACCATCACCTATTGCTACTTTAGAGTTTTGTGTTGCTTCCTTGAGAACTTCTAGTGATTCCTTGTAGCAAGATATTGATATCAAATTTCTAGATCATTGGAATACATATCTACCCGACATCTCTTGCTTGTTTGTAGAGTTCCATATTTCGGATCTTGATGACAGTATTGAGGACATATGTCTTCTCTTTGATGACAGTTCTTTTACTACTACAGAGTTTAGAGAGGCTTCATTGAGGGCTTCCTGAGATTATTTGCAGTAGGACTTCACGTGGGATTTGGATTATAGCCTCATGGCATGTATTGACATTCCACACATCACTTCTTTGGATCTTGCTCTTCATCACTTTTCACATGACTTTCAGAGGTCACTTATTTCAGTTAGGTCTAGGACACCTGATTTGGTTGTGACTCATTTCAGCATCAGCATTCAGAAACATGAGCAACTTCCAGAACCATACATCATGATTCCTTCATACATTCCACGTGAGTGGGAATTTAACAGTTTGATAACTCAGGGTAAATCTATGTTCTGAAAGGAAGACACATTATTTGTTGCAGAGGGAGCTACTACAACATTCACCATGTGATATTGTATGTTGACTTTCTTTCTCTTCCTTGTGGAGGCATACATGGGCCCTATCTTGTAAGGATTTCAAGACTATATCATCTTCAGGTGTTTTTGAGTCGTGTCTAGTACACTTCCATTTTTTTCTCTCTTTTGGAGGGAAGTTTTTTCACACTGGGTTTTCTTCCTTACTCCACTTTATGAGAGATTGCATTGTACATGGGTACTGTTGATAACTGAGAGGGGGGGGTGAATTAGTTATCTTAATTATTTTGACTTTCAGTCCTTCTTTAACAATTAGTGCAGAATCAAATCATACAAGCAAGCATTGCCATGGAAGCAGAAATAACATTAGTACACATGACACAATGATTTTGACGTGGAAAACCTGGTTAAGGGAAAAACCACAGGGTGATTAACCCAAGATTGTATTCTCTATTAGAAGAATAGAATAGCACAAAATGGCACTTGCCAATTAGGGCTCACTGCCCAAGCACACTACTCACAAGAGGCTTACTACCTACAAGAGACTCACTGTCTACAAGAAAAGAAGGTAACAAAATACTTGAACTGATGAGAAGCATCCACACATGCTAAAGTTCAGTTCCGATTAAGCCCAATATACTAATCTTCTACACTTCATTCTTACTCTCCTTAGGTGCTGCTGTCCTGTTACATTCTGAACCTGTCTTACTACCTTCACACTACTCTTCTGCTATTCTTCACACAATACCACACACAACACCCACATTCATATCTAAATCCATCTAGTATATATATCTGCACCAAAGATTTCATCCACTTTCTAGTCAGCATCTAGAATACTTATTATTTTCCCAACCTCATGGTCTGTCGGCTGAATCCTTGCTTATCAAGTGATGTGTATCAAAGAGATGCTCATAGAAGTAGTCAATCATGTTGGCCAATCATGAATGATACCTTAGTAAGCTTGATCACCATCAATATCTCATCCGGATCAAGGTCTGATGCTCTGCCGGTCAGTTCTTCCTCTGTTTACTCTGCCAAACAGGAACCCAATACTTAGGTGCTTAGATCTCTTCATTCTTTCATCACCAGAGGCTCAATCCCTAGAATCTATCAGTCAAGGTACTCCTCTTGACTTCCCCAAGTCTGCACTTTACATAGATACTTCCTCTGAGAGATCCGGACCTGATTGTCGGACCTTGCTGCATACTCTGTTCTTGGTCACCGGACCAAGTTACTCTACAATCTGACTTCCGGTATAGACACACCATGTCCTGCGGATGGCTGGGATGAACTTTGTTGCCATCAATGACAACACTCATGAAGCTACAATGTGTCTCTTTCCAACAATCTCCCCCTTTGGCATTGATGGCAACACTTAGTGAAAAATGACTAAGTGTCATACTATACTCCCCCTTGGCTAATGCTCTATTTTTATGTACATTTTCTGGAGCTCCCCCTTAGCTAGATTCCTCATTTTTCACTGCTCCTCACTCCCCCTTTGACATCAATAGAAAAGGGTGGGGTCCGCAAATCAAAATTTTCAAAACTTAATTTATCGCATAAGTATATTATCCGGTTATACTTTACATATACTTTAGTATGTCTGCAAAAGTATTCTTCAATTGTACAACTTCTGTTGCCTAGCTCAGCTTCATCCTATCCAAAATTGAGATGTGACCACTCAACAGGAATGCAAAAGCTTCTGCCCTCTTCAGATCTGTTGGATCACTTGTCCGGGCTGTGGTTTGAGCATCATTTAAGGCTTCATGCATGGCCTCTAACTTAGGGATAATTATCCCTCTAAACTCACTCAACCTACTTATTCTATTTTTCTTCTCCTTCTCAAGCTTCTTAACTTCATTCAAGACTGCAATAGTCTGACATTCTTGATTTATTATGGGAGTGGTAAGAGGATCAAAATTCTGAGATAGTCTTGTTAGTTTATCCTCCTGTTCTTTCACTTTCTTCTCAATCTCCACTGTTACTTTGGACCATGATAGATAAAATTTATACATTTCCCCACCATCTTTAAGAGCATTTTCTAAGCTTTTTATCCCTATATCCATATTTCTCCTATCATTGGTTATTAGTCCTTGTACTTCAGAGAATCTCTTTTCCACAAACTCCTTCTAGACTTTATTTTCTGCTAACTTCTCTAAGGAATCAAAATGTGTGCTAACACTATTTACTAGAGATTTGAGATTACCGGATGAAGAGACTGAGGGATCCTTCTGAAAAGATGGCATGATCTTCTCTAATACACCGGATGCAGTTTCTATGAGCTTGCAGTCTTCCATGTGAGACTTCAGAAGTTTTTCTTTTGCCTTTGCTAAAGTAAAGGATGCTAGCTTCATGGTTTGAACCAGGGAGAGGGAGTCAAAATTGAATGGTCCTTGAAGAAGTTCCAGTTCATCAAATTCCATCATCTCCTTGGTTAAGAATTCCTCAACTGCTTCTACTATGTCTCTTCCTGGTGACAGGGTTTTGTCCCCTTTTACAGCCTTACCACTATCATCTGTGGTCTTTTCTGTTGGAGTTTTCTCTCCTTTTGCACCCTTATTACTGTCAGTAGTGGAAATCAGAGGAGAGTTTACCTTTATCTTCACTTGTCTCCTTTACCTCTTCTGCTACTATCTCAATAGATTCTTCTTCAATATCTGTAGCTGAGGGATCATCACCTAAGTCCTCTATAATAGGAATGTTGAATCTTTTGTATGCATTCCGGAGGATCTCTTCTATCTCTTTTGCTACTTTGTCAGTTTCTCCGAGCATAAGCTAATTCATTCTAGCTTTGCTCTAAAACTCATCCTTACAATCTTTGAAGATCATATTTTTCTGCTTAGGAGTGATTGAAGGATATAGTTGAATAGCTATATGTTCTCGGATCTCAAGATCCTTTGCCATAGCATTATTCTTTCTTATTTCTAATTCCTTTTCTAGGATCTTGGGAATAAGAGATATAATTTCAATAAAAGCCTTATTGTAGATATTCAGATACCTGACTATGGCTTCTTGCAAGATCTTTTGGTCAGCTTCATTGTAATCATCATAGAATTCAGCCATTGGTTGAAGGTTCCCATCCACAGTAACTGATTTTATGATGTCATCAATGCATAGAGTAGGCTTTTCAACAAATTCTTCTATTACTTCTTCAGTAGAGGGTTCACCGGATGTTTTCCTTTTCTTCTTCATTTTCTTTACTTCCTCATCTGATTTTGTCTCTTCTTCATCCTTTTGGCTTGTGTAAGACCTTGTTGCCTTTTTCTTGGTTCTCTTCTCTCCTTTTCCAGATGTCTAAGCTTCTGGTTTTGAAGCCTTTTGACCCTTGGAAGTGGTAGGTGTAGATCTTTTGGTTGATCTAGTCTAGGAGGGAGCTTGCACCAGAGCACTTTCTTTTCCAGTTTCTTTCTTTTCTTTCTCCGCCCTTTCCATTTTCTCTTTGTTGGCATCAAGTGCCTCTTTTGAGATTCCATGCCTTTTGGCAAATTCTTCTACCTCTTTTCTCACTTTTCTCTTCATCTCCGGTTGTCTGAGCTCCACATGGATTTTTACACTTAATTCTTCAAAGGTTCCAAACCTTTCTGCCTTAGGATCCTTGGGCTGACTTAGCATGTGTTGAACATGCAGCTCTACAATTTTCTCATCAACTTCATACCCCATTGGCATGATCCACATTGTTCTTGGTTCCACTGCCTCCATTAGGCACTGATCAGTTTCTACCATAAAGCATACTGTATCTTTATATTTTTCAACTAGGGATTGGGGAATTCTTTCTCTAGCCTACATCATGCTTTGGAAGTTTTTGAAGTAACCCCATAGTGTTGTGTTTTGTGCCTTGGCATCACCAAGCCCATGCAAGTAATCTCTGATCTGAATTGCAACTAGTTTGTTATTTTGCCATACCCATCCATTGGATCCAAGTAGTTCATTCATGTAGTAAAAGAATAGGTAGAGTATCAAACCACTGTATTTGAAATAATTCTTCTTATCCTTCTTTATCTTCTGCAGATTCTCCAAGAGTTGATTCAGAAGGAGCTCACAAAGATCATAGTCTGCATTCTTCCTCAACATTTCATAAGCAGTATATACAGCAGTTCCAGATACTAAATTCTCCCTGCTAGAGTGATATATCTTATATCCAATTATCATTGATGCAAACTTGATATCTGGATCTGTGATATCCTCAATTGTCATTGCTCTTTTATCAAATTTTGATTCGACAACCTCACTTACAATTTGATTTTTGACAGATTTGAGAGTAGGCATCCCACCGGTTGAGTGTGATCTAGTTACTGCCCTAATGGCATCCTTAGTGATCTTAAACGGCCTGTTCAACCACATGAAGTTGTCATGCATTCTGCTCAAAATATACCAGACCCATTCATCTTCTGAAAAATAGGGGAAATGAATGCATTATGCAAAATGCTTGTCCCGTATGGCTTTATACTGAGTTTTGAGTTCAAATGAGTCATCTATCAAATGCTTGTGATAGATATCAACCAGCTTAGATTCCCCAAATTCTTCAATATTCGCATGAATATATGCCCTAACATCTTCTACATGTAGAACCCCATGCGGAATGCTTGAAAAGGCACCTAGGGGATCCACTTCTAGGGATTTATATGGATGTTTCTTGAATTTAGGACGCGGCCTATCAGTGATCTTTACAACATTTGGTGTAGCCATCTTCAAAATGATTTACAAAGAAATATTCAATAATGAAAAATACCTTTTGCGCTTCTAGGGTTCGCGGAGTGAGCCGGATTGATTTGCTGGATGAATCAACTTCAACGGTTGATCTTTGAGAAATTAGAGCTCCTTTTCTTTTCTTCTCGAATGCAAATGTGCAAATGACGAGTGAATGAACCCTTTTATTTCTGAGAAAAACCCTAAATCCACACTGCAATAAATGCGCAACTTAAGTCATTTCGGTTGCTTGGTTCTCCTTATTTTGAGAAAGATCTTTTTCTGGATCACTGAGATGTACTTAGAGTTATCCTTGGTGGTTAATAAAAAACTATCTTACTCTCCCCAAACATTTGATCTATCCGCAGATCAAGATGCCTCGAATTTGAATCATACCGGATCTAACTGTGATAATCCTGTTTTACCAGATGACTATTAAACTAGATCAATCTTGGAAGATTAGATTCTTCAAATCTTCCTGCGGATCTTCCATATCTTTACTAAGATTTCTTTAGATGTTTTTTCTGAGAATCCTTTAATCCGCAACTTCCCATGTGCCAATTTTAGGCACCAATTAATTGGCTGGGGGATTTGTTTTTCTTAGTGACTCCCCCTAAGCCAGAGCCTATCTACTCAATTTCTAGAAGGATTATCAGCACTAGATTCTGGTGTGGATCCATCCCTAACATTCTCTGTGCTTCTCTTCACCCTGATCTTATTCATCTCCCTTTGAATTTCATCCGCGTTCACTTTTCCCTTTCCTTTGTCTTGGCTATGATTATACTGTTCCGGACCCCTTTTGTCTTGATTCTTACTTGTACAAAATTTGGCAATATGACCAGATCTATTGCAATTGTAGCAAACAACATTTCTTTGCATATTTGACTGATATCCTCTTGATCTACACTGATTAGCCATATGTCCCATTCTATTGCATGTGCAAAACATCTACCATTGAATGAATTGTTCATTTGCATATTTCTACACTCATGAGATTTGTGACCATACCTTTTGCAATTGAAACACTGTCCAGAGAAGGATGAATTAGTTTGATTTTTTCTTCTTCTGCACTGATTTGCTTTATGACCAAAGTTATTGCAATTGTGGCAATATCCTTTGAAGGATGGATATCTTTGAGCATTTGGTTGCCTTACCGGAGGTCTTCTAGGTCTGTTCCTTAGATTTCCTGATCCAGAGTTCTTCTGAACAGATCTGGAGCTTTCACCTTTCTCATATCCCAAGCCATGCTTGTCATCTACCCTCTTTTGACTTTCAAGAAGAACTTCAAGTTGAGTAGAGCTTATCTTGAATTTTTCTTTGTATTCATTTGTTGTTTGTAGATCCTTTTTCTTCATTATCTCTAGCATCTTCAAGATCAGATTCCAGATGTCTGATTATTCTATCCATTTTATGGCAGTCTTCTAATTTTTCCTTGAGAGATTGTCTTAGATCATCTTCAGTTTTTATTTTTTCTTCAATTTCTTGGGTGAACTTCATAACTCCTAATTCCATTTGATGTCTTACCATAATGACCTCTTTTGATAACTTTTCACATAGCTTGGTTTTCTCTTTTAGGTCTTCATTTGTATCATTGGTTTCACTTTGACTTGCTAATTGTTGAAGTAGATCCTTTCTCTTTTTCATAGAGATACTCAGTTTCCCTTTTAATTCATTTATGAATTCATCAGCCTATTTTAGTCTTTCCTTCAATTCATTGACTTCAGAATTAGATTGTTCAAGATCATCTAGGGCAGACTGAAGTTGTTCCCTCATACCATACATATCCATTTGAATTTCCAGATCTTCCTCAAGCTGTTAGGCTCTATTTGGAGGAACTTGGCTCTGATACCAATTGTTGATAACTGAGAGGGGGGGGTGAATGAGTTATCTTACAGTCCTTCTTTAACAATTAGTGCAGAATCAAATCATACAAGCAAGCATTACCATGGAAGCAGAAATAACATTAGTACACATGATACAATGATTTTGATGTGGAAAACCCAGTTAAGGGAAAAACCACATGGTGATTAACCCAAGATTGTATTCTATGTTAGAAGAATAGAATAGTACAAAATGGCACTTGCCAATTAGGGCTAACTGCCCAAGCACACTACTCACAAGAGGCTTACTGCCTACAAGAGACTCACTGTCTACAAGAAAAGAAGGTAACAAAATACTTGAACTGATGAGAAGCATCCACACATGCTAAAGTTTAGTTCTGGTTAAGCCCAATATACTGATCTGCTGCACTTTATTCTTACTCTCCTTAGGTGCTGCTATCTTGTTACATTCTGGACCTGTCTTACTACCTTCACACTGCTCTTCTGCTGTTCTTCGCATAATACCACATACAACACCCACATTCATATCTAAATCCATCTAGTATATATATTTGCACCAAAGATTTCATCCACTTTCTAGTCGACATCCAGAATACTTATTATTTTCCCAACCTCATGGTCTGTCGGCTGAATCCTTGCTTATCAAGTGATGCATATCAAAGAGATGCTCATAGAAGTCATCAATCATGTCAGCCAATCATGAATGATACCTTAGTAAGCTTGATCACCATCAATATCTCATCCGGATCAAGGTCTGATGCTCTGCCAGTTAGTTCTTCCTCTATTTACTCTACCAAACAGGAACCCAATACTTAGGTGCTTATATCTCTTCATTCTTTTATCACCGGAGGCTCAATCCTTGGAATCTATCAATCAAGGTACTCCTCTTGACTTCTCCAAGTCCGTACTTTACATAGATACTTCCTCTGAGAGATCCAGACTTGATTGTCGGACCTTGCTGCATACTTTGTTCTTGGTCACCAGACCAAGTTACTCTACAATCTAACTTCCGATATAGACACACCATGTCCTGCGGATGGGTGGGATAAACTTTGTTGCCATCAATGACAACACTCATGAAGCTACAATGTGTCTCTTGCCAACAGGTACCTCATCAAGCCCAGTTGTCGGGACCCATCTTTCTTTGTGCCCACCTAAGTTATGCTTAATGGGGGGTCTTAGTGTAGAAGATTATTGTTATTACTTATTAAGTAATTATGCATGTATTTCAACACTTGGCATTAAGCCATCTTAGGTGGCTATGTGGCGACTTGAAGATTTTGTCAAACTCTTCCAAGCTATGTGGTGACTTGGAGAGTTGGACAAACTCTTCCAGGGTATGTGGAGCGACCTCTTGCTATTTTTGAGAAACAAACTTGCCACCACTATTAGTGTGTATAAGTCAACTTCTTATTTGACTCAATCACTTCTCACCTATATGTACAAACATTGTTCATAATATTGATATCAAGTTTGACCTATTCATTTCTAATGTTATCTTGTTTGAATTGCATTCTTTAATTTCTATCACACAAGTTGAGCATGTGGTTGCTTGTCTTCCATGACTCATTGGTGCTGGCAAACATTGTGGAGATTCTGGTGAACTCTTATATAGGCATGAGACTGTTCATCCTTCTTGGCCTATCAAATACTAATGTTTTATCCAAAAGATCCTCAACTCCTACAAGCATAACCTATCACAAACTCCTAGAATGCTTACAACACAACTCTAATATCAATTGATCCATAGAACACTAAAAATAGTATCCTAGGGATTACCACTTATGGGTTCTCTTGATGTAAATTCTATTAATGCCTTCAAAAACATTATCTAAGACCTCTAATGGTTTCCATACACAAATTTATATATTCATAGATGAAGCAAAACATAAAGGAAACATGAAAACAATGGTCTAAACTATAAAGAACACACAAGACTACAACAAAATGTTTAACTTGAAGAAACACTTAAAAGGTGAAAACTCTAGCAAGAATGGGTAAAAATCTCCTCATTCCACTATCACATTCAATAAGTAGATGTTGCAATGTCTTACAGGTATTTTGGAGTCATGACAATCTCAACAAACACCCCTTTTCCACTTGTATGTCTTGACAACTTGGAACCCTACCTTACACCTTTCAATCCATGCAACAAACAAAGAAATGAAGGAATTTATTGAGAGCCAACCCTCCCCTCTTTGTGGAAAAGTAGTATATATATTCCTCTACCCTTGCATGGTGCCAAAATAGAATATGGAACATCCAAAAAGTGAGTTCAATCGATAAAAGGCTTTGAATTTTATTCTCTATCGACATAGTAATGAAATTACCACTTCCTCCAAAGAGGTGATTGCATAACCATTGTGGTGTTTAGATTTTTGTCATATGTAGTATTTTTGCATTTTAACTATGGTATATGATAATTTAGCCACCTGTGGCAACCAAAAAAATGACATTTTAGGTTTTTCTTAGAGTTGAAGCTAAAACTCTTTTCAAAGATTGTTGAGATGCTTTGGATCACCTTAGACACTCTCTTGACATGTTCACAACATTGAAATCATTATAACATGGTTTTATGAAAACTCATTGGATTCAACTCACTTAAATGTCTTCTTTGACTAAAGTGGTTAAACCATGAATCCACTAGTCTAGTTGATTTGATCTAGGTGATTTTTGGATCAATTAAGCTTGACTAATTTATTTGTGGAATAACTATAATTATTAAGACAAGTGAATGGGAATTTTTGCTTGCATGTGCACTCTAGTGATATAAATAATATTGATGTCTTTTGATATTGGTTATATTTGCTTCAATATTTGTTGATCTTAGTTGTTTGTGAGTGATGTGTTAAGTCTTGTTTTGTCCCATCGCTTGGCAGAATGGATCATCTTTGGAAACCACATGGTAGAATTAAGAGGAAATGATGACTACAAAATATACAATTTAATTTGTGGGCTAGTTAACTTGTTAGCTCAACACTGAGTTACTTATCTTTGTACCTTTTGACAAAACTCCACACCTACTATGTGGGTGGTCAAGTTGAGTAATGAATTTATTTCCTCTAGTTTGACTAAGATGGAGGATATTTGTGGGAGGAAAGGACATGTAGGACATTAGTGATATCTCTTTCAACCTTATTATGATTTGTGTTTGATTGACAATGGTATCGTCCACTAGATTTATAATTTGTTTAATGAGGTTGAAAATGAATCTCATCTCAAAACATGTTATGTTTTTATTATATTTAAATAATACTAATTTAATGGTTAGTGGAAATCAATGATCCTAGGAATGTGAGATGCAATAGAAGACTGGTTACCTTTTATTTTCTTTGTAAGTTTTACAAGGATACCTTATGAACTTGAACTTAAATGAATGCACTAGATTTTCTATTTGAGAATCCCTAAGTTCTTATGTTAAAGAACCAGACTATGGCACCATGAGAAAGTGTTAATTGATTGTTGTTGAGAATCCAATAGTTTTTGATAAATGGCTAATATTGAAGTAGTTTTAAGCAAATAGAGATCTTTGGTAGCATGTCCATTGAATCCTTGATGACATGTCCAAGTGGACTAGTGCTTGAATTGCTTGACTGAATGTTGTGTATAAGTTAGTGTGTACAAGAAAATACAAATATGAAAGAACAAGCTAAACTAGTTTAACCTATTCATTTACATTTACATGCAACCTTAAGGTTATGCTAATGAAAACACTAGAGTTCTCACCAACACTAATCCTTTTTGCACCAAGCCATGATGGTTGTGCTCAAAGGATTATGATATACATGTTGATGAGAGAATGTGGGTGCTCCTTCTAGTACTATGACTTTACATTCTCTCAGGTGATGAAAATGGCTTGGGTTGAAGCTAATTTATAATTTTTTGATGAGGGGATGGTGGGCTATGATTTATTTGAAGGATCAAGGGTAGAGAATGATTGAGAGGTTTGGAGTGCTGAGGGGCCCCCAAGTGGCATCATGTGATTGGTGCACAAGGAGGGGTCCAAGATTCAAGGTAAATTAATGGTTGAGGATTCCCTTGGAAGAAGTGGATGGTAAGAATTAAAAGGGATACCTAGGGGTACTTTAGAGGTATAGGCAAATATTTGACCCATGCCTCATGTACAAAGACCAATTCGTATGTACACTTTTGGAGGATGTGCAAGGTTTGAATAGATTGATCATGGTTTAGGATTGTGCAAGTGAGTGATTAGTTGACTAATTAGTTTTATCCAACTTAATGAAAAGTGGACAAAGTAGGAGATTAAAAATAAATAGTATATTTATTTAATTTTTCGGATGGGGATGAAGAACTTAGATAAATAAATATTTGGATTTATTTAATTAAGGTTGAGCTATAGAAGAGGGATGATAAATGATTGATTAATTATTTATTCAATTAATGCCATGAAGAGGGTTGGATGAATAATGATGAATATTGCTTTTATTAATTAAATAATAAAATATTATTTAATTAATGTTGTAATGAAAATTAGATAATCAATCAAGTAAATAGGAATTTATTCAATTAACCATAGAGGAAATATTCAAGTGATGTCCTAATTAGAGCTAGAATGGTGATGAGATGACTTTAGGGCTCTACATTTTGCCCCTCTTTGAGATGATGTTATGAAAGTTGCATTATTCCAAATAAAGATAAAACATAGCACTTGATTGGATGATGAGATTTTTATTTCGAAAGAAAATGATTAGATTAGGGATGATGCCCTAAAGCCACTTGAAGGAGGAGTGATGAGGAGGAATGGTGATAGGGATGATGATGCCTCCTTGAGAGGATAGGTAGGTTTGCAGAACACAAGTGTTCTCTTGAAATGGATTAAAATATGCAAGATAGATGAGGAGAGAGGATACAAGATGATTGAATAGAAGATTGGGTAGAAGAGGTAGAGGATATGTGATGAAAGGATCAAGAGAAGGATAAAAAGGGGGGATGCAAATGGATGGATGGAATGATACATCATGCTACGTTGGATTGAGCAACCTTATTTAATATAACACTAAACGTTATGCACCAAGGTATAAAGACTAGGGTGAGATGTGGTATGTGCATAGGACTGACTCACAAAAGAGATTTCAAGCAACCCTGTGCCATATAACACCATCATATGGAATACCATGATGTCGTTGTGGTAGGTAGGCCACAAGGATGAATGCAAATGCAAGACAAAATGATAATGCACACAAAAAGCAAGTAAGCATGCACAAAACTATAAAAAGACAAAGATGATGCTACCCCTAGTCAAGCTAAAAAGCCAAAGATTGATTGATTGAGGATGATGGATAATGTTGTTGATGTGGGAACATTATATTTTGAGAACAACATGAGGATTGGGAATGATATATCCCAATGATGGTGAGTGAAGTTTGATCAAGTCTTGTAATGAGGCTAAGAACAAGATTGAGGGATGCTTTTGGATGGTTTGCTTCGATTACTTGGCAAGATATGTGTGAAATAATATTTGTTTTCAATGCTTGGATTGCTGGGAGCATTGAATTAATCAGAGGGGTTGTATTAGAGTGTATTTGGGTAGCCTTTATCTTGATACCAAGGACAAGGGAGAACCAAGGCTAGGGATAAGGGATTATGGAGGATTTGGATGAGACTCTTGAGAGAGTATCGATAGTGGATTCATGATTGATAAATAAAGGGGTTTAGATGGGATCTTCTTAGGACTACATTGCATAGGAACAACATGCCCCACTCTAGCAATGTTTCTCATGACAAGGTGATGTGATGCTTGTAATGATGCATGATAGGGAGGATATTACAAATGATGGGTGTATGCAAAGAGGTGTTCAAAGCATGTTTTAACATTGATGCCCCAGTCCTTGTCAAGCATGAAGGGAGAATGGATGGGAAGACAATAGGAGAGATAGGAAGATAGAGTGGATGGGGTGGATGAGAGGGGTAAGATAGGCAAGGCTTGCCCCTAAGTGTAGGGTGCTCTTTGATAGCGGATTGTGCATGATGTCCAAGAAGGGGTTTTTATCATGTTAATTGTCCAATGTTCCATAAGAATGGTTTTCACCATTGGATAATTTTTTATTTTTTTAAAATAAAATTGATTTTTTAAAATTTTTTGACAATTTTTTTTTTAATTTCTTGCTTTGAGGATTGGGAATGGGTTGGGGAGAGGGTATGGGTGGATGGATAAATGGATTTGGAGGATAATGGGGACTCGAGCATCTGTTTCCATAGCAAGGTGATAGGAGCCCATTTTAGATGGCTACGACATATGGACCATGTCAACCATCAATGTGCTCATAGAGGTTGGTAGGGACCTTGTTGATTGCTAAGTGAGCTTCTCCATGAGGTGATCATCATTCCCTCAAATCTCTTCAATGGTAGGGGATGCTATTGAGGGAAATGCAGTGGAAGGCAAGTTAGAGGCTAGATGGATTATACCAAGGCATGGATTGAAGGAATGTGGTGGTGGAGATATGTTGGACAAGGGGTTTGAGAATAATAGGATGGGATGATGGAGGTGTAAGGGAATATCATGGGGTTGAGGGGAACTAGGAAAAAAATTTGCACACACCATGTTAGATTTTGAATCTTGTAATTTGGAAAGGGGATTTTGATTGTGTGGGATTTAGGATGTATAGTGACATTGGATTTTTGATTTTGGGGTTAGGATGGGGGATTTTGGGATTACCATTTTGGGGATTTAGGTACCCAAAGGGACTTAGGATTCTTGGAACTTTTGGATTGGGTGTGGGATGGGGGATAAGGATTTGGGGATTTGGGGTTGGGGTGGGATTTTGGAGGTGCAGAGTTTGATGCCCCACTTGGATTTATGGGCTCTCTTTGCTTGGGGATCCACATTGTTGTTGTTTTTGCTTTAGGATTGGTGGGCCTATGTGGCCATTTATGTTTGTTTTTATTTTGGATCAAATATGGATTGGATGTTGCATGTCGACATGGTGCGACATGGTAATCTTTTGATTTGTGTGGGCTTTTTGCTTTATATACGAAGGCATCCAAAGTGCTTCTAAAGTTGGAGTGGTCCCATGGGGAGATATATTCTTGGAATCTCATGAGGTTGGCAATAGCTTCATCATTTTGGAATAAATCAAATGATATGTGCATTTGTTGGTCTTGATTAGGGATTTTAGGTGATGAATGTTTATGATGAGTGATAGGGATGGGGGATTTGTGGATGAAAGGAGGGATGGGATAAGATGGAGGAGGGATAGTGGGGAAATTTTTGGATTGATATAATAGTGAATATTTTGTAGGATTGATGGGAGGCACTGATTTTTGGATTGGAATGAATTTCCTTAGAGGGCACAAAGGTGGTACCAACATTTTTAGATTGTTTTTCTTGAGATGCATAACCAAGGCCCTGTGATCATGGATTAGTTTTGAAATTTATGGGCTCCAAGATGCCTTGTTTATGAAGGCCTAAGCCTTTGCCTTAATAGTTCATGTTTTGGAGCATTCAATTTGCAATGGGATGCTTGTGGTTTTGGAAAAAAAGACACTAATCCGGTTTCAGATGGGGGGGATTGGTGGTGGATATAAGTTATTCTTTAGCTACAAGAGAACCACCATGGATAAAGGTATTGGGACCAAGGGGATAAGGTGATGGTTTGGGGATGGGGTCAATAAGGGGTGGTAGGGGATTGATAAAAGATTAGATGGGATGTTTGGATCTTGATTTGGATGGGGGATGTTTTGACATGCTTTGGAACAAGATCTTGATGTAGCTAGATTTGTTTGGATGGTGTGACGAAGAAGGAGTGTTTAGGTTTGTTTATTTGGATAGACTCCTTTATTTGGGTAGGTGGACAGATGCAGGATATTTGATGTTCAAAGATTTTAGATTTGATGGATAGGATGGATTGGGATTTAGGATCTTGGATGGGGTTGATGGTATTGGAGTTGATGATGACATCATCAATGACACACTTGGATGGCATTGGATTAGTGGGGCAACATAACTCAACAACTTTATTTTTGTAGTTTTAAATGAGGTCCTTTGTTAGGAGTCCTTGTAGGAAATTGTAAAAGGGTGATTTGGATGTTGTATGTTTGGGTGGATAACTAGATTTCTAGATTGGTGGATGTGTTAGATCTAGGGCACACAACTGAGAGGGGGGGTGAATCAGTTATACAAAAACTTACTTTTAATTCAAACACTTAAATCCTCTTGTTATTTAATAGCATATCAATTAATCACTCATGAAAGTATAAAGCATAAACACCAGAGCAGATACACATCAACACATGAAACACCAAGATTTTGACGTGGAAAACCTAGTCAAGGGAAAAACCACGGGGTGATTAACCCAAAGATTATTCTCTGTTAGAAGAATAAGAAAAATAGATGGCACATGCCAATTAGGGCTCATTGCCCGAGCACACTGTTCACAATAGGCACACTGCCTACAAGAGACATACTGTCTACAAAGTAACAAGTATTACAAACTTGAATTGGAGATTGACATCTTTACCATGTCTGGATCAGTTCCATTTAAGCCTGAAAACTCCTGCTCTGCCTTTTGCTCTTCTTCACTATACCACACTCATCCACACTAAGACACACTTCAAAATGAATTCACAATCCCTTATTTATACAAGGCATCAACTTAGGAACAATCATCTAAGTCGGCAAACACCTATAAGATTATTCGCAAGACGTGTAATACATCCGGTCGACCTGTTTTAGGAAGAACACCAATATCTGTGGTTATTCTTCAAATGCAAACTCAAACTTTAATGCGGACCACCAACAAGAATTGTACATGATCCAAAGATCACCAAAACCTTTCCTGAGTCATCACGAACATCCGCACTTAATCAGCTTACTGGATTTCTTCTCTTCTTCATCCGGAACTTCAAGCACATAGTCTGTCATCACTGTCATAATGAGAAAGGTGCTTCCGAACCTCCAAACCATGAACACATCTAGTTGGCACTTCACACAGACTTCTTCAACACTCCCTCCAATCCGCAGAGTGAGAATGCAATTCTGGATCTCACTAGACCTTTCTGTGACCCTCTGTCATCTCTGAACACCTGCTGGAGCTGGTTCTACTAGAGTGACCATAACTTCTTCAAATCTTCATGCGAACCTCTAAAATCTTGACTGTAACATCTCAAGACTCATATATACCAACCCTTTAAACCGTATCCTCTGATCCTCAACCTATTTAGGACTTTTTCCTTCTTGTCATCATTGTTCTTCACTGTTCCTGATTGAGACTTATTCTCTCAATATCCTCAGCACACAGCTCATTCAATCCTTCTCATTAATGCAATATGAGTATGTTGACATCAACGACAACACTAGTTATCCTCATACTTGCAACAATCTCCCCCTTTGTCATTGATGGCAACATATGATGTGAAAAACCATCAAGACAAGAACTTCTCCTTTCTATCACAGTTCCCCCTATCCTTCACATGTCTTCTCTTCCTTTACTACTCCCCCTTCGATCATCAACCACTTGTTTTTCACGTGTCTTCTTTCCCCCTTTGACATTAATGGCAAAGGGCTCATACTTGCAATTCTAACACATCAGAATCATATCAACTGCCCCCCTTAGTAGCAGCTCCCCATCATCAATCCAGATCACAAGATATGATTGTGATATCCATCGGACTGATGCACATCAGTGCATCCTAGTTCATCACTGGAGGGGCCATGACCCCTAACTTCTCCCTGAGATACTCAAAAGAGTCCTTGGGAAGAGGTTTAGTAAAAATATCTGCAAGCTGATCCTTGGAGGGCACATACTCCAATCTGACTTCACCCTTATTCACTTGCTCTCTCAGAAAGTGAAATTTGATAGATATATGCTTGGTCTTAGAATGCAACACCAGATTCTTAGAAATATTTATTGCACTTGAATTATCACAGAAAATTGTGATAGGCTCCTCATATTCTACTTGAATATCTCTTGGCATCTGCTTCATCCACAAAAGTTGAGTGCAACTACCTGCTGCTGCAATGTATTCTACTTCAGTTGTAGACAGGGATATTGCCTCTTGTTTCTTGCTTAGCCAAGAAACCAACCTTTTTCCCAAAAAGAATGCTCCTCCACTTGTACTCTTCCTATCATCCACATCTCCTGCCCAATCTGCATCTGTGTATGCATGAAGAGAAAAATTATGATCTCTAGGATACCATAGACCATACTCAACTGTTCCTTTTAAGTACCTAAAAATTCTTTTGATTGCCATGACATGAGATTCCCTGAGATCAGCCTGGAATCTCGCCACAAGACCAACAACCTGCATTATATCTGGGCTAGTCTGAGTGAGATACAATAATCCTCCAATCATTGATCTGTACTTGGTCTGATCTATCTTAGGAGAGTCATCATCTTTGCTCAACTTACATCCAGTTGCCATGGGAGTGTTCATTGGCTTTGAATCTTCCATTCCAAATTTCCTCAACAATTCTTTCACATATTTGGTATGAGAGATAAAGATTCCTTTCTTTGACTGAGTAATTTGCAGACCCAAGAAGAAATTCATTTCACTGAGCATTGACATTTCAAACTCACTTTTCATTTGATTTGCAAAGGTTTTACACATACTGTCTCTTCCTCCAAAGATGATATCATCAACAAATACTTCAACAATCAAGATGTTTTCATGATCAATTTTGAAATATAGGTTACTATCAGCAGTACCTTTGTTGAACCCAATCTTCAAAAGATGTTTGTCCAACCTTTCATACCATGCTCTTGGAGCTTGCTTTAGACCATACAGTGCCTTCTTTAATTTGCATACCATATCACCATGCTCAGATAACTGAAATCCATCCGATTGTTCAATGTACACCTCTTCTTCTAAGTCACCATTCAAGAAAGTAGATTTGACATCCATCTGATACACTTTGTAATCTTTGAAGGCAGCAAAAGCAAGAAATAGTCTGACTGCTTCAATTCTTGCCACCGGAGCAAAGGTTTCTTCAAAATCAATCCCTTCTATTTGAGAGTAGCCTTTGCAGACTAATCTGGCCTTATTTCTAATTACTTCACCAACTTCATTTAGTTTGTTCTAGAAGACCCATTTGGTTCCAATCACATTCTTGTTTCTAGGTCTAGAAACAAGATCCCAAGTGTGATTTTTCTCAATTTGCATTAACTCTTCTTCCATTGCTTTTGTCCAATTTTCATCATTGCAAGCTTCATTTATTGTCTTAGGTTCAATCTTTGAAATCAGACAACATTCATCTAAATTTTCAGCAACATTCCTTCTAGTTTGTACACCTTTGCTTTTGTCACCTATGATCTGATCTTCAGAGTGGTTCAGTCTTACATACCTTGGAACTTTGGGAGTTTCTTGCACTTCTGCTTCTTGATCATGCTCATTCAGACCTGTCTCTTCTTCCTGATTTACCAGATCAGTCTGAATCTAACTTTCAGGAGAGGATGGAGCTCCTTGAACCAGAACATCATTCTGATTGTCTTCATCATACTCATAAAATCTTGAGGGCTTCTCAATACCTTCATCAACCTTCACATTTATACTTTCTATCATCTTTCTCAGTCTCTTATTGTAACACTGGTATGCTTTGCTTTGAGTGGAGTAACCCAAGAAAATTCCTTCATCACTTCTAGCATCAAACTTTCCTAGATCTTCATCTCTTTTAATGTAACACTTGCTACCAAATACTCTAAAATATCTCACAATAGGAGTGATGCCAAACCAAAGTTCATAAGGAGTCTTACCGGTATTGCTTCTGATTTGAACTCAATTGAGAGTGTAGACTGCAGTGCTGACAACTTCTTTCCAAAACATCTGGGGAACATTTGCTTCCATCATCATTGTCTTGGATGCTTCCTGGATGGTCCAGTTCTTTCTCTCAACTACTCCATTCTGTTGTGGAGTCCTAAGAGCAGATAACTGTCTCTTTATACCATGCTTCTCACAAAAATCTATGAATTCACCGGATGTGAATTCACCACCTCTATCAGACCTCAGACATTTTAGTTTTAATCTGATTTGATTCTCTACCATAGCCTTGAAGATTTTGAACTTCTCAAACGCTTCTGATTTCTCTTTCAGAAAGGTAACCCACATCATCCGGGAATGGTCATCAATCAGTAACATGAAGTATCTATCACCTTGCATTCTCTTGATTCTTGTTGGACCACATAGATCAGTATGAACTAACTCCAATAATCCGGTAGAGGACTGATCCTTACTTTTGAATGAGACTCTACTCTGTTTACCCAACTGACATTCTTTGCACAAACTATTTGTAGGTTTTACCAGTTTTGGAAGATCTCTTACAGCCTGAGTATTGCTTATCTTGATGATGTTATCAAAATTTACATGACACATCCTTCTATGCCATAACCAACTTTGATCAATTTGAACAAACAGACAACTTTTATCAGAACGAACCAAGTAGAAGATATTACCTTTAGTTTGAGTACCGGATGCAATCTCTGTTCTGGATCTTTCAAGGATTTTGCATTTTCCATCCTTGAATCGGAGATCATAGCCTTTGTCCACCAACTGTCCAACACTAAGAAGATTGTGCTTCAAGCCTTCAACATATAGTACATTACCAGTTTTGTTTCTTCCATTAAAAGAAATAGTTCCTCTTCCTCTGATTCTACCAACAGAATTATCACCAAATTTTACCACTCCTCCTTCATACCTTTCCAAATCTAAGAACTTGTTCTTGTCACCTGTCATATGGTGAGAGCATCCACTGTCAATAACCCAATCATCCTTGTCTTCAACTTGGGCAACCAAAGCTTTTTCTACAACCTTATGATTAACAGATTCAGAGGATAGTGGATCTTCTTCCTTGATGGCAATAAACACCCATTCATTTCCAGATTTGTTTCCTATCTCTGATTCATCATCTGTTACTCCTTCATTATCATCTTCTTCATGAACATAATAACAATTCTTTTGGAACCTTTGTTTGTTAGAGTTTGACCTTGTAGATCTTTTCAGACATCTTGAGGCAAAATGAACAATCTTATTGCAGTTGAAGCACTTAAAGGGTAATTTTCCTTCATACTTACCAGATCCTCTTGGCAGTCTCTTTGCAAAGAGAGCTTCAAGTTGAGCTGTTTTTGCTTCTTCCACTTCCATGTCTATTCTTGTTTGATCATACCATGACAGCTTCCTTGAAGAGTTTTCTCCCAGATCAGATCTTTGTTTACCTTTCATAGAGGCACTAGCTTTGAATGCAGATTCAGTCTTGGGGGGATCATCTCCAAACTCAATCATTTCAAATGCAGCCAGTTTTCCATCCAATTGGTCTCTGGTGATAGTTGTATGGGCTTTGAATTCATCAATGGCAGCAACCTTGATTTTGTAGATAGCAGGAAGAGATTTGAGAATTTTGCCAACAATCTCATTTTCATCCAAAACTCCACCAGCATTCTTGATTCCACACATCAGCTCATTAACTCTTGGCATAAAAGTAGTAATATTTTCATCATCTCTCATTTTCAGTCTTTCAAATTTCCCTTTAAGACTCTGCAACCTTGCACTCTCAACATACTCATCTCCTTCATGCAGAAGTTCCAGTTTAATCTAGATCTCATAGGCATTTGGTAGGTCAATAACATTTGAAAGCTCTGAATCAGTTAATGCACTTAGAAGAGCCTCTTTGGTCTGCAGATTGTTTTCAGCATCTGTGATTTCATTTAGAGTTGTCAGACCACCCTGTGGAGGTGTATATGCTTTTGTGACCATGGACAAGTGCGCCTTTCCCATACACTCCAAGTGACATTTCATGCGGCCTTTCCAAAGAGTGAAGTTGGTTCTATCAAACTTTGGACTGTCCTTGTATGACGACATCCTTGATCTCCTTAAGCAGTTAAGCTCCTTTTAGAGGAACTTAGCTCTGATACCAATTGTTAGATCTAGGGCACACAACTGAGGGGGGGGTGAATTAGTTGTACAAAAACTTGCTTTCAATTCAAACACTTAAATCCTCTTGTTATTTAATAGTATATCAATTAATCACTCATGAAAGTATAAAGCATAAACACCAGAGCAGATACACATCAACACATGAAACACTAAGATTTTGACGTGGAAAACCCGGTCAAGGGAAAAACCACGGGGTGATTAACCCAAAGATTATTCTCTGTTAGAAGAATAAGAAAAATAGATGGCACATGCCAATTAGGGCTCACTACCCGAGCACACTGCTCACAAGAGGCACACTGCCCACAAGAGACACACTGTCTACAAAGTAACAAGTATTACAAACTTGAACTGGAGATTGACATCTTTACCATGTCTGGATCAGTTCCATTTAAGCCCGAAAACTTCTACTTTGCCTTTCAGTCTTCTTCGCTATACCACACTCATCCACACCAAGACACACTTCAAAATGAATTCACAATCCCTTATTTATACAAGGCATCAACTTAGGAACAATCATCTAAGTTGGCAAACACCTATAAGATTATTCACAAGACGTGTAATACATCTGGTTGACCTGTTTTAGGAAGAACACCAATATCTGTGGTTATTCTTCAAATGCAAACTCAAACTTTAATGCGGACCACCAACAAGAATTGTACACGATCCAAAGATCACCAAAACCTTTCCTGAGTCATCACGAACATCCACACTTAATCAGCTTACTCAAATTCTTCTCTTCTTCATCCGGAACTTCAAGAACACAGTCTGTCATCACTGTCATAATGAGAAAGGTGCTTCCGAACCTCCAAACCATGAACACATCTAGTTGGCACTTCACACCGACTTCTTCAACACTCCCTCGAATTCGCAGAGTGAGATAATGTAATTCTGGATCTCACCAGACCTTTCTGTGACCCTCTGTCACCTCTGAACACCTGCCGGAACTGGTTCTACTGGAGTGACCATAACTTCTTCAGATCTTCATGCGGACCTCTGAAATCTTGATTGGAACATCTCAAGACTCATATATACAAACCCTTTAAACCGCATCCTCTGATCCTCAACCTATTTAGGACTTTTTCCTTCTTGTCATCACTATTCTTCACTGTTCCTGATTGAGACTTATTCTCTCAATATCCTCAGCACACGGCTCATTCAATCCTTCTCATTAATGCAATATGAGTATGTTGACATCAATGACAACACTGGTTATCCTCATACTTGCAATAGGATGATGATATAAAGGATTTGGATAGGAGGTGGAGGTGATGAGGACTTCACACAAGGATAGGTGTTGGGGTATGGATGAGGGATAAGATTGGTTTCCCTTGTCAAAGGTGCCATAAGGATGACTAGTAGATATGCATTTAAGAGTGGAGGGGTAGATTGTGCTAGGTGATTCTTGGTCAAAAGATGTTGCATTATGTATGGATGAGTGGTGTAAGCTTATGGAAATCTTGATTGCAATGATTTCATCAAGGTTATTGGTCTCATATTCATTTTGATCAACAAGACTATCATAATCATTGATTTCTAAAGGATTTTTGGCATGGTTATGATGAGGGGACTCATCAAAACAAAATAGATTCATGCTTTTTTGATTTGGATATTTGATGAGTTTGGATGATGTGATTTTGGATAACTTAATGACTTTGGATTTCTAAGGCTTGGACCTTAAGTAGCTCATTCGATGGATGTATGACTTTTGCTTTTACTATGATTTTGGATCTTGCATGAGCGATATTTTGCATAGGTTATTGATATGGATGTTGGATGATATTTAAAGAAGTGGGAGGTTGTTGATATGTGTTTTGGTGGGAATTAAATGATAGTATGGTGGATTGATATGAGATCATGGGATAAGTTTATTTGGGATTGGCTTGAGGTGTGGATGGATTAGGTTGGTATGACTGATGTGTTAGATGTGAAGTGTTTGGATGATTTGATTAGGTTGATATGAGATCATTAGATAGATGGATGTGGGATTAAGTTGATATGTTGATGGGTTAGGTTGGTATGATTGACATGTTAGATGTGAAATGGTTGGATGATTCAATGTGAATTGATATAAGATCATTGGATATATGGATGCAAGATCAAGTTGGTATGATTGATGTGTTGGATGTGAAATGGTTGAATGATTTGACATGGATTGATATGAGATCAGTTGGTATGGAATATATGGTGGTAATGTGGGTGATTGGATGAAGTTTGACATAGCTAGAAATCAAATTGGGGTGGATTGAAAAGTGTGAAGTTTATGAAGGCTTGATGGATTTTATTTGGTTGAGTTGATGTGATTAGGGATGATTTGATGGGAATTATTGTGGATTAGGACTAACTAGGTTTGAATTTGGATGAGGTGACAAGGATGGAATTGGATTAGGATTGGTAGGATTTTGATTTGATGGATTGAAATTGAAATGATTGGGATCAGGATGGATTAGGGGTGATAGGACTTATTAGATGATTGGATGAAGAATGATTGGAGTTGGAATGAAGGCACAAGATCTTGTTGGATTTTGATTGGGAAATTACATTAAGGTGCAATAATATGGATTAGGCAATTGATTGGATGATGGTTGGATTTGGCTGATTTAGATTGGATGGATATCAGATTTGACTTGAGGGGATTTTGGATTATGGAAGATTTTGGATGTTTTGGATTTTAAGGGATAATGCACAGATTAGTTCACACAAATGAAGACACACCAAGCACATGAGCACCATAGATTATTCAAGTGGGAGTATCAATGTTTGTGGGCTCACTCGTGGACTATCTACCAAGTTATGGATAGCTAGGGAATGCAAGGTCATGTGCCACCTATACACCCCATATAGTGGAGGCCAAGGTCCTTCTCATAGTGAGCTCTATCTCTACAAACTCAGAAGTACAGTGTGAGTAACTTCTCAGGGCTAACTGCTTATCAATGTACTAAAAAAAAGATGGTCAAAAGGTCTTATCTAGACTATACAAGAAACTAGGGGATGTACTCGTTATATGCTTGGTATGTGAGGCCAAAATTTGTGAACCAAATCCCATTTACAATCATGTGGAATAGCACAAGAAAATTCCACTTCACCTATGTCCTTATGAAAAGGGGTCCCAAGGCTATGTTAGACACGATGATGACTCCTTTGAGGTATATATTTCACTCCTCCCCGTTTATATACCCCACTAGAACATGTGGTTTAGGTTGTCCCCTAAGGTGATGAAATCCTTAGGCAAGCCCACTAAAGGGAAAGAAATATAAGTACTTTTGATGTCTAAGATCTCTTTGTGACATGAGGAGAGAGTATACACACTTAGACTCTTGGGATAAACACAAAATTAGGCATACCTTTTAGTGTGAGGAGAGATCATACACACTCTAGAAGCTCCCAAACATGACAAGAAAAATTAATTTCTTTTAGAAAATTAAAGAGTTCCTAAATTAGTGATAAAAGATGTTCTTTGACACATAGTGTTGCACACAATGTGTTAGTAGTTTCAGGAATGATCTAGGACAAGCATGTTGGTTGCAAGAAATGTGTTAGAAATGAAAATTGAAACCTCTACAAAATTAGGCATTATTTGTGTCACATAAAAATAGAGGTTATCATGAAATTATTCAAGATTTTCTATGCAATTTCAAAAACAAGTTTGCTAAATTTCACTTCTATATGCAAAAGATATGAAGATTTAAAGGTTAAAAGAAAACAAGGAAGTTTGAGCAATTATACTTGAAAATTGGGGTAAAATCTAGAAAACTCACCTTATCCATAACAAAGTGATCCAAGTCAACTTTCTAATGCTTATAAGAACACAAAAATCTAGTATCATGGCAAAAAGTTATATGATTTTGAAAAAAAGTGTTATTTGAAGGGTAAAGGTGGGGAGGGGGGGGTGGTCAAGTCTAGTGGTTAGGCTTAAAACTGGTGGTTAGTGGCTTGTCCGGACACGTGCATTCAGGCTAGGTGGCTATCGCTAATGGTTAGGGAGATGCCACAGTTAGGGGATTGGGGCCTAGGGGCAAGCGATGCTCTTTGGTCACCAATATGACCATAGGTGGGGGCTAGAGATTTAAAATGCATAGGTGGGATTTTCTAGGATTGGTGGTTAAACACAAAACCTTGCAAAAATTATCTACCCTATAGGTAAATCAATGAAGGACTAATAGATAAAAGACTAGTAAATTGTCTAGGTAAAACATGTTATCTGATGGTTAAAAAGGATTTCAAACTTGCGAATAAGATGTTAAACCTGCAGATAAAAGATTGTTAACCTAAAAATAATTTTTTTAAAAATATTCATGAATTAAAATATTAAAAGATCTGTTGTGTTTTTTTTTAACTTTTTCAAGCTAGCGATGTATTGTGCAGATGGTATGGTGAACCATATGGTATGAATTCATACAGTTGTATGAAATGCGATAGGTAGAAATTTGCAAAACCTCAAAAATGACCAAAAATTTCCAACGTAAAAACATATCAATTGTTTGAATGAATCTTCATTTCTTGAGCCTTTTGGATGCAACTGTGAGGTTCATTTTGGTCTAGGAGGCTTCCTATAAAAGTGAACCCCCTGATCTTCTCCAAAAAGAGAGTTAAAACCTACAAGAACAAGCTACAAAACTTGCAAACAAGGTATTAGATAAGGGACAAGGGACCCATCGGGCATGCCAAAATGTGTAAAAGTAGATTTGAAATGTAAATGTAAGACTCAAACCAAAATATCTAAATCCTACTTTCAAATCTAAAATGTAAATCTCTGATAAAGCATAAGGAAAAGCAAACAACAATGAATAAAATAACAATTGATCTCACCCAACTCTTCCTTGTTGCACCAGCAATGGTGGTTGTGCTCCAAGATAGATTGAAAATATGAGTGGATGTAAGGTGCTCAACTCAACAACATAAGTTTGCATTCAAAATTTTGATTTCTATGATTATGGCTTGTGAGATGTTTAATTTGTAGATTTATGATGGATTGATTTTGTGAACTTAGGCAAGATAAGGATAAGATCCTTGATTTTTTTCCATTTAACTAGTTGCACGAGTTAAAAATGGAAAGAGATCAACAATGATAAGGTAGGATGTGAGAGGATAATTAATGGAATTATCTAATTATTTTAATTAATTAGGTGCATGAGTTAGAAATGGAAAGAAATCATGAGGGATATATGAATTAATAATTAACTAATAAATTAATATTTAATTTATTTAATTAGTGTTTGAATAATGATGAATATTGAATTAATTAATTAATCATAAATTATTTAGGAAGATATTTGGTTTGATAATTAGGTGATAGTAAGATGTGGGGATGTGGGAGGAATTAAGTGGCATTAGAATGTAATCAAATTTAGATGTCTAAACCTATAATCATCATTGTTAAAAGTGGCATGCACACTATCATAATTCATATTAGAAATTGAAATCAAATTCCATGTAAGACCTGGGATGTACAACACATTAGTAAGATTTTTCACTGTCCCATCACTAAAAATAGTTTTACCTTTCCCCAATAAACAATCTTGAGAGTGTTGTTGTCACCAAGAAACACCTCATCACCATTGCATGCTTTGTAACGAGAAAACCACTCCTTGTAAGGAATCATATGGTAGGAGGCACTTGAATCAATAATCCCTGAGTCATCACAAATGGTGTTAGTAGAAATAAACAATGTATCAATTTCATCATCATCATTAGTGGACTTTTCAAAAGAGGAATCTTCAAAAATCTTCTTCCTATTTCTACATTCATTCATCACATGGATCTAATTCCTACAATTCCTAGATTTCATTCTGCTCTTTACAACGGTTTTGGACTATCCTTAGATTTTTTTAGTTTCCCTTTTGCACCACATTTTCCTTTAGGATTTTGTCAAACATGTAGTGCATCCTTCAAACACCCATCCATGAATTTCATCCTCATTTATTCACTGAACAAAGTAGCAACAAAGTATTCCATCTTGGGATCTATAGTACCGCCACTAATAGTAATAATTAAGTTTTCCCATGATTTGGGAAAAGATCAAAGTAAGAAAATACATCTAGATCCTCTTCATCAATCTTAACATCAATACTTTCTAGTTGACTCAAAATAAGATTAAATGCATTTAGATGTTGGAAAACTAAGTCTCTTTCCTTCATTTTCAAGGTGTACAATTTTATTCTCAAATATAATTTGTTTACCGAACTCTTGGTTTGATATATTTTGCCTATCCTCTTCCACAAATTATGTGCTGATGTTTCCTCAAAAACATTCCAGAGGATGGAGTTAGATAAACACAACCTTATGATTCCTAGATTGCCTTTTTATCTATCTTTGTCTAGTCTTCAACTGATATTTTATAGGATTTTCCTTTTCTATGATAGCTCTCCATTGATCCATTTCATCCAAGAGATCCTCCATTTTAAGTTTCCACAAATCAGACACAAAGTCAATGAGTTTCTCTATGTTTGAATAAGATGTGCGAGCATCATGGCTTCAACCACAAATGGACTTGCAAAATCACTAAATAAAATACTCCCACTACAACCACAAAATCCCACAACACTCCAAGAAAGGTCTCCCTCTCTCTAATCATGTCATAGCTCTAAAATCAAATGTTGAGAATAGGGTAAATAGATATAGTGAGAGTATAAACAAATAGTGCTCAAATTCAATCAACTGATTAGTACATGTGATCAAACCATCAAATAGAACGTGGAGAAGCATAAATCAACAAACTAAAATAAATAATAACACATAACACCATATTTACATGGAGAACCTCTTTTGAAAAAATCCACCACAAAAGAGAAACTAAGCTTGTATTAATTTTAAGAACAAGACTCCACTAATACAATCTACTCAATCTTCTTTAGTATAACAAAATTCTATCTACATAAAAAATACTTCACATGCATAAACCTATGGAACCTCTCTTATAAATTCAATATATAGGGCAAAGGAAATCGGAAACCACCAAGTAGTTTCTATAAACTAGTGGTCACCAAAACATGGTCCACAACCAAAAACCTATGCCTCATTATGTATTTATTCATTTACTTCAAGATATAAACCACAAAAGGAGGCATCTTTAACTCCATAATTATAAGTAGGCATCACTCCCAAGACTAGTGCTCCATGAAGACCATGACCAATAATGAAGGCCCTACCAATTATAAAAAGATGCTCCACTCTTCCCAATGTATCTCAAGTATATCTAGATCTTAATTTGTATCCCAAAGATCTAGCCTCCTTAAGCATTTCCACCTCTTACCCATTCTATTTTTCATAGTTAACACACCACAAAAATTTGGAGCTCATTTTCTCACTTCTTGAGAGGTTTTTTGAGGGTTTTAACTGTTGAAGTTAATAATTAACTCGAAACACCAAGATCACCTGCAAAACCTAAGATTTACCTTCCACAAGAGAAAAAAGCAAAGAGACATAATTTGCACAATATTGGATGAATTAATGAAAATGGATTTTTGAATTACATGTGACAACTTGCTTTTATATTTGCAAGTTAGAGAGAAACCCTAATATGACTTAATAATAACCTAGGACTAAAATAAGCCCTAAGTAAACTTATTAAAGTGAAATTAAACATTTAATTACACCAACATCCCCCATAAGTGCAACTTAGGGAGAAATGAAAAACATGCAACTAATGCAAGAATGGGTCTTGGCTACAAGCCCATGTTAGGTACCCATGTACAACAAGAATCTCTCATAAAGTGGAGAGAAAGGAGAAAAACCCAGTGGGAGAAAACTCCTCTCCAAAAGAGAGAAAATACAACAAGTACAAGAACATGTGATGGAAGAAGGACTAACACTAAGAACCCCCAAGAACTGAATCCATCACAGAAGTACAAACATGAATGCCCCCCATAAGAGACGAAGAAGAGAGAAGGTCTGATGAACCCCCCCAGAAGTGAGAAGGATGAAACCCCATGCGAGGAAATGCTCCGTCCCAAAATAGAGTTGAGAAAAGAGACTCTGCAACCGCTCCTCAAGATGACTCCTACAGTGTTGGAAGATTCTCGACATTGAATAAAGATGAAGACCCATGAACACTAAACAACATTCCTCCCCTTATGAAGAAAATAGAACTGCAGATGTGTGCATAATGTCTTCCCATTCTAGATAGGAATATACAGGAAGAAGGATAAATGTCTTTGAACTCTGCACATGATCCAAAGACAACAATGATGCTCCTAAAAACTGCTCAAATGTCTCCAATCCACTGCAAAACTATGACTGAATAGGAGGATGAAGAACAATATCTAAAGAATATGATGGTGAGGCAACTCCATCGAAGCTATCATCAAAGAGAAGACAAATGTCCTCAATGTGGTCCTCCAAATCTGTAAGATGAGACTCTACAAACAACAATGATATGTATGGTAGATATGTGTCCCAATGAGCTATCTCTGGAAGACTGATAATGTCCTGCTTCAAAGAATCTAATGGAGAAACAAGTAATACAGATGTGATCTCAATAAGAGGAGAAGGAGAAGCAAGTGAAGTCTCTGTGTCATCTTAACTAGCAAGACCTATCAAATATGCAAGCTCCTCAATTGTATCATCATCAAAAGGTATGCAATCTGCATCATCAAGGGGTATGTGGCAATCCATAGCAAAATCATCTGGGAATGGAGAGATATGTGGGTCTCCATAGATCTTCCAAATGCTAGTCCAAAGAGTGCATGGGCATTCAATATATGAGATAGAACACATAGTGTCATAATCAACACTAGAACCAATCAATCCTACAATATGATCAACAAAATTTCTCCATACAGATTTCCTCCATAGTGTATCTGGTTCAAGTATGAGTCCATAAAGATAAGGCAAAAGATTAAGCCACCTGGGATGTGTCAAGATGCCCTTTTACCAAAACTCATAATTATCCTTACTCAATGTTACCATAGAAGGGTGAATAGAAAAACCCATGATATCTCCTCAAATAAATTAGATCAAAGATCAACAATCTGAATATGTATCAATGCTGATAAATGAAGCCCAACAAAATAAATAAAACTTCTCCAGGTGCCAAAATGTCCAAAATATCAAACATAAGCCATAAAACCAACAAACTGAATAAAGAATACCTGGGGCAAAATCTAGAAGAATTTCATAGATGGCTGTATAGAGCTCCTTAATACCTTTCCAATTCCACAAGAATCATGAAAATTGGAGATTCTGGCAAAAAGATACGAGATCAAAGGCCAAAAATGGTATCTGGACTTCAAACAGCAATAAGTTGTACCAATCAACAAAATCTGGAAACAATACTTGCACCAATGGATTGTGCTCAGAACCAACTTTTTGACATTTATTCATTTTTGAAAATCCAACTATGTATGCTCAAGATATGCCTGACTTACCAAAATTGCTCCTCTAGGGCAAAGAGGCCAAAAAAACACTATTGAAGCTCCTGGATGCCCATGTGACCAGGGGCTGAGTCTTTGGGGGCTGGTGGTTAGGACACTGGTCACTCATATGACCAGTCACTGAGTCTCATGATAGAAATCAAGGTGGCATGGAAATCAAGGCGCCATATGGCCACACGGATTCCATACAGGTCGTATGGATTTCACAGAACCAAAAAATTTTAAACTCTAAAAAAACACCTAGAAATTTTCTATCTAGAAAATATAGAATGCCTTATATGAAAATGGGGGTTTTTAGGCTTTCTAAGCACAATGGTGAGGTCTGTTTTGCTAAAAAATGCATCCTACAAAAGCTCTTGCTTAAAATTTTTCCAGATCTGAGAAGGGGCTTGTAGATCTGGAGCTCTGGTACCATGTTGAAGTTGATAATTAACTTGAAACACCAATATCACCTGCAAAATCTAAGATTTACCTTCCACAAGAGAAAAAAGCAAAGAGACATAACTTGCACAATATTGGATGAATTAATAAAAATGGATTTTTGAATTACATATGACAACTTGCTTTTATATTTGCAAGTTAGAGAGAAACCCTAATATGACTTAATAATAACCTAAGACTAAAATAAGCCCTAAGTAAACTTATTAAAGTGTAATTAAATATTTAATTACACCAACACCCCCCCATAAGTGTAACTTAGGGAGAAATGAAAAACATGCAACTAATGCAAGAATGGGTCCCGGCTACAAGGCCATGTTAGGTACCCATGTACAAAAAGAATTTCTCATAAAGTGGAGAGAAAGGAGAAAAACCCAGTGGGAGAAAACTCCTCTCCAAAAGAGAGAAAATACAGGTACAAGAACATGTGATGGAAGAAGGACTAACACTAAGACCCCCCAAGAATTAAATCCATCACAAAAGTACAAACATGAATGCCCCACATAAGAGAGGAAAAGGAGAGAAGGTTTGATGATCCCCCAGAAGTGAGAAGGATGAAACCCCATGCGAGGAAATGCTCCCTCCCAAAATAGAGATGAGAAGAGAGACCATGCAGCCACTCCTGAAGATGACTCCTGCAGTGATGGAAGATGCTCGACATAGAATAAAGATGAAGACCTATGAATGCCGAACAACATTCCTCCCCTTGGGAAGAAAATAGAACTGTAGATGTGTGCATAATGTCTTCCCATTCCAAATAGGAATATATAGGAAGAAGGATAAATGTCTCTGAACTTTGCACATGATCTAAAGACAACACTGATGCTCCTAAAAATTGCTCAAATGTCTCTAATCCACTACAAAACTGTGACTAAATAGGAGGATGAAGAACAATCTCTGAAGAATATGATGGTGAGGCAACTCCATCGAAGTTGTCATCAAAGAGAAGACAAATGTCCTCAATGTGGTCCTCCAAATCTGCAAGACGAGACTCTACAAACAACAATGTGTATGGTAGATATGTGTCCCAATGAGCTATCTCTGGAAGACTGATAATGTCCTACTGCAAAGAATCTAATGGAGCAACACGTAGTACATATGTGATCTCAATAAGAGGAGAAGGAGAAGCAAGTGAAGTCTCTGTGTCATCTGAACTAGCAAGACCTGTCAAATATGCAAGCTCCTCAACTGTATCATCATCAAAAGGTATGCAATTTGCATCATCAAGGGGTATGTGGCAATCCATAACAAGATCATCTAGGAATGGAGAGATATGTGGGTCTCCATAGATCTCCCAAATGCTAGTCCAAAGAGTGCATGGCCACTCAATATGTGAGATAGAACACAGTGTCATAATCAACACTAGAACCAATCAATCCTACAATATGATCAACATAATTTCCCCATATAGATTTCCTCCCTGGTGTATCTGGTTCAAGTATGGGTCCACCACCTGAGATGTGTCAAGATGCCCTTTTGCCAAAACTCATAATTATCCTTACCCAATGTTACCACAGAAGGGTGAATAGAAAAACCCATGATATCTCCTTAAATAAATTAGATCAAAGATCAACAATTTGAATATGTATCAAGGCTGATAAATGAAGCCCAACAAAACAAATAGAACTTCTCTAGGTGCCAAAATGTCTAGAATATCAAACATAAGCCATAAAACTGACAAACTGAATAAAGAATACCTAGGGCAGAATTTGGAAGAATTTCATAGATGGTTGTATAGAGCTCCTTAATACCTTTCCAATTCCATAAGAATTGCAAAAATTGGAGATTGTGGCAAAAAGATACAAGATCAAAGGCCAAAAATGGTATCTAGACTTCAAACAGAAATAAATTTTACTAATTAGCAAAATCTGGAAAAAATACTTGCACCAATGGATTGTGCTCGGAGCTAGCTTTTCGACGTCTATTCGTTTTCAAAAATCCAACTCCGTATGCTCAAGATATGCCCGATTTACCAAAACCGCTCCTTTAGGGCAAAGAGGCAAAAAAAGCACTACTGAAGCTCCCGGACGCCCATGTGACCAGGGGCTGAGTCTTTGGGGGCTGTCGGCCAGGGCATTGGTCACTCATATGACCAGGAGCTGAGTCTCTATGGGCTAGCACCTGGAAGCTAGGGGCTAGTCCCCCATGTGACTAGGGGCTAAAACCTAGGGGCTAGGCCTAAAAAAAATTCCCTTTTTATTAAGAAATTACTAAAAAACTTAGCTGTACCTGTGCACACAAATCAAGATGGCATGGAAATCGAGGCGGCATGGAAATCAAGATGGCACACAAATCAAGGTAGCTCCAAAACCAAAATTAGCTTAGATGAGAATGGCACATAAATCAAGGTGGCATGGAAATCAAGGCACCGTATGGCTGTAGGAATTCCATATAGGTCGTACAGATTTCACAAAACCAAATTTTTTGAAACCTTAAAAAAAATTTCTATCAGCAAAATATAGAATGCCTTATATTAAAATAGGGTTTTTTGGGCCTTTTGAGCGCAATGGTGAGGTTCATTTTGCTCAAAAATGTATCTTGCAAAAGCTCTTGCCTAAAATTTTCCCAGATCTAAGAAGCGGCTTGCAGATCTGGAGCTTTGATACCATGTTGAAGTTGATAATTAGTCTGAAACACTAGGATCACCTGTAAAACCTAAGATTTACCTTCCACAAGAGAAAAAAGCAAAGAGACATAACTTGCACAATATTGGATGAATTAATGAAAATAGATTTTTGAATTACATGTGACAACTTGCTTTTATATTTGCAAGTTAGAGAGAAACCTTAATATGACTTAATAATAACCTAAGACTAAAATAAGCCCTAAGTAAACTTATTAAAGTGAAATTAAATATTTAATTACACCAACACCCCCCATAAGTGCAACTTAGGGAGAAATGAAAAACATGCAACTAATGCAAGAATGGGTCTCGGTTATAAGCCCATGTTAGGTACCCATGTACAACAAGAATCTCTTGTAAAGTGGAGAGAAAGGAGAAAAACCCAGTGGGAGAAAACTCCTCTCCAAAAGAGAGAAAATACAACAAGTACAAGAACATGTGATGGAAGAAGGACTAACACTAAGACCCCCCCAAGAACTGAATCCATCACAAAAGTACAAACATGAATGCCCCCATAAGAGATGAAGAAGAGAGAAGGTCTGATGACCCCCCAGAAGTGAGAAGGATGAAACCCCATGCAAGGAAATGGTCCCTCCCAAAATAGAGATGAGAAGAGAGACCATGCAGCCGCTCCTCAAGATGACTCCTGCAGTGCTAGAGGATGCTCGACATAGAATAAAGATGAAGACCCATGAACGCCGAACAACATTCCTCCCCTTACGAAGGAAATAGAACTGCAAATGTGTGCATAATGTCTTCCCATTCCAAATAGGAATATATAGGAAGAAGGATAAATGTCTCTAAACTCTGCACATGATCTAAAGACAACAATGATGCTCATGAAAACTGCTCAAATGTCTCCAATCCACTGCAAAACTGTGACTGAATAGGAGGATGAAGAACAATCTTTGAAGAATATGATGGTGAGGCAAATCCATCGAAGCTGTCGTCAAAAAGAAGACAAATGTTCTCAATGTGGTCCTCTAAATCTTCAAGACGAGACTCTACAAACAACAATGATATGTATGGTAGATATGTGTCCCAATGAGCTATCTTTGGAAGACTGATAATGTCCTGCTACAAAGAATCTAATGGAGCAACAAGTAGTATAGATGTGATCTCGATAAGAGGAGAAGGAGAAGCAAGTGAAGTCTCTGTGTCATCTGAACTAGCAAGATCTGTCAAATATGCAAGCTCCTCAATTGTATCATCATCAAAAGGTATGCAATCTGCATCATCAAGGGGTATGTGGCAATCCATAGCAAAATCATCTGGGAATGGAGAGATATGTGGGTCTCCATAGATCTCCCAAATGCTAGTCCAAAGAGTGCATGGGCACTCAATATGTGAAATAGAACACATAGTGTCATAATCAACACTAGAACCAATCAATCCTACAATATGATCAACATAATTTCCCCATACAAATTTCCTCCCTGGTGTATCTGGTTTAGGTATGAGTCCATAAAGATAAGGCAAAAGATTAAGTCGCCTGAGATGTGTCAAAATGCCCTTTTGCCAAAACTCATAATTATCCTTACCCAATGTTACCACAGAATGGTAAATAGAAAAACCCACGATATCTCCTCAAATAAATTAGATCAAAGATCAACAATCTGAATATGTATCAATGCTGATAAATGAAGCCCAACAAAATAAACAAAACTTCTCCAGGTGCCAAAATGTCTAGAATATCAAACATAAGCCATAAAATTGACAAACTGAATAAAGAATACCTAGGCCAGAATCTGGAAGAATATCATAGATGGTTGTATAAAGCTCCTTAATACCTTTCCAATTCCATAAGAATCGTGAAAATTGGAGATTGTGGCAAAAAGATATGAGATCAAAGGCCAAAAATGGTATCTAGACTTCAAACAACAATAAATTGTACCAATCAACAAAATCTGGAAACAATACTTGCACCAATGGATTGTGCTCATAACCAACTTTTTGACGTTTATTCGTTTTCAAAAATCTAACTATGTATGCTCAAGATATGCCCGATTTACCAAAACTACTCCTTTAGGGCAAAGAGGCCAAAAAAACACTATTGAAGCTCCTGGACACCCATGTGACCAGGCGCTGAGTCTCCGAGGGCTGGCGGCTAGGGCACTGGTCACTCATATGACCAGGAGTTGAGTCTCTGGGCGCTGGCGCCTGGAAGCTAGGGGTTGGTCCCCCATGCGACTAGGGGCTAGCCCTCAAAAAATTTAAAAAAATATTTTTATTAAGAAATTAATAAAAAAACTCAGCTGTACCTGTGCACACAAATCAAGACAACATGGAAATCAAGGTGGCACAGAAATTGAGATGGCACACAAATCGAGGAAGCTCCAAAATCAAAATCAACTCAGATGAGAATGACATAGAAATTGAGGTGGCATGGAAATCAAAGCACCGTATGGCCGTACGGATTCCGTACAGGTCGTACAGATTTAACAGAACCAAATTTTTTGAAACTCTAAAAGAACACCTAGAAATTTTCTGTCAGTAAAATATAGAATGCCTTATATGAAAATAGGGGTTTTTGGGCCTTCTGAGCGCAATGGTGAGGTTCGTTGTTCTAAAAAATGCATCCTACAAAAGCTCTTGCCTAAAATTTTCCCAGATCTGAGAAGGGGCTTGCAGATCTGGAGCTCTGATACCATGTTGAAGTTGATAATTAATTCGAAACACCAAGATCACCTGCAAAACCTAAGATTTACCTTCCACAAGAGAAAAAAACAAAGAGACATAATTTGCACAATATTGGATGAATTAATGAAAATAGATTTTTGAATTACATGTGACAACTTGTTTTTATATTTGCAAGTTACAGAAAAACCCTAATATGACTTAATAATAACCTAAGACTAAAGATAAGCCCTAACTTATTAAAGTGTAATAAAATATTTAATTACACCAACATTAACAATCTCCAAATGCATCTTTGACGTGTTTAATGTGTCTCACTTGTCAAGATATTTAATTTAAAAATAAATCATAAAAAAATTAGATCTTTAGATAAAAAATTATGTCCTTTGGAAGGTGTTTAGAGAAAACAATAGTAGACATAGGATTGCAAATGAATAACATACTAATCTTAACACAATTGCTCAAAACTAACATGTGGATTATGTGTCAACCATCCACCAACATGTACGTATGATCAATAAAATAATGCCAAACTATTATTGACCCAAAACTTCATGATATCGCACTAACTACCTCAATGCACAAAGAGCACAAGACCTCCCATCATTCAAACTCCTTAACCATGAATGTTTCATCACCACATGAATTGTCAAAACTTATTGCATTTGCATCATTGTACACACAAGGTTTGCACACAAGACTTATTCAACAAGACTATTTTGCACCTAGATGCTTTGGCATTAGTTATGAACAAGAAACCAAATACTAGATAATCAAGTTCTTAAATCTTTTACTAGTAAGATTAAGGACCAGATTGCTCGATTGATGACCATTGATGTAAACCGATTGAAAATCCTAAAGTAGTGAGATCTCACCATGTGTCTAATTGAGTGGTTTATGATCTCACAAAGTGTCTTTCCCAATGTTGTGGGGACCTAACAAGTGTCATTATCTCACACATTCTCAATATCACAACCTTTATAAAACCATTTGCATCTAATTGTCAATTTGGCTTCAAACCCTATATCAAATTTTGAACTAGCTAAAAGATAAAGATTGAGTCTACCTATATGTAGCCTAGTGTGTTAAGTATGCCTATCACTATGTGTATCCTATGGTGGAGTCTTCACGTAGGCCTAAGTGGACCTTAACAATTATGTATCCTCACAAATTGTAGATGCACGCCCATCGACCAAAGCGGGATTGAGCGGTTGCCAATCTATGTCACTATGATTGAGTGGGATGTTGCCATGTAGATTTTTGGGTTTGGTAAGGATTCCTCATTCTTTAAACATGATTTCAAAGATTGCCAATTGGATTGTACAAGTGAACATCTGAAAGCTTGCAAGTCATCAATTGCGTTATGATTAGCATTTGAGATTTTTTCACATTGTGAGTCCAGAGTGAGAATTTCTCATTTGGACTTAGCCATCATTTGTAGAGATTGAAATCCCAAATAAGCACAAACCTTAGATCTCTCACATTGTTAACGATGTTGATGTTTCCATGAAGTTGTGGTGAGAAAAAAGTAAACCATTGTATCCTTTGTCCAAGTATTTAGGGATCAATGAAAGAAACCATTTGTGACTTAGTGAATACCCACCAACCATTAATCTCTTTATCAACTTAGACAACCTACTATGTGTCTCTCATTTGTCTCTTAACCGAATGTTTTCCCATTATGGAAGCGATGGCTTGAAGAAATCTCTAATTTGTTTTTTTTACGAATGATTGAGAGATTCCCATGAATTATTTGAGTTTTGCATTATTTTTAAAAGGGATTTCTTTAGTCATTTAACAAAATTATTGATCTAGTTCTTATATAAATTATATGAAGTACTTAGGACACTGTACACCTAGGATGTACTTGGTGGATAGACACACTTAATGTTCTAAATTTGCTATGGTGGAAGCATATTTCAAATGAAGAGGTCGATAATTATATTAGAGTATAACAAGTTGGGAGTAAAGACAAAGCATTGAACAATTAGGCACTACATTGAGAATTGTAACTTGAAAAGTATTATGAAATAGTTCTATACAAGATTTAAGAGGTTAGATATAAAGATTTAAGAGGTTAGATATAATGTGAATGCCTAAGCTATCCTCTTGTTTTACCACTAAGCTAGCTACCTCACTATCTAATTGAGTTAGAGTTTTATAAAGAATGGTAGTATACAAAAACATACATGTAGGAGGGTGATGAGCAGTTTAGTAGTTATAAGACTCTATGTCACTCTACTTAATTTTGACTAGATTCCTTTGTATGGTTGTTACCCAAGAATAATGCTATAAACATGCATGTGCAAAACAAGTATGTCACAATAAGTGTCATCAAACAAGTACAATAAGTCTAAAGAGGAATCAATTGTTTAGCTATTGCCATATTTAGTCGATAGGCTTTTATATGTGAGCATTATAGTACTCGGAATTGTCTCATGCCGTAAAAGAAATTCACACCAACATATTTTCTAAACTCATCGGTTGTTCCTATCAGCGTATTCCTTGAACCTCCTATGGGTGCAAGTGCTAGTTTCTACAAGTTGTAACTAGGCCATTGGCAAAGTTGCAAAAGTGAGTGTCCCGAATCCTTCTCGATCAATAAGGTCATTCAAATCACCACTTGAGCACTAGGTAAAAGTTAGCATGCCCAATTACTACTCAGTCCCTTTTCTTTCTTTTAAATTTTATTTTGGATTAAGAATAAATGATTATAGACACAAACCAAAAAGCAATTTGAGACAGATACAATAGTCCACATTGGTCAACACCTAGAGACATCAACATAAGGTAGCAACAACCAAATACAATGGTTCATAACAAGATAGCTAAAAACAATATCTACGATCTATAAGTGGACAAAGATAATAGCCATAAAGTGCCAAGAACAAACCCGCATAAAACTAGAGTATAAAACTAAACCCACAAACAAAACATATTGTTGTAGAACACATAGCAACAAATAATAACACACTTCGGAAACTAGAATAGATATCACACTTTTGAAGCCTTTATTATCTAGACAATCTTAGAGTTAATATTATCATATTTCCCATCAATCCCTATAGTTGAGATTGCAAAATATTGATTTGTTTTACGAGATCATTGTTAACCTTGAGTTACTCTTTAATGACTATGACCAGAAACAAATTAGAAAACATAATTTGAGTTTAGAGTTACAATCTCTAGAGGAAGAATTTGAGTTCCTATTTAAGTTTCCTTTTCTTAAGATGAAAGCTATTCTCCATACAAAACATACTTACAACCATCAAATATATGTGTGGTCATCATGCATGCATGCATATGTATGATTGGTCAAAAACAGTTAAAATATCGTTTACTTTCAAATAAATGCAGGCCACTATAGTTAGAAGCATTGCTGCCCATAGGGTATAATTGGTTGACACATACACTAATAAATGTAGGTGGTGGGTTTCAGAAAAATATAGTATAATATTTAACACAGTTTAAAAATATTCTAACTATTTCTCTAAATATCGAGATAAACATCCATGTGTATTTGATGGCCATAGATTTTTGCATGGAGAATAGCCATCACTTTTTCTTAGTGCCACATTCATATTCCAAACAATGTGGACATTGAGGGGTGATGGAATGTCTGTGAGTGCTATTCTTAAATATCATCCACTTCAACAGTCCAAGGTGAATTTTGATCAATAAAAATAGGACAAATATTTACCACTTTATGTTATGAATAAAGTGTAAAATTGTTATTGACTCTTTGACATTAAAGTGGTTTGGGAGTGCCTCATCCTTATTTAAATTTTGACTGCCCCTCCCAAAAGATAGATAAGTAAGGAAATAGAAATGGAAATTGATCCTTTTATAGTCTATATGATGTCGGGTGACCTGTTTTTGGGTCTACCTGTAGATAAAAATGGTAAGATGGAGTGTAGTTTGGTTTACTACAGTTTGATTTCAGGGCTGGGATTTAGTATTGGAGGTTTTCACATATGATGTGGACTTCTCTGCCATGCAGCATGGTAACTTAACTTATATTGCTTTTCAGGCAACCATTATTTTAACCATTCTTTACTGTGTTTTGACAGTGGCGGATGCTGTGCTTGAAATACTTCAAGAAAGAACTTTCCGTCGTAAAGAAAAACTAAAACAGAGATGGTAATATTCAACAACTGATCTAAACATGTGAAATATAATGTACATGAGCGTGTATTGATTTGTTTTCAGTCAATAAACGCCACGGGCACTTTCCAGTCATAATGCCGCCGAATAATCTTGCTCAACAATCACGAAATCTCTGAATCCCACGTCCAAGACAGCGTCAAGAGGCTGGAAATAATCCATGCCATCATTCTCAAAATACCAGTCACCGCTAAAGATATTAAGCTCCTGGTTTTCCCCAAAATCGAAAGGAAGGCCAGAAGCTGCATTCTCCTCTAAATTAACAAGAGAGCTCGGGGGAATACCAAGCTCATCGTCAGAAGCCCCCAGCAAATGACACAGATCAAAATCGCCTTCATCACTGCCGGAGCGGTTGGTCATATGAGATGTCACTGAATCTTTTTCCCCGGAAGAGCCCTCAGGAAAGATGGAGCAAGCCGTTAAGCCGATTTCTTCCTCCAGATTTCTCATAATGCGGCTAATCATCTCCTCGCTCGCAGACCATTCGTCATCTTGGATTTTATCCAGAGACTCCATGGATTCCACTAGATGGAAAAGCTGATCAGTTTTTCTGTGTAAAATTTTGGGTTCCGGCCCTGCTGAATCGACCAAACCCTCATCTTCACGGCAGCGTTTCTTCAGCATCCCACCCATTACCAAAGTTTGGAATTTTGTCGAGAAATCGAACCGGAATGAAAATTCCAAAGGGATTTGGCAATAGGATTGCTTTTTAGTACGAAATTTAAAAAGCCAGGAGGATATAGCGAGCTGTGACGATATAAGGTATATATACAATGTGTATATGCCACTGGTCGATCTCAGACATGACATTCTGGCGTGGGGATTCGAAGATATAAAGCTGACGGCCAGATGCTTTAACTTTCCTTCCGATTTAAATATTCAATAAAATTATATCCATCGATTTTCCACACAAAATTTCAACGAATCCGGTGAAATCACGAAACTTTCGGAGTATGGAGAATCCGGATTAGGAGTTATGGCGACGCTTTGAAAATCATTAATTTTGGCACCTTGTTTGAAGAAGAGGTAAGGTTGTATAGAACAGTTAACCTCGTGATTAAATTGTACATTAGAAGGGACGATTTCAAGAAAGAAAGAGTTACAGGCGACTTAAGGGGTGTTTGTTCTGCTGTTCTGTTTCTGACGGCACTGCGTGCGACTGCTGGGTTCCATAGGCTGCTGCGGCCTTGTGAACATTATTCATTCATTCATTCATTCATTTGACTAAGATTCACAGCAGAAGATCGAGGATTCTGAAAGAAAAAGACGGCAACAAGAAGATGCTGTTTGGGCAGCAGTCCCATATAGAGCTTTCGTGTTTGGCAGCATTGTTGTTATCCGGGGTTCCGTAGGCTGTTTAGTTATTAAAAATCTTCATTCATTCATTCATTCTTATGATGCGTGGCAGCGTTGTTGTTATCCGTGGGTCCCATAGGCTGTTTGACGTTATTAAAAATCTTCATTCATTCATTCATTCTTGTGATAGGACGGGGCATCTTACAGACTTAAAATTAAAACCCCACTTGTAATCTCAATCAGAGTTATCCATTCAAAGTTGCCTTCGAAATGTTAAAAGATATATTTTATTTAAAAATTATACAGGGTTCCTAAAATTTTAGTTATATTTTATGGCAAAAACCCCTGGATTAGGCCGTACAGTCACTCATTGTATCCACAAACTTGTTTCGACATCATTTGGTTGTCGATCATGCTGCCCAACTAACTTTAAAATGCTGTTTGTTTGTTCAAAATCAACGTCAAAATATTGTTTATCGAATCACTGTTGAGACAAGCGTATGTATATAATTTTTTCTGAATGTAGTTGCATGTCATATCTTCAATAAACAATGTGATCGTGCGCATTGCTTTCGTTTGAGATGCCTCCCATACAAAGCAAATGTGATCCGATTGTGATTTTATTTCTAGACAAAATATTCTTGTCCATCAAGGCAGGCCAATATGTTTGGAAAGTTGCAAATAATTCTCCCACTAGGCAACTGGATGCACTCTTTATGGGGTTAAAGTGCGAACCATATCTACAGTTTAAAAAAAAAAAATTTGATCAAAGCAGATTACACAGAATGGGCAGTCACCAAAGAGTATTCTTACTTGTTGGTGATTTTTAAATTTTAAAAAAAATTCATATCTATCTATCTATATATTATTATTAGTTTTACTAATGGTACAATTAATTTATTGGCATAATTTTATTGAAGGATTTTTCCTTTTGATGAGAATGTTGATTGTATTTTATTATAACATAAAATAACGTATATTATTAATCATATAGAAAAGGGGTGTTGGAAGGAATCATACCCCAAAGTATCTATATAAGACTTAAAAATAAAGATTAATTTATAAGTTTTTAAAGAGTGTCAAAAGTGATTGAAGGTACTTATTAAATATTTTTAATTAAAAAAAGACATTGTGTTTGATTCTTGTTGGTAATTTAGTGAATGTGGTTGGATTTAGAGGTGAATGTTCTTACAAATTCAAAAACTTGTTTGTAATGAATTCATAGTTTTGGTAATTATTCCTTTGTCATGATGACTTCATTTTGTTACAACAAACATTTGTTCATCGCAACAAACATATGTTTGCCACAATAAACACACATTCACCATGGTGACCATGCATTTGCCAATTATGAACACATTTCAGAGGGTTGAAATATAAGTTTTTTATTGCGATTTTTTACAATTTTTCAAGATTGTACTGACTCAAGCCTTATTCGTGGTTGCTTGCAATGGCAGTACATTCGATAGAGTGGGGCTTGTGAGAAGGATTGGCTTGCCAAAGTCCTAGGTGAATTATTAGATGTCAAGAGAGGCTTGTTAGACTAAGTTGAAATATTGTAGATTTTACACATTCCCATAGTATCCCATGTAGTAGGATTTTATGTGATATCTTCACTTAGTGGGATGCATATCAAAATTGTATACACCAAAATGGGTACACACTAACACTTTCATGTTGTTCAAATGGTGTGATGTTTATGGTTGCAGATGTGATAGAATTTGCTTGAGGGGAGGAGTGACTAGGTTGGTGGTTAGAGTGGTTTCTTCTCTAAGTAACTATAGGTGAATGATGGGTGATAAAGGCATTGTTTAGATAGGTTGCAAAGTTCTCACAATCTTTTGAAAAGTGATATTGGTGAATGCACTGTTATTTTCTAAGATGGTGATTTGTTTGAAGAGAAGAGCAAGGGGAATAGGTGGAGCCTTTCCCATATCTCTCACCAAATTAAGTTGTAATTTGGGACACATGTGAGATAAGTCAAATATGGTCCACTAGACATTTAAGCGAGTCATTTTATTTGAATGAATGATTAAATATGCTCATTGTTTTGAATGATTTGATTGTTTGTAGCATTAGTTGAATTGTTTATTTGTGATTGTTTTATATTGTTAGAGTGTTTTGTTTGTGGTGGTTTTCTTGATTTATTTATTTTTATCATTTTGTTCTTTTTTGGTTTTTAAATGCAATGAATGAGTTAATTTAATTAAAATGATTTAAATACAACCAAATGAATTTGTTTTGGGTTTTTGATCTTTAATAGATGAATGAATTAAACTAATTAGATTATTTAACTAACAATAAAAATAAATGACTTTATTAGATTAATTAGATTGCTCTAATTAATTTAATATAATTAAATAACTCAATATTATTAATTAAAACAATGCAAATAATCACTTGCTAGAAAGTCAAACTTCTTTTTGGTCTTTTCTTGAAACATAAACAAAAGTAGTAGAAGCACTAAATTAAACAAAATCTCTAAATTTCTCTCTTTGATTTCAACAAAAGTAGTAGATTTCTTTTTTTTAAGTAGTATACAAACAAAGAATTCTTTCAATACAATATTTTAGAAGCACACAGACAATCTTTCTTCTATCAGGAATTAAATTACTTTTTGAATGTAGAGATCAAAAGATTTCAATGAAATCTATGAAACTTTCTCTTATTTAATAAATAAGTGAAGGTTTCTGTTGGTTTGTCTAAGGATAGCTAGATCCATTGAGGAAAACCCAATGTCTCCTTAGAGATCACGATTGAATTCTTAAATGGTTATGAGGAAAGACATTACAAGGTAAATCTCTTGGGGAAGCTATGTTTTTATTTCTTTCTTTCTTAATTTTTTCTAGATTTTGTAAGGTCTAATTGTGTTGTGACCTTAGTCTCACCATATTTGCTCATGACCCTTGTGTTAATGAGTGGTTCTAATCCTGGCATGATTAATTTTCTACTCGATGAAGCATATTCTAGTTATACATGATGTTATAATTGTAAAACTTGATGTGTGCTAGATGATGATGACAGGTTGAAGTCTTTGATGGTATTAATAACCATACATTCCTGCTTTGCATATGTATGAGTGTATCAAGGGGCGCGTTAATGTGATCATGTTTGAACTAGTTTATTTTGATTCATCATAACATTCAATACTAATTTTATTATGTGATATTATTGGATTTAAAATGAAAGGTTGTGTTAGATTTGCAAATAGTTGGTTGTTGTTGAATAATGTTGATTAAACAATGTCACTAACCCTAGTTATGAACTAGCCAATTATATGTGGATTTGAATATTAAATTGATTGGTTATAGTTAGATGAATTAAGGTTTTAATAAGCATAAAATCATATTGAAATGTTGATATGGGATTGAATTGACCATAGTTACATTATTAAACTTGTGTTAGCATATAAATAGTGAATTTTAAAGATTAAACATGTAGTCTAAGTGACATGATTTAACTATATAAAGTGTAATGCAGATTAATGCTTCAGGATTTAACTGATGTGATTGAGGAAAAAACTTGCACATAGTTAAATCCTGAAGCATTAATCTACATTTCATTATGGACTGTGGAAATTTGATGTCTACTATATATAAAGTGTAGTTTAATATTCTCCATAGTGCTCATGATATAAAATTATTTTGGATTATTGTAAATGCTTGTGCTAACATTGAATAGTGAATCTCAAATGAACGAAGTTGATTAAAATGTGCTAATAGATGAATAGTGTAATAAAATGTTTTAACACTTCAGTTATAGTCTTTCATGATGAGATTTGTTGTAGGCATTGAGTGTGTTAGACTACATTTCAAGTTAGTGAAGAGGTGGAGGATTTTTAAGGCTATTTTACCCATCTTTCTCCACATGGAGTAATGAGATTTGGTGTGTTAGCCTACACACCAGATCTAATATTACTTGCTAGTTGTTTATGAACCTTGGTTGCATTCCTTTTTGTGGTTAGTCAAAATCTTCTTTATTATTATTTTCAAAGGTTAAGCAAGTGTGTTAGGTTGAGTTTTATCTGGCTTTAGTGTAACCCAAAAATTGTCTTTTGTGAGATTTTGAAAGGATTAACTTATTTATTTTAATTGTTTGAGTTTATTTGGTTTTGGGGCATATTTTTAGGGCTTTTGGTCTTTTTTTTAAAGGAAAGAATGTGGGCTACCATGCTACAGAGGTTGGCCACCATTATTGAAGACTTATAGATATCCCCTACTTTGGGGGTGTATTTGAGGCACCATTTATGTGGATCTATTGGCTCTTTTGTTGGGATGCCATAAATTATGATTTTCACCTCCTTGGGGCACCATTTGTTGCTAGAAATCACCCAAACATGGATGCCATTTTTTGTTTCTTTGCTTCCTTCCATGTCCACCATCAAATATGGGTTATATCTTCTTACTTGGGCACATAAATATGATGGAAGAAACATCATTTGGGTGTGCCTTTTTGTTGTTTCTTTGATAAATGTTATGGAGTAAAAAGTACACTCATGCCTTTTTACCTCCTAGTTTAGCTCCTAGGTCCCTGTGTTTACACTTTGCAAGTTAAATACTAATCCCAGAGCAATTTCCCTTGAAACCCATGTCAAATGGGGACTGGGGGCCCATTCTGAATCTTAATCATGACCAAATTAGGGCCTTGGGACTTGGGCACCTGCGCCCAAGTCCAACCTAATTTTTCATGATGAAAATTAATGTATTTCTGCTTGGGCCCTCTCAAAAGGTTTCCCTTTGTCGACTCTCTTGATTTAATTTATGAATGTTAGCAGGAAAGCATATTTAAATAGGTTTATGTCTTCATTTTAAGTTAAGATGGATAATTCAAACTTATGGTATTGAGCTAAGGGATTTCAAGGCTTTCATTGTGTTGCAAAGTAGAATTGTGTTGTTATTGTGTTTGTTTATTGTAGATTTAGCTTCATCAATCCATCTCCTCATGGTGTGAAAGATATTCATCTCCATAAGGGATTCACCTCTAAGGTGACATCTATTTGTGTTTCAATCATTTTATTTCATCATTGGATTTAGCCTCTGCCCTCTTTGGGCACATACTCTATCTAACAACAGTGTTAGAAGACTTGAATACCATTTTGGGGCTTGACTGAGGCAAGCTCCTAAACACCACAACCCCCAAACCCCTCTCTTTGTGATTGTAGGTTATAGGTGTAGGATTTGGCGAAGTGCAGATACAGAGAAGCAATTTAGAAGATAAAGATTTAGGATTTGGAAGAAAGTTACTGATATCCACACCTACTAGACTAGGGTACCCACCCCGTAGTCCTCCCGACATGATTTCCCCCAAAAGCAAGACCAGGATATCATTTGACACATCTCACTACCCCGGATCTATAGGAAAACTGCCCTATTGGACTTGGGTGCCCACCCCGTAGTCCTTGAAGTCTTCACCTCCAGAAATCCAACTTCTGGTAAGTTTTTGACCCTTCCTAAGTACCTTTCTGTTCGGTGATCTATCGCATTCTGTTCATCTATACTTGATTTCATTATAATTAGGGTTTGAGGCTTATTTGAATTATGGTTTGGCAAATCTTTCAATCTAATCAATCTTTCCATATCATTCCTAACAAACCTGTAGCTGAGTCTTCATTCATCTGTAATGACTTGGCTTGTTTTTTGTCCTTGAATGTTATTGTGAAAGGAGGGTTTGATTTGATAGACTCTAACACTATCCACCATCTTCCCACTTTTCATATATGACACTTTGGTGAACCCATATTTTTACTAAACTTGCATCTTGCTAAGTGTTGTAATCACTCCTTGCATTCATTCATATCATATCTATCATCTTACATTGAAAAATTTTGCATAAATTTGATTTTTTTTTGAAAAAACAAGCATTCTAGGCTTGCATTAAGGCACAGTCTTGCATATTTTCCAGTTGCATATCATAAAAATATTTAAATTTATGATATTTGCATCTGATTTGATCTTTATTATAGTAATTCATCACTAATTCATATAAAAATTGCATTTAAAAACTTCATTTGCTAGGGTTTTGCTTAAAAATTGCATTTTTCATATAACCTAGTCTTTGCAAAACTAGGGTTTGTAGTCAAAATTTTATTTTCAGATTTTGCTACTCCTTTTCAACATTCATTCAAATCTGATTTTGAAGAGTAGTGTTGGATCATAGTGCATACTTTTGCATCCTAGCTTTGAAACTTTCACCTTTTGTAATTAAATATTGTGTATTTCAACAAAAATAACTACCTTCATCCTTTTGATTGTGCATTGAGCATTGTAGGACTTTGGCATCCTTCTTGCAACATATCTATGCTATTTTACACACTTTACTTGATTAGATTCCATTCATTCATCATTTTGCATAATCTCATAACATTTTTTGTGCATATACATTGAAAAAAGTGAAAAAATAAGCATTTAGGCTCATAAACAAGCATATGTCATAAATATATTTCAATTCTTATCTTGCATTCTGATGCAAGAGGGTTCTCATACCCTTTGCCAAACACACAAATCTTTCACTTTCACAAAGACTCAATCTCACAGGTAGTCACACATTCACAATCTCAAAATTTACAAAAATACATATGCACATTCATATGGGCATGCTCTACCTCACTTCAAATATCCAACTTTAGTTTAAGATTGCAACACAAGTTTGATTTGCTTGATTAGATTCAATTTAGAAAATAAACAATTTAGTTATGAAATCTATTTACATACACTTGACCATTCATGGCCTTCCATTTTCTTCTATAGAGATCCTTTTCTTCTTTCTTTGTTTTAAACTGTGAAGTTCTCTGCATCCATCAATTATGTTCAGTGATATGCTAATTACACTCCTTTAGACAACCAACAACACTCTCAAACTATCTCCAATTGAACAACAAACAACCACTTTTCTTCTTGCAACATTTCATCAGTCTTTCTTGACAGTTCTATGACATTCTTTTGTTATCCTCTGCTCATTTTATCAACACTGGCAATGTTTTTCTTTTCCTTCTCTACTCATTTTGTCAATACTGTTATCCCTCTTCAAAAAGAGGCATTTGATGCTCTTATTAGCACTCTTTTTCTTTATTTCTGTAGACCCTTCTATGTTCCTCTATGCATAGTGAATCTCCTTATTTCCCTGGCAGCGTTCTTCTTTTGTTTTCAAGTTTTAAATTTTTGTTCTGGTCTTCCAAAAATCAACCTCCCTACCTCATGTTTCTCTCTTTGCTTATTCCTCTCTTAAGAGGCAACTCCCTTGCTCACGCGCTAACTTTTCACCTACTTTGGTCTCCATACAAATACCAATGTCTTGATTACCAATCACCACAACTGAAGCGTCCCTCTCCTTTATGCCAAGACATCTCAATCCTCTAATGAAACTCTCTAGTTGTAGCAATCTGATATTTACCTTTCCTTTTATCTCTATTAAGCAGCTTGGGCGAGGTATCTCTTCTCTATCAATCACCTTAGCTATCTTTTTTTAACCTTCTTTTTCTCTTTTGCTCTGTTCACAATGGTTAGTGAACTACTCTTTTTTTCCACCACCGACTCTCCACCATTTAAGATGAAATATATGAAAATATGGAACGTTGGAAGGCAAAGTGTCATACCATAGGAAGAACGTGGGCCCTAGAATCTCTCTTTTCAACATTCAAACTTATATTATTTAGCCAAATCTAGCCCATGAGCATTCTCCTCTATTTCATTCTACAGGAGTATAACTGATGAAGGTAAAAGCTTATTAATTTCAATGTATAAAATAGTCTCTGCTTGTTGCGTAATTCAACGCCTATTTCAAAGGCCAAAATTCATGCAGTTCGACTCACCATGACAAATACACATGACTACATACTCCTTGGTTGTGGCCCTTCATTTATGATCACGACAATCACAATTATCTTCTTCATAATGGCAGGAACGAACCATCTCCATTTCAACATTCTATCAAATCAATGGTGATAATGATGAACCAACACCATAAAACAACCAACGTCAACACAAAAGAACAATAATATACTAACACATTGCCGAAACTACCATGATCCATACCAGATCTCAAATGCACCCATCCTAATGGGACCTAACAATATTTTGATATTTTCTAATTAATTGTCTATGTCACCTCCAAAATCACTACGTCAATTAGACACAGAGCTAGAAAATGACTTTTGCTATAACTTCTTACCAGTAGCTTAGTATCTTCCAAAAACTTGCAGATATGTGTATATCCATGTTAGTTAGCTTCCTACCAAGCCGTTTGACTTCAATCTTCATGGATTTTGAAATTTTAAAGCTTCACCAATTTTCCAGCACAAGTCGCAAAACAAATGTTTCTCCAAAACTAGAAAGAATCAGATCACAAAATCTTCATCATCAATTAATTCTAAAATGTCTTCTAAAAGCTGCTTGTAAGATGGTTTGCAATCAAACCTCTCAGATTCTCCAGAACAATTGTTTTTGTGAAACCAACTTATTACGCACCAAACCGACAACTGACAAAAACTCAATTTTATCCAATCTGATCAATCCACATATATTTCAAGACTAAGGGATGCCATCAAAGTCATATGCAAACCAAAAATGAATAAACAAACTAATTGTTTTTTGGTTGATGCGGGATAGCTGGTTCACTCGGGATGCTTCTGCATCAAACACACCAGGTAGAAAGTTTATGAGCATATGCTCACAAACGTGGAGTTGAATGGCAGGACCATTCTTCTAGATTGCAAGCAATTTGTAGCAAACTCCATCGCTAAAATATGTGCACCAAAAATGATTTCTTTTTCCTCTTTTTCCAACATCTTGCTGGAACAAGCTTACCACTCCTCTAACAAACCTGCACTCTCTTCATCCTTCCTTTTGTGGACTTGCATCCACCATGTACTGTCCTCCTCCTCCAATGATTCTCTCCATTTATATCCTCCTTCATGGGATCCAACCCACCATAATCAATCGGCCACCTCCACCAAACAAACTCACTACTCTTCTCCTCTTTCGTGGGATTTGTCCCACCAAAATCTGAGCACCTCCACCAAATTCCATCATCATACACATCACAATCTACATCATATGCATACAAATCTGCCCCTACATCTTCATGGAAATAAAAAAAATCCCAATTGCTCTTCTCCATACCCATCTTTCAACATCACAAAGGAATGCAAAACAAAATCATCACAAAATGCAAACAAGTTTACCTTTTTGTTCACTACTGCAATGTTTGCTTTGTCCTCATTAGCTGCAACCTTCATCTCATCCTTTGCTACAATATTTTCATTTACCCCATCTATTCCCATCATCATTTCCATGTCATCAACTATTGTATCATGTTTCCCAACTGTAGCATCTTCAACGACTTCTTCACAATAACATGTTGCATACAAATCTGCATCTTCATTTGTTTTCATCCCATCCTTTTGCAACTCTTTATCCACCTCAGCAACAAACAAATCCCCATCAAATTCCTCATTATACAATTTAGAAAAATCAAGTGTCACCTCTTCACTCTTAGCTGCCACATTCATCTCCTTCAAGTGTTCATTTAAACTAACCAATTCTTCTATCCTCCCACTTTCTTCTTCGAACAAATTATGTTCCTCTTCAACAAACAATTTTGCAACCTCCTCATGGAATTTGAAGCCTTCCATGTATCTACCCTTTTCTTCTTCTATATCCTCTATTGTTTTCATCATTTCAAACAAATTAAACTCAATATTTTCAAGTATTACCTCATTTCTTTTTGCTGCTCCAACTTCTTTGTCTTTATTTTTTGCTGCACCATTCAGCTCTTCATGGTCTTTTTTCCAATTTGCTTCTAGCATCTGGTCTATTCTCTTCATCTCTTCTTTCCATAGAAGATCATTCTCCTCTTCATCCACTTGTTTGTCAAACCTAGGGCCTTCAAGCTTTGTTATTTCTGCCTCTACATATGTGGGAACTTTTTGCTCCTCAGCTGCAAGCTTGTGTCCTTCACTTCTATCTTCACATCCTCCAAAGGATCTATTATTGTTGTTACATCAATTTCATCTTCTTCTTCTATGTCTTTCAAAAGACATACCTCTGGTGCAATCTCCAATGCTTCAACTCTTTTCATGTCTTCATGAATTGTATCTTCACCACATCGTTGTCACACATATTTTATGCTCTTCCATGGGTCCTTCTCTACTACAATTTCACATTCCACATCTTTTCTGCCTTCAAATTGGCATGCTACAGCTGGATGTTCTTTCTTTTTCCACTCTTTTCTCTCTTTATTTCTTCTCATTTTTTATTTGTTTTCATTTTGGAATGTATGGGCTACTCCCATATACTCTTCTTTCCATGCCCCTTCTACTAAAGGGCTGCAACTCTTCTTCTTCTACTTTACAACCTCAGTTGCATTCTTCTCTCTTTCATCTCGATCCTTTTGCACAAGGATCTCATCTTTTTCATTCTTCATATCTGCTATCATTTCTTCATTTTTCTTCTTTTCATCCTTCTCATTGATGCCATCTTCATGACATGTCTTCATTACAAACTCATTCCTCCTACATTTGTCACGCTGCATACCTCCTAACTAGTCACATTTTTCCAATATCCTGTCAATCCTTTCAATATTTTCTATCACCTCCCTAAGGAATCCCTTCCTTTTGTATCTCCAGCCATCTCACATGACTAGCTTCCACACATGTATCTTCATACCGCTCACTGCTGCAATCTTTTACATTACCCTACAACTAAACTCTCACCACTATCCTCTACCCAACAAGATGCTGGAAGATGCACCTCTCCAAGACCTCTTCTACCCACTTCCTCTCAGTGGAAGAAGTCTGCACACCTTCTACCCAGCTTCATCTCTATTGGAGGATAGCCAAAATAATTCTCACAGAATCAATTCTCTCTCATGGATTCACAAATTCAATCTTCACCACTCTTCACTCCTCTTCACCCATAGGTCCTAGTGCATACTCTGCACTCTCAAGATCCCCTGCTCTGATACCATATGATACAGGAGAGCACTCCCCTCTTGTCAAAAATATAAACAATTGGCAAACAAACTCACACAACCAAATATATATGCACATTCATAAGGGCATGCTCTGTCTCACTTCAAATATCCAACTTTAGTAAGATTGCAACACAAGTTTGATTTGCTTTATTAAATTTAATTTAGAAAACAAACAATTTAGTTATGAAATCTATTTACATACACTTGATCATTCATGGCCTTCCATTTTCTTCTATAGAGATCCTTTTCTTCTTTCTTTATTTTAAACTATGAAGTTCTCTACATCTATCAATTATGTTAAGTGATATGCTAATTATACTCCTTTAGACAACCAACAACACTCTCAAACTATCTCCAATTGAACAACAAACAACCACTTTTCTTCTTGCAACATTTCATCCATCTTTCCTGATAGTTTTGTGATGTTCTTTTATTATCCTCTACTCATTTTAACAACACTGGCAATGTTTTTCTTTTCCTTCTCCTCTGCTCATTTTGTCAATATTGTTATCCCTCTTCAAAAAGAGGCATTTGATGCACTTATTAGCACTCTTTTTCTTTATTTATGTAGACCCTTCTATGTTCCTCTGTGCATAGCGAATCTCCTTATTTCCCTGGCAGCGTTCTTCTTTTGTTTTCAAGTTTTAAATTTTTGTTCTAGTCTTCCAAAAATCAACCTCCCTGCCTCACATTTCTCTCTTTTTTCTTATTCCTCTCTTAAGAGGCAACTCCCTTGCTCACACACTGACTTTTCACCTACTTTGGTCTCCATACAAATACCAATGTCTTGATTACCAATCACCATAGTTGAAGCATCCCTCTCCTTTATGCCAAGACATCTCAATCCTCTGATGAAACTCCCTGGTTGCAGCAATTTGATATTTACCTTTCCTTTTATCTCTGTTAGGCAGCTTGGGCAAGGTATCTCTCCTCTATCAATCGCCTTAGCTATCTTTTTTTAACCTTCTTTTTTCTTCTTCTACTCCATTCACAATGGTCAGTGAACTACTTTTTTTTTTCACCACCAACTCTCCACCGTGTAAGATGAAAATATATGAAAATATGGAATGTTGGAAGGCAAAGTGCCATACCATAGGTAGAACGTGGGCCCCATAATCTCCCTTTTCAATATTCAAACTTATATTATTCAACCAAATCTAGCCCATGAACATTCTCCTCTATTTCATTCTATAGGAGTATAACTGATGAAGGTAAAAGCTTATTAATTTCAATGTATAAAATAGTCTCTGCTTGTTGTGTAATTCAACGCCTATTTCAAAGGCTGAAATTCATGCAGTTCGACTCACCATGACAAATACACATGACTACATACTCCTTGGTTGTGGCCCTTCATCTATGATCATGACAATCATAATTATCTTCTTCATAATGGCAAGAACGAACCATCTCCATTGCAACATTCTATCAAATCCATGGCGACAATGATGAACCAACACCATTAAACAACCAATGTCAACACAAAAGAACAATAATGTACTAACACATTGCTGGAACTACCATGATCCATACCAGATCTCAAATGCACCCATCCTAATGGGATCTAACAATATTTTGATATTTGCTCATTGATTGTCTGTGTCACCTCCAAAATGACTACATCGGATAGACATAGACCTGGAAAATGATTTTTGCTATAACTTCTTACTAGTAGCTCAGATTCTTCCAAAAACTTGCAGATATTCTCCAAAAACCAGAAAGAATCAGATCACAAAATCTTTGGCATCAATTCTAAAATGTCTTCTAAAATCTACCTGTAAGAGGGTTTGCAATCAAACCTCTCAGATTCACTAGAACAATTGTTTTTGTGAAACCAACTTATTACGCGCCAAAACTGACAACCGGTGAAAACTCATTTTTATCCAATCTGATCAATCCACCTATATTCCAAGACTGAGGGATGCCATCAAAGTCATACGCAAACCAAAAATGAATAAAACATACTATTTTTTTTTTGGTTGATGAGGGATAACTAGTTCACTCGGGATGCTCCTGCATCACACTCATTTTAGGCTTATTTTCATTGCTCATTTGAAAATTTTGCATCCTTTCATACTTGTACTTGAAAATTTGCATATTTTTAATTACATAGTGTGTATTTCAACACTAAGGGTCTACACACTCTATTTACATCTTTTAAAATCATTCATCTTGCCTTGTTGTGTAGCACTATTTCCATCATACTCACTTGGTTTTTTGTGAAATTTATGTGTTTTTGCTCTTTAAAAACCTATTTTCCTCAAACAAGTCTTTGGTGTGAAATAGTCTCACATACATGGCCTATCATCATAGCAACAATGCTAGGGTTCCTCCTAGAGTTTATAGGAAGAGTAGGACTCCTAAACCCAAATTAGTTTTTACATCACATGATAGAACAAATGGAAGCATTAAAGGACCTCTTTACATCACTATGAAAGTAATGGAAAATCTTACAAGTGGAGACCTTATTGATCCTAACTGTATGACTAACGTGGCTACTGAAGAGTTTCTTTACTCACATGATTTGATACAAGAATATTATGAACCAAAAGACATGATGACTAAAACACATACTGGAGCTTTCCTCCCAGCCATAGGGAAGATTAATTTACTAATCACAGTATTTGATAAAGCTTTGGAACAATCATTTGATATCATACCTACATCTAACCTCTTTCGTATAAAATTAAGCCATCCATGGCTCAAGGCCATGAAAGCTATCCTCTCCACCATTCACAAATCCCTAAAATTTCCTCATCATGGGAGCATGCATAATATCCACCATAGTAGATGGAAACCTATGGTTACTTAGAAAAACTTCAATCTCGATTACTTTTGGCCATGATCTATTGAACCTCTTGAACCACGACAAGATCAAACATTCTTGGGATACCAACGATATAAAGCAAACTTGATAACAAAATTGGATGGACCTCCTATAGAACAAATAATAAGTAAAGAGCCACCTGAATTGAAAGAACCCCCTAGACCGAGAGTTAAGGGAGTCTTTGTTGAGGTGCCTCCTCCGTCATCCTTACAAGGATCAGGAAATACCCATAAGGAACAAAAAATTTCATCACAAAAGGCTAATTTAGCACAAGCTTCCTCCTCTAAGATGTCGAAGACTATGGAAAATCATGAGAATCCTCTTAACAACATTACTAATAAAAAAATAAGGAATAGGCAAGCAAGAGAACAGAGGAAGAGATGACAAGCCTTAGCTCGGAAAGCTACACCTCAACAAGAGAACATTCCACCAACAGATATTAAAACAAACAAGGACGAGCTTAAGGTTGAACAGCTTAAAGACAATGATAAAGGTTGGGCAATTGTACCTTATGTACCTCTTTCCTCTTGCATTTGAGATTGGGAGGAAGATGATTTGCTTGACGACAACTACTAGTTTGGTTGTGCAAATAGGTAAGTATTTCTAACCCTTTTAGCCACCTTTGTCGTAGCATATCTTTGCTTGCTTACGTGGCTTCCTCTTATGTGTTGTGTTTCCCCATATTGTGTTATGTGTTGTTTAGGTCTCCTAGGATGACCCTTGATACTCTTGTAAGGTCAAGGATACCAGGAGAATGCCTCTATTATGCCCATTCTTCTATTTGTCTCATCATTCTTCTATCTTTCCTCTCCTCTATTTTATTGTTGTGTATCGTGCCTTAGGGGCATAGCATTGCCAAAGATGTCTTGGAGGCATCCTCCTATGTGGTGTTCCTAAGGCACTTATTCTCCTCTCATTTTTATTGTTTACCTTCTTCAGTGGCTCTACCTAGTCGACAGATGATGAAAACAAACAAATATTGATAAGGACCGTGTGCCCCTTCAATAAGAAAGAAAAAATGGACCTAGTCCATATATGAAGATGGGGTTGATATATATATCTGACGCTTGACTAGTAGAATCATTCTGTGTGATATATCATGTTGTCATATCTTTTCTAACAAACATGTTGCAATACTCTCAATCTACTCCATGCACTTTGGATGGTTTTATATCTCACCTTGTTGCTACACTCAGTCATGAGACACCTGCAGTATAAGCCCAATGGCTATACTTGGATCTGAACTTGTAAGTGTAGCCTTGGTCTTGGATGTGATCTACTATCTGATTTATGTATAGCTTTAATTTGGTTATTATCTTAGAGTAAGATGTTCTAACCTTATCTCTTGTTGATTATCTTAGGAAATATTATTAATGTGTTTGTGGGAACATTTGGCGATCGTGGCACATGTCACCTTTGGGGGCATGTGTCTCACCTTGTTTCTACACTCAATCCTGAGATACCTGCAATATAAGCCCAATGGATATACTCAGATTCGAATGTATAAGTGTAGCCTTGGTCTTGGATGTGATTTACTATATGATTTATGCATAGCTTTAATTTGGTTATTATCTTAGAGTAAGATGTTCTAACCTTATCTCTTGTTGATTATCTTAGGAAATCTTATCAATGTGTTTGTGGGAACATTTGGCGATCATGGGCTTTGTGAAAGCTCTTGTTCCCTTGCGTGTTTTCACTCTACCTTAATGTGCTTGATATCGACAAGTGGTATCAACCATCTTAAGGTGGGGGCATATATAATGGTATTTGCTTGATTATTTTGACACTGGCAAAGCGTGCTTTTTCCCTCTCCATGAGGAGAGATGTTGTATCTCCTGAGCGAGTGCACATCCTTTTATATGCAAAGCAAAAATCTCTCTCCATGAGGTGGGATGTTGTATCTCTTGAGCTAGTGCACATTCTTTTATAAAAAGCCCTCATCGCGAGGCAGGATGGTGTATCTCTTGAGCTAGTACACATCTTTTTATACAAAGTCCTCTGTGGAGGCGAGGTTGGATCTTGAGTCATCCTCCCTTAAGCATGTCTTTGGTGGTTGTGGTAGTGTAGCTCAACCATCAGGTGTATTTGGCATGGTTTAGATGGTGGGACTTAGTAATACGCTCCTTTCCATCACTCATGTTTGCCATGTATATGACGTATAATATGTCTATGGCATAATATACGGCACTCATGTATTCTATGTGTCTTCCTTGTGTGTTTGTTGTATCTTCCCCCAAGTGGTCTAAAGGTGTGTAGCGATGAGATCCCTCCACATTCGGGTTTTTGTTTGGCATGTCTTCCCCTGGTGTGGTCTAAAGGTGCGTAGCGATGAGCTCCCTCCACATTTTGGGTTTTGCTTTGCGTGTTTTTGGTGATCTAAAGGCACATAGCGATGAGCTCTGTCTGTCCCCTAGTTTAGGATTTATTATAATTGTTAAATCAATGTGTTCTTTGTGTACTGCGTGACTACTCTTATTTCTTTTTCGTGTATTGCATGCATCCACTATATTATCCATGTTTTACATGCTTCTTACTGTCTTCCTTGTGTCTTGCATGAGTCTCATGTGTTTTCTAGTGCTTACCTAAGATTGGGGGCTAGAAATAGTCCTCCAACCTTTGGGTATGCCTTAGATCTATGTGCTTGGTGTGTTTGATGTGTTTGATGTGCTTCAACTGTACTTTAATGCATGTATGGAATCTTAAGATCATACATATATTAAAGTGGGGGCTAAATGTTATTGAGTAAAATATGTCCCTATGCTTTTTTACCTCCTAGGTCCCCCTGCTTACACTTTCCAAGTTAAATACTAATCCCGGAGCAATCTCCCTCGAAGCCCATGTCAAATGGGGACTAGGGGCCCATTCTAAATTTTAATCATGACCAAATTAGGGCCTTGGGACTTGGGCACCTGTGCCCAAGTCCAACCTAATTTTCTAAGATGAAAATTAATGTATGTTGGCTCAGGCCCTCTCAAAAGGTTTCCCTTTATTGGCTCTCTTGGTTTAATTTACGAATGTTAGCAAGAAAGAATATTTAAATAGGTTTATATCTTCATTTTAAGTTAAGATGGATAATGCAAACTTATGATATCGAGCTAAGGGATTTCAATGCTTTCATTATGTTTTAGAGTAGAATTGTGTTGTTATTATGTGATGCAGGAGCATCTAGAGGTGTAAGGGTAATCTTACATCACCCAAAAATAATGTTGATTCAAAATTGATGTCTTTGTTTTTATTTCTTTTCAAAATTTATGTTTTTCGACACCCATTTGCTTGAATAATGATTTAGAACCTTCGAAGTTCCCAATAGGGCTAAGGATACTAGAATTTGCTATTTTTAGTAAGTTTATATCAGAGAAGTAGTTGATCTTGAAATTTACCCCAAAGCTTCAAAATAGTCAAATAAGTATTCTTGGTAAATTTCAGCTCAAGATCATGTCTGGATTTCAAGATATTAAAGTTTCAATTTTGTGAGGTCCCTTTAAAAGTTCCAAAATCAGATATGAGGCACTAAAACGTCCCATAACACCCCCAAAAGTTCACAAAAATCCATTTATGGATTTACGACATCATAGTTCACTTCGTGAGCTTTCCGACGCTTTAAACAGTTCATCAATCAGACACCTAGATCAAAAGTTATGCTTCCCGAAAGTTGACCTACTTTTGGAGGGAGTTGAAAATTTCAAAATTTTTGCTGGAGGCCACCAAAATGTCTATTTATGACCATTTTTTGGGAATCTTTGGTGGTAGTAGATATAAGGGGGAAAGTGTAGAGTCTAGGAAAGGTGGGAAAATAGAAACCCTAGCTGATTTGGGGTTACATAAGGCAGAAGGTTCTAGAGTCTGGAGATAGGAAGCTGTAATGTGTTGCAGCCTGTGGAGGATTCATCCTCTAATTGTATTTGAGCTTCTATAATGTAATGTATTGTCCAAATCAATAAAAGAACATTCTTATTTTCTGTATGTAATTTCTATTGTTGTTTGTTTTGTGATGTACCCCCTTCATCAAGTGGTATTAGAGCAAGGGTTCTTGAGTGTGCAGACAAATTGCCGACCGTGAGGTAGTTTGCACTAGGACCTGAGGTTGTGGGTTTGTTGCAAAGATCAAAATGCCTCCACGATGAAATCATGTTGGGATAAATGCTTTGATATAAGAGGTTTTTAGGGCCCTGTAAAGGCAAATCGATGCATTGCAAGAGGAGCTGCGAAGAGGGTTTAAGCTGAGAACAAGAGAAGAAAGCAAGGATGAAGCTGAAGAAGAGCTATCTGAGGAAGAACAAGAAGCTATAGGAGATCCTACAAAAGTTAGGTTGTTGAGGGTCATTTCAAAGATTGGAAAGAGGCCCAGGATAGAAGTTTCTACTTATTTTGGAGATTTGGATCCGAAACATCTTATTGACTCGATTAATGATATGGAAGAATATTTTAAGTACAGAGATGTGGAGGATCCAGAATGGGTCAAGTTTACAAAAACAAAGTTGAAGGGCCATGCCAGTATTTGGTGGAAGGAGGTCCAGTTAGAGAGAAATAGAAGAGGAAAAGGAAAGATTACCAGATGGGATCAGATGGTGGATAAACTGAAGAAGCAATTCATTCCTGTGGACTATGAGATAGAGTTGATGAAGAAGCTGCAAGGATTGAAACAAGGTAACAAGTCTATCAAGGAGTATACAAAAGATTTTTATAAGATTACTATTAGGATAGGCCATGCAGAGGCCAACAAGGATAAGGTAGCCTGTTACATTAATGTGTTGAGGTCAAGTATTCAAGAGGAGTTGAGCCTGGTCAGAATGACCACCATAGAAGATGCATACTAGTTTTCCCTAAAGGTGGAAGAGAAGCTGAATAAAAGATTTGAAATCAAGCAAAGAGGAAGAGGTCAAGGTGGAAGGACTGGTGGAAGATCCTATGGAGGCCAAAATCAAGAAGCTGACACCAGTCGAAATCAGAGAGGAGATAATGCCTACCACCCTTGTGACCAAAACAATGGTGAGCAAAGAGGATGAGGCTGACCCGGGCAAGGACTTGGAAGAGGAGGTTTTAGAGGAACCTATTTCCAATGTGGAGAAGAAGGGCACTAAGCATACGAGTGTCTGCAACATCAAGGAAAGACAAATAGAAGACCTGAAGGTAATGCATGAGTCACACATGTAGATGGAGATGCATAGTGTGAGCATTCTGAAGATGCTGAAAGGGGAGAAACCCTAGTTGTCAGAAGAACCTTGTTGAATGAGAAGAAAGAACTAGATAAAAAGAAGAGTTTATTCTGCACAAGGTGCAAATGTGAAGGTAAGTATTGTGATATTATTATTGATAGTGGAAGCACTGACAATCTTCTTTCAGAGGAGATGGTTAACAAGCTAAAGTTGACAAGAAGGCATCCACATCCATATCAGATCACATGGTTGCAGAAGGACCATAGAGCTTTGGTCAATGAGTAGTGTTTAGTCAAGTTCAAGATTGGGGACTGCCATGATGAGGTGTTGTGTGGCATCATATCAATGGATGCATGTCATATGTTATTGGGAAGGCCATGACAATATCATAGGTGTGCTTTCCATGATGGCCATGCAAACACATATTCCCTAACAAAGGATGGAGTTCATCATAAGTTGAAGCCCTTGAAGGAGGTGGAAGAAAAGGTATGTAGTACTACCAGAATTTGCTTGGTAAATTGTAAGAAATTTCTGGAGGGTATGAAGCATGAGCATCATTGCTTTACATTGATTCCTAAGATTAGTCAAGAGAAATGTGAAGATGTACCAACAAAAGTCTCAGATTTGTTGGAAGAATTTTAGGATATTGTCTCTGATAATGTACCAAAAGGTTTACCACCGGTGAAGAAGAGAAGTCACCAAATGGATTTGATACCAGGAGCTAGTTTGCCAAATAAAGCATCCCATAGAATGAAGAGCTGAATATACAAGTTCATGAGCTGTTAAGGAAGGGACTGATAAGGGAGAGCCTAAGTCCATGTGCGGTACCTACAATACTAGCACCGAAGAAAGATAAAGAGTGGAGAATGTGTACAGATTCTTGAGCCATCAACAAGATCACGATCAAGTGCAGATTTCTATTAACCAGAATGGATGACATAATGGATTGTTTGAGTGGAGCCAAGTACTTTACGAAGATTGATCTAAAGAGTGGGTATCACCAGATCCAAATCAGAGAAGGAAATGAATGGAAGACAACTTTTAAGACAAAGGAAGGTTTGTATGAGTGGTTAGTCATGCCATTTGGGCTAACCAATGCACTAAGGACATTCATGCGGCTCATGAATGAGGTATTGAAAGAATTTTTGGGAAGTTTTGTTATTGTTTATTTAGATGACATTTTGATTTTCAGTATGACTTGGGATGAGCATCTGATGCATATCATAAGAGTTTTAGAGAAGCCAAGGGAGGAGAAGTTGTTGATTAATTTGAAGAAATGTAGTTTTGCAAAGGAGTTAGTATACTTGGGATTTGTTGTCTCAGAGGAAGGTCTTAAGATGGACCCAAAAAAAGTAAGAGCTATTGTTGAATGGCCTACACCAAAGAGTGCTACAGAGGTACTATCTTTTCATGGTTTGGCAAGTTTTTATAGAAAGTTTATCATGAATTTTAGTAGTATTTGTGCACCCCTAACGTAGACAATGAGAGGGGATAGAAAAGAGTTTAAATGGAGTACATGAGTAGCCAAGAGTTTTGATACATTGAAACAGAAAGTTTAAGAGCAACTTGTTTTGGCACTTCCAAATTTTAATAAAGTATTTTAGGTAGATTGTGATGCTAGTGGCAGTGCTATAGGAGTTGTTTTGAGTCAAGAAGGTAAGCACATTGCCTATTTCAGTGAGAAGCTTAATGATGCCAAGAAAAAGTATTATGTTTATGATCAGGAGTTTTATGCTATAGTTCAAGCTTTGAAGAAATGGAGACATTATTTGTTTCCAAAAGAGTTCATTTTATATACTGATCATCAGACTTTGCAGTATCTTAATAGTCAAGGAAAGTTAAATCAAAGGCACTTAAAATGGGTTGAGTTTTTACAGAATTATACTTTTTTTTTAAGCACAGGAGTGGGAAGTCCAATAGAGTTGCAGATGCCTTAAGCAGAAGGAAAAATTTGTTGACATAAATGAAGATAGAGGTTGTTGGGTTCGATGAGATCAAAAAAATTTATCCTGAAGATCCAGATTTTGTAGAGGCTTGGAAATCTTGTTTGGAGCCTATTACTTTGGACATGACAAAATGGTTGGATTTCATAATCCAAGATAGCATGTTGTTTAGAGGAAGCCAGTTGTGCATTCTGAGGAGTTCCATGAGAGAGAACCTAATTAAGGAGAAGTATAGTGGGGGATTAGCTGGACACTTTGGTCGAGATAAGACCATTGCTATTATTGGTGAGCATTATTATTGGCCACAGTTGCAAGAGGATGTGAGGAAATTTATGCAGAGTTGCAAAGTGTGTTAGATGGCAAAAGGAACAAGTAAGAATACAGGGCTATATCAGCCATTACCTGTACCAGAGAAGCCATGGGATGATATTAGTATGGATTTTGTTCTTGTTTTACCAATGACACATAGATGACATGATTCCATTTTTATGGTGGTGGATAGATTCTGAAAGATGACACATTTTATTCCTTGTAAGAAGACTAATGATGTTCATATTGCTGAGTTATTTTTTAGAGAGGTGGTGAGACTACATGGTCTACCTAATAGCATAGTTTCAGATTGATATACCAAGTTTGTTGGTTATTTCTGGAGGACATTGTGGAAGAAGTTGAAGATAGATTTGAAGTTTAGTTCTGCACACCATCTACAGACTGATGAATATACAGAAGTGATGAATAGGAGTTTGGGTAACCTGCTACAATGCTTAGTAGGAGATAAACCCAAGGGATGTGATTTGATTTTATCACAGACATAATTTTCTTACAACGGTTCTATCAATAGGAGTACAGGTAAATCACCATTCCAGATTATATATGGGATTAGTCCAAGAAATGCTTTAGAGTTAAGGAATATGGACAAGGGAGAACAGACAAGTGTTGAAGCTGAAGACTTTGTAGAACACATGAAGAATTTGCATGAAGAGGTGAGAAAGCACATTAATAAGATGAATATTCAGTACAAGACTAAGGTAGATCAGAAGAGGAGATATAAGGAATTTCAGGTAGGAGATGAAGTCATGGTTCACTTGAGAAAATAGAGGTTTCCAGTTGGAACATATAATAAGTTGAAAATGAAGAAATTTGGACCATGCAGGATTCTGAAGAAGCATGACTTAGGAAATGCATATGAGATAGAGTTGCTGAATGGGATCATAATTTCCCCTCTATTCAACATTATTGATTTAACATAATATCATGAAGGTGGAATAGAGGAGGGACCAACAGAAGAACAACAGAATATTCTAGAATCTACTTCAAAGGAGGAGATAGAAGAGATCTTGGATAGCCATGTGGGAAGTACTCAGAATAGGCAATATGAAGAATATCTGGTGAAGTGGAAAGGAAGGCCTATTGAAGATTCTTCCTAGTTATCTAAGGCAGAGGTTGATCGTTTAAGGTTTTCCTCAAACATCTAAGATATGACAAAGTCACTTCTCAAAATTACCTTGGGTGTCTAATGCAGGAGCATCCAGAGGTCTAAGGGTAATCTTGCATCACCCAAAAATAATGTTGATTCAAAATTGATGTCTTTGTTTTCATTTCTTTCCAAAATTTATGTTTTTGGACACCCATTTGCTTGAATAATGATTCAGAACATTCAATGTTCCCAACAGGGCTAAGGATACCAGAATTTACTATTTTTAGTAAGTCTATATCAGAGAAGCAGTTGAGCCTAAAATTTTCCCCAAAGCTTCAGAATAGTCAAATAAGTATTCTTGGTAAATTTCAGCTCAAGATCATGTCTGGATTTCAAGATATTAAAGTTTCAATTTTGTGAGGTCCCCTAAAAAGTTCTGAAATCATATATGAGGCACTAAAACATCCCATAATACCCTGAAACATTTACAAAAATCTGTTTATAAATTTCTAGCGTGATAGTTCACTTCACAAGCTTTTCGATGCTTCAAACGGTTCGTCAATCAAACACCCGGATCAAAAGTTATGCTTACCCGAAAGTTGACCTACTTTTGGAGGGAGTTGAAAATTTCAAAATTTTGGCTGGAGGCCACCAAAAGGGTTATTTATGACCATTTTTGGGAACCCTTGTGGTAGTAGAGATAAGGGGGAAAGTATAGAGTCCAGGAAAGGCAGGAAAATAGAAACCCTAGCTAATTTAGGGAACTACATAAGGCAAAAGGTTCCAAAGTCTGGGGATAGGAAGTTATAATGCATTGTAGCCTATGGAGGATTCATCCTTTGATTGTATTTGAGCTTCTATAATGTAATATGTTTTCCAAATCAATAAAAGAACATTCCTATTTTTTATATGCAATTTCTATTGTGTGTTTTGTGATCTACCCCCTTCATCATTATGTTTGTTTGTTGTAGATTTGGCTTCATCAATCCATCTCCTCATGGTGTGAAATATCTTCATCTCGATGAGGGCTTCACCTCTAAGGTGACATCTATTTGTGTTTCAATCATTCTATTTCATCATTGGATTTATCCTCTTCCCTCCTTGGGCACACACTCTATCTAACAATAGTGTTGGAAGACTTGAATGTCATTTCGAGGCTTGACCGAGGCAAGCTCCTAAACACCACAACCCCTAAACCCCTCTCTTTGTGATTGTAGGTTATATGTGTGGGATTTGGTGAAGTGTGGGTATAGAGAAGCAATTTAGAAGATAAAGATTCAAGATCTGGAAGAAAGTTGCTGATATTCACACCTACTGGACTAGGGTACTGATGTAGAGGTAGGAGGATCAAAACTATCCTCAATAACATTAACAAATCAAAGAAATAATACAATTGATTTGGTCAGATTGAAGAGAACATTAATACATATTTTTCCTCCAATTTTCATGAAGATCCAATGGTAGGAGAGAAAGTTATGACTCTTTTCCCAAAACTACAAACCCTAGGCAACGTTCAGACCTGCCCTCACCAAAATTGCAATATCTCTCACATGACTTAATTAAATTATACCAAACTAAAATAATTGTAAACTAGAAACACATATCTTTCCATCCATCTATTATATACATCAATGTGAGGCCATACCAAGTCGTACCATGCATATTTTCAGACTGCATTTTCAGAAAATTAAACTCTACAGACCTACCCTCAATAAAAATGTCATAACTTATTCAAATCTTAATGGAATTTGATGCAACAAAAAGAAATGGAAAGTAGACTCAATACTCTTTCCAAAAATATATGGATTGCTCCTGTATATGTCTGTACAGAACCGTACCAAATGCTGCAATGGGACTGTTGCAGGAAAAATCAGAAAATTACAGTCCATAAAACACTCATATCTTTCACAAAACTAAATAAAAATGCATGGGACAAGAAGAAAATGGAAGGTGGTTGAAGGATATAATATTTTAAATCTATTAAACATCCATTCAATTCCATATAGAGCCGTGTAATAGCAAAAGACAACAAATTTCTAAAGGAAAATATAGGAAAACATTATTTTTTCTCATTCCATGCTCAAATCTTCAACCACCCACGAATTCTTCATGGTTACAAGGCCTTTTAAAGGCATTAAAACATGTCTCTTTAGTTCATAACTGATTTGGAGCGAACCAAGAGCCAAATGACTCTTCACCTTCTAACTTTGCATCTTTTTTCCAATTTTAATTGACAACCTTTACATGGTTTGCAATATTTTGCATTTTTGAAACTCCTAATGACCTAAACACATAAAAATGACTTGATAAACTTCATTACAATGTGGAAGCATACAAATTTAATCAAACTCAAAGATTTTTCCAGAGCAATATTAATTTGCCAAGGTGCTCCTGCACCATACAACCAACCAACAAAATTTCGAAGTCACTTGGAAATGTATCTGCAACAAAAGTCTCTTTCCTCTGTCTTTATCTTCAATCTTCTCAAATACAATCTTCCAATCTATAGAAATGGTGACCAACCAACGAACAAAACAAACTACCATCTTCACAGAGCATCCTCAGGCTCCTTCTACTCCCATCAGTGGAGTACTCTTCAGGCTGCAACCTCAAGTGCTTCTTCAGATATCCATCTTTCTCACTGCTTCACAACAAACCAACTCACCAAACCATTCATCTCACCCAACAGCAGATCCTGGTGATGCACCTACCACTCTCTCCTCAGTGGTTTCTCTATGCACCCTTATCCAGCCTAATCTCCATTGGAGAATGGTCATGACAGACCTTCTCTTGTTTGCCCTCACACACAACCTCAGAAACTTCTTTCTCGCAGCTAGATGGACCAAGCACCTGCAACCAAACAACTTAGCAAACAAAATAATGGTCACCAACACAACTCTTCAACTTTCCTTTAGTTCTTCACCTGCCTTCTCAGTGACAGGAACCAAATACACACCACCCAAATCTTTCGCCAACTCTGATACCAATTTGATGCAGAGGTAGGAGGATCAAAACTATCCTCAATAACATTAACAAATCAAATAAATAATCCAATTTCTTTGGTTAGATTGAAGATAACATTAATACATATTTTTCCTCCAATTTTCATGAAGATCCAATGGTAGGAGAGAAAGTTATGACTCTTTTCCCAAAACTACAAACCCTAGGCAGTGTTCAGACCCGCCCTCACTAAAATTGCAATATCTCTCACAAGACTTAATGAAATTATACCAAACTAAAGGAATTGTAAACTAGAAACACATATCTTTTCATCCATCTATTATATACATCAATGTGAGGTCGTACCAAGTCATACCATGCATATTTTTAGACTGCATTTTCAGAAAATTAAACTCTGCAGACCTACCCTCAATAAAGATGCCATAACTTATTCAAATCTTAATGAAATTTGATGCAACAAAAAGAAATGGAAAGTAGACTCAATAATCTTTCCAACAATATATGTATTGCTCCTATATATCATGCCATAATAAAATCCATCATTGCATAATCATCCATCCCATTTACATACCATAGCTTGGAGTTTGAAGCATTTTTGGTCATCCCACCCTCATCTCTTTTCATAAATCCCACCCACAAATAAAATCCTAGAGAGGGTATCCTTATATGCTCCTGAGAGTTGGAAAGCATATCAAAATACAAAAAAATCACAACATTCCAAAAATCTCAAAAATAATCATAACATTCAAAAAACTCAAAAACATCAAAATATCCCCTCAAAAATACAAAAAAATCAAATATTATAAAAAAATCCAAGCAATAAATGTACCCACAAACATCATCAACCCGCATCTTCTTCCATCCACAACCACTCAGAACCATCCTTCTATCCACGATCCATCCCTACATCATCACATCCAACCAGAACTAAATATTCATCTCACCTGCATCTTTTAAAGGACCTTGATCCCATGGATACGAGTATGTAGGTAGTGTGGAATATGAAGAAAGTATCAAGTACTCAGGTCCACAAGATACACCCATGCAACCCAGTTGAATGGTCCAAATTGATCAAACTTACCTTGCAAAGCAAATTAAGCATCAACATCAAAACATCATCCCCAAAGCGCAAAATATCGTCAATCAACAAATCAAACCTCATCATCACAAATAGCTAGCTATCATGCAATGGGACTATTGTAGGGAAAATAAAAAAATTACAGTCCATAAAACACTCATATCTTTCACAAAACTAAATAAAAATGCATGGGACAAGAAGCAAATGGAAGGTGGTTGAAGGATCTAATATTTTCAATCCATTTGACATCCATTCAATTCCATAGAAGGCCATACAATAGCAAAAGACAGCAAATTTCTGAAGGAAAATATAGGAAAACATTGTTTTTTCTCATTCCATGCTCAAATCTTTAACCACCCACGAATTCTTCATGGTTACAAGGCCTTTTAAAGGCATTAAAATATGTCTCTTCAGTTCATAACTGATTTGGAGTGAACCAAGAGCCAAATGACTCTTCACCTTCCAACTTTGCATCTTTTTTCCAATTTTACATTGACAACCTTTACATGGTTTGCAATATTTTGCATTTTTGAAACTCCTAATGACCTAAACACATAAAAATGACTTGATGAACCTCATTACAATGTGGAAGCATACAAATTTAATCAAACTCAAAGATTTTTCCAGGGCAATATTAATTTGTCAAGGTGCTCCTGAAGCAAATGGAATGTGGTTGAAGGATCTAATATTTGCAATTCATTAGACATCCATTCAATTCCATACAGGGCCGTACAATAGCAAAAGACAACAAATGTCTAAAGGAAAATATAGGAAAACATTGTTTTTTCTCATTCCATGCTCAAATCTTCAACCACCCACGAATTCTTCATGGTTACAAGGCCTTTTAAAGGCATTAAAACATGTCTCTTCAGTTCATAACTGATTTGGAGTGAACCAAGAGCCAAATGACTCTTCACCTTCCAACTTTGCATCTTTTTTCCAATTTTACATTGACAACCTTTACATGGTTTGCAATATTTTGCATTTTTGAAACTCCTAATTACCTAAACACATAAAAATGACTTGATAAACCTCATTACAATGTGGAAGCATACAAATTTAATCAAACTCAAAGATTTGTCCAGGGCAATATTAATTTGCCAAGGTGCTCCTGCACTAGGTACCCACCTCATAGTCCTCCCAATAGGATTTTCCCCAAAAGAAGGATTAGAATATCATCCAACACATCTCACTACCCTAGATCTACAATAAAACTGCCTTATTGGACTTGGGCCCGCCCCATAGTCCCCAAAGTCTTCGTCTTTAGAAATCCAACTTCTAGTAAGTTTCTGACCCTTCTTGAGTACCTTCCTGTTTGGTGATCTATCACATTCTGTTTGTTTGTACCCAATTTCATTATAATTAGGGTTTGGAAAATCTTTCAATCTAATCAATCTTTCTTGTATCATTCCTGAGTACACAAACATGTAGTTGAGTCCACATTCATCTTTAGTGACTTGGCTCGGTTTTTATCCTTGAATGCTATTGTGAAAGGAGGGTTTGATTTGATATACTATAACACTATCCACCATCTTTCCACTTTTCATATATAATATCTTGATTACCTCTTTGACCACTATTCTCATTTGATTTTACCTCCATTTTTGAGTGTAATAAATTTGTTAAAAAGACCTCCATTTTGAATACCACATATCTACTTAAAGACCTCCATTTTAGGTGCCATTAATCTACTTAAAGATCTCCAATTGGGGTGACATAGATCTGCTAAATGAACCTCTTCTTTGGATTCCCAAACTTGTTTGAATCATTCCCCTTTTGAGTGCAAATATTGATTGAATGACGCCTCTTTTTTAGCACCACGAAGAAGGATTTTAAGTATACTTCATGTCTTATGTAGCAACTAGCATATCCATTGGATCTCCTCATATAATTAAATCCTTAATTTTATTATTGTTACAATATGTGGCCTCTTCCTTGTTTAGAGTATCATTTTATCTCTCTTTCTAAATTTGAACATATAGATGAAATAACATGAAATTTAGTATTAAAATAAATCTATGAAGTTGCATGAATATTGTTTGGGAAAACTAAAATAAAACCATAGGAAAGAGGGAAAATGTTAAGAAAACTAAACATAAACCTTTTCTAAAGCTCACGTGAACTTACCTATTTTAACTAGTCAATAAAAATTGATGCATGTGTTGAAATTGCTATCCCATTACATTACTTCTTTTGTGCTTGAAATAGTTATTTATGTGCTTGAAATGGGATGTCAAGTAATGTAAATTTTAATTTACGATTGGTTCTTTTTTTAAGTGCTAGTTCATAATACCGTATAACCCCTTTGGAGATTTGAAGAATACATTACCTACAAACTTGTATCTTCTATGGGAAAATAATAGTGGATTTATTTAGTTAATGGTACCTAATACCTTCAAATTAGATTTATTTCCAATCTTTCCATGTTTGGACATTTATTACTTCATGTAGGGGTCACACTTGTGCTTCTCCTTTTTAATTCCTTTATGAGATCTGGATGAATTTGTTTTCAAGTTTACTCCTTGAGAGTGTGAAAGAAAGTCAAGTTGCTTGTATGACAGATTTTATCCTTTCTCCTTTCCCCCATTAAGAACATTGTAATATGTTTAAGTGATTTATTTTGATATATGTATCATTGGTGCAATGACATGTGTACTTGTGAGATTCATATACCTTGCATAGCTTTTGTGTCATTTATGTTCCTTCCATGGAGCCACCATTGGGCTGTTATCACCCTTTCCATCCTTGCATGTACATGTATATTTTTGGTCCAATGTGAAGTGTCATGTTGTTTTGAGAATATAATGGCACCTCTTGTATGTTGGATCCTTGATAGTGCTCCTAGCTAAGGGGTTGACTAGGATGCATGGACATCCCTATTCATCTAATGATGTCACATGGTTAGGAGCCAACCACATCATATTGTCCATTATAAGTCTGTGCTTTGGAGCTCATTTAGTTACTTACATACTCTCTTGGTTTTGACAAATTGTTGAGATTATATATAGTTGAACCATTGTATGCATACCTTCATAGAAAGTGAGACTTTAATGAATCTTGTGACTAGCTTGTGGAGGGTATTTAATAGCATCTCTTTGTTGTAATTTATTGGGCATTGAGTTGGATAAATCAAATAGTGTAGCTTATACTTTTAATTTTATGTTATGATATGATCTTGTTGAGTGACTGTATGTTGTATGATGTTGAATTGGGCATTACTCTTCATTTTCAGTCTTGTTCAAATTTATTCCATGAAATGTTGTGTTAGTCTCAACCATATGAACAATTTTTCTATATTATTGAATGCTTAAACATCAGAATTGATCTTGTTCATGAAAGCGCACAACCATTATGTTTGAGTTGTTAAATAATAAAAAATAGTTAAACTAGTTATCTTCTTTCTCTACTCTCTCTCTCTCTCTCTCTCTCCACTCTTTGTTTAAATTAAATGAATGCTTATGATGTATCTTAGAGAAGTTTTTGAGTACGTTTCACCACCATGCTTGATGTTTCTTCATTGTTGTTAGCATGTTGTCCTCCTAAAAGAAAAATGTTGTTTCTACCTTCTCTCTTCCCTTAATATGATTGAAGTATTTATATAATGTATTATATGAATATGTTCTATTCTAGTCAACAAAAGCCCTTAAATGCATGATTCATAGTGATGTTCTAATTGTATTATGTATGTAGAAGTGTTGTAAAATTAGTTTGTCAATGTGTAACTTGTGTCCTAAAAGATAAATTTTGGCTTGAATGAATGCCTAAATGTGCTTGTTGTTTTGAATGATTTGATTGTTTATAGCATTGGTTGAATTGTTTGTTTGTGATTGATTCAAATTGTTAGTGTTTTGTTTGTGGTGGTTTTATTGATTGCTTTTTAATCATTTTGTTCTTATTTGGTGTTTTAAATACAATTAATGAGTTAATCTAATTAAAATGATTTAAATACAACTAAATATACCTCAAGACCTCAACTTTGATACTAAGCTAGACAACCATTGTGCTAAAGCTTGGAGTGGTGGTGAATGGTGCCCACCAGCATTAAGGGTGAGGTTTTTTGGTCCCACCAATGCACCACAGATGTGAATCCCCTCATGGACACGTGGTTGCCTAATCATGGGTGGGTCCTAGCCCTGGGTACATGCCCAACGAGAATCTGCACCATCACAACATTTAGGCCAGGACATAACAATCTTTAATAGATAAATGAATTAAACTAATTAGATGATTTAACTAACAATAAAAATAAATGACTTTATTAGATTAATTAGATTGCTCTAATTAATTAAATATAAATAAATAACTCAATATTATTAATTAAAACAATGCAACTAATCACTTGCTAGAAAGTCAAACTTCTTTTTGTTTTTTTCTTGAAAAATAAATAAAAGTAGTAAAAGTGTTAAATTAAACAAAAGAACTAAATTTCCCTCTCTTTGATTTGAATAAAAGTAGTAATTTCTTTTTTAAGTAGTAAACAAACAGAGAATCATTTTGATACAATCTTTTAGAAGCACAAAGACAATCTTTCTTCTATCATAATTAAATTATTTTTTGAATGCATAGATAAGTAGATTTTATTTTAAAAAAATCTATGAAAATTTCTCTTGTTTAATAAATAAGTGAATGTTCATGTTGGTTTTTCAGTCTGAGGATAGCTAAATCCATTGAGGAAAACCTATGTCTCCTTAGAGATCACTTTTAAATTCTTAAAGGGTTCAAAGGAAAGGCATTACAAGGCGAATCTCTTAGGGAAACTATGTTTTCTTTATTATTTTTCTAGATGTTGTAAGGCCCAATTGTGTTGTGGCCTTAGTCTCACCATATTTTCTCATGACCCTAGTGTTAATTTGAGTGGTTTTAATCTTGGCATGATTAATTTTCTAACATATCGATGAAGCATATTCTAGTTATCCATGATGTTATGATTGTAAACCTTGATGTGTGCTAGATTATGATGACCAAAGCCTTTGATGGTATTAATGATCATGTTCTTGCTTTGCATATGTATGAGTGTATCAAGGGTGCATTAATGTGATCATGTTTGAACTAGTTTTTTTTTATTCATCATGTTCAATACTAATCTTATTATGTGATACTATTACATTTAAAATGAAAGGTTGTGTTAGATTTGTAAATAGTTGGTTGATGTTGAATAATGTTGATTAAACAATGTCACTAACCCTAGTTATGAACTAGACAATTACATGTGAATTTGAATATTAAATCAATTGGTTATTGTTAGATGAATTAAGGTTGATAAGCATAAAATCATATTGAAATGCTAATATGGGATTGAATTGACCATAGTTACAGTATCAAACTTGTGTTAACATATGAATAGTCAATTTTAGAGATTAAATGTGTAGTTTAAGTGATGTGATTTAATTGTATAAAGTGTAGTTTAATCTTCTCTATGCTCATGATTTAAAATTATTTTGGATTGTTATAAATGCATACAATGATAATGAATAGTGAATCTCAAATGAATGAAATTGATTAAAATATGCTAATAGATGAATATTCCAATAAAATGTTTTAACACTTTAGTTGTAGTCTTTCATGATGAGATTTGATGTGGGCATTGAGCATGTAGGACTACATGTCAAGTTAGTGGAGAGGTGAAGGATTTTCAGGGATATTCTAACCATCTTGCTCCACATGGTGGAGTAATGAGATTTGGTGTGTTAGCCTTTACAACAGATCTAATATTACTTTCTAATTGTTTGCGAACCTTGGTTGCATACCTTTTTGTGGTTAGTCAAAATTTCCTTTATTATTATTTTTAGAGGTTGAGCAAGTGTGTTAGGTTGAGTTTTATCTGGCTTTAGTGTAACCCAAAAATTATCTTTTTTAGGACTTTGAAAGGACTAAATTATTTATTTTAATTGTTTGAGTTTATTTGATTTTGGGGCATATTTTTAGGGATTTTAGTCTTGTTTTTTAAAGGAAAGAATGTGGGCTACCTTGCTAAAGAGGTTGGCCACCATTATTAAAGAGTTGTAGATTTCCATTACTTTGGGGGTGTATTTGAGGCACCATTTATGTGGATCTATTGGCTCTTTTGTTGTGATGCCATAGCTTATGATTTTCACCTCTTTGGGGCACCATTTTCTGCTAGAAATAGCCCAAACATGGATGTTGTTTATTGTTTCTTTGTTTCCTTCCTTGTCTACCATCAAATATGGGTTATATCTTCTTACTTGGGCACGTAAATATGTTGGAAGAATCATTATTTTGGTGTGCCTTTTATTATTGCTTGATTACCTCTTTGAGCATTATTCTCACTTGATTTTACCTCCATTTTTTAGTGCCATAAATTGGTTAAAAAGACCTCTAGTTTGAGTACCACATATCTACTTAAAGACCTCCATTTTAGGTGCCATTAATCTACTTTAAGACCTCCAATTGGGGTGCCATAGATCTGCTCAATGAATGTCTTCATTGGATGCCCATATTTGTTGAATCATTCTCACTTTTGAGTATAAATATTGATTGAATGGAAAATCTTTTTTTAGAACCATGAAGAAGGATTTTAAGTATACTTCATCTTTGAAGAAACAACTACCATATCCATTGGATCTCTTGATATGATTAAATCCTTAATTTTATTCTCATTACAATATGTGGCCTCTTTCTTGTTTAGAGTATCATTTTATCTCTCTTTCTATATTTGAACATATAGATGAAAATAACACGAAATCTAGTAATAAATTACATATATGAAGTTGCATGAATGTTGTTTGGTAAAACCAAAATAAAACCACAGGAAAGAGGGACAATGTTAAGAAAACTAAATGGAAACCTTTTCTAAAGATCATGTGAAATTACCTATTTTAACTAGTCAATAACAATTGATGTGTGTTAAAATTGCTATCCCATTACATTGCTTCTTTTGTGCTTGAAATAGTTATTTATGTGCTTGAAATGGGATGGGAAGTAAAGCAAATTTTAATTTATGATTGGTTCTTTATTTAAGTGCTAGTTCATAATACCTTATAACCCCCTTGGGAATTTTAGGAATACATTACTTGCAAACTTGTTGTAACATCAAAAATTGCACACCTTGCAATTTCACATCATGTTTTGCACCTTCCTTAGCGCCAATCCCTATAGCATGCCCTAGAACTGATTAGGCCTAATCTTGAATTTCTTTCTCCCAACCAAGTTTTTGTCAAAACTTATATTAGAACATCAATGTTGACACCCTTCTAGGCACACATGTGAAATTTGAGAAAAAATCCTCTAGACACTAGCATGATGTGCTAGCATCCTATTTCATACAACACCTCAAAATGAGCATTAATCATGCATGTTTCTGCATCATGATGTCTCCCAATGGTTGTAATGCCCTCACGAATGTGCCTTGCTATCTTTAGCCTCCACTTGACCAAAAAGGGGGGATATTTTTGAAATTGATTTAGAGAGAGGTATTTAGAATTCTTCTGAAGAACAAAGTAGTGCTATAGATGAGATCTCTTGAAAGCTCTGATTAGTCACACACAATAGATAAGCCATCTCCTTTGTCTTGACTCACCCCTTCAACATTTTCATTCTCTCTGAGTAGTTTTCAATTTCTCGTGATCTTTATGTGAACTACCTAGAACAATCACAAGGGTAGAATCTTCTCTCAGAGGTGCAAACCTCTCCCAAAAGATTTCTCCAAGTTTTCTTCTACCATTGAAGGTGTTTCTAGTCTATTTTGAATAGAAAGTTGCTCTTTGAAGAGCCTTCTCATCTTCAACATTCAAATCCACATGAACAAGGTAGTGAATACTTTTGGTGATTTTTTTATCACATTCAAACATAAGATGATTAGTTCTTGATAGTTCTCACTCCTTAATATCTTGTTGATCCCATTGCACAAGAAGTGAATCAACAATCTCTTGATCATTTTTTAGATTCAAAACCCTCATTTTGATCTTTTTCTAATCATTGGTGTAGACCACAATTTTTATTGTATAGTCCACAATCTAGGCCGAGTATCTTTCCCGTAGACCAAGAAGGTGCTCCTAGACACATTTAGGAATAGGTGCACACACATTCCAATCTTTCTTCATCATCTAATTTCTTGTGGAGGTTGAAAGACCAAAGTAGAGGTTTGACCATTCTTGGAAAACTCATTTGTAGTCCCAAACATCTTTTTAGCTCATCAAAAAAATATTATTTGGTGGACATTAGCCACATGGAGGTTTTATAGTATTGATCTTAATGTTTTGGCTAATTCTATATTTTGTATTTTATCCAATTTTCTTTATACATCTAGGTATTACGTTTGCATTTGTTCTCACTATTCTGTGTAAGTTGATCAAAGAATCCCACAAATAGAGAATAAGGTTGTTGAATAGACATAGGTTGTTTCTACATGACCTTGTTGTCCATACTATGTCATACAGATGACAATGCGACGTGCAAACATCTATACTACATGTTGTTGTCCTTGGTCGAGGCTTCATTCTTTTGGTGACAGGTTCTATGTTTGGTGTATTTTTTAGATCTACTTTCTATTTCTCAAAAAATGTTTGTAGTTTTTTTAAAATGATATTTCTTTTCTGTGCATTTATTACTTTTAGTTTATAAAATTATATTTTCTTGTCATTTGGTACATCTGGGATATCTAGGATAGTTTTGTGGTTGTAAAGAAGAAATTTTCTCTCTTGAAACCTAGGCATTCTAGAGTAGTGTTTTGTAAGCTCACTTCATCTTGGGTATAACCCTCAAGGATAAGTTGCTATCTTATGTAGTACATTTTTGGTGAACTTGACGTGAAAGACCTTTTACAACCTTCTGATTTGTACTAAAACATATTCCACAAACTTTTTTCTCAATAAGATTTTGACATGCTGGATGAAGCCGTTGAGGACTTCATGCATGATTAGTCTCCTTTTGAAACAACAAAACTTTCTCCTAAAAACATAATTAATTCAATTTTTTCCTTGAATACTGATGCAGAGCAAGGGTTCAACTCAACACAATAGAGGCATATTTCACAACAATTGGCTTGTTCAACTTCATGACACTTCAAACTCTTCAAAAAACACTAGAAACTCTTTAGGCTTTGTGGAAATGACATAAGTAAACTAGCAATGACTCACAAGGTCTCAGATTCCTCAAAATATAGGGTCTTCCTATAGACTGTCCGAAGTTACCTTCTTGACCATTCAAGGGTCACAAACACCCAAATTGGTTCTAAGGCTTAAAAGTCCTACCCAATAATTGGAGAGTCTTTCATAGGGTAAACATGACATGTTAAACTCAACTAAGCCACTCAAGAAGTCATGGGTCTCTACCTATGAACTCTTTCCTCACAAGCTGCCTTATTCACTAATAACCTTCCAATTAGGAACCGTCCTTTGTAACTTTTGGAGCAGATCTTCAATCAAGACTATGAGAATGGATTTAGATGCCCTTTTGGAAGTTAAAAAACATATTCTAAAATGGGTATAGGTTACTTTGTAACAAATGGTTCAAACTTAGACTGTCTCACCTGGACTTTAGGCCTAATTAGGCTTGGGACAACAATGTAGCAACAAAATCTTCAATCCCAAACTCCAAATCTTCTTCCCAGTGGCTCAGACCAGTCACAAATGGTCTATTACAACCTTTCAAATCAACTCCAACCCTTCACCAAGAGCTTCTCCTCAAATCCCAACTTCTATGCAAGTTCCTATGTCAAATACCTGATGAAATGAGGCTAGGGCATCATCACAAATGTATCAAACTATCTCCCCAGATCATGCCACTTTGTAGGAACCTAGAATACCTTCAAATATCCATTCCACCAAGTTTCATCCATTTCCACCAGGTGGAATCGATTCTATGTAAATTTCTTTCTTGCAAATCCTCACACCTAGGGTTACATCAGTTTTCAACAAAACTAATGTATCTCACTCAAATCTTAACAAATTACATGAAATCACCACCAAAAGAAATAAAACTTAGAGTACTATCAATTCCAATTGGTTAGAGCTCAATTTCTATCTGTACAAAACCATACAATTGATTGAAACAACAAAGTAATGTTTAGATTTTACAAAATTAGTGTACTTTATTGCTTCAATTATCATCAAACCATCTCCCCACCTTTGGATTGACCTTATACAAGCATATTTAAGCATGAAATATCATTTCCCAACTGCCCTTCAGGCTTCAATTGTCCAACTACCTCCATTACAACTGGTGACCTTTCACATTCTTGATTTTTTTGCATTTTGCAACTATGACAACTTTTTTGCAATTTTGACAATTTTTGCAAATTGAACTCACAAACCACCTAACAACCTCTAAATGGACTCAAAAACACCTAAAATGGTCTTAATTAACCTTATTACATCAAAAACACAAAACTAAATAAAAAATGAACAATTTGCCTCATGGTGGCATGAAGTCAACTAGGTGCTCCTGCACCATACTCCCAGAGAAAGAGAAATTCAAGTCCCTCTTGAATTGAAGGTAATAACAGATTTCCACCTTACAATTCTCTTGCCTGATGTCTTCCATCCTTTGCATCTTAACTTCCTTAGAAGAGTTCCTTGCTGGCTTCATCTTCACCTTAGGTTTCTTGCTTATTAACAAAGATGTTTCCTCTTGGTAATGCAAACTTATTCCCTGTCTGTCTTGCCACCTTGGAGATGATTCTTTTTGCCATGATGGACTGTATACTCTACCCCAGTACCTGGTTCTTCCTCCATAGTTTGCTTCATCTTGAATTTGGGTTTATCCTTCCTTAAGGATACAAAAACACAACTCCTTTTACCCAAACTTGCCATGCTAGATGTTGCTCTCCTCTTGAGGTCTATACAATCAGCAACCCTTTCCTTTTCTTGGCTAATGTCAACTTGACATGGAACCTTTGTCTTGAAATCAGACCACTCAACCTCATCTTCACCCATTTGTTTGATCAATGCAAACACATAATAGGTTGCACCCTTGTCTTCCATCACCTTGAAGGTTTTGTCTTCCCACTTTGCATGAGAACTAACACTTTTCCTTGAAACATCATCTATTACCACATAAACATGTTCTTGCAACAAATCTTGAATATCTAATGGCAATTGATCAATCCTAACCACTTTTATAACAGTTAGATGTTTACTTACCATTTTATTAGCTGCCTCTTCCTCTTTTCTTGGCTTTTGTTCTTCAATCAAGGACTCCTTAATGTCTGATTTTGCTGCTCCCACTTGTCTTATTCTCTAAACAATCTTCTTGATAGGCCACATAATCTTCTTCTTGACTGGTAAATGCCAACTTTGCTCTTGGTTTGGTAACTGCTGCATCTCAATCTTCACTCTTTCTTCTATCTTTTCTCAAATTTCCCTCATTAGTTCCAAAGCCTGCCTCAACTCTTTTATCTCTTGATCCACATCTATTTGTTTTTTCCTCTCCTTTGTCTTCTTCATCTCTTTTTCCTCTCTTTTCATTACTTGTTTCATTTTTTGTGAACCCTGAACCTGCAAATCTCTATTGACTAATCTTCTCAACATCTCCATTCTTCACACTCACAATATCCTCTACCCAATAGGATCCTGGAAGGTGCTCCTCTCAAGACTTCCTCTACCCACATTCACTTAGTGGAGAAAGTTCATACACCTTCTACCCAGCTTCATCCTTATTGGAGTATACAACAAACTTGCTCTCACAACTTCCTCTCAGGGTCTTCTAGCTCTGATACCAATTGATGCAGAGCAGGAGTTTAACTCAACACAATGCAGGCATATTTCACAACAATGGGCTTGTACAACTTCATGACGCTTCAAAATATTCAAAAACACTAGAAACTCTTTAGGCTTTGTGGAAATGACATAAGGAAACCAACAATGACTCACAAGGTCTCAAATTCCTCAAAATACAGGGTCTTCCTATAGACTGTCCCAAGTTACCTTCTTGACCATTCAAGGGTTACAAACACCCAAATTGGTTCTAAGGATTAAAAGTCTTACCCAAAAATTGGAGAGTCTTTCATAGTATAAACATGACATGTTAAACTCAACTAAGCCACTTAAGAAGTCATGGGTCTCTACCTATGAACTCTTTCCTCACATGCTGCCTTATTCACTAGTAACCTTCCAATTAGGAACCGTCCTTTGTAACTTTTGGAGAAGACCTTCAATCAATATTGTGAGAATGAATTTAGATACCCTTTTAGAAGTTACAAAACATATCCTAAAATAGGTATAGGTTACTTTGTAACAAATGGTTCAAACTTAGACTGTCTCACCTAGACTTTAAGCCTAATTAGGCTTGGGACAACAATGTAGCAACAAAATCTTCAATCCCAAACTCCAAATCTTCTTACCAAGTGCTTAGACCAGTCACAAATGGTCTATTACAACCTTTCAAATCAACACCAACCCTTCACCAAGAGCTTATCCTCAAATCCCAACTTCTATGCAAGTTCCTATGCCAAATGCCTAATGAATTGAGGCTAGGGCATCATCACAAATGCATAAAGCTATCTCCCCAGCTCATGCCACTTTGTGGGAACCTAGAATACCTTCAAAATATCCATTCCACCAAGTTTCAATAGTTTCCACCAAGTGGAATGGATTCTATGTAATTTTCTTTCTTGTAAATAATCACACCTATGGTTACATCAGTTTTCAGAAAAACTAATGTATACCACTCAAATATTAACCAAATTACATGAAATCACCACCAAAAGAAATAAGATTCAGATTAATATCAATCCCAATTGGTTAGAGCTCAATTTTTGTCCATACAAAACCGTACAATTGACTGAAACAACAAAGTAATGTTCAGATTTTGCAAAATTAGTGTACTTTATTACTTCAACTATCACCAAACGGTCTCCCTACCTTTGGATCGACCTTACACAAGCATATTTAAGCTTGAAATCACATTTACCAAATTCCCTTTGGGCTTCAACTATCCAACTACCTCCATTACAACCGGTGACCTTTCACATTCTTGATTTTTTTACATTTTGCAACTATGACAACTTTTTGCAATTTTGACAATTTTTGCAAATTGAACTCACAAGCCACATAACAACCTCTAAATGGACTCAAACACACATAAAATGGTCTGAATTGTCCTTATTACATAAAAAACACAAAACTAAATAAAATATGAACAATTTGCCTCATGGAGGCATGAAGTCAACTAGGTGCTCCTGCACCAAATACTACCAACCAGAAATAACCCAGCCTAAGATTGTGTTTCAAGGCATTTCTCAATCATCTAAACCAGTGATAACTATTAGGGGTGCATCCTTTAGATTATTATATGTAGTTTTCTAGATCTATCACTTCTAAAAAACCTAAGGTTCCACTTGAATATCATGCGGTCCCTCCCCCTAACTATCAGACAATAACCCATACTTATAACACCCATGGTAATAGGTAACCAAACTCTGTTCCTATTTCCCTTCCTACATCCACTCTGATCTTACCTTAGGCTCCTCATGTGTCTTAGAAGACTCTTGGAGATTATGATTTTATTGAACAATTACATGCCACTTTAGCTAAAATTTCCCTTTGGAACCTGGTTCAAACTTCCCCTACTTGCTTAGGTATGCTTCAAGAATCCTTAAATGCATTCTTGCAAAATGCATCAGTGACATTCAACATAACCTTGCCATAAGTGATATTTTTCATTCTGCACCTCATGGGGCCAAATGGACTGCACCAACATATCAAGGTGGGTGGGTAAATTTTAGGGGAGGTATCATTTCGTGCGCCAAGTGTCCTAGTCGTTCCCGGCTATAGGTTTTTGACAAAGCCACTTAAGATCTCTTGTCAGAAGCCTATAGCCCGGAATGACTAGGATGTTTGGCACAAAAAACAAGACATCCCCTAACATTTACCCACCCACCCCGACATGTTGGTGGAGTCCATTTGGGCCCACAAGGTGTGGAATGCAAAATTTCACTCCTAGCACCTTTCTACTGCATGAAACTGAATCATTTTGGAACAATACGTTCCTTTCCACCATAGGCAAACGAAATTGATTTAAAAAAATGAGATAGGTATTTGTAGGTGGAATTGACATCCACCTATACATGCAAAGAATATGTTCATAGGTGTCATGGTTTAATAGAACAGTAGGTCCAAAGTCTAACACCTTTTTTGTCTTAGGGCTCTTAAGAGACTGTCTCCATCTGATGTAGCCAATAATGACCAAGAGGCTTCTCCACTGAAAAGACACCTCCCCTAGTATTCATCCACCTACCTTGATGCATTGGCACAATTAATTTGACCCCATCAGGTATGGAATGTAAAATTTCACTCCTGGCACCTTTCTAGTTGAGGAAACTAAACTAAAAGCTATGTTGTATTCTCTGTTACATATGTGTTGTCATTGATGTCAATAGTGTGATGTTCAGTGATGGATAGGATTGCATATTTGTCAACAGTGCTGAAGGTTGGAAGTGGAAGTGATGATCATTAGATGAGATACCAAAGGATAGTGATGACTAAGGGAAATTGTTGCAGAATGTTGTGAGAGAGAAACTAAGTGATCAGTATATGCTGAGGTGATCAGAGAAGAAGACAAAGGAGTAATAAAGAGATGCATTAGAGAAGTTTTGAAGTAAAGGGTATGATGAATGCCATGTACTATGTATACTAGTTAGATCAGTATCATCTATACACACTTGTACCCTATCTTCTAAAGTTCATGTAGAGGTGAAAGTTGTGAGCAGAACAATGTGCTAACATGAAGATTCTTGTTTTGTTGGAAGGAGTTATGTTTGATGTTGAGAATGAAGTCTTTGTTGTGTTGAATATTGTATTTCTTGTTTTCTAAGAAAATGCATTGCTTTAGTCTTGAAAGAAATATTCAGGAGGTCCAAGGCACTGGAGTTTGCACTGAAGCAGTTTGGGAGAATGCTCTACATTCCTCCACATTTAAAGGTATTGTCGTGCGGTTTGGAAGTCGGTCAGAGACAAGTATGAAGTTTGTATGTTCCTAATTTCAAATCTTGGACATTACCGTAGAATATTCTAAAGCTTGTAGAGTGAAGACAAAGGTTCAGAATGATTGTAGTCAAAAGGTGTCATAGTAATGCTCCACATTTCTCTACTTTTGAAAATGAGGTCATATGGTTTAAAGGATGGTCATTTATAAATGAGAATACTACATATTCAAAGTTTTAGTTGTTTTGATGTACCGCATAAGTTCTTTTGAGTAAGCAGAACAAAGAACTATCATGCTGCTGATTAGGGTTATTTGGAGGAGATAACAAAAGCCACCACATTTCACCATAGTTTATCTTTTGGCTTTGATGTTTCGAGAATGAGTTCAACTATTTAGTATAATTGTTCATTCAAGGTTTTAGGTGCTGAAGTGTACCACAAGTTAGTTTTTCAATGCTTTATCTCAAGACTGGTTATTTAGTGTTTGTATATGATAACAGGTTTAGTATTTGTTTGCTTGTGCTAGAAACAAATCATATATTTTAGAGGAAGGAATGTTGAGAAGGTTTGTGGAAGTCTTATGTTGCTTGTGAAATGGTCCACATGATTCTAATTGGTCTCTACGATACCACTTTTGGTCTGGAGCTATTTTGTGGAAGGAAAAGTGTTTGCTAGGTGGACCTCAAGTTTTTTGATGATCCTGCTAGATGTTTTGAATTGTGCACTAGCTTGGAAGAATGTGTTAAGGAAAGAATAGGTCCTAGTTATCATTTGGCTTGAACCGCATTAGATTTCTATATCTTTTGGATGTTGACTTGGTACGACCATTATACATTTCATGTATACACGTTTCATCTTGGTCGACGTGGGAGAAAGATTTTGTAATTTGTGGAAGGTATAAATGAAAGATCTTGTTTGGTGTGAAATTTAAGAGTGTGTGAGAGGATGCAAGGTTATGTGAATAAGTGTGTATGTGAAGATGTATTGAAGGGAGCAGTGTTTTCGGTGCAAAGAAAGTGAATAAAGTGAAGATTTGAGTCAGAGCGAAGAGTGTAAATGTTACGAAGGTGTCTGATCAGTGGGGTTAGTTGAAGGTGATGTTCAGAGGTTGTAGCCTCATTTTGTAAGTGTTGTAGTATTGTATTTCAGGGAGTTGTAGCTTCCTTTGGGTTGTAGCCCATAAATAATATTGTAAATCTTGTTTTATTTGTGAGGTTGGATTTGGATAGTAGATCCAAGTAGCTTGCTCACCATGGCTTTTCCCTTCTAGGATTTTCCATGTAAATCTGGTGTTGTGGTTGTGTGCTCATGTGTTGTGCTTTGATTTGTTTAATTTGCTTTACCATTTGTTTAAGGGAGTAAGAAGATTTAGTTGATAAAGTTAATCTAGAATAAAGTTTTGGGATATACTGATTCACCCTCTCCTATCAGTATATCATTGTGTTCTAACAATTGGTATCAGAGATGAGTTCCTTGGTGCAGTCTAAAAGTTGAAGGTAGATCTTGGAGTACATAACACATGGTTCAAAAGGAGTCCTCTTCTAAAGCTTCGATATTTGATGTAAGTAACTTTGATTTCTAGAGTGTAAGGATGGAAGCCTATCTGACCTCGCTAGGGTATGATGTTTGGAGTGCTATCATGAATGATTATGTTGAACCTAAATATCCTATTACAGATGTAGATGCGAGGAAGGCTCATGAAAACAATGCTAAAGCCAAGAATTCCATATTAAGTAGCTTGAATAGTTTAGAGTTAGTCAAGGTTGTACGATGCAAGAAAGCAAAGGATATATGGAAGAAGCTCAAAGATCTTTATGAAGGAAATGACACCATAAAGGATGAAAAATTACAATATTACAAAACAACGTTTGATTATCTAAGGATGAAAGAAGAGGAGAACATTGCTAGCTATTTGCACCAAGTAGATGAAGCAGTTAATGGAATCAGGAGTATGGGTGAAGATATAGCTAACTCATTAGTTGTGAAGAAAGTCTTGAGAGCTCTCCCTCACAGGTTTGATTCAAAAGTATCTGCAATTGAAGAAGCCAAAGATCTAAAAAAACTTATAATGGAAGAGTTGTTTGGGTCCTTCACTGCCTATGAGATGAGAAATGAAGTCATAGGACCATGCCAAAGAGAAGTTGCTTTCAATACTGTGAAGAATGAATGAACATCTGATGTATGCAATGAAGCTGGAGAAGAAGCAAACTTTGTAAGGAAATTGAAAAGGGGATCAGGAAAGTATAAAGGTAAGCTACATTTTAAATGTTTTAATTGTGGTAGAATTGGTCATTATGCCTCTAAATGTCCTTCTGGAGAAAATGAAAATAGTAGCAAGAGTTTCAAGAGAAATAATTTCAAGAGGAATCTTCTTTCAAAAGAAGACTATAGTTCCGAAGAAGAAGTAGATCATTACCTATTAGATGAGGAAAAAAGAGAATCTCTATTCATGGCTAGGGTGATCTCAGATGGTTTAGACAAGACTACAGATGAAGAAGAATATGAAATTGATTTTGAGGGTGAATTTGTTTCTGCTCTTGAAGACTTGGATTGTGCAAGGAAAAAGAATCAAGAAAAAAGTGCTTTGATTGAAGCTAAGACAAAACAATGTAGAAGACTTGAGAAAGAAATTGAGTCATTCAAAAGGGAGTTGGAGAAGGTAAATCCTGGAAGACCGGATGAGACTAAATGTACAAATCTCATCATGCCTCAAGGAAGATCTCTTCATGCAAGGAAATTCTCCATGAATAGGTTCAATCATGTTTTCTTTGGTTATTGTTTCATCTGCAATTAATTTGGTCATAAGAATATAGATTGCAAGTCTAAAATGAATAGAAGAAATCTTGTAAGTAGGAATCACCTTGCTTCACTAGTGGATGTCAATGTGGTATGTCAAATTTACAACAAGTTTGGACATATAGCAAGATATTGCAAGAGTGATTTGGCAAAAAAAAAATCTCAATTGATAGATGTTACTGAGCAAGCAAAGGAAAGTGATTCCTTCAAAAGGCAGGAGACAGATAATGGAGTTGAAGATTCAATGATTGTCCAAACAACATTTCATGCTCAAGGGCAATCAAATCTTTGGGTGATAGACAATGAATGCACAAATCATATGACAGGTGACAAGAGAAGATTCACCAATCTTGGTAAGTGGAATGGTGGACTGGTCAGGTTTGGAGATATCTCTTCTACAAAAATCACTAGAAAAGGTACTATAAGTATTGATGGAAAGTCTTAGACACATGATGTTCTTTATGTAGATGGCCTCAAGCATAATCTTCTCAGTGTAAGTCAAATGTGTAGCAAATGATATAGTCTCACATTTCATGATCAAGATGTGAAATTAGAAGAGCAAAGTCTAGAAAATTAGTGGCAAAAGGATCTAAGACAGAAAGCAACTTGTATAATCTAAAGGTAATTAATGAAAGGTCTTCTCTTCTAGAAAAAACAATTGAATGCTAGTTGTGGCACAAAAGGATGGGGTACATCAACTTTGATAATCTTGTGAAGATCAACTCCATGCAAGTAGTAAGAGACATGCCAAAGATCATCAAGCCTACAAGCACCCTATGCAAGGAATGTTAGATGGGGAAGTAGACAATTATAAGATTCAAGTCCAAGGAGTATTCATCTACAAGGAATTTTGAACTGGTTCATACTGATCTATGCAGACCCACCAGGACAAAGAGTCTACAAGGTGAGAGGTATTTCATGTTGCTTATTGATTATTTCTCTAGAATGACATGGGTTACATTCTTGAAAGAAAAATCAAAATCTTTTAGTAGGTTTAAGATTTTCAAGTCCATGGTTGAAAATGAAATGAATGCTAGAATCAAGTGTCTAAGGTTTGATAGAGGTGGTGAGTTCACCTCAAGTGAGTTTGGGGAATTTTGTGAAGAACATGGAATAAAAAGGCATTATTTTTTTGCAAGAACTCCTCAGCAAAATGGAGTTGTGGAAAGAAAGAATATAATAGTTCAAGAGATGGCTAGAACAATGTTAGTGAAGCCAAGCTACTAGAGACATATTGAAAAGAGGTAGTCCATACTGTTGTCTACATTATTAACAGAGTGCAACTAAGAGTGCATAGTACCAAGACACCTTATGAGTTACGGTATGGAAGACCAACATCAATCAAGTATTTCAGAGTTTTTGGAAGTAAATGCTACATCAAAAGGAATGAAGAAGGTTTAGGAAAGTTTGACTCAAGAGCTGATGAGGGAATCTTTCTTGGATATTCAATTAGGAGCAAAGCCTACAAATGCTACAACAAAAGGATGAGGAAGATAGTTGAGAGTGCAAATGTTAAAGTGGATGAAGAGTCACACCAAATCACAAATGAGTAAGAAGATTGTTGGCTAGATAAACTTGCCTGCATAGAAGAAGAAGAAAAAGTTGAGGAAAAGGAAGAAACTCAAGAGAAGACTGCCAAGACTCCTGACAAGTATGTTCAAAAGAATCATTCAAAAGATCAGATCATTGGAGACAAGAATGAAGGAGTACAAACAAGAAGAAGATTTGCAAGAACAAATGAACAAGTAAGTTTTTCTTTACTGTCAAGAGTGGAGCCTAATTTTTTTGATAAAGCTAGTAAGGATGAAGGATGGATACAAGCTATGGAAGAAGAACTAAATTAGATAGAGAATAATTAGACTTGGGAGTTGGTGCTAAGGCATGCAGACAATAATTTGATAGGTACAAAATGGGTATTCAAGAAAAAACTGAATGAAGATGGAGAGGTGGTCAGGAACAAAGCAAGGTTGGTTTGCAAAGGTTATTCACAATTTGAGGTTTTGACTATGAAGAGACATTTTCTCTAGTGGCAAGAATGGAAGCAATCAAAATGGTTCTTGCATTCATAGTTCATAAGGGATTCAAGGTATATCAGATGGATGTCAAATCTGCCTTCCTAAATGGTGACTTAGAAGAAGAGGTCTACATAGAGAAGCCTGATGGATTTTATTTATCAGAAGACCCAAACATGGTATGCAAATGTAAGCAGGCTCTATATGGTCTCAAACAAACACCTAGGGCTTGGTATGCAAGGTTGGATAAATACTTACTCCAGCAAGGTTTCAAGAAAGGTACTGCATATAGTAATCTTTACATCAAATTGTTGTTGTGTATGTTGATGATATAATATTTTGTGGATATGATGAGATGTGTAAGAAGTTTGCCAGAGAGATGCAGAAAGAATTTGAAATGTCTATGTTAGGTGAGCTATCACTCTTTCTTGGACTCCAAATTACTGAATCAAATGATGACATCTTTATTTCTCAAGCAAAGTATGTTAGGGAGATGTTAAAGAAGTTTGGCATGGAAGACTGCAAACCCGTGAATACTCCTATGGTAACTAGTTGCCATTTGAGTAAAGATGATGAGTCACCTGAAGCTGATCAGACTCTATATAGATCTATGACTAGGGGCCTACTATACCTTTCAACATCAAGGCCTCACATCATGCAAGTTGTGTTTGGCTGCAACATTTCAAACATATCCTAAGGAAACACATGTGAAGACAGTCAAGAGAATATTTAGATATTTCAAGAGCACTCCAGAACATAAATTGTGGTATCAAAAGGGCGATGACTTTTCCCTGAGTGCTTATACTGATGTAGATTGGGCTGGCAGTATTGATGATAGAATAAGTACTAGTGAAGGAGCTTTCTTTTGGGAAATAGGTTGGTCTCATGGATTAGTAAGAAGCAAGATTCAATGTCCTTATCAATAGTAGAGGCAGAGTATATAGCTGCAGTAGCCTGCTGCGCTCAAGTACTATGGATGAAGCAAACCTTGAAGGATATAAAGGTAGAATATGATGAGCCCATTCCTATTCTTTGTGACAATGCAAGTGCCACAAACATCTCAAAGAATACAGTGATGCATTCTAGAACTGGAAGCACATATTGATCAGGTATCACTTTTTGAGAGAGAAGGTTGCAAATCAAGAAGTCAGATTAGAGTATGTGTCTACAAAGGATCAAGTTGTAGACATCTTTACAAAGGCACTTTCTAAGGATACTTTTGAATATATCATACCTAAGTTAGGGGTGATTGCCCCTCCTAACTAGATGCATAGATGGTGCATCTATCTAGGGGGAGCAGTTCAAGACACATCTTTATCCCTAGATTGATGAAGCCTACCTCTCAGGGGGAGCAAGTAGATAAGAAGCCATGAAGGATGACAAAGAAAAATCAGTCAGGGGGAGCTGGCAGATAAGAAGTAGTGAAAGAAGAAGAATGAAGATAGGGGGAGCTAAAGGAAGATCAGTTTAGAAGAAGACCACTAGCCCTTTGTCCTTTATATCAAAAGGGGAGATTGTTACATATGTGTTGTCATTGATGTCAATAGTGTAATGTTTAGTGATGGATAGGATTGCATATTTTTCAATAGTGCTAAAGGTTGGAAGTGGAAGTGATGATTAGTGGATGAGATGCCAAAGGATAGTGATGACTAAGGGAAATTGTTGCAAAATGTTGTGAGACAGAGAAACAAAGTGATGAGTATATGTTGAGGTGATCAAAGAAGAAGACAAAGGAGTAATAAAGAGATGGATCAAAGGAGTTGTAAAGTAAAGGGTAAGATGATGAATGCCATGTACTATGTATACTAATTAGATCAGTATCATTTGTACATAATTCTACGCTATCTTCTAAAGTTTATGTAGAGGTGAAAGTTGTGAGAAAAATAATGTGCCAACAGGAAGATTCTTGTTTCGTTGGAAGGAGTTGTGTTTGATGTTGAGAATGAAGTCTCCAGTGTGGTGAATATTTTATTTCTTTTTTCCTGAGGAAAGGCATTGCTTTAATCTTGAAAGAAAGATTCAGGAGGTCCAAGGAACTAGAGTTTGCACTGAAGCAGTTTGGGAGAATGCTCTGTATTCCTCTGCATTTGAAGGTATGGCCTTGTGGTTTGGAAGTTATTCAGAGACAAGTATGAAGTTTGTATGTTCTTGATTTAAGAGCTTGGACATTACCACAGAAGATTCTAAAGATCGCAAAGTGAAGATAGAATTTCATAATGATTGCAGTCATGAGGTGTCAGAGAAATGCTCCACATTTCTCTACTTTTGAAGATGAGGTCCTCTGGTTAGAAGGATGGTTAGTTATAAATGAGAATATTGTTATATTCAAAGTTTCATTTGTTTTGATGTACCGCAAAAGTTCTCCAGAGTCAGCAAAACAAAGAGCTATCATGTTGTTGATTAGGGTTATCTGAAGGAGATAGTAAAAGCCACCACATTTCACTACAGTTTATCTTTTGGCTTTGATGTTTAAAAGATGAGTTCAGATATTTAGTATGATTGTTCATTTCAGGTTTTAGGTGCTGAAGTGCACCACAAGTTGGTTTTTCAATGCTCTATCTCAAGACTAGTTATTTAGTGTTTGTATATGATACCAGGTTTAGTATCTATTTGCTTGCGCTAGAAACAAATCATATATTTCAAAGGAAGGAATGTTGAGAAGGTTTGTGGAAGTCTTATGTTGCTAGTGAAATGGTTCACATGAGACTAATTGGTCTCTTCGGTACTGCTTTTGGTCTGGAGCTATTTTGTGGAAAGAAAAGTGTTTGTTGGGTGGACCTCAAGTGTTTTGATGTTCCTGCCAGGTATTTTGAATTGTGTGCCAACTTGGAAGAATGTGTTAAGGAAAGAATAGGTCTTGGTTATCATTTGGCTTGAACTACATTAGATTTCTACATATTTTGGATGCCAACTTGGTATGGCCATTACATGTTTCATCTTGGCAGATGTGGGAGAAAGATTTTGTAATTTGTGTAAGGTATAAATGAAAGATCTTGTTTGGTGTGAAATGTAAGAGTGTGTGAGAGGATGCAAGGTTATGTAAATAAGTGTGAAAGTGAGTGAGTGTGTATGTGAAAATGTGTTAAAGGAAATAGTGTTTTCGGTGTAGAGAAAGTGAAAATTTGAGTCAGAGTGAAGAGTGTGGATGTTGCGGAGGTGTCTGATCAATGAGGTTAGTTGAAGGTGATGGTCAAAGGTTATAGCCTCATTCTGTAAGTGATGTAGTATTGTTTTTCAGGGAGTTGCAACTTCCTATGGGTTGTAGCCCATAAATAATATTGTAAATCTTATTTTATTTGTGAGGCTAGATTTGGATAGTAGATCCAAGCAACTTGCTCACTGTGGGTTTTCCCTTCTAGGCTTTTCCACATAAATCTGGTGTTGTGGTTGTGTGCTCATGTGTTGTGCTTTGATTTGTTTAATTTGCTTTATCATTTGATTAATGGAGTAAGAAGATTTAGTTGATAAAGTTAATTTGGAATAAAGTTTTGGGATATACTGATTCACCCCCCTCTCAATATATCATTGTGTTATAACAATCTCCATTTTTAGGTCTTTCCTCTACTCCCCTTAGGTTGATATGGTGTTCTCACTTGATCCAATGTGTTCTACGGAATCAATCAAAGGTGTTCTCCAATGTGTTCCCCAATGTGTTGTAGTTGCAACTACCCTGATAGACATGTATGCAAAGTGGCGGGTGTAAAGCAAATGTAGAAAGGTGAAATGAGGATATGTAAAGCATGGAAACCATATAGAAGGTGAAATAAGGATATGTGAATCATGCCAGACGTGTCTCTCTCTCTTCCTCTCTTCCTCATTTTTTGTGTCCATAACCCATATAGAAGGTGAAATGACGGTATGCTAGACCTATAGAAGGTGAAATGAGGATATAAAGTCAAACATGTGTTAAACTATGTCTCTCTCCCTATGTGTTAAAGTACATTGGTTACTAATGTAGGTGTATAGAATGTGGGTAAGAACTCCATTTTTTATTGTACATGTTCTAAGCCATGTATGATAAGATGAAAAGTGTATTTTTGTTCCATTTGCATCAGAAAGTAGGGGATGAAACATGTATAGGTAACATGGGATGACACTATGGTATGTTAGTAGAATGTTGTATCACATGCATACTTATTGTTTGAGAGCATGTACAATAGCAACAAGTTTATTTGGGTGTTGCAAGTATGTAGTATCCATAGTTCCATGAAGTAGTAACAAGTTGGGAAACACGTATAACACTATTGCATGTTTTGGGGTGTTCTATCATATGTATACTTGTTGTTAAGAGCATATACAAATTGTAGTGGTTTATTGTCACATGTTGTAAGCCATGTATGTGAAGATGAAAACATAGTTTATCCATTTGCATGAGAAAGCAAGGGATATAACATGTATTGATGACATGTGGAAGACTACTACATATTCTTAAGTGTTGTAAATATGCATCTTGTTATTTCATCATGTTGTGCTTCATTGTAGCATGAATAAAGGATATAGGAATTTTGTGAGATGTTGTATTTGCAGCTGCCCTTGTAGACATGTATGCAAAGTGTGGAAGCATAGATAAGGCATGTGAACTATTTGATATGACACCTCAAAGAGATGCCATCTCATGGAATGCAATGATTGTAAGATATGCACAAAATGGATTTTTTGAAAAGGCTTTAGAAACATTCAAGCAAATGCAATTGGCACATGTAAAGCCAAATTCCATAACCTTTGCAAGCATCCTCCCTGGTTGTGCCAAATTAGGATCTTTGGAACAGAGTATGGACAACCATCAAAGAATAAAGGATATAGGAATTTTTTTAAATGTTATATTTGTAGCTGCCCATGTAGACATGTATGCAAAGTGTGGAATCATAGACGAGGCATGTGAATTGTTTGACATGACACCTCAAAGAGATGCCATCTCACGGAATGCAATGATTGCAAAATATGCATATAATGGATTTTTCGATAAGGCCTTAGAAACTTTCAAGCAAATGCAATTGGCACGTGTAAAGCCAAATTCCATAACCTTTGCAAGAATCCTCTTTGCCTATGCCAAATTAGGATCTTTGGAATAGGGTATGGACAACCATCAAAGAATAAAGGATTTAAGAATTTTGTCAGATGTTGTATTTGTAGCTGCCCTTGTAGACATGTATGCAAAGTGTGGAAGCATAGACAATGCACACGAACTATTTGACATGATGCCTCAAAGAAATTATCTCATGGAATGCAATGATTGCAAGATATGCACAAAATGGATTTTTTGATAAGGCTTTAGAAGCTTTCAAGGAAATGTAATTAGCATGTGTAAATCCAAACTCCATAACCTTTGGAAGCATCCTCCCTGCTTGTGCCAAATTAGGGTCTTTGGAACAGGGTATAGACAACTATCAAAGAATAAAAGATATATGAATTTTTTCAGATGTTGTGTTTGTAGTTGCCCTTGTAGACATGTATCCAAAGTGTGGAATCATAGACAAGGCATATGAACTATTTGACATGACACCTCAAAGAGATGCCATTTCATGGAATGCAATGATTGCAAGATATGCACAAAATGAATTTTTGATAAGGCTTTAGAAACTTTCATGCAAATGCAATTGGTAGGTGTAAAGCCAAATTCCATAACCTTTACAAGCATCCTCCATGCTTGTGCCAAATTAGGATCTTTGGAATAGGGTATGGACAGCCATCAAAGAATAAAGGATATATGAATTTTTTCAGATGTTGTATTTACAGATGCCCTTGTAGACATGTATGCAAACTGTATGGCAGCATAGACAATGCACATGAACTGTTTGACATGATGCCTCAAAGAAATTTTATCTCATGGAATGCAATGATTGTAAGATATGCACAAAATGGATTTTTGATAAAGCTTTAGAAACTTTCAAGCAAATGCAATTGGCATGTGTATTTATCCAAATTCCATAACCTTTGCAAGCATCCTTCTGCCTATGACAAATTAGGATCTTTGGAACAGGGTATGGACAACCATTAAAGAATAAAGGATATATGAATTTCGTTAGATGTTGTATCTGTAGTTGCCCTTGTAGACATGTATGCAAAGTGTGGAAGCATAGACAATGAACGTGAATTGTTTGACATGATTCCTTAAAGAAATGATGTCTCATGGAATTCAATGATTACAAGATATGCACAAAATAGATTTTTGGATAAGGCTTTAAAGAAAATTTCAAGCAAATACAACTAGTGGGTGTAAAACCAAATTCCACAACCTTAGCTAGCATCCTCCTTGCCTATGCCAAAATGGGATCTTCGGAACAGGGTATGGAAATCAATCAAAGAATAAAGGATATAAGAATTTTGTTAGATGTTGTAGTTGCAACTACCCTGGGAGACATGTATGCAAAGTGTGGAAGCATAAAAAAGGCATGTGAACTATTTGACATGATGCCTCAAAGAAATACAGTCTCATGGAATGCAATAATTGCAAGATATGCATGATGCTGCCAACATATTTGAATTAATCAAACACTCTGGAACATATATTGAACTATAATTGAATATAATATCATTTTATAGAAACATTGAAGAAGACGTACGCAATATCAAAACTTTTAAGCATGATACATTATCTATCATGTAACCATAATTGATCATCATATTATATATATTGTAAAAAATCTCATATATGCATAATGTCATGAAAATAACATATAGTGTATATATCAAAACATATAGGCATGTACAATAAAGCCATATAGGCATATACAACCCCTGCCTTCATGTCCTCACCATCCACGTGACAAAGGAGTGATGATTAAAGGAGTGATGATTAAGCATATATAAGCATATATATTGTCAGAGGAGTGATGATCAGAGGAGCAGACAAAAGAGTGATGATTAGAGGAGTTGTGAGGTGAAGGATATGGTAATTAAAGTCGTGAGCATGTTGTTGGATCAATATCATCTATACATAGTTGTACCTTATCTTCTGAAGTTCATGGATAGGTAAAAGTTATCATGTTGTAGGATATGCTGACATGGAGAAGTTGTGGTTTCTTATTTTTGATGAAAAGAGTTGTGATTGTTGTCTATGGTGTTGTGAATGTTTTATTAATTGTCTCTTGATGAAAAGCATTGCATGAGGTATGAAAGAAAGTGTATAAGGTTTCAAACTGTCAAAGACATAGGAAGTTGCACTGAAGAATCTTAGGGGAATGCTCTACATTCCTCCACATTTGAAGATATAACCTTTTTGTTTGGAGGTTAGACAGAGATAGATGTGAAGTATGCATGATCCTGATTTTAGAGCATAAAAGTTACCACAAAACTTTCTAGAGCTAGCAGAGTGAAGATAGTGGTACAATATTGTTGCAGCTACAAAGAGACAGTATAATGCTCCGCATTTCTCCGCATTTGAAGATATGATCTTGCAGCTTGGAGTATAGTTGGATAAAGATGAGAGGTATGATATACTCAAGTTTTAGATGTTGCAATGCATCACAGAGGTTCTTCGAAGTCTGTTGAGTAGAGACAAGTCTTGTTACTGATTAAGGTTGTCATAAGGAGAAAGTGAAAGCCACCACATTTCACTACATTATGATGCTTGGCTTTGTTGTTTGAAGGTTAAGTTTAGAGTGACCATATGTGTGTACAATTCAAGTTTAGGTGTTGAGGAGTACTATAAGTATGATTTTCAATGTTATATATCCATACAATGTAATCAGAGTATGTAAGGGATACTGGCTTTAGAGTTTGATTGTTTGCGCCAACAAGAAGTAGCATGAGCGGGTAAAAGGAATGTATGGGAATGTTTTTCAAGTCATATAATGCTTAGTGTATGAACCACATGATGTAATTTTGTCTCTTCGGTATTGCTTTAGGTTTGGAGCTAATGTGTACAAGGAATAAGTGTTTGTGAAGCTAACTTGGTGTGTTTAGTTGATTACACCATGTGTTTGGAAGTGTGCACCAGCGTGGAGATGTGTGCTAAGATAAAATAGGTCCTGGTTATCACTTGGTATGAACCACTTAATGGGATTTAATTCCTACATTATCACCGATGACATTGAGGATGACATGTTCTGGTCATTGCACATTTCATGTTACACGTTTCATCTTGGCTGACAAGGGTGATGTTTTGAAGACTTGCAGAGGATATAAATGAAATATCAAGGTTGTTGCAAATGTATGAGAGTGTGTGTAAGTGAGGATGTATGTGTGAGTGTGAAGAGTGAGTATGTGTGTGTGTGTGTGTGAAGGAGATAAGTAATCTAGAAGATGAGAAGAAAATATGGTGACTATATTGCATAATTTATAATAGAGGTTGTGTTGTGTTGTGTTGCGGAAGTGTGTTGAAGATAGCAGAGTTGTTTGAGCAGAGGTGTTCTTGCCAAGGTGATTGAACCAGCAGAATTAGTCAAGTATTTTTAGTGTAAAGGTTGGAGCCTCTTCTTTTAAGTGTTGTAGCACTTTAGGGAGTTGTAGCTTCCTTTGGATTGGAGCCCGTAAAATTGTGTATTAGGGAGTTGTAGCTTCCTTTGGGTTAGAGCCCATAAAATAATGTATTAGGGAGTTGTAGCTTCCTTTGTCTTGTAGCCCATAAAACTTGTTGTAATCCTGTTTTAATTTGTGAGGCTAGATTTTGACAATAGATCCAAGCAGCTTGCTCACCGTGGTTTTTCCCTTCTAGGGTTTTCCATGTTACAAATCTGGTGTTATGGTTGTGTTTTCATAATCTGTTTAAGGCAGTAGAAAGATTTGGTTGATAAAGTTGAATTGGATTAAATTATAGCATAGATTGGTTCACTGCCTCCCTCTCTCAGTAAATTAGAGTGTTCTAACAAGTGTAGGTTTTTATTTTCCTAGTAGGTTAGTTATTTTCCCTATTTCCTAGGTTTTTCCTACACTTTTATTACGCTTGCTTAGGTTAAATAAAGTGAGTTTAATTAGGTGAGTGGGTCATTTGAGGTGTCACCATCCTACAAGAGAGTTCTATTTACTATGTGTAGACTGTTTGGTGGTCTCTCCCTATTGGTTGATTTTGCCACCTCCACCCCTCTCCTTGGTCTATATAAACTCACTACTTGGCTTGTATTTGGAATCCTTGTTACATCTTGTATGACAATTATGTCAGTCTTGGTGTAACTTTCTTTGAGATATTAATGTAATTCTTTAATTCTAACATTCACATATCTCTCAAAGTCACCGGTTTGCATTGTTTATGCTTTTCCAGTTTATGTCGCTTAGAATTTCTCTTATAAAGTTCATGGCTTATCAATCTATTTTAGATTTCTAACACAAATCTTATTGAATGACAACTTGATTTCACTCCCTCTAGTTCATCCATTAGATCCCAATAAACCACTTCCTAGGACATTTAATGACCAATCATTATATTGACTCATGCATTGGTCTTAAGAATAAGGTATGTGACCTTATTGATAACAACATGATCAAAGTTTAAGTTATCAATGATAATAAAAATCCTTTTGAAACAATTGCAAATAGTCAATTGGAAATCTATATAAGCACATTCTCAAAACATTGCAACAACATTGAAGTACATACATGATGGTTTACATAAAGATGATAGTGAACATGAGATTACATCACATGAACATGCTTTCATGGGAAGTATTGAAACCATTGAGATGTATCTTCATCTTCTCCCCACCAGTTGCATTCTTTGATAAGGAAATACTATAAGATAATCACTATGGGCCATTATACATCATAGTGGAGTTATATCGTGATATTCTTGTTGATGTTACAAATCAATATAACATATGCATGGAAGAATTTCTAGTTAATACACATATCAAGCCTAAATCTTATGCATTCCAAAATATCTCTAGATATGAAAATGGTATATTCATTAATAATTTGGGCTTTTCCATCATACCAGTTAAGTTTAGACCTAAAGAAGTTCAAGTGTTATGCCATGCCATTCTTCCATCTAGTATATTCTCCATCTTACTTGGGAGATCATGGAACTAGAACATATAAAGGTGGTACCTATAGTTTTACATCAATACATCAAGTTTATTCATGAAGGAAGATTTATTAAGATTCCAAGAGATATATGTGAGACAAATGTGCAGTTGATTCACTTTACTTTAGATGCATACATTCCAACTCCAAAGGGACCTCCACATGACAATCAAAAAGAACTTTGTGAAGTATCAAGAGTGGATTCAAGAACAAAAAGAACAAAAGAAGAGAGCATCACAAATAAAGAACAAAGAGCCCAAAGTTGAACATCATGTACCAAATAGAAAAAGGGTGAGGGTAACTGCAACACAATGGGTCCACTTTGAGGGGTAAAAATACAAGAGCAATTTTTTTTGCAAGGAACATGCACCCGTTTCTAAAAGAACATTTCTAAAAACTTGTACACTCGCTTTTAAGAAATAGAGACCTTTTATGGTTCAGAGTCTCAAAACTTAGTGGTTACCCATTAGTAATAAAGACCCATTACTAATGTTTATACATTTAGTAATGGGTATCCATTACTAAAAAGTATATATATATCTTGTGCCCACGGGTATTTTTCATTACATTCATAATGGGTACCCATTTACATAATAGGTAGTCAATATAAAAATTAGCAAGTATTTGTTTATAGAAGGTACTCGTTGTACCTTTAAATTCAAATCTTCCTTGCATGCACTTTTTCTTTGTTTTAGGCTTGGAAATCTAACCCTAAGCCTTGGACTTGCAAGTACAATGTCATGGTATCATCTACTAGTAAAATTGACTTTAGCAATATGGTTGATGACTATTTTTAGTATTTTTTGACGAAATTAAAACCCATTATAGATATGAATGTCTAGTTTTCATTTTTTTAATGTATATCCTATTTTTCTATTTATTTATTAATTTTTAAACACAGTCTCATAAACTTGATAGGACATATATTACCATTTTTAATAACTTTTGATTTTTTATTTTAAAAAACATTATATGTGACTGATCTAGACATCATTCTCTACATAGTAAAAAAATCATGTTAAATTTATTTTAGGTTAAAATATGTGGGTTGTACACAAGGGATTTCCAATTTACACCTTAATACTAGTAATATATATATCCAAACCAAAAGTCAACATCATATTCATATATCCAAAAAAGGATTTTGAAAAATACTTTTATTTACTACTTTCTTTGTGGGTCGTACATGTGCATGTTTTAGCCTCCAACTTACTCTTTCAAAAAGGTCACTTTTGTACATCCTTCACTTAGCCAGCCTTTGTCATCTGGGTATTAGAATAAATTGTATATTTGAAAACTAGAAACAAAATCCTACATTTCATATTTTTACACTATGTCGATAGTCTATCTAGAAGTACTTTAAATCTTTACCCCAAGTGTAACAAATTTTGATTTTTAGGATAAAAGTTGCCACTTTTTGGCTAAAAAGTAGACCCATTATCTTGCACTTACCCGTGATACAAAGACAAATGAGGATACAAACAATAAACAAATACAACAAAGGTATCACAAATACCAAAGTTTCATGCTCAAAAGACTATTTGGAAGCCAAACAAAGAGGTTGTAGTACATCAAATGCCTGTCATTCCACCACAACCACAAGATAAGAAACAAGAGTGGGTAAGAAAAGAAATACCTAATATGACAATAGTGAATCATGTGTTTACACCTAGCATGAAGGAATAACAAGAAGAAACACATGTGATAGAAAAAGCAATAAAAGAAGCAGTAGTGAGAATCCATGAAGACAAATTTGATAATTTTTTTGGGATGATGTTAACTTGATAGATGATGACATCCATGTGGAGGTTGACCCTCCAAAATTTGTTCAATGATACATGAACACCACTTTCCATATATATCTATATACCTATAGCCTAGTTTTCCTTTTCATATTTCACTTCTTTTGCTTTAATACCTTGGCCTTTTACTTATGCCTTGTTACAATTGTGTGTCACATTCTCATTTCACCTTCTATATTTTATTTACATGTTTGCTTCCCTACTTGGGGGACATTTTTCCTTTCCCTTATATTACCTTGCTTTATACTTTTATTCCTATGTTTACATCCTCCTTTTGTTTGTCTACCATTGTCTTTACCCATGCATTACACATTTGTTTACCATTTTGTGCATCCTTATGTTTGCTTTCTTCTGTCATGCTTATTTTTCCTTTATCCTTTGATTTTTACATTACGACTTTGGTTTCTTATGTTTCATTTTCACCATTCATATATAATGTCTTATACTATCTTTCTTATGATTCTCATGTTTTCCACATATGTTACCATGCCTATGCCTATGACATTTACCTTACCTAAATGCTTATACTTTACCCTATGACCATTGATCCTATATTGTTGACACATTAATGTTAGGGCTTACCTAAATGCTTATACTTTACCCTATTACCATTGATCTTATATTGTTGACACATTAATGTTAGGGCTTACATATTGAGCCTACATTACTTTATAACTCTTAGAGTTACTCTTACATTGGAGGCATCATACCTTTCCCACAAAATTTGTGGTTACATTGTCTTATCATGCTTCTCAAATTACCATATTTAAGTGGGGACACCTTGTCTAAGCCCACTCCCATTCCTATGACATCATACACTTATCCTATTACATTAGGGGCATAATGCCTTTCCCCATATTTACCTTGACATTACATACCTAGATCAAAATTACCACTAAGGACCTATTGCCTTCTCTTGACCTTTGTGTGCTCATGCTTTTGGACATCACATTGGGGGCAATGCCTTTATGTAACTACATGAGTGTGTCTAGCCAATGAGGGCTGCATCACCATACCCATTTTCCCATGTTGGTGGCAACGTTATACCTTTAGATTCATCTCTAGCCCACATGATTTTCATGTCTTATTATTCTACATGCTTGTTACATAATGTATTCATTACATTTTACATGGTTCATATGCTTACATGTACATCTTTATATTACATTTACATTTCATCTATTGTTTTCCCTCTCCTCTGATTCCTTGTGCCTATAGATACAACTAGTCAATTATACCTTGGGGGCATATGTCATTGCTAACACTCTCATGCTAATTGTTGTAGAGAGTCACATGTGCTTATAGAAACTCATCATTATCAAATGAAATGTCAATTCCCCATTGACCCTATCATCCCATGATTGCCAAATGAGGTGAAGCATTACTACTTTTTGTACAAGCAAAATCTCTCTCTCTCTCTCTCTCTCTCTCTCTCTCTCTCTCTCTCCTATTGCTTAGGATTGATAATAGTAAAATTTAACCTACAAATGTTTTTACTTTTGCTTGCATGATAAAATCTACTCATTGCACATTTATTTATTTATTTTGTAGGTTCTTATGGAGCACATATGCCAAAGGATAAATGCACATGATGATATTTAATAGGTTTCATTACTTTATATGGACCCTAAGATATCATTGCGTATGAATATTTACTTTACATGCAAGTTTGTGAGTGCTACATACTTTTAAATACATGATCATTCTAGGATCTAATATGTACCTCAAAGTGAGGGAAAAATGTAATCATGAAACTTCTATACACATATCGTTTCCTATTTAATTTTGAGCCCATTTTAAGGGTAATATATTTATGTAGACACTTAAAATTGGCTCAGGTTGAATTAAGTAAATATTCTGATATTTATCTTAATTCATATTTTCTTCTGTCAATTAAATAAATATTATAAGTTTATTTGATTGATTCATTATCCTACGATTAAATAAAATTATTTTATTTAATTGAAATCCCTAAATTCTTCTAATGTCTCAAATCCTAAATCCACCTCATCAAGTTGCACATATAATTAAATATTCTTAATATTTAATTAGCTAATGTCCTCCAAAATCTAAAATTGAATTCTTAATTCAATGTTCCCCACTAGTCTTCCAAAATTGAATTCTTAATTCAATGTTCCCCACTAGCCTTCCAAAATTGAATTCTTAATTTAATGTTCCCCACTAGCCTTCACCAATTGAATTCTTAATTCAATTGTTCCCCATTATTCTCCACCAATTGAATTCTTAATTCAATTGTTCCCCATTATCCTCCACATTGAATTCTTAATTCAATTATCATAACTCATTATTTTCCACCATGAATTCTTAATTCAATTGTCATAACTCACTATCCTCCACCTTGAATTCTTAATTCAATTGTCATAACTCACTATCCTCCACCATTCATTCTTAATTCAATTGTCATAACTCACTATCCTCCACTCTAAATTTTGAATTCATCCACAATGAATAAAAGATTCACTTTTATTTCCAGCCATTGATCTCATCAGTTGATCCTCACCCTCCATTCTATTTTCAAAAAATCTATAAATAGAACCCTTCTCTAAGCAATTGGAGATACTTCTTCTGGCATCCTTACTATGCCCAAATCCCTCTAGGGAATCTTCTTCTTCTTCTTCTCAATTCTCTTCTTCATACCATCGTAATGCATGAATCATTCTAGCCATTTCTTATTGTCATCTTGAGGATTTGAAGCAAGGAAGCAAGCTCCTTGAGGGCCCATCTTCATCATTCAAGATCAAGAAAGAATAGGCGACCAATGGAAGCCGCAGGGTAACAGGTTTTGTAAGTTTATGCTTTCATTTGTTTATTCTTGTTATTCACACATTTCATTGTTGTTTGGGTTAGTTTATCATTAATTGATCAATCTCATTTTCCCATTCACATTTTGGCGCCCACCGTGATCTAACCCCCATCTTGTTTGTGAGTGTTTGGCTTTGAAAGTGCTTGTTGCAGATTCAAGTGTGTTTCAAAGAGCATTTGGCAATCAACTCTCACAAAAGGCTTCCTACGCGCAAATCGAGCCCACCATTGGGTCCGGAAGGCTTCGGAGATAAGAAATCTGCTATCATTTGTCTAGTTTTGTTACCCAAATTTTTTTGAAATTTTTTTTACTTTTCAACCCATTTTTCGCAATAAAATTTACAAAAAAAAACAAAACACAATCAAAAAAATCTAAATACCTTTCTTTACAAGCTTTTTTGTTTTATAATAGAAGTAAAAAAAAAAATATAAACAAATAAAAACAATTAAAAAAAAAAACATCAAAAAAAAAAAAAAAATCAACATACTTTTTTTACAACAGCTTTAGTGTTAGTTAACACACAGTAAAAAATAAAAAAAATCAACAACAAAAAAATAAAAATAAAAAAACAAAAAATAAATAAATAAATAAATAAATAAAAATAAAAAAACTTTCTTTACAAGCTTTTGGGGTTCCAAAAATATATCTATATATAAAACAAAAAAAAAAAAAGAAATTAAAAACACAAACTAAAAAAAAAAAAAAACACTCCACAAACATCCCAAGGCCCCCGCGGCCACCCCCTCTCCCCCTCCCCTTCCCAATACCCCCCGACATATCCCTTCCCCCCCTCCCGCAGCCCCTCCGCCGCCCCCCGACCACCCCGCTTCCTGCTCCCCTCCTCCTGCCGCCCCTCCCCGCCCGATCACCCCCAGACACCGTCGCCTCCACTCGCCTCCCGCAGCCTCCGCTCCGCCTCCCGCCGCCTCCACTTGCCTCCCTGCCGCCCGCCGCTCCGCCTCCCTTCTGCAAAAACCTCCCCCGCCCTGCGCTCTTCCTAGCTCCCTCTCCACCTCCGCCAGTCTGCTCCGCCCTCTGCTACGCCTAAACCACCGCCGCCACGCCGCGCCGCCGCCCACCTCCACCCGCTGCAAAAACATTTTTCTTAAACAAGCAAAAATAATTTTTTTTTTAAAACCAACTTTAAAAAAAAAAAAAAAAAAACAAATCACCATAAAAAATTTCAAAAAAAAAAAAAAAAAAACAAAATTAAGAAAAAAATGTATAAAATAAAAAACAATAAAAAACAAAGGGGGCATTTTTTTTCTTTTTTTGGACTTTCCACTTAGTCAAAAGAGGCTGTTTTTTATCAAACTCCCACAACTTTTGCATACGGAGGCGAAATTTTGCAAACGAATAGTCGTCGGAAAGAGAACTCAGCCAACTACGCAGTTGTGAGGAAATTTTCAGGGGATGATACTTTTTTCTAGTCTTTTCTCGCAGTCAAAGTCAAACTTGCCTTTAAACTTCAAACCATCATAACATGAGCAAATTTGATCATTTTTCAGTGATTTTTTTTTTTCAAAGTGTATGGAATTTTGTCTAGAATCTGATTATACACTTCATTTTTCTATATCAGTTCATTCTTTATCATATTTTCTTAGATTTTCTATTTTTGCATAATAATCTCCTTGGCTAGTCTAGTTGCTTCGTTTTCAATTTGGTGACTTGCAGGTGATCATACAAGGCTGGAACAATATCAGGATCAGTAAATACAACAATTTGGATAGAAAAAACAATCCAGGTGCACTCATTCTATCTCTCATTTCTTCACAATCTTGTTTGCATACACACTTCAATTTGGGCTCATAAAACGAACATTGATTGATCACATATCATTAAAAATTGGGTTTAAAACAAACCAGTGTCTTCCATTCACATCTTGATTTGGGCTTTAAAAAGAACCCATGCTTGAAGTGCTTTCCTCACATTTCAATTTCTAAGGGATAATTTACACGTGCGAGTGTGAATCAAGTGTGCGTGTGTATGCTCTCTCCTCACATCGCAAGGTGACCTTGGAGATCAAAAACACCTCACTTGATTCACTTTTGTTTACCCTTTCCTAGGAGGCCTATTAGGGGATTTCATCACCCCTAGGGACGACCTCATCTGAGGCTAAATCGAAAGACATCCTCTTTGAAATCGGAATCTTATCACTCTTGGCTAAGCCCCAAAGAACTTTCTACCATTGGGAAGTGAAGGTGAAGGGTGGGTTACCCCCTTCTCCCAGCTATGTGACAAGATTTCACTTTCAATCCCTAGTCAACCTCGTATGAACATTGCCCGAACCTAATTGGCCATGCCCTACATCAAACTAGACATTAGGGCATGTTGATGTGTATTCCACATGTGCTTGTTTACTAATCAGCATATTCTTCAAATTCAACATTCAAAGTTGCTTATGTGTCTTGTGTGAGTGACTCATGATTGTACGTGTGATCATTGAACATTGCCAAACCAATCAAAAAACTAAAATTGGCACACTTGTCTCGACTTGTGATGCATATGCACTCTGATACAGATGCCTTTACTGCTACACATCCAAACTAGTCATCTTTTTCAGTCTTGTGTTAATGGCAAACCACTTAGAATATCTTGATAAAAAACTCCAATATTTGCAATTCCAAATAAACTTAGGTCCCTCACCCCAAGACTGTATAGCAATTTGTAAACAAATCTAAGTCTTAACACAAGAATTGACAAGCTTGCAAGCTGAACGTGCCCGTACTAGCTATGCCTCGCTCCAAGCTCCTATGTCTTTTTCCCATTCTTATGACAAGGCAAGCACCACTTCAAGTTGGAAATCGTAGACCACTTTGGCTCCTAATCAACCTTCACCTCCAACATACCACCAAGCCCATCCATGAGGCAACCAAGTGTCTTGGCAACATGAACATGTAAGCCCAAATCCACCGTGGCAACAAGATCAAATGCCCTCAACTTCATACCATCGCTAAGATCTTTTGTCTACATATCCTACCATTTTACCCAACCACCAAAACTATCAATTGCCTCCACAACAAGCACAAGTGAGCCTAAGTCCACCTTTGCAACAAGAAGCACATGCACATCCACGGGGTCCCTAGTACATAAATCAAATGAGTCCAAGTTATCCTAGGCAAGATCTAATAACCTTTGACAAGGGAGCTACCAATCTGGCATGGCCTCCACCATCCAATCCCATGCCAACACATGAGCCAACAAGTCTTATCATAAGACCACCATGTGATCCTACCCCTAGTCCATCTTCTAGCCCATCAAGCCCTTCATCACCTTCCTCCCCCTGTTCTACCAATCCTCCAGCACAAGATCCCTTGGACATAATCGTACAACAATTGGTTCAAACAAATTTGATTAAGATGCCACCGATAGAACCTTTTGAACCAATCCTTAAACCCCCTCAGTATAATGAAAACCATTATTGTGCATACCATAGATATAAGGGCCATACAACCACCAATTATGTCAAACTTAAGAGATTGATTAAAAAACATCATAAATTGTGGTAAGATTATCCCTTCATCCAATCCAAATCCTAATACACCCAATCCAATTAGCCCCCAACCTAATCCTAAGCCTACAACATCATCTGCTATTATTGCTCATCCATCATATCATCCATCTACCCATACACCTGCGACGAATGTGATCCAAGGACTACTAGCAGAAAGTCAACCATGTCCCCAAAGTCTAGTCCCTAACCTTACCAAAGATTCTTCCAATACCATGCCAAATCCTACAACCCCTTCATGTCATCTGCAACCCCTTGAGCTTCTCAATGAGCCTTCTACCATGCACCAGAGTCAAGGTCTGTCACACCCTCATGTTGTTGACCACGAGCCCATCCAAGAACCTTCCACTTCCATTCAAGCAACCCAAGAGGTATGTCAAAGGTTTAATCCTAAGCATGTGGACACATTAAGCCCTAGTCCAACTCAAGATCAAATCACTTTTATGCAACCCATCCATATTATGTATCTTTTCCATGATCAAGATGATAGCCATAATGATGAATCTATCCATGAGCCACTTGATCCTATCCATCTCCCAACAACCATTCACAAGCATGCTATCCAAATTCAACCTATCCATAATATATACCTTTTCCATGATCAAGTTGATACCTATGAAGAATCTCTCCATGAGCCACTTAATCCTATCCATATCCTCACAACTATACATGAGAAGGAAATCCAATTTCAACCCATCCATAACCTTTATCTATTCTATGATCAAGATATGCCCTATGAAGAGGATGTCCTTGAATAACTTGATCCCATACCCATACATAAACGAGAAACCTCCATTACTCCTATCCATATTCCACCTAGTCCCATTCGTGATCCCACAACTTCCACTTCCTATGATGAGACACTTGCCTCCCAAGTGCACATGGATGATCAACCCCATTAATTGGGACCATAAAGAGCATAATGATGATCCAGATCCAAACGATCCTTCACCATCCATTATTGACCAAGCTACAAATCCTCCACCGTATAGCCTTGGTCTTACTACCTTCATGCCTGAATGTTCGTTCTTAGAACACCAGCAACTATTATCTGCTATCGCATCTTCCTCATCCAATAAAGAACTTGCTGCTAGTGCACCTATACATAATCCTGCTATCCACCGCATACTCCAGAATATGAACTATCAAGGTAAAGGCTTAGGCCATTCATGAACAAGGTATTTTGGAGCCTGTCCATGTCAATGTCCCTCCTCCTTCATACGGCCTGGGATACATACCCCAAGGTGAGAAAACTCGAGATGTTGGTACTTTCTCCACTCCTCCTAAGTCTACGACTTTCCATCGCAAATCCTATCATATTCCCAAAACATATGTCGCCATCCCACCTCCCTTATCATACACATCCCAAAAGCATGTGACCATACACCTTCCACCATCCAATCTACCTCCGCTACTTCTAACTCCTAATATCCCACCATCCAATACACCTTCGCTACTTCCAACTACTAACACCCCTCCATGCCTTTTACCACCACTTCTTCCAACACCTTATCCATCCATCTATAAATCCTCTCAATATCCCAATCATGGCCGACAAATGCACATGGTGTCTAAACAAAGAGCTTTCACCAACCTCACTTCTACCATCCCACGGGGATTCAATGACAAATATGTGGATGCCTCTACATATAAAGTAAAAACTCCTAAGAGTCCTCATGACCTAGGATATAAATGCCAAGAATCAAAGAAACATCCTTCTATAGAGAAGCCTGCACCCACAAATCTATATGCCAAATTGAAAAAGGTGTGGGTCCCCAAGCAACAAATGTTTCCTCCAAAAGCTGCACAAAAGTTGCATACACCCACACCCATACCTTCACGGGTACTATCTAAAAACAAAATGGTTTGGATACCTAAGAAACAATCCCTAAAGTTACATGAGGCATCCACCTCTCAAGAATCTCATCCATCTACTCTCTTCCATTCCATCCAAAAGTCTCAAATTCTTCCATCCCATCTGGCAAACAAAAATCAGAAAAATACTAAGTCTATGTGGGTCCATCAATTCCTAAATCATTCATCCACCATGCAAAAAACTCCATTGCTTCCTACACTACTGGCCCATCACCAGCTTCAATGTTTACCACAGTATGTGCAACCGTTAGTCATGATTCCCTTCCAGTCCACAACACTTCCGTATAACTCCATCTCCCCTCCCTTCCACTACTATCCTACACATCTTCCTCATCCTATGCCGATGGTCCATGCTTTTGCATCATAATCCACTATCTACCTATACCATATCACTTTCATACGATCCCCTACCAACATCTATGAGCACACGGGACATGGTCCATTCGACAGTATATATCTAGCGGGACTATCCCTTTTCACAGAACTATATACTTAAGTCTTTCCATATCCACCTTCTCCAATCTAAATATTCAAAAATGAAAAAAAAAAGAAGAAAAAAGAAAAAAGTCCAGAAAATCCTTTCGTCCAATGGTGAAAACTTGGTAAATAGGCGCCTTGGATAAGTACTAGGATAAGTACTCGAGGATGCCAAAAAGCTAGAGATGTTATGATGGGGGCATGATTATTTTCTTTGTTTGCTGCTTGTGGATTAAACTTTAGTAATGCGATGATTTCTGTCTAATGACATGATTGGTAAAAGATCATCGAGGACTCTGAGATCTAAACATGAAAAGGGGCAATCCTTGTCTGTTGAAAAATCCATGTAAGTAATACTCAGGTCATCTCGGTTTAATTATACCTAGATGCTTGTATTTTCTTACAACATAATAAAGCCCAATGATGAAAGCGCTTCAAAATACTTGCTATATCGAGGTGATAAATATCCATATTCATATCTATACCGTATCCAATCACATCTCATATCCATACCGTATCAAATCGCATCTCATATCTGTACCCATATCCATATCCATACCGTATCCAATTACAAGTCTATCCTTAACCCATGCCAATCAAGTCAAGTCAATCTTGTCAAATGATCCAATCACAATCAGTGGTCTTGATCCTTGTCCGGTCGTAAACCAACTCAATCAGTTAATCAATCAAGTGTCTTATATAGGATGTTGCATTGTCAAAATCAGACCAACACACACATCTTACCTGACATGTTTCATTTCCTGAAACCAGACACTATCCTTCGTGTTGCTCTAGGGATATATCATTCCCCGCCATGACAACAGTATCGTATCAAATGTCTTCGACAGGATGGTGCATTGTCGAAACCAGACCCGGAGTCTTATACGGCATATTTCATTCCTGAAACCAGACGTCATTGATCCATAGCATTGGTTTACCGCTTGACAAGGGCAATACCTTGTTTGTGCTTATGTCATTTGTGCATACTTGCTTACTTGCTTGTGTGTGTCATCTTTTTATCTTGCATTCCATATCATTCATCCATTTCTTCTACATCCAACCATTTCATCTCCTGTTAACATATCTTATCGTGAGATTGTCCGTCTCACGCCTGCCACCTTCTCCCCATCCAATCTCCCGAGGGGGCATCCTATCATCATAACCTGTACCAGGGTCAAATTGGGGCATGTATCATTATCAGACTATTCTTATTCTTTGAAACAACGTGATAAAACACATTGCTTCAAAGAGGGGCAAAATGTAGACACCTAAAATTGGCTCAAGTTGAATTAAGTAAATATTCTGATATTTATCTTAATTCATATTTTCTTTTGTCAATTAAATAAATATTATAAGTTTATTTGATTGATTCATTATCCTACAATTAAATAAAATTATTTTATTTAATTGAAATCCCTAAATTCTTCTAATGTCTCAAATCCTAAATCCACCTCACAAAATCCACTTCATCAATCCACCTCATCCCTTCCACCTCACCATGTTGCACATATAATTAAATATTCTTAATATTTAATTAGCTAATATCCTCCAAAATCCAAAATTGAATTCTTAATTCAATGTTCCCCACTAGCCTTCCAAAATTGAATTCTTAATTCAATGTTACCCACTAGCCTTCACCAATTGAATTCTTGATTCAATTGTTCCCCATTATTCTCCACCAATTGAATTCTTAATTCAATTGTTCCCCATTATCCTCCATATTGAATTCTTAATTCAATTATCATAACTCATTATTCTCCACCATGAATTCTTAATTCAATTGTCATAACTCACTATCCTCCACCTTGAATTCTTAATTCAATTGTCATAACTCACTATCCTCCACCATTCATTCTTAATTCAATTGTCATAACTCACTATCCTCCACTCTGAATTTTTAATTCATCCACAATGAATAAAAGATTCATTTTTATTCCTAGCCATTGATCTCATTAGTTGATCCTCACCCTCCATTCTATTTTCAGAAAATCTATAAATAGAACCCTTCTCTAAGCAATTGGAGATACTTCTTCTGGCATCCTTACTATGCCCAAATCCCTCTAGAGAATCTTCTTCTTCTTCTTCTTATCAATTCTCTTCTTCATACCATCGTAATGCAGGAATCATTCTAGCCATTTCTCATTGTCATCTTGAGGATTCAAAGCAAGGAAGCAAGCTCCCTGAGGGCCCATCTTCATCATTCAAGATAAAAAAGAATAGGCGACCAATGGAAGCCACAGGGTAACAGGTTTTGTAAATTTATGCTTTCATTTGTTTATTCTTGTTATTCGCACATTTCATTGTTGTTTGGGTTAATTTATCATTAATTGATCAATCTGATTTTCCCTTTCACATTTTACATATTGATAAATGGTGCAATCTTGCGTGAAGTTGGACTCATTCTCCTAACCTTCACCTATCCCCATATATACACATTCCCATGCATGTTTACTTGCATCTTATCCATTTTTACATATATCTCCATACAAACCACATTCACAACACCTACCATGATCAAACATTCATTTCATACATAGAATTTACCATTCCATCATCCCAAGTCATTTTCTTAGGTGTACGTTTGACCTCGTGTCCAAGGATCTAACCCTCAAATTTCTAAAATTCAAATTTTAACCAACTATTGCCTCTTCTACTAGCCATTGTGACTTGACTAAACACACATTTGTGCAATTGGATGCTATGTGTTTATATTTAAAGGCATTCATTGGCATCCATTTCACATCTCTAACATCCTTCAATCCTTTCTCATCTTATAGCATTAAAGGAGAAACCAATAGTGAAACACTTCAATTTGGAAAAGGGAAAAAGCATTATATGGAAAATTTGCTCTGAGAGGAACGAGGGTTTCTGTGAAACCCTCCATGTTCCTTCTTAGAGCCATAGATTTTCATCCCAGATTTGATACATGCTTTCTTTCCTATCCAGTCTATTGTTTGTTTTGTCAACCTGGTGTTTTTGTAAGTCTTTATTGTTGTTTGAGTCACTCTGATACAAAGATATATGTTTTTAACTTGTTTTGTGTTTTAGGTTATTTTTGAATTTAAATTTTGGAGGGGCTTTAATCTTGCTTAGAGGACTTGCTAGCATATGGGTGGGGTGGATGTGTGCAATCTCCAAGGTTCAGGTAGACCAGGCCAGACTAAGCATTAATGGCTTAGTTGACGGCAGTTAATGATGATAGTTATGGCTTGGCAGAAGAATAGAAAAGTGATAAGATTGGAAACACAAAAAACAAAACTTATAGTGAGATCACAAACACAAAAAATGTCGTGCCTGCACCCAAAGAGCTGGGCTTTAAGGTTTACAGAGAAGGTGTAGTTGGAGGAGCTCTCGAAGGAACCATCGGTGGAATTGCCAGAGTAGGAAGTGGTGAAGAAAAGGATAGAGTCAAGAATGTGGGTAAGTTTTCTTCCCCCACCCTGGGCATTACATTTTTTCCTAATGAAGAGATGATAATGGTGGTTAACAAAGAAGAGTGCAAGCTAAGAAATACTACCATCTTTCTAGTATGTTTAAGCCTAGATAAACTTCCCTGTAGGGCCTTCTTTGATGGGTGGTTAGCCTCTATTTGGGGGAGGAAATTGGGCATTCAAGTTAACTTTTGAAGAATGATACAAAGAGGTCTATTTGTTGTCTTCCTGAAAACCCATGTTATACAACAAAAAGTGTTAAATAGAAGGTTTAGGAATATTGGTCAATCGGTGTTTAAAGCACAACCCTAGTTTGCTGATGAATCTAGGGATGAAATAATGTTCTATGCCACTCTCAGGTGGTTTGAGTTAAAAAATGTCCAAGAGATGCTATGGAATTTTATTCCTTGGGTTTTGGGTCACATGGGGGAAATTTTGAGAATTGATGAGGCTAAAATCACATTGCATCACATGAATGCTAGAGTTTTAATTTCATTAAATCTAGGGGTTTTTATACCAGAATGGGTTGAAATTGAATGTTTAGGGAACAAAATTAGATGTGACCTTATCGTGTTAGGTGGCCTCAATGCATGCTTTCTTTGCAAGTCTAATGGACATAAAAAACATGTCAAGTCCTTAATAAAACAAAAAATAATCTTGAAAATTCACAGTCCGTCCTTAGGAAGTAGAACTTTGGGGAGTTGGCTAGAGGCCAAAACAACCTCAAGGAGGGCACCAAAGGTGGTCCCTTTGATAGTTTGGGTGTCTCCTTTAGGATGACCCCTCTTAAAGACTTGGAAACAGAGCCTAAACATATGGAGGAGTTTGATATTTTGAAAGTGCAGAGGAAATTAAGTGAGTTAAGCTTGAAGGAAGGGGAGGTGGCAGGTCAATGAGTTGGAGGGGACAAGTTCTCTTCCTCTTCACCGGGGGCTGGTGACCCTTTGGTTCCTCTTGCGGTGGATGGGGATACGCTCGAATGCCCCTCTGGTGGGGCGGAGATTGTTGGTTTACCCCCTGGAGACCCGACTCCAAGTATCGCAGCTCCTTCCCCAACAGTCAAAGATTTCAAGTCTAATCCTTCCAAAAATGTGGTGGTTGCGGAGTATACCTTGGATGATAGGTCCCATGATTCACTAGAGGGAGTTGAGATTGACAGTGATGTTAAAAAGAATAGGGGTCTCCAAAAAAGAACACTCAAGAGTTAGTGTTGGAAAAAATTGAAATCTCGTGATCATAGGTTGGAAAATAATTCTAGTGAAGAAGCTCTAGCTATTAAATTAGGTGACAAACTCTTTAGGATAGAAGGTTGTGTTCCAAGCTTTGGGCCTCCTAGCACAATGTTTGTTGATGCTGCCTTGGCAGAATTTGTTAAGAATGAGGAAGGCTTAAAAAATATGGTTGCTTCCCTTATACCTCCAAAAATTGAGGAAAGGAAAAAAATGAAGTATGTGAGGAAGATCTCCTCAATTGTTAAAACTGATAGCAAAAAAGAGGAAAAAGTACTTGAGTGATTTAATAAGTTTTCTAAAAAAAGGAAGACAAATGCCCTTGTTACTGAGCAATAATGAATTGTTGCTCCTGGAACATTAGGGGAATTGAATCCCTGGATAGGAAATATATAGTGAGAGATTTTTGTAATAAAAGAAAAGGACTGAACCTCCTAATGCTTCAGGAAGTAAAGGCAATAGGATTTACTCTAGAAAATAACCTAAAATTTATCTAGAAGGATGCGGATTTCTTCTACACTAAACACAAAAAGGGTAAATGTGGGATTGCAATTCTGATTGACAAGGGTTGGTCCAAATCTGTGGTGCATAAGGGATATTCCCCATGTAACAAGTGTATTTGGGCAATTTTTAAGAGATTTGAATGAGTTTGGTGTTTTCTTGGTGTATGCTTTGAATGATTACCTTGGCAGATTAGAACTTTGGAAATGGATGGAAGAAAATCTTCCTAGGATTCTGAGGATAGTAGGAGGAGATTTTAACATGATAGAGATGGGGGAAGATAAGAAAGGGTGGCTCAAATGGAGCTAGAAAGGCAATGAGGAATTTTTCTGGTCTAAATTGAAGAAAACTCTTAAGTTGTTTGATCCTCTAGAAGGTAAGAAATGTGACAACAAGGGCATCTGGTATTCATGGTGTAATAATCAAGAAGGAAAAATAGAATCTACTCCAAATTAGATAGGTTCTATGCTTCAGAAGATAATTTTTTCTTTCTAAGTAAAAAAGATGCTAATTGTGTGGAAGTGATTCCCTCCACCCTCTCAGACCATCACCCAGTAGAAACCTTTATAAGATGGAAAAACCAATAGTTAGTATGCAGGGTCAAAAGAGATAACGCCTTCAAGCTTAACTGCTCTCTGCTTCTTGACACAAATTGCTTAGATGGAATTGTTGCTCTGAGGAGTATAACCAAACTCTTACATTCCAACTCATCTAGAATACAATATTGGAATGCTCTTATTAGCAATTATAAAGTGTTTTTCCAGACAGTAGGTAAAAAATATGCAAAAGATAATAGAAAGGAGGAAACATTGCTCCAATCCACCTTTCTAAGCTGTGAAAAAGACCTACAATTGATACCTGATGATAATCAAGCCTTAAAATTATTAGGGGAAGCAAAGCATAAGTTGAGGAAATACCAGACCTTAAAAAATCAAGGAGCTAGAATCAGATCTAGAATAAATTGGCTAGCTAAAGGAGACAAGAGGACTAAATACTTTTTCAACTTGCTAAAAGAAAAAAAATGCAAGGGAAGATATTGGCCCTGTAGTTGAAGATAATGCATGCTACAAGAACAATGAAGAAATCAAGGAGGTCTTTAGGTCCTTCTATCAAAATTTATTCTTAGCTAAGGATAACTCAGAAGAATGCAGACAAGCACAGGCATTCTATAAGTTAGTTTGCCCCAAAAGAATAACAAAGGATATGAGTAATATGTTAAAAAAATAATCACAAAAGAAGAAATTTCTTTGGCAATTAAATCAATGGCAAATGGTAAATCTCTGGGCATTGATGGAATTCTGGTGTTTTATAAATCTAATGAAAAATGTGTTGCTGATGATCTGATGGAGTTATATAGTGAAGCAATCTATACTGGTTCCTTAGGTGAAGAAATTAACAGAGGGGTTATTAAACTCCTGCCTAAAGAAGGTGATAAGATAAGTTTAAAGAATTGGAGGCCAATAACCTTGCTAAATGTTTCCTATAAGATTATTGCCAAAATTCTGGCAATGAGACTTACAGATATTCTTCCAGCCATCATAAACCCCACTCAAATAGGTTTCATAAAAGGGAGATACATCTTGAAGAACCTGATCACAAGTTGGGAAGCATTGGATTGGGCCAAAAGGAGTGGGCAAAATGCAGGTATTTTGCTTTTAAACTTGGAAAAAGCCTATGATAGAATTGAATGGTCCTTCATTCTTTTGATGTTAGAATCATTGGGTTTTCCTGAGGAATTCTGTAATATGGTTAGAATGTTATTCAAGGATGCCTCTATTCAAATAGACATAAATGGATCACTTTCTATCCCATTTACACTGGAAAGATCAATAAGGCAAGGATGTCCCCTTGCCCCTGCTTTGTTTGTTATCTCTTCTGAAACTCTTTTCTACATTCTGAGAACTAATATGATAAAAGAAGATGTTAAAGGGATCTTGCTTCCTAACAATGAGTCCTTGCTGAATGTTCATTTTGTGGATGATACTAGTTTATTCCCCATTATGGAAGAAAGAAACCTTGCCAATCTTGAGGAAAGACTAATGATATTTTGCAAAATGGTAGGGGAAAAAATATATCATGCTAAATCTGTTGTGCTTAGTTGGAATGACCATCCTTCTGACTAGTTAGATGAGGAGCATTGGCAATGGGGGGATGCTAACAAAAATAGTTAGATTTCCCGGTAGTCCCTTCTTAGTGAACCCCACCTTGAAAAGAATGTGGGAATGGATGTATAATAAAATTTGTAAAAAGCTAGATATGCGGGATAGGCAATATTTATCACTGGTAGGAAGAGTACAGGTTTAATAGAAAATCCTAGCTGCCTACCCTATATACTATGCCTCAACATGGATGTTTGCAAGTTATCAAGTTAATATTATTCAAAAGAAGGTCAGGGCCTTTTTATGGTCAGATGGGAAAGGACATAAAAAGCATCATTATGTTGCCTGGAGTTGGTGCTGTCAGAAGGAGGAGTCTGGGGGTCTGGGGTTGAAAGACCTCAAAATCCAAGGTGCCACTTTAGTGGCAAAATGGATAGTGAGATCCTTAGTGGGCACTGAACCTTGGAAAGTCATAATCCATAATAACCTTAAGAATGCAGTGCCTCTAAAGGCCAAGGATTGGTTAGGCCTAAGTATGGCAGACATTATACTAGGTGACTTTAAAGCTAGACCTTTGGGGTCTGTAGTTTTTGCCTCCATCTGGAAAGCTTGGGAAAGCATCAAACCATTCATAGAAAATAAAGATGCCATTAACTATAATAGGAAATGCATTAAAAAAAATAGATCTTTTTGGTGGAATTTGAAGCATAACAGTAAAGTATTAGCCTAGGTCTAGGGTTGTTCAGCAAAGAAATGGTCTAAAATGGGTGTTAATTCTTTTGGAGATGTTATACAGAGCAATGCTTTAAAAATCTAGAACCAATTTCAAGATGAGTTTGGCACCCCAGATTCGCAAAGGACATATACTGTCCTAGCTAGAGCTATGCAAGGCCTCAAGTTGTAAAATTTTTCTATAGAATGCTTTTCTTGGGATGTCATCAAATGGAAAGATGACACATTGTTTGAGAAGATGACTCCGAAGAATCTTTACAACTTGGTTTTTGGAAATGGGGATATCTCTGCACACATAAGCTCCACCTGGGTTGGTTTGCTTGATCCTAATGAGCTACATAAAACTCTATCTATCATCTGGTCCAGTATCCTTGAACCTAAGAAAAATTGTTTTAGGTGGCTGTTATTGTTGAAAAGGTTGGCATTATGGTTCAGGTGTCCTTTGTGTCCTTTTTGTGGTCTCCCAAAAAGATGTGAACTTATCTTTTTTGACAATGACTTTGCAAAAAAAGTTTGGAGTTTGTTTCTTATGGTTTTAAAAATATGTAAAGTTAATGTTTCTATTACAAAAGCTAATGTCCTATGTGGGTTTGTTAAAAATGTTGACACCAAAACTAATAATTTTTGGCTATGGGTTTTTACTAAAATTTTATGGTCCTTGTGGAAAAACAAGAATGAATGTGTGTATCAAGGAAGGGGTAGAAAGCTTGCTGGGTCTCTTATAAGACTCACACTTTGTTCTATCTCTCAACAGGCTACAAGTACCTTTAAAATACCAACAGAAAGGTTCATGCGGATTCTAGATGAAGGTGAAGCTACAGTATATAGATTTGACATCTCTACTGCCAAGTTTTGGCCTCATGACTACAAAAAGGTTGGCCAAATAAACCAAGAGGAGAACATATAGCTCAGCAGAACATGTCTAGAGAGCAACATATCACAGAAGATGAAAGAGAGAACGAGGTTGTCAATCAAACTTCGAGGATGAATCATTTGAGGACAAGCCTACGCTTAGAGCTGATGATCCCAAAGGAGGTACCCCTAGCAATATGGAAACCAGACTGGTCTAGGATGAATCAAAGGACAGAGTGCACCAAAATAGGATCAAGTTGGTAGAGGTGGAAAAATCAAGATCAAAGGAAGTTTTTTGGACAGAGAAAGAATTGATGAATGTTTTAATATGTGATTATAATTTTTTTTTATATGTAATAGGTGATAAAACTATAAAAACTACTTTTAACTTGTTGCCCCATAACAGATACTACCAAAAGATGTAATTTGGATTGAGAGTGTGGCTCCCTTAGCCACGTATTGTATATTTTCTCATTAGTAATAGCTATGCAAGTTTAAAAAAAAACACTTCAATTTGGTGCATTAAAATGAATTGGGAATCTATATAAGATTCATCTACATGATTGAAGAGTGTTATTCTCAATCCTTTGCATGAACGTAAAGTCAAACCTTTATAGGGATTGACCTAGGAGAATATGTCTCCTAGTGACATAACAACAATCCTCTAAAGGTATTTCTAGATACTAATATTTTAGATATTAGAGTAGATGGAGGTGAATTAGGTGAAATATAAAGCATAATTACACAACATAGTATCAAATCCATGTGTCAAAGGATAGATTCTTCAGACATGGAAGTGATCCACAAACATATAGACTTGGTCCCTAACAAAGCATAGATCCTGCACAAAATCTAAAGCTAGCTACTTACAGAGAGGTAATTTCTAGTCTTGAAAAAATACATTTCAGTACCACATCAATTTCTCCTTTATTGGATCTAGAGCTAAGTAGCATAATCCTTCTTCACATTTACTTTCCTAAAATAACAAAGTTACAATTATCTAATTTATCATTCCTATCTACCATTAATTAATCTAAGCTTATTTGTGCTTAAATGATTGCATTTATTTAATTAGCCTAGGTTAATCTTACAAAAATTGTTATTTTCCTTTACAACTCTTTAGCCTAAGATTAAACTGTAGGGACTGCTTTTTCTTATTTTTGCATTAGGAATGACAACTCATGTAAATAACTTATGTTATGAGGGTGTACATAGTGGAATATCAACACACAAACCGGGATCAAAGTTGGTATCCATTCAAATTATCTAATATGATGTGGACTTATTTGTTTTAAAGTGCACATGGAAGCTTAGAAAGTGGTCCCATGGAAGGGGCTTGGGCTCCTATTTTTACTTTAAGGGTGGTCCTATGGAATTGAAAAAAAGTAGTCCCTGGATTAAAATGAATCTTTATATGTAAAAGAACAGCTCCACATAAATAATTGCAAACTTGAAAGTTTCTTCCTTAAGAGCTTTTATGATTATGTGGCAGTTTACATGACCTTTTTTTAAAGTTCTTTTTTTAAAAAATTCTTAAGCTATGGCCATAGGAGGCCACTCCCCTTGCACTAAATGTATTTCACACTTATGTGATAGAAGATGCTTTTTACTTGTTTTTTGCTACTTTGTAGGTTTTCATGTAGTGCTCATGCCGGGGAGAGTACAACAAGAACCATTGTATCATATTCGAAAAATAATATCTTTCAAGTGAATATTTACTTTTCATGTTGGTTGGGAATGTCCATATACTTTGAAATGTATGTCCGTGTTGGATAAATACATCCATATCAAAGTGAGGGCAGATTATAATTATCAAATTAGAATATCCGTGATGTTTCCCATTCAGTTTTGTGGCCACAGTCTTAATACAATAACATACCATCCAATTGACCAAACTTTGAGCACCTCAAAAAAGAGAGCCAACTCAATGTTAATATAGATTCTATATTTTCTCATCTAAAAATCATCATCCTTAAATTTATAAAGCAAAAATTTAAAAATCCATGAGACCTCTCATAATCATTTTTAAAAAAAATCTTAATTTTTCTCAACGACAACCAATTAGAAATTTTAGCAAAGTCTTCCTCCATGAATGCTGTGCTTCAAAGAATGAAATCCCTTTGAGATCATAACATTCAATAACAATTCACCGTCAGTTCCCAATCTTCATGCCGGCCAATAATCTTGGTCAAGAACATCAAAATCTCTGAAATCCCCGTTGTCCAAAGCAAGGTGGGGATGTTGAAAGAGTGAAAAATGCGCGTAGTCCGCTAAATCAGAGTCAAAATAGCTGCCATAACCAAAGCTTTCATCTTCCTGGTTTTCCTCAAAATCGAAAGAGATTCCAGAAGAAGCCTGGTTTTCCTCTACAAGTTGGGCGACGGGAATACCAAGCTCATCGTCAGAAGCCCCCAGCAGGTAACACAAATCAATACCGCCGGTGTCGGTTCCGGAGCGGGTGGTCATATGAGACGCTACGGAATCTTCGCCCTCAGGAAAGATGGAACCGATTTCTTCCTCCAGACTTCTGATAAAGCCGCTAACCAACTCCTCGCTCGCATACCAATCGTCATCTTGAATTTTATCTAGAGAATCCATGTCTTCTAACAGATAGAAGAGCTGCTCTGTAGTTCGGTCTAAACGTTTGGGCTCCGGTTCTGCTGAATCGAAAACATCCTCATCTTCGCGACCGCGTTTCTTCAGAATCCCACACATAATGATAAAACCACAAAAAATTTCAAAAAAGAGCAGATTTAGCAATGGGAAGTAGGGAACTTTGGGTTATTATGCCTTCTATTTGCTTCGGCTTTAAATATTGATCAGATGAGCTTCCTTTGATATAGGGGCCGATTTTCTTCATTAGATTTGATTCAAGTCATTGACTAAAAGATTTATTAAGAGTTGTATTTTATAATTAACTAGAGCCGCTCGAATCCAAGAGGTTTTGCCTTTAAACCACGTCATATCGAATTGTTCCATTCAATTTGGAAGATATTAAATCGTTTTTGTGGAATCGTATTTGAAATTGGCAGCCGTTTGCCCTTTCCGTTGGCATCTTTGTTGTAAATTTGTACCAGTTTTTAAATGGATGTCCAAATTTTTCGAAAATTTGAGTTTGTAACGTCTCGTCACGAATATATTTGGCAAATAAATTCCTCTTCCACCGAATATGGCTGTGCTTTTGATGTGGTCGAGTGCGAGCCGTTCTAAGACTTTTCATTAAAACCAAAATCGTATCTATCTATCAACTTTAATGGTATTACAATCAATCCTTCAGATTTGTTACAATTTTTAATGCACTTCGGATTTTGGGTTTATGGTTTTTTGTGTAATAATTGTAAGGAAGCAATAAGAAACTGCTTTCTACCCTAATCTATGAGAGGAGTGTTATGCAAATAACTTCAAATCTGATCTAATTTATTATAGAAAATAGATAAACACATAGAAATCATAAACAGTAACATAGTGATTTATGCTCGGAAATCTCTTTCGGGAGAAAAACCCCACACTCCAAAACCTACACAATGTATTAACAAATCAACAAATGATTACAATACAATTGTAATGCAAGTCTTTACAAGAATAATACACCAGCATTCAAATACAGAATAATTCCAACAATATTCTAGTAGCACTTGTGTACTTGCAAACTTTCACAATACAAACTATTCTTCAAGCCTTCAATTTATAGACTTCTAGCAACCTAGAAACCACTGTGGCTTCACAATACCATGTGCAACTAAAAGTAGCTTATTCTCTTACACTCTTATACTTGTCATAAATCATTAATTACATTGTCATGTCCCCATATTTTAAGGCATTGTTTAAATTAAAGATTTAAACATCATGTTAAAGACGATAAAGTTGCTTTTATAGAATATCAATTTGAATGATAGAATCATTATATATATTATTATATTATATAAATAAACATAAAATTAATTATTATAATTTAAATATTATTATAATCATTTATATTAATATAATACTATAAGTATAATAATAAACATATTATAAAATAAATATGATATATTATATAAATATAAATATAAAAATACTAATATTAATGATACAAATATAAGTATTTAAATATATAATAAATATGTATAAGTAATCTCATATAAGACAAGTCTTATATGGCAGCGAACTTACAAATATAAACTTAAGAGGCTACGACTATTATTAAGGACAACAATACATATGATAACAAAGGCAGCGATGAATCATTGTGTCCCTTGATGAAACGCGACCCCTCATATGCAATATAAAGGGTTCGCTCCCCTCTTCCAAGCATCAGACTGAAGGAGACAGAATAGATATAATACGAGGGAGCAACAGTAAGTTCATCGATCCAGGGAGAAACAAGAGCAGATTAAAGTCAAAAAATAACAAATGCAGCAAACAGTAAGATCGGTGATAAGACGAGGCAGCAGCGAATAAGTTAGAGAGCATCCGGTCTGAGACAAGTAGCAGTCTATCAAGAGCCGTCAACAACAAGGTGCTGTAGGTAACTATTTTCACTTACTTATTCAATTCATAATAAAGTTAGAAACAAGTATATAAGAATTTATTTATGTTCAATATATAAATGGTAAGATATAAATAATGAGGTAGGATCTAGTATTTGTGAAATTGAATAATAAACTAGATGTTTACAAATGTGATCTTTACAATTGGCTTTATGACATATTTGTTATATGAGGAATGCTCATAAAATATAAGAGTAAAATGAGTACAAGAAGGTTATATGTTCATAACTATGAATATGAAATAGATTTGTAAAGGCATGATTACCCAAGGGGTAGATAATAGTCCTTAAAACATTAATCATCTTCACCATAGAGATGGGATAGGAAAACAAGGATTGTAGTTGACCAATTCATGGGATAAATCATAGGCCTTGATTGACGAATCAAGGAAGATAACAAGCCCTCAATCTAGTATTGAAGGGATAGACCTTGGTAAGAGAACCAAGGAATGAAGCCCTCAATCTAGCATTGAAGGGATAGGCCTTGGTTAGAGAACCAAGGAATAAGAGGCCTTGGTTAGAGAACCAAGGAAATAATAGGCCTTGGCTGAAGAACCAAGGACTAATAGGCCTTGGTTGACGAACCAAGGAATAATAGGCCTTCGATTAGATAATCAAAGGATTAGGCCTTCAATTAGAGAATTGAAGGAATAATGATGGACCCATGAGGATTGGGGTGACATTACATCCTTAAGTATCTTCTCCCATGAGTTGGAAAGAATGATTAATGGGCTTAAGGTTATCTCATCCAAGGTAATTCATGAAGTATTAACAAGGAAAGCATATAATTACAAAAGGAATCATATATAGTTAAACATTCAAAGAAAAGATAGAATACTAATGTGCTCTTTACAAGTTGAAATTGTTTGCAAGATTGCACAAAATTTGGCTTGCTAGTAGGGGACATTACAGTGGTATCAGAGCTATCGACTTGCCATCCTGTGAAAGAACTAGATGCAACCAAAAATGTAAGCTGGGGCATAAATGTGGAAAAATAACTCGAGCACAGATTATAGAAGTCATATCCAACAAAGACATACAAGAGGAGAATGAAATAAGTGCAAGTAAAAGAAGGAAAGAAAATTGATTCAAGGACCAAGCACCCAAAAGAAAAATATTGAGGGAAGCATAATAGCAAATAAGAGAGAGGATACTCATATGGGAGTATAATATATTACCTATATTTGTAAGTAAATAATGATGTGATTTTGATTACACTATTCTACATATACCTTCGCTATGATGGAGAAAAAGAAACAAAGGAAACAGTGCGAGGGCCCTCTTCTAGGTACGCCACCCGGGGGGGGGGACGTAATGAGCCCACATGGGCCAGAGCGGTTCTGCCTTTAGTATGAAGGGTACTGCCTCTGGGCTTAGGGAGTGGCTACTAGGACACCTTAGTAATCTCACTCTCCTAGCATGGCACATGTAGAGAGGCCAATCATGAGAATAACGGACTTCATATGAATGGCATGTGCCACATGAGTCCGAGGTGATCTATCATGAATGGCATGCACCACGTTAGATCGAAAGTACCTTATATGAATGGCATGCGCCACATAAGGTAAGAACAAATAACAGACTTCATATGAATGGCATGTGCCACATGAGTCCGAGGTGATCTATCATGAATGGCATGCGCCGCGTTAGATCAAAGGTAGCTTATATGAATGGCATGCGCCACATAAGGTAAGAACAAATGGTAGACTTCATATGAATGGCATGTGCCACATGAGTCCGAGGTGATCTATCATGAATGGCATGCGCCACGTTAGATCGAAGGTACCTTATATGAATGGCATGCGCCACATAAGGTAAGAACAAATGGTGGACTTCATATGAATGCAATGTGCCACATGAGTCCGAGGTGATCTATCATGAATGGCATGTGTCACGTTAGATCAAAGGTACCTTATATGAATGGCATGCGCCACATAAGGTAAGAACAAATGGCATACTTCATATGAATGCAATGTGCCACATGAGTCCGAGGTGATCTATCATGAATGGCATGCACCATGTTAGATCAAAGGTACCTTATATGAATGGCATGCGCCACATAAGGTAAGAACAAATGGTGGACTTCATATGAATGGCATGTGCCACATGAGTTCGAGGCGATCTATTATGAATGGCATGCGCCACATTAGATCGAAAGGACCTTATATGAATGGCATGCGCCACATAAGGACTATGACATTCCATATGAATGGCATGCGCCACATGGAGACTAGTGAGGGATGGTTTATCCACCCTAAGACCTAGGAAAAATCAGTATATCCTTCAAAAAGACATTAGGGAAGTATAGAACATAAAAAGTTAATTTCATTAATCACAAAAACCCATTATTCAAATTCATTTCTTTATTCGACCCCTTCTTCCAAAAATCTCTTTTGAATTCTTCTCTTCATTTAAGTAACATAAAACCAATACTTATATTATGGGCCCATAACTCACAGATTTCCAGGATCATTCTTTAAAATCATCTATAATACTTATATTTCATTAAGCACATCACTATTCAAACAAAGGCTCACCGAATCTTTTGTGATCCTGACATCACATAATTAATTACTCTTCAACAAATATGACTCCTCAAATTCGGAAGATCAATAACATGTCGAAGATAAAACTACAAGAATGTCTTCATCATTTGAATCTTGGAATCTCAATACTCTCAAAACTCCTTAATCTATAATACTTACATCACACCATTATTATCCAAACACATCAAACAAATGTTTATTGATCATGAATACTCTTCCATGGGATCACCGTCAATCAAGCGTGCTCATTCTAAGTCAAACCCATCGGAAAATATATGTTATAAGTACAAAAGAACTCCACGGTGATTGCTTGAGGACAAGCAATTTCGAGTGGGGAGGGTTTGTCATGTCCCCATATTTTAAGGCATTGTTTAAATTAAAGATTTAAACATCATGTTAAAGACGATAAAGTTGCTTTTATAGAATATCAATTTGAATGATAGAATCATTATATATATTATTATATTATATAAATAAACATAAAATTAATTATTATAATTTAAATATTATTATAATCATTTATAATAATATAATACTATAAGTATAATAATAAACATATTATAAAATAAATATGATATATTATATAAATATAAATATAAAAATATTAATATTAATGATACAAATATAAGTATTTAAATATATAATAAATATGTATAAGTAATCTCATATAAGACAAGTCTTATATGGCAGCGAACTTACAAATATAAACTTAAGAGGCTACGATTATTATTAAGGACAACAATACATATGATAACAAAGGCAGCGATGAATCGCTGTGTCCCTTGATGAAACGCGACCCCTCATATGCAATATAAAGGGTTCGCTCCCCTCTTCCAAGCATCAGACTGAAGGAGACGGAATAGATATAATACGAGGGAGCAACAGTAAGTTCATCGATCCAGGGAGAAACAAGAGCAGATTAAAGTTAGAAAATAACAAACGCAGCAAACAGTAAGATCGGTGATAAGACGAGGCAGCAGCGAATAAGTTAGAGAGTGTCCGGTCTGAGACAAGTAGCAGTCTATCAAGAGCCGTCAACAGCAAGGTGCTGCAGGTAAGTATTTTCACTTACTTATTCAATTCATAATAAAGTTAGAAACAAGTATATAAGAATTTATTTATGTTCAATATATAAATGGTAAGATATAAATAATGAGGTAGGATCTAGTATTTGTGAAAATGAATAATAAACTAGATGTTTACAAATGTGATCTTTACAATTGGCTTTATGACATATTTGTTATATGAGGAATGCTCATAAAATATAAGAGTAAAATGAGTACAAGAAGGTTATATGTTCATAACTATGAATATGAAATAGATTTGTAAAGGCATGATTACCCAAGGGGTAGATAATAGTCCTTAAAACATTAATCATCTTCACCATAGAGATGGGATAGGAAAACAAGGATTGTAGTTGACCAATTCATGGGATAAATCATAGGCCTTGATTGACGAATCAAGGAAGATAACGAGCCCTCAATCTAGTATTGAAGGGATAGACCTTGGTAAGAGAACCAAGGAATGAAGCCCTCAATCTAGCATTGAAGGGATAGGCCTTGGTTAGAGAACCAAGGAATAAGAGGCCTTGGTTAGAGAACCAAGGAAATAATAGGCCTTGGCTGAAGAACCAAGGACTAATAGGCCTTGGTTGACGAACCAAGGAATAATAGGCCTTCGATTAGAGAATCGAAGGATTAGGCCTTCAATTAGAGAATTGAAGGAATAATGATGGACCCATGAGGATTGGGGTGACATTACATCCTTAAGTATCTTCTCCCATGAGTTGGAAAGAATGATTAATGGGCTTAAGGTTATCTCATCCAAGGTAATTCATGAAGTATTAACAAGGAAAGCATATAATTATGAAAGGAATTATATATAGTTAAACATTAAAAGAAAAGATAGAGTACTAATGTGCTCTTTACAAGTTGAAATTGTTTGCAAGATTGCACAAAATTTGGCTTGCTAGTAGGGGACATTACATACATCCACCCAATATGGGTGCCCAAGTTGGTCAAGGTTCCAGTCTAAATAGGTAGTGACAAATGTTCTTACACATCTTATTTTTGGTCATTGATTCCAAAATAACTCCCTCTATTCTTGGCTCTTACACGTCATAGAATCTAGCATAGCATTTGTTAAAGATAATATCAAAATAAAAATTAATATTCCATTGTTGTAAGGCATTGGCACTTAGCATAACTGCCACATCAAATTCCAACGCCCCAATTTGTGTTGGAGATAAATGTTAAATTATAACAATAACTAACTACGGGGAAATATTAAATGATGAATAAATAATAACAGGAAATTTGCAAGGTTGAGACATTGAATATCCCAACAATAATTAGTGTATAAGTAGTATGTTTATGTATAAGAGTTAATAAATTACTTGAATTTATTCTTATTTTATTTGTATATATTTTGAGGGACTAGTCTTCATCTTAATATTGTCTATTCGTTTATATGAATTAAATCTATGGACATGGAATTGATCTGCAACACATAAATGACCTTCGATCTTTTAAATTCAAAATTTAAAAGTTTGAGGGTCATTTCCACCTTTTGATGCCCCTTCTCTTCCACACAAAAATCTAATGTCTATTTGAGTATTTTTGAAACTAGAACTACAAATTTTAGTGATAATATTGAAATTTTGTATTTTAAAATTGCATAGGTTTTGATAACTATAATTTTCAAAAGGGTTGAGCAAAGATATCACAAAGCTCTTTTGTTGTGGTTAGTGTCATTGTTGAAGTTGAAGCCACTTTTTTTTGTCCCTGTAAAGACATGGGTTGCAAAAGGAAACTAGATTTATTGACTTTGAGAATTAAATCATTCAACGACTTGGTCTAATTATAAAATGTAAAAAACCATATTAAACTTGAGCAATTCCATTTTCTTTAAAGAGTAAGTATATGTCTTTTAATTTTGAATCTTCTCTACATATCCTCCTTCCATTTGTGATTTTCGAAGACATTATGTGTTTTAACAATTTGGTTGGGTCCAATTGTTGTGTTTAAAGTAGGTGTTAAAGAATCAACACAAATTCAATACAACAATGTTACATCCCCAATTTTGTCTTGCTAATGCTTTTTACTTTTACTTGGACATAAGTAAATCTATTTTGATGTTTAGATTAATATCAAGGAAAGACATAGATTCTAATGAATGTCATTTATGAAATTATGGAAATGAATATGTTCTTATCAATTTAATAATTGCATTATGAGAATTTAGTTTATTATTTGAATAATGATGCACTGATCGTAATATGTTGATTTCAAGTTTCATACAGGATTACAGGTTTTTCAGATGACTCTCAGAGAAAAGAGAGAGAAAGAGTATCTTTCGAGGAGAGAGATATAGACCTCAGGTTACGAGTGATTATTTGCCAAAACGAGTATGAGTGTTTAACGAAAACATGAACCAGTGTCAATAGATGTAAGTCTTGTTTTGTCAGTATACTATTGAATCTAGTCAACAGGTAGTCAATATCTTTCAATTCTTTTCTAATCAAGTCGTTTATGTGTCAAAATAGTCATTTGTAGAGTAAATGACGTTGTCTGAGTTGAACTGTGATAATTTACGATTAACGTACTTTATTGTCGTAAAATGGTTGTGTTATTATTATTGAGTCACTTAGTGTTTTATTATCAACATTTAACGTCAAATGATGATCTCGTCAAGACAAGTTGACGTGATTTAATGAGGGATTGTGAAGGGGAGACAAGCTCAACCCATTCACATTATCCATAAGCCTCTGATTTATTACTATTATATTTATTGATCAAATCATAAACTATCGAATAGGATTGATGTCATGTAAACCATATTTGTGCATCGATTGAGGATAATGCCCCATGGTTGTTAGTAATGCTTACTCTAATGAGCAGTCGTAGGCATATATATTGGAATGCCTTCATTGTAATAAGTGATGGAGCAGATCACTTAAAGTGATCATTAATGATCAAACAATGGTTTAATTGATTGTGTCGACCTCTTCCAAAGAGGAGTCTTGGTATTAATACCCCACTCAATGAGCTTCCCCACGTTTTGTGTCCTCCTTCAACATGTGTTAGACTTTGCTGATAATGTGGTTTCGGTTGAAACTGAATCGATGGTGGGCTACATTGAATTCTATTATGTCTCCAACTGTGTTAGTGGAGAAGAGGGAATATAGGCGACTCATTATGAGTTGAATGCAAGTCTTTAAAATCCATGACTCATTAAGAGTCGAGGGAAGACTAGGAATTGGGATGCATAAGAGGGATCGCTATTATCAGTAGAAGGGAAAATAACCAGTACAGAGAGGAATCAAGGCAACGGTTTCCTATAGGCGTCGATTGGATTTTATCTCTGCAACTTTTTCTTACTTTAAGCCGCTGCCACCAGGTATCAACCATGCCATATGCATTGATAATATTGAAATATCATACGTTCTTTATGTTCTCTATTTGTCTTGTTGAGGGTATTTGAATGTGCCAGTAAGGCTTTTCTTTCATTCCAATGTATATTAGATTAAACCAAGGGAGTCGATGGAATAGAATCACTCTTAGTGCTCTTTTTAAACTGTTGAAAAACCTTTAGGAGTCTCGATAGCATCCATTAGTATGGTTGGTCGATACCTGAAAATAGTTAAAGTCTATTCATTGATGTTAAAGCCGAATATAGTTTTATAGTTTGAGGACTATGTAAACATTTCATATTGCTGGTAATGATTGAATAATCATTGCATATTATACATCAAAGAAGGATAAAATAGTCATCGGTTGCCTTATAAACTAGTTGTTCCAATGAATGAGTCTCATCATGTATTAAGTCTAGGCTATGGATATATGTAAAACATGCAAAAACTTTCAAAGATGGTAGTGTAAATTGAGAATATAATAGGTATATTCAATAGCTGTAAGTAATATGTTTTCAACATAAAGCTAGGTTATTGTCATTTAAAAACCATTCTTGGCTTAGACTACTTATACATATGTCAAATGAAATGTTTTATTTTCAAAAGAAACTTAGATTCTTAGTAAGTTATTGAAACCTACCTTTTGTCCAATAGAGTGATAAGTCACTAGGAATATTATGATAGAGGAAGTAAGGTCCATAGGACCATCTTTATTACCTATTCTTTTAATCTTGAAGAGTATAACATTGTAGTAAACCATTATGATGGAATTAGACTAAGTCTAACTAGAAATGATCTTGTATGGAATCATATATGAGTATATATATTGTGATTGTTAATGACATCACGTTAAGGAAAGAAGAAGGTATTCATACTCCTTTGTATAGGAGGTATTATCTATTATAGAACCATAGTAATCTTAACCTTGGTTGAGTTGAAACAATGGTCATTTATAAATCTTAGTCACATAGATATGAGTTATGGATATTTTAAAATTTTGTATTATTCAAGGTTGACAAGAAAATCCTAGAGTTGAATATGAAATCAAATGATTAGTTATGTCATATGGACTTAACCAAAACAAGTAAACTATGGTCAAGAAAAATGACAAAACCATTTAAGTAAACATAGTTGGTGAGGATAAATTGTGAGAATATGATAGTATCCAAGTCAAGTAGGGGTGGGTGAACACTACGACCACGTTCATTATGAACATTATTGATATTGAAACTTTGGCCATAGTAATGCATTCATTTTCTACATGCATTGTCAGTTCACTATATCTGGATTGCACAACCTATTCAAAATCATACTTAGCTAGAAAGTATCTAGGGTTGTATAGTTGATAGAGTTGTGTAGGATACAACACTATGTACTCAGGAAGGCAAATTACCACTAGTCACCTTTGGTCTATATTCCTCGTGAAGGGTAGGGCCACTTCCTATGTGGAAGATGTGTGGGAGACTGTCGGTCTGTGGATGGAGGTAAATCACTGGAAAGATACTCTCTCTCTCTCTCCAAGAAGAAAACATGCCAGGGCTTGTGATAAAGATGTCAGATATTCAGAAGCAGTAATTATTCCAAATTTGTTTATGTAATTGATTTACTTTTGCAAAGATTGTAATTGAGAAAGACAATATGATTTGTAATATGTAAGAGAATCTTGTAATTGTTGTTACTTGATTATATGTTAAATAAATAAAAAAATTGAGCTCTCATTTTTACCTTGTTGAATTACTCTATGGTAAATTTCTAGTTTTTACTATGTTTTTAGAACGTGGATGTTACATATGGTATCAGAGCTACCAGGTTCAGTACTAGGGCTTATGAGACCACTATGCTACCTGTAGTCAACATTATGTGGTTAGGTAATATTTGAAAATTTCTGTGCCAGGATGGTACGTCTTAAAAAGACACCGAGAAAGTTTATTAACATGAGTCAACATTTCCTTAAAGCAAAAAGAGAACGTGAGGCCATTATCAAAACTTTTGAGGGAACTAATGATGAGAGTGACATTTGGTTAAGTGATACTAAATCCCTGGTGACTGCCTTAACTCGAATCAAGTGAGTGAGAAGGGAAAACATTGAAAGAGTTAAGATCATTGCTAAAATCATAGAATATATGTCAGATGAGGAAACAACTATGGTTAGGTGAGATCCCCGCATACCCCCATCTATTGAGATTATAGAAGTTAGGTCCGATAGTGAGTTAGAAGGTTATACACCTTGATATTATGTATCTGAAAATGAATTTGAAGGTATACTCCTCTTGAGCATGACTTTTGAAGTTATTTCTTGTATAAATGAAGAATATTCTGTACTTTTGAAATGAAATAAATAAAAAAGAGTTGTTTTTGTACCAAACTATTGTTTGATTTGAGTTTATTATGTTTTGATTTAATGGGATGCATTATAATCATGAACTAATAGACAACTCAATATTCTCAAGTGTGAGAAAAATGATAAACATGGTTCAGACAAGAACTAACCAAGGAGAAAGTGAAGAGGGAAACCACCCGCCAAATAATAAGCTAGACCAAATCATAACCATGCTTGAGGAAACTAAGAAAAGACTGGGTGATTTGGAAAAGAAAGTGGATGATAAAGGAAATATTGAGGGAGGAGGTGAAAAATCACATGGAAAAACTGGAGGGAATCATGAAGATCAAAGTAAGAGTATGAAACCTCATAAAGAGGCAAGGGATAGACTGAACTTAGAACTCTCTAAGGATATGAAGAGGGACACTCCCCCAAAATTTGATGGAAAGGTGACTGGAGATGCAGCATAAGCTTGGTTGACAGAAATGGAAAAATATTTTGAGATGAGGAATTACTTGAAAGTAACCAAGGCAGTTTGGGGAGCATACCAACTAGCAGGAGAAGCATCCACTTGGTGGATTGATAAGAAGATGAAATTGAATTTAAGCTCTCTAAGGGTAACTTGGGATGAGTTCATGGAGCTCTTTCACAAGAGATGGCTACCACAACTTTATTTTGATTAGAAATTGACTGATTTTCAGAATCTTCGTCAAGGAGACATGACAGTGGTAGAATATGGAGAAAAATTCACCCATCTTCTGAAATATGTGCCTCAGTATCAGAAAGATGAGAGATTCAGGATCAAAAAATTCATCATGGGTTTAAATGCTCAAATTGGTGGAGAAGTAGATGTACGTGGTCCAACAACAATGGATCAAGTGTATGAGAAGGTGATCAAGCAAGAGCAAAAGCTGAAATCCATCTCGACTTATCATGATAGAAACCACAAGAGATTTAATGGAACTCCTGCTAACCAATCATTCAAGAGAAGATATGATAAGACTTATGAGAACAAGAGAAAAGATAAAGGATCTCAAAAAAACAAGGGTGGATCTGAAAGTGAGAAGAAGAATGGCAATTACAAAAGGAATGAGGATAACAATGGAAAGACTTCAGATAAGAAAGGACCCATTAGAGGATGCTTTACTTGTGGGGGCAACCATTATGCTAATAGTTGCCCTAACAAGAATCAAAATGGTCAACAAAGAGGTACTGCACTACCTACTCAACAAGAAGCATTCCAGCAAAGAATTCATGCAGCTCTCGACAATCGTCAAGCAAAGTATCAAATCACACCCATTGAAATGACAGGTACTTTGTTTGGAGTCCCTATATCTGTTTTGATTGATACAAGAGCCACTAAAAACTTTGTTTCTCCTAGAATTTTGCATAAGTTTCCTAGAAAAGCTAGGTACATGTCTAAACCTTGGTTAGCAGAATATGCTAACCAATCTAAGGCTTAGGTAGAGCAATATTTGTTTGAAGCCAAGAATGATCTCACTAGTTTCTCAAAAGAAGTAAACCTGTATGTAGCTCCCTTAGGTTCCTATGATGCAATCCTAGGAATGAGTTGGTTGTGGAAGCATAGAGCAAGGGTTGACTATTTTTCAAAAATAGTTGAGTGCTTAGATGATTTGGGAAATCAGATCCAATTCCAAGGGATGCAAAGGGAAGTTAAAATCAGACTTGTCTCTGCTAAGAAATTAAAAAGAGTTAGACGAAAAGGTTGTCAGTTGTTTGTGGTTAAAATGGAACAAATGGAGGAAGGGTTAGAAAGCCCTAGTTCATCTTTTGGAGAAAAGTATCCCTTTCTATGGGATCTTTAGGATGTGTTTCTAGAAGAACTTCCAGGATTGCCTCCCAAGAGGGTTTTTGATTTTGAAATTGATATTAAACCAGGATCTAAGCCTATATCAAAAGCACCCTACTGTATGACAACTACGGAGTTAATGGAATTGAAAGCCCAATTACAAGAGTTGTTGGCAAAAGGTTTGATCAGACCCAGTGTTTCACCTTGGGGTGCTCTAGTTATTTTTGTCAAGAAGAAGGATGGAACCCTTCGGTTATGTATAGATTATCATATGCTTAATAAAGCAATGGTAAAGAACAAATATCCTTTGCCAAGTATTGATGATATCTTTGATCAAATGTGTGAAGCTATTGTATTTTCAAAGATTGATTTGCGATCGGGATATCATCAATTAAGATTGAAGAATGAGGATATTCATAAGATAGCTTTTAGAACCAAATATGGGCACTATGAGTTTACAGTGTTGCCATTTGGTTTGACGAATGCACCTTCCACACTCATGAATCTCATGAATAGTGTATTCAAAGATTGTTTAGACAAGTTTGTTCTAGTATTTCTGGATGATATATTCATTTACTCTAAGAATAAAGAAGAACATCATCAGCATTTGCAAATGGTTCTGCAATAGTTAAGAGAACATAAGCTATATGAAAAACTATCTAAGTGTACATTCTTCCAAAAGGAGATTTAATATCTAGGGCATATTATATCCGCTAATGGAATATCTTTTGATCCTGCAAAAATCACAGCTATTCTGGATTGACCTATACCCACAAATGTGCATGAGGTGTATAGTTTCATGGACCTGGTTGGCTATTATAGAAAGTTTGTTCTAAATTTCTAGTATTGCTAGTCCAATCACTTCCCTACAAAGGAAAGGAAAGAGATTTGAATGGACAGACAAATGTCAGGATGCATTTGATCTCTTAAAGGAAAAGTTAACTTCAGCTCCAATCTTGAAAGTTCCTGACCCCAAAGGACAATTTGAGGTAATTGTAGATGCCTCAGGAGAAAGATTAGGAGGAGTGCTTATGCAAGATGGGAGAATTATAGCATACGAGTCAAGGAAATTGAAACCCTATGAGAAAAATTATGCACCACATAATCTAGAATTGGCAGTAGTAACTCATGCTTTGCAAATGTGGAGACATTATCTGTTGGGGAAAACTTTTGTACTTAAGTCAGATCATCAAAGTCTTAGGTATATTTTCTCTCAAACACATCTGAATGCTCAACAAAGGAGATGGTTACAATTGATATCTGACTATGACTTTGAGATAAACTACATCAAAGGAAAAGAGAATAGAGTAGCTAATGCTTTGAATCGTAGAAGACATATATCTTATATTGTTTCTATTTGTGGAAATTTCAAGGATTTGGTGCTGCAAAATTTGTCTAGTGATGATTATTATGAGCAGGTTAAGAAGGCTCTAAAAGATAATCGTAGAGACCCAAGGTATGATGGGTTTTTGTTTGACTCAGATGGACTATTGAGGTTTAGAGGTAGAATGTATGTCCCTGATTCAGCAGGATTAAGGGATCTAGTACGGAATGAAGTTCATACCGCACCATATTCTGGACATCCGGGAGTAACCAAACTTCTACCTGATGTTAAACCTCTTTATTTTTGGAAAGGAATGAAGAACGATGCTGCAAAATTTGTAGCAAACTGTTTAGAATGTCAGAGGGTAAAAGCAGAACATCAACACCCTACATGATTATTATATCCACATGATGTACCAGAGTGGAAATGGCATGTTATTAGTATGCATTTTGTTCAAGGTCTTCCTATGTCTAGGAATAGACATGTTGCCATTTTAGTTGTGGTTGATAAACTCACAAAGGTAGAACATTTTATACCCAGGAATTTGATTGATGGAGCACCAGTGTTAGCTCACAAATTTGTACAAGAGGTGTTTAGATTGCATGGTATTCCTGAAAAGATTATCTTGAATAGAGATGCGCATATAACATCAAGGTTTTGGCAAACTTTGTTTTCTGCGCTAGGGACTAAACTCAATGTGAGTACATCTTATCATCCTAAAACCGATGGGAAACTGAGAGAGTTAACCAAGTTTTGGAAGACTTGTTGCGAATGTATTGCATGGATCAGCAATATAAGTGGGAGGAATACTTACCACTTGTGGTATTTGCTTACAATAATTCCTATCATTCCGCTATTAAGATGGTGCCATTTGAAGCATTGTATGGAAGAAGATGTCAAGCTCCTATAAGCTAGGATAAGCTAGAAAATAGGATTATTATCGGACCAAAAATGCTAGTTGAAATGGAAGAAAAATTTAAGCTGATCAGAAAATTTTTGGCAAAAGCCAATGACAGACAAAAGAGTTATGCGGATGCCAAACGTGTACCGAGACAATTCTCTATGGGAGAAAAAGTTCTCTTGAGAGTCAAACCTTAGAAAAGTTCTATTAAGTTTGGGAAGTCTTCTAAGCTAGCTCCTCATTATGTGGGACCCTTTGAAGTACTCGAAGTGGTCAATCTAGTTGCCTATAGAATTGCTCTACCACCAGCTATTTCTAGAATGCACAATGTTTTTCATGTTTCTTATTTAAAGAAATATATTGCAGGTGATAATCATATTTTAAATTGGAATTCTTTACAGATGCAGGACCCGGGGGTCATCACGATCGAGCCACTCAAAGTGTTAGAAACATGCAAGCTCGCTTGTGTAACAGAGAGGTCTTGCAGTGCAAGTCCAATGGGATCAACATGCTGAGAAAAATGCTACATGGGAGGATTACCATGAATTTTATTAGAAGTTTCCTTATTTATTTAATATTGTTACGCGTTGAAAATAATGAACTTGCCTTTTAGTTTTATTTTGATACTTTATATCATCGAAGACGATGAATCTTTAGGGGAAGGATATGTTACATCCCCAATTTTGTCTTGCTAATACTTTTTACTTTTACTTAGACATAAGTAAAATCTATTTTGATGTTTAGATTAATATCAAGGAAAGACATAGATTCTAGGGTCATCCCACAATAATGGGTTAGACTTTTTGGCTAAACTTGACATTGAAATCATCATTTTGAACTAAATCTTCACTTTCTGACACCTATAGTCGCTAAACCGTTAGGAATTTGAAGATGATACAAACTTGTGATTTGTGAGATTTTGTTTGTAGATTCTAAATATATATTTTTTAAAAAAATTGGAGTTAAATTGTAAAAAATTTTGCGTCTCCTTTGATAACTAGTTTTTAATAGTAAACAACATTTTTTTAAAAGTGATGTGTATTCTATAGCACATAACTTTTTTTTAAAGAAGATAAAATTCTGATTCTTTTGAATTTAGATTGGTAATACTGATATATAGGGCATGCATTTGGTTTCATAATGTTTTGTTGAATATTTTTTTTAATTAAGTTTTGAAGTCAAACTAATTATAATTTAGACATACGCGTATTTCGTAAAACATAACTTTTTCTGTATGTATCAAAATTCAATTTTTTTTCTATTTGTTGAAACAAGGACATCAATACCTAGGGCATAGATATTTTTTAGAATTTTTTTTCACTAATTTACTAATTTTCCATGTGTGTAGAAGAGAGAACTTGATGTTCGGTGAAAAACCTACATTCACAAGAAATAAAAAATAAATATAATAATCAAATTAAATATATTTAAAATTATACTTTTTGGGAAGCTTATAGTAAGGACTACATACTTACAAAACATAAATTCTAAATGAATTCATTTGATCCCCAAAAAGGTAAATCAAAAGTGTTTTTTTATCAGCATTTTGATAGGTGTAGAGGAGATTCCATTATAGGTATGGTTTAAAACTAGTGGGGTTCTATCCAACCTTGGGGGTTTGAATCTAAGGGGTTTGATCAAACCCTCTTCAGTTAAAATCCTTTAAATGGAATCTTTCAAGGCTTAAATCATTATATTTTCTAAAAATATGTGATTTCAGTAAAAATCAGGATGTCCCAGAAAGTGTAACCCATTATTGTGGCAGCACACTCTAACGAATGTCATTTATGGAATTATGGAAAGGAATATGTTATTATCGATTTAATAATTGCATTATGAGAATTTGGTTTATAATTTGAATAATGATGCACTAATCGTAATCTGTTGATTTCAAGTTTTATACAAGATTACAGGTTTTTCAAATGACTCTAAGAGAAAAGAGAGAATCTTTCAAGGAGAGACATATAGACCTCGGGTTACGAGTGATTATTTGCCAAAATAAATATGAGTGTTTAACGAAAATGTGAACCAATGTCGATAGAGGTAAGTCTTGTTTTGTCATTATACTATTGAATCTAGTCGACAGGTAGTCGATATCTTTTGATTCTTTTCTAGTCAAGTTGTTTGTGTGTCGACATAGTCGTTTGTAGAGTAAACAATGTCGTCTGAGTTGAACTGTGACCATTTACGATTAATGTAAATATTACGACGTCATTTGACGTTAAATGTTGACAATAAAACACTAAGTGACTTAATAATAGTAACACAACCATTTATGATTAACGTAAATATTACGACGTCATTGTCATAAAATGGTTGTGTTATTATTATTGAGGCACTTAGCATTTTATTGTCAACATTTAACGTCAAATGACGATCTCGTCAAGACAAGTTGACGTGATTTTAATGAGGGATTGTGAAGGGGAGACAAGCTTGACCCATTCACATTATCCGTAAGCCTTTGATTTATTACTATTATATTTATTGATCAAATCATAAACTATCGAATAGGATTGATGTCATGTAAACCATATTTGTGCATCGATTGAGGATAATACCTCATGGTTGTTAGTAATGCGTACTCTAATGAGCGGCTGTTAGACTTTGCTAATAATGTGGTCTTGGTTAAAACCGAATTGATGGTGGGCTGCATCGAATTCTATTATGTCTCCAATTGTGTTAGTGGAGAAGAGGGAATATAGGTCAACTCATTATGAGTCGAATGCAAGTCTTTAAAAGCCATGACTCATTAAGAGTCAAGGGAAGAATAGGAATCAGGGATGTACAAGAGGGATCGTTGTCATTAGTAGAAGGGAAAATAGCTAGTGCAGAGAGGAATCAAGGCAATGGTTTCCTATAGGCGTCAATTGGATTTTATCTCTGCAACTTTTTCTTACTTTAAGCCACCGCCACCAGGTATCAACCATGCTCGTATGCATTGATAATATTGAAATATCATACGTTCTTTATGTTCTCTATTTGTCTTGTTTAGGGTATTTGAATGTGCCAGTAAGGCTTTTCTTTCATTCCAATGTATATTAGATTAAACCAAGGGAGTCGATGGAATAGAATTGCTCTTAGTGCTCTTTTTAAACTGTTGAAAAACCTTCAGGAGTCTTGATAGCATCCATTAGTATGGTTGGTCGATACCTGAAAATAGTTAAAGTCTATTCATTGATGTTAAAGCCAAATATCATTTTATAGTTTGAGGATTGTGTAAACATTTCATATTGCTAGTAATGATTGAATAATCATTGCATATTATACATCGAAGAAGGATAAAATAGTCATCGGTTGCCTTATAAACCAGTCATTCCAATGAATAAGTCTCATCATGTATTAAGTCTAGGATGTGGATATATGTAAAACATGCAAAAACTTTTGAAGATGGTAGTGTAAACTGAGAATATAATAGGTATATTGAATAGCTGTAAATAATATGTTTTCAACATAAAGCTAGGTTATTGTCATTTAAAAACCATTCTTGGTTTTAGACTACTTATACATATATGTCAAATGAAATGTTTTCTTTTCAAAAGAAACTTAGATTCTTAGTAAGCTATTGAATGCTACCTTTTGTCCAATCAAGTGATAGATCACTAGGAATATTATGATAGAGGAAGTAAGGTCCATAGGACCATCTTTATTACCTATTCTTTTAATCTTGAAGAGTATAACATTGTAGTAAACCATTATGATGGAATTAGACTAAGTCTAACTAGAAATGATCTTATATGGAATCATATATGAGTATATATATTGTGATTGTTAATGACATCACGTTAAGGAAAGAAGAAGGTATTCACACTCCTTTGTATAGGAGGTAAATTATCTATTACAGAACCATAGTAATCTTAACCTTGGTTAAGTTGAGCCAAAGGTCGTTTATAAACCTTAGTCTCATAGATATGAGGTATGGATATTTTAAAATATCGTATTATTCAAGGTTGACAAGAAAATCCTAGAGTTGAATATGAAATCAAATGATTAGTTATGTCATATGGACTTATCCAAAACAAGTAAACTATGGTCAAGAAAGATGACAAAACCATTTAAGTAAACATAGTTGGTGAGGATAAACTGCGAGAATACGACAATATCCAAGTCAAGTAGGGGTGGGTGAACACTACGACCATGTTCATTATGAACATTATTGATATTGAAACTTTTACCAAAGTAATGCATTTGTTTTCTGCATGCATTGTTAGTTCACTGTATCTGGATTGCACAACCTATCAGAAATAATACTTAGCTAGATGGTATCTAGGGTTGTGTAGGATACAACACCATGTACTCGGGAAGGCAAATTACCATTGGTCACCTTTGGTCTATATTCCTCGTGAAGGGTAGGGCCACTTCCTATGTGGAAGATGTGTGGGAGACCACCGATCTGTGGATGGAGGTAAATCACTGGAAATATACTCTCTCTCCAAGCAGAAAACATGCCAGGGCTTCTGATAAAGATGTTAGATATTCAGAAGTAGTAATTATTCCAAATTTGTTTATGTAATTGATTTACTTTTGCAAAGATTGTAATTCAAAAAGACAATATGATTTATTGTAATATGTAAGAGAATCTTGTAATTGTTGTTACTTGATTATATGTTAAATAAAAGAAAAATTTTCTCTCTTATTTTTACCTTGTTGAATTACTCTATGGTAAATTTCTAGTTTTTACTATGTTTTTAGAACGTGGATGTTAAAAACAAGATTGTAAGAAAACCTTTTATAGAGTCGCAATCTAGAACATACCATTCTTCTACACTCTCTCAAGTGTTTACACACGAACAATGTACACAAATGTCTTCAGTGTCTATACAATGAATCCAAAACATTGAGTAACCTTGGCCCATTCACATAAACTAATATATAGATGTATTCATGGGAAGACCAACCATCCAACCATATAACCAACTTGTGGAATACCAAGAGCCATGTAACCATATTCTGACCATACATGATGTCAACATAACACACTTAACACTAATTAAGTTGTCTCCACATGGATAATCACCTTGTAAACTTTACCATTTCTACACACTATGAATCAACCAAGTTACACTGTCAGTATTAGTATGTTTCCAATATAGCCACCACTACCAACTTCTCTCTTGTGGTAGCACATACAAACATAACTTCACTCATGATTACTTGTAGTACCTTATTTCATCTTCCAAGACATTATCCAACCCTCAGATCATGCTACATGTTCATCAATTCTACCGCAAGTGCTCCCACATCATTGATCATGCTCCAACAAATACTAAACTCACATGTGGTTGTGAGTTCTTCTCTAGATGACTTTTAGTTGTTGTCATAGCACCACCACATGTGAACCAACATATATGTGTACCACAAGACCTACAACATCATTACCATATGTAAAAACTATGTTTGTTATATCAAAATACCTAAAACCTTACTGCATTTCATCACATTCCATCGAAATAAAGACTATAGATGAACTCTTCCTACTAGGACTTTCTAGACTATCACCCAAGTCCCAACATTCTCCCACTTGATATTTTCTACAGGAGAGCATGTGGTATTTAACCCAAGAAGTTAACCTCATGGTCAAGAATGGGATAACCCCATCTCATTTCTGCAACCCATAAATTTTGTAGTACCTAAAGGTTTTGTCAAGGAATCTACAGTATTTACTTGAGTGTCAATTTTCTCCATCTAGACTTTTCTATTATCAACCGTCTCCCTCAAAAAATGATATTGCACATCAATATGTTTTGTTCTAGCATGCTAAATAGGATTCTTAGACAAATAAATTACACTCTATGAGTCACACTTCAACATTATTTGACTGTCAAAACCAATATTGAATTACTTAGCCTCTTTAACCACATGAATTCTTCCAATCATGTGTTGTGGCCATATATTCTACTTCAATAGTTGTTAGTGACACTATCTGCTACCTCTTGCTCATCCAAATTATTGCTCCTTCAAATAGAATAAACATATATTCGCCTATAGACCAGTTGTCAAGATCTCTAGCCCAATTTGAGTCAACAAATCCTTGTACAATCAACATCTTTCCCATATCATTAATACCATGATAAGCTAAGCAATAATCTAGAGTTCCCTTCAAGTACTTGAACACCCTTTTGACATGTGTCGAATGTTCTTTACCTAGCTACACCATGAACTTACTTAGAACTCCCACTTCTTGGAGAATGTCTAGTCTTGTACAGACTATCACATACATGATACTTCCTACCATACTTGCATAATAAACCTTCCTTATGTTTTCCAAATCCTCTGTAGGTTTAGGACATTATTCCACACTCAACTTTGTGTCAACATGTAGGGGTGAACTTACTAGATTACTATCATAGATTCTAAACCTTATCAAGATTATCTCAAGATACTTCCCCTAGTTTATCCATAGTTTCCTTTTACTCCTATCCCTACATATCTTCATTCCAAGAATGTATCTAGAAACTCCTAATTCTTTCATATCAAACTTACTAGCCAACTGAGTTTTAAGCTTTTAGATTAATGCTTTATTGTCTCCAATGATAAGAATATCATCAACATATTTATAAAACAATAATTAGAATATGATCATTTACCTTTCTGAAGTATACACAATGACCAGCATCACTCTTCCAAAACCCAATTCTAGTACATGTGTGTCAAAATTTTGGTTTCACATCTATGGGGACTTCCTTAACCAATACAAAGACCTATTCATCTTACAAACTAGTTTCTCTTTACTTTTCACCTTGTATACTTCAAGATGTTCCATAAAAATTTTATCCTCTAAGTCTCCATGCAAGAATGTTGTTTTTACATCCATATGCTCAATCTCCAAATCAAGCGTTGTAGCAATAGACAACAACATTTTAATGGATCTCAACTTAGCAATAGGGGAAAATATCTCATCAAAGTATATTTCCTCAACCTAGGAATAATAGGATTTGCCACCAAATATGCCTTATACTACTCAATAGAGCCATTTACTCTGAAATTCTTCTTAAACATGCATTTGCAACCAATGGGCTTCCTATCCTAAGACAGATCAACCAAATTCTAAGTCTTACACTACTTCAATGCCAACATCTCCTCATCCATGGAGTTCTTCCAAGAGTTTATCTCTTTGGAAGTGAGAGCCTTTTCAACATAACTTAGTTCAATATTAGTACAAGTGATCTAGAAAAAACATAATGGAAATCTGGTGGACTATACTTGTCAGGTGACCTCCACTACCTTATAAACCTTCTCACAGTTTTTTATTAAAAAGATAAAATAGGTTTTGAAGGGGTCTTGAAACCCTTTTAAAAAGTAGAAGAACTACAAAAGCACAACCAAAACATGGCAAACTATCCACAGCAACAAACCCTTACAAAGTTGAAAAGCCTAACATCGGGTCTCACTTCTCGGAGATCCCAGACCCCTCTGAAAAACTCTCAAATAATTTTGAAGTTTTGGTGGTGAAGGATGGGAACAGAGTGTTGCAAATATGTGCCTAAGCAGTGTTGTCATTGATGTCAACATATCCTTGTTGCCATTGGTGTCAACTGTATCCTATTTTGCTACCTGTATAGAAGACTGGATTGATGAGGATATTGAGAAAATTAATGGAGATCAATGTATGCGGACCATATGGCTATGTAGAGGTTTATCTGAAGAAGCTCCAGTTAAGATTTGAGAGGTTCGCATTAAGATCTCAAGAAGTTATAGCCATTTGAGTAAAATCGGTTCCTGCATTATTCAGGAGAGACAAAGTGACAGGAAAGAGGTCTAGATTGCTTTGGTAATGTAAAATGATGATCTGTAGATCTAGAGGCATGTTTGGGAAGTCAGTGTGCATCATCCATTCAAGCAATTCGTGGTTGTTTTGGAGGTCCGCAAGCAACCTTTCTAGTGTGACAGTTATAGTAGACAGTGTTCTTAAGGTTACCGGATGAAGATGCAAGTGATTCTAATGATTTGGAGAAGTGTGGATGTTTCTGTTGAATTCAATGTGCTTGTGGAGATCTCTAGATCATGTAGCTGCTGTGTTGGAGGTCCGCATTGAAGTTTGAGTTCGTTATTGAAGATTTTATTTTTCGGTGTTGATGTTCTTCCCAGTCTTGGCTGACCAGATGATCCTAGCATGTTACGGATGATCTAAGAGCATTCTATGGAGCATAACATGTTTATTGAGGAAGATTCAAGTCTCAGTTGTGATTGGCCGACAGTGCATTGATTCACGTCAAGTTTAGCCGACCTTGTTGTTTATTTCAAGGTTGATGAAGCGTATAAATACTTGTTGAATAGTTGTTTAAAATTATCCTTGAGTGAAATGAATTAAATTCAAATAAAGGATTAGAAACAGAGTAGAGAAGAAAAGGAGCGAGAGTAGTATAGAGTGAAAAGTCAGTGAAGAAGAATTTGGAGACAGAAGCAAATTTTTTGTGAGAATTCAATGAAACTGAACTAGGCATGAAAAGATGCTAATTATCAATTAGTTCTTTCTATGTTAAACATAAATTACTTGTAGGCAGTGAGCCTCTTTTGGAGCAGTGAGCTTTGGGTAGTGCACTCGAAGGCATGTGCCTTCTATTTTTCTAAAGTACTTTTAACAGGGTACAAATCTTTGTGGGTTAACCCCCACAGTGGTTTTCCCTTAACCGGGTTTCCACGTAAAAATTCTGGTATTCTATGTTCATTTGTTTCTGTTTATGTGTTGATAATTCATGCTTTAAATGTTTACATCATTAGTCAGTTTTGTGTGATAAAGAAATAGTTGCAAGTGTCAAAAATTTGGGACAACTGATTCACCCCCCCTCTCAATTGTCTGGCCTAATTCCAACAAGAGGACCTAGAGGAAACTATTGGTTTGGTTAAAATTGTGGTCAATTCTTGATGCAGGAGCATCCCTGGTTCAAGAGTAATCTTGCATCAACCAAAAATATTTGCATTCTTTCTTTGTTTCTTTCATTTTCTAGTTTAGTATAGTCAATTAAGTTAGTAGCAGTTTCTATAGATTGGTTTGCATTCTGCCACAGTTTCATTTCAAACCTTGTGGAGCTAGCCTTGGCATCTAGACATCTTCATGCACATCATATCCAAAATTGAGATCATTTGGATCAGTTTTTGGAAAGATATCCCTATCAAAAGATCGACTATTTTCTTAGAGCAGAGTATTCAAACAGTTTCAAACAGACAACTAAAGGAGAAGTCTTGCAGAGCACTTCCATGACCTACAGAGCTAAATGACACATCATTCAAGATAGTTTGGGCCTTGGCCGACCTTCCCTGAGATTAGCACGTTGTTTCATTCACTTGCAGAGGATTTCCATATGTTTTGGGCTGACCTATCCATGTACACACGTTACATCTATTTCATTGGAGTTTGTAATCTGTTTGGCTAACACGGAGGAATCTTGTGATTCGAAGATGATATATAATTATGTAATAGATGCGTAGAAAAGTAGTTAGTTAGTGATAGATAATTCAAAAGTTAGGATTTTCTTCAGTAAGGTGCTTCAAAGCTATATCTTATGCATGTTTGTAACTAGAGAATCGGGCCTGTGAGCCCTAATCTGTAAGCTCGCACATGTTACCAGCATGTTTGTGTTTTGAATCTATGATATATTGAATGACTGAATCTGCATTTACATTGTATAATTGAGTTGCTTTTGTTGTGTTTACTCTTGCTGCACAGTTTGGACTGTTCATTTTGTGGACCCTCTTAACCGTGACTGCACCAAGTGGTATTAGAGTGAAGTACAAATCCTTTGGGAGTGAAGTAAGCAAGGTTTGCAAATGCATTCCATAAGATCTTGTTGTGAATAGATCGTCAATCCCGAGGCAGACTACTTGTGTTGTCAACCGATCGTCGATTGTGAGGTAGTTGTCACCTTGTAGCTTGATCACCGAATTTGAGGTAGTTACACTTGATCCTAGGAAAGTTGAATCACAGACATATGAGATGGGTAGCATTCATGCAGTTATACTTTTGTACTGAAGCATAGGAGTGGGAAATCAAACAAAGTTGCAGACACATTGAGTAGGAGAAGGAATTTGTTAACAAAGATGAGAGTTGAAGTGTTAGGATTTGAAGAATTGAAGAACATGTATGAAGGAGACCTTAATTTTATAGAACCTTGGAAAGCATGTAAGGAACCTATTGTGACAGATAGGAGTAAGTGGTCAGATTATTTTATTCAGGAAGATATGTTGTTCAAAGGATATCAGTTATGCATACCTAGGAGTTCAATGAGAGATAATCTGATAAAAGAGAAGCACAGTGGTGGATTGGCAAGACATTTTGGCATTGATAAGATAGTGACTTTAGTAAGTTAAAATTACTTTTTGCCTGGTTAGGAAGTTTGTGCAAAGTTGTAGAGTATGTCAAGTTGCAAAAGGGAGCAGTCAGAATACTAGGTTGTACAAATCTTTGACAGTACCGGGGAGACTTTGGGAAGACATGAGCATGGATTTCCTATTGGGATTACCGAAGACATAGAGAGGACATGATTCAATATTTGTAGTGGTGGATAGATTTTCAAAGATGGCACATTTCATACCTTGTAAGAAAAAAACTAATGCAGTTCATGTGGCTGACCTATTTTTCAAGGAGATTGTGAGATTGCATGGATTACCTAAGAGTATAATTTTAGACAGAGCTACAAGATTCATTGAATATTTTTGGAGGACACTTTGGAAGAAGATGAAGACAGACTTGAAGTTTAGTTCAACATTTCATCCACAGACTGATGGACAGACAAAGGTATTGAATAGGAGTTTGGGAAACTTGTTGAGATGCTTGGTTGGAGAGAAGGCAAGAAATTGGGATTTGATTCTATCACAAATAGAGTTTGCATATAATAATTTAGTGAATAGGAGCACTGGTAAGACACCATTTGAGATTGTGCACAAATTCAGTGAGGCTGCAGAAAGGAAATTAAAATTAGACTATGATAAGTTGAATGAGGACCATTGAGAGTTGTTGCAAGAGTATACTACATTGAAGTCCCTTGTTAGCCTTGTAGGAATTGAGATGATACCCCTTCTTCTAGCCTAAGGAGTGTATTAGGGCATGAAGGAGACTCTTCTACTATTTCTAAATTGAAAGGGAAATTGAGGGAGAGCAACAATTCTATTGATAGGATGAAAAAGGAGACCAGGAATGAACAAATTGCTTTGATAAATAGTTTTTCAGCAATAGGATGTCATATATTATTCCTAAGGTTGATGATGCTTGGCTATGTTATAATAATGTGAAAAGGGATTTTGATAGATATATTAACAATGAGGCAATTTTAAAGGATATCTTGAGCATGTGGATTCCATGTTTGTATGTGATGGACCTTATTTTTAACAGCTCAAGATCTAATGTTGATGCCCCTACTAGCATATCAGATACATTTGATGTCATTAGACTTTTAAACAACATCTCAGCATTTCAGGGGAGGCTTGATGTGATGTTAATGGATAAATTAGGTGTTTTCAAGTCCCTAGAAAAATATTTTGTCTCTTATCTTAGAGGCAGATGGTGTGGAAAAGACATCTGAGAAGTGGGTAATTGAATTCAATGACATCATTCCAAGTCTTATTTCATCAATTTCATTGGGGGATAAAATTGACCCAATCTTGTGCAATTATGAGTTGGATAAGTTGTTGGAGTTGGAGTCTGGGCTTGGCAACTTTGTTAAAGAGTCTAAGGTACTCTTGGATGCTCAGTATAAAACCCACCTAAGTAAAGTTGAAAAATTCTTGCAGCATAAGTGGCCGCTTAAAGAAGAATGTTCCTCATGGGTTCAAAAGTACATGGTATAATATAATGATTGCTTTGCCATTTTTGGCCATTTTGGTGTTTCCAAGAGGGTGGTTGTTAAAGAAGGAATGTGTGAGGTCTCAGATGGCACGAGCACATGATAAGGCAAAGTTATGAAGATCTAGTAGAGATTGAAGGCCGAGCCAAAAGTAAATTGTCTTAATTTTGGCCATATAAGGAAACTAACATATACAAAATACTCATTATGTTTCTTGTTTTGTCAAAACACTATCTCCTTTCTTTATGAAGTATTCATCATGTCCCCTATCAGTACAAAAGGTATGTCATTGTTCTCCTGGCTTCAACTGTGTTGTTTTAGAAATAACTAGACAATGGAGTTTCTCTTTGGAATGGATGGGACTAGAAATAGGTTCTCTCTGTCTTTCTTCCCATGTTGAGTTTGGTGAGGTAGGTTTAATCATAGAAGAAACAAAGTATCTATTGTTGTGGTAGCCTTCTCCATCCCTGAACCCCACCTCCCAATGGTTGGAACCTGATGCACCATGGGCTTCACTGCTAGGCATGTACAACTGCCCGCATCTACTCTTTTTAGATGAAGGAAGTTGTTAGTTTCTAATGGCCAACACTTATTGACAGAGTCAAAGAAGTAGGTAGGAAGCACCTTTCATCTCACACATCTCCACCATGGAAGCCAATAGTGATTGACACATCATCTTTGGTGGGTCAAGACTATTGACACCTCATCTTTGGTAGGTCAATACTATCACCTTTGGGTGGTCCAGGAGATGCCTAACCACCCTTGATTTGCCACCTTTGCACACTGTTGGTTCATATACTACACTCCTAATAAATATTTATACTTTGTCATCTTTTATTTTAGGAGTCAGTTTGTGACTTTGATGGCGACATGTGTTATCCAGCTATTGCATTGTAAGAGGCTCTCTTGTTCTATAAAAGGTATGCTCTCATTTTACAAAGGGTTGGTAAAATTAGCAGGAATAGAGACCAACAAAATAGGAATAGCTTTGTTAACAATTATCTATTTTCTGTAGCAAAATACTTTCCCTGATTTGGGGCTTATATGAAAAGCAAGTAATTATGTACATCTTGTCTCCATTTGTCAAATGTAATCAGTATTTTAGATTTAATAATCAAGGATTGTTGATTCTCATGTATACATATTCTATACAAACTTTTTCTTATGTTAGTGTTCATTCAAGTAATGGAGTAATCCTTTCATAAATAAGAGTAAATGTTGGTTGAATTTGATTGGATAATTAAACATGAGTGTATTGTTGTTACCTTTTGCAATTCTTTGTTATTGCAATGCATTAACATTTAATTTCACTGTCAGGTGTATGCAAAATTGTGATAGAATTGTTACTGCAATTATGACTCTATAATCCCCTATTAGGCACCAGTTTGTATTTGAGAAAACCCCAACTAGAACACTCTTTAAAATGACAAATCTCACAATCTTTGTAAATTATTTGTAATTTTCACATCAATCTTTTCAAAGATTACAAGAGATCGACTTAATGAATACATCAACCCTATAGCTTCTTGTCAAAATTATGTGAAAATGTTTTTTTTGCTCAACACTGTGACCAATTATGAATACTCACTTTAAATCAATGTCTAATAAGGGAAACCCACCTAGGATTTGTTGAGCCTAAAGTGTAGAGGAAACATTTGAGTAAGATATTTCCTGTTAATTGGTTGAATGTGTGCTTGATCCTAATCATAAGTCTATGAAACCTTTAGGGATAATTTAAAATCAATTGAAGAACCAACAACTCTATTGCTAGGGGTCATGAGGAGAAAAAATGTGTGATTTAAAGACTAGCTTGCTTTGTCACTAGGAATCATGAGAAGAAAATCAAGAGAAACAAGCATTTTCTAGCATTGTATTGCTAGAAAGGATGTTATGTATGGTTTTAGGGCTAACATATTGTGTTGGCTAGGAACCATACAATAATTTCTTGTGTCACAAGAATTAGCAAGTTGTGTCTCTATGTGTCTCATAAAAAGTATGAAGAGTAGTTGAAAGTAGAGCACAACTGTCTAGCATTGTGTCACTAGGTGGCTCACATGTACAAAAGAAATATTAGGGATTACATGGACTAGTATGTTGTGTTGGCTAGGTAATCCTAATAAGGGTGGTCAGTCCGAGCAAGTGTATCTACTTGGGACCACAAGATACTAATGTTACAGGGAGCGAACACTTCAGGGAGAATCATAATAATAAAAAATGGTACATGAACACCTTAAGGAGCATGCCAACAATATGAAAATGGTAGATGCATGCCCCCCTTAAAATAATTGCAAAGAAGAAGTGTATGTAATTAATTTTAAGGTAGATGAAAGGGGATAAAGAAAGAAGAAAGTTCAAAGGAAGGATGCATGTAGGGCATCTACTTATAGAACATGTTGTCACTACCCGTCCATAATATGGGTGAGGAAAACAAAGATGAAGGTTGTGCTACCTGATAAAAGAGAAGGTGGTTGCACCTGAAATTGTACCACTACTATAAATGGCAATAAGGAAAGAGAGAAAGCTACATGCCACATAATACGTATTAGCACAACATAGTGATAGTGGATCACTTGAAGGTAATAATGAAGTGATCCACATCACCATGAGAATGAAGGAAAGAGTTCTCCAAGGGTTAAGCTACAGCATGAGTGAATATAGAAGTTATAGGAGGAACACCATCAAAGGATTAAAACAACTTCTTATCATAAGAAGGGAGAAGTGTATGATCACATTTGGGGTGAGGGTTCTCTAGAAAGATTTGATCAATTTCAAGAGTAGGAAGAACTAAGTTAGAAAGAGAACAAAACTGCTCAAAGATCATAGCCTATTAGATATGTGGTAGCAAGTTCTCACAAAAGAAAGGTAGAAGAAGGTCATTAGGGGGACGACTACCCCATCAAATAAGCAAGGAAAAGAAATGAGAAGTGAAGACCTGAACACTCTCATCAACAACTTGTTTACATTGTGCCAAGTGTATAAGAAAGACTCTGGGATCTATGTTATACTAAAAGTGAAATACAAAGGCATTAGCAGCATCAAAGAAGGAATTTAAAGAACCAGTAGGCAAAGTGAAGAACTAGTCTAAGGCAATATCTCTCAATGTGCTAGGAATGAATTTTTCCAAGACATGGTGATCACATGTATGAGCCAAGCATATGGTGGAAAAGTGTTTTACATGGTGCAATAGATCACCATGGCCATTGTATTTGTTAAAATAAAGACTTCTCATACCAATTGGAGAGGGATATGCAAGAATATTAGAAGATAAATGAGAGGATAGCCATGCAAATGGAGAAGTAGCAATTGAAGGTAGCTCACAAGAAATCGATGGCAATACCTCTAGAATGGAAAATGATGTGGAAGTAGTAGTAGGAAAATAAGTTGGTTCTCCTATTAGGACAGAGGTGATATCAATGTCATAATTTAGGACTCTCAATATTATAACAGAGACTGTAAGCTCAATGTCATAATAGAGGAATCTCAACATAACCGCAGAGCTAAGGTTGATGTCATAACCTAGGATTCTTAAAATCATAAAAAAGATAATCTCAATGTCATAATAGAAGAGTCTCAATATGATGACAAAGCTATTCTCAATGTCATGTGTAAATGTTAAAGAAGCATGAAACTCTACGTGTGCTAGATAGAGGTAAATATTGATGTCTCAACAAAGTGCACCTAGCAAAGAGAAGAAGAAAGAAGATGTTGCGGAGGTAATAATGTGCCTTCAATAAATGTAGAAGATAGAGAAGGAACATCACAATATATTGAGACATTGACCCATTAGAAGAGGTGTGCTCAATTACTGCATGAAGAGAAATATGAGAATTTGTATAAATAAAAATAGGCTCCACAACTATAGAAGAATGAGCTAGGGGAGAATTACATGTGTTAGAAGCATAATTTAGCCAATATCATATTCATCATGAGCAAGGAGAGTGTCATGACTTTGTGTGGATTCATGTACCAAATCAATGTTATCATTATGAAAAGGAGGAAAAGGTGCATCATAAGAAGAGACATGAATGACACATGTATCAATAAAGTCATATATTATGTCTTTTAATGCTCGACATTGATTGGTCAAATGACCAGGCACTATATGATATGCACAATAAGCAAGTGCAAAATGACTATGCTTAGAAATATTCTTGTGTGTAGGAGGAGGAAGAGTGATTAACTGAGTCTCCAAGAGAGTGGATAGAGTACTCTCAAGAGACTTAGGAAGTTATGTACATGATTGTGTTTCATGTTTGGATGAAATTGGAGAAGGTAAAAGATTTGGAATAGGCTCAAAAGAAATGGAGGGTGTCGGATCTATATGTTAGTTTGAGAAGGTTTGGGTAAAGGAGAATGAATGGGGGAAAGAGATTCATTGGAAGAATGCTCAATATGTATCGAAGGAGGACTTTTGTCCAATGTGGTGTTAAGGAAATGATGAATGGTACTAGAATGCTCACCATTTTCTGTAAGAGGGAGTTCATCCTCCAAATAAAGAGGAGGGAATGAACAAGAAAAGAGTCCATCTTGGCAAGATAAAGGATCAATAGAATCATGAGCCTCATCTTCACTCGAAAAAGAGTCATCAAAGGCACTAAAAGAGAGAATATCAACAGAAATTTGAGAATGATGTGGTGAAGAAGTAATATCAACAGAAATTTGAGAATGATGTGGTGAAGAAGTATAATCAACTGTCATGCCCACATTTTCCATGTGGTCACAACACACATCGCACGTGTCATAGCCACATCTGTCATGTGGTTATGACACGAGATATGAAAAACTTTTCTCACACTGTCCTAAAAACCCCCTTCGTATGCGTACGCATGCTCGACGGTGTTCTCTCATGGCGAAACACTACAATTTTTGGCAGATTATAAGTACAATTGCGTGCAACCAGACGCATACAGATCAACAAGAGGGTCTATACAACGCCGCTAACGTCATTGCAAGAGTGAGATTACCAAAGTTCCTAAATCTAAACCTCGGCAATTTTCGGTAGCATAATGCCTTACGGCGTTAGTGGGAATTACGCTGCACTCATTTACGCACGTGGTTCGCTGATAGATTAACAACTTCCCACGACGCCTTGTTCCGACTAAACCGACTAGTGATCTCCCTATTTAGTCATTTTTTCAGCCAGGCACGGTTGTCTGTCTCCTCTCTTGTTTCCTGAAACATACTCCTCCTACGACTTAGCATTGTCAACAAGGCGGTTTGATTGCTCTCTCTTCCCTTTTTACTGGTTCTTAATTTTGATTGTATATCACCCATACCTTAACTATTTCTCTGTTAATTTAGTGTGTTTATATTTCGGTCTCTCTCTCTCTTTCATTTTCTATGCTTTCTTTATGTACATCCAGTCCTTTCTTCATGATTTACGTCAATCAGGGTTATCACTGCAGCTATTGTTGATATTAAACCTAACTTCAGGATGATCTAGGTCACATAGGCTGGTTTACTACTTCACTGGACTCGGTCTCCTAATCTTCCCCGATCTAGGTTCCTCCTCTTCGTATATACTTATTCAACTTGTTCCTAAGCAGATTTAGCAGAAGGGTCCGTCAACTTAGTTCTCTTATCCCATGTGGGAAATGTCGCGCATTTTCTCCTCTGTGTTTTCCAATGTTAATTTTTTTCTTCTTCGGACTCTCTTACAGGTTTACTGATGAGGTCGTTTACTACAGTTGAGATTAAAATGGCCACATGGAATGTCTGTGGTGGCTTCTTAAGTTTATTTCCAGTGTTCTTTTAAGCAAGGTGATGGGTAATTTTCCTCTTCATTTTCCGGGTGATTGAAATTACGTTGATAGTTGAAACTTCCGAGAAACTCTTTCCAGAGTATCACTGAATATTCCTTTACACTTTTTTACATTATAATTTTATTTTCTCTTGTTTATAATTACTGCTGTTACTATTACTAATAATGTCTATTTATACTTTGATTGTGACTCGTATAACATTGTAAACAGATGTAGGAGGCTCTCCACTTTATAAAACCCTGATCATGGGAATATAACTTCTTTGGTTGTTGTGTTCAACACTTAATAACAACTAACTGTGAAAACATAATTTGCTATTTTACTTTTGTATATCCCCGTGTCACATTTTGTTAAGATTTTAAACAAAGGTCCAATAAAATGGCTCATAAAACTATTTCCATAAAAATATATATATATATACCTATATATAGTTTTATATATATATTTTAATGTCTATGCAGTTGACGAAATTGTTTTTGTTTTAAATTATTTAACAAACTCCACGTAATCCCTTTTATATTAAAATATATATATATATATTAATTATTTTATATTATATTGCCATATGCATAGGCATATATAGTATTTATATATGCCTCTACATATGGCAACTTAATATTTTTTCATTGCAATAAAATCCAACTTATGTGTTAGGGCCCAAGCCCTAACCTTTTTTTTTGTTTTATTTCCCACAGCCACGGAGGCGATGGGCGGCGGTGGCCACGCAGAGCGGAGGAGACAGGGGCGGCGGTGGCCGCGCAGAGCGGCGAAGACAGGGGCGGCGGTGGCCGCGCAGAGCGGCGAAGACAGGGGCGGCGGTGGCCGTGCAGAGCGGTGAAGACAGGGGGTAGGGCCTGTGTAGGCCGTGGGAGTCATAAGGGGAAGGGGGATGTGGAGTGGGGCGGAGCCCCACCCACATCCCACGATGTGAGGTGTGGGTGGGGCTCCGCCCCACCCCACACCTCCACGTATAAGTTAGGGCCTGCGGTGGGGATTTCTCCCCACCGCCCAATATAAACCGCGACTATGTTTTTTTTATTCGCGGGCTTAACTTCGATAGTCATTTATTTATGGTGCTTTTCGTTGATAACTATCAACAATAATATATAATATATATTTATATATATATATATAAATTCATATATATATATATATATAATTCAGTCCCTATATATATATATTTCTTCAGTTTCATATATATATATATATATTCAGTTTCATATATATATATATAATTCAGTTTCATAAGAACACAATTTATTCAGTTTCTATATTATTCGATAAAAATGATAATTAATAAAACTGTGATATATGTATAGATATGATTCATCTTTTTTTTAAAAAAAATTCACTACCTTATTCATTTTCTCAAATTCAACCTGTTCTTTCATAACAGTTAGATATATATATATATATATATATATATATATTTATCCCAGTTTCACTTCTTCGGTAGAAATGAGAAATATATATCCTCTTATTATATTTATATATTTCCATTTTCTTATACATTTAAGATTCTTAAATTTACACACAGAAATATATTTACATGCTAGATTTCCTCTAATCCTTCCAAATTAACAGAATCCATTAATTATGAAGAATAAACTTAAACAATTAATTCCTTTAGAACAATGAACCATAACTAACATTTCAACTAGTTAAGCAATTCCAAACTTTCAAATGTAAACAACTCAGATTAGATTGCAATAATGAACTTTTCCTTTCAGTAATACTTGAAACACAAAAAAAAAATTGCTATTGAACAAGGTTTACAAACATCAACTTGAAAATTTAAGCACATTCATATTACAGATTCTCAATCATGGATACAACAACTAACTTCCCAGATATGAACTTTCTTCTCCCAAACAGTATACAACTGATAACTTATGACAACCAAATAAAAGTCCAATAATAACAAGATCAAGGAGGTGATTTTCTTCACTCCCAGAATAACAATAAATTACAACAATAACAAGAGAGGTGTTCTCTCTTCAACTCTAAGAATGAACCAGGCCTAATTCTCATGACAAAGAAGGTTAACTGCTTCTCCATAAATATCCAACCAGAAGCTCCAAGAGAAAACCTGCGTATCAAAGACAAACAAAGAAGAAAACACCACTCATCTAGCTCTCCTCCCTTCCGTAGACCCGCAAGTGGGTCACCCCCGAGCTAGGGAGACCATACTCACACCTGGGTACTCAAACACTCCACTTCACAACAGAAACAACAACAATCCCAAAGCACACATACACCCGTGGGTATTTTACACAATACGGAAACTCAACTACTGTGAGTTTCATAAGGGGCAGGAGAGTGGACACACTCGACTCCAGAGTGTCACCCTGACAGATAAGTTAACCAATATAAATTCCTCTTGGTCTCAAACCAAGTGTGATCACAATTTTTAAGAAATCTGTATATGACTCAAGTCAAAAATACAGTCACAGATACATGCCCTCAAGGCTTTCAACATCCCAAAAGATGGAAACAGGTATGCACCCGAGGAGGATCTCTCCTCCCCTACCCCAAACTTGATGAGCATTTCTCCCAAGTGGGAGAAGCTCTGTCAAAACAACCCGACAATAACCCCACAGAAAAGACAACTCGAACACAAATTCACACACTTTACATACACATTTCAGTTATACGAAAACAAAGGTAAAATTTAGACCAACCTTGCAAAGCCCTCCTGGAATGAAGCTGTTGCAGAGTCCACAGAGTTCACTTCCAACCTTAGCCACCAACTCCCTCTCCCTTCTCTATCTTGCAAACTAACTTCTCTATTTTTGGTAAGGCAAAAATGAAAGTTTTCCCAAAATTCAACTAACTCCCTCTCATCCCAAAATTTGAAAATAAATAACCCAAATTCTCCTTCTTTTTTTTTTTTGTTTTTTGAGAAATGGGGAAGTGACACTTGTCACCTCCTCACCCTTCCCCAAAACCACTATTCTGCCTGATGGCTTATGTCACTCTCCATTCCCAAGGGTACTCCTAGTCCTCTCCTCATGTGACTCCACTTTCTCATGGGAGAAATAAAAAAAGAGTTAAATGGGAAAAAGACAGGTGACCCATGCCTCTTTTTCCTTTCTTCACATGGGTGTCCTCACAGCACATGGGGGAATCTCACTAAAGGAGAGGGTGATCTTCAATAATGGATGGCATCTCTTATCTTGGGGAAAGTAGAGGGGATGGGTTGGGTGCTGGTACAACCCATCATGTCCCCTCCTACCTCCAATTTTCGCCACTTAACTTCAGGGGAAGGTTAAGTTGACTAGATGGAGGTTACTCAAGGGTTACCCATGCCAAATGGGCCCCTAGACCCATGGGGTATAACCCAGGGTCAACTTTAACCCATACAAGACACCCCTGGTCAAGGTAAGGCACAAGAAAAGGGCCTCATAATTTAAATAAAATAAGAAATTCAAATTCAATCTCTTTACAACACAAATTATAAAATAATGTTACATGAGGGTAACCTAACCCACTCGACCATACAAAAGACCACATTACATCATTACATCAAACACAAAGAGATCTTGGTTCCTCGTGGAACCCGATCGGCTTAACAGGGAATAACAATTAACAAGGTGCGGAATGATCTCCGAGTTCTGTGGTTCAATTAGTAATTCCTGCACACTAAATTACAAGATCAGTAACCACATAAAATCATCATAGCCGAAGCAACTTAAAAAGAAACATGCATTATCATGACATAGTATTAATTAACATAAATGAAATCATATTACAATTTTCCATCATCACCTAATTCATTTTTCTGAAATGTAAACTTATCCAAACATCACCCAATTAGTTTTTCCGAAAACATAATAAAGTTTAATAGTTTGACAATTCCGGGAACTGCTATCCCACAATTATAAAAGTAACAATAACAATCATGTAAATAGTCATAACAACAGTAGTAAAAAGGGCGGTCCTCACATCCTCTCCCCCTAAGACGGTACTTCCTCCTGGAAGTCGTCAAAAAGGTGAGGATAAAGGGTCTTCAGTCTCTCTGCATCTTCCCATGTTGCAGTGACTTCGTCGTATAGGTCCCACTGGACTCTAACCTGGTCCAGCTCTCGACCTCGAAGGGCCAGCGTTCGACGAGCCAATATGCGAATTGGCTCCAATGCCAGTTGTCCATCTGCCTCTACCTGAAGAGCACTCCAATCCAATACGTGAGATAAGTCAGAAATATATAAACGTAAAACTGATATATGAAATACATCGTGGATACGTGACAGGCTAGGTGGCAAGGCTAGACGATAGGCTACTGGTCCTATCCGCTCCAAGATTTCGAAAGGTCCTACAAATCGAGGTGTGAGCTTAGAGCCTTTTCCGTAACGGATTGGACTCTTGTGCGGCCGCACTCTCAAAAATACTCTTTCCCCCACAGAGAAGCTTCGGTCTGTCCTCTTAGCATCGGCATACTTTTTCTACCTGTCCTGTGCTTCCTGAAGCCTCTGTCTTATCTGTTTGACTTGTAGTTCCATATTCTGAACTATCTCTGGGCCGATGACTGTTCTGTCCTCGATCCGATCCCAACTCAAAGGTGTTCTGCATGGTCTGCCATATAACGCCTGGAAAGGAGGCATACCCAACGAGCTATGATGCCCATTATTGTAGGCGAACTCAACTAGATACAGGTACTCCTCCCATCTAGACTGGTGGTCCATCACATACATGCGAAGCATGTCTTCTAACACCTGGTTAACTCTTTCTGTCTGTCCATCAGTTTCCGGATGATATGCTGAACTGAAGTTGAGCTGTGTGCCCAACGCCTGATGTAAGGCTCTCCAGAACGATGAAGTGAATACAGAGTCTCTATCAGATATAATGCGATGAGGTACCCCATGAAGTCGAACAATCTGATCAAGAAACACCTTTGCCACTGATGGTGCATTGTATGTTGTGCATATTGGTGAAAAATGCGCCACTTTGGTCAGCTTGTCAACTGTCACCATAATAGCATCATGGCGACGTGATGACATAGGTAGACCAACGATAAAATCCATAGAAATGGTGTCCCATTTCCATTCAGGTATCTCGTGCGGGTACAACAGTCCCGCTGGATGCTGATGTTCGGCCTTGACCCTCTGACATTCCAGGCAACGAGCAACAAATTCAGCAATGTCACGCCTCATCCCAGCCCAATGATAAAGTTGTCGTAAGTCAGCATGCATCTTCTTCACTCCTGGGTGTGCTGCATAGGGTGCTCTATGAGCCTCTGATAGGATTACTGTGCGAAGATTACCCGCATGGGGTACATAGATGCGCTGCCGATGTCGAAGCATACCATCAGACTCAAGGGTATATCCTGTAAATTTGCCCTCAAGGGCCTTCTGATTTAGTACTGCCTGCTGCACTTCAAGAAACCATTCGTCCTCCGGTAGATGCTATAAGATGCGATCCTTCAAGTCCATCGTCAAGGTTAGGGTCTGGATCTCGTGGCGTCTTCGACTCAAAGCATCAGTGACCACGTTCTCCTTCCCTTTGATATAGTGGACATCGAAGTCATATTCGCATAGGAATTCCATCCAACGCCGTTGGCGGGCGTTCAAATTAGGCTGTGTAAAAATATACTGCAAACTATGATGGTCCGAATGGAGTTCAAAGCGTCGACCTAAGAGAAAGTGTCTCCAGCGAACCAAGGCATGAACAACAGCTGCGAGCTCTAAGTCGTGCGTAGGATAGTTTAACTCATGTGTCTTTAGTTTCCGCGATTCGTATGTGATCGCTCGACCATCCTGCATAAGCACGGCTCCCAAACCTTCTAATGATGCATCTGTGCAAACTACAAACTCCTCTGAAGGATCTGGGACTGCTAAAATAGGAGCACTAGTAAGACGCTCCTTGAGGACTCCAAAAGCCTTTTCACACTGCTCGGTCCAAGTGAAACCCTTCCCTTTTCGCTGAAGGGAAGTAATGGGATGTGCTATCCTGGAGAATCCTTCGACAAACCGACGATAATACCCGGCTAACCCCATAAAGCTTCTGACCTCTGTCACGTTAGTGGGTGCCGGCCACTCCTGAATTGCTCTAATTTTAGATGGATCTACGGAGATGCCATCACCTGATAAAATGTGTCCCAAATACTGCACCTCTGTCCTGAAGAAGGCACACTTCGCCAAGTTGCCATAAAGCTGCTGCCCTCGTAATTGCTGCAAAACTTGACGCAAGTGCTCTACATGCTCCTCCTCAGTCCGTGAATAAATCAGAATGTCATCTAGAAATATGATCACGAACCGATCTAGGTATGTACGGAACACCCCGTTCATGAGACTCATGAATACTGCAGGAGCGTTCGTCAACCCGAAAGGTACCACTGTGAATTCATAATGGCCATATCTGGTTCGAAAAATAGTTTTATGAATATCTGACTCCGTGATACGCAATTGGTGATACCCAGATTTTAGATCAATTTTTGAGAACACTCTGGCTCCCTGCATCTGATCAAAAAGGTCGTCAATCCTAGGCAGAGGATAACGGTTCTTCACCGTCACCTTGTTCAACTGCCTGTAGTCCATGCATAGACGAAGAGACCCATCCTTCTTCTTCACGAAGATAACTGGTGCGCCCCATGGCGAGACGCTAGGTCGGATGTGCCCCTTCTCTAGTAATTCCTCTAACTGCAGCTTAAGTTCAGTGAGTTCATGGGCCCTCATCCTATAGGGTGCGCGGGATATCGGCTCAGCACCTGGCACTAAGTCGATGTGGAAGTCCACTTCTCTGCGTGGAGGCATACCTGGTAATTCTAGCAGAAATACATCGGCAAACTCTCTAAGGATAGGGTGATCATCTAAAGTAGCCTCAGGTTCATCCTCTGCTCTATCACTGACTGTGATGGCAAACATCTGACATCCCTTCCGCATACAGCGCTTAAGCTGCTGAGCGGATATCATACAAACAGCCGTGGGCTTTTGAATGCCCACTATCTCAACCGACGAACCATGATCGTCTAAACAGCTAATCATCCTCTGGCGACAATCAAGCTTGGCTCTATGTGCCGCAAGCCAATCCATACCCAGAACTACTCCGTAAGACCCTAATGGCATAATCCTAAGGTCACATGTTGTGGTGAATGATCCCAATGTGATCTCACAGTCTTTAACCAAGGTATCTACTGACATCCTGGCCCCTGAGGCCAACTCAACTTCCCACATAATGTCTTGCCTAGAAGCCACCAGCCTGCAACGCTCCACTAACGATGTAGACAAAAAGGAGTCAGTAGCTCCTGAGTCAAAAAGGATCGAGATGGGAAAGTCTCTAATCGTACCTGCTGCCTCGATGACAAAAGCCTGGAAATCGGCCTGGCGGTTATCAACCGCTGCAAACATGTGGTGAGATCTGCCCACGTCACCTACGGTCTGCTCAGACCCTCCTGATCGGGGCTGACCCCCTGCAGTAAATCCCTGCGGGCATTCTCTAGCCAGATGCCCTGCCCCACCACATACATAACATGGTCCTCTAACCTGTAACTGCCCTGACTGTGTTCTGCCCGATTGTTGTTGCCCAGTCCGTCCGGTGGATCCCTGTGAGCCTCCGTAAGACTGCTGGGACCTTGCGGGTCCTGCCGATGAACCCTGCTGTCTCTGATCTCTGCGTGGACCCTGCTGCTGCCATCCACGGTTCTGTCCTCCCTGTCCCCTCTGTTGAAATTTGGATTTTTGCTGATGTTGCTGCTGCTGTGGAGGCCTAGGAGGTAATGCTGAAGGATTATATCCTCCTCTCTGTGTTGTGTTTTGAGGCCTTCAGAAATTTTGTTGTTGTTGGGGATTACGTTCCTGGTACTGCAGGCGTGGATTCTGTCCTCGTCCCTGAATTTCCTCTGATATAAGGGCCTTTTCAACAGCCTCGCTCATGGTATGGGGATTTGCCATACGAACCGGTCCTGCTATCCCGTGATTTAGCCCTCTGATGAATTTGTGTATTAAGATTTTCTCGTCATGGAGGTATTCCGCGTAACGAGAAAGCTCTATAAATCGGCTCTCGTACTGAGTAATGGTGAGTCCCCTCTGCTGTAAATCATGGAACTCATCGATCCTGCGCTGTCTATAATGTTCGGACAAATATCGCGCATTGAAGCGCTCAATGAAGATGTCCCATGTGAGTGTATCCACGGAGAGTCGGCGCTTGCACTCCTCTGTACGCCACCAGGTGGCTGCTGCATCCCTAAGAAGATGAACTGCCACTCGTGCTTTCGTGTTGCTCCCATATGGTCGCAATGCGAAACACCTGTCTAAGCTAATCAGCCAAGCCTCGGCCACATCTCCCTCTGTAGCACCTGCGAAAGTGGGTGGGTTGAGCCTCAGTAGATCTCTGATGGGATCCCCTCTGTCTCTAAGTCTCACAAGTGGCTCTTCCACACCATCCTCAAATACTCCATGCTGAACCTGTTCTTGTCTCAAAAGTCTCGGAGGACTCCTGCTCCGTGCTCGGGAGGCTGACCCTACCTCCTCTACTGTTGTGTCAGGAATCTCAACGAAGGGTTCCACACGTGGCACCTCTAGTGGATCAACGCGGGGCTCCATACGTGGCTCAATACGTGACTCGGCACGTGGCTCCTCTCGCGGATCAACACGAGGCTCTATACGTGGCTCAGGAATCACTGGTGGTAACCTGTCTAACATAGTCTGTAGTGCCTGTAAAATCTGTGGACCTATATCCAATACTGGTGTCGCCTGTGGTACTAGTGGTGCTTGTGGTACAGGTGGTGCAGGTGGTACTGCTGTAACTACTGGTGTCACTTGTGGTACTAGTAGTGCTTGTGGTACAGGTGGTGCAGGTGGTGCTGCTGTAACTACGGGTGCCAGTCCCTCGGCTGAGGAATCGCTGTGCACCTCGACTGACACTGTGTGGCGTGATCGCGCTCGTCGAACACGTCGGGGAGGCATCCTACAAAACAAGGTAGAAACTAATTAGCCAGAGTTGCAGAATAATAACGTGCCCAAATACACCCAGTGTTTAAAACTGTGCTCTGATACCAAATGTCATGCCCACATTTTCCATGTGGTCACAACACACATCGCACGTGTCATAGCCACATCTGTCATGTGGTTATGACACGAGATATGAAAAACTTTTCTCACACTGTCCTAAAAACCCCCTTCGCATGCGTACGCATGCTCGACGGTGTTCTCTCATGGCGAAACACTACAATTTTCGGTGGATTATAAGTACAATTGCATGCAACCAGACGCATACAGATCAACAAGAGGGTCTGTACGACGCCGCTAACGTCATTGCAAGAGTGAGATTACCAAAGTTCCTAAATCTAAACCTCGGCAATTTTCGGTAGCATAATGCCTTACGGCGTTAGTGGGAATTACGCTGCACTCATTTACGCACGTGGTTCGCTGATAGATTAACAACTTCCCACGACACCTTGTTCCGACTAAACCGACTAGTGATCTCCCTATTTAGTCATTTTTTCAGCCAGGCACGGTTGTCTGTCTCCTCTCTTGTTTCCTGAAACATACTCCTCCTACGACTTAGCATTGTCAACAAGGCGGTTTGATTGCTCTCTCTTCCCTTTTTACTGGTTCTTAATTTTGATTGTATATCGCCCATACCTTAACTATTTCTCTGTTAATTTAGTGTGTTTATATTTCGGTCTCTCTCTCTCTTTCATTGTCTATGCTTTCTTTATGTACATCCGGTCCTTTCTTCATGATTTACGTCAATCAGGGTTATCACTGCAGCTATTGTTGATATTAAACCTAACTTCAGGATGATCTAGGTCACATAGGCTGGTTTACTACTTCGCTGGACTCGGTCTCCTAATCTTCCTTGATCTAGGTTCCTCCTCTTCGTATATACTTATTCAACTTGTTCCTAAGCAGATTTAGCAGAAGGGTCCGTCAACTTAGTTCTCTTATCCCATGTGGGAAATGTCGCGCATTTTCTCCTCTGTGTTTTCCAATGTTAATTTTTTTCTTCTTCGGACTCTCTTATAGGTTTACTGATGAGGTCGTTTACTACAGTTGAGATTAAAATGGCCACATGGAATGTCTGTGGTGGCTTCTTAAGTTTATTTCCAGTGTTCTTTTAAGCAAGGTGATGGGTAATTTTCCTCTTCATTTTCTGGGTGATTGAAATTACGTTGATAGTTGAAACTTCCGAGAAACTCTTTCCAGAGTATCACTGAATATTCCTTTACACTCTTTTACATTATAATTTTATTTTCTCTTGTTTATAATTACTGTTGTTACTATTACTAATAATGTCTATTTATACTCTGATTGTGACTCGTATAACATTGTAAACAGATGTAGGAGGCTCTCCACTTTATAAAACCCTAATCATGGGAATATAACTTCTTTGGTTGTTGTGTTCAACACTTAATAACAACTAACTGTGAAAACATAATTTGCTATTTTACTTTTGTATATCCCCGTGTCACATTTTGTTAAGATTTTAAACAAAGGTCCAATAAAATGGCTCATAAAACTATTTCCATAAAAATATATATATATACCTATATATAGTTTTATATATATATTTTAATGTCTATGCAGTTGACGAAATTGTTTTTGTTTTAAATTATTTAACAAACTCCACGTAATCCCTTTTATATTAAAATATATATATATATTATTTTATATTATATTGCCATATGCATAGGCATATATAGTATTTATATATGCCTCTACATATGGCAACTTAATATTTTTTCATTGCAATAAAATCCAACTTATGTGTTAGGGCCCAAGCCCTAACCTTTTTTTTTGTTTTATTTCCCACAGCCATGGAGGCGATGGGCGGCAGTGGCCGCGCAGAGCGGAGGAGACAGGGGTGGCGGTGGCGTCGCAGAGCGGCGAAGACAGGGGCGGCGGTGGCCGCGCAGAGCGGCGAAGACAGGGGCGGCGGTGGCCGCGCAGAGCGGCGAAGACAGGGGGTAGGGCCTGTGTAGGCCGTGGGAGTCATAAGGGGAAGGGGGATGTGGAGTGGGGCGGAGCCCCACCCACATCCCACGATGTGGGGTGTGGGTGGGGCTCCGCCCCACCCCACACCTCCATGTATAAGTTAGGGCCTGCGGTGGGGATTTCTCCCCACCGCCCAATATAAACTGCGACTGTGTTTTTTTTATTCGCGGGCTTAACTTCGACAGTCATTTATTTATGGTGCTTTTCATTGATAACTATCAACAATAATATATAATATATATATATATATATATATATATATATATATATATAAATTCATATATATATATATATAATTCAGTCCCTATATATATATATTTCTTCAGTTTCATATATATATATATATATATATATATATATATATATATATATATATAATTCAGTTTCATAAGAACACAATTTATTCAGTTTCTATATTATTCGATAAAAATGATAATTAATAAAACTGTGATATATGTATAGATATGATTCATCTTTTTTTTAAAAAAAATTCACTACCTTATTCATTTTCTCAAATTCAACCTGTTCTTTCATAACAGTTAGATATATATATATCTATATATATATATATATATATATATATATATATTTATCCCAGTTTCACTTCTTCGGTAGAAATGAGAAATATATATCCTCTTATTATATTTATATATTTCCATTTTCTTATACATTTAAGATTCTTAAATTTACACACAGAAATATATTTACATGCTAGATTTCCTCTAATCCTTCCAAATTAACAGAATCCATTAATTATGAAGAATAAACTTAAACAATTAATTCCTTTAGAACAATGAACCATAACTAACATTTCAACTAGTTAAGCAATTCCAAACTTTCAAATGTAAACAACTCAGATTAGATTGCAATAATGAACTTTTCCTTTCAGTAATACTTGAAACACAAAAAAAAAATTGCTATTGAACAAGGTTTGCAAACATCAACTTGAAAATTTAAGCACATTCATATTACAGATTCTCAATCATGGATACAACAACTAACTTCCCAGATATGAACTTTCTTCTCCCAAACAGTATACAACTGATAACTTATGACAACCAAATAAAAGTCCAATAATAACAAGATCAGGGAGGTGATTTTCTTCACTCCCAGAATAACAATAAATTACAACAATAACAAGAGAGGTGTTCTCTCTTCAACTCTAAGAATGAACCAGGCCTAATTCTCATGACAAAGAAGGTTAACTGCTTCTCCATAAATATCCAACCAGAAGCTCCAAGAGAAAACCTGCGTATCAAAGACAAACAAAGAAGAAAACACCACTCATCTAGCTCTCCTCCCTTCCGTAGACCCGCAAGTGGGTCACCCCCGAGCTAGGGAGACCATACTCACACCTGGGTACTCAAACACTCCACTTCACAACAGAAACAACAACAATCCCAAAGCACACATACACCCGTGGGTATTTTACACAATACGGAAACTCAACTACTGTGAGTTTCATAAGGGGCAGGAGAGTGGACACACTCGACTCCAGAGTGTCACCCTGACAGATAAGTTAACCAATATAAATTCCTCTTGGTCTCAAACCAAGTGTGATCACAATTTTTAAGAAATCTGTATATGACTCTCAAGTCAAAAATACAGTCACAGATACATGCCCTCAAGGCTTTCAACATCCCAAAAGATGGAAACAGGTATGCACCCGAGGAGGATCTCTCCTCCCCTACCCCAAACTTGATGAGCATTTCTCCCAAGTGGGAGAAGCTCTGTCAAAACAACCCGACAATAACCCCACAGAAAAGACAACTCGAACACAAATTCACACACTTTACATACACATTTCAGTTATACGAAAACAAAGGTAAAATTTAGACCAACCTTGCAAAGCCCTCCTGGAATGAAGCTGTTGCAGAGTCCACAGAGTTCACTTCCAACCTTAGCCACCAACTCCCTCTCCCTTCTCTATCTTGCAAACTAACTTCTCTATTTTTGGTAAGGCAAAAATGAAAGTTTTCCCAAAATTCAACTAACTCCCTCTCATCCCAAAATTTGAAAATAAATAACCCAAATTCTCCTTTTTTTTTTTTTTGTTTTTTGAGAAATGGGGAAGTGACACTTGTCACCTCCTCACCCTTCCCCAAAACCACTATTCTGCCTGATGGCTTATGTCACTCTCCATTCCCAAGGGTACTCCTAGTCCTCTCCTCATGTGACTCCACTTTCTCATGGGAGAAATAAAAAAAAGAGTTAAATGGGAAAAAGACAGGTGACCCATGCCTCTTTTTCCTTTCTTCACATGGGTGTCCTCACAGCACATGGGGGAATCTCACTAAAGGAGAGGGTGATCTTCAATAATGGATGGCATCTCTTATCTTGGGGAAAGTAGAGGGGATGGGTTGGGTGCTGGTACAACCCATCATGTCCCCTCCTACCTCCAATTTTCGCCACTTAACTTCAGGGGAAGGTTAAGTTGACTAGATGGAGGTTACTCAAGGGTTACCCATGCCAAATGGGCCCCTAGACCCATGGGGTATAACCCAGGGTCAACTTTAACCCATACAAGACACCCTTGGTCAAGGTAAGGCACAAGAAAAGGGCCTCATAATTTAAATAAAATAAGAAATTCAAATTCAATCTCTTTACAACACAAATTATAAAATAATGTTACATGAGGGTAACCTAACCCACTCGACCATACGAAAGACCACATTACATCATTACATCAAACACAAAGAGATCTTGGTTCCTCGTGGAACCCGATCGGCTTAACAGGGAATAACAATTAACAAGGTGCGGAATGATCTCCGAGTTCTGTGGTTCAATTAGTAATTCCTGCACACTAAATTACAAGATCAGTAACCACATAAAATCATCATAGCCGAAGCAACTTAAAAAGAAACATGCATTATCATGACATAGTATTAATTAACATAAATGAAATCATATTACAATTTTCCATCATCACCTAATTCATTTTTCTGAAATGTAAACTTATCCAAACATCACCCAATTAGTTTTTCTGAAAACATAATAAAGTTTAATAGTTTGACAATTCCGGGAACTACTATCCCACAATTATAAAAGTAAGAATAACAATCATGTAAATAGTCATAACAACAGTAGTAAAAAGGGCGGTCCTCACATCAACCATAAGGATAGGATCCTCATAGGTGATGCAAGAAGAGAGAGATCCCTACATCCTTTGGGAGGTCCAAAGAGTTTGAACACATAACCAAATGGGGGAGAGAAGAGAATGATGTCTCCACATCCTTGGAAAGGTCCAAGAAGATTGATCATGCAACCAAATGAGGGAGAGAAGAGAAAGAGCTCTTCTCATCCTTGGTGATGTCCAAGGGGCTTGAACATGCAAATAAAGGAGGGAGAGAAGAGAAATAGGTCTCCATATCCTTGGTGATGTCCAAGGGTCTTGAACATGCAAACAAAGAAAAGAGATAAGAGAAAGAGGTCTCCACATCCTTGGTGACGTCCACGGGGCTTGAACACACAACCAATGGAAGGAGAGAAGAGAAAGAGGTCTCCACATCCTTAGTGATGTCCAAAGGGCTTGAGCACACAATTAAAGGATGGAGATAAGGGAAAGAGGTCTCCACATCCTTGGAAAGGTCCAAGGAGTTTGAACATAAAGCCAAAGGAGGGAGAGAAAAGAAAGAGATCTTCTCATCCTTGGTGATGTCCAAGGTGCTTTCAAACATGCAACCAAAGGAGGGAGAGAAGGGAAAGAGTTCTCTACATCCTTGGTGATGTCCAAGGGGTTTGAACATGTAGCCAAAGGAGGGATAGGAATGGGAAGAGATATGGAATCATCATGGATTATGGAAGATGTAGTAGAAGAACTATCAACATCATTTGTCTCATGATAGGTCATGGAGATGAATCTAGTGAAGTCTTCTAATATAGGAGAGACATTCATAAGAGCCATGAAGGTAGAAAGATCATATATGAAAAAAAGGATCTCATACATGGAACATCTAAGACATATGGATAAATATTAATGAAATGAGAGAAAATTTCATAATCCATGATGTATGCAAGTAAAGATTCCCAAGAGAAAGAACTAGAAGAATCCATGATTAAGAAAATTGATTAATAAAGGTGTTGACAATTTGGCTGAAGGCCACCATTTTTCTCCTTTAGACTATGGAATGAGGTTCGAGGCAGTGCCTCAGAAAAAAATAAGGAGAGAAATTTTTTTATTTCACTTTCAAAAGAAAATTGAATAAAAAGGAAGAAGTTTTGTGCTAAAGTAGTAGGTTCACTAGAATGTAATATAGAAAAGTGATACCTTTAACTTTCTATACTACATCAAATATGAGTTGTGATAGAAAATTAATAAACTAAAATGCAAAACCAAAAAACTAAATTCAGAATTGTAAATAGTAGAAATAAAGGATCTGGCACCAAAAGATGGAGCTTTCTATCCCGGATGCTAGCATAGTGCATGGATGTCTATGTGAAGCACTATAGTCCATTCACGCACTATTATCCCAGTTTCACGTTGTTCTCTAGAAAAGTTACAAAACTGAATGTTTTCACCAAATTTCAAACTCACCTACACAACAAGAAATAGTAACAACAAAAACAACAAAGTAGTGGATACCAGAATACATAGAAATCATAAAATAATGTTAACTAACTAAATACAATGAAATATTAGAATAACAAGAGGAAGGCAGAAATCAGCAAACCTTTGTGCAGTTGAATGCCTCCCAAAATATATGTAGCTAAAACAAGAGAAAATGTTGGGTTTGTTTAGGAGCTTGCCTTCAAGTCAAGCCCCTATGTTGGTCTTTCAACCTCCAAGAACAACCATTAATAAAGAGGGTAGACAAATAGTGTGTACTCCTATCCTATGTGCATATAGGAATTAAGAGCAGTGACAATAATATAAATCTATAAGTATCGACCTTGATCTACATGGAAGAATACCCTAGTGTGCATATGATAAAATACGTGGTGGTCTACACCAAAGATTTACACATAGAGATTGAGTGAAATAAAGAAAATAAATATTGTTAATGCTTTACTCAAACAAGAAGGAAACTCATATAAACAACATTACAAACATGATTTAGAAGGTGAAATAACACTTGTAGTTGTCCAAGAAGATTTTGGTGGCATGCAGCTTCAACAATGGAGTTTTTTAACCAAACGCAACCATCAGAGAGATTTTTTCTCAAGAAGGCAAGAATATGAGGGTTAGATTCAAAAGTTACTTTTACAAGAGGTGAAGAGGAACGTTGAAGGGTCAAATTTGGATGTTGAAGGCACTTTTCTGACAACTAGCCATTACAACTGGTAGGAGTGGGCAGTTGAGCGAGAAACCAATATTTTAAATTTTTGGAACTCATGGGATGCTAGCACATCACACAAATGTCCACATGTTGTGCTAGTTTCCTAGATAAGTCACTCAAAATTTAACACGTGTTCCTAGGACAGTGAGAACAATTAGAATCTAATAGAGAAATTTGATAATTTGGTGAAGGAAAAGGCTAAGGCTAGGCTAAAATGATCCCTAAAAAATGTTAAGGGAATGAACATTGAAACAAGCCCAAAATATAGTGTGAAATTGCAATGGTATGCAATTATATATATAATTCTAAGATATCAATTGTAATTTTCAAGATATCAATATTGATATCAATTTAATTTTGATATATATTTGAAGATATCAATTTTGATATATATCAGTTTCACTATTGATATATATCAAATTTGATCTAGATTGATCTATATCAATTTTGATATTAATTCATGTATCGTGACTTTAATTTTCATATAAATATTAATATCAATTTTATTTAAATTGAAAATTTATCAATTAAAGACATTAATATTGATATAAATATATTGAAATTTTAATTTTCATATATTAATTTTAAGATATCAAATTTGATATATCAATTTAGGTACATCAGTTTAAATTTTGATAAAATATTTCAAGATATCAATTTTGAATTTGTTATAAAAAATTTCATGATTTTAATATCAAACTTGATCTTAGATTGATATCAATTTCAATTCTAATATCAATATTGGTATCAATTTTGATATATCAATTTCAATATTTTAATTTAAATTTTGATATCTTGATTTAATTATTGATACTACATTTTGATTTTAGGGTTTCCATTTTTGTTTCAAATTTAGATTTATATTAGTGAAATAAGGTTAGGGTTTCAATTTCAAATTAAGGGTTTCAATATTAGTGAAATTTAGTTAGAGTTTCTATTTGAAATTGATAGTTTTCATTTTTGTTTCGAATTTAGGGTTTTTATTTCTCTATCAAATTTAGGGTTTTTTATTTTGTTTCAAATCTAGAGTTTTCATTTCAATTTATCATTTAGGGTTTTTTAGTTTGTCATTTAGGGTTTAGATTTAAGTTTGTTATTTAGGGTTTAGATTTCAATTTCAAAATTAGATTTCAAATAGATATTTATTTCACATCTACACAAACAACTACAAAATATTTTAAAAAAATCTATTTTTTTCAAAAACTATTAATTTTTTATAAAAATTATTAAATTTTCATTAATAATTTAATTTAATTAGGAGGTCAAGAAGACCTACCTAGCTGAGAGGAGAGGAAGGTTGGATTGTTGGTTGTGGGTGGCATTGAAAAGTTCGTGGGCATTGGAGGATAAAAACTCTTCACTCAACTAGCATTTAAAATGATTTTTCCCCTTTTCTTCTTTTATTTAAAAGGTTTCTACCAGTGTCCATGTACATGCCACATGGATACCATATGGTTTCGAGTGTAACCTAAGTTATGGTTGAAAACTTTTTCTCAAAACTATTTAGTTGGCCAAAACTATGACACAAGTTCAAAATTTTACCCAAGTACATTATAATGTGCTCATGTTATGGCTTGGTAGAGACTAAGCCTTAGGCTTGTCACTACCAAACCATAACACAATTGTGTTACAATGCGAGCACGTTATGGTTTCTATAACATGGTCATGTTAGAACACATCCATGTTATGGTTTCTATAACATGGTAGCATTATAACATGAGCATGTTATAGTTTCTATATTGTAGTCACATTTTTTATTATTTCAACTCAAAATATTTTTGGCCACTTTTGGTTCCCCAACTTTTTGCACATACCCATTGTATTAATGGCATTAATATTGAAGGTGGTTACGTTATGGTTTCTATAATGTGGTATAATAATAACAGAGTGCATTATTTTTTCTATAATGTGGTTACATTATTTACTATTTCAACTCAATAACATTTTTTGGCCAATTTTTGTTACCCCATCTTTCTGAAAAAAATTTGCCTAGAAAAGTTTTGGCCATAACCTTTATGTCTGGAAATTGACATCCACGTACATTTTGCATGGATGCCACATGGTTTTGAGTGTAACCTTTCCATCCAGAAACTTTTAGCCTTAAAACTTTTACTCAGAACTATTTAGCTGGTCAAAATTGTGACACAGATTTGAATTTTTACCCAAGCGCATTATAATGCACTCAAATTATGGCTTGGTAGTGACTGAGCCTTAGGCTTATCACTACCAAACTAAAAACATGATCATGTTACAATGCAAGTGCATTAGGGTTTCTATAACGTGGTCATGTTATAATGCGGTCATTTTATAACACAACCGCATTATGATTTCTATAATTTGGTGGCAGTATAACATGAGCGTGTTATGGTTTCTATAATGTGGTCACATTATTTATTATTTCAACTCAAAAACATTTTTTGGCCACTTTTTGGTCCCCCGTCTTTTTTCACATACCCATCGTATTAATGACATTGATATTGAAGGTGATTCATTAATCACCATTAATGTGATTTTAAAAAGACATATCTCAAATTGGAAATTAAATAGCATTTTAGTGTAAATTCTCCTAATTCTAGATAAGATGGATAACTACTCTATAAAATATTTCTATAGGGAAGTGAACAAATTAGCTGATGAGTTAGTGAATTATGCCATTGAGTAATCTAAGGAAATTATTATAGCTAACACCCTAAGTGCTTGGACTAGCATCAACCTACAAGAGTAAATCTAGAACAATCATCTACGTACAGTAAGGACTGCATCAAGGGGTGTTGAAATAACTAATCACATGTGTGAAATCTTTACAACACCAAAAAGGCACTATGGTAGTGTGTGTGGGAAGTATCAATATATTAGAATTCATTTCCAATCCTGACTCTACATTCATGGTGCAAAAAGTTACTCTTTGTTATGGAGTAAAAGGTAGACACATGCATTTTTACCTCCTAGTTTAGCTCCTAGGTCCCCATGTTTACACTCTACAAGCAAACTATTCATCTCAATGAGAAATCCCTTGAAACCCATGTCAAATGGGAACTAGGGGCCCATTTAAAGCTTAAGTCCTGACCAAAAAGGCCCCTTGGGACTTGGGTGCTCATGCCCAAGTCCACCCTAATTGGTTAGGGTGAAATTAAATGTATCTTGGCATGGGACTCTTAAATGGGTCCTCCCTTGTCAGCTCTTTCAATTAATTTGTGAAAGTTTAATGAGATAGCATATATAAACAAGTGTTTAAATTCATTTGTAACCTAGGTTGATGATAGCAAGGTTATGATATTGTGCAAAGGTGAATTCAAGGCATTCATTATGTTTGTGGTAGACTTGTGTTAGTATTGTGTTTGTTACAGATTTGGAATCATCATCAACATCCTTATGAGTTGAAGAATCTTCATCCTCCTAAGGACTTCACCACCAAGGTGACATCATTGTGTTTGAATCATTTCATCATCATTTGGATTATCTTTAGCCTCTGTCTTGCAAGGGCATGCTCTCTCTCTAACAATGGTATTGGGAAAGCTTGAATGCTAACCCAGGATTTGACTAAGGCAAATCCCTAAACAACACAACTCCCAAACCCATTTTCTTCTTGTGTGTAGATTTCAGGTGCGAGAATTGCCAAAGTGAAGGTACAAGTAAGTTGTCTAAGGGATCAAGATTCAAGATCCAAAAACAGAGTTTAGAAATTCATCCATTGTAGACTAGGGTGCTAGCCCCAGTGTCCAATAGGCAAAACAAACCCTGAATTCATCATCAACGCATCATTTATGACATTTTTACAATTTAGAGCTTTTGGAGATCAAGGCTTTCTGGACTTGAGCGCTAGCCTCAGAGTCTTCTAACATTTTAGCTTCTGAGGAACAGGTTTGGACATCTCACTAATCACCCTGGTATTTTTAGATCTTGACTTGTTATTTTTTCACTGTTATAAGCTGATTATCACAATTCTAGGGTTTAGTGCATTGATTGGCCTAGGGTTTGATAAAAGGCTTGGTTGAATCACATATTTCCTTTGCAAACAAGAGCACAAAATTAGTAGTTGAGTCCTCTTCCATCTTGTAGTGACTTGGCTCAGTTTTGTCTTTGAATGTTGTAGTGAAAGGAGGGTTTGATCTAGTGTACTCACATACTTTGTATCTATTCATCTTCTTTTCCCTACTAAACATTTTGGTGAACCTGTGTTTTAAAGAATTTGCATCTTGCTGAGTGTTGAAATCAGATCTTGCATTAATACATATCATACTTATCATTCTTCATTGAAAAATCTTGCATACATTTGAAAATTTTGAAAAAATAAGCATTCTAGGCTTTCATAAAGGTATAGTTTTGCATTATTTTCATTGCATATCATTGGAAGCAATTGAAAATCTGATTTTTACATCAGATTTAAGACAAATTACAGCAATTAATTATTTCATGATCTCACACCTTACATTTGCATATCTCATTTTCTAGGGTTTTGGTAAAAACTTGCATTTTTCATATAACCTAGTGTTTGCAAAAGCAAGGGTTTGTAGTCAAAATCTTATTTCAGATTTTTTTCTCTCTTTAACACTCATTCAAATCTAATTTTGAGCTGTAGTGTTTATTCATGGTGTGTTCTTGCATTTGAATTTTAAATTTTATAATTACACATTGTGTATTTCAACAAACATAACTACCTTAATCTTGTTGATTATACTAGTGATTACTGCATTGAGTGCTATTGGACTTTTCATGAGTTGTATAACATGTTGCCCTGCTAGAAACATCTTTGTAAGGAGAAGTTGTAGACTAATGGGTTCTAATGCTCTTGGTAGCAATGATGTGCAAACATCAAAAAATCCATTATACAACCACTTTACAAAAGGTGAATCAACACCTCTATATGACATCTTAAAAGATAACTTGGAAGAACCAATAATTCCTCCTTTTTAAGAAATGGGTAACAAAGATGTACATGTGCCTGAAAAAAATCTTAAGAAATTGGAAAAGCAACTAGCTGAATTTCAACAAATTGTAGAACAAGAACATGTAGCTCAAGAAGTGGTACCTATGGTTGAAGGAATAAGAGGATTGTTACAAGAAGGACAAGAAGGTGTTGACATGCTCTGTGAATTAGCCCACATAGTGGATCATAACATTATGCATATGGCTAACTACGTGAATAACATTGAAAATGTGTCACCACTGAGGTATATAAGCTCACCAGTCTCGACAGCCATACCAACTACTGGAATATCCACTTGTTGTTGGTATGTGATGACTAATCATGCAAATACTATTTTTTCCCTTTTTTTCACGTTTGGAGTTAGTAGTTAATTTTTGTTAACCGATAAATGAAAAATGACATTGTAAAACCCTAATTCTAGAAGCTTCCAAAAAGCTTGTTATAAACAACTAGGATGTATGTTGCGTGATGGAATTCGTGGGATTGTAATATGTTTTGCACTAGATAATAAAATCATTGGATGGCTCAATTTCTATGGATGTAGCCCATTTTGGGTGAACCATGTTAAAATTTTGTGTTATTATTTATTGTTATATTTGGGTTATTTAATCTGCATAAATTGTTAATGTTTATTGCTCCGATCTGCCTGAACCCTAACACTTTTACATCATCAATTCTCACCACAAATCCACATGCTTGTAGTAATGCTACCACTACCATGGAAACATCTACTAGAAATTATAAATCCGTTGGATTTAATTATCAAAACCCTGTGTTGGGACCCAAAATAACTGCAACCCTAAATCCTAAAACATTCCTAAATCACCTAGGCCAAGGATGGTCATTCTGGGTGATAGGAAGAGCTTCATCAACAGGTTTAGGGTGATTTTGGCCAACTAATAGGAGTGGGTAGGCTCCTCTGCACTTTGATCTCATCTTAGACTTAGGAGGGATATTCCAAGGGGTATACCTAAATAGGTATTGGATTCAACACCAGATGAACAACTAAAAATGAAAGGATGTAACCAAACCCTAATCGTCTTCTAGGTCCCAAAGATTGTCACTAGACCTAAAACAACTGGTTACATCATTAATAACCCCTATATAGCTAATGAGAAGGCACTCCCATTGACAATGGAAAGTGAGGTATGCTTGTTTGCAAGACATACAAACTAACTGCTTGCTTTACACATGATAAGTTTGTTTTGATTTTTAAGAGTATGGGTGATCAAATACTTCAGATCGGTGCCTAATATATTGGGTTACAGAGTCAACAATTTAGCAGAAGGAAGAAAACTACAAAAGAAATGAAACACACACTTTCTCGATACCCAGATGCAAGAAAGACAACTATCAAAGAAGAGAATACTTAGTAATCCTTTGCAACATATAATTATTCATCTATAACCATAAAAGAGATCATTACACAACATGTAATGTTTTAAGAATTTGTCTTATTCTTGTCTGATTCACAGTTACAATCATACCATGAAATGTGGTAAGAGAAAGCCCTAGCTAAACTTAGGATTTCCCTAAAGAATTACAGAAAAAGAAGGAGAAATTCTTACAGTGATAACTGAAATCCATCTAAAAAACTTTCACAACCTGTGTCTGATCCGTTGGAGAACTATAACTTTATGCCCCTTTGAAAAACTGGAGAAATGTGCACTTAATCACCTAAGAAATGGTAGAAAATGACCAACCCCTGATAAGAAAACTGGTCTTTCCTTTATAGCCATCCTAATTCGGTCTAAGAAAGATCTGGGTGCCAAAAATCTTCAACAACCATAAAAATATTTAACAAACTCTTTAACTGTATATTGAAATCCTCAACAACTGCCTTAACTGCATTTGTCTTGATGTTAGCAAGTCGCTTCATATTGATGGCACTCTTGGAAGTGGTTGGAGCACTCCCAGGTAGTTGGAAGAGTTGGGAAATTGAGGAAACGACCTTCGTCCATCCACCTTTGTTTCCGCATTAGACTTGGTCTCTTTTTGTCTTAATCTCTTTGTCAAATGCAGGGCTTCTAATGCTTGCCATGAGCCTCTGTAGCTTTCTTCTTTTATTCGACCTACTAGCGAACCTCACTTTTTATCTCCTTCACCCTTGGCTCCTTCTCTGTCTGCAAATCCCAACTCTTTCGAACTCTTCTTTGGCACCTCTTTTCTTTCTATCGGCAACTTTTAGCCTTCTTGAACTTTCCCTTTTTCCGCTTTTAGTTTTTCTTTATCCGTCTTATCGACGAATTCCATTTTTTTAGAACTTGGTTAACTTTTGCCTTTATATCGCCTTTGTCGGAAAATTTTGAATTTGAAAAACTATCTATTTCTCTTCCTTAGTTGGCAAAATTGGCCTCTTCTAACCTAGCCTTATTTACCTTTTATCATCAAATCTTGCATTTACCAAACTTTACTTACATGGCACCTTCTCATTCTTTATTGGCAACTTTCACTTTTGCCAAACCTTTCTGTTTTACCTTTTTATCAGCCTTGTCAGCAAATTTCCATTTTGCCGAACTTGAGTCATTTTGCCTTATTGGTAAAATCTAACATTTCAAAACCATTTCCTCTATTGCTTTGTCGATGATTTCACAATTTTCAGAACTTGGAAAAAAGCATACCTTTTATCACCTTATCAGTGAATCATGAAAAGAATACTTATTTCCTCTAGTTCTTCCTTCTTCCGATTTGTCGATATCTTTCTTATCTTAGTCTATTTTTCACTTTATCGGCAAACATGCCCTTTCTCTAACTTTGCAAACCTCATCTTTTATGCCCCTTTTGCCTTATCAACAAAAGTGAAGAATCACGAGCTTGGCTTCCTCCTTGGTAGCTTTTCCTATCACCTTATTGGCGAAATGAGAAAAACTCAAACTTTTGCAAACTTCATCTTCAGCCAGTTAGTCGATATTCTTCTTGCCTTATGTTTCACTCTTATTGGCAAACTTGTTGATTTTAGAACTTGGCTCTAATTCCTCTCTTTATTGGCAAAAAGAAGCTTTGACAAACTTTAGCAACTTTAGCTTATGCTTCTTTTGTTGGTAAAAGAAAACCTTTTGAAACCATGGCAACCTTGCTCTATATTTCCTTTATCGGTGAAAAACAAGAATCACAAACTTGGCCATTTTTACTCTTCCTTATCGGCAAAAAGGGATTTTGTCGAACTTTGTCGGGGAGTCTTTCAATATGCTAACTTAAACCTTTTCCTTTTTCCACATAGTTGGTGAATCGGATAAAAGACAAACTCGCTACAAAAATATACCAAGTCCTTTGCTCTATCGGCAAAATGATCTTTCTTAGAACTTGACTTTGACTTTTCCTTACCCGTCTTTGTCAGCAATCTTGCTAGTTTTTGAACCATCTCTTTCGACTATAGAAGACACTTTCTTCCTTTGCCTTTTTTCCGCAACCTTGTCATCTCTTGCCCTTTATCTCTTTATCGACGAAATGCAAAAAACACAAACTTATAGAAAGTTTAGTTTTGGGCAAATTCCTTGATAAAGGCATTGCCTTTCCTTTTTCTTAGACAATTTTGCCATATTGGCAAAAAGTTCGTTGGGTGAACTCCTTACTGGCGAACTTCAAGGTTTTCAATCTTTACCTTTCATTAATAGAAGACACTTTCTTTTGCCTTAGAAACTTTGCTGCAATCTTGCTTCCCTTTCCTCTGTTGTCGCCTTATCGGCGAGTTGGCTAAGGGCTAAACTACTGAAAAGTTAGGAAGTTTGGAAAAAATCTGATTTGCTGACAAAGGGAAAATATGAGAATTTTCTAAGGAAAACAACATTTCGGAGTTAACCATTTTTCGACTAAGGCATAAAACACAAAAAACTAGAACTTTGACTAAGCATAACTTCTTCATTTCAAGAAATTTTGAGATGGTTCAAAAAGAAAAGTTGCTTAGAATTCAATTTTCTATCCAATGGTGACATTTGCTAAGAAATTTGCACAAAACTTTTGGATTTTTGGGGGCAAATGGGCATTTTGAGGACTAATTTTTCAAGTCCTAACAATGGTTCTAGTTGGGGATGTGTGCCAAGTAGTGGCACAACAAGAATTCAGATCTCCAGGCAGACCAATAAAAACACCAAAAAATAAAACACAGGAACCAAACAAAAAATCATCAAGACCAACAATGGTCAAGACTACTTGAGGTCAAAAAATATTAGATATAGCAAGTTTTCATCACAAAATTTGAAAGAAATCATTACTTATGAAAAGTAATGCTTTAAAAGTTGACCGTGAACAAGCAGCTTCAGCAATCCTCCTTCTAGGGTCATCAAACAGTAGACATTGAGCTCTAGTTTCTCTGCAACTTCATAGGGCCCAAGCCATAAGGGACTGAATTTGCCATGTTTCCCTTTATCTTTAGATCTTGCATCCCAAAGAAGCACCAAGTCACCAACCTAGAAGTCTCTTGACACAGTACTCTTATCAAATAAGAGATTCATTTTCTATTTATGGTGCAACATTTTATCATGTGCAGCTCTTCTCTATTCTTCTATCTCAATTAGCTGTAAGATCCTTTGAGACATTGCACTATGTTGCTCCCCTTCAATCTCTTGTAGCAGTTGGTGGACTGGCAACTCCATGTTGATGGGCATCTTCACTTCTACTCCATATACTAGCTCAAATGGGCTTCTACCAACGGATCTCTTGATAGTTATCTTATCAACCCAAAGAGCGTACTTCAAACTATCATCCCATCTCTTCTTGTTCTGATCCAATGTCCTTATAATTTTTATAAGGCTTTTATTACTTGACTCAGCCTATCCATTACTTTACGGGTGATAAGGAGACAAATGCACAAGGTTTATGTCAAATTTAGAACACATGTTTAGCATCTCTTGAGATTTGAACCCCATTGAATTATCTAGCAAAATCCTAGCCGCCACTCCAAACCTAGTGATTATATTGCTCACTATGAAGTCAATTACCACTTTGGATGTTGCATTGTGAGTGGGAATTGCTTCTACCCATTTGGTGAAATAATCAGTGGCTACAAGAATCCACTTAAAACCATTGCTGGACCTTTCCTGTATCTCTCCAATAAAGTTGATTCCCCACTACTGGAAAGGTGCATCTACAACAAGGGGTAACAATGGTAATGCCCCAACAAATTTCAGCTTGCCAAAAAATATTTGGCAAGCATCACACTTTTTTATCTCTTGTGCTACATCCTTGAACAAGGTCGGCCACCAATATCCAGCTCTTAAAATCTTATGGGTAGTGGTTTTGGCTTTGAAATGCCCCCCATAAACACCATGATGACATTCATTCATCATTGTTTCAATTTGCTCTTGATTCAAACATTTGAGCAATACTCCCTCGTGGTTCCCCACATGAGCTCATTTTGGATTAGGACATACCTTTGGGATTTTAGCTTGAGTGTTCTTTTCTAATTTCCATCCATACATGGCAGACAATTCATGTTTTCAAGGTAAAATATAACATCCTTATACCGTGGATTATTAGCCAAAGCACACATACCAATAGATTGAGACATATTTACCTCATCTATATTAGCTGCCTCTAGGTTAGAATTTCCCATCATCTTAGTTAGGCATTGGCCTCTAACTAACTTTGTGATCAGTATGTCCATATCATATTCTTGGATCCTGTTGATCCATCTACACCTTCTTCCAAAAGCTTCTTGTTGTGTGAAGATATCCTTCATTGCTATGTGTGGCACATATGCTATGATCTTGTCCCGTGTGAAATAAGATCTGAAATTCTTTATGGCCTTAACCAATGCATAGGCATGCTTCTCCATTATGGAATAATTCAATTCAACAACCTATAAAGACTTGCTAAAGAATCCTATAGGTGGTTCAAATCCATCTTCATTCTTTTGGAGTAGAACAACAGCAATAGTATAAAAAGAAGCAAAGGAAAACAAATGAAGGGGTTTAGAATAATCTGGACTTATTAGTACAAGTTCCTCCTTGATAGCTTCTTTGATATCCTTGAATTCTTCAGATGACTCTTCTTCCTAGGTAATAGATTGCCCTTTCTTGAGCGTTTTAGAAATGGCCTTAGTCTTTTTGGCAAAATTAGGAACAAATCTCCTAACAAAGTTAATTTGCCCAAAAAAAGACTGTATTCCTTTAATTGATTTGGGCTAGGGAATGAGATCAATAGACTTGACTTGTTCTAGATCTATCCTTACCCCATCTTTTGTCACAATGTGCCCAAGCAACTTGCCCTCTTCAACTCCAAACTGACATTTTTTAGGATTCAAAGAAATCCCATAATCTAAGCACCTTTGGAAGATTATCTCAAGATGCTTGTAATGCTCACCTCTTTCTGTTGAGAATGTTATGAGGTCATTTTGATAGACCACCATGATCTCATCAATGAGACTAGAAAAGTTACATCCATAGCCCGCTGAAATGTTGGCCCATGTCACGTCTCATTTTTATGGACTATATAATTAATCTAGATTAATGAACATTTACTATGATTGTTTTACTTTGAAGTGAATTCCATGTGTGTGAAGGTAATTATCATGAAGTTATATTTTTGTAAATTGGAAAATTGATTTAAATATTAAATTTTATTGATGTGATTATAATGTTTTGCTTCAGCTATGTTTTGAGGCACTAACCTATTGACATCGAGTTGAGTACGAATGAATGCAAGTACTCGTCAAAGACGAGAACATGGTTAAGGTAGAGATGTTCTAGGCACTTGGAAAGAACTATTTGGGATGGTTAACCCTGATGCACTCACACACTCACATAGTCTCATATTGCATTATTTTGAATGGTTTAATATGCATTATTGTGTGGATAACAAATGTGATTGATGGTTAGATACTTAGAAAGATTATATTTTAATCATTGCAGTGAATCTATTTTGAATGTATCATTTAGTCATAATATTAATAATTCTTTTGATTTATATTTAAAATTGTGTGTTTTATATTATTTAATAATAATAAATAATGTTTTCCTATTTATACAAATATGGATGTTTGGAAGACAATATCTAAATTAGACTTTAAAAAATTGTATTTAAATTGTAATATATATATATATATATTATTTTTAATACTTCTTGTTTTATTTAAGTGATTATTTTATTTCAAAAATAAATAAACCATATTAATAATACATATTATAATTAGAAATCTAATTAAAGGAATTAAAAGAATTATTCTGTCATGCAAGCAACAGGAATAAATAAATTTTTATTGTATTTTATTTGGGGATTTTGGAATGCAAAAGAGGCATGCAATGTCAGTGAACTGGAGATTAATAAAAAGCAAAGGAAAACCTAATTATCCAATACCATTATTAGCCAAGATTTTGATTAAAATAAGGGAACAGCAGAATAGGAAAAATCACCACCATTATTCTGAGGAACAACAAGGTATAGAGAGAAAGAGATTGACCATGTTTTAGCAGCAACAAAGGAGGACGTTATTTATTTTCTAAAGCAGTGACAGGAACAAGAGAGGAGGTACGGTGGTAGGTGCAGAAATTGCCTTCAACAGTAGAAGATTCCTGGTATTTTCTAGTTTTTATTGACAATAAATTATGGTTGTAGATGGATGTTAGAATAAAAACCATCTTAAATTGGCCTGCAAGATATTCTTTTTGATCTGCATTTCTACCTAGAGCGGCTAGAACACATTCTTTTTATTCCTATCACCTACTATTTTCCTCTATTTTATACTTGAAATCAACCCCTTTTGTGCCGTCGACCTGCTTTATTTACCCACGGCCTGTCAAAATGAAGCCTACATATGGGATGATCTACTTGTTTACTTCAGTTTGATCACTTGTTGTTATTCCTCTATGTTGCTTGAACTTTGGTTAAAAACCTATCAACTACATTCTTTTTCCTCTATTTTTGCTTGAAATGACCTTTAAATCCATGATGGACAGTATATGTGATCGGTCTATTAAACTTTAGATTGTAAATAACAAAATTACCTGTAGTTTAATCACTATCCCTATAGCATGATAAAAACATAAATCTTTTAGTAGATTAAGCTTAAAACACTTTATCAGCTATCAAGCATTAGATTATGTAGTTGTCTTTCTACCTATTTTATCATTGTAATAGACTTTACATAAGTTCCTGTAGTCAGATTTAATTTCTTGTAGCTTTCAGTTATCCTTGTCGCTATTATTTCTAGTTCCTGTAGCAGAAATGTGTTGTTATTTGTAGCTGATTTAAGATCATGTAGCTTGAATAATTGCTTTTGTAGCTTTACTTAAAACTCTTTAAAATAGTTATGACAATTTTAGAATAGAGACAGTTTTATTTTCTGATTATTCTCTATATTGATTTAGTTGAAACAAGTATTAACTTTTAATTAAAGACTTTCTAGTTTGTTAAATCATAAATCGATATTAGATTGGAAAGAGTTTTAACACTGAATCTTCTTCAACTTTTAGACAATGAACTACGATTAAGGATTATAACCAGACTATAGACATTATAATTAAATTGCATAAATGAATGAATGATGTTCTACTTATTATTTATTGAAAGTGTGTTTCCATGATTGTTGCTTTGGAAAGTGAATTTTTCAGATGGTTTATAGGTGAAATGGGTTGATATTTTCTCTTTATTTCTTTTATCCTTTTTATTTATTTCTTGGGGAAAGAAAGTAGATTTTTATCTAGGAATGTGTTTGGGTTACTTCTAGGCTAGGATGTCAAATGTGGATTATCAGAGATGAATTTTCCTCTTTTCAGGAATTGACCAGTTACTATGTTTTAAAGGTTTAGATCTAAATGAGCTGTCATTGAAAAAGATGAATATTTTGTCTAGCAAACTTATTGATATATATCTTTGCCACATCCTATTGTGAGACAATTTGCATTTCATTATTTAGAATTGCACATTAGAGATGAGGTTGCATCGGGTGTTCCCACTTGCCAGTTGTTCCAGGTAGCTAGACATTTCATGTAGGGGTTTCTTTCGTGTCATGAAGGGATCCGATGAAGTGTAATTGTTTCATGGTTGGGTGGAAAAGTGACTGAGCCATGTTCCCATTTCTCAGCTCCCAAGAGGACCATTTGGTTCGTGGCAACTGGAGAGTGTTTTGATTTATTATACTTGTTGTACATGATTATTGTAACTTGTAATTGGATGTATTATGGCATGAATGCCAATCGACTTTGTATATTATTTATAGTGCTATCACATGGATTGAGCACAAGATTTTGTAAGATTTAATGACTTTTATTGAATCATATTTATGAGGTTTATCTTTTATTTGTGAAGTTGTAATTAAGAGGATTAATTACCTTATTTCATTTCCTTTATTGTGATGTTGTAATTTAAATGGATTATTTACTCTATTTACTTTATTTACTTTTGTGATGGTTTGAGAGGCTTAAACATTTGGTATCAAAGCTCTAGGTTTAACACTAGGGCCTCTTTTGGGACTATTATGCTAAGTTACAAAATTGATGCAGATTAATCATCATGAATACTAGAAATACTAATCGTAGTGGAGGATCAAGAAGTGGTCAAAATAGAAGAAACCGTGGAGGTGCAAATAGTGGTCAAAATGCAAGGAATCATGGAGATGCTAATAATGATCAAGATGGAAGATTGGACCGTATTCTTGCTCTCTTGACCCAATAGGATACAAGGATGAATCCTCTTGAGTAAGAGATCAAAGGGAATCCTAGAGGACAGAATGCTAATGAAAACCCAAGAGGTGCTAATACCAATGAGAATTCAAGGATAGAAGTTCAAGTTTCTGAGGTTGGAGTTAATGCTAGCAATCAAGTAAGGATTGTAGAGGAGGTGGGGAAAGACCTCATGAAGGTCTCACCACCTAAATTTGATGGAAAGACAATTGGAGATGGAGCTAAAGCATGGATCATAGAAATGGAGAAATACTTTGGGCTTCCAAACCTTTCAGATCACACAAAGGCAACATGGGGATCATATCAGTTGACTAGTGAAGCAACATGGTGGGATAATGAGAAGATAGATAAGAAACTATTACCTGATGAAATAACTTGGGAGATTTTCTTGCAACTTTTTAGGAAAAGATGGTTACCACAGTGCTTCTTCGACAAGAAGATGACAAAGTTTCAGAATTTGGTTGAAGGAGGTATATCTGTAACCAATTATTGGGAGAGGTTCTCGCATCTACTTAAGTATGTTCCATAGTACCAGACAGATGAGAAATTTCAGATCAGGAAGTTTATATTGGGATTAAGACCCCAGATTGGAGTAGAGGTAGACATTTATAACCCACTCACTATGGATGCAATTTTTGAGAAAGCAATTAAACAAGAGCAAAAGTTGCAACAAGTAGCCAGTTACCATAAGCAGAGAGATGTGAAGTTTACCAATAAGAGACCTTAGAATAATTAGTAGAACTATCAATAGAATTATAATCAAAATAACAATCAAGGTAATGGCAATTGGTAGATCAAGAATTTGAAGAGAGGTAATAACTCTCAAGATGGAAATGGTGGAAACCAGCATGGAGGCAAAAAAAGAGGTGGTTATAACAACAGAAACAACAACCAGAGGGAAAGAACTGAAGGATAGAGAGCACCTAAAGGTGGATGGTATAATTGTGGAGGAGAGCATTATGCTAATTCATGTCCATAGAGATCAATGGGAAGAGGAAACAGAAATCAACAAGGAGCACCTCAACATTAGATTCATGTCGTAGTGGACAATCGGCAAGCTGACTTTCAGGCTACACCTATTCAGTTTCAAGGTAAGCTCTATGGACTACCTATTTTTTATTATAATTGATACTGGTACCACAGAATGTTTTGTAGATCCTAGAGTAGTATCTAAATTATCTATTAGACCTAGGCATATGGAAAACTCCTTGATGGTACAATATGGCAATAGAGCAAAAAAGAGAGTAGACTCAAGTCTAGCATGCAGTGAGTTAGAGCTTCTGAATTTTCAAACGCAAGTTAATTTGTATGTAGCACCATTAGGGTCATATGATGTAATTCTGGGAATTAACTGGTTAGTTGAACATAAGTCTCTAGTAAACTATGAAGACAAAGTTGTTAGATGTTTGGATGACCTAGGAAATCAGGTGGAAATTAATGGATCTAAGAGACCTTTAGAGCTTAGACAAATCTTAGCTATGCAATTGAAGAAAGCTAAGAGGAAAGGGTGTGCCATTTATGTTGTCCAAGTAAAAGACCTTGACAAAGAAGAACCCGTATTCAATGACTACCCAATCCTTAGAGATTTCTGAGATGTATTCCTTGTAGAGTTGACAGAGTTACCACTGAAGAGAGAATTTGACTTCTTGATTAATTTTCTACCAGGGACTGAGCCTCAATCTAAGGCACCGTACAGGATGAATACTACAAAACTATATGAGCTTAAAGCACAATTTCAGGAGTTGCTAAATCAAGGGTTCATTAGACCTAGTGTGTCACCATGGGGCACGCTAGTTATCTTTGTAAAGAAGAAGGATGGTACTTTGAGATTATGCATTGATTATAGGATGCTTAACAAAGCTTCTATAAATAATAAGTACCCACTACCAAGAATAGATGAGCTCTTCGATCACATGAAAGAAGCTACGGTGTTCTCGAAGATAGACCTTAGATCCAGCTATCACCAATTGCAGATTAAGGATGAGGACATTTCTAAAACAACTTTTAAGACTCAATATGGTCACTATAAGTTCACAATGGTACCATTTGGGTTGACTAATGCTCTAGAAGCTTTCATGAATTTGATGAATATCATTTTTAGAGATTGTTTAGATGATTTTGTGTTGATCTTCCTTGATGACATATTGATATACTCTAAATCAGTGGAAGAGCACAAAAGGCATTTGAAGATAGTCTTACAATGCTTGAGAGAGCAGAAGCTTTATGGTAAACTATCAAAGTGTACATTCTTTCAAGATAAAGTGCACTATCTTGGTCATGTGATCTTGATAGAAGGGATTGTAGTTGATCCTAAGAAGATAAAAGTGATAACAGAATGGCCTACACCTCAGAGTGTAACAGAAGTCAAAAGTTTTATGGGACTTGCAATTTACTATAGAAAGTTTGTGCAAGGTTTTTCAACTATAGCAGCACTGATTGCCTCACTACAAAAGAAGGGTAAGAAGTTTGAATGGACATAAAGGTATGAGCAAGCTTTCCAAATGCTAAAGGAAAAGCTCACAACTGCTCCTATCTTGACCATACCAAATCCTAATGACCACTTTACAATTATAACTGATGCTTTAGGAGAAGGAGTAGGAGGAGTGTTGATGCATAATGAGAAAGTAGTTGCATATGAGTTGAGAAAGTTAAAGCAATATGAGTTAAACTATGCACCACATGATCTTGAGTTAGCTGCCATAGTTCATGCACTTCAGATGTGGAGGCATTATCTTCTAAGTAAGCCCTTTGAGTTAAAGACAGATCATTTAGGGCTCAAGTATATATTTACTCAACCTAACCTTAATGCATGACAGAGAAGGTGGTTAGAATTCCTTAGTGAGTACGACTTTGGAATTGAGTATATAAAAGGAAAGGGGAATAGAGTAGCAAATGCTCTTAGTAGAAGAAGACATCTGGCTGCCATGGTTACAACGAGATCCAATTTGAAGAAGAAAGTAATTTAGAATCTCCAAGGGGATGAGCATTATGAAAGAGTAAATCAAGCTTTGGAAGTAGACCCCTTAGATCACAGGTTTGATGGTTATGTGATAGAGTCGGATGGACTTTTGAGATATCAGGGAAGAATGTATATTCCTAACTTATGAGAGTTGAGGAAGTTAATGCTTGAGGAGATCCACAATGCACCTTATTTGGGGTACCCTGGAGTGACCAAGATGGTCTAAGGTTTGAGACCCTTATACTTTTGGCCTAGACTTATGAAGGATGTGACAGAATTTGTGGCTCAATGTTTGGAGTGCCAGCGAGTCAAAGCTGAGCATGTGCATCCAGTAGGATTGTTGTATCCGCATAGTGTTTCTAAGCATAAGTGGCAAGCAATAAGTATGGATTTTACTCAGGGGTTTCCCATGTCTAAGAATTGGCATGATGTCATCTTAGTGGTTGTGGACAAGTTGAGAAAGGTAGCACATTTTATTTCAGGGAATCTTTCAGATGGTTCTTTGGTTTTAGCTAAGAAGTTTTTTCAGGATATTTTTCGATTGCATGGAGTGCCTGAGACGATCATTTCAGCGTGAGACACTCGCATGACATCTAAATTTTGGATAACTCTTAATGCAGCTTTGGGTATAAAATTGAATTTCAGTTTGGCATCTCATCCTCAAACGAATGGTCATACAAAAAGAGTCAATCAAGTTGTAGAAGACCTCAAAATGTATTGTATGGATCAGCAGTATAAATGGGAGGAGTATCTTCCATTGGTAGAGTTTGCATACAATAATTCATACCATGCATCTTTGGGAATGGCACTGTTCGAAGCTCTTTATGGGCGTAGGTGTCGAACACCTATCAGTTGGGATAAGGTGGAGGATAGAATACTGATTGGTCTTGATATGTTAAGGGAAATGAATGATTAGATGAGATTGATCAAGGAGAAGTTGAAGCAAGGTTCAGATCATCAAAAGAGTTATGCAGATAAGAATAGGACACCTAGACAGTTCTCAGTTGGAGACAAAGTCTTCTAAGGGTCAAACCTCATAAGAGTTTAGTTTCATTTGGCAAAGCATCCAAACTTGCTCTTCATTTTGTAGGACTGTTCAATGTCTTGGAAGTGATAAATCCTGTAGTGTATAGACTTGCTCTACTGCTTGCACTTGCTAGAATCCATAATATTTTTCATGTGTCCTTGCTTAAGCTTTATCATCCTGATACATCACATATTCTTGATTGGCATGCTTTATAGGTTAGACATCTAGGAGTGGTGCTGGTGGAGCCCACTCGAATCTTGGAGAGGTGCAACATTAAGTTGTAAAGCAGAGATGCGGTACAATATAATGTTGAATGAGACTAATATTCAGAGGACAGTGCCACATGGGAGGATGTGGAGGAGATTGATAGATCTTTTCCTTGTTTGAGGATATAGCATAGATTTCTTATTCATGCTATAGATTTTTGATACTTTGAGTTGTTATTATTGTTTTATGATACTTTGATACTTTGTTGGTGGTTGATTGATACCTTATTATTTTGTTGTGTAGTAAGACATCAGGACGATGTCTCTTCCTAGTGGGGAAGGATGTCACGTCTCATTTTTATGGACTATATAATTAATCTAGATTAGTGAACATTTACTATGATTGTTTATCTTTGAAGTGAATTCCATGTGTGTGAAGGTAATTATCATGAAGTTATATTTTTGTAAATTGGAAAATTAATTTAAATATTAAATTTTATCGATGTGATTATAATGTTTTGTTTTGACTATGTTTTGAGGCACTAACCTATTGACGTTGAGTTGAGTGCGAATGAATGCAGGTACTCATCAAAGATGAGAACATGGTTGAGGTAGAGATGTTCTAGCTACTTGGCAAGAACTATTTGGGATGGTTAACACTGATGCACTCACACACTCACATAGTCTCATATTGTATTATTTTGAATGGTTTAATATGCATTATTGTGTCGATAGCAAATGTGATTGATGGTTAGATACTTAGAAAGATATTATCTTTTAATCATTGCAGTGAGTCTATTTTAAATGTATGATTTAGTCATAATATTAATGAGTCTTTTGATTTATATTTAAAATTGTGTGTTTTATATTATTTATTAATAATAAATATTTTTTTCCTATTTATACAAATATGGATGTTTGAAAGACAATATCTAAATTAGACTTAAAACAATTGTATTTAAATTGCAATATATATATAATTTTAATATTATTTTAAATACTTCTTGTTTGATTTAAGTGATTATTTAATTTAGAAAATAAATAAACCATATTAATAATACATATTATAATTAGAAATCTAATTAAAGGAATTAAAAGAATTATTCTATCATGCAAGCGACAGAAATAAATAAGTTTTTGTTGTATTTTATTTGGGGCTTTTTGGAATGCAAAAGAGGCATGCAATGTCAATGAACTAGAGATTAATAAAAAGCAAAGGAAAACCTAATTATCCAACGCCATTATTAGCTGAGATTTTGAATAAAATAAGGGAACAACAAAACAGGAAAAATCACCACCATTATTCTGAGGAATGACAAGGCAGAGAGAGAAAGAGATTGACCACATTTTAGCAACAACAGAGGAGGATGTTATTTATTTTCTGAAGTAGCGACAAGAATAAGAGAGGAGGTACGACGACAGGTGCAGAAATCGCCTTCAACAGCAGAAGATTCTGGGTATTTTCTAGTTTTTATTGACAATAAATTATGGTTGTAGATGAATGTTAGAATAAAAACCATCTTAAACTAGCCTGCAAGATATTCTTTCTGATCTATGTTTCTACCTGGAGCAGCCAAAGTGCATTCTTTTTCTTCCTGTCACCTACTATTTTCCTCTGTTTTATGCTTGAAATCAACCCCTTTTGTGCCGTCAACCTGCTTTGTTTACCCACGGCCTATCAAAATGAAGCCTGCATATGGGACGATTTGTCTGTTTACTTCAGTTTGATTGCCTGTTGTTCTTCATCTATGTTGCTTGAACTTTGGTTAAAACCCTGTCAACTCATTCTTTTTCCTCTATTTTTTCTTGAAATGACCTTTAAATCCATGATGGACAGTATATGTGATCGATATATTAAACTTTAGCTTGTAAATAACAAAATTACCTGTAGCTTAATCTTTGTCCCTGTAGCATGATAAAACATAAATCTTTTGGCAGATTAAACTTAAAACTCTTTATCAGCTGTTAAGGATTAGATTATGTAACTATCTTTCTACCTATTTTATCACTATAACAAACTTTACATAGTTCCCATGGTCAGATTTAATTTCTTGTAGCTTTCAGTTATCCCTGTCACCATGCTTTCTAGTTCCTGTAGCAGAGATGCACTATTATATATAGCTGATTTAAGATCATGTAGCTTGAATAAATTGCTTCTGTAGCTTTACTTAAAAGTCTTTAAAATAGTTATGACAATTTTAGAACAGAGACAGTTTTATTTTTTGATTATTCTCTATGCTGATTTAATGCTAAAACTAGTATTAACTTTTAATTAAAGACTCTCTGGTTTGTTAAATCATAAACTGATATTGGATTGGAAAGAGTTAACATTGAATCTTCTTCAACTTTTAGACAATGAACTACGATTAAGGATTATAACTAGACTATAGACATTACAATTAAATTGCATAAATGAATGAATGATGTTCTACTTATTGTTTATTGAAAGTGTGTTTCCATGATTGTTGCTTTGGAAAGTGAATTTTTAGATGGTTTATAGGTGAAATGGGTTGATATTTTATCTTTATTTCTTTTATCCTTTTTATTTATTTCTTGGGAAAAGAAAGTATATTTTTATCTAGGAATGTGTTTGGGTTACTTCTAGGATAGGATGTCGAATGTGGATTATCAGAGATGGCTTTTCCTCTTTTCAAGAATTGACCGGTTACTATTTTTTATTAAAGGTTTAGATCTAAACAAGCTATCATTGAAAAAGATGAATATTTTGTCTAGAAAACTTATTGATATATATCTCTGCCACATCTTGTTGTGAGACAATTTGCATATCATTATTTAGAATTACACATTAGACATCAGGTTGCATCGGGTGTTCCCACTTACCAGTTATTCTAGGTAGCTAGACATTTCATGCAAGGCTGGGTTTACTTCATGTCATGAAGGGATTCGGGGAAGTGTAATTACTTCATGGTTGGGTGGAAAAGTGCCTGAGCCATGTTCCCATCTCTCGGCTCGTAGGAGAACCATTTGGTTCGTGGCGACTGGAGAGTGTTTTGATTTATTATACTTGTTGTACATGATTATTGTAACTTGTAATTGGGTGTATTATGGCATGAATGCCAATGGAATTTGTATATTATTTTATAGTGCTATCACCTAGATTGAGCACGAGATTTTGTAAGATTTAATGACTTTTATTGAATCATATTTATGAGATTTATCTTTTATTTGTGAAGTTGTAATTAAGTGGATTAATTACCTCATTTTATTTCCTTTATTGTGATGTTGTAATTTAAATGGATTATTTACTCTATTTACTCTATTTACTTTTGTGATGGTGTGAGAGGCTTTTACAACCCAGCATTCTTTAATCCAAATGGCATTCTTAAGTATACGTAAGTCCCCCAAGGAGTAGTGAATGTTGTTTTGTATTGTTCAAACTCCTTGACCAGCACCTGGTTGTACCCTAAAAATCCATCCTTCATTGACATCAATCTTGCACCTACAACCCTCTGTAATAAATGATCCATGCTCGGGAGAGGATAATTATCCTTGAGGGATTTGATGTTTAGATTTATGAAGTCAACACACAACCTGATTTCCCTATTCTTCTTTCTTATCGGGACAAGGTTGGATACCCATTTAGAATGTCTGATGGGTTTGATAATGCCTCCCTCTTTCATCTTCAACAGTTCTTTTTGCATCTTGGGAGCAATGGTAGGGTTTATAAGCCTTTGTTTCTGCCTAAATGGTTTTGCATTAGGTTGGAGGGGAATGGTATGTTGGAATAGGTCCTCCCTATAAGCCTTAAGCTCATCATAGGACCATGTAGAACACTTCTTAAATTTTTTCAACAGAGCAATCAACGTCTGCTTCTCATGAAGCTTCAACTTCTTCCTAATGTAAACCATTCTAGGTGCCTCCCTAGTTCCCAGGTTTATGCCTTCAATGTTATCCTCTTCAACAGGCTTACTTTTACTCTTCCATCTGTCTGCATTGTCAAATGCTCTTTCTAATGCTACCAATCCCTTTGGAATAGTATTTATTTTTAATTTGATAACCTCACTACCAAACAGAGTTTCTTTACCATCAGCCACTTATATCATTGGTTGTCAATCAATCAACTGATTATCAAATTCATCCATACAGTTTAGAAAACTGTAAATTTGATTGGTGTCATTGAAAACCTACCAACTATAAATGTTATCATTAATTGTTGGCCTTGTAAGTATTTCCAGGACATATTGGCCATGAGGAAAATTCATTTGAGGATCAAATTTTGAAGCAATCACAACCAAGGAATCTACTTCCTCATTTTTAGTCCTCTCAATCCATTCAATGCCAATGGCATCAAACAGCTCCATTGTGTCCCAGACTGCATTCTGGTACACTCTAAGTCCATTATCCTTGGCAGCAAATGTCTTTCTAATCTTCTACATAATTAATTATGATTCACCATGTATTTTTAGACATGTGATTCCATGTTTATGAGCAATGTTTAAGCCTAGCAAGAGGGCTTCATACTCAACCACATTGTTGGTGCATTAAAAATCAAGTCTAAAAGACTTGCCAAACTACTTACCATTAGGGGATATCAGAATAATACCAGTACCTGAGCCTTTCCTTGAGTATGCACCATCAAAATACAAAGTCCATAACTCTGATGTACCAAAAATAGGAGTAACAGGATTAGAAGGTAAAGCCTCCAAACTAGGATTAGCATCACTGCAATATCCCATGAAAGTGTCAAAGAAGTTGGTGTGATCTTCCTCTATCTTATATATGTCCTCTAGGTGTTTATCATCTACCTTCTCCCTATGTAACTTCACTTTAGCACCTTGAACTAAAATTACAGCATATGACAGATCCATTTGTATACTTCCTCCCATGGAAGCTACCCATTTCCTAGATAATAACATACCCCATTTGGTAGGACAGTCCATAATAATTATGTCCATGAGGAAAGACTTGTTTGGGTAGGAAACAAGCTTGACCTCAACATCCTATACTAGACCAATCACATTCACCTCCATAGAATCCATAGCAAAACATTTTCCAAAAGATTTGGATACCCTTAAACCCAAATCATTGATGATAGACAAAGGCATAACATTATTGGATGCTCCAGAATCAAGCGTATAGTTATGTAATAGCCAACCATTTATATTGTGTAAAAAGGGTCTGCTCTCGTCCTGTTGTTAACAATAGTTTATCCCATATATACCTCTATGGTCTCATCTTCTTTGACAAGGGCAACAATAGACTGTGTAGGTGCACTAAAGGCTGTGAAAAATGAAACAGCTCTATCCCTATGCTCAGGAATTCTAATAAGTTCCCCCATTGGCACTGAAATTTAGATTTGGCTAAAAAATTGAGCCATGTCAATAGGAAGATAACTTGGAAAAGGAGTATCAAATGAAATAGTTACATCATTTGCAGAAGGAATATGAGGTATTACTTGATTGGATGATATACCCTTAGCCTTTTCCTTTTCTGATTCCTTTTGAACTTGAGGCTGATCACGTTTGTAACTGCCTTTTGGGAAATGAACCCCTAATACAGACATAGTAACTAGTTGCTTAGTTGATGTTGGGTTCTTTTGTACATATTTCTATTTTGTTGTTACAGTCCTTCATTGGAATCTTCTTCTTCTCATGCACAATCTTCTTTGGAACAATATTGCTCTTCTATTCCACATTCACCTTCTGCTTTTTCTTGGCATCATCCTTTGTCATTTTTTGACATAGCAGTAGGAGAGTTCTACATAGTGGTGCAGGGCACCTAGGAGCAGTCTGACACCTCAAGCATTTTTTTATGCATTTTGATAAGCTATGTTTTGTTTTGATTGTATGTGTGGTAATAAGGCTTTAGCCATGTTTGTATAGTCCCTTTTGTGTGGTCAAGATGATTGAGGTGACCCTATAAACCTCAATCATGCTTAGTCCATTTGGATCCTTATTGTGCCAATTAGGCCTAGAAGGTCTAAGGATTGGTTTTCAAGTTTTTTTTGGTTGTTTTAATGTTTTAGTATGTTGGAAGGAGTTTGTTGATCATTTGGACTCCATTGGATGAGCCAAACAAATCAACCTCCTTGTGTTAATGCAAAACACCATAGTTGTCAAAGGTGTTATGTGTTGGGTCGGTTCAAAAACCACTTTGGGCAGTTAAATGCTGTTTTAGAAGTTGGAAACCAACTTGGATGGGTTAATATGGTGGATATCTGACTCCAGTACAGGGGAGGAAGTTTTTGTACGGAATTTGGGCACAAAATTCAAGAAAACTGACTATTTTTCACTATTTTTCTTGCTGTGTATGAATTGTATGGACTTTTCATGTGTGCAAATGATATTTTTCTGAAAGCTCTTGGAGTCAGGGTTCCAATGCAACTAGTTTGAGGTCTTGAAGTGGTCGGAGTCAAAAGTTATTGAATTTTCTTTCAAAACTGGTCTAGAAACCCTGTTTTCTAGGGCAGTCCCACAAATTTGGCCCTAGAATGCATTTCCACTGATGAAATTTCATGCCACTCGGTGAAATGCAGGCTAGGGGTGTATACTACTTGATTCCAAAAGCATTTTCTGAGAAAATACAGTTTACTAATTTTAATGTGATGCCCTAGGTCAAATATCTCTATGTATTTGACTGAATTTATGCAATTTATTGTTGTATTTGACAAAACCCTAAGAGGATGAGTGAATGAATGGTGGATTTGTGTTGTTTGGGGATGGTAGAGTCATTCCAAGTTCCTGCCCCTGACCTATGCACCCAATTTTGAGCACTTGCTTTGTAACCTAGCCTAAATTGATCAATTAGGCCTAGAGACCTAGTAGGCGTTCTGGATTGCTGGAGTAGAGTTGGAGCAGGAGATTTGGAGGTTTGTTAGGGTCCCCTGAAAGGTGTTCAATTCCATCATTTGTTTGCCTAGACCCTTGGTATTTTGTCAAGTTTTGTTGAGAAAACCTAGTTTGGAGGGCTAGTAGCCTTACTAGTCAAGGTATAGGTTGAAGAGTTTTGGGAAGTTGGAGATCAAACCAACTGCATAGAAGGTGTTTGTTGATCTGTCTTAATGTGTTGGAAAAGCCTTAGGGGTTGGACAATAGTCTGGACATCAAATCCTTCATATGCCTTGTATGTGCCTTTGGTTGGTTGGTTGGTTGAAGGCTAGTTGAAGTGGGTGAGTGGGCAAAGGACAATAGAGTAAACCTTTGTGTGTTGCTTCCCTTGTGCCACTCTGCATCAGGTGGTATCAGAGCCATCAAAGAGATGGGACAAATGCCGAATTGGCAAAGATAGTGAGAGAGCAAGCAGCCAAGAACAAAAGGATGGAGGCTGAGATAGAAAAGTTGAAGAAAGACAAAGACAAGAAGAAGAAGTCAGAAGTCATCTTAGATTCAGATGAAGAGGATCAAGATGAGGAAGAAGAAGTGCCTATGGAAGAGCCACAAGGAGGCATGTCAGAGAGACAATTCCTAGATGCACTTGGAAAGTTGAGTAGGAAGGACACTAAGGCAGACTTACCTATGTTTCCTGGTAAGATGAATCCAGAGGAGTGCCTTGATTGGATTGAGGCAATGGAGAACTATTTTGAATGTGAAGAAGTGGCAGAAAATCAGAAAGTGAAGATTGCCAAATCAAGAATGAAAGGGCCAGCCTTGAGTTGGTGGAATTTTATTCAAAATGAAAGGATAGAAGATGATAGGAATCCTATCTCTACATGGAGGAAGATGGTACTTGAAATCAAGAAGTAATTTGTCCCTGAGGATTATGAGGTCAACTTGAACAAGAAGTTGCACAACTTGAGACAAAAGGACATGGACGTGAGCACCTACACAGAGGAGTTTCACAAGATGACATTGAAAGCCAAGATGCCTGAGAATGAAAAACAAAAGCTTGCAAGGTATCTTAATGGCCTCAAGTTCTCCATTCAAGATGAATTAACTCTCTTTAACCCGGAGACAGTCCATAAGTGTTTTCAAATGGCATTGAGAATTGAGGATAAACAAAGAAGAAAAGGTGATTCATACAGCAGCAGCAAAGGCAGAGGAAATCAGAACTTTAGGGGTAGGGGCAGATTTCAAAACAGAGATAATTTCTCTAGATTCCAAGGTGGCGGATCACAAGAAGGCAGCCAAGGGCAGGCTGATAAAAACAGTGCTGATAAGGGTCAGTTTAGGGGCAGAGGTAATGGCAGAGGAAGAAGTGGGGGAAGAGGTCCTAATGTGTTTACTAGAAGGTGTTTCTCTTGCAATCAGATTGGACATCAGTCCTTTAGGTGCCCGGAGAAGATGGGAAACACTGCTGCAAATCAGAAAGAAAGAAGAGTACAACTCCTTCAAGAAGAGGACTGTCAAAGCACCACAAGTTACCAAACAGCCTCGTCCAAGTCTGCAGCACCTAAGAGTGGAGAATGCATCATGTTCAACAGGTCACTCATCATGCCAGCCACCAAGGAGCAACCCCAAAGAAACAACTTGTTCAGAACCACTTGCAAGGTGAAAGGAAAAGTGTGCAAGGTAATAGTAGATTCAGGTTCTTCTAAAAATTTGGCTTCTAATGAAATGGTGACTAAGTTAGGATTGGAAAGAATGCCTCATCCTAACCCCTATAGAGTCTTTTGGCTAACCAAGGAACAACAAATTGTGGTGAAAGAGCAATGTTGGATTGAATTCAAGATAGGTGAATATCATGATAAGGTTCTTTGTGAGATAGTGGATATGGATGCATGCCACCTTCTTCTTGGAAGGCCTTGGCAACATGACACAAGTGCCCAACATGATGGTAAGAACAATGTGATTCATTTGTCCAAGAATGGTGAAAAGTTTACAATGACTCCTTTGATTGATGATTGCAAAGAGAAAGTCATTTCTAGTTCAGTTATGTTGGTAGGTGAAAAAGAGTTTTTGGCTAACCTCAAGGAAGAGAAAGTGCCATGTTTTGCAGTAGTCATCAAGCCCAAGGATGTGAATCCCAAGAAGGTCAAAGTGCAGCACCCTCTTAGGAGGATTGGACCAAAGGAAGTGGAAGAACTATTGGAGAAGTTTCAGGATGTGATAGCCGATGAAGGCAAGGATGCCCTTCCACCAAAGAGGGAGATTAGTCATTGCATTGATCTCATCCCTGGATCCACCCTACCAAACCAAGCAGCCTACAAGTTGACCCTAGAGCAAAATGTTGAAGTGGCAAGACAAATCCAAGACTTATTGGATAGAGGACTTATCAGGAGGAGTACTAGTCCATGTGCAGTACCTGCAGTGCTTGCACCTAAGAAGGAAGGAACATGGAGACTATGCACTGATTCCAGGGCCATCAACAAGATTACTATCAGGTATAGATTTCCAATGCCTAGAATAGAACATTTAATGGATTGCTTGGGTAGGGCTAAGTATTTTACCAAGATAGATCTAAAAAGTGGTTATCACCAAATCAAGATAAGGGAAGGGGATGAGTGGAAAACTGCCTTCAAAACCAATGAAGGACTATTTGAATGGGTTGTCATGCCTTTTGGCTTGTCAAATGCACCAAGCACCTTCATGAGATTGATGAATGAAGTGCTAAAACCTTTCCTTAACAAGTTTATTGTTGTATATTTGGATGATATACTAATTTTTAGTGACAGCAAGGAAGACCACATAAGGCATATCCATCAAGTGCTCAGGAGGCTTCAAGAGGAGAAGTTGAGAATCAATCTTGACAAATGTGTCTTCCTACAAGAAGAGTTGATATTTTTGGGGTTTGTCATCTCCAAGGGTAGCCTAAAAATGGATCCAAGTAAGGTTGCAGCCATTCTTAATTGGCCAACACCTACAACAGCCTCGGAGGTAAGGAGTTTCCATGGTTTATGCAGCTTTTATAGAAAGTTCATTAGAGGGTTTAGTGGCATTTGTGCTCCACTTGTTGACACCATAAAAGGGGGCAAGAAATGTGTGTTTTTATGGACAAATGAGGCCAACCAAGCCTTTGAACTGTTAAAGAAAAAAATATCAGAAAAACCGGTCCTTGTTCTCCCTGATTTTGACAAGGTCTTTGTGGTAGAATGTGATGTAAGTAAGAGGGCTGTTGGAGGAGTCCTAAGTCAAGATGGGAGGCCTATAGCATTCTTTAGTGAGAAGTTAAATGAGGCAAAACAAAACTACTCCACCTATGATCTAGAGTTATATGCCATGGTTCAGTCATTGAGGAAATGGAGACACTACTTATTGCCAAAGGAATTTCTAGTTTTTACTGAGAATTATGCACTTAATCGCTTGATAAATGGTAGAAAATGACCAACCCCTGATAAGAAAATTGATCTTGCCTTTATAGCCATCCTAAGTCAGTGTGAGAAAGATCTGGAAAAGATCTGGGTGTTAAAAATCTTCAACAACCATAAAAATCTTCAACAAACTCTTTAATTGCATATTGAAATCCTCAAGAATTGCCTTAACTATATTTGTCTTGATGTCGGCCAGTCACTTCATATTGATGGCGCTCCTAGGAGGTTGGAAGAGTTGGGAAACCAAGGAAACGGCTTTCGTCCATCTGCCTTTGTTTCTACGTCAGACTTGGTCTCTTTTTGTCTTAGTCACTTTTTCGGATGCAGGGCTTCCAATGCTCGCCATGAGCCTTTGCATCTTTCTACTTTTATTCACCCTGCTGGCGAACCTCACTTTTTATCTCCTTCACCCTTGTCTCCTTCTCTGTCTACAAATCCTAACTCTTTTGAACTCTTCTTTGGCACCTCTTTTCTTTCTATCGACAAGTTTTAGCCTTCTTGAACTTTCCCATTTTTTGCTTTCACGTTTTCCTTATTCACCTTATCAACGAATTCTATTTTTTTACAACTTGGTTAACTTTTACCTTTATAGTGCCTTTGTTGGCAGATTCTAAATTTGCTGAACTATCTGTTTCTCTTCCTTGGTCAAAAAAATCGGCCTCTTCTAACCTAGCCTTATTTGCCTTTTATCGACAAATCTTGCATTTATCAAACTTTACTCGGTGCCTTCTCATGCTTTATTGGAAACTTTCACTTTTGTCAAACCTTTCTGTTTTACCTTGTTATCAACCTTGTCAGCAAATTTCCATTTTGTTAAACTTGATTCATTTTGCCTTATCGGCCAAATCTAACATTTCAGAACCATTTCCTCTATTGCTTTGTCGGTGATTTCACAATTTTCAAAACTTGGATAAAAGCATACCTTTTATCACCTTATCAACGAATCATGAAAAGCATACTTATCTCCTCTAGTTTTTCCTTCTTCCAATTTGTCGATATCTTTCTTATCTTAGTTTATTTTTCACTTTATCGACAAACATGCCCTTTCTCTAACTTTGCAAACTTCATCTTTTATACCCCTTTTGCCTTATCAGAAAAAGTGAAGAATCACAAACTTGGCTTCCTCCTTGGTAGCTTTTCCTATTGCCTTATCGACAAAATGAGAAAAACTTGAACTTTTGCAAACTTCATACTCAATCGGTTTGCCGGTATTGTTCTTGCCTTATGTTTCACTGGACTATCGGCAAACTTGTCGATTTTAGAACTCAGCTCTAATTCCTCTCTTTATCGGCAAAAATAAGCTTTGATAAACTTTAGCAACTTTGGCTTATGTTTCTTTTGTCGGAAAAAGGAAACTTTTTCAAACCATGGCAACCTTGCTCTATATTTCCCTTATCAGGAAAAACAAGAATCACAAACTTGGTCATTTTTACTCTTCCTTATTGACAAAAAGAGACTTCGTCAAACTTTGTTAGGGAATCTTTCAAAATGCTAACTTAAAACTTTTCCCTTTTTCACGCAGTCAGCGAACTGGCTAAAAGCCGAACTCGCTAACTTCAAAAATATGCTAAGTCCTTTGCTCTATCAGCAAAATGATCTTTCTCAAAACTTGACTTTGACTTTTCCTTACCCGTCTTTGTCAGCAATCTTGTAGGTTTTCAAACCATCTCTTTCGCCGATAGAAGACACTTTCTTCCTTCGCCTTTTTGCAGCAACCTTGTCATTTCTTGCCCTTTATCGCTTTATCGACGAAATGCAAAAAACACGAACTTATAAAAAGTTTAGTTTTGGGCAAATTCCCTGATAAAGGCATTGCCTGTCCTTTTTCTTAGACAATTTTGCCTTATTAGAAAAAAGTTCATCGGGCGAACTCCCTATCGGTGAACTTCAAGGTTTTCAAACTTTACCTTTCGCCGATAGAAGACACTTTCTTTTGCCTTAGAAACTTTGTTGCAAGCTTGCTTCCCTTTGCTCTGTTGTCGCCTTATCGGTGAATTGGTTAAGGGTCAAACTACTGAAAAGTTAGGAAGTTTGGAAAAACCCCAATTTGCCGACAAAGGGAAAATATGAAAATTTTCTAAGGAAAACAACATTTGGGAGTTAACAATTTTTTGACTAAGGTAGAAAACACAAAAAACCAAAACTTTGACTAAGCATAACTTCTTCATTTCAATGAATTTTGAGATGGTTCAAAAAGCAAAGTTGCTTAGAATTCAATTCTCTATCCAATGGTGACATTTGCTAAGAAATTTGCACATAAATTTTAGATTTTTGGGGGCAAAATGGGCATTTTGAGGACTGATTTTTCAAGTCCTAACACCCTGAACCTCATGCTTCCATACCAATGCATACCTATCCTCAACCACCTATCACCTCTACCTATTCTCAACCACCAATCATTTCCTACTTATCATCAACCACCTCTCAATTTCACAGGTGCAACATCTAATGCACCTATCTCAAATCCACAAACTACCTCTTCATCCAATGACACTCTCTTAAATCATCTTTTGCAGAGTATGTCTTCCTTACAATAAAAAGTGACAAACTTGACTAATGCTTCCTCTCAACCTACTTTACCAACATATCATGCTCACAGTCCTTTATCCTATGAACTCCAATGCCTGATAAATTTGAGACTCCTTGCTTTCAAAAGTATGGTGGGAAAGGTGATCCTAAGACTCATGTGGAAGCATTTACAGTGATGTGCAGTGATTTCTTCTTTAATGAGGAATTGTTAGCAAATCTCTTTCCTCAATCTCTCAAAGATACTGCGTTGGAGTGGTTTTGTTCTCTACCTCCTAATTCAATAAATTCCTCCTCATAGCTAGTTGATCAATTCTTACAACACTTCCAAGCAAACATTGGACCTACTGTCTCCTTGATTGATTTGGTTCATTGTAAAGAAGGTTCGAAGGAGAAATTAATAGAATTCATTGATCGATATCAAGGTCTCATCTCGCAAATACAATATCTGATTAAAGATGAGGATCTTCAGAAGGTATTCATTGTGAATCCACAACCAAGCATACATGACAAGATATTGTTGATGAAGTATAGTTCTTTTCAACACTTATGCACAGCTCTCCGAGATTACCAACTTTCAACTAGTCAATATGAGAATCATACCTCATCGGCTCCTGTTGGTCAATCTGTAACTGGCTCATCTCAAAATGCATTCAAGAAAAATAACAACAATTTCATTAATATCAATGGGCAACATTCAAATAATTTTCACTCACAAGTGTCTTCTATTACAAAGCCTCCTCAGGAACCATTTCAATTCAAATAGGAATAGAGACAATTTACTCCATTATCAGACTCTCTCCATTTGGTAATGACTCAAGCAGCGAACAACAATCTTTTGAACCTTCCTCATCCTTGTCCTTTCAATAGTAGAAGGCCACAAGGGCCTTCATTCAATGTTAATGCTTATTGTCACTATCACCGCTCACCAGGACATGATACCGAAAGATGTATGCATCTTAAACATGAAATTCAAGACCTCATCAATTCTATTATGATACAAGTTACTGGTGTGAATGACAATGGAAATAATTCAATAGCACCTCGAAATTAAAATTTAAAACATATTCACTGATGCTTTCCCTAAGCATAGCAACAATAATATGGTGGAATAAACTACATTGGAAATTGAAGATGACTATCTTGACTATGATGGCATAGTTGGTATGGTAGAAGTGGATAAGGAGACAAAGGAAGATTTCGCTCACCTAAACATAAAAGGTATCTATGCTGAGGTTCCTCCTCTGTTAAATCCCTTTATGGATCGAGAGATAACCAACATGCACAAGATATGCAATTGGAACAGCCTATGTATAATCACTTGAAGCAAGATAAAGTGGTGCCGATGAGAAGCATTCCATTTCATCATGAAAGGCTCAATAATCATGCAAAGCATAATACAAAAGCAATAGGAAGAAAAAGAAAAAGATGACAATCATCGGTGGGAAATGGCAATGATTCCCCTCCCGTAAGCATCAAAAGATTTCAAACATACAGGGTTTTGAGAAACAAGCACTGCATAGCCTTTCTAGAAATAAGCATCAATCAAGTATGAACTTCTTACATAATTTACCATACTTGATGGAGCACCTCTCTAAGATGCTTGCAAGTTTGGCTTCATCTTAGATAAATATAATTATATGTGTTGTGTTGTGTTCCCCCGTGTTGTGTTAAATGTCATTTAAGTCCCTTTGGATGACCCTTGATACTTTTGTAAGGTCAAGGATACAAGGAGACTGCCACTATTGTGACCATTCTTCTATTTGTTTCTCTATTCTTCTATTTTTCCTCTCCTCTATTTTATTGTTGTGTTGTGCCTTGGGGGCATAACATCATGGAGGATGTCTTGGGGGCATCTTCCCGTGTTGTAAACCCAAGACACTCTTGTCTCCTCTCTAATTTTATTGTTTACATTCTTCAGTGATTCTACTAGGTCAGCGGATGATGAAAACAAACAAATAATGATAAGCATCATGTGTCCCTTTAGCAAGAAAGAAAAAATGGACCTAGTCCATATATGAAGATGGGGTTAATATATATCTGACGCTTGATTAGTAGAATCACTCTGTGTGATGTATCATATTGTGATATTCGTTGTAACAAACCTTTTACAATACTCTCAATCTGCTTCAATGCACTTTGGATTATTTTGTATCTCACCTTATTGCTACACTCGGTTCTAAGATACCTATAGTATAACCTAATGGCTTTACTCAGTTCCGAACCCTCAAGTGTAGCCTTGGTCTCTCTTATGTGATATGATTTTGGATAGCTTTCATGAATTGATTTGGTTATTATATTAGAGAAAGATTTTCTAACCAAAGCTTCTATCTTATTGATTATATTACCAAATGATATCTATGTGTTTGTGGGAACATTCAGAGATAGTGACACATGTCACTTTGGTGCATGGGCTTTGTGAAAGCTCGTGTTCCCTTGTGTATCTTCACTCTACCTTAATGTTCTTGATACCAGCTGATAAGGGTCACTAGACCGTGGCATTTAATCATGTTTTTCATGTGTCAAATCTAGGGCTGTGTCCTAGGCTATCTGCAATAAGGGTTCCCATAGTTACTAGTCCACTAACTACTCCTACTAATCTGACCATTTCAAAGATTAATACTGCTAATTTGTTTGTTGTGAAAGGAAATTCTGAAAATACTAAAATAATGCTGAAATAGTAAATTATTGAAATTGACCTATTCTAATCCACACAACTGAAAATATGCATTTATTGGAAACAACTATCAAATAGAAAATAAATCTATCTTATGAAAGCAGTAAACTATCTTCCTAATAGAATATGAAATAAGACAATAAAGCAAAGAGATACTAACCTCTTGTCTTGATGGTAGGAGTGGGCCCTTGCTCCTCACCTTCAAGACTGAAGGCTAAAGCAAGAATTCAGTACAAAAATATAATAACATGGTCTTTCTTCAGTCTAATTCCATCAAAGTATGCTTGTATTCAAAAAGTATGTAAATCTGGAAAATGGAAATTACAATAATCTAATAGCAATAATTCTTTATATATTTCTACTGCTCCTACCTTAACATATATCAAATCAAACGATGAGATATCTATCTATTCTAACTATCAGTTTATCTATGAGATAACATATATCTCTTATTTTAACAACTATTTTACTACAGAGTAAAATCATGCAAACTAAAATAGGTTTTAGTGGTACAGAAGTCCCACCAAATCTAGAGTCTTAACTTAAATAACAACTTGGCAATGAGGCCCTGAAATGTAGGTCTTTAACAAGTCTTTCAAAACTCGTGAAAAATCAATAAAAGAGGAATTAGATCCTTGGAAATCAACTAGAGTCTTCACTAGATCATTCTGGTGCTAGCTAAGTAAACTCTGGAGTACTACAGTTGCCTCTAGAGATGTAGACTGATGGCAGCGCCAGAGACTCTACACTGTCGCCAAGAGCTCTGGAGGCTGTGTGTTGTTTCTAGGAGCTCCAAAGATGCACCCATGACTCATGTATGTCTCCAAAGATGATCCACCCTTGGCTCCCCTGCTTCAAAATACCTCCAACATATTAGGAAAACATTGGAGTGTAGTGTAGTATCCTTCATGTGAGTTTCAGAGATTATTAGGACCATCTCCAAAGATGCTCAAAATTGCCTTTGCCCGTACAATTGCACCTATGGACACAAAAAGAGAGACTTTTCTACACATTTTCATTAGTTTGTTGCACATTAGTCATTTCATCAAAAACAATGATCTTTAGTAATTCAACTCTCATTAGTGTAATTAAGACAAATCTTATCAGTCTATATGGTGCAATTACCAGGACAATAGGATAAAAGGATGGAAAAAGAAAGTAAAAAGGTATATTATTCTAGGTGCTACCTGGCACTCATCACCAGCAAGAAGGATCAACCACCTTAAGGTGGGGGCATATATAATGGTATCTGCTTGATTACTTTTACACTGACAAAGCGTGTTTGAAATCCCTCATCACGAGGCGGGATGGTGTATCTCTTGAGCTAGTGCACATCCTTTTAAGCAAAAAATCCCTCATCACAAGGTGAGATGGTGTATCGCTTGAGCTAGTGTGCATCCTTTTAAACAAAACCCTCATCGTGAGGCAGAATGGTGTATCTCTTGAGATAGTGCACATCCTTTTACACAAAGTCCTCATTGCGAGGCAGGGTTAGATCTTGAGCCATTCACCCTTCAGTGTGTCTTTGGCAGTTGTGGTAGCATAGCTCAACTGTCAAGTGTGTTTGGCATGTTTTAGATAATGGAGTGTAGCAATGAGGTCCTCCCTATCACCTGTGTTTATCGTGTATAAGACATATAGTGTGTCGACGACATGCTATGTGGTGCTCATGTGTTCTGTGTGTCTTTCATGCACATTTTACATGTCTTCCTTGTGTGTCTTGCGTGTTTTTGGCATGGTCTAAAGATGTGTGGCGATGAGTCCCCCCACGCTATATGTGAATTATGTGTTTTTACATATGTGTTTTGTTTACTTTAGTTAGCATTATATATAGATATATGTAACTGCTTACTCATGTCTTCTCTTCATGACTTCTTCATGTCTTGCATGACTGCGTTCATGTATTCTTTATGTATTGTGTACTTTCACTATATTCTCCATGTATTGTGTGCCTCCTTACTGTATTCACCATGTCTTATGTGATTGTCAAGTGTTTTCTTATGTTTGCCTAAGTATAGGGGCTAGTAATAATCCTTCAAGCTTAGTGTGTGTATTCATTCTAGTGTTTGATGTATTTGATGTGTTTTGATATGCCTCAACCATACTTTAATGTATGTGTTGAATCGTAGGATTGCACACACCTTAAAATGGGGGCTAAATGTTATGGAGTAAAAAGTGGACACATGCCTTTTTACCTCCTAGTTTAGCTCCTAGGTCCCCGTATTTACACTCTACAAGCAAATTATTCATTCCAATGAGAAATCCCCCGAAACCCATGTCAAATGAGAACTAGGGGCCCATTTAAAGCTTAAGTCCCAACCAAAAAGGCCCCTTGGTACTTCCACCCTAATTGGTCAAGGTGAAATTAAATGTATATTGGCATGGGACTCTTAAATGGGTCCTCCCTTGTCAGCGCTTACAATTAATTGGGGAAAGTTTAATAGGATAGCATATATAAACAAGTGCTTGAATTCATTTGTAACCTAGGTTGATGATAGCAAAAGTTGATGATAGCAAGGTTATGATATTATGCAAAGGTAAATTCAAGGCATTCATTGTGTTTGCGGTAGACTTGTGTTAGTATTGTGTTTGTTCCAGATTTAGAATCATCATCAACATCCTTATGAGTTGAAGAATCTTCATCCTCCTAAGGACTTCACTACCAAGGCGACATCATTGTGTTTGAATCATTTCATCATCATTTGGATTATCTTTAGCCTTTGTCCTGCAAGGGCATGCTCTCTATCTAAAAATGGTGTTGGGAAATCTTGAATGCTAACCCGAGATTTGACTGAGGCAAATCCCTAAACACCACAACCCCCAAACCCCTTTTCTTCTTGTGTGTAGATTTTAGGTGTGAGAATTGCAGAAGTGAAGGTATGGGGAGGCTATCTAAGGGATCAAGATTCAAGATCCAAAAATAGAGTTTGAAAATTCATCCATAGCAAACCAGGGTGCTAGCCCCAATGTCCAATAGGTAAAACAAACCCTGAATTTAGCATCAGAGCATCATTTACAACATTTTTTTAGTTCAGAGCTTCCAAAGATTAGGACTTTCTGGACTTGGGCACTAGCCCCAGAATCTTCTGACATTTCAATTTCTAAGGGACATTTTTAGACATCTCACTAATCACCCTGGTACTTTCAGATCCTGACTTGTTGTTATAGTTTCACTGTTATAAGTTGATTATCACAATTCTAGGGTTTAGTGCATTGATTGGCCTAGGGTTTGATAAAAGGCTTCGTTGAATCGCATCTTTCCTCTACAAATAAGAGCACAAAATCAGTAGTTGAGTCCTCTTCCATCTTGTAGTGACTTGGTTCAGTTTTGTCCTTGAATGGTGTAGTGAAAGGAGGGTTTGATCTAGTGTACTCACATTCTTTGTATCCATTCATCCTCTTTTCCCTACTAAACACTCTTTATAATGGGTCATGTGAATGCAAAGATCTTTATCTTCCTTCATAGTTTAAAAGAATCTTTTACATTGGATAGGAGCATGCCTTGAGTGCAATTTAAGCAATTGTTGGGCACCATGTCTCAAATGGTAAAGAGGAGCACATGCAAGACTGGTTCTATATAGAACTATTCTTATCTAATTTTCTTTACATATTAAGGGATAAGAGTATGGCTAAACTAACTATGATGAATTACATTGAATAAAAATTTAGAAAGGAGGCAATTGAAGCCTTTAAGGAATACAATGTTTCTAAAAACAATGAAGACACACATGGAGCTTTTTTTCTTGGAGCTGGAAACAAATTTGGAAATGAGAAAAATAGCAAACATCTAAAATGAAATAACTCATCTCTTGCATTCACATCTAAACTATAAAATAGTTATCTTGTCATTTTTGCATGCACCCTTGACACTATGCTATGCAATAAAAATATTTACATATGACAGTTACAAAAAAAGTTGTCCCTTTACAAAGTGTAACTAAGAGGAGCCTCCTCTTAACAATAAATGTTTTAGGCTTTAAGTCATCACAACCATGATCTCTATTTTTCATGTTTTCTATATATAATATGTGTCACAATAAACCAAAACACAATTGTCCATAAAAAAAACTAACTTCAAACATCCATTTCATTAATGACTCAACATAATAGGGTAAGGATATAGCTAGAACCACTCTTCATAATCATACAAAATAAACAAATGCATTCGTATTCATAAGGATTTATTATAACTACCTGAAGACCCTTCTATAGTGCTATCATTAATTCCATGTCATATCTAAAATATAATAATTAAAGAATCATAATAGTGTCTTCACAAATATAAAACCTACCCACAAAGATTTAGGGAGTACAAGGGCCTTTTTATAGGGGAATTTTATGAGATAATGCCCTTGATAAATAGGGCCTCCAATAACATATTAAAGCTACCTCCAAACCAATATATCCTCCAAAAGTAACGCCAACATTATACCTTCTAGTCCACTATGAGTAAGGTAGTCATTAATAGAATTCACACTAGACTCATAGAGGTATAAAGAAACTAGACCCATGATTAGAATACAAAACTATCAAAGTTCCTGCATAGGAGAAACCTTGCCCAAATCATAAATTTTGAGTGATTTTGCTAAAACACTAGCATGACATGCTAGAATCTCATGAGTTCCAAAAATTTAAAACATTGGTTTCCCACCCAACTGCCCACTCCTACTGGTTGTAATGCTTGGTTGTCAGAAAAACGCCTTCAATGTCGTAATCTAACCCTTCAGCTTCCCTCTTCACCTCTTGTAAAAGTAATTTTTGAATCTAACCCTATATTCTTTTCTTCTTGATAAAAAAAGTGCTCTCATGGTTGTGATTGGATGAAAAACTCCATTGTTGAAGATGCATGTTGCCAAAATCTTCTTGGACAACTACAAGTGTTATTTCACCTTCTACATCATGCTGGTAATCTTGTTTAGATGAGTTTCCTTCTAGTTTGATCAAAACATTAACAATATATTTCTTTTATTTATTTTATTCAATCTCTATGGGAAAATATTGTTGGAAACAATGCAGATAACTGAGAGAGGGGGTGAATCGGTTATCTTATAACTTTTCTATTTTCTTTCTTTTTCTTAACTTATCATTTAATGTTATGCCAAAACAAGACAATCATAAGAGCTGAAAAATAAATTAACACATGACAAAAGGATTTTTACGTGGAAACCTTGTTAAGGGAAAAAAACCATGGGGTGACTAACCCAAGATTGTATTCTCTGTTAAAAGAATAAAGAGTACAAATTTGGCACTTGCCAATTAGGGCTCACTGCCTGAGCACACTACTCACAAGAGGCCCACTGCCTACAGGAGACTTATAGTCTACAAATGCTTACAGATGATACCAAGGTGTCTGAACTAATAAACAACATCTATGCATGTAGGATTTCAGTTCCGGTTAGGTACAATATACTGATCTAGCATTAATTCTTCCTTTGCTCAATATAACTTTTCTGTCACATTTTGGGCTTGAATTACTTCCTTCACACTTGTCTCTACTTTTCTTCATACTTAACCATACATATCATCACTATCACTCCCTTACAGGCTTGAATCCATCAGGTATATATATCCGCATCAAGGATTTCCAACAACTTCTTAGTCGACAACAAGAACACCTAAGATATTTGCAAGTTATTAATCTGTCGGCTGAATCCATGCTTGATTAGTGATGCACATGAAAAAATAGGCATATAAGTCATAAATCATGTTAGCTAACAATGTATAATATCACAATTGCTTGATCAGGACCTTTTACACATCCAGATTGAAGTCTGATACTCTGCCGGTCAGTTCTTCCTCTGTCTGCTCTGCCTGATTGGAACCCAACGCTCAGATGCTCATATCTTTTTCTTGCTTTATCACCGGAGGCTAAATCTTTGGAATACAGTAGTCATGATACCCCTCTTGACTTGTCCAAGTCTGCAACTTACTGAGTTACACCATCTGAGAGATCTGAACCTGATTGTTGGACCTTGTTACATACTCTGTTCTTGTTCACCAGACCAAAATAACCTTCAATCTGACTTCCGGTATAGGCATACTATATTGCGGATGTGTGGGATAGACTTTGTTGCCATCAATGACAACACTTATGAAGCCACATAGTGTCTCTTGCCAACAATCTCCCCCTTTGGCATTGATGGCAACACTTGTGAAAAATGGCTAAGTGTCGCAGTAACTTCCCCTTGGCTGATGCTCTGTCTTCTGCACTATTTTACCGGAGCTTCCCCTTAGTTGGACTCCACATTTTTCACTACTCTTCACTCCCCCTTTGACATCAATGGCAAAGGGCGGAATCCGCATACCAAAATTTTGCAAAATTATTCTATACATGGCTGCATAAGTATATATAAATCATATGTTATACTAACATATACTTAAGTATATCCGTAAAGGTTGTCTTCAACTGGATGATTTATGTGGCCTAACTCCTCTTCATTTTGTCCAAAATGGAGATGTGTCCACTTAACAAAAATTCATATGCTTCTACCCTCTTTAAGTTTGTTGGATCACTGGTTCGGATTGTATTTTGTGCCTCTGTCAAGGCATCATGCATTGTCTCTAACTTAGGGATGATTATCCCTCTGAGCTCACCCATTCTATCCATTATGTTCTTTTTCTCCTTAACCAGTTCTTTAATTTCATTTATTATAGCAATAGCTTGACATTCATGATTCACTAGAGAGGTAGTAAGGGGATAAAAATTCTGAGATAAACTTGACAGTTTTCCTTCTTGTTCTTTCACTTTCTTCTCAATGTCCTCTGTCACTTTGGGCTAAGCTAAACAGAATTTGTATATGTCCCCACCATCTTTAAGAGTGTTTTCAAGGCTCTTTATGCCAATGCCTAAGGTTCTTCTATCATTAGTAATTAGCCCTTGTACTTCACTGAACCTTTTTCCCAAGAACTCCTTCCAGACCTTAGTTTCTGCCGATTTCTCTAAGGATTCAAAATGAGTGTTAACAAAATTGACTAAGTTTTTTAGATTACCAAATGGAGAGGTAGAAGTATCCTTTTGATAGGTTGGTATAATCTTCTCCAACATCCCATATGCAATCTCCAACAGTTCACAGTCCTCCATATGAGATTTTAGAAGTTTCTCTTTTGCTTTGGCCTGAGCAAAAGATGCTACCTTCATTATCTGGACCAGAGATAGAGAGTCAAAGTTTAGTGGCCCTTGAATTAGCTTAGTTTCAGCTAGCTCCATTATTTATTTATCCAGGAAATTTTGTATTGTCTCTATAGTGTCTCTTGTAGACTCTACTTCCTTCCTTTTAGGGACATCCGGACTAACTTGCTTATTGATCTTTGTTTCTTCTTCATGTCCTTCCTTTTCCGGAGCAGAGGAGTCTAGTACCTCAGATGGCTCTTCATTATTTTTCTTTAATCCTTCGACATCCTTGTCAGAAAATGTTTCTTCTTTCTGTCCTTCCTCTTCCGGAATAGAGGAATCTAATGCCTAAGATGACTCTTCATCATTTTTCTTTAATCCTTTAACATCCATGTTAGAGGGCTCTTCATCTGTTTCCTCTATAATGGGAAGATTGAATCTCTTCAAGGCATTGCAGAGGATTTCTTTTGTTTCATTGACTATTTGTTCAGTCTCACTGAGAATGAGTTTGTTCATTCTGGATTTGCTCCGAAAATCATCTTTACACTCCTTGAAAATCATGTCCATTTGTTTTGGAGTGATGGAAGGATAAAGTTGAATTGCTATCTGCTCCCGAATCTCTAAGTCTTTTGCCATTGTATTCTCTTTTCTCAACTCAAGTACCTTTTCTAGGCTCTTAGGAATCAATGATATAATTTCAATGAAAGCTTTATTGTAAATGTTCAAGTATCTGACAGTAGCCTCTTCCAGAATTCTCTTGTCAGCATCACTGTATGCATCATAGAACTTAGTCACCGGCTGCAGGTTCCCATCCATAGTAACTGCCTTGATGATGTTATCAATGGAAAGTGTGGGCCTTTCAACAAATTCCTCTACCTTCTCTTCCTCATTTCTGCTAGCAGAGAACTTCCTGGATGTTTTTCTTCTTCTTTATTTTCTTGATTTCCTCATCAGATTTTGTTTCTTCATCATCTTTATGGCTTGTATATGTCCTTGTGGCTTTGGTCTTCATCCTCTTTTCTCCTTTTCTAGATGTCTTGACTTCCAGTTTGGTAGACTTTGAGCTTTTGGAAGCGACAGGAGCAAATCTTTTGGAGGATCCAGTCCAAGAGGAGGTTTGTATAGGAGCACTTTCTTTCTTTGCTTCTTGTCTTTCTTTCTCTGCCCTCTCTATTTTCTCTCTATTAGCATCTACAGCGTCCTTTGATATGCCAAATCTTTTGGCAATTTCTTCAACTTCCTTTCTTACTTTCCTCTTCATCTCCGACTGTCTTAACTCAACATGTATTTTTATATTTAGCTCTTCAAATGTGCCAAACCTTTCTACTTCAGTGTCCTTAGGTTGGCTCAGCAGGTGTTGAATATGTAGCTCCAAGATTTTTTCATCAACCTCATATCCCATAGGCATTATCCATACAGTTCTTGGCTCAACTGCCTCCATTAGGCATTAATCAGTGTCAACCATGAAGTAGACTATATCTTTGTATTTGTCAACTATTGTTTGTGGTATTCTTTCTCTAGCTTACATTATGCTTTGGAAATTCTTAAAGTAACCCTAGAGGGCCATGTTTTGGGCTTGAACATCACCAAGTCCATACATGTAATCTCTGATCTGAATTGTAACGGGTTTATCATTTTGCTAGACCCAACCATTTGATCTAGGTAGCTCATTCATATAATAGAAGAACAAACACAGTATTAGACTACCATATTTAAAGGAATTTTTCTTATCCTTTTTTATCTTCTGCAAGTTCTCCAACAACTAATTTAGAAGAAGCTCACACAGATCATAATCTGCATCTTCCCTCAACATCTGATATGCAGCATAGATTGTTGTACCAGACACAGAATTCTCCCTGCTCGAATGGTAGATTTTGTAGCCAATTATCATTGAAGTAAACTTGACATCTAGATCTATGATATCATCTATAGTCATTGCTCTTTTGTCAAATTTTGATCTAGTGGCTTCAGTTACCATTTGGTTCTTCATAGATTTGAGTGCGGGTGACCCACCTGAGGAATGCAGTTTGGTCACTGCCCTTATGGCATCTTTAGTTATCTTGAATGGCCTCATTAGCCACATAAAATTATCATGCATCCTACTTAGAACATACCAGACCCAATCATCTTCTGCAAAACGCAGAAAATGTATGCAATGTCTGAAGTGTTTGTCCCAGAGGGCCTTGAATTTAGTTTGAGTTCAAAATTCTCATCTATTAGCTATTTGTGATAAATATCCATCAATTTTGAGTCTCCAAATTCTTCAATGTTTGCATGGATATAAACCCTAACATCTTCTACATGCAAGACTCCATGCGAAATGTTAGAAAATGCACCCAAGGGATCAACTTATAGAGATTTGTAAGGGTGTTTCTTGAATCTAGGTCTCAGCTTATCAGAAATATTGACAACCAATGGAGTAGCCATTTTGCAATAGATTCAGAGAGAGTTTTTAGAAGGGAAGTACCTTTTCACGCTTTAGGGTTTGAAACAGAAACCGGAATGATTCTCTGGTTGAATTCGATCTTCAGTTGAACTTGAGTGAATTGTAGGATCTTATTCGTAGAGCTCTTCTTTTCTTCTTTATGAGTGCAAGTGTGTAAATAATGAGTGAAAGAACCCTTTTATCCTTGCATAAACCCTAATTTCTTTTTGTAATAAATGCATAAGTTTTTAAGTCTTCTGGTTACCCTACTTCTCAAATGAGGTTTTCTTGGATTGTCTTACAGATCTTCAAATCATTTATTTATGAGGATTGACAACATATTTTCACTTTTTTCAAACATGCCATGAGTCTGCAGATTGAAATATTTCAATTTTGGATCATACCAAATCTATCTGTGAAATTCTGCTTTACCAGATAGCTGTCGATACAGGATCTCCTCATAACTAGCTCAAATCTGCATGCAGATTTGTCAAATTTAGACTGGATGATCTTCAAGTGAGTTTCCTCAAACCTTTTAAACCGCAACCTCTTATTTTGACTTAAAGTGTTGAATTCAGGCACTCACTGACTGGTTGGGGGAAAGGGATCTTCTCTATAGCTCCCCCTGAACCAGAGCTAGTCTTTTAGTTTTCAAAAGGAATATCAACACTGGATTCTGGTGCGGATCCATCCCCAATATTCATTGTACTCCTTTTTACCTAAATCTTGCTCATTTCTTTTTGAACTTCATCCGCATTTACTTTACCTTTGCCTTTATCTTGTTTCTAATCATGTTCCACTGGACCTTTTCTATCCTGATTTCTGCTTATGCAGAATTTGGCAATATGACCAGATCTATTGCAATTGTAACACACAACATTTCTTTGCTTATTTGAATGATATCCTCTTGATCTGCACTCATTAGCCATATGTCCAATTCTATTACATACAAAGCATTTACCATTGAAAGAATTGTTCATTTACATATTTTTGCATTCATGAGATTTGTGACCATGCCTTTTGCAACTGAAACATTGACCAAAGAAGGATGGATTGAATTGATTCATTTTGTTTCCACACTGGATTGCTTTGTGACTGAACTTGTTGCAATTGAAGCAGTATCCATTGAAGGATGGATATCTTTGAGCATTTGGTTGCCTTACCTGAGGTCTTCTAGGCCTGTTTCTTTGATTTCCTGATCCAAAGTTCTTCTAACCAGACCCAGAGCTTTCACCTTTCTCATATCCCGCTTATCATCTTCCCTCTTTTGGATTTCAAGAAGAACTTCAAGTTGGGCTGAGCTTATCTTGAATATTTCTTTGTATTCATTTGCAGTTTGAAGATCTTGTTTAAGAGTGTCTATCTGATTCTCAAGTTGTTCTTCATTGTCTCTAGCTTCTTCAAGATCAGATTCAAGATGCCTAATTATTCTATCCATTTTGTGGCAGTCCTCTATTTTCTCCTTGAGGGATTGTTTTAGATTATCTTCAATCTTTCTTTTTTCTTCAATTTCTTAGGTGAATCTCATAACCCCTGATTCCATTTCATGCCTTACCATAATGACTTCTTTTGACAGCTTCTCACATAGCTTATTTTTCTCATTCAGATCTTCATTAGTATCATTGACTTCACTTTGATTGGCTAATTTTTGAAGTAGTTCCTTTCTCTTTTTCACAGAGATACTAAGTTTTTCTTTTAGCTCATTTATGAAATCATCAGCTTGTTTGAGTCTTTCTCTCAAATTATTGACTTCAGAGTGGGATTGTTCAAGATCATCTAGGGCAGACTGAAGTTGTTCCTTCATACCATATGCATCCATTGAGATTCCCAGATCTTCCTGAAGCTGTTAGGCTTTGTTCAGAGGAACCTTGCTCTGATACCAATTGTTGGAAACAATGCAGATAACTAAGATGGGGGGTGAATCAGTTGTCTTATAAATTTTCTATTTTCTTTCTTTTTCTTAACTTATCATTTAATGTTATGCCAAAACAAGACAATCATAAGAGCTGAAAAAGAAATTAACACATGACACAAGGATTTTTACGTAGAAACCCTGTTAAGGGAAAAAACCACGGGGTGACTAACCCAAGATTGTATTCTCTATTAAAAGAATAAAGAGTACAAATTTGGCACTTGCCAATTAGGGCTCATTGCCCGAGCACACTGCTCACAAGAGGCCCACTACCTACAGGAGACTTATAGTCTGCAAATGCTTACAGATGATACCAAGGTGTCTAAACTGATGAACATCATCTATGCATGTAGGATTTCAGTTCCAGTTAGGTACAGTATACTGATCTGGCACATTTCATTCTTCCTCTGCTCAATATAACTTTTCTGTCAGTTTTTAGGCTTGAATTACTACCTTCTCACTTTTCGCTGCTTTTCTTCATACTTAACCATACATATCATCACTATCACTCCCTTATAGGCTTGAATCCATCAGGTATATATATTTGCATCAAGGGTTTCCAAGAACTTCTTAGTCAGCAACAAGAAGACCTAAGATATTTGCAAGTTATTAATCTGTCGGCTGAATCCATGCTTGATTAGTGATGTGCATCAAAAACATAGGTATAGAAGTCATAAATCATGTCGGCTAACAATGTATAATATCACAGATTGCTTGATCAGGACCTTTTACACCTCCGGATTGAAGTCTGATACTCTACCAGTTAGTTCTTCCTACGTCTACTCTCCCTGATTGGAACCCAAAACTTAGAAGCTCATATCTTTTTCTTGCTTTATCACTGGAGGCTAAATCTTTGGAATACAGTAGTCATGATACCCCTCTTGACTTGTCCAAGTCCACAACTTACTAAGTTACACCATCTGAGAGATCTGAACCTGATTGTCAGACCTTGTTACATACTCTATTCTTATTCACCGGACCAAAATAATCTTTAATCTGACTTCCGATATAGGCATACTATGTACTGTGGATGTGTGGGATAGACTTTGTTACCAACAATGACAACACTTATGAAGCCACACAGTGTCTCTTGCCAACAAATATTTGGTGTAGACCACCACCCATTTTATCATATGCATACTAGGGCATTCTTCCTTGTAGACTAGGGTTGATACTTATAGATCTTTATTGGGCAAGGGTTACACTTTGATAAGGTACCCTACTCATGTCTTCCATCTTTGAAGGAGAAGTAGGACATTGTTTAATAGATAATTTTGTTCCCAAAATAAAAGGAAGACATAATGATCTAAAAACTTGCATACTGAACCTTTGTAAAATTGAATTCACATACTTACTCTAACCAAACCAAAGCTTCATGTTTGTTATATCTCCATTCCAAGAATGTGTTTAATTGCACCTAAATATTTCATTTCAAATCTTGCTACAAGCTAAGATTTTAGTTGGCAAATTAATTATTTTCCCTTTCCAATAAATAACATGTCATCAACATAAAGTGTAATAATTAGGAAATGATCACCATTAGTTTTGTAGTAAACACAATGATCCAATTTGGACCATTCAAATCCCAAGCTCAACACAAACATATCAGTTTTCTAGTACCAGATCCTAGGAGATTATTTGAGGCCATATAATGATTTCTTTAATTTATAGACCAAATGTTATTTACCTTTCACTAGAAAGTGCTTAGGCTATGACATATTAATTTCTTCCTCTAAATCACCATGAAGGAAAGCAATTTTCACATCCATTTGCCCGATTTCCAAGTCATAAGTTGTTGCAATTGAAAGTAAAAATCTAATGGATGACATTTTAGCAACAAGAGAAAAAATCTCATTGTAATCCACCCCCTCAACCTAGGAGTAACCTTTTGCAACCAACCACGCTTTATACTTTTAAACATTACCATCAAAACTAGTTTTCTTTTTAAATACCCATTTGTAACCAAAGAGTTTGTGTCTTTCGGGCAAAGGTACCAAGTCTTAAGTGTCATTCTTTTTAAGTGCTACCATCTCTTCATCCATGGCTATTTTTCCAGAACTCTACATCATTCATACATAAAGCCTATTGCATAGTTCTTGGTTTATCAATGTTAGTATTAAAGTAAAATACATTTTCAATCACTAGGAGAATACCTTTCCAGTGGTTGTCTTTGTTGATTTGACCTTTGTACAAGCTGAGGTGGAGGTTCTACCTCCTCTTCTAGAGAATCTAAGCTTCAAGAGGTCTCCCAACTTCAGGTCTAATTTGGACTTTTGATTCAACTTTCTCTAGTGTAAGAGGAAATTGAACCACATCTTCTTTTTAATTTCTTCTAGGTACAATACAATGAAAGAAGACTTAATTTCTCTAAAAATAACACTTAGAACTACTATATTAAACTTTTTCTGCAATAGGATCTCAAAGCTTGTATCCTTTCACACCATGACTGCAACTAATGAAGATACATTCTATCACCTTGTTCTCCAATTTTGTGCACTTCTCCCTTGGCACATGCGCATATACCTCACTACCAAAGAAATGAAGATGCCTTAATGAAATTTTTTTCCTTTCCATACCTCCGTAGGTGTTTTGTCAACAAGACATGATGTAAGAAACTATTTATCAAGTAGAAAGTAGTGGCTATAGCCTTGACCCAAAACTTTTGTTCCAAGCTAGCTCCAATTAGCATACTCCTAGCCTTCTCCATTAGTGTCCTATTCATATGTTCTATAACTCCATTTTGTTGAGGAGAATATGTAGTTGCCTTATGTCTCGTAATATTGCAATCCTTAAAGAAGTTATTGAAATATACAAAGCAATACTCAATGCCATTATCAATTCTCAAAATCTTTATTTTCCTACCAGTCTATATTTCTACCAAAGCGTTAAACTCTTTGAAATGACTAAAAACTTTAGATTTACTTATGAGAAAATAAACCCATATCCTTTTATTGTAGTCATCAATAAAAGTACATAATCTAAACAGATTTAGCAATCGAAGGAATATCAACTAGACCAAAAACATCAAAATGGATAAGATCAAAGAACCCATAATATTTGTGAGAACTAGAATAAAATTGAACATGGTTTTGTTTCCCATATATACAATATTCTCAGAAATCAAGTTCAAGATTACAATCAAATAAACCTTCAACAAGGTTTTTATTCTTTAAGGTCTGTTGGCAAGAGACACTGCTACGCATGACAGGTGTTGTCATTGATGGCAACTAAGACTATTCCACACATCCACATAACATAACTTACTCATACCGGAAGTCAGAACAATAATTTATCTAAGTCTGGGTAGCTCGAAATAGGGCATGTGACAGGGTCCGGTATCTTGGTTCAGATCTCCTCGGTGGTAAATCATAGTGTGCTGCGGATCTGAGGGAGTCATAAGCATTGTCAGGACAATCTAAATCTAGAATTTTAGCCTCCGGTGATGAAGGACTCAAAATTTATTAGCATTTAAGTATCAAGTTCTAGTTTGTCAGTACAGACAAAAGAAGAACAAGCCGACTTTGTAATTGATCTTGGTTCCGGATATATGAAAGTTGCTGGTTGGGAAATTTGTGATGATCAGCGATAGTCGCTAACATGATTGATGATTTGTGAATACAAGTTTTTGGTCCCCGTTACAAGTTGTGCATGGATTTGGCCAACAGAGCAGAGTCCTCAATAAAAGTTCTAAGTGTTCTTGAAGCCGACTGGAAAATTATTGAAATTCATGATGTGGATATATATAGCCGTTGGATTCAGGTGATTTGGGTGTGGTAGTGATGCGACGATGGAATAAGTACAAATAAAGGTAGAGATAAGTGCGAAGGTGAAGATCTAAGCTTGGATTATGACAGAGGAGTGAAACAGGGCAGAATAAAGATGAAGTGTATCAAGCCGGTATTCTGTGCTTAACCAGAACTAAATCTTTGCATTGATAGATGCTAATCATCAGTTCAAACACATTGTAATATTCTTTCTGTAGGCAATGAGCCTGTTGTAGGTAGTGAGCCTTCCTTTGAGCAGTGAGCTCTAGGTAGTGAGCCTGAATACATGTGCATTCCCCTTTTGTAATACTTTTAACAAAGTATAATCTTTATAGGTTAACCCCCACCGTGGTTTTTGCCTTAACCCAGTTTCCACGTCAAAAATCTTGTGTCAAGTGTAATTCATTTGTTTCTGCTCATATGTTGTTGATTCATGCTTTAATGTCTTCATCATTAATTTGGTTTGAATAAAAAGGAAGAATTAATTGCTGCAAGTATAAAGGTTTTAAGACAACTGATTCACCCCTCTCAGTTGTCTACCCTATTTCCAACAATTGGTATCAGAGCTAAGTTCCTTGCAAGAAGCTTAACAGCTTGAGGAAGATCTGGGAAGGAGTTCTCAATGGGTTCACTCAAAGATCAACTTCAAATGGCTTTAGAAGATCTTGATCAATCCAAAGCAGAGATAGAGGACCTGAAAGCAAATCTTAAAGATGTTGATGATTGCATTGAGATGTTAAAAGATAAACTAAAGAAATCTATGGCAAAGAAGAAGGAGCTGCTTCTCCAGCTAGCTAATTTTACTGAAGAAAATAGCATGAATGAGGCTTTGGAAGAAAAAACAAAGGAATGTGAAAAGCTAACAAAAGAAGTTTCTATTCTAAAACATGAGATGGAATCTGGGGTGATGAGACTAACCAAAGAAATTGAGCAAAGGAAGAAAACTAGAGAAGAATTGAATCAAACTCTAAAAGAAAGAACTAAGGAATGTTGCAGATTAGACGGAATAGCTGGCCATCTAGAGTTTGATCTACAAGAAAGCAGAGACAATGAGAGAGAACTTGAAAAGAAAATTGTCATTCTCAGACATGACCTAGAAGTTGCAAATGAATACAAGGAGAAGTTCAATATAAGCTCACCTAAACTTGAAGCACTACTTGAAAGTCAGAAGAAGGCTGGTGACAAGCATGGTCTTGGGTATGAGAAGGGTGAAATCTCTGGATCTAGACAAAGAAAATTTCAACCAAGGAATGGAAGAAACAGACCTAGAAGACCTCTGGTAAGACAGCCTAATGCTCAAAGGTATCCATCTTTTAATGGAAATTAATTCAAGTGCAATAAATTTGGTCATAGATCTACTCAATGTAGAAGTAGAGTGAACCAAAGTAGCCCATCCTTCTCTGGTCAATGCTTCAATTGTAAAAGGTATGGTCATAGATCCAATGAATACAAAAGTATGATAATGAATAACCCTAACAATAAAGGAAATGACAATTCTTTTAATGGCTACTTCTTTGCATGCAATGGATTTGGACACATGGCAAATCAGTATAGATCAAGAATAAATAAGCAAAGAAATGTTGTATGCTTTAATTGCAATAGATCTAGTCATATTGTAAGATTCTACAGAAGTAGGAACAATGATGGAAAAGGTCTGGTAAACAGAGATCAGAAACAAGACAAAGGAAAGGGCAAAGTGGATGCGGATGAGATTCAGAGTGAAATGAACAAAATTTGGGTGAAGAAGGGTGTAATAAACAGTGGTGATGGATCCACACTAGAATTAGGTGCTGATAATCCTTCCAGTAATTAAACTAGGAGCTCTAGCTCAGGGGGAGATGCAATAAAAATCTAATTCCCCCAGCCAATAAGTTGATGCCTAAATCTGGCATGATGAGAAAAAGATAATTTGAAGTAATGTAGATCATTTGAAGAAAATTCTAGAAGAAAACAAGTGGTTTTGCCGATTTGTGGAGTAATTCATGAGAAACTGTTTAAGAAACAAAGTAACCGAATATGTTAGGGTAGAGCATTTATTACAAAGACAAATTAGGTTTTGTGGAGCTTAAAAAGGTTGTTCATTCTTCATTTGAATCACCTTGCATTAGAAGAAAGCAAGAAGAAAAGAGGTGAACGAGTTCTGAGCTGAAAATTTTCAAGAGTTGAAGCGCGAAGAGGATTTCCAAGCAAAACCCTAACTTGCGGAACAAGGTACTTCTATTTTCTGTGAAATCTCTTGAAATTTCAGTCTCTATAAATGGCTACACCTCTTGTTGTTGATATTACTAAAAGGTCCCAGCCAAAATTTAAGAAGCATCCATACAAGTCAGTCGAAATCGAACCTTTAGGAGCATTTTCTAGTGTCCCATACGGAGTTCTGCATGTTGAGGATATTAGGGCATACATCCACTATAGCATAGATGAATTTGGAAACCTGAAACTCTTGGATTTGTTTAACAACTACCTAAGGGATGATAGTTATGAATTGAAACCAGAATACAAAGCCCTAGAAAGCAAACATTTTCTGTAAGTCATTGAATTTCTGACATTTGATGAGAATGAGTGGGTTCGATATATCTTGAGCCAAATGCATGATGAGTTCATATGGCTATTGAAACCATTCAAGATTACAAAGGATGTTATCAAGATTGTAACTAGGTTAAATTCAACTAGTGGATTACCCATACTGAAAGCCATGAAGAACCAAACAGTGACCGATGCTACCAGTGCCAAGTTTGACAAAACGGCAATGACCATCAATGATATTAGAGAACCAGATGTTAAGTTTTCCTCTATGGTGATTGGCTACAAGATTTACCACTCCAGTAGGGAGAATTCTGTCTCTGAAACTACCATATATGCAGCATATCAAATGTTGAAAGAAAATGTAGATTATGACCTATGTGAGTTGTTACATAACCAACTGATTGAGAATTTGAGCAAAATCAAGAAGGATAAGAAAAACACCTTCAAGTATGGTTCCTTGATTATATGTTTATTCTTCTACTTCATGAATGAAGTTCCTGGAGTACAAGGTGTGTACTGGACAAATGATAGGCCAGTTGCAATACAAATAAGAGATCATCTACATAGCATTAGAGACTCTAGTGCACAGAAAACTGCAATCTGGGGTTATTTTAAAAACTTTCAAAATATGATGCATTCTAGGGAAGGAATCCCTAAGTCAGTAGTTGAGAAGTACAAGGATGAAATCTAATTTATGGTAGACACAGATTAGTGCCTAATGGAGGCTGTGGAACCTAGAATTGTATGGATTATGCCTATGGGCTACGAGGTTGATGAGAAGATCTTAGACATGTATGCTCAACATCTCTTGAGAAAATCAAAAGGAACCTCTATTGAAAGGTTTGGAACGTATAAGGAGCTAAGTCTAAAATTGCACGTTGAGCTCAGGCAACCAGATGCCAAGAGAAAAGTTCAGAGGCAAGTTGAAATGTATGCTGAAAGCATTGGGATAACAAAGGAAGCTGTAAGGTAGAACAGAGAAAGAATAGAAAAAGCTGAGAAGGAAAGGCAGGATAAGAAACAAGGAAGTACTCCAGTAGAATTCTCCTCCACCCTAAGGACTACTAGGAGCTCTACTGCTACCCATGTTTCCCCAAAATCTGCCAATCCTGAGAAACTGGAAGACATATCATTTGGTAAGGAGATGAAGAGAACTAAAGTAAAGGCAAAGAGATCACATGATAGTTTCGAAAAGGAGGATGAAGAAAAGACAAACTCAGATGATGGGCTTAAGGAGATAAAAGCCATAGGTGCTAAAGCTATTAAAGTATCTAAAGAGAAGTCTTCCAGAAGCAAGAAGACAAATAAAAGGCAAAGATCAGAGGCTGATGATAAGAAGCAAATTCACTCTGTGAAAAGCATTGTCAAGACAATCACTATTGATGGGAATTTAAAACCATTAACTAAATTCTATAACTTTTACAACGACGCTGACAAGAGACTTTTGGAAGAAGCCACTATCAAGTACTTGAATGTATTCAATAGAGCTCTAGTAGAAATTCTGTCAGAAGTTCCAAAAGGCTTAAGAGACATCTTGGAAATAAGAAAAGAAGTTGCCAAGTCAAAAGATATGGAGCTGAGGGAACATGTGTTAACCACTCTATGTCCGGTGATCTCCAGCAAAGAAGCAGATAAAATCTTTAAAGAGGTCAAAAGTGAATTCAGAAGTAAGACAAGAATGAACAAACTGATGATTGGAGAGATAGATGAAATAGTCCAAGAAACTGAACAAATTTTGAGAAAAGCATTAGACAAGAACAAGTTCTTTGGTGTGTTAGATGAGCCTGTTGATGAAACACCAGTCCTAGATGAAGAAGAGCAGCAAAAGGATGAGCAACATTTTGGAATGGATGATTCTTCTATCCCAGAAGAGGAAGCAACAAGAAGGGAAGAAGTAAAAATGATAAACAAAACTACTGATGCAGGATGTATTCTAACCCCTCCAGATCATTCTGACAAAGAAGATATAGAGATGAATACAGAAGCAGATGATCAAATTGAAGATGATTCATTAAAATTTGAAGAGCATAAGAACTAAGAAGAAGAAGAAGTTAAGGATAAGGAAGATAAAGTAGAAGAAGATGGTGCAAATGTTGATGCACCCAAACAAAATAGTCCTGTTACTAACATTGAGAAAACTCAAGGAAAGGAAGGTGGTGTAGAAAATGTGGCAAGAGACACTGTAGATGCAATGAAGAGTTTCTTGAGTAAAGAAATGCTAGAGTTTGATGAACTAGAACTGATTCAAGGACCACTCAACCTAGATACTCTCTCTCTGATCCAAATGATGAAGATAGCATCTTTCACACAAGCCAAGGCAAGAGAAAAGATATTGAAATCTCACATAGAGGACAGTGAGATGTTAGGCCTTACATCCAGTATATTGGAGAAGATAATGCCAACTTTCTAGAAGAATCCATCTGATTCTCCCTCCAGAAATCTGAAGAGCCTTATAAAATCTGTAAATACACAATTTGAGTCCTTTGAGAAGTCTATAGAGATTAAACTTCAAAATGAATTTAATAGCAAAAGATTTGATACACTTAAAGGCATGTTTGGGATAGATAGATTGGTGCTAGATAACAGTGTAAAGAGTATTCAAAATGCTCTTTCAAAAGGAGGCAATATATATAAGTTTTGTTTATCTACTCCTAAAGTCATAGAGGATATAGAAGATAAAATAAAGGACTCCAAACAGAAATTTTCAAGTATGTCCCAAGCCTTTGATCTGTTGACAGTATCAGTGGCAAGCAAGGAGTGTCAAGCAATCAACCTTATGGAAGAAATAAAGAAGTTGACAAGAGAAAAGGAGAACATTGAAGCAAGAATGGGTGAGCTCTAGGGATTGACTTCCCCTAAGATAGAAGCAATGTTCAATATTGTAATAGAAGCCCAAACTACTACACAAACAAGTGATCCCATTGAAAGCACAAGCATTTTTGTTCAATGGCCACATTTCAACTTTGAATAGTATGAAGAAGAGTTGGGATACAGAGTTGGCCTTGCTGAAGAATATTTTTGGAGATATACTTAAGTATATGTAAATATAACTTAAGGATTGGTTGTACATATGCGGCATTGTATACAGGATTTTTGGGTGAATTTTGGCTTGCGGATTCCATCCTTTTCCATTGATGTCAAAGGGGGAGTAAGGAGCAGTAAAAAATGAGGAATCTAGCAAAGGGGGAGCTTTGGAAACAGTGGAGAGCACAAGTATACAGAGTAAGGTGGAATAGCTCTGAAACTTAGTCATTTTTCACTAAGTGTTCCCATCAATGCCAAAGGGGGAGATTGTTGGTAAGAGACACTGTTACGCATGACATGTTTTGTCACTGATGGCAATTAAGACTATTCCACACATCTGCATAACATAAATTGCTCATACCGGAAGTCAGAACAAGAATTTATCTAAGTCTGGGTAGCCAGAAATGGGGCATGTGACAAGGTCCGGTATCTTGGTCTAGATCTCTTCGGTGGTAAATCATAGTGTGCCACGGATCTAAGGGAGTCATAAGGATTGTCAGGACAATCTAAATCTAGAATTTTAGCCTCCGGTGATGAAGGACTCAAAAGTTATTAGCATCTGAGTATCGAGTTCCAATTTGTCAGTATAGACAAAAGAAGAACAGGCCGACTTTGTAATTGATCTTGGTTCCAAATATATGAAAGTTGCTGGTTGGGAAATTAGTAATGATCAGCGATAGTGGCCGACATGATTGATGATTTGTGAATACAAGTTTTTGGGCTGCGTTACAAGTTGTGCATGGATTTGGCCGACAGAGCAGAGTCCTCAATAAAAGTTCTAAGTGTTCTTGAAGCCAACTGGAAAATTATTGAAATTCATGATGCGGATATATATAGCCATTGGATTTGGGTGATTTGGGTGTGGTAGTGATGTGATGATGGAATAAGTACAAATAAAGGCAAAGATAAGTGCGAAGGTGAAGATCTAAGGTCGAATTATGATAGAGGAGTGAAATAGGGTAGAATAAAGATGAAGTGTATCAATTCGGTATTCTGTGATTAACCGGAACTGAATCTTTGCATTGATAGATGCTAATCATCAGTTTAAACACGTAATCTTCTTTTTGTAGGCAGTGAGCCTGCTATAGGCAGTGAGCCTTCCTTTGAGCAGTGAGCTCTGGGTAGTGAGCCCGAATGCATGTGCATTCCCCTTTTGTAATACTTTTAACAGAGTATAATCTTTGTGGGTTAACCCCCACTATGGTTTTTCCCTTAATCAGGTTTCCACGTCAAAAATCTTGGTGTCAAGTGTAACTAATTTATTTTTGCTCATATGTTGTTGATTCATGCTTTAATGTCTTCATCATTAATCCGGTTTGAATAAAAAGGAAGAATTAATTGCTGCAAGTATAAAGGTTTTAAGACAACTGATTCACCCCCCCTCTTAGTTGTCTGCCCTATTTCCAACAAGGTCCATAGACCCTTCTCACCTATACATGGCATAATCTTTGGTGCCATAACATTGTCTTATTAGGAGGTAATCTTGTATCTATAGAAAGAGCACCTTTAGGTACCCAAAAAAGCATGACCATCTACTAAAAAAGCTATAACTCCTTTTTCCAATAGAATAGATGAAGATTCAATTTGTACAAAAGTACAATTGCATTGTATTGTATATGCATCAAGCTAAAATAATGTGCCCAATCTGACACCTCTTACAACAACCATAACACATCTAACCATCTTGTATCCAAAATTAAAAAACAACCTACACACCTGCATCAATTAATTTGCTTATAGATAAAAGGTTTCATGCTAACCCTAGGATATGTAATACACCACTAATTCCCTAACTCTACCATCAAGAAATTTAATCTGAACTCTACCACAACTAACAATGTTTAGATGAGAATCATCACCCAAGTACATCTACTTCCATCAAATTCCTCATACTTTGTGAACCAATCTTTGTTAGAAGTCATATGGAAAAATGCACCTGAATCTATTAACCATGCATTATCACTTGCAGGTGTTTCCAAATCTGCAATAAAAGCATCATCATGTTCCTTTTTCAGATTTAGAATCAAAATCAAACTTTTTCTTCTTCTTTTTCTCTTCTTTACATTATTTTTTAAAGTGACCAATCTTTTTTCAATTCCAGCATCTCACTTTGGACTTTCTAGGAAACTTAGATCTCTCATTGGATTTGGATCTAGACTTGTCTTGCTGTATCCCATCCTTCTTGCCTCTTTTATTTGATCTACCATGAACATGTTGGGCCTCCTTGGCACTAATAGAAGCTTTCCTCCTCATTTCCTTTGAAACTAAGGTGCTAACAACATCATTAACCTTCAAAGTTATAGAAGTACTACCAACATTTGGCCATTACCAAGCGGTCTTATAAATCAAGAAACAAACACAACAAAGTCATACAATGATCATCTTCACCCATTTTAACACCCACTGAGTTCAACTGCACCACCAACATATTAAATACATTCAGATGGTCTATAATTTGTCCACCTTCCTCCATTCTCAAAGAATAGATCTTCTTTTATAGAAAAATCTTATTAACCAAGAAATTTTCTTGATAAATTTCACCCAACTTTCACCATAATTTCTTAACAATAGACTCCTCATGAACATTTATTAGAATAGAATCTATGAGGCATAATCCGATAAAACCTTTAGCTTTCTAGTCCATTATACCATACTATGTAGCTGCAGTTGCATCAGAAGGTATAGAAACTTTTCATTTATTGCACTCCATAAATCTTTGTCTACCAATAAATCTTCCATCGCTCAAGATTTATGCCAAAACAATTTCTTAGCTCAAAATTTATGCCAAATTTTTTTCTATCTCAATTCTCCCTGATGTTCTTGCCATATTTATTTCCTACAATAAAATCACAAAGTTCTCTTCTACACAAGCCTCCACTCAAATATGGATTAGTTCAAAAAACCCAACTAGAACCAAAGGTGTTCAATCTTTGATACCACTTGTAGGGAAGAAAAGGTAGCAGAATCAACTTCCTACACTAAACTTTGAGAGGAGAGATGTACAAAAACTTTAAAAACTGATCTAAACAATTATAGAAAATCTAGAAATACATATACAAAAATAAAATCAATGCAAACCATTACACAATGATTTATATGGGGAAAACCTTTTAGTAAAAAAATACACACTCCAAAGCATCTCAATGTATTATTCAGTAACAATAATGTTACAATAAACTTGCAGAGCAAGCTCTTATATGAGTATAATCAACAACTTAATTTTGGAGTGATTTTGGTAGCATTATGGCTTGTAGATTACACCATTTGTAATACTACAAAACTACACTCCAATGCACCAATTTATAGGCAAATTATAAACCACAAACAACAAGTGGTTTACCAAAACTAAGTGTCAAAACCATGAGACCAAATGTTGCACCCAATTAGCACAAATTCCAACACCCACCTTTGGAGGAGTCTTCTAGCTATTATTAGAATATGCTATTACAACTATCATAACTTGCCACAAGAAACTCCACAAGTTGAGCGCCCAAGTTTGACATCTACCTTCAATAAAAAGATGCTTATGACGTGGATCATAATCTATCATAAGATTCCAATGTAACTCCCCTATTTTTATGCTCTTAAATGCATCATAAGGATCTATCATGAAATCTGTCAAAAAATCTATCATAAGATATTCCTTCTTACCTCTTACACACCTTAAAGATATATGACCAATGGAAAAACGTGCCAACATGTAAAGTGGGATGCCCCATTTTCAATATGAGGCCATTTTAATTAAATAAAATATGAAAAATTAATACATAAATAATTAGAATGTTAGGACTTTGCAAATGTTGAGACACCTTAAATCCCAACACCTATGTTATGCAGGCATCAGGAAGATAGTATTAGCTTCCTAGTGTAAAATCTACTCAAAGATTGTATGCAGAAATTCTCCTCTTATCTCTTTGTGTGTGTGTTGAATGAAAGAAAAAGGGGGTTTATATAAGAGAGGAATGGTAAAGATTTGGGAAACAAAGTGGGATAAGGATAAACATAAAAGCAAGAAAGAAAGCAAAAAATAAAATAAAGAAGAAAGCATGGTAAAAGCTAGCCATTTTGGGAAGAAAACTGGCCAAAATTAAAATTTAGTAACTTCTACCACTTTAAAATATGACAAGGTTGCCCATGTCAAGGTGTGGGTCGCCGCTTTTGCCAAGGCAGGTCACTTAGACTGTTACATCCCCAATTTTTGCCTTGCTAGACTTTTTACTTTTACTTGGACATAAATAAATTTATTATGATGATTAGATCAATGAAAAGGAAAGACATGGATTATATTGAATGTCATTTATGAAATTATAGAAAAGATTATATTATTATTGATTTAATAATTACATTATGAGATTTGATTTATTATTTGAATTATTTGAATAATGATGCACTGATCATATATTGTTTTGTTACAAGTTGAAACAAGAATACAGATTCTCAGATGACTCTTAGAGAAGAGAGAGAGTATCTTTCGAGGAGAGAGATATAGACCTTGGGTTATGAGTGGTTTATTTGCCAAATCGAGTATAAGTGTTTAACGAAAACATGAACCAATGTGTCATAAGAGGTAAGTCTTGTCTTGTATTACTTTTGAACCAAATCGACAGGTAGTCGATATTATACAATCTTTTTAAGTCATAGTTAGTCATCTTAGTCGTTGATAAAGTTAACGACATTGTTTGTGTATGAATTGTGACTATTTACGTTTAATGTAAATATTACGATGTTATTGTCGTAAAATAGTTGTCTTATTATTATTAAGTCACTTGTAGTGTTATAATAGATTCTTAACGTTAAGACTTTATCATCAAGTTAAGATGACGTGTTTTTGTCAACAGAACATGATGGGGAGACTAGCTCAACCCGATCACATTTTCCGTAATCCTTTATTTAGTATTATTCTTTTATTGATTATATCATAATAATCAAATAGAGATAATGATATGAAAATAATATTTGATATAATCAAATATAATATGTTTATGAGTCGAATGAGGTAATACCTCATGATTAATTACTATGGTCTTTAATTATGTAGTCATAGGCATCTGTTGAGGAGAGCGTTTAATGTTAAACCATGATGGGTCAAACTACTCTTTAAGAGTAATCAATTGCTCTCTTTCTATTATTGAGTCGGCGGCCTCATTGATGAGGAGTGGCGTATAACCAACCACATTCACTCACTCATCTCAGCAAATTTTGCAAAGATCGACATATGGTGTCGATTGCACCTTTATAGCTGGTGGTTGAGTCTTCACTGGAGACTAAAAATCATTGTTATGAATGAGTTTCTAACTGTCTTGAGTGGAGCGCTTAGTGGTACGACTCATTAATGAGTCAGTTTGGAGCTCTTAAGTAACCACAACTTTGATAGTCGTTGGATTCTTTTGGGGAGAGTAGAGTCTGGTAACAGAGGAAAGAAGAGGGACTACGCGTAGCAGAGAACGATTCTTAGGAAGATGGCAGTGTATTCAATCTGCCATCCTTGCTGTGTAAAGCGCCACTTCAGGTAAATGTTTTTGCATTTCTATGCATGTAGAAAACAATGAAAGATTTAATGTATTCTTGTCTTAGACAATCGTCCATTTTCCTTTGTGATAATCCTCAAGTTTTTACTATAAATGTTTCGATGAAGATGAGTCGACTGTGTCTCTCTTCTTAGTATTGATGCAGTTCGATGAGATGAGTCGACTATATATGGAGGGTATAGTGAGTCATTGTATAACTGTTATTCTATTTTAGTTTAAAGCTTGGGAGTCGATGTAGCCTGGTAAGGCTGATTCTTATGTTGATAATGTAATCTATGTAATGATTTAATTAGGACGACCCCGTGCCTTTGTATAAAAATATGATGCTTGTCATAATATGAGTTTAGGAACCAAATGATTCTATAAGTATCTATTTCACGAAGAATAATGTAGTCATTATGAAACTAGTGAACCAGTCTCATACTTAATTGAGTCTCTTTTTGAGGACAACCGATTGTGTAGATATAATTTAGTCTTGAAAAGTAATTCGAAAGAATTAGTAGAGGCTAATTATTAAGGGAAAACTTACCAAACTCTGAGTAGTGTGGTCTTAAATATCAAATAGAAAATAATATATTTTGAAGATATTCTTGGTTAAATACATGGTCAAGAATGATTCCTTACCAATAGAAACTAGAGTCTAAGTGACTAATATCAATTATTGTAAACCTATTGAGTTATCGATTAACCAAGGATAGTTTAGAAAATTTACTAAATGTCGCAAGATCTTCTATATTATCTATACAAATAATCTTGGCAAGTATATTTTTATAGTATACCTATTTTATGTCAAAAGACAATGTCTACAAACTTTACATAGAATTCCTTTATGAGTATATGAGAAGTGAAGGTAATGGCATCACTTAGTGGTGATTTGAATAGTATTTTTGTTCTTGAAATAGGAATTATTTTCTTTGCAAGAGTTAAATTATTTCTAACCATGGATGAGTTAAACCATTGGTTGAATAAGAACCTAAATCTCCTAGGGTTGTTATATGATTATTTAGTGAAATTGTATTTTCGAAGGGTAATAGCTTAACCCTAAGAATGATTATGAACTAGATAGATAGTTATGATATTTAAACCTATCCTTGTTAAGGAAGCCAATATCATGGCTCGGTGACTAGACTATTTACGTAAATATTGTCAGTATGAATAAACTGCGAGAATATGACAGTATCCAATTCAAGTAGGGGTGGGTGAACACAATGACCATGCTCATTATGAGTGTTATTGATATTAAATCTTTGGCCAAAGTAATGCAAGTGTCTTTTGCATGCATTGTCGATTCATTGTATCTAGAATGCACAATCTATCAGAAATCATACGTAGCTAGAGGGTATCTAAGGTTGTATGATTGATGGATAGGTGTAGGATACAACATTATGTACTCAGGATAGGCAAATTACCACTGGTCACCTTTGGTCTATATCCCTTGTGAAGGGTAGGGCGACTTCCTATGTGAAAGATGTGTGGGTGACTGCCAGTCTGTGGATGGAGGTAAATCACTGGAAAGATACTCTCTCTCCAAGTAGAAGATATGCCAGGACTTGTGATAAAGATGTCAAATATTCAGCAACAGTATTTATTCCAAATTGTCTATGTAATTGATTTACATTGTAAACTTTGTCTTGAGAAAGACTTCATGATGTATTGTTCTTTGTAAAGGAAAAACCTTGTGATTATTGATATTTGTTTATGAGTTAAATAAAAGAAAAAAAAATTCTCTATCTCATTTTTATCTTGTTGAATTACTCTATGGAAATTTTTCCAGTTTTACTATGTTTTTAGAACTTAGATGTTACATATGGTATCAGAGCTACCAGGTTCAGCACTAGGGCTTATGAGACCACTATGCTTGCCTGTAGCCAACATTATGAGGTTAGCTAATGTTTGAAAAAAATTTGTGCCAGGATGGTACGTCTTAGAAAGACAACAAGAAAGACTATTAATACGAGTGAACGTTTCTTTAAAGCAAAAAGAGAATGTGAGGCCATTATCAAAACCTTTAAGGGAACCAATGATGAGAGTGTCATTTGGTTAGGTGATACAGAAACTCAAGCAACTGCCTTAACTTGAATCAAGAGAGTGAGAAGGGAGTATTTGGAAAGAGTTAAAGATGAGGAAACAATTATGGTTAAGCGAGATCCCCGCATACCCCCAACTGTTGAGATCATAGAAGTTAGGTCCGATAGTGAGTCAAAGGGTTATATACCTTGAGATTATGTATCAAAAAATGAGTCTGAAGGATATACTCCACTTGAGCATGACTTTTGAAGTCATATCTTGTAAAAATGAAGAATACTCTTTACTTTTGGAATGAAATAAATTAAAAAAAAGAGTTATTTTTATGCCAAACTATTATTTAAATTGAGTTTATTATGTTTTGATTTAATGGGATGCATTATAATCAAGAACTAATGGACAACTCAATATTCTCAGGTGTGAGCAATCGATAAACATGGTTCGGACAAGAACTAACCAAGGAGAAAGTGAAGAGGAAAACCACCCACCAAATAATAAGCTGGACCAAATCATAACCATGCTTGAGGAAACCAAGAAAAGACTGGGTGATTTGGAAAAGAAGGTGGATGATAAAGGAAATTCTGAGGGAGGAGGTGAAAACTCTCATGGTGAAAGTGGAGAAAATCATGAAGAGCATAGTAAGAGTATAGAACCTAATAAAGAGGCAAGAGATAGACTAACCTCGGAGCTCTCTAAAGACATGAAGAAAGTTTTTCCACCAAAATTTGATGGGATAGTGACAAGAGATGCTGCAGAAGCTTGGTTAATAGAAATGGAAAAATATTTTGAGATAAGAAATTACTCGAAAGTGACCAAGGTAGTTTGGGGAGCATACCAACTGGTAGGAGAAGCATCCACTTAGTGGATGAATAAGAAGATGGAATTGAATTTAATCTCTCTAAGGGTAACTTGGGATGAGTTCGTGGAACTCTTTCACAAGATATGGTTACCAGAACTCTATTTTGATCAGAAACTCATTGATTTTCAGAATCTTTGACAAGGAGATATGACAGTGGTGGAATATGGAGAAAAATTCACCTGACTCCTGAAATATGTTCCACAGTATCGAAAGGATGAGAGATTTAGGATCAGAAAATTTATCATGGGCTTAAATGCTCATATCGGTGGAGAAGTAGATGTACATGGTCCCACAACAATGGATCAAGTGTATGAGAAAGCAATCAAGCAAGAGCAAAAGTTGAAATCCATCTCAGCTTATCGTGATAGAAACCACAAGAGGTTTAATGGAACTCCTAACCACCAACCATACAAGAAGAGATATGAAAAGAGTTATGATAACAAGTGGAGGAAGAGATAGAAAACCCTAGTTCATCTTTTGGAGAAAAGTATCCTTTTCTTCAGGAATTTCAGGATGTGTTCCTTGAAGAACTTCCAGGATTGCCTCCCAAGAGGGTTTTTGATTTTGCAATTGATATTAAACTAGGATTCGGGCCTATATCAAAAGCACCCTACCGTATGACAACTATGGAGTTAATGGAATTGAAAGCACAATTACAAGAATTGTTGGCAAAAGGTTTAATCAGACCCAGTGTTTCACCTTGGGGTGCTCCAGTTATTTTTGTTAAAAAGAAGGATGGAACCCTTCGATTGTGTATAGATTATCGTATGCTTAATAAAGCAATAGTAAAGAACAAATATCCTTTGCCACATATTGATGATCTTTTTGATTAGATGCGTGAAGCTGCTGTGTTTTCAAAGATTGATTTGCGATCAGGATATCATCAGTTAAGACTGAAGGATGAAGATATTCATAAGACAACTTTTAAAACCAGATATGGGCACTAGGAGTTCACGATGTTGCCATTTGGTTTGACAAATGCACCTACAGCATTCATGAATCTCATGAACAATATATTCAGAGATTGTTTGGACAAGTTTGTTTTAGTCTTTCTAGATGATATACTCATTTATTCTAAGAATGAAGAAGAACATCAACAGCACTTGCAAATAGTTCTACATCGATTAAGAGAACATAAGTTATATGAAAAACTATCAAAATGTACATTCTTTCAGAAGGAGATTCAATATCTAGGTCATATTATTTCTACTGATGGAATATATGTTGATCCTACAAAAATCACAACTATTCTAGATTGGCATGTACCAACAAATGTGCATGAGGTGCATAGTTTCATGGGCCTGGCTGGCTATTATAGGAAGTTTGTTTTAAATTTCTCCAGTATTGCTAGTCCAATCACTTCCCTGGAAAGGAAAGGAAAGAGATTTGAATGGATAGACAAATGTCAGGATGCATTTGATCTCTTAAAAGAAAAGTTAACTACAGCTCCAATTTTGAAAGTCCCTGATCCCGAAGGACAATTTGAGGTACGAAGGACAATTTGAGGTAATTATAGATGCCTCGGGAGAAGGATTAGGAGGAGTGCTTATGTAAGATGGAAGAGTGATAGCATATGAATCAAGGAAATTGAAATCCTATGAGAAGAATTATGCACCGCATGATCTGGAATTAGCAGCAGTAACTCATGCTTTGCAGATGTGAAGACACTATTTGTTGGGGAAGACTTTTGTACTTAAGTTAGACCATCAAAGTCTCAAGTATATTTTCTCTCAACTACACTTGAATGCTCGACAAAGGAGATGGTTAGAATTGATATCTAACTATGACTTTGAAATAAATTATATCAAAGGAAAAGAGAATAGAGTAGTTGATGCTTTGAGTTGTAGAAGACATATAGCTTCTATTGTTTCTATTTGTGGAAATTTTAAGGATTTGGTGTTACAAAATTTGTCTGGTGATGAGTATTATGAGCAAGTTAAGTAGGCTCTAAAAGATAATCTGAGAGATCCAAGATATGATGGTTATCTAATAGAGTCTGATGGACTATTGAGGTACAAGGGTAGAATGTATGTTCCTGTTTCAGTGGGCTTAAGGGATCTAGTATGGAAAGAAGTTCATACTGCACCATATTCAGGACATTCAGGAGTGACCAAACTCCTAGCAGATGTTAAACCTCTTTATTTCTAGAAAGGAATGAAGAATGATGCTGCAAGATTTGTGGAAAGCTGTTTAGAATGTCAGAGGGTAAAAGTAGAGCATCAACACCCTGTAGGATTGTTGTACCCACATGATGTGCCCGAGTGGAAATGGCAAGTTATTAGCATGGATTTTGTTCAAGGTCTTCCTATGTCAAGGAATAGACATGATGCCATTTTAGTTGTGGTTGATAAACTCACAAAGGTAGCTCATTTTATACCAGGGAATTTGACTGATGGAGCACTTGTGTTAGCTCGCAAATTTGTGCAAGAAGTGTTTAGATTGCATGGTTTCCTTGAAAAGATTATCTTGGATAGAGATGCGCATGTAACATCAAGGTTTTGGCAAACCTTATTTTCTGCACTAGGGACTAAACTCAACGTGAGTATAGCTTACCATCCTAAAACTGATGAGCAAACTAAGAGAGTTAACCAAGTCTTGGAAGACTTGTTGTGAATGTATTGCATGGATCAACAATATAAGTGGGAAGAATACTTACCGCTTGTGGAATTTGCTTATAACAACTCCTATCATTCTACTATTAAGATGGCACCATTTGAAGCATTGTATGGAAGAAGATGTCGAACTCCTATAAGTTGGGATAAGCTAGAAGATAGGATTAGTATCAGACCAAAAATGCTACCTAAAATGGAAGAGAAAGTTAAGCTGATTAGAAAAAGATTGGCAAAAGCCAATGATAGGCAAAAGAGCTATGCAGATGCAAAGCGTGTTCCAAGGTAATTCTCTGTTGGAGAAAAAGTTCTTTTGAGGGTCAAACCTCAAAAAGGTTCTATTAAGTTTGGGAAGTCTTCTAAGCTAGCCACTCGATATGTGGGACCCTTTGAAGTGCTTGAAGTAGTCAATCCGGTTGCCTACAGAATTGCTCTACCATCAGCCTTGTCTAGAATGCACAATATTTTTCATGTGTCTTATTTGAAGAAATATGTTGCAGGTGATAACCATATTTTGAATTGGAATTCTTTACAGATGTAGGATCCAGGGGTAGTCACGATCGAGCCACTCAAGGTGTTAGAAACACGCTAGCTCCGCTTGTGTAACAGGGAGGTCTTGCAATGCAAGGTCCAACGGGACTAATATGCTGAGGAAAATGCTACATGGGAGGATTATCATGAATTCTATCAAAAGTTTCCTCATTTATTTAATGTTGTTATCAGTTGAAAACAATGAACTTTCTTTTAGTTACTTTTTGATACTTTATATCATCGGGGACGATGAATCTTTAGGGGAAGGATACGTTACATCCCCAATTTTTGCCTTGCTATACTTTTTACTTTTACTTGGACATAAGTAAATTTATTATGATGATTAGATTAATGACAAGGAAAGACATGGATTATATTGAATGTCTTTTATGAAATTATAGAAAAGATTATATTATTATCGATTTAATAATTGCATTATGAGATTTGATTTATTATTTGAATTATTTGAATAATGATGCACTGGTCATATATTGTTTGGTTACAAGTTGAAACAGGAATACAGATTCTTAGATGACTCTCAGAGAAGAGAGAGAGAGAGAGTATCTTTTGAGGAGAGAGATATAGACCTCGGATTACAAGTGGTTTATTTGCCAAATCAAGTATAAGTGTTTAACGAAAATGTGAACCAATGTGTCATAAGAGGTAAGTCTTGTCTTGTTGTATTACTTTTGAACCAAATCGACAGGTAGTTGATATTATACAATCTTTCTAAGTCATAGTTAGTCATCTTAGTAGTTGATAATGTTAACGACGTTGTTTGTGTATGAATTGTGACTATTTATGTTTAATGTAAATATTACGATGTTATTATCGTAAAATAGTCGTCTTATTATTATTAAGTCACTTGTAGTGTTATAATAGATTCTTAACATTAAGACTTTATCGTCAAGTTAAGATGACTTGTTTTTGTCAACGGAACGTGATGGGGAGACTAGCTTAACCCAATCACATTTTCTGTAATCCTTTATTTAGTATTATTCTTTTATTGATTATATCATAATAATCAAATAGAGATAATGATATGAAAATAATATTTGATATAATCAAATATAATATGTTTATGAGTCGAATGAGGTAATTCCTCATGATTAATTACTATGGTCTTTAATTATGCAGTTATAGGCATCTATTGAGGAGAGCCTTTAATGTTAAACCATGATGGATCGAACTACTCTTTAAGAGTAATCGATTGCTCTCTTTCTATTATTGAGTTGGTGACCTCATTGATGAGGAGTGGCGTATAACCAGCCACATTCACTCACTCATCTCAGCAAATTTTGCAAAGATCGACATATGGTGTCGATTGCACCTTTATAGCTGGTGGTTGAGTCTTCATTGGAGACTAAAAATCGTTGTTATGAATGAGTTTCTAACTGTCTTGAGTGAAGCGCTTAGTGGCACAACTCATTAATGAGTCGGTTTGGAGCTCTTAAGTAACCACGACTTTGATGGTCATTGGATTCTTTTGGGGAGAGTAGAGTCTGGTAACAGAGGAAAGAAGAGGGACTACGCATAGCGGAGAATGATTCTTAGGAAGATGGCAGTGTATTTAATCTGCCATCCTTGCTGTGTAAAGCGCCGCTTCAGGTAAATGCTTTTGCATTTCTATGCATGTAGAAAACAATGAAAGATTTAATGTATTCTTGTCTTGGACAATCGTCCATTTTCCTTTTTGATAATCCTTAAGTTTTTACTGTAAATGTTTCGATGAAGATGAGCCAACTGTGTCTCTCTTCTTAGTATTGATGCAGTTTGATGAGATGAGTCGACTGTATATGGAGGGTATAGTGAGTCATTTTATAATTGTTATTCTATTTTAGTTTAAAGCTTGGGAGTCGATGTAGCCTGGTAAGGCCAATTCTTATGTTGATAATGTAATCTATCTAATGATTTAATTAGGCCGACCCCGTGCCTTTGTATAAAAATATGATGCTTGTCTTAATATGAGTTTAGGAACCAAATGATTCTATTAGTATCTATTTCATGAAGAATAACGTAGTTATTATGAAACTAGTGAACCAGTCTCATATTTGATTGAGTCTCTTTTTTAGGACAACCGACTGTGTAGATATAAGTTAGTCTTGAAAAGTAATTCAAAAGAATTAGTAGGCTAAGTATTAAGGGAAAACTTACCAAACTATGAGTAGTGTGGTCTTGAATATCAAATAGAAAATAATATCTTTTGAAGCCATTCTTGGTTAAATACATGGTCAAGAATGATTCCTTACCAATAGAAACTAGAGTCTAAGTGACTAATGTCAATTATGGTAAACCTATTGAGTTATCGATTAACTAAGGATAGTTTAGAAAATTTACTAAATGTCGCAAGATCTTCTATATTATTTATACAAATAATCTTGGCGAGTATAGTTTTATAGTATACCTATTTTATGTCGAAAGACAATGTCTACAAACTTTACATAGAATTCCTTTATGAGTATATGAGAAGTGAAGGTAATGGCATCACTTAGCAGTGATTTGAATAGTATTTATGTTCTTGAAATAGGAGTTATTATCTTTGCAAGAGTTAAATTATTTCTAACGATGGATGAGTTAAACCATTGGTCGAATAAGAACCTAAATCTCCTATGGTTGTTATATGATTATTTAGTGAAATTGTATTTTCCAAGGGTAATAGGTTAACCCTACGAACGATTATGAACCAGCTAAATAGCTATGATATTTAAACTTATCCTTGTTAAGGAAGCCAATATCATGGCTCGGTGATTAGACTATTTATGTAAATATTGTCAGTATGAATAAACTGCAAGAATACGACAGTATCCAAGTCGAGTAGGGGTAGGTGAACACAACGACCATGTTCATTATGAGCGTTATTGATATTAAATCTTTGGCCAAAGTAATGCAAGTGTCTTCTGCATGCATTGTCGGTTCACTGTATCTGGAATGCACAATCTATCGGAAATCATACTTAGCTAGAGGGTATCTAGGGTTGTATGATTGATGGATAGGTGTAGGATACAACACTATGTACTCCGGATAGGCAAATTACCACTGGTTACCTTTGGTCTATATCCCTCATGAAGGGTAGGGCCACTTCCTATGTGGAAGATGTGTGGGAGACTATCGGTCTATGGATGAAGGTAAATCACTGGAAAGATACTCTCTCTCCAAGCAGAAGATATGCCAGGACTTGTGATAAAGATGTCAGATATTCAGAAGCAGTATTTATTCCAAATTATTTATGTAATTGATTTACATTGTAAACTTTGTCTTGAGAAAGACTTCATGATGTATTGTTCTTTGTAAAGGAAAAACCTTGTAATTATTGATATTTGTTTATGAGTTAAATAAAAGAAAAAAAAAATTCTCTCTCATTTTTATCTTGTTGAATTACTCTATGGTAATTTTCCGATTTTACTATGTTTTTAGAACTTGGATGTTACACAGACGACCCTACAACTTAACATGGGTCACTTGGGCGACCCTAAGGTCTCCTGGGTGCCCCTATAACTGAAGGTAAGAAACAAGGTTTTCGAGAGGCGGAGAGGTTAGAAAGACTAGGAGGATGGAAAACAAGGATGAAGAACACCAAGGAAAGGTACTAGGATGTTGGGACAACTTCCATCAAGGCATAAAAGGTTATGAGGAGAAATAAGCACACCATATGGGTCGTGCAATGGATCTCCAAATCATCATTGGACATGAAATATTGACCCATGCAATTTTGGGTGCTTAGAGATTCACAAACACTACTTATTGGATGTATAGCTCTTGTATTTAACAATTTAGCCACTTATTTTTGTTGATATTGTTTTGATATTTTCATTTAAGACTTTGTCTTATCTAAACTTTCATAGTGTGATATCATTCCACCCACTTTTTATAACTAGCACTTGCACCCATAGGAGGTTCAAGGAATACGCTGATAGGAACAACCGACGAGTTTAAAAAATTTTCCGGCATGAGACAATTCCGAACACTATAATGCTCACATATAAAAGCCTATCGGCTAAATATAATGTGAAAAATACATTTTTATTTGTTTTTTATATTAAAAGAAAGAGAGAGTAAGAGTTAAGAAAGAGTAAGAGTTGTGACTAGGGCGAGCATATGGTTATTGAAACTTGGAGGATTTAAATGTGAAGGTTTGACATTTTATTTTGAGATACAATAATGAAAACGTTTAATTGAAGTTAGTTGAAAGAGAATCCATGTGCAGCTGTGTAATCAAACGGGGTGTACATTCACGGGTTCCAACGGTATCCCGTCACCCGGGGACGGTGCCGACGTACATTTGTCCACTGTCAAATGGCCCATCTGTGTAAGTTGTTTCCCTGTCTATTGCCTTATTGGCCTCCCCGACAAAGGCGTCAGGAGACGGAATTCTATTAGTAAACGGCAATAAAAAAAGAACCACATCTCAAGAGCGTCATTCATTGGGCAACTAAATTGCCGATTCATGTGATTCTGACACAGTCAAATAAACAGCAGAGTTAACGGGAAATTGTTACTTAAGCGTGTCAGATGGGCCCTACTTGACCTGCTCCTGCCTGTCAACTCCAGTCTTCGTATAACACGCACTGGCACAGTTTTTGGCCTCAATAGGAGTGCCCATAAGTCAGAACTATATTCTTTTAAGTATGTTATTATTTATCTATTTATACACATTTATTCCTTTACACATTATTAGTTCCTATGGAAGGCAGGGATACTAATGCATCCATTGGATGCAATTTTTTAAACTATATGTCTAATCATCTTAAAGAATTAAAAATTTCTAATAGGGGAGAGGGCCCAGTAGTGGTGCACCCTAACTTCACGCCTCTCAAAATCATAGATGACAATTTGAAATCACTCCAAAATTTTTACAGTAGCTTACTTGGCAACGCCTATGCTTATAACTAAGGTTTCAGGGCCACATCATCAAATATGATGCCACATCAGCATGTTTTTTGTTGAGGTGTCAAATAGTTGCCCCCAAAAAAAGGGTGGACCAATAGGTGTGCAATAAGTCATGTTTTGTTGGTAGGTTGATGTGGCATCACATGATTGGTTGCTTTTTAAATCTAAAGAGCACATTTCATTAAATTAGTAGTACTTATAATAACACTAACAACCTTAAAGTCACAACTACTAGTACTAAACTTCAAAAAATATTGGGCCTTAAATGCACATATACTATCTCAACTATTGGAACTATCTCACCTATTGGGTCTTTTCCCCTAGTCCATAAATATTTTCTTTATTTAATGAATTAAAAAATATCATTTATGTGTTGTTCTATTGGTAAGTGGTAAACACTGAGTGGAGAAATGAAATAATGATTTAAATTTAATTGGATTTTCAAGCATTCAGTGTACATAGGATGCAAATAAGACTTTTATCAACAAAATAAAACAAACACAAATGAATGGACATTTGCATTGGGACGGTGACAAAAAGTCTTCATTGTACTAATTTTGTGGGCCCCAAAGTCTTATATGTATTTATACTTTGTTGTTTCTATTACCAAAAGTTGTCTTGGCATTTATAACTATATTTAAAACTATATAATTTAATGGAAGGCAAATCTATGGAGCTAGATTACTAGGTCCATTCTTGTCTTTTCAAATTTACTTGAGGTACGTTGAATGTGTGCAAGGTTTTGTTTCTAATAATTGCTAGTTGTTTGGAAGGTCAAGGTATAGTAAAATTTGAACACTTACCTGTGCTGCTGCAAAAATAAGGTATGTGAAACCTAGTAATCTCAGTTATTTGCAATTTTTACCATTAAATTTTCTTAACTAGTACATTTTAAGAAATCTTAAGGGAAATAATACCGTTAAAAATAAATTCATGAACAATATTGAGAATTGATGATCTATCTATGACTTTCTACAAGGTTCACAAAAAAAAATGATTATGCGCTCAAATCTTTGATCTTTAGTAACTACAACTCTGTCAATATATAAATGAGCAAAATTCAAGTTAAATTCAACCCAAATTTTATCTGTTAGTAGAAATGAAAAATAATTTTTAGTACTCATTGCTTCTATTTTTGTAGACAAAGGATAGCTTGACTCTAATCTAATTTTTGAGGACATCGGCAATGGCTTCAATAGCCATCGCATGGAATGGGGCTGTGACAATAGCTCTTTCTCTAAAAAACCCATCAAATCCATCCCTTAGAAGTTCTTTCAACCATTATCAAATGAGTTATTTTAAACCCAGGTGTCATGGTTTGTGTTTTTCAAATTCTAGCATCGTTGGAGTATCTTTGCATATCAAAATACTTATTGCTTCTATTTTTGTAGTCAAAGGATAGCTTGACCCTCTAATCTAATTTTTTAGGACATTGGCAATGACTTCAACAACCATCACAGGTAGTGGAGCTGTGAAAGTAGCTCTTTCTCTAAAAAAAACCTATTAAATTCATCCCTTAGAAACTCTCTCAACCATTATCAGATGAGTTCTTTTAAACCTAGTCATTGCGGTTTGTGCTTTTCAAATTCCAGCATAGTTGGAGTATCTTTGCCAAAATTATATTTCTATCCCCATATTGAAGAACAGAACGAGAGTGGGCACGTGAGTTTCTAGATGCAATATATCTTCATCCATATCAGCTTCACAACCTCGATTGATTCAACACAAACAAGACCAACCAATTAGAAATAACTTTTGATCTAGCTAATCAAAATCAAGTGTAATATAATATGGCCAGTAGAATTATTTATATGGTTAGTTTAAAGAATTCTATAAATTAGGGATCCCTTCCTTTATAAACAAATAAGGTGGAATAAGGTGGAACATGAAGGATGAGACAGAACACACATGAGGGTGTGAGGATACATTTTATCAGATTATATCCATGAGAAGAGCTTATTCAAGAGGTTACTGTTGTAATGCAATTATGCTATTTTCCTTACATTTGAGTATAAATTTCTAACATTTAGTTTGTATATATAGTGATTTATTGCATTGATACAATCTCGATCCCTTTTCTAAGCAGGTTGAGTACCTTCAAGCATGGCATGACAGTCCATGCTTTCAACAGCAGTAGCGAAGGGAACACGTTTGAAGGATAGTTCATTTTGTCTTTCATTGTGGGATGTTAAGGATCAATTAAAAACTTACTAACAGTGCTTTCCGACCGAAAAGAGAAATCAGACCTTTACACAGTACCCCCTATGGACACCCAAATTTTTATTCCTTCTTTTAATCAGTAAGATGCTAAAAAGACAAATCCCCATTGCCATTCTATTTTAAATGGCATTCAGATCTAACTAGCGTAGAGCTTATAAGATGAACTTTGCTAATAGAAAGTGACAAATGTGATTCCCATGGACCCACAAAAAAAAAAAACAAAGACTGGAAAAAATACAATGATTTCAAAGGGATCCACATCAATACCTAATCAAAAACATTTCGTTTGGCCACTTCTGCCGATGCAAACCAAAGCTACAAAAGCTATAAGAGTTGAAACTATTATATCATGTACAATCTGGTCCTGGGTGGCGAACATCGAAATTGACAACCTAGCAAAATTCATGAATTCCTCAGGTTTTACATGCCATGTTTCCCGTCCTCCTTCGTTTTGAGAGTAACCCACTTGAGAGGGCCCCATAACAAGACTAAATAGCCTCTGTCAACTTTTTAGTAGCACTTGACCCACTAAAATTTGTGGAATTCCCACTAAATTGCATGATTAAAGAGCTAAATGTATTACACTTTTTGGCAGGAGAGACCTGAATTCGTGTGCTCACAGAGGGGTAGATTATGTTGTATGTAGCGTAATCTAAAGACCTGGAAGTGAGAAAGGCAATTCCCAGATGATGGAACTCTCACATGATTCATTTCCATCATAAAAACATAATAGCTTGCATAGAGTTGAGAAAAAAGACATTATTCCTTTCCATCATAGCATAGATCTACGATTTGAGATGTCAGCGATTTGAGATGCCACTTATGAAAATGAATGAGATAGTAGAGGGAAAAAAGGAAAATGGCAAAGCACTAAAACGACACGTAGGCTTTGCAAACACATCTTTATCCACACGTTACAACTGCATGTATGGCATGCCTACAAATGTAGAGTGCTTGGATAGATCAGGTGTCAAAGATAAAAGTTTCTAGTTTTGGCTATGTGTAAAGGAAAAGAAAAACAAAATAAGATTCAATCAATTGATACAAGACAATAGTTTTTGAGAAAAAGAAATAATCAAAGATGAATTTGAAACTAAATACTTCAACCATGTAATATGCAGAAAATTTTCACAGGGGGCTTGCAAAAATTGACACCTACGTAGGAAATGATTGCAAGGTGGTAGATAAAATACATAGTTTTTCTTTTCCAAGCTCTCCATAGAATGGCCACAAGTCAACTTGTTTGAAAACCTTTCCAATCTTAATACGTGTAAAGAAACAATATTACCCAATTGCGGTTATCTTTTTAAATTAACTAATTGTTATGAACAATATAATCATCCATTCAATTTTTTTTTTTTTATATTGCAGAGATTTTTCCCTTACTTATGAGCCATATCCAATTTTAATAATGATTTAATATTGTACTAATGGTTATGACCCATATAATCAAACATTCAATTATCTTATAAAATCACATCTAGGTATTCAAATATCTCCTATATAGTAACAAGATTAGATAAGATCAAAAGCTTGTAAGAAAGGGACAAAAATTTGATCTTACGGATCTAAGAAGGTTCCATATGGAGGTTAGAGTTGTTCCTTCCAAAGATAGTCCAACTCCTTAAGATTCTCATTTGCACTATCATAAGGCATTGCCCCTCCTAGCAATCCAACTGCATTGTCTTCTTCCTTCACAAATAGCAGGCTGCTATTGCCACCATTCTTCTTTCCCTTTATTTCTTCACTGTATAAATTTCAACAATATCAAAACTTGCACTTCAATATTTTATTTTAATTGAGTCCATTTTCACAAGCTTGAGAAGGTCATTTCAATAGATGATATGGAGAGGAAGACCTGGGTATAGACTATGCACAAAGCCATATTCTTTAAAACTTATGCTATTTTAGATCTCCCTCTCTATCTAATTCTATAGTCACTTGCGCATAGCACTAGATGTCAGTTGTTGAGACAACTGAGGGTGTAAGAATTATATTGAAACATTTAAGTATATATTGATGGATTTGACAAAGTATGTAGTTTAGCTTGTTATCATGTATTTTGTGTGTTGTGTGCTAACATGTTATGCACCATGTCTAAGCATGTTTTCGATCATGATACATATTAATTATAGAAGCAAGAATTATTTTAACATTTGTAAGATGCTTTAATTTCCATAAGTATTAAAATTTTAGGTCTACACTTAAATCCTTAAATCCTTATGTTATTTTACTAAAAAATGTAAAAATTGCTAAAGCAAATAGACTACTAAGACATTGTTGACAAGAATTAAAGAAGTCAACACCTGACCTTGCTTCCCACAAAGGTCAAACATCTAGACAAAAAATGAGATATAGAGGTGTTAGGATACATCCTTGGAGTTATTATGTTGTCAAAATTAGAGATTCTAAGTCCAAATAAAGTCAATGGCTTGGAGATTTTGATAGAGTAGAAATAACTACTTATCCTTATGATATGATAGCGAGATCTATGACAAGCATCAATGCAAGAATGAATTTCTTCTACATAAATTCAAATTCATATAACTTCTACTTTAAGTAATATGTTCTCCTTCTTTCCATTGGGATCTCACTCCAAACTAGACACAATTTTGGTTCAAACTACAAAGAAGGTGCAAACTATATCATCTAATTATACATGGATAGATTCAACAAATATGATCGAGAACAATGATGAATTGCTTGTAGGTGTTTGTCCCAATTTGTAGGTTCTAATCCTTGTTTCTACAACACCTAACAATATTTAAAATAATTAATTACAACAACATTCATAGCATCATGATAGGAACTTGACGCAATGTGTCTCTTGTTCATATATGAATTTATTTTTATATATTCATTAAAATTATGTATTTATTATGTCTATCCATGTACTCATTCTTATATATTTATTATCTACCTAGATCCTACCATTTCCATGGTCCAAGTTATTTATGTAGACACGAGATAAAATCCACAAGTGTGGATTTGATTATTGGATTTCTAAAATTCAAATTCAAATTTTGGCCAACTCCCACACTTTCCATTCCAACCTAGAGCCAACTAAACACATATTTACGTGATTTATTTCTATGTCCTTGTATTTAAAGACATTCAATTGCATTCATTTTATCATCCTATCTCATTCGATCATTCACATTATAAGAACATGTTACAGACACTTTCATTTGTGCACTAAAACAAATCTAGATCTGCATCATGCCACTTAGGGCATTTACATGTTTGGCAATTGTTGTGTTTCAGTCATTAGCATGATCATAAAACTAATTATTATACTAGGGTTGACCTAGAAGAACTTATACCCTAATTATCTGACAACCCTCTAAAGTTATTCATAAATATCTTAGTCTAGATAGTAGAGTAGACAAAATCAAATCGAAGAGTGGAAGCACAAGATCAAATCCACATGACATGTGGTCTATACGCACCCATGAAAAAGAACCAAAACTCAAGCAAATTCACTCCACCATAATGTAGAGAGACCATTTGGATTCCAAGGCAAAGTATAGGCACAAAGGATCAATTTTCAATCCCAAGACATCCATATGTCAATGCTCTATCAAAATTATTCATCCTCAAGCCTAGAAATAGGTACTTCCATTTATTACATTTACTTTTCATGCTTTTAAGCATTTACCATTTTTTATTTCCAATTACCACAACTAATTATTAATTAATCTAGGAATAATTATGTTTGACTATTGTATGTATTTAATTTCTTTAGATTAAGTTTAAGAAAATTTTGTTTTCCTCTACATTTTGGTGACCTTTCCTTGCTTAGACCCCTAGGACCCAACCTTAGGGTTATACCTTCATTAATTTTAGTGTTTTCAAATTCGATATGACTCTAATTTTATCATTCATATTTAGATTTCCTAGGGTTTGTATTCCTTTATGCCTATTACACCTTGATTAGGGTTTGATTTTGTTAGTCTATATATTGTCTTGCACATGGGTAAATACACTTGGTGTTAAGCCTACTTAGGTGTTACTTAGGAGTCCTAGTTTGTTCGAGTTATCTTGCCACCTCTCATGAGTTTTGTGGAAGTAACTCGCCACCACTTCTTGTTAGTGAGAGTCAACTCCATTATTCTTGGAAGCTAGTTCTTCCAAGATGCCTATATGTACATCATTTTGCTAGTTAATACATGGCTGATTACATCCATTCTTGTGTTGATCACTTGCTTACATATTTTTCGTTTCTCACAACTCTGCAGGAGCATTCAATTTCTTGACTTTTGCACTTTCATTCTGTCCAGTTGATCCCAGTTCCAATAAATTTTACTTAGTGATATACATCCTTAATGTCATCCTCCCACCCTTGGTTAATCTTCCCTTATGGTTCCTTTTAGATCTTACTCATTAGTTGATATTCATGCATACATTTTCAATTTTGATAAGTTCTTATCTTTCGGTACATGCCATCCCTCTATTTTTGATATTCTCATGACACATTATACTAATGATAGAGATATGTGGTTGCTTATAAGGAGCTTGTATTAGGTGATTTCTAATGTGTTTGCTCATAAGGATCTTGTAGTATTGATCTCATGTTGATGCTTGTATGAGAAGAATATTTGTAAACGGTATTCAATAAAAAAAGAATAGAGATATGTCTTATATGGAGGTGTTATTATATCATCTCTCATATTTTCCTTCCTTTGTGGAGTTTATTAATTCTCATCCATGTTGAAAACAAGGTGAAACAATACAACAAGAAATGTTGTTCTTTAATGCACCTAAATTCCTTAAATAATGATAGATCATAAGATAAATGAAATTAGCAATAAAACATAAATGAAAAACACAACACAATGTTTATGTGGACAAACTCTTATAGGAAAAAACTCCACACCCAAAGAGATCCAAGCTTATATTAATCATGAAAATAGCTACATCAATAGAATTTGCTCATCCCTTTGAATTTTGGTAGCATAATGATGCTCGAATGACTTGCAAAATAATCTCACATTACCACTATCTCAAGGCACCAATATATAGAAGATATGGATACAAGATACCATGAATGGTATTCCAAAACAAGTGACAAATACTAGTCTCCCAAATCTAGGTACCCATCTCCATCACAGGGAATCTCAAAAATCACTATACATGGTCAACCACCTTAAATAGTATGTAACTCCTCTTACACCACTTACATGTCATAAATCTCATCATGACAGTCAGATTCCTTCATTATGGTCACTTTCTCATTCCTAGGTTCTCCATGGAAAGATTGACCAAATTTGTCATAAAATCTAAGTGTAGAAGATCTTCATATATCCTCTTACATCTCCCAATCTTGATTGATTTCCAAGATCCTTCTAATTGTAACTCCCTAACTTAAATGCCATTACATAGACATGTGAGAGGATAAATACTAATAAATAATTTTGCCTACCACCTAAGAGGGGCATCCATGTCTACCCTCTCCATGATCTTTAGGTCTACATAACATTATTTATCAACAATGGTCATTAAACACAATTAAGCATGTTTAGGGATTTCCAAGGTGAATGATAACTAATCCCAACATTCTCCCACTTGAAATTCACATTGCAATGACATAATCAATAACATAATAAATCAATCTTTCAAAGAGGAGAGACCCATGGTCTCCTTGCACCAACTTAACTTCTGTACATGCTCACTAGCTTAGTGAGAGAATCTACAAAATTCTCTAAGGTGTCCACTTTATATAACATGACTCTACCACCCTTAACCATTTCCCAAACAAAGTGATATTGTTATTAATGAGGGTTTTAAGACTCATCTCACCAATGTGACCCAATCTATGGTTCCATAATAGTCATCAATTACATTCATAGAGTTATATAAAGTGGATGTGTCCATCCTAACCAAGGTGTCACATTGTGTTCCCCTAGACAACACCCAATTCCCTTTGTTCACCCTACATCCACTCTTCTCAAAAGTCACATACACCCCTGAATCATTCATTTCAAATACGAAAATCAAATTCCAAGCTAAACCAAGAATATGCAATACATCTGTGATGGTTTTTACCCTCCCATCATTGAAAATCAATTTTACCTCCCCTCAGCCCACAATCTTCTGAGTGCTATTATCCTCAAGGAAGACTTTCCCACCATCATATGTTGTATACGTTGAAAACCACTCCTTATGAGGAGTCATGTGGTAGGATGCACCTTAATATATCAACTAAGATTCATCAAAAGTCATGTTAGTATAAATAATAAAAGCATTAATGTCTTTTAATCATCAAAGAATTTATCAGTAGAGGAATCTTCATCTTTCTTTTTCTTATTTCAGCATTCCTTTTTGAGATACCCCCATTTTCCATAGGTCTAACATCTCAATCTACTTTTACCAGGTGTCTTGGATCAACCCTTGGACTTGGATCTATCCTTATAGTTATCCTTATCACCTTTTTGCTTGTTAATGCAGTGCATCTTTAGACCCATCCTTTAAAGACTTTCTCCTCATTTCCTCTATGAGCAAGGTAGCAATGAGGGAATCCATCTTTGAATCTATCATAAAACTATTGAGTGCAAGAATCAAATTATCCCAAGATTTAGGTAATGAACATAATAGTAAAATCCATTTATCCTCTTCCTCTATCTTCACATCTATTAACTGTGACTAACTCAAGATTAGATGAAATGCATTTGTGTTCTACAATTGAGTCTCCATCTTTCATTTTTAGAGAATACAACTTTATTTATTTTTTAAACTTATTAATGAGACTCTTATTTTGGTAAATTTATCCTATTCTTTTCCACAAGTTATATGTAGTAGTTTTGTTAGAAATATATAAAAGAACTTAATCAGATAAACACAACCATATAGTGCCATGAGCCTTTTTGTCAAGTTTTACCCAATCTTCATCCAATATATTTTCTAGTTTGCTTTCATTTTTCATGGCAATCCACTAATCTCTTTCTTCCAAGATATTTTCCATCTTTATCTTCTAAAGTTTAAAACCTAAGCCATTAAACTTTTCAATCTCCAAACAAGATGAGCTAGCCATGATCTTTATCACCCAAAATCTAAATTTGCAAGAAAAACACAACAAACTCCCATTGTAGAATAAAACCTATCAAACACTCTAAAAGAGGCCTCTCTCTAATCATGCCAATTATGGCTCTGATACCAAATGTTGAAAATGGGGTGAAACAATACAACAAAAAATGTTGTTCTCTAGTGCATCTAAAATCCTTAAATAATGATAGATCATAATATAAATGAAATAAGAAATGAACATAAATGCAAACCACAACACAATGTTTACATGGAGAACCCTTGTGGGAAACAAACTCCACACCCAAAGAGATCCAAGCTTGTATTGATCCTAAAAATAGTTACATCAATACAATCTGCTTATCCCTTTGAATTCTAGCACCATAACGGTGCTTGAATGACTTGTAAAACAATCTAATGTTACCACTATCTCAAGGCACCAATATATAAAAGATATGGATACAAGATACAATGAATGGTATTCCAAAACAAGTGGAAAATACCACTCTCCCAAATCTAGGTGTCCACCTCCATCATGGGGAATCTAACAACTCAGTACAAATGGTCAACCACCCTAATGTTAGGATTAAGGTGCCATCAACCTTGTAAATCCTATGTAATTTATTGTTCCTATTATTGTTTGTAAATCACCCATAAGGGATGAAAGGTTTCACCAGCAACGATCTTGTTTCAACTGGATATAAAATACTAATCCGTCTGTGACAGGGGGTCGTAGGGGGTTTCCCCCTGCAAGGGATCCGGGGGCTGCACACCCTAGTGGGGGCTCAGGGGCAACACCCCTGGAGCCAAATTTTATTTATATTTTATGATTTTAAATCTGGATCGTGTGTCATTAGGTCACAGATCTGACGGTAGTTATTATGTCAGTTTTCTTACCCTAGAAGGTAGCCCCCTTTTATAAGGATATTTGTACTACATTTTTAGCAGAGTTGAGAGTAACAGGTGCTGCTGGATTAAAGACTGAAGAAGAGGAAGTGCATATATTATAATCTCATATTTGAAGATAATACAACTTGGAGCCTTTTTTCTTGGAGTTTTTTTTACCTGAAAGGGTTTTCTCCACGTTACATATTGTGTTATATGTTCAGTTCATAATGCATGTTATTTCTATGTAGTGGGTTTTATTTTTGTTGCAATCTCCATTGATTCTACATTATTTAGAGGACATTAATAAGGTTTGAATCAGATTTTCGTTGTGTGGTTTGTACCTTCACTTCTAACGCCTAAATAGTATATGTAACTCCTCCTACACCACTTATGCATCATAAATCTTGCCATAATCATCATATTCCTTCATTATGGAAACTTTCTCGTTCTTAGGCACTCCATTAGAAGATTGACCAAATTTGTCATAAAATCTAAGTGTAGAAGATCTTCTTACATCTCCCAATCTTGACTAATTTCCAAGATCCTTCCAATTGTAACTTCCCAAATTAAATACCATTACAAATACATGTGAGAGGATAAATAATAATAAATAATTTTCCTACCACCTAAGAGGGGCATCCATGTCTACCCTCTCCATGATCTTTGGAGACATAACATTATTTATCGGTAATAATAATTAAATACAATTAAACATGTCTAGGGATTTGCAAGATGAATGACACCTAATCCCAACAATCCATGCCTATTAAATACACTTATGACATTTATCCATGAACCTAATGGCAATCATATGGATAGTGATAGTGATGAGTACATACCTTGCAAGGATATACCTTGTGACACACCTTGTTGTGTGGACATCGATGATAGAGTTTTATCTCCTTCACCCATGCCTAATGATATACTTGTTGATTTTGAATTGGTTATCTTGTTGATTATCTTTATGATTATCATACAAGTCTTCTATCATTAATGATATGCCTACAAATGATACACCTTGTTCACCATCACATGAGGTTATTACACACCATGTAGTTCATTATGATTCCTCTTCCTTATCTTATGGCTCATGGTCTACTCATTACATTGTTGCACCATATGCTAATGTTCCTTCTACATATCATTATAGTTCTACATCCATAGAGTCGTGAATTTTAGATAACATATCAAGTCTCATACATGGTGTGTTTTATGATGGTCATTCTTCTACACCTCATGAGAACCCTAAGGATATATTCATGATAAATTTTTACATAGAGATACCTCCCATAATGATATTTCATTAGCATCTCATGTAGACATTAACAATGTTTCATTGTCTTTTCCTACATTACACAATGACATTATAAGTTTTAGTAAAGAACTATTACTTGATGATTATGATGGTACTACAAATACTTTGTTACTTGTTAAATCATTCTTGCTTGCTAATTATGAATATTTAGATGATAATATCTAAAATTTATTAGTGAGTCTAGACTTCATCTTAGAGGCAGTGATAACTTTAAGAAAAGACCCCTAATTTTTTTTATAAAATCCTAGTGAATCCACCCTAAGTCTTTAATTTTCCTAGTGGATCTTTCCTTTTTTGAAAAATTATTAATTTTTTTGGTGATTCTATATACATTACTAGAATTTTTTATAAAATCCTAGTAAATCCTAGCAAATACTTGCTAAAGAAATTAATTACAATGGCGAATCCTTCCTTTAAAAATTTGCATAGCTGGTTGGTGCAATCCCCTCCATGTATTCTTTTATTTTTTGTAATGTTAACTTGCAGGGGCCTAGGGGAGACAACCATTGGTAGGGTCAAGGGGGAAGCACCCCCTTGTGAGGGTTTAAGGGGAAGTGCTCCCTCACGGGGTCCAAGGACAACATTGGAGCACACACAAATTAAACATTTTAAAATATCTCACTTTAAAAATAAGACTAAGAGAAGAGTGAATCTACACCTTATATTTCATTTAATTAGAGGGTTTTGATTGAATTCCACAATAGTATATGCATGTGCCTCTTAAAAGGCTTATTGAGCTCCAAAATCTCTTTTGGACCGCACAATTAGATTATGATCAATGCTTGATATCAATTGTTGATCATAATCTAATTGTGCAACCTAAGAGAAATTATGGGGCTCAACAAGCCTTTTAAAAGGCACATGCTTATAATTTCATGAAATTCAACTAGAGTTGCTAGATTAAAATGGAAATTAATGGCAACAAATAAAAGCCCTATTCAAAGTGAAAATAGCCCTAAAAATAAGTAGGAATTTATTAGTGATGGCGATATTGCCCTAAAAATAATGGTAGGAATATAATATTAATGGAAAATATGACTAAGATTTGTAATTATATTATAAACTACTAGAGGTTAGGCTCAAATGATGCATCTATTTATTGTGGAAAAAGTAATTCAATTTATTAGTTTAATAAAATAAACCTTAGGCAATTTAACCAACACTAAACTAAAATTTTGTAAAAAATAGGTGATTTAGTCCTATTTATAGCTTGTACTATTTTCCAAAAATGGAGGCCTTGATTTCAACTTGCTAGTTAGAAAAAAAAATTCACTACAGAAATTAGTGCTTAGAGGTAAATCTTGTAGTGACTTGATTCATCTTGTTTTCTTTACACTTCTTTAATGAATGTGGCACATGCTTTCATTGCTTATTTTTCTAAACCTAGCACCCATAAGGACAATATAGACCTAATGATATCTTCTCATGATTTATTTTTCAATCCTTGTTCTCCTATTATCCACATGGATTATACATAAGTTAAACTTACTTTTCATCATACACATGGATATTCTAAACATAGAGGCATTGCATTTAAACACAAAATTGAAGAACTTCTAAACAAAGGGAAAATAAACATGTAGATTAACTTCTTGATCTTCAATTCAAGCAAAATAAAAGTCAAAACTAACTTTCTTGAGCCTCCCAAACATAATAGAATAGCCAAAAATGCTTAAGCTAAACACACCTAGAATACAAAAACCATAATGAAATCCTAGAAATGTTAGTTTTTCTTGTCAAACCCTTTTACTTCTCCAAATCATCTAAAGATGCAAGAGAAGAGCATACTAGGTTTTAAAAAATCTAATTTCAAAGTAACTAGCCCTCCAAATCTCTTAGAAATAAGAAATTGCTTGATCTATTCAAAGCACCATAGCTAGATGATTCCATGTTAGATTTAGAAATAAAATGAAGCTACCTAAAACCTAGTGCATGAAATAGAAATAATGGTACTATTCTCACATATGATATTGAAATCAAAATAACTAAACAAAGTTATTTTCCACAAATAGATATGCAAATGCTCAAGAAGTAAAATAGAAAATTAAGAAAGCTCACAATAGCATGAATTAATAACAAGCTAGAGTAGTGGATATATATATATATATATATATATATATATATATATATATATATATATATATGAGGGGATGTAAAACTAGCCAATGAGAAAAGTAACTTCAACTACTTAAAAAAATGTGGGACCTACGCTCATGGAAGATGCTATCTACCCTTATAATGACCCACTCCCTACAACTAATCAAGCTAAACTATTGTGTAGGAAAATACATAATATCCAACTAACGAAAATAAAAACCTACACTAGCACCCCCTTAAGTGTAGCTTAGATGGGTGAAAAGATGGGTCCCAAAAAATAAAGCCTAATGAGGTACCCATGTACAAAGAGATCCCTCCCAAAGAAAAGAATCCTCCCAAGAAGAGAGATAGAAGCCCCAGAGAGAGAGAGAGAGCCTAAAGTAGAGAGAGAAGGAAGGACTAAGTAGCTCCCAAATAAGTAGCCTCATGTACCCCCAATAAATCTCATAAATGAAGAAACTTTCTATAAAGGGTTTGGTGAAGATGTCAGTAGTCTTCTTAGAAGTCAGGTAGTATTAGAGATCAATGATATTTCCATGTATAAACTCCAGATGTAGTGCATGTCAACATCTATGTGCTTAGTGTTATGATGGTGAACTGGTTTCCATAAAATTTGTATGACACTCTAGTTGTCATAGAATATAATAGTTGGTCATCTAAACTGGATACCAAACTCAATGAGAATATGTTGAAGCCAAATGACTTTAGTAACAACATTCAAAACCCCTTGATACTTGGCATTAGTGGAAGATAGAGAAATATAACATATTGATTCTTGCTTGACTAACATATAAGACTTGAACCAAGTGACAAGCTATAGCCTATAGTGAACTTACAATCCTAAAAAATGTTTGCCTTCTAATGTAGGTCATGGGGCTCTTGCAGCATAAATTGAGAGACCATGCCCATGCCATATAAAATATTAAGGCTTGTGTGAGTCAGATAAATGAGGCTCCCAACAAGTGATGAGAAATGACCCTCAAGTTTGACTCTAGAAAGAAAGTAAGTTAGATCAGACTTATAGTTAGCTTCATGAAACTATGAGAGAAAATCAAGGGCATACTTGGATTGTGCAATGGTAATCCTAGAAGTAGATTGAGATATCTCAATCATGAGAAAATAATGCAACAAGCCCAAGTTAGTCATCAAAAACTTATCATGAAGGGTAGTTTTCACTACTGCAATGGATGAAGAATTCCCCATGATTAGTAAATCATCAACATACAAAACCATAAAAATGAGAGATCATCGTTCTACCAAATGTAGACATTTGGATTAGAATGACACTAAGAGAACCTGATTGTGAGAAGAAAGGAATCCATCTTGGCATACCAAACACAAAGGGCCTATTTCAGGCCTAGATCATTTTTTTAAGTCTATAAACCATGGAAGGATCTTGTAGAAACCCCTATGGTTATGACACATATATATGGTCCTCAAGGTCTTTGTGAAGAAAGACACTCTTCATTTCCATCTAGTGAACCTCTCAGCCATGTGCTACAGTGATAGCAAGTGTGAGTTGAATAGAGTTCATATTTATAACTGGTGCAAAGGTCTTAGAGTAATCAATGCCAAGAACATGGGAAAAACTGTTTGCTTCCAAAGATTCTTTAAACTTATCCATTGACATATATACATTGAATAAGCGTCCTTTCGTTAGGAAGGGGGGAAAGGTCCCAACTATGGTTCCTTACCAGGGAACTATACTCCTGCATGGTTGCATTCCGCTCAAGAATTCTAGATGCCTCCCAAAAAGACTATGGACCATATGTAGAAGTAATGAAAACAAGTAGAAGTCCTTGGAACTATAATCATGTCTACCTAGTGTCTGATGGATCTCCAACCCAATCACTTGTATCATGTAGTGTTTGTTAAGCATAAAGTGGAATAGTAGTCAGAGAATCTAGAGAAGATTCCTCAACATTTGAATGATGACTAGGAGAGGGAGGAGATAAATCTTCATCATCACTCCTACCATCCAAAGTGGAGGAAGAATAATCCTCATCGTCAGGAATTTATCTAGGTCGATCTAGATCCTTAGAACTATCATCAATACCTAGTGAAGCCAATGTGAATGTAGAAGGATGAAAAATGTCAAGAGTGTAACTTAGAGAGTCCTTAAAGAAAAAACTCCTCTCAATGAAAAACTCATGTGTGTTAGGGTGGAGAAGCCAATAAACCTTAACACCATCTAGAAAGTCAAAAAATGTATAGGCATGCTCTATAAATCTATGGCCTTACATTTCTCTATAGGAATGTGGGCCCATGTTGGATAACCAAAAACCCTAAAGTGCCTAATTGTGGGTTCAAAACCACTCCAAGCTTTGAAAGAGTGACTCGCTTCAAGTCTCAATGAGGAATGTGGTTCTAGATATAACATGCATAGTTAATGGCCTCTGCCCAATACTAAGGTGCAAGGATATGGAGTGTATGATATAGTTATCCATTTCCTTCAAAGATTTATTCTTATATTCTATCACACCATTTTGCTAAGGATTGTAAGGAACTATAAAATGCAAATAAATACCCTCTGATGTGTAAAATTGCTCAAAATGATGGTTAACATACTCACCATCCATATATGTGTGCAAAACACTGATGGCTTTCCCTAATTATTTCTTCACAAAATATTTGAAGTCCTAAAAAAGATCAAAGACCTTATATTTTTGTGAGAGAAAGCACACAAAAGTATGCCTAGAAAATTCATCGATGAAGGTCAGAATGTATCTAGCCTTGTTGAAGGAAGGATGAAGAAATGGACCAGACAAGTAATTGTGAACTAATTCCATAATCAATGAAGCTCTCCATGCCTTGCCTTTGTCAAACTTCTCTTTATGATGCTTACCAAAGATGTACAAATTTAGAAAACATCATCAAAAAAGCAAACATAAGGAAACCTTCTAACCATGCTTTGTTGCTTGAACTGCTACAAGTAGTAGTAGTTAAGATGGACAAACTGTTCATGCCATAGCTTACTCACTTCATTGGAATAAGTGAGTAGAATAGTTGAAGGAGGACCAGGAACAAAGTGAGAAAAGAGATATAACTAAGACTAATGATTTTCTCTTCCCACTACATTTATAGAACCATTTTGCACCTCACTAATAACCACAAAATCAAGAGTGGACTCAATTCACTTGCCTAAGTTAATGTGAGTTATCTGGTAAATTAATAGGAGATTTGTTGACATTGAGAGAACACAAATAACATCCTAAAATATCACATCACCTGCATCAACAAACCCTCTCCCACACACCTCAATAGAGGTGCCATCACCCATCAAAATAGTTCTTGTAGTACAAGGCTCCAAAGATGTGAAATCATCCTAAGATGAAGCCATGTGGTGCGAAGCACTCAAGTTAAGTAGGTCTAAGTGGATTGTGGAGATGCAACTAGTACAAGAGCCTTGCCCTTTCCTTTCTCCTTGCTATTATCTTTTTCCTTAGAAGACCCCTCATGAGAAGACCTCTATTTTATTGACTTAGGAATACTAATGTTATTCTTTTCTAGAATGTGTGATAAATTTATTTTTTCAAACATTTATATTCATCATAACTAGGCCTTTTGCAATAGGCACATTTGACTTTCTCTTTTTAGGCTTGTCACCTTGAGAAGATGAGCTCTCTGAAGTTACTTTGAAAGTAGAGGGTTTTTTATCCTTTTTCTCCTTGTTTTCCTATTTCTTATCCTTATTGCATAATCCTTTTTTTCTTTTTTGTCTTGGTTAGCAAGTATGACATGTGACTTAGAGGATTTTAGAGTGCCCATCTAGATGAGCTTATCTTGCTCAGTGGTGAGAGCTATGGCAAAGTCATCTAGATATGACATAATGAACTAAGTTCCTAGAGAACCCTTTGTGACATAGAAGGTAGAAACAAAGACCAAATAGTCTGAACCAAGTTTGGAGAAAATATTAAGGATCAACTGGGTGTCTTCTTTTTCAATTCCATATTATTTTAACTACAATCTCAATGATTTTAGCTTGGTGAAGGACACCTAAATGGTGTCAAAACTGCTAGGAGCTAGATTAATGAGTTCATTCTCCAACTAGTGACCTCTCATGACATCTTGAACCCCAAACAAACTAGCCAACTTAGTCCAAATTTGATTTGGTGAATCTAAGGACTTAATGTGAAAGAGAAGATTAGGAGATACAAACAAACATAACAAACCATAGGTCTCATCACATTTGTTAAACCATTTTATTTTCTCTACATCTATGTTAGGCTCTACCTTTGTACCCATAGTTATTTTGAATAATCCTTTGCTTCTCAATATGATTAGCATTTTAGATTTCTATTCATAATAGTTATTAAATAGTGTAAGAAGAGAAAATGGTAGGTGATCTATAGTGTAGAAAATAATGTGAGAATACAAAAAAATCATGAGAAGACATAAAACCCCATTTTACTAGTTGTCGAAATGACCACCCAACAATTACAAAGTTTGGCACTTTTTTTCAATGTGATTTACAATGTATAATTTAGTTTTTCAGGGCCCAAAATGGTCAATAATGCTAAAACTAAGCTATGCTATAAAGTAAGAACCAAGATAACAATATAGAATTGTAGAACTTGAAAAAGTATTCACTAAAAAAAATAGAGCTCAAAAAAGAGTTATTTTGAGAAAGAACTTTTGAGCTTTTAAAGATCCCAAAAGAACGACGAAATAGTAAAATCTTGAGAAAATACATTTTATATAAAATAGAGGAGTCAAATCTAAAAACTAATTATACCACTATGAAAAGATCAAAGTTCTATCCCATTTTCAAAAAAATTGCTTGAAAAAATACCTCCTATTGAGCAAGTTATGGCCTCCTAGAGAAAAGGTTAATGGACATGCCTTGGTGGTGAATTGGTGGTTCTTTGGTGGCTAGAGGGTGGTGCCATTAGTGGTGGTGGTCGTTAGGCTAGACTCAGGTGGCATTGAGGTCGCCAAATGGTGGCATGTAGGTGGAGGATTGTTAGGTGGCAGACTGGGGGATGAACAGATTGAGGGTAAAGGTGGTTGCAGAGGTGACCTCTAGGTGGTGTAGTAGTTGTAGGAGGGCGGTAGATTGGTGGCAGTTGACTTGGCACTAGGCCAACTGGACCAAGCTCCCAAGGGGTTTGCAAACCCCCTTTTTGGTCCACGACCAACCTATATGGGCAACAAGCACCCTATGTGGGCCACTTGGCCCTTAGATTTTTTGTTTGAATTTTTTTAATATATATGCCCACCTCTATAGTATAGTATGGCTATACAACCTTCCTAAGATTTTTTTGCCTTAAATGCTTCCAACATAGATTTTAACACAAATATAGTCATCCCTAGGGTTTTAATGCCTTAAATGATAGTATGTTCTTCATACAAAATATTGTTAAATAATTATCCAAGAGATATTATAATTGTATTATGTTATGAATAGGGTTTTGATGCCTTCTAAATGATCTAAATGATAGTATATTCTTCATACAAAATATTTCTAAATAATTCTCCAAAAGATATTGTAATTGTATTATGCTATGAATAGGGTTTTTTATGCCTTCTAAATGATAGTATGTTCTTCATACAAAATATTGTTAAATAATTCTTTAAATGATAGTATGTTCTTCATACAAAATATTGTTAAATATATATATCCACAACATTTGACATTTACACATTAGGTCGGCATACTAAGATGTAGCATATAGTCATAACTTGTTGGCCAAAATCATTTACCAAAATACACAGCGGATCAAAACAACACTTAAATCATATTTACATATGTCAGCACCGTCCATATAAACACTTAGGATAAAATTCCAAACAACAAAAAAAGACTAATTACTTCATTACTATAGTTGCCCCTCCAACTTATATTCTTACTGAATGGCCTCTTTAATCAAACATGGTGAAATCTCAAAATACCTTAGCATTCCCTTTACCTTAGGGATCTCTCTCTCTCTCTCAAATGTGGAAATGGTTTCTTCAAAAACTCCGAAAGAACTTCAACTATGGAGTAGTAACAAGTTCCTTTCTAGTGTTGGTCGCATTTCAATGGCCAACAAGATTATCCTTGCAAGCTATGTTTACCTATGTCTGAAATTGTCAGCGTCCCTCCTAAGAATTGATTGAACCGCTCACTTAACAAGAAAGGCGTGACAACTTCTTTGTTTCGTCATATCCATCCCAAAGATCGAGTGGTCTTGGTCTTCTGAATACCTAGGGCAGTGCCATGGGCCAGGGGTGGTAGCTCAATTTTATATTATAATTATTTTATGTTGCATATTATGTTTTTCAACTGTCATACCGTAAGGTGCAAGGTGGAACGTCAATATCCAGAGTCATGTGACATGTCTCGCGATAGCCAACTACATTATTTTCTTTATCTACCTAATTGTCCCTCCACTGGACGCAATAAACACTGCCAGAAATCAGAATATCAGAGTTCGAACCACGACAGACTGGGACTACAGCGTTGATGTATACACAATGTGTATATTAGGTAAAATAATCAAATCCACAACATGTGAATAAGTTTTAATTAAAGTGGAAAGTAGGGCAGGTCGTGTCATGTGCCTGCAGCCTACGTTGTTCTTTTTCGGCCTGCTGGAGTTTTCAAAGTGGTGCTGGGCTGGCATCCATTCATTTCTTTTTAATATTATCATACGGATTCGGATTTGTCTGTGCCACTTGTTTTTAAAGTGCAAAGACCACTTGCCTGCTTTATCCGACATACTAATTTACGGCACCCTACAAATACTCAACTTATTCCACCACACATTAATTTTTGCAGAAATATTCAAATATTGTAGGTACCTACTTGTTTATCCGACCATTAAAGTCAAACGTCTCTCTTTTCTTCTGCACGTTGAAAGATCTGGTTCGATTGTCAATTTAGGAAACATTATTAAGAAAGATGTTGAATAATGGAACCAAAGTCGACTCCACGATTTAAAGTAGTTGCCACAAATCTGGTTTTGTGGATTTTCAATTCCTGTGGGTTTGTGGATGCCACAAACGGAGCTTTATCTTGATTGCCTCGGTTGTGTCGATTGATAGTAAAGAGTAAATCCACGTCAATATCTTCCAACAAATTTTCAATGGGTCAAATCTGTGGATCTTTCTTGGAATGTGCCCTCCCACTTGTTTTTGTCCTTTTTGTATTGGATTTCTTTCAGTTTTATAAACCAAATTTAATTTTCGTAAACATTAACATATACATTAATTTAAGTTATGATAATATTATAGTAGTAGTCTTCTTTAAGGAAAAGGATGGCCGAATTCTTAGGAGATGAAGCCAAAGCGTCATTCTTCAGATTTTTCACCTAATAAACTCTAAAGATAAAGTTGGTGACGTAGTTCAAAGCTTATTGCCCCCACGAGTGCTTAAAGTTGTATCTTTCTTTTAAATTCAAATCATAAAAACGCAATGTTCAATTAAAAAATTGAAGAGAAATGAAGTGTACTCGTGAAAATTACATGCCCATGGTTTTTTTAATGTTTTTGGGTCCGTTTTGATTCAAGTTTTATAAATGTAATAATTAACTTACAAGTTGTATAATTATGTATGAAATTGGTTTATGGCATTCTATATCCTAATCTCATCACCATTAATCCTTAAATTTACATTCTTGATTCCTAATCATATTTCACCACCCTTGATCGCATCTATGAGTGTGGACTTGATTTGGGTCAACGATCACAGATCTAATCCTTGAACTTCAAAAATTCAAAATTCGAATTTCTGCCTCCCTGACCATTTCACTAGCCATTGTGAGACGACTTAATATGCAATTGTATTGATTTGTATGCTTAATTATTGTATCTAAGGACAATCATTCACTTATTTAAAAAATAAGGTAGGGATATCCTAGGTTCATTCACTCATTTGAAAATAAGGTAGGGATATCCTAGGTCTTTCACTATTGAGCACTTCTACTTGGAGAATAAATCAAATTTAGTTGCATTTACATCATCAATCACTTCATCTTAGGCCCATTGAATGATTTTATGTTGTTCTCAATCCTTTTGCTTAGAACCATGAAGTCAGTCCATCTAGGGGTCTAACCTAAGAGAACATCAACCTTCCAAACTAATAGATTCCCCAAAGGTGTTTATGAACAACGTCTATTCTTGCATCAACTCAAATATCAAGATCAAGGTAAGCAAATTAAATTATGTCAGATTTTGTCATATTAGACCCATACACATTAGATTAGGTCTGTGCAAAAGATTGAGTGTGCACTCATAGAGTTCACATTTGCAACTATGGAGATGAATAAGGACAAGAAGTAATTAATTTTTAGGATCAAAGATCTTCATCATCATTGGCTTTTTTGGTGGCAAATTTTTGCCAATTGGCGAATAGTTAAAATCGAGGCCTCCATTTTTGGTGAATAGTTGAAGCTATAAAGGGAACTAAATCATCTATTTTTTACAAAAATAATATTTTAGCTTTGATTAAATCGCCTAAGAATTATTTTATTAAACTAATAAATTGAATTGTTTTGCCAAGTGAACTATGTGTCATTGGAGCCGATTTGCTAGTAGATTATAATATAATTACAAATCTTAATCACGTTCACCATTAATATTATATTCCCACCATTAATTTTGAGGCATTGTCACCATTACTAATAAATCCCCACTTATTTTTAGGGCTATTTTCACTTTGAATAGGACTTTTATTTACTGCCATTGATTACCATTTTAATCGAAGCTCTAGTTGAATTTTGTGGCACTATAAGCATGTTCCTTTAAAAGGCTTGTTGAGCCCCAAAATTTATTTTAAGCCACACAATCATAAAATGGAATATAAGGTGCAGATGTACTCTTCATTTAGTCTTATTTTTGAAGTGAGATATTTTGAAAATATTTAATCTGTGTGTTCTAATGCTTCCAGATAGTGGATTTGTGCTTGGTGGTGAGGGTATCTACCCCTCGACCCCCACAAGGAGTGCTACCCCTATACCCATCGATGGCTACCGCCCTCGGCCCCCCGCTTCAGAATTACAAAAAACAAAAGAATATATGGGGGGACTATGCCAACCAACTATGCAAATTTTTAAAGGAAAGATTTGCCATTGTAATTTTCTTTTATTGAATATTTGCTAGGATTCACCAGGATTTTATAAAGATTTCTAATAATGTGCATAGATACACCAGAAAAATTAATATTTTTTCAAAAAATGAAAGTTTTGCTAGGAAAATTAAAGCATTAAGGTGAATCAATTATTGACATCTAGCACATCATTTCCCATCATCGATTGTTGAGCTAAGTATTGTTTTCAATTTACACATTTATTTACATTTATGACAATGATTAGACCTAACTCTAATATCTAGGTTGATTTGTGTTTATTTGTATGCTTTTATTTAATTAGCCTAGTTTATTTAAATAGTGTATTTCTCTACATTATTTGGTAAACCCAACAATCCTACACAACCTATGGTTATCCCTTAGGGTTTCTTCTCCTTCATTAAGGTTTTAGATCTAAATTTCTAATTGCTTACCTTTCATACCAACTTTTCTGTGGGTTTGATTTTGCTCTTGTGTCCTCATTTATTGCTCTACTTCTAAGTGTTTAGCTTGCATTGCTTTATCTTATATTTATGCCACCCTATCCACCCTTGCTTTAGCCTTTAGGGTTCACATTTCCCACTTGTTTTAGATCTAATCACTTGCTATTTTTTTAATTTTACATATCTAAAAGTGTTTTTGGCTTACATTTGTTTATATTATATTTCTACCACCATACCCACCCTTGCTTTGGTCTTTAGGGTTCACATTTTCCACTTGTTTTAAATCTAATCACTTTTTATTTTATAATTTTACAAATATGAGAGTGCTTTGCATTGTTTCATCTTTCTATCTCTTTTAGACATTATTTTATTTAGCTCACAAGTTACTCAAGCTTCTAACCTTTCTTTGGGAAGGAGTGCTCATTTAAACCCTAACATAGTTACCCAATCCAATGGTAATTAAATTTTTGATGCTTGTGTTGAGAATAATTTACAAGATCAAGAAGAACAACATGATTATGACCATGATGCATATGGAGCCAAATAAGATCTTTCTCTCACTAGATAAATGCTTGTTGATGCACTTATCAATGTTCAATCTCTTCAACAATTGGCTACTATTTGACATAAGACATTAATAGATGTGAAGGGAAGAAGAAGAGAAGAATACACTTCCTACACTTATCTTTAAGAGGAGGTATGTGCAAAAACTAAATTCATCACACATTTACAAGGAGATAAACACAAAAGTAATATACCATAACACAATGATTTACGTGGGGAAAACCCTTTCGATAGAAAAAACCTACACTCCAAAGCAACTCAATGTATTATTTAGTAATCAATGGTTACAATACATTTGCAAAGTCTAAGCCTTTATAGGAGTATCACCAACAAGAGATATGTAGCAATTCTGACAACATAACAACATCTATAAAAAACTTACTATGAAACCTCCATCTCAACCACCTAATAAATAGGAGAAGCAATACATGAAACCATCAAATGCTAATTAGGAAACCATCAAATGATAATTAGGAAACCATGATCTAAAAGTATCCAAAACGTGGAACCTAAATCCCAAGATGAGTCCACATGGTAAAATAACATATTCCTTCCATGTGTTGTAAGCTCGTCATGATCCACTCACCAACTTGGGTGCTCCATTATCTTCATTCAAATACGTCTTATGACATGCCATTACATACATTATAAGTTGGTCAACAAATGTAACCCCCTCTTTGTTGGTATGTGGCGACTGATCATGCAAGTACTGTACACAAGTTATGTATCCTTGCTGGGGTTTGGGGAAGGGCCAGGCCCCAAGCGGGGGTTCAAGGGCGCAGCCCCTGAGAATGTTTTTCCCCTCTTTTTGCATGATCGGAGTCGGTTGTTAATTTTTGTTAACCGACAAAATAAAAATGACATTGCAAAAACCCTAATTCTAGAAGCTTCCGAAAAGCTTGTTATAAGCAGCTAGGATGTATGGTACAGTGATGTATTCACGAGATTATAATCTATTTTGCATTGGATAATAAAATCATTGGATGGCTGAGTTTTTGTGGATGTAGCCCATATTGGGTGAACCACGTTAAATTTCTATATTGATCTTTTTGTGTTATTTCCTCATTGTTATATTTGGGTCATTTAATCTGCATATAATTGTTAGTATTTATTGCTTTGATCTACCCTAACCCTAACAATTGGTATCAGAGCAGGTTGTGTTTGATTAGCGTTTGCAAGAAGGTCTCACGGTTGAGTGGGAGTCTCACGGTTAAGTGGGAGCAATGGCAAACGAGTGTAAATTGAAGGTAGATAAATTGAATGGGTAGAACTATCAATTATGGAAGATACAGATGGAGGATTATCTCTATCAAAAAGATTTATGGAGGCCGTTGGAAGGGGTAGTCAAGAAACTGGCAGCAATGACTGATGAGGATTAGGAACTTCTGGATAGAAAGGCACTGGGAACCATTCGGCTGTGCCTAGCACCATCTATGGCATTCAATATAACAAAAGCGAAGACAACAAGTGAACTGATGAAAGCTTTGGCCAAATTGTATGAAAAACCCTTAGCCTCTAATAAGGTATTTCTCATTAAGCGTTTGTTTAATCTGAAAATGATTGAAAGTGGATCTGTGTCAGATCATTTAAATGAGTTTAATATGATTACCAGTCAGTTAACTTCTGTAAAAGTGAAATTTGATGAAGAGGTAAGGGCTCTCTTGGTTTTATGTTCTTTTCCAGAAAGTTGGAATAGCTTGGTAATGGCTGTAAGTAACTCCGTGTCTAGTTCAAATACTTTGAAATTTGATGATGTTGTTGGTGTTATCCTTAGCAAGGAAATGTGACAGAAAAGCACAAGTGAGACTTCAACATATGGTAATGCTTTGACTGTAGAGAACAGGGGAAGAACAAATGAAAGAGGAAAAAGCCCTACAAATCATGGGAAGTCACAAGGAAAGTCGAGGAAAGGCAGATCTAAATCTAGAGGAAGAATGGATTGCTGGCACTGTGGAAAGCCACGACACTTGAAGAAGGATTATTGGTCTCGAAAGGGCAAACAAGGAGACAAACGACGTGATGACAGTAAGGAAGCTAATGTTGCAAGTAATAAATTACAGGATGCTTTAATTCTATGTTTAGATAATACTAATGATTCCTAGGTAATAGATTCAGGGGCTTCATTTCATTCCACACCCCATAGGAAATATTTTGTAGATTATGTTTAAGGTGATTTTGGACATGTATATCTGGGTGATGACGAACCTTGTCAGATTGTTGGAAAAGGAAAAATAAAAATCAAGTTGCAAAATGGAAATGAATGGTTGCTATAGGAGGTAAGACATGTTCCAAATTTGAGAAGGAATTTAATCTCTGCAGGACAACTGGGTAGTGAAGGCTGTATAGTTACCTTTTCAGACAAAATCTGGAAGGTCACTAAAGGTGCATTAGTAGTAGCTAAAGGTGAAAAGGTAGGCACATTGTATTTGTGTACTGGTAATACTTATTCTACCTTAGCTGCTACAGAAACAGTTGCTACTTAGGCAGTTATAACACTTACTGCAGGGACAGAAACAAAATTGTGGCACCATAGACTTGGGCACATGAGTGAGAAAGGGATGAAGATTCTTCACTCCAGAAAGTTGCTACCAGGTCTGAAGAAGATTGACTTGGAGTTCTACAAAAAATGTGTTTATGGAAAACATAAAAGAGTCTGATTTCTCAAAGGTGGGAAAGAGAAGAAGAGTGAGAAATTAGAGCTCGTGCACTCAGATGTATGGGGACCAACTTAGGTACCTTCTCTTGGAGGCTCTTCCTATTATGTTACTTTTATTGATGATGCAACTAGGAAAACATGGGTGTATTTCCGAAAATAAAAATCAGAAGTATTTGAAACTTTTAAAAAGTGGAAAGCTTTGGTTGAGAATAAGACATGAAAAAAGTTGAAGTGTCTCAGATCTGATAATGGAGGTGAGTATTGCAGCAGAGAATTTGAGAATTACTCTTCATATAATGGAATCCGTAGGCAGAAAACAATTCCTGGAACCCCACAAGAAAATGGTGTGTCTAAGAGGATGAATAGGACCATTATGGAGTGTGCAAGGAGCATGAGATTGCATGCTGGACTACCCTTACACTTTTGGGCAGATGCTGTACATACTGTTGTTTATTTAATAAACAGGGGACCTTCAAATCCTTTGGATGGTGGCATTCCAGAGGAGGCATGGATGGGCAAAAAGGTAAACTATTCATTTATGAAAACCTTTGGTTGTGAAGCTTTTGTTCATGTTGATATTGAAAATAGAACCAAGCTTGAAGCTAAGTCTAAAAAATGTACCTTGATTGGATATGGAGTAGATGAATTTGGTTATCGGTTATGGGATTTTGAAAATCATAAAAACATTAGGAGCAGAGATGTTATATTCAATGAGAAGGTCATGTATAAGGATCAGCTACAGGAAAAAAAGCATGAACAAGCCAAAAATGAATATGTGGTGCTAGATGAGATTCCAGAAAATAAAATGCCAGTGGTACCTAATGCTCAGCAACAACAAGTTATCCCATAAACTCCTGCAAGTGTTAGACATTCTACAAGGATAACTAGACCTCCTAAAAGATTTTCTCCATCATTATATTCTATATTATTAACTGATTCTGGTGAACCTGAAGGTTATGAAGAAGCAATGCAGGTAGATACCAAAAAACAGTGGGAGCTAGGCATGAAAGAGGAAATGGATTCCTTGCTGCAGAATCAGACTTGGGACTTAGTTCAATTGCCTGCGGGTAAAAGAACATTGCCAAATAAATGGGTTTACAGGTTGAAGGAAGAAGATGGAGGCAAGAAAAGATATAAGGCCAGACTCGTGGTAAAAGGTTTTGCATAGAAAAAAGGTATAGATTTTGATGAAATATTTTTTTTGGTTGTAAAGATGACTTCTATTAGAACAATTCTAAGTCTTGTGGTTGCGGAAGACTTGCATCTTGAACAACTAGATGTGAAAACAACTTTTTTGCATGGGGATCTAGAAGAGAAAATATACATGCAGCAACCACAGGGATATGAGGTCAAGGGTAAGGAGGATTTTGTGTGCAGGTTAAAGAAGAGTTTGTATGGCCTGAAGCAAGCACCTCGGTAATGGTATTTAAAATTTGATAGTTTTATGGTTGAACAAGCATATTAATGAACTTAAGCAGAAATTAGCAAATTTATTTGCTATAAAGGATTTGGGTGTAGCAAAACAAATCCTTGGTATGAGGATCACACGGGATAAGACAAACAGAAAATTATTTTTGTCCCAAAGTGAGTATGTAGAGAAAGTGTTGAAAAGGTTTAACATGCAGAATGCAAAAGCAGTTAGTACACCTTTGCCTAGTCATTTTAAGTTGACTAAGGAGATGTGTCCAAAGACACAAGAGGAGGAAGACAAAATGTCTAAGATACCATATGCATCAGCAGTTGGCAGCTTGATGTATGCAATGGTATGTACAAGGCCAGATATTGCACATGTAGTGGGAGTTATGAGTAGGTATATGAGCAATCTGGGAATGGAACATTGGAATGCTATAAAATGGGTTCTCTGATATTTGAGAGGTACTACTTCAAAGAAACTATGTTTTGGAGGAACAAATTCTGCTCTAAAAGGATATGTTGACTCTGATCTGGCAGGTGATGTTGATAGCAGGAGGAGTACTACAGGGTATGTTTTTACTGTAGGAGGTACTACAGTCAGTTGGATTTCAAGACTGCAAAAGGTTGTTGCGCTTTCAACCATTGAAGCTGAGTATGTTGCTGCTATAGAAGCTAGCAAGGAGATGATTTGGTTACAACATTTTCTAGAGGAATTGGTGCAACAACAATCAAATAGCCCTTTGTACATTGATAGCCAGAGTGCCATTCATCTTGCTAAGAATTCATCTTTGCATTCAAAAACTAAGCACATACAATTTAGATACCACTTCATTCGGTCAGTTTTAGAGGATGGGCAGTTGAAGCTGGAGAAAATTCACATAAATGAGAATCCTATAGATACGTTCACAAAGGCAGTTACATGGGAGAAATTGATTTCCTCATTAGTTTCCGTTGGCCTTCATGACTGATAATGGTGGACTTAAGAAACTAGCCAGGCCTGTAATCCAGTGGGAGCTGCAAGCGCAACGGTGTTGTCTAGGATCAGTCTCCAAGTGGGAGATTGTTTGGTGTGGAGCCTAATCAGTCTCCAAGTGGGAGATTGTTGGTATGTGGTGACTGATCATGCAAGTACTGTACACAAGTTATAAAATTTTTTTCCCTCTTTTTGCATGATCGGAGTCGGTTGTTAATTTTTGTTAACCGACAAAAGAAAAATGACATTGCAAAAACCCTAATTCTAGAAGCTTCTGAAAAGCTTGTTATAAGCATCTGGGATGTATGGTACATCGATGTATTTGCAAGATTGTAATCTATTTTGTACTGGATAATAAAATCATTGGATGGCTGAGTTTCTGTGGATGTAGCCCATATTGGGTGAACCACGTTAAATTTTTGTGTTGATCTTTTTGTGTTATTTCTTCATTATTATATTTGGGTTATTTAATCTACATATAATTGTTAGTGTTTATTGCTTTGATCTACCCTAACCCTAACACTCTTATGACTCTCTTATGTGTCATAGATGCTCTTACATTTTTGATGTGAGAGGCCCAACTTTTGGAGGCCATAACTTTTGATCTAGGAAGTCGATTGAGCCCCTTTTTTAATTGTAGATCTGTCATCATAACCTATTTTCTCTAGTTAGGGCTCATTTCGACATTTTTTGGGGATAAAATTGACCTTTAGAGCCCTAAACATTGTATTTTTTATTCTTTATATTAGAATGCAAGGTTAAGACATTTTTCCTAACATTCTCCCACTTGTCAAACACCTTGCAAGAGAAAAGAGAATACCAACACTGTCAAATATCTATTAGAGGCCTAGAGGCCCATAAACTTACTACACCACCTAAATTTTTATGAGCTAACTAGCTTCATCAATGCATCTATGACATTATACAAAGTATCAACTTTCTTCAGCATCATCGTCCCATCCTCAACCATATCATAAACAAAATGGTATTGGACATCTATGTGCTTTGTTGTCATATGAAAGGCCATGTTTTTTTCTAGACATATGGAAAGTTCTAACATCACAAACAACTTTGATAGCTCCTTGACTCAACCCCACATTTGAACATAATCTCTTAAGCTAGATGACCTCCTTAAAAGCATGGCTAGTTTCCATGTACTTAGCCTCTATAGTGAGTAAAGTGACCATAGCCTACCACTTCCTCATCCAACTAATAACACCATCACATAAACTAAACACATATCCACTGGTGGATCGTCTACTATCGACAGCTCCTCCCCAATCTAAATCCACTAATCCACAAATATCCACTGAGTGTTGGTCTCCTATAGAATCACCATGTTAACAAATAAAGTGCTTGGAGGTACCTCACAAATAGCTAAAGACCCTCTTAACTGCATCCCAGTGAACTCATCTAGGATTAGCCATAAAGCAACTCAAGACTCCCACTACTTGGGGAATGTCTGATCTAGTACAAATCATAGCATATACATCAATCTCCCAATTGCATTGGTGTAAGGAACACGAGTCGTATCCCACATCTCCATAGGTTTCATAGGATATTGCTCCGTTGAAAACTTAGTTCCCATAGAAATAGGAACACTCAAAAGTTTGTAATCTTCCATGCTAAAACACTATAGTATAGAGTTCATATACTTACTTTGGCCCAACCAAACTTTATGTTAAATCTATCTCTTTTGATCTCCATACCTAATATATACTTGGTAGCCTATAATGCCTACCTATGTTAAACCTTGTCGGCAAAAGTTCAAAGTTGTGTTACACTTTTATAAAGGAAATGACCAACATTGATCTAACTTTTTCACATGAATCACTACAAAGTGACATATATTTTGAAATAATGTAAACTAATAAAATGTAGAATTTTTAGTGCATTTTATGGTTGTATTCATTTTTTAAAAAATTATTTGAATTATTTTTTTTAATAAAATTGACACTATAATTTAGTTGCATATAAAATGCTGAAAAATAAGGTTAAGTGGGACATCGCTCTTTATGTAGTAAATTTTATTTATTTTTTCCTTCAAATTTTTTAGGTTATTTATAACTTGAAACTTTAGTGCATGGATTAATTTTTTCTCCATTTTGATAAATATATTATTTTAAATAAATCTTGAAAGTTACGTGTACTGAAAACATAACTATTTTGATGGGATGTCAACTTTTGTCTTAACTATTTATCTAAAATAGGAAAAAAAATATCATCTTAACATGGAATCTCTCCTTGAGTGCATCATATTTTTTTACAATTTTTTAAAATAATCTTTTGTATTTTTTCTTGAGAGGACAATCAAGATTATATTTTGGTGTTGATAAACTATAAAAACTAATTTGAATATTAAAAAAAAATAGAACTAGTTACACTTATATATCTACAAAAGGGTATTTTAGATTAAAAAAAAGATTATTTACGTGAGTAGGAGTTATTAAAATATCAAGTTTTTTAAATAATTTCATTTTTTGGTAAAGTGATTCTACATATGTATTTAGTGGATACTTCCAATTATAAAAGTTCTGGCCCATATCTAATTTAACTAGAATGAATCCAACTAGAACATATGTTTCATCAAAATTGACTTTCAATTAGAAATGCTTTTAAATTTATTTATGTTGATAAGTTGCGATACAACTTTGAATTTTTACCCTTGCCATCCTGTTCAATAGATGACTAATTGGATGTTGGTCATATTATTAGATCTTTATGGCATATATTTTGGTGTTTTAGCTTCACTATTTTCATTTAAATGATATGTTGGGTGAGTAGACCTAGTTCCTTTAGTATTATTATTTTAGTGAGTAATTGCACTTTGGTCGTATTGCTAGAATGGAAGATTTAATTGAAAATTGCCTATTAAATATTTAGTATTTAATTGTGTAATTTCATCATTCACTTTAACTATGGTTTCATATTGGGCAGATGCATGTGACGTTTGATTGAGTGTGCAGAAAAATTATAGGTGTTTGACCAATAAGTGGGATATGGAGAATGTTGACATGGAATGTCTAGCCATTTCACCTTTGTCCTTTTGTTGTTGAAACCCATGAAAACCACATCCAAATCAATTACGATTCTAGATCCCCTTGCGTTGGACTCATAAATGTGTCTTCTTGGGTGTGTTTAATTATCGCTTTTACATTTGTGCTTTTGCTTGACATGCCCAAAAATGATTTAATAGTTCCTTGGAATTATGTAGTTTATGCTATTAAGTATTAGAAAGAAGATTTAGTATTTGATTTATAGAGTATGTTAGTAAATTAATGTCCAAAGGGAGAAAGATTTAGATTAGTCAATTTTATTTGGAATTAATGCATTGTGTGAAATACATTTTTAATTTAATTATTAGAGTATTGGGAAAATAGGTTAATTTTCCTTAAGTTAGAGAATATCTCTTTTTAGATATTTGTTTTGAGTGAAATTATTTTGTGGAAAAAGAAAAGGTTTAAGTTAATATTTAATTAATAGTATATATTGGGAAAGTGTTTGTTTTTCATTCATTATGCATTGTGAGAAAGTGGAGAGAAAAATAGAAGAGAAAAGATTTTCAAAACCCTCCTTTGTAGAAAATGGAATTTTGGCTTGCTTGATTGTTGCTTGGAGTGGACTAAAGTGTTTTTTGGAAGAAAGGGAATCATTTCGAAGTTGCCTCTAGATTCATTGAGGTAATCCTTATCTTGTTATATTTAAGATTTGAATTTTTATTTCAAATTTTTAGTTGTAGGAATTTTTTTTTTGAAAAATTCATTTTTCTACCAAAATTATGGCAAAATTTTCTGAAACTATAAAATGATGTGAAAAGAGTGTTGTTGGATAGATATTAGGCCAAGAGGGTATGCTTGTAATTTCAGTTTATATTTGCCTTCTAAACCTGCTTAAATCTCTTTGAAATTTTTATGTTATTTGAAAAGTATGCTATTGGAAAATTTGGGAAAAAGAGGGTATTTTTAGAAAATTAAATTTTTGCATTTTTTTCAAAATAGAAAAAAATGGGAAGAATTTGGGAAGGATGCTTCAAGATCTGTCAATGGCAGAACCTAATTATTTTAGAAAATATTTTATTTTATTTTTATTGAAATTTAATGTTTTTGAAAAGTGTATGTTATGTGGAATCATGCATTTTCCCATGGATTTTATTTTGTATGTGCATTGGAAAGTGTGTTTTCTAGAAAAACCATTCCTTTCCTATTCTTGGGTTTTTTTTTAAAGAAATTGACCCCTGAATTATATAGGATAGGGGATATTTGTAGGAGGCTTGGGTGGCTAGAATATCCAACTTGCTTGGCAAGGTTGGAGGCAAGGAGAGTGCTAAAAAAGTGCCCTTGCTTAAATTAGTAATTAAGAGTGCCAAATCCCAAAGTCGCTGGATGAGATTTGGAGACAAGGAGTGCGCTAAAAAAGTACCTCTTAATCTTGCTTAAAATGAGTAATAAGAGTGTCAAAACACCCAACTCATTGGATGAGGTTGGAGGCAAGGAGTGGACTGAAAAGTGCCTCTTGAGCTTGCTTTGTATAAAATGAGTATAAAATCTTGAATATAATAACTTGTAATAAATAGCTATGTTATGAAAGCTTGGGTGAGTGAAGTACACTAAAGAAATGCCACACTACCTTTTAAAGAAGTATCCATGGGGTGAATGCTTACTTGAGAGCTTGTGGTCTGTTTTACTTTCTAGCTTGGTTATGGAGAACCAAGGGGAAGTCCACCCTAGTGTCTTAGCTACCCTCCTCTAGTCTTTGTTAGTTGGATCATGTGTATCCAATCTTGTGTTGAGATAAACCATGTTATTGTAAATGTGGAGCCAACTTGTGTGACTCTTGTGTGAGTGTTGGCGTACTTCTTGAGGCTCTTGTATGTGTGCCTTATATTATGGTTGTGCATTGATTGGCATGTGTGCCACATATTGCCTTATATGATTGATTTGGTACGAGTTTCAAATGTTATGTTGTGTGCATTGATTGGAAGGAGTGTTGCCCATGTGTATTTCTTGGATGTGTGAGCTTTGGCCTTGACAATAGTGTTACCACGATCTTCTCCATAGCTCAGGGGTTGCTTAGAGTGGCATAGACATCTATTGCACTTGATGATGGTAATATGGTAGGTTGGTGGGTAACATTACCCATTGGTCCTGTAGGAAGATCTCTTGAGAGTTAGAAGAGTTCCTTGTGTAATTATATATTATGATCATGTTGTATCTTGTGCAGGTATTGGAGCACCTTGGAGGTGGCTTATCATTGTTGTATGATTTTTATTTTTACCATTTTTATATTGGAGTGTGACCCTTTCATGTTTGGGAAGTAGCCTTCATCATGTAATTGTATTATGATATCATATGGTTGAAAATTGATCCTTGTTTTGGAAGGAATTTGTCATGTTATGAAAGTCAAGTCTTAAATGTTGAAATGATTAAATTAGAACATTGGAGTCCTCTTTTGTATATTGTATTATTGCTTTATGTTATGATTATGAGTTAGATTCTATTGTGCCCACATAATAGATGAAAGTTCCATCTTTGGATTTGGCCCATCTCAATGTTGGTGTGAAATGAGCATGGCATTCTATATTAATTTTATCATGTTTAGCTATGTGTAGTAACACAATTTGAAAAATGCATCTTGTATATTCTTAATTTAGAACAAAATTAAAAGAGATTAAAACAATAATAAACCCTTTATTCTAAATCAAACCATACCTCCTGTATACACCTAAAATTGGCTCAGGTTGAATTAAGTAAATATTTTGATATTTATCTTAATTCTTATTTTCTTCTGTCAATTAAATAAATATTATAAGTTTATTTGATTGTTTCATTATCCCATAATTAAATAAAATTATTTTATTTAATTAAATTCCCTAAATTCTTCTAATGTCTCAAGTCCTAAATCCACCTCATCAATCCACCTCATCCCTTCCACCTCACTATGTGACACATATAATTAAATATTCTTAATATTTAATTAGCTAATATCCTCAATTATCTAAAATTGAATTTTTAATTCAATTGTCCCCCACTATCCTCCAAAATTGAATTTTTAATTCAATTGTCCCCCACTATCCTCCACTAATTGAATTTTTAATTCAATTATCCCCCACTATCCTCCACTAACTGAATTTTTAATTCAATTATCCCCCACTATCCTCCACTAATTGAATTTTTAATTCAATTATCCCCCACTATCCTCCACTAACTGAATTTTTAATTCAATTATCCCCCACTATCCTCCACTAATTGAATTTTTAATTCAATTATCCCCCACTATCCTCCACTAACTGAATTTAAAATTCAATTATCCTCCACTCTTCCCAAAAATGAATTTTTAATTCATCCACTATGAATAAAAGATTTACTTTTATTCCTAGCCCTTGATCTCAAATCTTGATCCTCACCCTCCATTCCTTTTTCAAAAATCTATAAATGAAACCCTCACCCAAGCCATACAGACACACTTCATCTTGCACAATCACTATACCCAAATTTCTCTCATTCTCTTCTTCATTCCATTTTCAAGTGTCCTCCATTATCATGTGTTTGAAATTCACATTCAACACAAACAGGTATCAAAGCCATTCTTCCTTTGTCATCTTCAACAAGCAAACAAGCAAGGAAAGCTTTTGAGGGCTTCACAATCAGGATCAAAGAAAGATAGGCAAACAATGGAAAAGGATAGGTAAAGGATTTTGTAAGTATATTTACTTGTGTTGGTTTTAAAATCTTCTTTGCTTTCAACTTCCATTGATGTTTGGGTTTTTGTTTTCATTAATTTGACTAACCTATTTTCCCATTAACCTATTTTCATTCTTGAGTTGGACTAGGGCTTAATGTTTCCACATGCTTAGGATTAAACCTTTGACATACCTCGTGGGTTGCTTGAATGGAAGTGGAAGGCTCTTGGATAGGCTCTTGGTCAACAACATGAGAACATGATGACTCTTGACTTGGATTCATAATAGGAGACTCTTAGATAAGCTCAAGGAATTGAGGATCACATGAAGGGGTGGTAGGTTTTGACATATTGTTTTAAGCATCTTTTGTAAGGTCAAGGACCAGATTTTGAGGACATGGTTGACTCTCTGCTAGTAGCCCTGGGATCACATCATTGGTAGGTGTATGGATAGATGGATGATATAATGGATGAGCAATAATAGCGGATGATGTTGTAGGCTTAGGATTAGGATTAGGTTGGGGGCTAATTGGATTGGGTGGATTAGGATTTGGATTGGATGAAGGGATAATCTTACTACAATTTATGATGTTTTTGATCAATCTCTTAAGTTTGACACAATTGGTGGTTGTATGGCCCTTATATCTATGGTATGCACAATAATGGTTTTCATTATACCGAGGGGGTTTAAGGATTGGTTCAAAAGGGTCTATCGGTGGTAGCTCAATCAAATTTGTTTGAACTAATTGTTGTATGATTATGTCCAAGGGATCCTGTGCTGGAGGATTGGTAGAACATGGGTATGGAGTTGATGAAGGGCTTGATGGGCTAGAAGATGGACTAGGGGTAGGATCACATGGTGGTCTTATGATAGGACTTGTTGGCTTATGTGTTGGCATGGGATTGGATGGTGAAGGCCACTCATAAGATGCATTGGCTAGATTGGTATCTCCCTTGTCAAAGGTAATTAAGTCTTTTTGTATTAGGCTAGCATGGTTTATATACAAAGGGCCACTTGGACTTGCAAGTGCTTCTAGTTGCAAAGGTGGACGTAGGCTCACTTGTGCTTGTTGTGGAGGCAATTGATAGTCTTGGTGGTTGGGTAAAATGGTAGGATATTTAGACAAAAGATCTTGAGGTTGGTATGAAGTTGAGGGCATTTGATCTTGTTGCCACGGTGGATTTGAGCTTACATGTTGTTGTGATTTTGGGGGATATGTTGATGTGGCATTGCAATGATAGGTGGATGAAGTAGGTTGGTATGAAGTTGAAGATGATGACATGTAAGGGTGATGTGGAATTTGTTGAGGTTGAAATGGTGTTTGGATTTGTTGTTTTGATTTGATTTGTTGTTGTTGGAATTGTTGAAGGTATTGATGTGATGAGGATGGAGGGGTTGCATAGGGTAATGGTTGTTGAGATGGAGATTGATATAGAGAAGGGCTAATGTTAGAGGAAATGGAATAAGTTGGTATAGAATTGGGTTGATGAGAGGAAAGATATGATGGGATAGGTGCTAGATAGGATGGTCGTTGGACTTTGCAAGTGGCCAAGAGGTGTTGGATTTCTTCCAAGAGGTCTTGTATGTGTGAGGATTGGCTTGTTCGACCTATTTGAATCAATTCTTGAATGCTTTGAAAGGTTCGCTGCTCTAAAGGGGATTGGCTTGCATGCATGTGGTGAAGCCTATGAAGGAGTTGTTGGAGGTCCTCTAAGGTTGACATGATGTCACACAAGTGTTTAAGTCTTAAGTCCTTTTTGGCAAGTGCTTGGTTATGATTTGATGATGATGTGGATTGGTTGGATGAAGTTGATTAGGATGAAGGTGACTAGGATCAAAGTTTATATTGATTTGTTTATGTGTTTGGTGTTTATAGCTTGATTTGGCAATGTTCAAACAAATGATTATGCATATACACACATGAATCACTCACACAAGACACAGAAGCAAGTTTTTGACTTTGAAAATGAAATGTGATGATTATTAAGCAAGCACTTGAAAACACATCACAAGCCTAATGTCTAGTCAAGTTGGTATGGCCAATTAGGGCTTAGACTAGATTGCACGAGGTTGACTAGGAATTTGAAAGTGAAATCTTGTCACACAGCCGAGAGAAGGGGGTAAGCCACCCTTCACCTTCACTTCCCAAAGGTAGAAAGTTCTTTGGGGCTTAGCCAAGAGTGACAGGATTCTGATTTCAATAAGGGTGTCTTTCGATTCAACCTCGGATGAGGTCATCCCTAGGGGTGATGAAATCCCCTAGCAGGCCTCCTAGGAAAGGGGTTGACAAAAGCAAATCAAATGAGGTGTTTTTGATCTCCAAGGTCACCTTGCGGTACGAGGAGAGAGCATACACACGCACAATTGATCACCAAGTTTGACCTTCTTTATGATCAAGATAATCTCTATGATAAAGAAGCTATCCATGAGCACCTTGATCCTATCTCATCATATCTATCCTCTCATCAACCCAATTATATACCAACTTATTCCATTTCCTCTAATGTTAACCCTTCTCTATGTCAATCTCCATCTCAACAACCATTACCCTATGCAAGCCCTCCATCCTCATCACATCAATACATTCAACAATTCCAACAACAACAAATCAAATCAAAACAACAAATCCAAACACCATTTCAACCTCAACAAATTCCACATCACCCTTACATGGCATCATCTTCAACTTCATACCAACCTACTTCATCCACCTATCATTTCAATGCCACATCAAGATATCCCCCCAAATCACAACAACATGTAAGCCCAAATCCACCGTGGCAACAAGATCAAATGCCCTCAACTTCATACCAACCTCAAGATCTTTTGTCTAAATATCCTACCATTTTACCCAACCACCAAGACTATCAATTGCCTCCACAGCAAGAACAAGTGAGCCTACGTCCACCTTTGCAACAAGAAGCACATGAAAGTCTAAGTGGCCCTTTGTATATAAACCATGCTAGCCTAATACAAAAAGACTTAATTACCTTTGACAAGTGAGATACCAATCTAGCCAATGCATCTTATGAGTGGCCTTCACCATCCAATCCCATGCCAACACAGGAGCCAACAAGTCCTCTCATAAGACCACCATGTGATCCTACCCCTAGTCCATCTTCTAGCCCATCAAGCCCTTCATCAACTCCATACCCATGTTCTACCAATCCTCCAACACAGGATCCCTTGGACATAATCGTACAACAATTAGTTCAAACAAATTTGATTGAGCTGCCACCGATAGACCCTTTTGAACCAATCCTTAAACCCCCTCGGTATAATGAAAACCATTATTGTGCATACCATAGATATAAAGGCCATACAACCACCAATTGTGTCAAACTTAAGAGATTGATCAAAAACATCATAAATTGTGGTAAGATTATCCCTTCATCCAATCCAAATCCTAATCCACCCAATCCAATTAGCCCCCAACCTAATCCTAGTCCTAAGCCTACAACATCATCCGCTATTATTGCTCATCCATCCCCTCATTCATCTACCCATACACCTGCGACGGATGTGATCCAAGGACCACTAGCAGAAAGTCAACCATGTCCTCAAAATCTGGTCCTTGACCTTACGAAAGATGCTTCCAATAATATGTCAAAACCTACCACCCCTTCATGTGACCCTCAATTCCTTGATCTTATCCAAGAGTCTCCTATTATGAATCCAAGTCAAGAGTCATCATGTTCTCATGTTGTTGACCAAGAGCCTATCCAAGAGCCTTCCACTTCCATTCAAGCAACCCAAGAGCTATGTCAAGAGTTTAATCCTAAGCATGTGGAAACATTAAACCCTAGTCCAACTCAAGATCAAAACACTTTCATGCAACCCATCCATAACCTTTACCTGTTCTACGATCAAGATATGCCCTATGAAGAGGATGTCCTTGAACAACTTGATCCCATACCCATCCATGAACAAGAAACCTCCATTACTCCCATCCATATTCCACCTAGTCACATCTGTGATCCAACAACTTCCACTTCCCTTGATGAGACACTTGCCTCCCAAGCAAGCATAGAGGATCGAACCAGTAATACTCCTCTGCCATCTGTTATGGACCAAGCGGAAAATCCTCCACATCATGTGTGAATGTTCTCTCTTAGAACACCAACCACCCTTATCTGCTATCTCGCCTTCTCCATCCAATCAGAAACTTGTGTCTAGTGTTCCACCTACACATAATCCTGTTGTCCACTGTATACTCCAGAATATGAACTATCAAGGTAAAGGCTTAGGCCTTCATGAACAAGGTATCTTGGAACCCATCCATGTCAATGTCCCTCCACCTTCATACGGCCTTGGATACATACCCCAAGGTGCACAAACTCAAGACGTTGGTACTTCCTCCACTCCTCCTAAGTCTACCACTTTCCATCGCAAACCCTATCATATCCCCAAAACATATGTCACCATTCCACCTCCATTATCCTACAATTGTCAAAAGCATGTGACCATACACCTTCCACCATCCAATCTCCCTCTGCTACTTCCAACTCCTCATATCCCACCATCCAATCTACCTCCGCTACTTCCAACTCCTAATATCCCCCCATGCCTTTTACCACCACTCCTTCCAACACCTTATCCATCCATCTATAAATCCTCTCAATATCCCAATCATGGCCAACAAATGCACATGGTGTCTAAACATAGAGCTTTCACCAACCTCACTTCTACCATCCCACGGGGATTCAATGACAAATATGTGGATGCCTCTACCTATAAAGTAAAAAATCCTAAGAGTCCTCATGACCTAGGATATAAAAGCCAAGAATCCAAGAAACATCCTTCTACAGTGAAGCTTGCATCCACAAATCTATATGCCAAATTAAAAAAGGTGTGGGTCCCCAAGCAACAAATGATTACTCCAAAAACTACACAAAAGCTGCATACACCCAAACACATACCTTCACAGGTACTACCTAAAAACAAAATGGTTTGGGTACCCAAGCAAACAACCCTAAAGTTACATGAGGCATCCACCTCTCAAGAATTCCAACCATTCACTTTCTCCCATTCCATCCAAAAGTCTCAAATTCTTCCCTCCCATATGGCAAGCCAACATCAGAAAAATACTAAGTCTATGTGGGTCCATAAATTCCTAAATCATTCATCCACCAAGCAAAAATGTCCATTGCTTCCTACACCACCCTCCTATCATCAGCTTCAATGTTTACCATGGTATGTGCAACCGTTGATCATGGTTCCCTTCAATTCCACAACACTTCTGTATAACTCCATCTCCCCTCCCTTACACTACTATCCTACACATCTTCCTCATCCTATGCCCATGGTCCATGCTTTTGCATTAACCTTCCTTACATCTTTGGATAAGTCCTTCTATATTCTGCATCATCATGCACTATCGCACCTTCCATAATCCCCTATCTACCTACGCCATATCACTTTCATGCAATCCCCTACCAACATCTATGAGAACACTTGACATGGTCCATCCGACAGTATCTATCTAGCAGGACTATCACCTTTCAAGGAACTCTATACTTGAGTCTTTCCATACCCACCTTCTCCTATCTAAATATTAAAAAATAAATAAAAAAAAGAAAAAAAAAGAGTAAAGAAAAACCCCTTCATCCAATGGTGAAAACCAGGCAAACAGACGCCTTGGATAAGTACCATGATGAAAACCTAGCAAACAAGCGTCGTGTGTAAGTTGATCTTCTATGTCACCTACACTTGGGGGGCACCTTGTCTCATCAGCATATCACTCTTCTCTTACCTGTTTCCTTCCGTACCATTTCCTATCCTATCCTCTATCCATTACATACCTATCATGTCCTGTCCATCCATCCAAACTTCCTTTCCTCTATTCTTTGGTCTTGATAAAGATTGGGGGCACAATGTTGACAAATGTTTTGAATGGCTCTTGACATACCTTATCCCTCCATACCATGCACATCATTCATTATCCTCCCATCCTCTCGTCATTAGTATTGTCATGACAAATCCTATGCACTCTACCTACAATGGGGCATGTTATACTTATGCGACATAGTCCTTGGAGATCACATCTTTGATTTCTTCTACCTGACCATCCGTATCTACTATCTTCCATCCATCTACATATTCGTGGTGGTTTCTTGTCATCAGTATTGTTTGTTCCATATCTGTTCCATATCGTGTCTTATCTGATCCATATCTGATCCATATCAGTTCCATATTTGATCCATATCGTGTCTCATCCGATCCATATCTTAGGTCCATTAGGGTGCTTGTCGAACTATGTTGCCTCTGCGTCATCACGTAGGCAAGGCGATTATCAATGCACCCCCGAGGCTTCACTTCCCTATCCATCTCATATCTTGTAGTCTATCCTCTAGTCCATCCATGGTCCAAGCTTTGAACTACGTTGCCTCTGCGTCATCACGTAGGCAAGGCCATTATTCTCATGCGCCCCCGAGGCTCCACTTTCCCCTCTGTTCCATGTCTAGTCCTTCTATCCGTCTGAGTCCGGTCCACTTCCCATCCATCCCATGTCTTGTCATCCGTCCCACCAATAAGGATTGTGATACCTTCTGCTAGACAAACAAGAGCAACAAAGCCTACTTCCAAACAAAAATCTTGATGAAAAACATCAACCTATCCACAACAAAACAGAGCACCATACTAAAACACTCAAGCTAAATCTCATATCAATTATGGCAAAAAGACACATCTAAATGCAAGAATGTTTTGTGTTGGTTAGATTAAGAGTCTTGATTTATGCTATCATGCCTTTCTATGCTACTCGAGGATGCCAAAAGCTAGAGATGCTATGATGGGGGCATGATTATTTTCTTTATCTGCTACTTGTGGATCAAACTTTAGTAATGTGACGACTTTTGTCTAATGACATGATCGGCAAAAGATCATCGAGGACTCCGAGGTCTAAACATGAAAAGGGGCAATCCTTGTCTGTTGAAAAATGCAAGAAGTACTCGGGTCATCTAGATTCAATTTTGACTAGATGCTTGTATTAACTTGCTATATCAAAATCCATGTAAGTAATACTCAGGTCATCTCAGTTTAATTATACCTAGATGCTTGTATTTTCTTACAACATAATAAAGCCCAATGATGAAAGCGCTTCAAAATACTTGCTATATCAAGGTGACAAATATCCATATCCATATCCATACCGTATCCAACTACAGTTCATATCCATTTCCATATCTATACCGTATCCAATTGCGTCTCATATCCATATCCATATCCATACCGTATCCAATTGCAAGTCTATCCTTAATCCATGTCAATCAAGTCAAGTCAATCTTGTCAAATGATCCAATCACAATCAATGGTCTTGATCCTTGTCCGGTTGTAAACCAACTCAATCAATCAATTGTCTTAGACAGGATGTTGCATTGTCGAAACTAGACCAACACACGCGTCTTACACGACATGCTTCATTTCCTAAAACCAGACACTATCCTTCGTGTTGCTCTAGGGATCCATCATTCCCTGCCATGACAACACGCCTGCCGTGTTGGTCTAGGGATATATCATTCCCCACCATGACAACACTATCATATCAAATGTCTTAGACAGGATGCTATATTGTCAAAACCAGACCTAGAGTCTTATACGACATATCTCATTCCTGAAACCAGACATCATCGATCCATATCCTGGGTTTACCGCTTGACAGGGGCAATACCTTGTTTGTGCCTGTATCATTTGTGCATACTTGCTTACTTGCTTGTGTGTGTCATCATTTTATCTTGCATCGCGTATCATTCACCTCTTTCTTCTGCATCCAACCATTTCATCTCCTATCAACCTATCTCATCGTGAGATTGTCCGTCTCACGCCTTCTACCTTCTCCCCGTCCAATCTCCCGAGGGGGCATCCTATAATCATAACCTATACCAGGGGCAAACTGGGGCATGTATCATTATCAAACTTCTTATTCTTTGAAACAACGTGATAAAACACATTGCTTCAAAGAGGGGCAAAATGTATACACCTAAAATTGGCTCAGGTTGAATTAAGTAAATATTTTGATATTTATCTTAATTCTTATTTTCTTCTGTCAATTAAATAAATATTATAAGTTTATTTGATTGTTTCATTATCCCATAATTAAATAAAATCATTTTATTTAATTAAATTCCTTAAATTCTTCTAATGTCTCAAGTCCTAAATCCACCTCATCAATCCACCTCATCTTTCCACCTCATCCCTTCCACCTCACCATGTGACACATATAATTAAATATTCTTAATATTTAATTAGCTAATATCCTCAATTATCTAAAATTGAATTTTTAATTCAATTGTCCCCCACTATCCTCCAAAATTGATTTTTTAATTCAATTGTCCCCCACTATCCTCCACTAATTGAATTTTTAATTCAGTTATCCCCCACTATCCTCCAGTAACTGAATTTTTAATTCAATTGTCCCCCACTATCCTCCACTAATTGAATTTTTAATTCAATTATCCCCCACTATCCTCCACTAACTGAATTTAAAATTCAATTATCCTCCACTCTTCCCAAAAATGAATTTTTAATTCATCCACTATGAATAAAAGATTTACTTTTATTCCTAGCCCTTGATCTCAACTCTTGATCCTCACCCTCCATTCCTTTTTCAAAAATCTATAAATGAAACCCTCACCCAAGCCATACAAACACACTTCATTTTACACAATCACTATACCCAAATTTCTCTCATTCTCTTCTTCATTCCATTTTCAAGTGTCCTCCATTATCATGTGTTTGAAATTCACATTCAACACAAACAGGTATCAAAGCCATTCTTCCTTTGTCATCTTCAACAAGCAAACAAGCAAGGAAAGCTTCTAAGGGCTTCACAATCAGGATCAAAGAAAGATAGGCAAACAATGGAAAAGGATAGGTAAAGGAGTTTGTAAGTATATTTACTTGTGTTGGTTTTAAAATCTTCTTTGCTTTCAACTTCCATTGATGTTTGGGTTTTTGTTTTCATTAATTTGACTAACCTATTTTCCCATTAACACCTCCAATTGAGCTAAAGTTGATTGTAAAATAACAAAAACAATAAAATATCTCACCAATATAACCTTGTTTCACTAGCTATGGTAATTGTGCTCTAGGATTTATTATTGAAAGAAGTAGTGTGAGGTGCTCATCTCAATAGCATAAGTTTGTAATCAAACATTCAATGATTATGACCTGCGAGGGGCTCAATTTATAGATTTTTTATGGATGGATTGATAAGGATAAGATTTGAAGATAGATAAAGATAAGATTTTTGATTTGTTTCTATATAACTAGTTGCACATGAGTTAGAAAATAGTTCTAACAAATCGAATGGGATGAAATAGGATGACAAAGGATAAATAATGGAATTATCTAATTAATTTAATTAATTAGATGGACATGAATTAGAAATGGAAAGAAATTGAAGGGGATAAAATAGGATGAGAAATGATAATTAATGGAATTATCTAATTAATTTAATTAATTAGATGGATATGAGTTCGAAATGGAAATAAATTGAAGGGGATATATGAATGGATAATTATCTAATTAAATAAATATTTAATTTATTTAATTAGTGTTTAAATAAAAATAAATAACAAATTGATTAATTAATTAATTAATCATAAATTATTTAATTAAAGCTAGAAAAATGATTAGGTGATGGTAAGACATAGGAACATGGTTGAAATTAGGTAGCTTTAGAATGTGGTTAAATTTAGTTGTCTACACATCTTCTTTGTTCAGTATTGTTTTCTTGATTTTTTTAGATGGTTAGCATGTTGATTCATTGTGGTTGGATCCATTTTGACCTTTGGCCCTTGTGAGATTCATGGTCAATCTTTCCATTGGCTTGTTAGCCATTTGTCATTGTTGGTTGTCTTGTTGTGTAAAGAAGGAAGAGTTCGTGGTTTTTACCTTCTCTCTTGTGCCTTTGTGTAGCTCTTTGGTGGTTTTCATGCTTGAGTGTGTAATTGTTACATGTGAGTGTTACAACTGCATTGCAAAAAAATGTTCATTTGGTGTTTGTTCGAGTAATGTCTTGAGAATAAGCTTGGGGCATTACACAACCCCTATGTCCTTCATGCCAAACTATATTGAAAGCTAAGACTTCAAATCACAAATCACATCCTTATTGTTACCAAAAAGCAACATATCATCTATGTATAGTGTGATAATAAGGAATTGATAACCATCCATTTTATAACAAACATAGTGATCCGATTTGGATCAGAGAAATCCCAACCCCAACACAAATGAATCAAACTTTTGGTACCACATTATATGAGATTGTTTTAGACCATACATAGATTTTTTTAATCTACAAACCAAAAACTCCTTATCTTTAACAACATAGTGCTCTGGTTGTGTCATGTATATCTCTTCCTCCAAGTCACCATGTAGGAATGTTGTCTTCACATCCATCTATTTTATGTCTAAATCAAAAGCTACTACTATAGATAACAAGGACTTGATAGATGTCAACTTAGAAACTAGGGAAGAAAATCTTACCAATGACTATCCCCTAAACTTAGAAATATCCTTTTGTAACCAATCTTGCCTTGTACTTTTCAACACCACCATCTAAATTGATCTTCTTCTTGGACACCCATTCACGTCCAACAAGCTTTCTTACTTATAGCAATGGTACCAAGTCCCATGTGTCATTGTTATTCAACACAATCATCTCTTCATCCATAGACACTCTCTAGGACTCAATCTATCACCCATATCCATCACATCCTCCATAGTTTTAGGCTTGTCAATATTAGTAATCAAAGCAAAAATAAATCTCCAATCAGGAAGATTATACCTATATCTAGTTATTGTCTTTGCCAATTGGACCTCCTCAATAGTTGAGGTGGAGGTTCCACCTCCTCTTCTAAACTATCATAACTATTTAAGCTCTCATCCTTTTCAGTTCCTTAATAATCTTTTGATTTAGCCTTCTTATTCTTTGGGGTTAGTTGAACCACATATTTCTTCCTATCCTCTTTTGGTTGCAATACTATGGAAGAAGGCTTAGTCTCTCTTAAAATAACACTTCTATTGATAGAACTCTCTTAGCCATAGGGTTCCAAAGCTTATACCATTTCACACTGACACCATAGCTAATGAAAATACATTTCACTGCCTTGTTCTCCAACTTTCACCACTTCTCCCTAGGCACATGTGCATATTCCTCACCACCAAAAACTCTAAGATGTAATAAGGAAATTTTGATTATCCATGCCTTCATCGGAGTCTTATTAATAGAGATAATGTAGGAGACCTATTAATTAGGTAGCAAGTTCTTGCACAAATCTTCTTGCTAGAATAGGTGCTCCATCTGTAAGGTTTCCTGGAATAAAATGTGCTACTTTTGTAAGTTTATCCACAACTACAAGAATTGTATCATAGTGGTTTCTGGACATAGATAAACCTTGGACAAAGTCCATACTAATGACCTGCCATTTCCATTCAAGAATAGCATGAGGGTATAACAATCCTGCTGGGTGTTGGTACTCAACCTTGACTCGGTGACACTCTAAGCATCTAGCCATAAAATTTGTGGCATCCTGCTTCATACCCTTCTAGAAATAAAGTGGTTTCAAATTTGCTAACAGTTTTGAACTACTTTGGGTGTCTTGAATAAGGAGCACAATGAGCTTCTTTTAACACAAGATTCCTCAAATCACTTTGATCTAGAATATACATTCTATCTCTATACCTCATTAACCCATCTGATTCAAATTGATACCCTTCATATCTGGCATCTTGAGAGTTTTCTAATAGAGAATTTCTTACCTGCTCATAAAAAGTAATCTCCTAGAGAATTTATTAACACTTGTTCTCAAAAAGTTGACTGAATTTTGGCCATTGTCGTAATATGTCTTCTGTGACTAAGAGCATCGGCAACCTGATTCTCTTTCTCCTTAATAAAATTTATATCAAAGTCATAATCTGACAATAGTTCCAACCAATGTATTTGAAGTGCATTGATGTTTGGCTGAGTAAAAATGTACTTTAACCCTTGATTGTTTAACTTAAGTTCAAAATGTTTTCCCATCAGGTAATGTCTCCATACTTGTAGGGAATGCATAATTGCAGATAGCTCCAAGTCATGTGGAGCATAATTAAATTCATATAGACATAATTTTCTAGATTCATATGCTACAACCTACCCATCTTGCATGAGCACACCACCTAATCCTTCTCCTGATGTATCTGTAATGACCACAAAATGGCCTTCTGTATCTGGGACTTAGAGAATTGGGGTAGAAGTCAATTTCTCCTTGAGAATTTGGAAGGCTTCCCCACACTTACACTCAAACCACTTTCCTTTCCTTTGGAGTGTAGTGATGGGGTTTGCCATTTTAGAGAAATTTAAAACAAACTTTCTGTAATATCCAACTAATCCCATGAAACTGTGTACTTCATGTATATTTTTGGGTGATGGCAATTCCATGATAGCTTTGATCCTTAAGGGATCTACTACAATTCCTTCAGCAGAGATGATGTACCCTAGATATTGCACTTCTTTTTGAAAGAAGGTACATTTCGACAACTTTTCGTACAACTTGTGTTTCCTCAACCACTATAGAACAAATCTCAAATGTTGAGCATGTTCTTTTTCATTCCTAGAATATATTAAAATGTCATCTAAGAAGACAAGGATGAACTTGTCCAAGCAATCTTTGAAGACACTATTTGTTAAATTCATGAATGATGCAGGCACATTAGTCAAACCAAAAGGTAAGACTATAAACTCATAGTGCCCATACCAGTCATTCTAAAAGTTATTTTGTGAATGTCTTCATCTTTAATTCTCAATTAATATAACCAACTCTCAAGTCAATTTTTGAAAAGACTGTTGCACCACACATCTAATCAAAGAGATCATCAATATGAGGTAAATGACATTTATTCTTTATCATTATTTTATTCAACATACGATAGTCAATACACAAGCACAATGTTTCATCCTTCTTCTTGATGAAGATCATTGGCACTCCTTAGGGTGACACATTGGGTCAAATTAACCCCTTGGTTAGAAACTCTTGCAATTGGGCTTTCAACGCAACCAACTCTATGGTTGTCATGTGGTAAGGCACCTTGGACACCGGTTCAGATCCTAGTACTATATCTATTAAGAAGTCAAAAACTCTATTAGGTGGTAGACCTGGCAATTCATCAGGAAAAACATCCTAGAAGTCATAGAGAAAAGGTTAGCCTTGTATTGAGAGATATTTAGATTTCTCTACTTGATCAATTTTAACTGCAAACAATTGACATCCCTTCTTTCTAGCTCTTTTGAGCTACATTTCTAACACCTATCTGATCTTAATCTCATGTTTGATCCCCTAAATCCAAACTAGATTTCCTAAGTCATCTAAGCATTCAACCAATTTATCAAACAATCTACCGTAGCTCTATGATTCCATAACCAATTCATCCCAACGGGGCTACATATAGATTGACTTCTATTGTAAAAGAGGGTAATCTTATCTCAACTTGAAACAAGCATTGATCTAGACCTGAGCTCTTGACTGGTTTGCATACTCTACTAACCAAGAGTTGGCCATATAGCTAGCTCATCTAAGAATTCTATTAAGTAATCTAGGTGTTACAAAGATTTTTGTAGCACCCATATCTATAAGAATATAAATAGGTATTCCAAACAAAATACATGTAGTTTCAATAGGTGTGATTTGGTACTCCACTTGATGATTGTCCACAGCTGCATGAATTCTTTGGTAGAAAGTTGTTTGCTAAGAAGGCAAAGAAAAGTTTTAGAACTGATTTCCATGACTTTTTTTTGGACACTGATTTGCATAATTATCACCTCCACAAGTAAAACAACCACCAAGAGGTCCTTTCTTCTTACTTGAACGTTCATTTCTATTACCATTCTTCTTCTTGGATTCATTGCCCCTTTTCCCATTTCGAGAATCATTCTTGTTATTTTTGGATCCTTTCCCATTGGATTTTGGTTTGGTATCTTGATTCTAGTTCTTCTTCTTAAAGGAAGGTGAAGATTTGGACCAACCAAACTTCTTACGAGAATTATCTCAGTAAGCCGAAATGGACTTAAGTTTGTGCTCCTACTTGATTGCTTTTCAAATACCTGATCCATGGTTGATGGACCATGTACATCCACTTATACTCATATCTATGCATTTAGTCTCATGATAAATTTCTATATACAAAAGCGTTCATCACGTTGATACTAAGGCACATACTTTAGGAGTCTAGTGAATTTCTCCCAATATTCTATCGCTGACATGTCACCTTGTCACAATTTCTAAAAATTAGTTAATTTTCGGTCGAAATACAACTGAGGTAACCACCTTTGTCTAAAAATAACCATGAATTGGTCCATGTCAAACTCGGGGAACTCAATCCTAACTCCATCTTCTTATTTATCCACCAAGTGGATGCTTCTCTAGATAATTGGTAGGCTCCCCAAATATCCTTTGTTATCTCAGAATAATTCCTGATTCAAATATCACTGAGCCATGCCTCTGCTCCATCTCCTAGCACAGTTCCATCAAACTTTTGCAAGGTAATTTTCTTCATATACCTAGAAAGTTCATTGGTTATTTGTATCTTTGTATCAACTTGCCTTAATACTTCATCTTGGTTCTATTGGTTTTCTCCAAACTCACCACACCCTTCATGAGAACTATGCTCTTGGTCAGGTCTCTCACTGGACCTTCTTGGTTATGTTCCTCACTATCCTCTTGGTTATCCCCCTCTTACTTCCTATTCTAAGGACCATAATGTCTCTTTGGTTTCATTCAAAATAGCAAGGATTTGGTCCAACTTAGCCATATGATCTTCTGCAGCTTGACTTGATCCATCTTGACTACCTCTAGGGTTTGTCCTTGTTCGAACCACGATTGCACCTAGTGAGTCATATTGTAGATTCGTTAGCCCTAAGTTTTTGATGTGAAAAGGCTTGTATGCTAAATTATTAAATATAAATTAATACATCATTCATAGCATACACCAAAAACTTAGAAATTTAGAGTTTTCGACGTATTAAATCAACACACTTTGGTAAATAAGGACAAAAATGATTTTATTCATATAAACTTTGGACTTATACATCCTTATTTAAATAAGGTCTCATAGGATTACAAAGATTTCTAATTGCTATCAAACAACGTAACCTCTTCAGGTTCTTCCTCTCCATCAAAATCTAACAATACGAACTTTGAGGTCTAGGATGTACTTCCAGGTACTCCTCTATCACCTCATTGTTTAGAACTGGCACATTTCATCCACACCCAAAAGGCATGTAACAAATCACTGATGATTTGTTTGGTTTGATCATAGTGGAGGTTGAAGGCTTCAGTCATTTTTCTCTTTTCGACTTGATTCACTCCAAGGTCGTTGCCAATGTTTCAAAATCAGAGAGCCAAGCCTCTCCTTCATAGTTCATAATTGTTTCAGTTTTGGATTTTGTTTTCGATCGTTTGGTTTTCTTTTTAATCTTTTTCTTTTTCTTTGACCCTCCCATTTCTACGTTCAAAGAACAACATCACTAGGGTTAGGTTAATAAACACAATGTTATCTATGTTGATAACTTCTTATGAAGTAGGCTCATAGGCCTGAGTGTTTAAACCATTCTTTAATACCATGTGTAATGACCACCTATCTGTTTCTAAAAACTTAATTGCATTTTATCCAAATAAAACACTATATTTAAAAAAATACAAATAACATCATATACTTGCACTTAAGAGATTCATAAAGACTATTCTCTTTTCACAATAATAAAAGAATATACCATCTTCCATAATATAATACAAAGTACCATTTACATCTTAATGCCAAAAGTTACAAATTTGCAAATTTTCAATAATAAATTTAACATGTAGATTACAAATAATGTCTCTATCTAACCAAGTCTTCAACGTTCTTTAGCTATAAGAGGGAGAACATCAATTGAGTGCTTTACCTCCATCCACAGACTAGTGGTCCCCCACACACCTTCCATCAGGAAGTGGCTCTACTCTTCACGATGGTAGCAGATAAAGGAAATCTACAAGAACATCATGCCATTCAAGAACTAGTGTTGTGTCCAATCACAAACAATCTACCATATGACTCTAGATTCCCTCTAGCTAAGTATGACACAAACCGACTGTTATGCAAATAAATAGACATTGTGAACCAATAATGCAAGCAATAGATTTGCATTGGCCAAAGTTTTGATAAGTCAAATACACATTCTAGGATGGAGATGTATGTCATATGTTCACACACCTCTATCTCAAACTTGTCAATAGGGATCATTTAATTCACTTACAAGCATACATAAAAGTATAATAAATTCCAAACATAAGCATATCTACATCAAGAAAATAGTCCTTTTATCATAGGCTTGGCTAGCTAATTTAAGGAGTTTATGCCAACTACAAACCAACTTAGTCAAGTAAATGATAGAATAATGACTAAAACAATTTTACTAATGATACTATTGTGCATTACCATGCATTCTCAACATTTAGTCAATTTGACATTCTTATCATAAATTTCTAGACTTAACTCCTTAATAATCAAATACACAAGAAATTACCTCCTACATTTTATCAGAGGTTTTATATCATTATTATCAATTGATCAAGATCACTTAAAAGATTGATCATAGAAGAACTATCAGTTCACAAAAGCTAATAGATCTCTATTGTTCTCATTCCTTGTTTTCTATGTTTCCATTCCAATACAGGCTTGTATAAATTAGTCTTGAAGAATTTAAGCTTAACTAGTTTAGACACTAATCAAAAGATCATCTTGTTCTTAATGAACTTACAATTTTCTAATAAAAACATAAGTCCATTGCATTTAAAAGAATAAAACTTTGTTAATTTCCAAACTATCTCTGCTCATATTTTAGCTCTTTCTAACTGATAGAAATAATAAGGTTTTATTTGCAAATATATATATATATATACCAATACAACATCAACTACCATAATGCAAAGTTTTCTGTGTGCATAGGTTTGTCTTATGAGAATCTCTCATAAACTCATAGCAAACCAACTCTGTAAACTATCCTAGGTTAAATAGCAGATACAAACTATTCATAATTTCCTCTTTTCAATGCATAATCAAATAAAGAAATAGATCTATTTGCTACTAAATTCACTACTCTTATCTCAAATCCTAAAACAAATGTTTCTACAATATGTACTCTTCATCGAAAGACCCTCAAGCTTCGGGTCATTGAATTATCAAAGAAATAGGAAACAAAATTTGTTTACTATATATAAACATCGAATGAAATGTAGTTGAGTCATTGAATAGAAGTATTATTGTATCCTAAGCAGAGAAAAGACTTTAAATATAGTCAACAACATATAAGCAACTTTAAATAGTATAAGTTTAACATGCAGTCAAGGAGTATTTTATATACTCTATCGTTCCACTTACATACCTACTTATGGTCACATGTTTTATATAACTAATCTTCCATAAGATGCAGACCTAAAAATGGTCAAATAACAAAGAACTATTCATTTTATTTGCAAACCTATATGAGGTCGAGTGTCACATAAAAGGATCTAAATCAATGTTCTTCAACTTGTATTAAGTCAAATAGAAGATGTCAAAAACTCTTAAACAAAACTGCTCATAATCAATTTACTATTAACTATACTTTTAACTTAATATAATTTAAACTCAATATAGTTGCAGACCTCTAAATGGTCAAACAGCACTAAACAAATATTCCTTTTATTTGTAAACCTGCATAAGATTGAATGACAACTTAATAGATTCAATGACAACTTAATAGATTTATATATAGTAAATACTAAGTAGGTTAATCAAGTTTCTATGGACTTATCTAGTCCACACTTGTGATCTGTTAATAGTCAAATAAAAGATAACAAAAACAGAGGTAGGTCTAGTTAGAGTTGACGAGTACTTTAGTTTAGTTGGCAAAGATGCTACAATATCCAGACTGAAAATGGTCTTTCCATAACAAAATATTGTTAAAACACTAGTACAATGTGGTCATTAAATCATACCATGGATTCTCCAAAACATAGTCCTGAATGGGAGTTTTGTATGTAATTAATATTACCTTCATACAAATCAATAATGGTCTTAAGTAACTCATTAATATCATACACAAACCTATTACAGTCTCTGAATTTAACATAAAGAAAACCTAATATACAGGCCATTCATTGAATTAAAATAAAATTGGTTTAAAACTCCACAAGAACATCTTTTTAAGAACAGAGAAAAACCCTTCTCAAAATTCCACATGTATTCTTTTTAAACAATGAACAAAATCATGAGACTAATGTTTTGTATGATGCAAAAGAATGATTGAAGAAGTAAAATACTCAATCAAATACTTGAAAAATACTCTGAAAAACATACCAATACTCAGGCAATAATCTCTCAAAAAGTTGCAGAGCTATTTTCCTCATTTCTGTTGCTTCCACACTGTTTCCTCTTCTTCCCAATTTTCCTTCATTATGGGTGGTAAAAAACCCCTGAAATTCCTCAACGAAACTCAAGATTCTCAAAAACATTTACTTCCCACTCCATCCACCTTCATTTACAACTGAAGTGGTTTTCACATAAGGGTAGTTAGATGGAGTTTATCTCCACATAATTTCATAGTACTCCCTCATTAATGCATTTAACTCCACTTCGTGGAGTCTACTTAGAACCAACAAATTTTAAACTTCATATCCTTCAAAACAAATAACTATATATATATATATATATATATATATATGTATACAGTTATACATGTATGTATGTATGTATACAGTTATACATGTATGTATGTATGTATGTATATTTTCATATATTTATATATATAGATATATGTATATATATTTTATATAATTCCTTATACAAATATAATATTCATGCACACCACTTGTGAAGAAAGCCTTATCAACCATATGACAATATCAACAAGGAGAGATGCAATACAAGGAGTTGACATTAAAATGCTAAAGGTATTAAGACAACTTAATAAGATGAGGAACAACCACAATGACATACAAATGATGATTTTTCAATGTAAAGTACCGCCATACTTACAACACAAGAAAAATTCCAAAACACATGCAAATAGACTCAAATATTGTGTGTGTGTGTGTGCGAGTTCTCAAAGTCATGATGTCTCACCCATTCTCTCTGAACTTCTTCCCTCTCTTCGGTGATACTCTCCCTCCTCATCTAAGAGAGGGAACTAGTTTCCTGCATCCACCTCATTTTGCCAACATAGTAGTTAGTCCATAATCATAATATCATATGAATATTTTAATAAATGCAGACACCTAAAATTGACTTGCTTTGCAAACCAATTTCTCTTATCTCTACACCACCAATTATCCCTCCTATTAATTAAATAAATTCATTTTATTTAATTAATTTATCCCTAATCATCTACCCTTGACCATTTATTCATCCCTAGTAATCAATTAATTCATTTATTTTATCACTATACCTTATAACTATATCCTCATTGATTAAATAAATATTCTCAATATTTATTTAGTTAATTTCTCCATCTCCTAATCTTGATTAATTAGATAAATCATGCTTATCTAATTAATCCGCCCTACTAATCAACCTAAACCTAGCCTAGTTGATTAAATAACAATTATTTAATTAGCTACCATAGCCTACCTATCCCCTAGACCTAAATTAATTAAGCTAAACACTTAATTAAACCTTGCTTAGCCCATCCTCCACTTTGAATAAAAATCAATTTTTTATTCAAAGGGTCACATCTTCTTTACAACTCATTTATCACCCTCTTACACATGTAAGTGTACAAGAGTCCTTCAACCTTCACACTTCCACATAAAAGTGAATTTTTAATTCAAACTCCCCCATGAGTTGAATTTTTACTTCACTTGTCATATGCACTCTTCCCAAAAATAATTTTTTAATTCATTTTAATCCTCATCACCTTTCTCCATGTGAATTTAAAATTCACAAATAATGAGAGCCCTCCAATCCCATTGACCAAATCCCAACCCTTGATCTCTCTCATCCAACCTTCTTGTGACACTTGTCACAAGACTACAACTCCAATCCAAACCCTAATCCTCAAGCATTCCTAGCCATTGATCTAAACTTTCAATCCTCACCCTCCATCCTTTTATCAAAAATCTATAAATAGAACCCTCACCCAAGCTATTTTCATAACTTCTTCATCCTATCATCACTATGCCAAAATTTCTCTCATAACATCTCACCCTACCCTTATCATGCCAAAATCACTCTAGCCTTATCTCTCATCTCTATCCAATCTATCATTCTATTATCCAATCCCTCATCCTATTGTGTTGAGCAATCAATGAGCAATCCACATTCCAACCATCATCTATTTGGGTAAAGCTAGGAGCTCGTGGGTGCAAGCTCCTCCACCTTATCAAGGAGAAGGAGATCATTTGAAGGTATAAGCTTGTGTTTTCATGCATTTAGTTTGTGTTTCTAACTTCATTTGTTTTCCCTATCTTCAATAAACAATAATAATAAAGATAACTCATTATTCACATTTAGAAATCTTGTCTATTTCCTTTAATCATTATCAAATATGATATCCTCTTTCTACATATCATGAGTAAAAATGGAACTATCTCATCATAATTATCCTCAAATAATAATTTGATAAACATAATTTAAAATGCAAGGCGTGTGCAGAAAGATGTGGGACCAAAAAGTGGCCAAAACCACTTTTTGGTCCAAACAAGCCATAATGCACTCGCGTTAACTACCCAGCCATAACGTGAGCATGTTATAACTTACTTGCATTTTAAAGTAGTTAAAATGGGAATCCTTGAACTTTCTTCACTCTAGGAAGAGATCAAAGGTATATACATAAAATAAACATATAAGTATAAGTTGGTATTTACCTTTTATCATTTACCTTTCTTATACTTTAAGTTATATTTTATGTATATACTGGTAGGATGTTTGAGAGTGATTTTAGATCCATACGAATTAAATTGTAGATTATAGAATTTGGAGGATCCCTCAAAATTTAGACTTAGTCAAATTTTAGAGTTTCAAGGTACCAGACTTAGCCAAATTTAGGGGTTCAACAATATGCATCAAGGTAAAGGCACAAGGACTCTCTCTCTCTCTCTCTCTCTCTCTCTCTCTCTCTCTCTCTCTCTCTCTCTCTCTCTCTCTCCCCTTGTATCTATATCTCTCCCTCTCTATCTCTATATCTCTCTCCCTCTCCCCATCTCTATCTCTCTATCCTCTCTTTATCTCTATCTCTACCCCTTCTCTCTATCTCTATCTCTATCTCTCCCCCTCTCCCTAACTCTATCTTTATATTTCTCCCTCCCTCTCTAAAGATTTGAGATAGAAAGGGGGGAAAAAGATAGAGAGGGAGGGAGAAATATAAAGATGAAGTTAGAGAGAGAGGGAGAGATGGAGAGGGGGATCTTGATAGAGATAGAGAGACTTGATAGAGATATAGAGATGGGGAGAGGGAAAGATAGAGAGGGAGAGGGATATATATATATATATATATATATATATATATATATATATATATAGAGAGAGAGAGAGAGAGAGAGTTTTGTCCCTTGCTCTACAAAAATAGATCCTCTAGTAGCTCCATGGGACCCCTTCCTTATTGTGAGGTCCTATGTGGATGGTTAAGTTTCCATCTAGTCTACAAATGAAACCTAAACATGCTTATATGCAACTACAAAGATTCCCTCTAAGAATTTCGTAATTCAAACTTGAGATGTCGGCATAGCACCTAAATAACAGTCATAAAACCAACATTTAAATTTAGGGCAAACCCAAAATATGACCACAAAGTCAAAGTGTGCAAGGGTGTACACTAGTGAATTTTGTAGAAGAGTTATTCAAATGGGAAAGCATATATGCAAGAAGATGATATCTTGATGAAGTATGTATGTGGCCTTCATAGCCATCTAATTAGGCTTATATTTCTCTCAAAAATGAAAGAAATAGATAAGCCATCTTATCAAGCTCATTATTTCAAAATGGACAAGGAAAATATCACATGCTTTTTTTCATGAAGGGAAATACAAAACAATTTTCAACTTTGACATAGTAACAAAATTAAATAAATAATTAGAATGAAAAATAATAGAACAACCATGACAGAGAGATAAAGGGAGATATAGAGAGGGGCTTTTTTAATGCTTTAGTGTTGATGTTTAGGGTTTTGGGTTCACATTTAGGGAACTTAGATTTTTATTATGAGAGAGAGAGAGAGACTCATTCTTATTCTACTCTATCCATTTGATGGTTTTCCAACTTTCCTATGCCTAGACTCGTAAGTGGAATGTACCTAAGCAATCATCTCATTAAGAATTATGAGACCTTCTAGACTAGGCTTAACACTAGGATTTTTGTGCAGTTCATATTTCTTTTGAAGATAGATAAACCTTTAACTAGGATAGATCAATTCAACTAACTCTATAAATATAGGGGCAATTCCTCTTTTTCATCCATAGCAAAAACCTAAGTGTCATCATCCCAATGATTATACCATAGTTTGGATAGGTCATCCTTTTTTATCATCTTCCTAAATAGAATTTCCACTCTCATCTACTTCATCATGGAATTGGACCCCTTTAGGACAATGAGAAGGGTCATGTGCTTGGATATGAGTACACCATGAGAATACTTCCATAAAATTTGTGTACTGCAGAGTATTTGGAACATTTCTCCTTTTGTCCATTGTTGTACTCATCTTGGTCTCCTATCTTATTGGTGATGATTGTGTGAATGAGAAGATGGTGAGGCTAGTAACTTTGATACTTTGGATATCCTACTTGACATTTAAGAGAATGGTTTTATCATTTTCTTTAAGTTTTTTACCAAGGCGTAATCAATGGGCTCCTATCTCTATATTTCCCCTACTATATATAGGTGGATTCTTTACTCTCCCTATGTTCTTTAGAATCTCTATCCCCTTTACGTCTCTTTGACTCTAAATTGAGCATTAATCTATCTACAGTAACTGAGGGAGCACAACATTCTTGATTCACATTCCTCTCTCTAGCATTCTTTTCTATGGGTCAAGCTTTCTATTGCTTTCTGTTATCAGAAAATGTGAACAATAGTATTAAACAACTAATCATCCAATAACTCAATGGAAATTAATGTAAATACAAGTAAACAAATATTATAAACAAATATTATACCTTCGAAGACCGTTTTACCTCTATGCTTCCATTGTTTGCCTATCTCCTGTTGATCTTGATTGTAATGGAACTCTCAGAAGTGTGCACTTCCTTGCTGTTGAAGATGACAAGAACATAATGGTTGTGATATGGAATATGCAATGGAGACTAAACTACAATACAACTGTAGACACCTAAAAATGTCTTTTACCATCAAACCGACTCCCGACATCCCTAAACATATCAATTTCCCTTTCATTCAATTAATTAAATTTTTATTTAATTAATTACCCCTTCATCATCTATTTTTTCATCATTTTATCTCCAACAATTGAGTTAATTTTATTAATTCAATAGTTCAAACCTTAGCCATTTGATTTAATAAATATGCAATATTTATTTGGTCAATTTCCCTCTCCTCACTAAGTCTAATTAATTAGCTAAATTATGTTTAACTAATTAATTCAGCGTATTAATTGATCTATCCCTACCCTAGGCAATTAAATAGCTATTATTTAATTGTCTACCCTAGCCTACCTCATCCTAGCCCTAGGATTAATTAAATAAAAACCAATGTTTAATTAATCCTAACCTCTCATTTGGGTGGTCAAACCTAACTTAACACCCTTCCCCACATCCTCCAAATAAACAATTGAAATATATCCACATAAGTCAATTTTTTATTTAAATACATCCCACATCACAATTAATTCCTCTTACAACCCCTTACCACCCCCATACCTCATTTATCTCCACTTATCCCCAAATAATTTTTTAATTTATTTTACATTCCCCATATGAATCTTTAATTCAAAAATAATCATTCACACCCATGCTCATTTAATCCACCCTTTTTCCCAAAATGAATAAAAGATTTACTTTTATTCCTAGCCCTCCATTCCTCCAAGATCAAATCCAGGCCCTCCACATCACTTTTATCCTCCACCATTGATCTTCCAAACCAATCTCCACCCTTGGATCAAAATCTCTCCAAAATCTCTATAAATACTTCATCCTACAACCTATTTTAAAATCAAATTTTCAAGTAGAGTTATCATGCCAAAATATCTAATGAGCTAGTCTTTAGTGAGTTGCAAATTGAGATAGCATTTCACATTTGAATCATTATCTAGGGATTATCATGTCATAGGATCTCTTGGGTGCAAGTTTCCTCTCCCCTTGATGAGATTGGGTTTTCATGTTTGAGGTATAACTCTTTGTTTTTATTTGCATTTGGTTTGTGTTTTCACCCTCAACTTGATTTCCTAATCTACAACAACTATAATCGATATGGGTGATTGATAATGGAGACATGGTGATGATAATGGGTTGATAATGCAAATGCAATGATAATTTTGCCAAAGGTACACTATAATGGTTCTTGTAGAGTAAGTTTTCTTAAGCTTAGATGGATGCAAAAGGGGTGTGAAGACCTTGCTTATATAGGCTCAGGGAAGACCAAATCCAAGTGTCACTAGATCCATGACTGGAGGAATTACCTGTGAGGTGTATGGTTGAGAAGACTTGAGGGAATGTGCGCAAATTAGGAGAGGACAAGTGTCCAAGCCTTCTTCATGAGTTATGTGAGTTAACAGAATAGATTGAAGAGTTAACTGAGATGATTGATCAGTTAACTGGGTTGATTGGGGGAGTCAATAGAATAGATTGATCAGTGAACTCAATTGACTAATTAGTTAACATATTTGATTGGTGAGTTAACTAATTTGACTGGAGGATAAATAGGACATGTGGGTGAGGGAATATTAGATAATTAAGTATTAAAATATTTAATTACATGTGCAACAAGGTGAGGTGGAAAGGTGAGGTGGAATGGTGAGGTGGAAAGGTGATGTGGATTTATGAAATTAGGACTTAGGATAGATGAATTTGGGATTAATTAAATAATTTAAAATTATTTAATTATGTGAGACATTAGAAGAATTAGGGAATTTAATTAAATAAACTGATTTTATTTAATTATTGGAGGGATGTGAATCACTTAAATAAATTAGGATATTTATTTAATTGATAGAGGAATGAGAATAAAATAAATATTAAAATATTTATTTAATTTGACTTAGCCATATTTCGGTGTATACATTTTGCCCCTCTTTGATGCAATGTATTTTATCACGTTGTTTCCAAGAATAAAAATTTTCTGGGATTGCTACATGCCCCAGTTTGCGCCTGGTATAGGTTAATGACAATAGGATGCCCCCTCAGGAGATTGGACGGGAAGAATGCGACGACAGGATGACAGACAATCTCACGATGAGATAGGCTGATAGGATGGCTAAGAAAATGAAGGATGCAAGATAAGGGATGGATGAAAGAGTTGAATGATACACTATGTAAGGGAAAATGATAACACACACAAGAAAGCAAGCAAGTATGCACAAATGATACAAGAACAAACAAGGTATTACCCCTGTCAAGTTGTAAACCAATGATTAATTGATAATGATTAACGATAGTGTTGTCATTGCGGGGAACAATATATCCCTAGATCAACACAAAGATGTGGGAAAGATATATCCCATCGTCAATGATGATGGATTGATTTTGTTTACGATGAGATTAGGATCGAGACCACTGATTGCGATTGGATAATTTAACAAGACTGACTTTACTAGATTGGTACAGATTAAGGATGGACTTGCATTTGGATCATTGTTTGGATTAATAGGATTGATTTGATGATCAGATGAATGAATTGGTTAAAGGATGAAATGATTACATGGATAACTAGAAGATACAATTGGATAAACTATCAGAAAGGACTTGGATCTTAAGACACTTGGAAAAGGTTTTATTTTGGAATGAAATGCAATTTCATATGTATGGATGTGTGGATTTTGTCATCTTTGTATATGCAAGTTTTTGAAGTACTTTGTTTCATCATTGTGCTTTTAAAATATTGTAATAAAATACAAGCATCTAGGTATAATTAAACCATGATGACCTGAGTATTACTTACATGGATTTTGATTTAGCAACTTAATACAAGCATCTAAGTATAATTGAACCAAGATGACCTGAGTATTGCTTGCGTATCAACAGACAAGGATTATAAGGTCTATTTAATGTGTTGGTTTTTTCCCAGACTGGATGCTTATTCCCAGATTTCCCTACAAGGTAGCCATCAATGATCAATAGGATCTCTGGGCCAGGGGCCAACAATATAGGAGATAGACTCTATTTTTATCTCCTCTTCTTCTTTAGGCTCTGCAAAACCTAGGGGGGTATTCCCTATTCAACACCCATGAGATTATGCATACAAAGGTTGGGATGCTGACGTGAAGCAGATAAGTCCTCCTGTAAGTAGACCAAAACTGCAAGATAAGAGCAAAGGGGCTAGCTTTGGGCCTATTTTCAGTTGCAGACAGAGGACTTGGGATCCTAAAACTAGTTCTACTATCCTAATGGTTGTTTTGGAGTGATGAGTTTGATTTTGTGTTTGGATGCAGAGCTGGACCTGGTGTATAACCTCAACACAGAGCTAGATTGGTGCCTATCTAGGGCTTGGAGTCATAGACATACACATGTAAATGTTCGGCATAAACATATTAAAACTAGATTTCAAGGGGATTTGTGTGATATCTGCCTTACAGATACATCCCAGAACAGAGTATCAAGTTATCTCTACTTATGATATCCTTACTGCAATATATTCTCCTCAACACTCAATCTAAAAACACTTTAATCTACCCCTTGAGCAGAAGTTGAGAGGTCAAGCATTCAATACAGTAAACCTATATCCTAGAACCTAAGACACCCCTTAGATGTCCAGATTCAAAAGAAGAGTATATTCAATACATGAGACAGATAACAAGACACATGTAGTATAGCATTATTCATCTAAAACAACAATGAAACTAGTAAGTCTATGCACAATACATAAAACATGAGACTCATAAACTCACAACATCTTCTGTACAGAGCAACCAAAACCAGATGTATTTCATTACAGAGCCAAAATGTCAAGTTTTCAACAACCTTGAAAATGGGTCACACAGTCTGCTTAAATAGCAAGAGAATAGACCCAGCAAATTAATTACATCAAAGGCCAAAAATCCTGCCAGATACACAGTATCAGAAAAATGGCGCTCAAAAATCATAAATGTAACAGGGGACAAATCATGGAGAAGCCAGAGAAGGATGAGGAGCAGGTGAGAATCGGGATCCGCATTGACGCCCAGGGACATGCATCATAAAAATAGTGGTTGATCAGTCCATCATCGACCCACACCTCTGTGCAATCGCCATTAATGTTTCAGCTACTCACGGCCTTAGGAAACACAGCCATAGAAAGCCTCTGAAGTTCTCCCACCCAAAAATAGTTGCAAACACGGGAAAAACCCATCGCAACAAGATTAAAACCTGGCAGTTGATCAAAAACCGGTCGCTGAGATCCAACGGTGTCAAAATCTGCTGAAAAGTTGCTAACCAACCAGACTGTGCCACGTAGACACTTTAAGTTTCTATCGCTGGGTCCTCACTTACCTTTCTGCTTCCTTCTCCTTAATTTCTCCCACCAAGAGTCTACTGCCGGACCCTCACGCGGAAGCCACCATGTGGCAAGATCCGCAGCACCCCTGAAACCCATAGAAGCTCCCTCGGAAGCTAGGCGGAGGCAAACACATGGCGGGCTCCGTATTAACCTTGAAACATATAGAAACTTAAGAGAAACAGTCAGAAGTCCTGGGACCCTCTTCCACGCGTCACAATCCGCCACACTTAATATTTATGCCGGGGCCCACCTCCATGTTTCGGCACACCTTGAAACAAAAAGAAACCTTCGTGGAAGCTGACACTTGTCAGCTTCCACAGCAACTACAAGGGACACGTGGCGCTGTTTGCAACATCTTAGAAACTTTTAGAAACTTTCAACAAACTCCCACGGAGAATGACACCTGGCAGGTTCCACGGCCTCCTGAAACTCAAAGAGACTTTTTTGAAACTCCCGCGGAAGCCGCCACGTGGCGCCTTCCGTAGACCTGTATCTTAAAACTGGGTCCCACCTCTAGCCTCTCTTAACACTGAAACATGAAGGAACAGCTCATGGAAGCTGACACCTATCATGCCCTGCAGCAACCATGAGGGACACACGGTGCCTTCCGCGCACCTATTGCAACATAAAGAAACTGCCCCCACTGTTCGACACGTGGCACGCTCTGACACATTTGAAACTTTAAAAAGGGGCTCTCGAAACTTCAAGCAGAGGCCGCCACTTGGCAGGTTCCATGGTCATCAAAGAAACTGAGAAACTTTCTTGGAACATTTCGACGGAGGCCGCCACTTGGCATCATCTGCAGCAGCAAGGACTCTACACAGGGACCCACCATGTCTGTGCCAAACATGAAATAAAAAGGAAACATTTAAAGGGTCTATGAAGCCTTTGGCAGAGACTGAAACTTTTAGAAATACCGGTGGAAGCTGTGAAACTTTAGGGTCTCTCGAAAGCCTCCACGTGGCAGGTTTCGCGACACTTCATGAAACTTCATAGAAACTCTTTCGAAAACTAACACGTGGCGCCATCCATAGCGATTAACTAAGAAACAAAAAATACACGACATCTGCTACGTGGCACACTTTGCATTAAAGCTACATTCAAAAACAAAAGCGCGGCAAAAAACTGGGGCTCGACACTTGGCAGGACCCCGCGGTGTTTGAAACAAGAGACCCTCATAGCCACTATAAGAAACAATCACAGTAACTGAAAATTGTGACCCGATATGCATCTGGAATGCCTGTGACCCATCTTTTATCAATTTTCAGGGGCCGATGGAGATTTCTCGACCTGCCACTGCATATTTTGACCCTAAGCATACAAGGTGAGATGCATTTTTAGCACTGCAGAGGCCAAAATATTAGAACCTTTTAGATTTTTAGGGAAGAGGCCTCACTCAAAACCCCAAACATAAATTATTACTAATAGTGGCTCTGATTGGGGACGTGCAGGCGCAAGACTGTAGCGAGAACCTCAGATCTCTGGGATGTAGACCAGTCCCTTATCTATTGGGCACAGAGTCGAACACTGCACCAGCCTGCATCAAAAGCATATTATTTTCAAATACTATTTTGGTGGCCCCGGGCAGCCAAAAAGGAAGAACCATAATCTTTTCTTGTCAAATACCTGATTCCACACTGAAAAATCCCAATCCCAACTGAAAAGATTGGCATAATCTGCCCATAATGTCATCTGCTTAATTAGATATTCCACCATTTTTGAAAGCTTGCCACTATCCTTTTTACCTCTGTCCTTCTGGATTTCAAAATTAGGCATATAACCATACACATAATGTTCTTCAACATTAGGCAACACATGTATGTTATATCCCTCAGACAGTACATCATATTTCTCTTGGCATCTTTCATCATTTATCTGGCTACTGCACATTATCAGGCACTCATCCAGCTGATCCAAAGACTCAAAATACTCAGAAAATATGAGACCCTCATCATCATCTACATTATTTATGGATAATGATAACAAAACTTGATCTACACATCCATAATTGCACATGTCTGAACCAACTGATGATGAACATACATCATCCACAGTTTGCAAATCCATATAATCATGATCAAACAGAGGGTTAGTCCTGCACCAATGGAGGTCATGACTCACAACAATAAATGTATCCAGAGGATCATCATAAAGGGGATTCACACTCAATGCAAAGGTCTCTGTTTTTTCTTCATGACAATCCAATTTTTCTTTTTTATTATCAAATCTAAAGTCATAAGAAGAACAAACCTAATCCATGAATTGATTATCGATATCATCTTTATCATCTTTAATCTCTGATTTCCCCACATACAAAATTTCTGCTGTTTCAATGCACTCTGAAGTTGAACTATCTACATCACTTTCCAGCCCTTTGATACTTTCTGATGAAACTGATATTGATTGTTGATCCATATGATCACAACTTTGCACAACTGGATCATTTAAACATGAATGCTCTTTGTTTAGGACTGGCATGCAAATACTACTTGAAAAATCATTATTTTCAACTTCATTCTCTGGGCAAAATGGGACATCCTCCTCTAAAACATAAACATCTTCAACTTGAAATGATGCAAAAACTGGGACAGTAGGGGTGTGAGTGCTTTGACATTCATTGCCAACTCCTGAATTAAACCTTTCATTAACATTAGGGGATGCAGGACAATAAATTTTTTTTGAAAAATAACCCTTTTGAATTCCATATCTCCAATTATTTTCAATATCAATTGCAAACTGTTGTGCTTGATGCAATGTGGTGGGCTCCTTGTCTCTCAATCTATAACTCATTTTCTTATCAAAGGCTCCCAAATAGACAACTAAGCACAATGCATCATCAGGTCTCATGCATTCTGGTATTCTATTCAATGCCTTCATAAATCTGAGGTTAAAGGCTGGGATCAACTCATCTTTTTCAATATGGATGCACATAAAGTCACTAATGACTGCATAATCAGAAATTCTTTCACCATATTGAACTAGAAATGCTGATTTAAAACCATGCCAAGAGCTGACAGAGAAAGTTGGAAGATAGGAGAACCAATCCCTTGCATCTTCATCTAGAGATTAAACAAATAATCTCATAACTACATCCTCATGGTCAATCTCAAAATCATCTATAACATTTATAAATTGCTGCAAGTGTCTCTCAGCTGATTCATCCTTTACACCATTGAATTTAGGCAAAAAAATTTTGGTTTTAGGTGGAAAAGCATTTGGATAACCACAAATGCCACTAAAATTTATGGGTTTATATCTATCCATGTTGAAGCCTCTTTTGTTACATGGTTGGGACTGACTACTATACATTTTTGCATTTGACACCTCACAAGGGTGCATGGGCTAACAATACATCTTTTTATTCTTTTGCAACCCTCATCTCTACCCAAGTTTTCAATCACAATATGACCTTAGGCCCTTAAAATACAAATTGCTATTTCAACATGCCTAAAGTCCTCCAAATGAGTCTTTCAAAAAATATTGCATGCCCTTTTGAAATACAAAGTAGGTTCTATCAAAAGCATGCAAGCTCTGCTTTCACCAATGTTTCCCTTTTAACCAGTGCTATTTCACCAAATAGGGAATTTTTCAAAAACTTGTACAAATACCTGGATATGTTGCAGCTGCTGATAGGTTCATTCAACAGAGTCGCCACCTCCTTGGCAGAGGAATGAGCTTCAAACAGGCTGAAGCTGAAAATGCATATGTTCCTTTCTTTTTGGGTCATCCACTAGCAGAGCCACATATAAAACTTTTTCTTTTGCTGCAACAAGGCACTTCCTGGCCTAATTCTTAATTTCTTAGACTCAAGCTTCATAGATATGACATTGATCTCCCCAGTAGAGTCGCCAATTTCTGTTGGTTTTTTCCCAAACTGGATGCTTATTCCCAGATTTCCCTACAAGGTAGCCATCAATGATCAATAGGATCTCTGGGCCAGGGGCCAACAATATAGGAGATAGACTCTATTTTTATCTCCTCTTCTTCTTTAGGCTCTGCAAAACCTAGGGGGGTATTCCCTATTCAACACCCATGAGATTATGCATACAAAGGTTGGGATGCTGACGTGAAGCAGATAAGTCCTCCTGTAAGTAGACCAAAACTGCAAGATAAGAGCAAAGGGGCTAGCTTTGGGCCTATTTTCAGTTGCAGACAGAGGACTTGGGATCCTAAAACTAGTTCTACTATCCTAATGGTTGTTTTGGAGTGATGAGTTTGATTTTGTGTTTGGATGCAGAGCTGGACCTGGTGTATAACCTCAACACAGAGCTAGATTGGTGCCTATCTAGGGCTTGGAGTCATAGACATACACATGTAAATGTTCAGCATAAACATATTAAAACTAGATTTCAAGGGGATTTGTGTGATATCTGCCTTACAGATACATCCCAGAACAGAGTATCAAGTTATCTCTACTTATGATATCATTACTGCAATATATTCTCCTCAACACTCAATCTAAAAACACTTTAATCTACCCCTTGAGTAGAAGTTGAGAGGTCAAGCATTCAATACAGTAAACCTATATCCTAGAACCCAAGACACCCCTTAGATGTCCAGATTCAAAAGAAGAGTATATTCAATACAGGAGACAGATAACAAGACACATGCAGTATAGCATTATTCATCTAAAACAACAATGAAACCAGTAAGTCTATGCACAATACATAAAACATGAGACCCATAAACTCACAAGATCTTCTGCACAGAGCAACCAAAACCAGATGTATTTCATTACAGAGCCAAAATGTCGAGTTTTCAACAACCTTGAAAATGGGTCACACAGTCTGCTTAAATAGCAAGAGAATAGACCCAGCAAATTAATTACATCAAAGGCCAAAAATCCTACTAGATACACAGTATCAGAAAAATGGCGCTCAAAAATCATAAATGTAACAGGGGACAAATCATGGAGAAGCCAGAGAAGGACGAGGAGCAGGTGAGAATTAGGATCCGCATTGCCACCTAGGGACATGCATCATAAAAACGGTGGTTGATCAGTCCATCATCAACCCACACCTCTGTGCAATCACCATTAATGTTTCAGCTACTCACGGCCTCAGGAAACGCAGCCACAGCAAGCCTCTAAAGTTCTCCTACCCAAAAATAGTTGCAAACGTGGGAAAAACCCATCGCAACAAGATTAAAACCTGGCCGTTGATCAAAAACTAGTCGCTGAGATCCAACGGTGTCAAAATCTGCTGAAAAGTCGCTAACCAACCAGACTGTGCCACGTAGACACTTCAAGTTTCTATCGCTAGGTCCTCGCTTACCTTTCTGCTTCCTTCTCCTTAATTTCTCTTGCCAAGAGTCTACTGCCAGACTCTCACGCGGAAGCCACCACGTGGCAAGATCCGCAGCACCCCTGAAACCCATAGAAGCTCCCTCGGAAGCTAGGCGGATGCAAACACATGGCGGGCTCTGTATTAACCTTGAAACATATAGAAACTTAAGAGAAACAGTCAGAAGTCTCGGGACCCTCCACCACACGTCACAATCCACCACACTTAATATTTATGCCGAGGCCCACCTCCATGTTTCACCACACCTTGAAACAAAAAGAAACCTTCACGGAAGCTAACACTTGTCAGCTTCCGCAGCAACTACAAGGGACACGTGGCGCTATCCACAACATCTTAGAAACTTTTAGAAACTTTCAAGAAACTCCTGCGGAGAATGACACTTGGCAGGTTCTGCGGCCTCCTGAAACTCAAAGAAACTTTTATGAAACTCCCGCGGAAGCTGCCACGTGGCGCCTTCCGCGGACCTGTATCTTAAAACTGGTCCCCACCTCTAGCCTCGCTTAACATTGAAACATGAAGGAATAGCTCATGGAAGCCGACACCTGTTATGCCCCGCAGCAACCATGAGGGACACATGGTGCCTTCCGCGCGCCTGTTGCAACATAAAGAAACTGCCCCCGCTATTCGACACGTGGCACGCTCTGACACATTTGAAACTTTAAAAGGCGGCTCTCAAAACTTCAAGCGGAGGCCGCCACTTGGTAGGTTTTGTGGTCATCAAAGAAACTGAGAAACTTTCTGGGAACATTTTGGCGGAGGCATCATCCATAGCAGCAAGGACTCTACAGAGGGACCCACCATGTCTGTGCCAATCATGAAACAAAAAGGAAACATTTAAAGGGTCTGTGAAGCCTTTGGCAGAGACTATGAAACTTTTAGAAACACCAGTGGAAGCTGTGAAACTTTAGGGTCTCTCGGAAGCCTCCACGTGGCAGGTTCCGCAGCACTTCATGAAACTTAAAAGAAACTTCAATGAAACTTCGTAGAAACTCTGTCAGAAACTAACACGTGGCACCACCTGCAGTAATTAACTAAGAAACAAAAAAGACACAGCATCTGCTACATGGCACACTCTACGTTAAAGCTACATTCAAAAACAAAAGTGCGGCAAAAAACAAGGGCTCGACACTTGGCAGGACCCCACGGCGTTTGAAACAAGAGACCCTCATAGCCACTACAAGAAACAATCATAGTAACTGAAAACTGTGACCCAATATGCATCTGGAACACCTGTGACCCATTTTTTATCAATTTTTAGGGGCCGATGGAGATTTCTCAACCCGCCACTGCATATTTTGACCCTGAGCATACAAGGTGAGATGCATTTTTAGCACTGCAGAGGCCAAAATATTAGAACTTTTTGGATTTTTAGGGAAGAGGCCTCACTCAAAACCCCAAACATAAATTATTACTAACATAATGTTTAGACCCCTGATGTCCTCGATGATCATTATGTTGATCATGTCGTTAGACAAGGCTTAACATTACTAAAGATAATCCCACAAACAATAGACAAAGAAAATAATTATTCCCCCATCATAGCTCCTCTAGTTTTTGACATCCTTGAGTAGCATAAAAGGACATAATAACAAAAATCATGATATAAGACTTAAAACAACCATTAAACCTTCTTGCCATAGATATATACATTTTCTTGTCATAACTTGATAGAGTCATGTTTGATGTTTTAGGCAGGTCGGTGTTGTCAGGTGTAGTTTGATGCCTCATTGTCAAGATGCTTTTATAAAGCTTGCTTTGCTGCGCTGCTTGTTGTCTAGTGATAAAGCCACGATCTGATTTGTTATCCTCTGAGGTGCGGGCCATTCAAGAATCCAACTCTCCAACTAGGTCAAGGATTTGCCCCCAGTCAAGTAAAGGATTGATTTATTGTGAATGAACTAACAATAGACATGAAGAAATGGGCACTAAGGAATTGACCTAGTGTCTCGAGGGCTCATCAATGTTGGCCTTACCTATGTGACGATGCAGAGGCAACGTAGTTCAAGGTGTGGACTTTGTGGATCTAGGACCTAGGCGATGAGAAAAGTGGGCTTGGAATGACAAGAGGATGGGTGACATGCAACGAAATAGATGGGAAAGGAGCCTTGGGGGCACATCAATGATGGCCTTGCCTACATGATAGCTTAGAGGCGATGTAGTTCGACAATGGTACTAATGATGGGGTTGCAGATGATTTGATATTTTTGGGATTTTCTATATTTTGCTAATGTTTTGACGTTTTTGGGATTTTTTAGATTTTGCTAATGTTTTGATTTTTTTGGGATTTTTGGATGGTAATTTGGATAGCCTAAATGCTAGATACTGATGACAAGGGAACACCATGGATAGGTAAACGGATGGCTGATAATGGATAATGGATGGGTAGGTAGAAGGAAACAAGGATGTGATCTCCAAGGACTATTTTGCATAGGAATAACTCAGGATTTGACATGACAAAGCTTATGACGAAGGAGGATGAGAAGATTGGATTGTTTTAAAAAAGACAAGGTATATCAAGAGTTTTTCCAAAGCATGTTTCGACATTTTGCCCCATATCTCTATCAAGATCAAAAGAGGAATGGAGGATGAGACTCAATATGATAGGTATATGTAGGATAAGGATGATAGGATGGTATGGTAAGATAGGATGGAAAATGATAGGGTCGATGAGACAATGTGCTCCCAAGGGTAAATGACATATAAGATCAACCTACACATGATGTCTGTTTTCCAGATTTTCATCATGGTACTTATCCAAGGCGCCTGTTTACCAGGTTTTCACCATTGGACAAAGGGATTTCTCTTTACTCTTTTTTTTGTACTTGGATGGAAAGGGTGGATATGGACAATAAAGACTCAAGCATCTAGTTCCAAGGAAGGTGATAGTTCCATTAAAAGATGGATAACCGACATGGACTATGTCAAACATTATTTTGCTCATAAATGTTGGTAATGGATTGTATGAAAGTGATATGGAGTAGGTAGATAGCAGATTATGGAAGGTGTGATAGTGGATTATAATGCGGATTATGTAAGACTTATGCAAGGATGGAGGGAAAGCTTATGAAAAAGCATGGACCATAGGAATAGGATGGGGAAGATATGTAGGATAATAGTGTCCAAGGAAGGGGAGATGGAGGTATGTGGAAGTTTCGTGGGATGGAAGGGAACCATGACCAACAGTTGCACATACCATGATAAATATTGAAGCTTATGATGGGAAGGTGGTGTAGGAAGCAGTAGAGATTTTTGCTTAGTGGATGGGTGATTTACGCATTTAGGGACCCACATAGACTTAGTATTTTTTTAAATTTTTGCTTGTCATGTGGGATGGAAGGATTTGAGACTTTTGGATGGAAGGGGAGAAAGTGAATGGTTGGGATTCTTGAGAGGTGGATGCCTCATTTAACTTGATGGCTTTTTGCTTAGGTACCCAAACCATTTTGCTTTTAGACTTTACTTGTGAAGGTATGGGCTTGGGTATATGCAGCTTTTGTGCAGCTTCTGAGGAAATTACTTGTTGCTTGGGGACCCACACCTTTTTCATTTTTTCTTTGAGGTGTGTGAGTGTATGTAGCTTTTGAGATGGGTTTTTCTTTGATTCTTCAGATTGATTTCATAAGGTATTAGGACCCTTAGGATTTTTGACTTTATGAAAGGATGCATCCCAATGTTTATTTTTGAATCCCATAGGTTTGGTGGAATGAGTGGAAGCTTCATGTTTAGACAATATGTGCATTTGTCAATCATGATTCGAGATGTGAGGGAATGTATAGATGGATGAATTTGGCATTGGGAGAAGTGGAAGCAAAGTGGATGGAGGGATAGTAGGAGTTGGAAGGAGTGGAGGTAAAGTGGATGGTGGAAGGCGTATGGTCACATGCTTTTGACATTTGTAGGATGATGGAGGTGGATTGGTGACATATGTTTTGGGGATATGATAGGATGTGCAATGGGAATGAGTGGATTTTGAAGGTATGGAGGAAGTACCAACATCATGATATTGCTTTTCTTAGGGAGTATAACCAAGGCCATAAGAGGGTGGAGGGACTTCAACATGGATAGGCTTCAAAATACCTTGTTCATGAAGGCCTAAGCCTTTACCTTGATAGTTCATATTTTGGAGTATGCAGTGGACAATGGGATTATGGGTGATTTGGACACTAGATGTGAGCTCATTATTTGATGGGGAAGGTGAAGTGGTAGATAATGATTGCTGCTCTCCTAAGGAAGAACATTCATGGATGAAGGTGGTGAGACCAAGGGTATATGGTGGGGGATTTGCAGCATGGTCGATAATGGATGGTGGAGGTGTTGATAACTGAGAGGGGGGGGGTGAATCAGTTATCCTAATTATTTCCCTTATTGGAGTTTCTTATTAATTGATGCAGCATTGAATCAAACACAAAACATTACCATGAAATAAGAAACACATAACACAGTATTTTTGACGTGGAAACCCTGTTAAGGGAGAAAACCACGGGGTGATTAACCCAAAATTATTCTCTGTTAGAAGAATAGGAAATTACAAAATGGCACTTGCCAATTAGGGCTCACTGCCCGAGCACACTGCTCACAAGAGGCCCACTGCCTACAAGAAGACACACTGTCTACAAAGTGATAAGAATCACAGTCTTGAACTGATTGGAAGCATCTGCATATGCTGGAGTTCAGTTCCGGTTAGGCTCAGTACACTGATCTGCTGCACTTCATCTTTCCTCTGTTCTTTATTCTGCTATCTTTCACATACCGGATCCTTTTTGCTACTTCTGCTCTGTTCTGTACTTCTTCGCATATATCTTCACACCATCACACACTTCACAACTAAATCCATCCTCTATATATATCCGCACAAGTAATTTCATCACCTTTCTAGTCGGCATCCGGAACAGTCTAGTTTCTTACAAACTCTTGTTCTGTCGGCTGAATCCTTCCTCACCAAGCAATGCGGATCAAGCATATACTTGTAGATATCATTAATCATGTCGGCCAAACATGATTCATGCCTTCACAACCTCTATCATCAATAGTAACACATCCGGAAAGTAGTCTGATACTCTGTCAGTCAGTTCTTCCTCTGTTTTCACTGTCTCTCAGGAATCCGGTACTCAACTATTCATATCTTTCTCCTTGTCCATCACCGGAGGCTAAATCCTTGGAATATACCACTCAAGGTAGTCCTCTTGACTTCCCCAAATCCGCACTGCACCAAGACACTTCCTCTGAGAGATCCGGATCAATCTGTCGGACCTTGCCACATGCTCTGTTCTTGTTCACCGGACCACAACATTCTTTATTCTGACTTCCGGTAGAGACACATCATGACTTGCGGATATGTGGGATGACCTTTGTTGCCATCAATGACAACAACCATGAATCCATATAGTGTCTCTTGCCAACAATCTCCCCCTTTGGCATTGATGGCAACACTTAGTGAAAAATGACTAAGTGTTTACACTATGCTCCCCCTTTGCTGATGCTCTGTCTTTATATACAATTTCCGGAACTCCCCCTTAGTTGGATTCCTCATTTTTCACTGCTCCTCACTCCCCCTTTGACATCAATGGCAAAGGGTAGGGTCCGCATATCAAAATTTTCAAAAATTTTCTATACATAGCCGCATATTTACATACTCACATATACTGAAGAATGTCTGCAAAGGATGTCTGCAGTTGGATCATTTCTGTAGCCCAACTTTGCTTCATTCTATCCAAAATTGAAATGTGACCACTCAACAAAAATGCAAAAGCTTCTGCCCTCTTGAGATCTGTCGGATCATTTGTTTGGGCGGTGGTCTGAGCATCACTGATGGCCTCATGCATAGTTTCCAACTTAGGGATTATAATCCGTCTAAGTTCTCCCATCCGGTTAGTGATGTTCTTCCTTTCCTTCTCAAGATTCTTTATTTCATTCAAGACTGCAATAGTCTGACATTCTTGATTTATTATGGAGGAAGAGAGAGGATCAAAACTTTGAGATAAGCTTTGTAGCTTGTCCTGTTCCTCTTTTATTTTCTTATCAATTGCTGCTGTTGCCTTTGACCGGGATATACAAAATTTGTAGATGTCACCGCCATCCTTAAGAGCATTCTCTAAGCTCTTTATTCCAATGCTCACAATCTTCCTATCTTTAGAGATTAATTCTAATACTTCTGAAAATCTTTTATCCAAAAATTCCTTCCGGACCTTTTCTTCAGCTGATTTTTCTAGAGAATCAAAATGTGTATCAACACTGCTGACTAAGGTTTTTAGATTACCGGAAGAGGAGGCTGTCGGATCTATCTGGATTGATGGCATAATCTTTACAAGCACTCCGGAAGCAGCCTCTATCAACTCACAGTCTTCCATATGAGACTTCAGGAGTTTTTCATTTGCCTTGGCATTTGCAAATGAAGCTATCTTCATTGTTTGTACCGGAGAGAGAGAGTCAAAGTCGAATGGGCCTTTTAGAAGCTCCGGTTCATCAATCTCTAAAGTTTCTTTGCTCAAAAATTGTTGAACAGTTTGTGCAGTGTCTCTTGCCGGAGACAGATGTTTCTTTTCTTCTGCAGTCTTGGAACTGTCAACCTCTTTGTCTTTCACCACTGCTTCCTTCTCCTGTAATTTCTCTTCTTCTTTGGATCCGGAGACTGTAGGGGAAACCGGAGGAGAGATGCTAGCTTGTTCATAGGCCACTTCTTCTGGAGCAGAGGGTTCCAAGTCCTCAGCTGTTTCTGTACCTAAGTCCTCTACAACAAGAAGATTGAACCTTTTGAAGGCCTTCCGGAGGATCTCTTCTGTCTCTTGGGCCACTTTGTCAGTCTCACCAAGCATGAGTTGATTCATCCTGGCTTTACTTCTGAACTCATCTTTGCAGTCCTTGAAGATTATGTTCATTGTCTTGGGATCAATTTGAGGATATAGCTGAATAGCTATCTGCTCCCGGATCTCAAGATCTTTTGCATGAGCATTGTTCTTTCTTACTTCCAATTCCTTTTCTAGGCTTTTAGGAATAAGAGATATGATCTCAATGAAAGCCTTATTATATATGTTCAGATATTTGACTGTGGCTTCCTGCAGAGTCTTTTGGTCAGCCTCACTGAAGTCATCATAAGATTCAGTCATTGGTTGAAGGTTTCCATCCACCGTGACCGACTTGATTACATTCTCTAGAGACAGAGTGGGCTTTTCAACAGATACCTCTGCCATTTCATCCTTGTCTTGTCCTGAGGAGGGTTTACCATATCCTTTCTTCTTCTGCTTCTTTATTTCTTTTACTCCCTCATCTGACTCTGTTTCCTCTTCATCCTTTTGGCTTTTATAAGCCCTTGTGGCTTTTGTCTTGGATCTTTTACCGGATGCCTGGACTTCCGGTTTTGAACTTTTGGTTGAGGGAGGTGCAGATCTTTTTGATGATCTGGTCCAGGTGGGAGTTTCAACCGGAACACTTTCTTTACTTTTCTCTTCTTCCTCAGCCTTCCTCCTCTTTTCCCGGCTGGCATCAAGTGCCTCTTTTGAGATGCCTAGGCCTTGAGCAATATGCTCAACTTCTTTTCTTACCTTTCTCTTTATCTCCGGTTCCCTGAGTTCTACATGTAGCTTTACACTCAGTTCCTCAAAGGTTCCAAACCTTTCTGCCTTAGGATCTTTGGGCTGGCTTAGCATGTGTTGAACATGCAGCTCTACTATCTATTCATCCACTTCATACCCCATAGGCATGATCCAGACAGTCCTTGGCTCCACTGCCTCCATCAGACACTGATCTGTTTCTACCATGAAGCATACTGTGTCTTTGTATTTTTCAACAAGGGATTGGGGTATTCTTTCTCTTGCATGCATCATGCTTTGGAAGTTCTTGAAGTAACCCCATAGAGCTGTATTTCTTGCTTTTGCATCCCCAAGTCCATGCAAATAGTCTTTGATTTGAATGGCAACCGGTCTGTCATTCTGCCATATCCATCCACTGGATCCGGGAAGCTCATTCATGTAGTAAAAGAAGAGACAAAGGATCAGATTGCCATATTTGAAGGAGTTTTTCTTGTCCTTCTTAATCTTCTGTAGATTTTCAAAGAGTTGGTTTACTAGAAGCTCGCACAAGTCATAGTCTGCATTCTCCTTTAACATCTGATAGGCTGTGTAGATTGCAGTTCCCGGTACTGAATTTTCCCTATTGGAGTGATAGATTTTGTAACCAATTATTATAGCTGCAAATTTGACATCCGGTTCAATGATATCATCAACTGTCATAGCTCTCTTGTCAAATTTGGATCCGGTTGCATCACTGACTGTCTGATTTTTGACAGATTTGAGAACAGGTAATCCACCGGATGAGTGCAGACCGGTTACAGCCCTAATTGCATCCTTGGTGATCTTGAAGGGCTTGTTCAACCATAGGAAGTTGTCATGTACTCTACTTAGTACATACCAGACCCATTCATCTTCTTCAAAACAGGGGAAATGAATGCACTGTGCAAAGTGTTTGTCCTGGATGGCTTTATACTGAGGTTTGATCTCAAAGGAGTCATCTATCAATTATTTGTGATAGATATCCATCAGTTTTGATTCTCCAAAGTCTTCAAGATTCGCATGGATGTAAACCCTAATATCTTCCGTATGCAATACACCATGAGGAACACTAGAGAAGGCTCCTAGTGGATCTACCTCCAATGATTTATAAGGATGTTTCTTGAATGAGGGGCGAGGTCTATCAGAGATCTTAACTATATTTGGAGTAGCCATTCTTCAAAGATTTGCAGTGAGGTAATGAAAAACGGAGAATACCTTATGCGCCTTCGATTTGCACGGAGTGATTGGATTGATTTCTTTATGCAATGACTTCGGCAGGAGATCCTTGGTGTGCTTGATGAATCTTGTTGCAGAGCTCCACTATTCACTTCTTCTTGAGTGCAGAATGAGTAAATGACTTTTGAGAAATCCCTTATATTGCTCCGCGAACCCTAATATCTGTCTGCAATAAATGCTTCACCTACATTAATCCGGTTTGCCTTGTCTGGATAGCTTGGAGTATCCCGGATTAGTCCTGATCTGCGAATATCATCCGGATCTTTCAATCATGGATAAATCGAGGTAACATATTACAAGAACATCCCAAACACTCTGTCCAATCCGCAGAACAAGATAGTGCACTTCCGGATCTCTCCGGACCTTTTTGTAATCCTTTGTCATACCGGAGCATCTCCCTGATCAGGTCTTATTTGATCGATCACAGCTTCTTCATAACTCCATGCGGATCTCTGAAAACTTGACTGAAGCATCTCAAGACTCATATCTACAAACCCTTTAATCCGCATCTTGTGCCACATCCGGCACCACTTGTTTGGCTGGGGGAACAGGATTTTCTTTGAGTCTCCCCCTGAGCCTGAGCTCACTTTTTAATTTTCGGAAGAAATATCAGCACCAGAGTCTGGTGCGGATCCAACCTCTACATTCTCTGAACTTTTCTTCACCCAAATCTTGCTCATCTGATTCCTAACTTCATCCGCATTCATCTTTTGTTTACCCTTGTCTTGATTCTGATTATACACCGGACCTCTTTTGTCCTGATTCTTGTTTCTGCAGACTTTAGCATTATGACCGGACCTATTGCAGATTTGGCAAATAACATTTCTTTGCATATTTGACTGATATCCTCTTGATCTGCATTGATTAGCCATATGACCTACTCTATTGCATGTAAAGCATCTACCTTTGAATGATTTGTTTACTTGCATAATTCTGCATTCATGGGATTTGTGTCCATACCTTTTGCAGTTGAAGCACTATCCGGAGAAGGATGAATTAATCTGATTCATTCTCATCCTGCACTGATTAGCTTTGTGACCAAAGTGGTTGCAGCTGTGGCAGTATCCATTGAAGGATGGATATCTTTGAGCATTTGGCTGTCTTACCGGAGGTCTTCTAGGCCTGCTCCTTGGATTTTCTGATCCAAGATTCTTCTGACCGGATCCGGAGCTTTCTCCTTTCTCATATCCCAAACCATACTTGTCATCTGTCCTCTTTTGACTTCCAAGAAGAACTTCAAGTTGAGCAGAACTTATCTTGAATTTCTCTTTATATTCATTTGCTGTTTGAAGGTCTCTTTTGAGAGAGGCAATTTGATCCTCAAGTTTTTCTTCATTATCTTTGGCATCTTCAAGATCAGATTCAAGATGTCTGATAATCCTGTCCATCTGGTGGCATTCTTCTGATTTTTCTTTAAGAGATTGTCTTAGATTGTCTTCAGCCTTTCTTTTTTCTTCAATCTCTTGAGTAAACTTTATAGTTCCTGATTCCATTTCATGTCTTAACATAATGACTTCTTTTGATAACTTTTCACATAACTGTTGGCAAGAGACACTATATGGATTCATGGTTGTTGTCATTGATGGCAACAAAGGTCATCCCACATATCCGCAAGTCATGATGTGTCTCTACCGGAAGTCAGAATAAAGAATGTTGTGGTCCGGTGAACAAGAACAGAACATGTGGCAAGGTCCGACAGATTGGTCCGGATCTCTCAGAGGAAGTGTCTTGGTGCAGTGCGGATTTGGGGAAGCCAAGAGGACTACCTTGAGTGGTATATTCCAAGGATTTAGCCTTCGGTGATGGACAAGGAAAAAGATATGAACAGTTGAGTACCGGATTCCTAAGAGACAGTGAAAACAGAGGAAGAACTGACTGACAGAGTATCAGACTACTTTCCGGATGTGTTACTGTTGATGATAGAAGTTGTGAAGGCATGAATCATGTTTGGCCGACATGATTAATGATATCTACAAGTATATGCTTGATCCGCATTGCTTGGTGAGGAAGGATTCAGCCGACAGAACAAAAGTTTGTAAGAAACTAGACTGTTCCGGATGCCGACTAGAAAGGTGATGAAATTACTTGTGCGGATATATATAGAGGATGGATTTAGTTGTGAAGAAGTGAATGGTGTGAAAATGATATGCGAAGAAGTCTAGAACAGAGCAGAGGTAGCAAAAAGGATCCGGTATGTGAAAGATAGCAGAATAAAGAACAGAGGAAAGATGAAGTGCAGCAAATCAGTGTACTGAGCCTAACCGGAACTGAACTCCAGCATATGCAGATGCTTCCAATCAGTTCAAGACTGTGATTCTTATCACTTTGTAGACAGTGTGTCTTCTTGTAGGCAGTGGGCCTCTTGTGAGCAGTGTGCTCGGGCAGTAAGCCCTAATTGGCAAGTGCCATTTTTTGTAATCTCCTATTCTTCTAACAGAGAATAATTTTGGGTTAATCACCCCGTGGTTTTCTCCCTTAACAGGGTTTCCACGTCAAAAATACTGTGTTATGTGTTTCTTATCTCATGTTAATGTTTTAGTGTTTGATTCAATGCTGCATCAATTAATAAGAAAGTTCAATAAGGGAAATAATTAGGATAACTGATTCACCCCCCCTCTCAGTTATCAACAATAACTTGGTTTGCTCAGTCAATTCTTCATTTGTATTGCTTTCTTCACTTTGTCTTGCCAACTGTTGGAGCAGCTCCTTTCTCTTTTTCATAGAGAGACTTAATTTGTCTTTTAATTCTCTCATGAATTCATCAGCCTGTTTGAGTCTTTCCTTTAATTCATTGACTTCAGAATTTGACTGTTCAAGATCCTCAAGAGCAGTCTTGAGTTGCTCCCTTAAACCATATGCATCCATTTGAACTCCCAGATCTTCCTCAAGCTGTTAGGCTCTATTAGGAGGAACTTAGCTCTGATACCAATTGTTGATAACTGAGAGGGGGGGTGAATCAGTTATCCTAATTATTTCCCTTATTGGAGTTTCTTATTAATTGATGCAGCATTGAATCAAACACAAAACATTACCATGAAATAAGACACACATAACACAGTATTTTTGACGTGGAAACCCTGTTAAGGGAGAAAACCACGGGGTGATTAACCCAAAATTATTCTCTGTTAGAAGAATAGGAAATTACAAAATGGCACTTGCCAATTAGGGCTCATTGCCCGAGCACACTGCTCACAAGAGGCCCACTGCCTACAAGAAGACACACTGTCTACAAAGTGATAAGAATCACAGTCTTGAACTGATTGGAAGCATCTGCATATGCTGGAGTTCAGTTCTGGTTAGGCTCAGTACACTGATCTGCTGCACTTCATCTTTCCTCTGTTCTTTATTCTGCTATCTTTCACATACCGGATCCTTTTTGCTACTTCTGCTCTGTTTTGTACTTCTTCGCATATATCTTCACACCATCACACACTTCACAACTAAATCCATCCTCTATATATATCCGCACAAGTAATTTCATCACCTTTCTAGTCGGCATCCGGAACAGTCTAGTTTCTTACAAACTCTTGTTCTGTCGGCTGAATCCTTCCTCACCAAGCAATGCGGATCAAGCATATACTTGTAGATATCATTAATCATGTCGGCCAAACATGATTCATGCCTTCACAACCTCTATCATCAATAGTAACACATCCGAAAAGTAGTCAGATACTCTGTCAGTCAGTTCTTCCTCTGTTTTCACTGTCTCTCAGGAATCTGGTACTCAACTATTCATATCTTTCTCCTTGTCCATCACCGGAGGCTAAATCCTTGGAATATACCACTCAAGGTAGTCCTCTTGACTTCCCCAAATACGCACTGCACCAAGACACTTCCTCTGAGAGATCCGGATCAATCTGTCGGACCTTGCCACATGCTCTGTTCTTGTTCACCGGACCACAACATTCTTTATTCTGACTTCCGGTAGAGACACATCATGACTTGCGGATATGTGGGATGACCTTTGTTGCCATCAATGACAACAACCACGAATCCATATAGTGTCTCTTGCCAACAAGAGGATCGTTAGGATCTTGATTATCATTATGCTCGCTAAGATCCAAGTTATTGGTTTGATCATCTATGTGCACTTGGGAGGCAATTGTCTCATCCAGGAAAGTGTGTGTTGTTGGATCATGGATAGGACTAGATGGAGGATGAATAGGAGTAATGGAGGTTTCTTGCTTATGGATGGGTATAGGATCAAGTTGTTCATGGATATCTTCTTCATAGGTAATATCTTGATCATAGAAAATATATAGGTTATGGATGGGTTGGATTTGGATTTCTTTCTCATGTATGGGTATAGGATCAAGTTGTTCATGGATATCTTCTTCATAGGTAACATCTTGATCATGGAAAATATAAATGTTATGGATGGGTGGAATGAAAGTAACTTGATCTTGATTAGGGATAGGACTTGATGTTTTCACATGCTTAGGAACAGGTTCTTGACATACCTTTTGGGTTACTTGAATAGAAGTGGAAGGATCTTGGATAGGCTTGACATGCTCTTGAGGGTTATCAATATGAAGGGATGAAGGATCTTGACTTGGATTCATTGGTGGAGATTCTTCAATAGGCTCAAGGGGTTGTGGACTATATGATGGGATTGTAGGATTGGACATGGCATTAGAAGGATCATTTATAGGTTCAAGGATAAGAATTTGGTGACATGGTTGACTCCTTGCTAGTAGCCCTTGGATCACATCCTTCATAGGTGTATGGGTAGATGAATGAGGTAATGGATGGGTGGGTTTGGATAAAGATCCTTCAAGAGTAACCTTCCGATCGCGAGTGGTTACGTTACAATTAGGGGTTTTATTTATAGTGATCACATTGATATGTGAATCACTTTTAGAAATGTGGTTAACAACATAGTCATATGACACATTTGTGTAGTTGGCGTTGTCAGCCCCTCTTTTGTTTTGATTTGAAGGACCTCCCTTCTCATAGTTGGGGAGTGGATTCTTGAATGCCAAATGGTCCTTATTGGATCCTTATCCCTTAACTTTGACCACCTTTTGATCTACCAAGTCTTGAAGTAAGTTTTTGAGGCTTTGGTAGTCATTGGTTTTGTGTCCCTTGCTTCGATGATACTCGCAGAAGTCTGAGTCTTTCCACCAAGGAGTTTTGAATTTAGGTTCCTAATCAGGTGCCGTTGGAAGTGTTATGACATTGTTCTATATGAGCTTCCGTAGGGCTAATTCCAGTGATTCTCCCAAAGGTGTGAACTTTCGTCGAGGGGGAAAGTTAGTGGGTCGTGATGCATTGTTTTGGGGCTTGCTTTATGGTGTGTTGTTTTGCAGATTAGACAAGTTGAAGATTGGTTGTTGTGGAATCACTTGTTTCACATCCACAACACCATTGTTGACAATGTTTTTATTCTTAGTCTAAAACCTCAGCTTGTCTGTGTCATTGTTGGAGCTAGGGGTTTCCTTGTAGATTTTAACTTCACCTTTTGCTGTCAAAGCTTTTTCAATGAGTAACCCCATTTCAATGACCTTACTAAATGAAGTAGGACATTGGATTTGTATTTGGTAGCTAAGATCAGAGTTTAGGTTGTGCATAAACATCTTAAGCATTTGTTTTTCTGGCATAGGATATGGACATTTGTTGGCCAGTTGTCTCCATCTTTGCAAGAAAGTGGTGAAGGATTCTCCACCCTTTTGTTTTGTGTTACAAAGGTCTAACATTGAGATTTCATGCTCAATGTTATAGGAGAAATGAGTGACAAACTTGTCCACTAGTTTGTTGAAGGTTCGTATGCCAGGAGGTAGGTGAGAGAACCATTCCATAGATTGTCATCCCAAGCTCCTTGGGAATAGTCGCATGAGATAGGTTTCATTGTGGGCGACTTCAAGACATGCTGCACTAAATTCTCTGATATGGTCTCTTGGATCACCCTTTCCTCAATATTTGTCAAATTTTGGTACCTCAAATTTTGAGGGGAAAGTTACCATGATTAAGGTCTTATCGAAAGGATATGGTGAAATATCCTCTAGAGAATAGTGTTTTGTTGATGCTCCGGTTTGAATGACTGCAAGTTGTTGTTGTAAGGCTTGGATTTGCATTGTCAATATATCTAAGGGATTGATTGTATCCTTATCCTTGTCTATTTTGGGAACCTCTTGTGTGATCTTGGGAGTTTCCATGTCGTTCCTAGAGGTGGGGTCTTTTAAGGTGGAGGTGTGAAAATCTGCTAGAAGTTTGGTCCCTTGTTGTGCTAGCATAAGGAAACACCTTTAAGGGTCCATGTTTAAGACCTTGTCCATCATTTTTTGAATTTTGGAGTCTTGTGAAGCATCAATTATGTCCTCATACGAGATTTCTTCCTCTCCATCATTGTGAGATGGAGATGGTATGTCTTTGTTCAAAGCATCCGTATCTTGCTTTTCTTTGGATTTTGATCTAGTTGCAACCATTAAAACCATTTGATGGGGGTGAATGTTGGATAAAAATGCTTGCGAAATGATGTTTTTGGTGTGTTTGAGATGACAAGATTTTTCCTAAGGTTCAAATTTTGATCTACTGTTTGCTCAAACAAAATGTGTTCTTGAGGTAAAAGATAGTCAAAGTAGGGAGAGTTGATCTCCGCTATTGATATGGACTACTTTTATCAAGATTACACTAGTGTAGTTCCGAGATGAAGGATGGTATATCATGTTATGAAACCAACTAGATTTTTGTTTTGAGTTTTTGGGAGATTTTAATGACACCTTAATAGAAAACTTGGTTTGCTTTGTTGTTTTTGCTTTGGATGGTATGGCAAATGGAAATGTTTTTGAGAAAAGGATGTGAAATGGATTTGTATGGTTTTCCCGAGATCATAAACAAGGTATATGCAATAATGGGTGCCTAGAACTGGTTCCAATTTTTCTCCAAAGTGTACAGAATATCTCTCTATTTTGCATGCACAGCTTCATTTTGTTCGTGTAGGTTTTTATTTCCTAGTTGAGTTTTTTTTTTTCCCTATATTCCTAGTTTTTTCCTACACTTCTATTAATCTCGCTTAGGTTAATAAAGCATGTCTTATTAGGTGAGTGGTTGCGAGGTGTCACCTTCCTACATGTGAACATCCATTAGCTATCTTGGGAAGATACTTTGCTATCTTTAGTCTGATAGATGGTTGCTCTTGATTGGTCGGTGTTGCCACCTCCTCCCTCTTCCTAGTCTATATAAACATGCTACGTAGCTTGTATTTTGCATCTTTTAGTTTTGTATCCTCTTAATGCTATTTTGCTTCTAGCATTTGCATTATTCTCTTGGAGACTAACTCTGTGTTGCTATTTTGATTTCATATCACTTGCATTCATAGTTTAGATATCTATTCTTTGCACTAGTTTTCTGGGTTAATAATCTTTTCAGATTCTAACATGGTATCAGAGCTATTCTATGTGCAAGAGTAGATTTTATTTTCCATATTTGAGAGATTTGGGGGGGGGGTTGCTAATTAATCTTATTGCAATTTTTTTAAAAACTCAGTATGCTCTTCTCTTGCATCTTCAGATGATCTTGAGAATCAGAAAAGTTTGACAGAAACTATTTTAATCTCTGGGGTTTGCACATGTGTTTTATGAAATCTGGGTGATTGCAACATTCTGGTTATATTGGCAACATTTCAGGCTTTTCTAATGCGTCCAGGAGGCTTGAGAAAGTCAGATTTAGCATTAGTTTCACCGAAATCAGAGATCGTCATACACAGTTGCGAAACTAGGGTTTTCAAGCTCAAATCTGACAACCAGCTTGCATATTTGGTGTTTTCAATCAATATTGTAGGTTTCAGTATGCCATTGCTTGTCTTAGGTATCTGATTCAGCCTTTGCATGTCATTTTTTGGTTGTTGGGGTTATTTTTTGTTGTTAAAGGCGTTCTATTTAAATTAGAACTACATCTTCTGTACATCAGCAAGAAAAACACCTTCTGGGTTTTGTTCGCAGCATAGAAAAACTATCTGGGTATCTTTCCATTTTTTCATGTAGTCTATATATTTTGTAGAAACATGCTTAGAAAGATACAACAGGACCCCTCTCCATTGGCAGTTGTAGTTTTGAAGGCATTTTTCAAATGCTCCATTCTTGCTCATACGGACTCCTTTTCCCACGAAAGTTTTTTTGATTTTGGCTATTTTTTTGTGCTCTATGTACTAGAGTAGATGTTTTTTGATTTTGATGCAAGATTTTTCAAAAAATGTAGATTCTCAGTCATGACATTGCACAGTTCTCGTTTTGGGAACTTTGGAGGATCATAACTTTTACATACAGCCTCGTATCGAGGCGATTCTTTTTTTGAAAGTGCATGATTTTTTGAATAGATCGCAGTGGTACTGTTTATTTCTCTGGATCTTATCCCAAAGTTGTATTTTCAGCATATGCTCTTCATGAGGGTTTTGTAATGCATTGAAATCAAGACCACTTAGTATTTCTTGCTAGTGGCAGTTGTAAACCCACTAATATAAAGTGCCAAATCATATTTTCTTGGGGGGGTTCTTTGATTGAGTGAAAAGGGGAGTTGTCTTGGTTGGGTTCTCTTCTTTTCGACACTTCTTCTCTATATTTCTTCATCATGGATCAAACAAATCTGCCCATCCTAACTCCATACAATTACTTTGAGTGGAAATCACGCATGGCAATTCACTTAAGGAAAGCTGGACTAAATAGAATAACTATGGGACTTGAAACTGAACCTGCTAAATATGAAGATAAGCCTAAATGGTTTAACAAATGTGATGAAGGATATGGAACATTGTGTTTGTCTATTTCTCCTTATTTATTCTTTCACATTGAGTCTTTAAATACACCAAATGAAATCTGGACAAAGCTAGAAAAACTATTTGGTACACAAGATTCAATGAGGGGTCATATGTTGGAAAATGAACTAATTAGTTTAAGTCTAGGCAATTTCAACACAATTCAGGATTTCTTCACTAAATTGAAATCACTAAGGCTACAGTTAAAACAATGTGGAATTGAAAAGAAAGATGAACAACTGATTCTTAGTATTCTCTCTAAGCTAAGTTCAAAATATTTTGTGTTTGTTTCTACCTTCTATGCTAGTAAGGGTGCACTTGGTACTCAATTCACCATGCCATCTTTAGATGATTTTGTTGTCAATCTCACTCAGGAACAGGACAAGCTAATCCAGATGGGCACTTTTAAGTCCTCTAAGTCACATGCCTTGGCTGCCAACCAAGGCACAAAAGAACAAAAAGGACAAAGTAGTAACAACAATAGTAAGGATAAGAAACAGAAGAATAGCAAAGAGAAGAAGGATTATATACCGGTTGCTTCAAAGCAACTAATGAGACCCAATCTTCCAAGGGCGACAAGCCTAAGAAAGAGAGGGTCCAATGTGCCTATTGTAAAAGACTCGGTCATGATGAACATAAATGTCTAAAGAAACAAATTGATCACTTGACACACATTATTGAGAAGAATAATATCAGTGTTCCTGAGTCTATCAAACAGAGTTCTAATGAGGGGTCTAACAAGGCAAAAGAAAATAGCAAGGGGAAAGGAAAGGGCAAGGCCCTTGTTGTAGTTGCTTCTTCACCATCCACTTGGGTTCTTGAATCAGGTGCTTCACACCACATGGCTTCATCTAAGGAAGAACTTGCATCTTTGGAGCCGTGTACTATGCCTTCTATTTTGATGGGTGATGACACTCCTGTTGAGGTGTGTGGGAGAGGGTTTGTTGATTTGGGGGATGGCACATTCCATGATATTCTTTGTGTGCCCTCATTATCAACTAATCTCCTATCGGTATACTAGATCACTCACATAGGTTCAGGCAAGTAGGTTGAGTTCACTCCTGATTCAGTGGAGATTCGTGAGTTGCATAGTGGTTCTACAGTTGCAGTTGGGAGAGCAGATCATCAGTCATGGCTCTATCTATTTTCTCACTTTGTTCTTGATCCTCCTTCGACTGTTTTGCTCACTCATTCTGATGAAGTGAGTAGATTATGGCATGAGCAGTTTGGCCATCTTAACTTTCGCTACTTGCAACAGCTCAACCAGCAGAGCATGGTCACAGGGTTGCCTTCAATTCAGTTTTTAGGTGGTGTTTGCCAAGGTTGCATTCTTGGTAAGCATCTTAAGGAAAAGTTTGACAAAGGTAAGGCACAGAGAGCTTCACAGATATTGGAGTTAGTTCATAGTGATTTGGCTAGTCCATTTTAGCATCCTTCTTTCAGCAGGGCTAGATATGTCCTCACATTCATTGATGACTTTTCTCGATATACTTGGGTGTACTTTCTCAAACAAAAGTCAAAGGTATTTGATCATTTTTAGGACTTCAAAACTTTTGTAGAAAAGCAATTCGGGAAAGCCATCAAAGTTTTGTGCACTGACAATGGTGGTGAGTATGTCAACCATCGGTTTGAGAGGTTTTGCACTTCAGAGGGGATTGATTTGCAACATTTAGTTCCATACAATCCTCAGCAGAATGGTGTTGCAGAATAGAAGAATAGGTCCTTGAAGGAAATGGTGAACTGCATGATTCACTCCAGATCTCTTGCACCATAGTATTGGGCAGAGGCCATTAACTATGCTTGTTATATCCAAAACTATGTTCCTCACTGAGCCTTGAAGGGAGTCACTCCTTTTGAAGCTTGGAGTGATCAGAAACCATGAGTTAAGCACTTTCAAGTTTTTGGTTCTCCTACATGGGCCCACATTCCTGCAGAGAAACACAAGGCCTTGGATCCGCAGAGCAGACCTTGCATATTTGTAGGTTACCCTCATGGTGTGAAGGGTTATTAGTTGCTCCACCCTACTACACATGAGCTGTTCATTGAGAGGAGTGTTCAGTTTGAGGAGGGCTCTTCGAGCTCACTTTCTATCACTTCTCCAACTCCTACTTTGACATTAGAGTCACTTGGGATACATGACAGATCTTCTGATGAGTCAGATTCACCTGAGCAGTCTTCTACCTGCACTTCCGATGTAGAGAGCGATTCAGAGGACTCACCTCCTTCCTCTCCTAGTCATCATTCAGAGGTTGATGATTCTCCTCTAGATTCTCCATCTTCCGGTCCACTTTGGGCTAGATAGATCTTGCAGTCTGTAGGTGATTGGGTTAGGGATCCATCAGACACCAGGCGGACTCGTTCATAGTTCCAGGATGCTCCACATGTCTTCATTGCTACTGCCTCAGATCCAGTCTTTTCATGAGGCTTTTGGTATTCCTGAGTGGGATATAGCTATGCAGGAGGAGTATAGTTCCTTGATGAGGAACCACTTGGGATCTTGTCCCTCTTCCTAAGGGAAGAAAACTTGTTCGATGGAAGTGGATCTATCAGACAAAATTTGTAGCAGATGGGTCGGTTGACAAGCATAAGGCTCGCTTGGTCACCAAAGGATTCTCCCAGGTTCCTGGGATTGACTACTCTAAGATTTTTGCACCAGTTGCCTGAATGAATTCCATCCAACTTGTTCTTGCCATTGCTGCAGCTAATCGTTGGGAAGTACACCAGATGGATGTGAAGAGTGCTTTTCTTCATGGTGACCTTCAGGAGGAGATCTATATGGAGCAGCCACAAGGGTTCCTTCAGGATTCTTCACTTGTGTACCGTCTTCAGAAGTCTCTCTATGGCCTCAAATAGGCTCCTCGGGCTTGGTATGCCAAGATGGACTCCTTCCTTCTATCAGTTGGGTTCACTCGGTGCCATTCTGATCCCAATGTCTACATTCTACAACAGGATGATTCACTCCTATTTCTAGTTCTGTATGTTGATGACTTGCTAATCACAGGGAGTTCTTCATCCACCATTGGGGCTGTCAAAACTGCCCTTCATGACAGGTTTTTGATGACTGACTTGGGCTTGTTGCATTACTTTCTCAGGATTGAGATCTTTCAGTCTTCTTCTAGGATCACCATCACACAGTCCAAGTATGCTCTAGATTTGCTCTCGAGGTTTCATATGGCTGACTGTAAGCTTGCTCTGACTCCCTTTCTTTCTGGAGTCAAACTTAAGGCTCAGTGTTCTTCTCCACTTGTTGATGGCACTTTGTACCGATAGCTTGTTGGGAGTCTCATTTATCTGACTCATACGAGACCTGACATTTCATATGCAGTAGGCATGGTCTCTCAATTCATGTAGGAGCCTCATGAGCTACACTAGAAAGAAGCCAAGCGGATCCTTCACTACATTCAGGGTACTCACAGTTTTGGGATTCACTATGTAGCAGGCATTGAGCTTGACTTGGTGGGCTACATAGATTTAGATTGGGCAGGCGATTCTCAGGATCGCAAGTCTACTTTAGGTTACAACTTCTCACTTGGTTCAGGTCCTGTTTGTTGGTCGAGTAAGAAGCAGTCCACTATTTCTCTATCTTCTACTGAGGCTGAGTATCGGGGGGCTCTGAATGCTGCCACTGAGGCCATTTGGCTTCAGAATCTTCTCACTGAGTTTGGTATCTAGATTAGACGGCCATCAGTCATATTTTGTGACAACCAGATTGCCATTCAGATCTCATAGAATTTGGTCCATCATCAGCGGACCAAACACATAGAGGTCCACATGCACTACATCCGGGAGCTCATCCATGGCCATGTCATTGACCTTTTCTACTGTCTGACTTTCGAGCAGGTTGCTGATATCTTCACCAAACCCTTCACTAAGAGCAAGTTCCTTCATTTGCGAGCTTTGCTGGGGGTGCGGGATGCTTCATCTTCTAGGGGGGCTTCTTCCTCTCACTCGGAGTTTTGACTCTCTCTACTTTTGGGGGGGTCTCTTTTCTCTCTCTTTGGGGGGGAATTTTATGTACATGGGTACCTCATCAGGCTTGATTTGCCGAGACCCATTTCTACATCCACCTAAGCTTCACTTATGGGGGGGTGTTCGTGTAGGTTTTTATTTCCTAGTTGAGTTATTTATTTTTTTCCTATATTCCTAGTTTTTTCCTACACTTCTATTAATCTCGCTTAGGTTAATAAAGCATGTCTTATTAGGTGAGTAGTTGCGAGGTGTCACCTTCCTACATGTGAGCATCCATTAGCTATCTTGGGAAGATACTTTGCTATCTTTAGTCTAATAGATGGTTGCTCTTGATTGGTCGGTGTTGCCACCTCCTCCCTCTTCCTAGTCTATATAAGCATGCTACCTAGCTTGTATTTTGCATCTTTTGCTTTTGCATCCTCTTAATGCTATTTTGCTTCTAGCATTTGCATTACTCTCTTGGAGACTAACTCTGTGTTGCTATTTTGATTTCGTATCATTTGCATTCATAGTTTAGATATCTATTCTTTGCACTAGTTTTTTGGGTTAATAATCTTTTCAGATTCTAACACATATGCGTAGGAAAAATGGTCAAATGCACAGCTATGTAGGTCAAATGCACAGATCTAGCTGAAATGTTTTGATTTTTGAATGTGTAGCACTGTGCTTTGCATTCATTGCTCTGTGCGTCATGTTGTCCTCAAAATTAGTTGCGCTCATTTTGTAGGATGACCCCTACGAAACTTGTCCGTTTCGTGGCCTACACTCTAAGTTTGCAAATTGAGGCAAGTCTTCTTGGCCTCATGCGAAGTCATTTGATGCCTTGGAACAACTTATGACATTCCCCTCAGTTGATTTTTTGAAGTCCGTGAAATTGACTAGGTCGTAAGCCTGTTAGAATATCAATTTTGACTTTTTAAGGTGTTAGTCATTTTTCAGAGTATACATGCACTAGAGGTCATTTCTGCCGCTTGTGCATATGTCTTGTTTCACAAACATGCAATGGCGGTTATTTTCACTACTTGTGCATATGTTTGTATTGTCTTGTCTAGCATGCAGGGGCGGCAGATTTTGCCACTTGTGCATGTTGATTGGGTCATATGTAGAGGCGGGTAAATCAACTGCTCCAACATTTTTCCTGAGCGTCTTAAGTTAACTGCATGTGCATTAATGACACTCATGCCAATGATTAATGTAGTTATTTGAAACCTTTTAAATGTTTTTAGTTGTTTTCATTTAGTTTTCATTCTAAAACATCCTGTGATAGCCATCGAATCCCTTAGAAGCTGATCTAATCACGGATTTTGTTGGTGAGGTCATGCCTAAGGTTTTTAGCACGTTTTCACTAGGTATGGTATCATTTCTCTCTTTCCCTTCTTTTTGTTAGGGTTTGTTGGTAATATAAGTGTTTTGTTTTCGTAATTTATTGTAAATGCTTTTGTTAAAACGTCATTTTGAATGAATCGATTGGCGTTTGTATTTCTTTGTGGATTATTTTGAAACCCTAATGATTGTATGTGTTTTTATCACTGTTTCTCATTTTTCATTGGCAGATTTCACCATTTTTCACCAAACCCTTGCTTTATATATGTGGTGGTTTTTGTTTTCTTTGGCGTCTGCAAATTTTTTATTTCTGATCCAACATGTATTGGCAGACATTTTCACCACTTCTACATGTCTTCCCATTCTTATGCACTGGCGGGTTTATTCGCCACTTGCCCGAGTGATGGTCTTTTTGACAATATGTATCGGCAGACATTTTCGTCGCCGATACATATGATTTAACTTTGCTTTGATTACCAGATGTAAGGGCAGTGTTTGTGGTCACCCCTACATAAAGAAAACCTTGATAAGTTTTCCCCTCACATGCATTGGCAGGCGCATTCACCACCTCAGTATATTCTACTATGATCCAACATGTAAGAGCAGCCATTTCAACCGTCCTTACACATAAATCATTAAGAGAGCTATCACCTGCAATAGCGGTAAAATGAACCGCTCCTGCACAAAAAAAAACTCTTTGCAATTTACCCACATGTAAGGGCCGTCAAAATGACCACCCCTACATGAAAAATCTCAAATTTGCTCCTACCTATAGAGGCAGTCATTTTGACTAACCTTGAACATTCATATAATATATCCCACATGCAAGAGCGGTCATTTTGACCGCCCGTGCATGTCTTCCTAAAAATTTTCCTAACACTGGGAATTTTTGCCTTTTGATACCTTTAGCCCACTTTCACCTAATTTTTCAACTTGCGCACTCTCAAGCCCTTTCAAGCATGTTCCTATGTTCATGATCATTAGTTCACAGTATCCCTAATTTTCCTATTTTTCCCCTAACTATGTGATCATGAACTTTTGCAGTTTCATCAAGTAGCTATGATCGACTTTGTTTCAAGTTCTCTCTTTAAAGCTGATGTCAGAGCCATCTCCATCAAAGGCCAAAATCATGAAGTACAAGTACCAAGGGGTTTTCCCTATTACTTCAATACAATCTAATGTGGATGAGATCAGAGACACAAAGATAGGGCATGTAGATATGGATGAGTTCCTGGAAAGAACAAAACAGTCTAATCCTCCTCGCTACATGCAGAAGATTGTTAAGAGCAATATACACTTGGTAGCATCTTTTCCAGTTGCGGCTCATAATATAGAGTTTGTCCTTCAAGTGGCAAGCCACTATAATAGGGATACTAGAACTGTGTCTGATTCTCAAGGGAATGTAATCATGAGATTAGATGCAGAGTTCCTTGACAAGATTTTCATGTGTCCACCTATAGTAAATATTGGGAAATCGACTTTGCCAAAGGTCAGAAGGATTTTGAGACTGATGTGGAAACTGCAAAGAAGCATATCAATAGCAAATGGTTGAAGACTCCTAGGAGTAATTTGTTTAGGTGGCCTAGGAACTCCCACGAATTGATTTTGTGGAAGAAGTCAGTGATTTGATCACATTATTGAGCAGAATCAGGGGTCTTCCTTCTTCATCCAAATTTCATGAATGGATGTACACCAAGGACAACAAAAGATCTTCTGGGGTGAACAAATCAGTAATGCTCTACATGATCAGTTGATTAGAGTCAATACAACTTTTAAGTTCTATATGACCTTATATTTGGTATATGCAGCTGCAAGCATGAGGATGTTTCTAGGTTTGACTCAAGATGGTGATCGAAGGTTGGTTACAGTGCTTCAGTACTATCACAAATAACTCTCAAAGGGTCAATTCATCATTTCTGTAGGGTGAATGATGCCTTCTTCTCAGTTTTCATGTGCTTATGGGACAGTGAACTTGAACAGAAAAGAGTATCATATGAAGCTTGGGAAGTGGTTAATTCTTTTGGTTGTTTGTTTCTCCAATTTCTAACTTTCACTTATTTAAGAGTTGGATATTATCTAGGATATCTGTATATGTTACCGAGGTAACCAAGTGATAAGGTAGTTTTGATGGAATTATGTAGACAATTGATTGTTGTGTATAATAAACAGATGGAACTAAAGAAGTCAGGAATTGAGTTTCTGGTGGAAATTGGTAGGTACTTAGTGCAATCAACTACTAAGGCTAAGGTCGTTGAATCATAAATGCAGTTGGTGATGATGAAACAATTGAAGAAAAGAGATCACTTTGATTTTTGAAGGGTACAAGATAAGATCAAAAGAAAGACAATGTTTCATGTTCCCATGGTTGAGGATATTTGGGTTGATCTGACAACCCAGAATGAGATAAGGAAATTGGATTACTGTAGGTTACACCTAAGTCAGATAGAAGAGCTAGGATTAGTTGATGTTCCAGAGGGCATGGAAGATGAAGGTGATGTTCTAGATCCCAGGTATAACATTGAGAATATTGAAGCTTCAGCTTTTCCAGAAATCAAATGGTCCGTGAAAGAGGAGACTTCTCTTAGGAAGAGATTTCAGCCTATATTGGCTAATACTAATAAATGGTTGCAAAGACAAGGTCTCACTTTGAAAGAATTCCTCACCAGATCAAAGACAAAGATTCAGGAGCAGATCGGGAAGAAGGTAGAAAACAGAACTAAAAATAAAAGTGATGTTCCATCTTCTTCAAGGGTGTCCAAACCAACGATCAAGTTTGTCTCTAAGGGAGGTAAGAAAAAGGAGATTGAAAGAAGTTCTAATGTAGTAGATTCAGGTGTTGAGGAAACAAATGTTGATAATATGGAGGTTGAAAATATTGAGATAGAACAACAAAATGTTGAAGAACTTGATTATGAGCAGGTAGAAATGATTGAGAAACCAGTTGATGAAGAAGGTAATAAGGAACAAGAAGTAGAAAAGAATGTAGAACAGGAACAACTTGGTGGTTCTTCAAAGTCCCCTCAACCAGATATTTCTCTAAAGCCACAAGTTTCTATAGCTTTGCCTCATGTTTCTATCTCTAATAATTTTCTAGTGGTTTCTAATGTTCCTATTTCTCCTATTGTCATTGTATCTTCTAATAATACTCCCCCTTCTGTGAGAACTAGTTTTGGGACTATTTTTGATTCTTTTGGTTCTATTCCTAGTTTATCTTCTCCTTCTTTTGATATTGGAGAACAAACTATTCTAGATCATTTTCTTGATGGTTTAGAGAAAAATGTTGAAACAAGTGCAGTTTTCATCAACACCTCTACTATTGTCACCATAACGGGTATTGCCATGAGTTCCGATAAGGAAGCAGTTGATTCATCTCCAAATGTTAGTACTCCAACACTGCCCCCATGGTTGTCTGCTTATACCCCTAAAAGGAAAAGGCAGGCTATCTTGCCAGATGACATTGACATTGAGAAATTGATGCCTGCTAAACCAAAAGCTCAAGAGAAGAAGCCTAAGACTATTTCTAGGCTAATTGATGAAAAGGGAATCAGGTATGAAGAGATTGCTAGACCACCTATATATGCCACCATAGATAATTTTGATGTGAATGACTATATTGTTTCCAGAGTAGAATTGGGAAAGCTAACTCACGAAGGTCTCAAGTTAGATTTTCTAGCTACAACAAGCTCATTACTTGTAAAATTTGATGAAGAGAAAAAGGAAAAGGAACAATATAAAGCAAGGGCTGAGCATCTTGTTGTTGTCCTTCAGAAGATAGTGAAATCATCAGAGATTGTGGAACCGATGGCAGTTACTATAGAAGACCCTTTGATTCAAAAGGTTGAAAAGGTTCAAGCTAGAGGAAGAGTGGTTGGTGATATTCTGGAACGGTTGTTGGCACAAGACATAGTTCTCTTGAAGACCACAGTGGAAAGAAAGGAAAAAATGGAAAAGGAAAAAACTGAGTTAGATAATATTGTTGATACACTATCTCAGGAACTTCAAGATCAAGAAGACAATTTAGAGGAATGGATTGAGATGAAGAAAATGAAGATTAAGAATTTGATTATGATTGGTGTCGTATCAAATCGAGAGTCTTATCTCAAGACTAAGGAATCTCTAACTCATCTCATCAATGTGATAAGAGGCTTGCTTGATGATTTGTGCCAAGTACGAGAAAATAGTGAAGATAATGATGTCTCACTTTTGCATAGGTTAGAGGAACTACCATGCACTCTAATAGGTGAAGATCATAAGTTTCTCTCTATAGATGAGATGATTGATGCTTTTGAGAAAATGGTTCAGCAGAAGTTTGACGATGAGGTGTTGACAGTGGCTTCAATGGATAATCTTTATGATTATCATTCAACCTTTGAAAATCTGAAGGATAACCTTGAAAAGCATGAGAAGGTGATAAAGGTGGTCAATGATGTAGTTCTCAGGGCTCATACCATTTTAGACAATATAGCTGGACTTGATGTATATGAGATGGTGACAGTACAAACCATGTATCAAAATTTTCTGAAGAAGAATGATAGTGGCAGTTGAAATTCTTCTTCATGCCTTAGTTTATTTTCATTTTTGTATATGCAATTTGTATTTTGTTTTGGGCATATTCACATGTATTTTTCCAAAATGTAATTACATGTGAGACAAAGGAAGTCCCAAGTCAAATAGGACTCTTTTGTGAATAAGTCCAAGTAGTTAGATTTTTCCTATTTTTGCTCTAGGCTCCTCCCTATAAATAAAGAGGGCCTTTATTGTAATTTTTATCTTTTGACTATTGAAGCGAAGCGCTGCCATTTTGAAGAGCAATTTGATACTTTGAGCTTATTTTGTAAATCAGTTTTCAAGCAATATTAAGAAGTAAGTTGGCATCCAATCTTTGTCTTGGAGCAAGTTTGTGAATGTTATAGAATTGTTCTTATGTCCTTTCTATCACATGATCTTATATGAATGTTTGAATTGTGAGCATGAATGTCAAGTGTTTGGGAGGTGATTCAAATCAGAATTTGTAGACTTTGTGCTGCTATTTCATTTTTGAGATTAGAGTTTAAGTTTGTGAATGAAAAGTAATTTGAAGACTTTGGGCTGCAAATTATTGTTTATGATCGTGTCATTTTACCTCAGCATATAGTGAAGACTTTGAGCTGCACTTTATTATGAAATCTTTCATTTTCAATTGGCATAAGAAGAAACGAGAAACTTTGTGTTTTCATGGGTTTCTTTTTTACCAACACAAGTAGGTACTTTTTAGATAGTAAATTGTTTTGAGTTTTGTATTGAGCATTGTAAACATCATTTCTAAAAAAAGAGAAATGGATGATATGAAATCACCCCAAATTTAGTTTTATTGTAAATAAGTTTGAAATAGTCAGAAAAGGGAACCTCCCCTTGTTGAGAGGAGAGAAATTTCTCATCATAGCTGTGGCTGATATAACCATTTTGCCATTAGTTAGTTAACGACAAAATATTCACCCAACACGTCAAATGCGCAAAAGTATTTTATGCATGGTCGAATGTCTCAAATGCACAACATAATGGGTCAATTGCGCAGTGGGATTATATGCACAACAAAAATTATCGTATGCACAATAGAATCATTTAAATGCGTAGAACTGCAAGTAGTGTTGTCTTTTTGTTTTAATTTTCTTGATCTTGGCTTGTTTTCACAATGTTTCTTGAAGCAAGTCTAGTATTTCACTGATGATTTGTATCAATTAGTTGCAAGAAAACACGTCAAACAAGAAGATTTTCATGTTGTTTTTTACAAATTTTTGACCAAAAGCAAGCACAATCCTAAGGTTGGCAAGGATAGTATTTGATGAGTTCCAACTTTATTTTAACACTAGCCACTTGCATAAAGGCAGACAACTAGTAACTTGGTAGCACCGGCTCCCCTCCACGACACTCACTTCTCATGCATACCAAGTTATAGTTCCTCCGAAGAGTTGAACTTTTTTGTCTCTACACTAAATGAGTGTATGGTGTTGGACCGCTCTAGAGGTTCCTCCTCATATGTCACCAAATAGGGGATTTTGGCTTACTAGAACAAAAGGATTTTAATTAAGGCATCCGTTCGGGTGGTTACACATGTGGCCATTCGCTTTGATAAGGAGGCTTCCTAGCCTACAGAGGTTACGCTCCACAAGGTTTTGGGGGGAACATTGGTCGGTGTAACACAATAGCACCCATTACTTGCAAATTTCATCACAAACACAATTTATTTATAGTGACTTAGAGGTGGCTTGGCTTTAGCCCATTATCACTTAAGGTCGTCCCACTTGGAAGGAAGGAATTCCAAGGGTAGGCCTTTCTAAAGGTTAAACATGCAAAATGATAAGTTTGGCATTTTGGTCACCCAGAAAAGGGGAGAGCATAGTCCTATTATCATTCTGAAAACACAGAGAACATTGGTTCTTTGTCCCCCTAGTTAAAAGAAAAATAGCTAAATGTGTTAACTCTACCAAGCAGAGAGATTTGTAACAAGATAGCATTGATAACTTGGAAAAGATTGTTTATTTTAACCTTCTAACAAATCTAGGTGTAGATTGTTGCTTGAAGAAATAAACAAGTGTTACTTTTCCCTATTAAGCTATGTGATAGATTGTAGTGCAAGATAGTAAAAACATAAAGCAATTGTTCAGTTTTTAACCCCTAGATTGGGACTAGATGCAAGTTGTGATGCAACAAAATGATTTATTTTCCTCCTAGTTATGTCTATGTGATGATTTGTATGAACATATTAAGTTACTCTCTCCTAATTAGTTTTCCTAATTAGTTCTAAGTGGCTTAATAATAGCTAAAATGACTAAGTCCAGCTCCTAACACCTGCAAATGAGAGTTAGTATGGAAGATCTGATAAAAACATTACAACTTTCTCTGACAAATATATATGCGCAGATCTGCAGGTCGTATGCACAATACTGCGAGTCATATGCGCAGATTACAAAAAGCGCAACAATAATGATTAAATGCACAGGACTATGCTTTGTATGTGTAGAAAGATCAGAAGTGCAACAATAATGATTAAATGCACTGGACTGCGTAGTATTTGCGCAAGAAGATCAAAAGCGTAGAGAAATGTGTCAGATGCGTAGAAAGATTGGATGCAATGCAGAAAATGTTGAATGCACAAAACTGGAAGTTGTATGCGCAGGAACGACCTGTCGTGATAGAAGCTTCACAAAACACTCAAATTGAAGTTAAAAACAGGACAAGGCCCCAAAGTGGGCGCCAGAAATGTTATCAGAAAATGTGAACAATAGTATTAAATAACTAATCATCCAATAACTCAATGGAAATTGATGTAAATACAAGTAAACAAAGATTATACCTTCAAAGACCGTTTTACCTTTATGCTTCCATTGTTTGCCTATCTCCTCTTGATCTTGATTGTAATGGAGCTCTCAGAAGTGTGCACTTCCTTGTTGTTGAAGATGACAAGAATAGAACAACTATGATATGGAATATGCAATAGAGACTAAACTACAATGCAACTATAATGGATATGGGTGATTTATAATGGAGACATAGTGATGATAATGGGTTGATAATGCAAATGCAATGATAATTTTGCTAAAGACATGCTGTAATGATTTCTGCAAAGTAAGTTTGCTTAAGCTTAGATGGATGCAAAAGGGGTGTGAAGACCTTGCTTATATAGGCTTAGGGAAGACCAAATCCAAGTGTCACTAGATCCATGACTGGAGGAATTACCTATGAGGTGTATGGTTGAGAAGACTTGAGGGAATGTGCACGAATCAGGAGAGGACAAGTGTCCAAGCCTTCTTCATGAGTAATGGGAGTTAAAAAAATAGATTGAAGAGTTAACTGAGATGATTGATCAGTTAACTGGGTTGATTGGGGAGTCAATAGAATAGATTGATCAGTGAACTCAATTGACTAATTAGTTAATAGATTTGATTGGTGAGTTAACTAATTTGACTGAAGGATAAATAGGACATGTGGGTGAGTGAATATTAGCTAATTAAATATTAAAATATTTAATTACATGTGCAACAAGGTGAGGTGGAATGGTGATGTGGATTTATGAAATTAGGACTTAGGATAGATGAATTTGGGATTAATTAAATAATTTAGAATTATTTAATTATGTGAGACATTAGAAGAATTTGGGAATTTAATTAAATAAACTGATTTTATTTAATTATTGGAGGGATGTGAATCACCTAAATAAATTAGGATATTTATTTAATTGATAGAGGAATGAGAATAAAATAAATATTAAAATATTTATTTTATTTGACTTAGCCGTTTTTAGGTGTATACACTTTCTTAAAGGTTTTTACCTCTTTGTGAACTTCTCTTATTATAGAGAGGGGGTACCTACACCATTATAGATATTAGGGCTTCTCTAGTTGAGGGATATCTCCTCCCTATTATGATTTCAATTCCACTATTGCTTGTGCCCTTTTAAGAGAAGTTTAGGTCCTTTTGGAAAACATGGGGCCATGATCATAAACCATAGATGCTCAACCACCTCCTCATAGAAAACCATAGGTGCTTGACCACCTCCTATCCTTGCATGGATCACATCCTTGCACCTCCTAGTTGGTGTCTCTACTCTAGTTCCTTCTGGGTCATTATCTAAATCTTGATTCATTGCAAGTGGTGGAGAAGTTGGGGTCAACAATTAGCTCTACTGTTGTTATATGGACTCTAATCAAACTTAGAGGTTAAATTTTCCCCACTTTTATCAGTGCAGTTTCCCCCAAATTATTTAATGGGGGAGTGCAGGGGGGCAGAGCCAACATAAAAAAAACCCTATTTTTGTAACCAACATAAGGCTTGATAAAAAGTGGCTAAGGGTTAGGGTTTCCGTTGGTATTGTATTATAGCATTTGCAACGGTATTGAGTTGCAGGGATTATTGCTTGTAATCGGTTTGATTTACAGGATAATAATATTGGACTCTCTGTTGGTGGATGTAGCTTGAGTTTGGGTGAACCACGTTAAAACTTGTCTCTCACTATTATTATTTTTGTGTATTTTCATTCCTCTGTTTAATCTTTATCTACATTTAATTGATATCTTCTGTCAACTAACCCTAACATCTACTAGATCTTCTATGGTTGGGTATGGGTAAAGATCAATTGAGATGAGGTCACCTCGTGCTCAACCTTAAATATGATACTTAGTCCTCTTTCAATCCTAAACAAAAAACATGTTTTACATGAACACAAAATGTGATCACATTTTATGTTCGACAAAACATACATACATGAATACATTCTTTATAGTGTTTCCATGAATATATACATACATATATAACATTATATTCTATTCAAATAAACATTAATTAATTATATATAAAGTATTTAAATATTTAAAAAATATATTTTTACTTTATAGAACTATTTTATTTTTTGTGGAACCTAAAACATGAGCATGTTTTAGGTTCCACAAAATGCACTCATGTTTTGTGGAACCTAGAACACGAGCACATTTTAGTTTTTTTCAAATTTTTAGCCTACCTTTTTAATCTTGGAGTTGGCTTGGGCAACCAAACCTAAGGATTGGACCTATATGATACCTCCTACAGACGTGTTTTTCATTGTCAATAATATTTTTGAGCTTCAACTCCGTCAGATTTACTCATTTTATAACAAAATTTGATGAAACCATCACCAAAATGACGAGCTAGTTCTTAGCTTTCTATTTTTAAAATTTTTTTTGAATAAGTTAAGATATTTATTTTATATTTTCTTTGAATAGTGTCCTCATATTCTTCAATCATATATGTATTGATTTTTCTTTATAAATTTTGATCTACTTATCGAAATTTTTTAAAAAAATATAGGATTGTTCTATGCTTCATTCTTTATACATTCAAAAAAAATTTTACATTTACAATTATTTTTGCGCAAGTTATGTGACGTGCATACTTAGTGATGCAGTTTTTAGGATGCATCCACTTTGAAAAATCACAAAAAAAAAATTAAAAAAATACAAAACTTCTAGTACTCACTCTTAACTACATTTTTGCCAACCGATTTTTAAAAATACTAAATGCAACAAAAAGAATAGGGGGGAGCACACCAAACACTATGTTATATTTTAGTGAGAAAAATAGGAACACTTTTGTGTGCACGCAATATTTCACCCTCTTAATCTTAACTATTTTTTTAAAACATTAGTAGTTTATAAACTAGATTCAGAGCACTACAATTCTTGTTCCTTCCATATCTTCAAATTTTGAGTGCATGCATCTCAAATTACTCATCCAAGTTCAAGTTTAGTTGATTTCAGGAAAAAAGTGGCCACTTTTGACCCCCTTTTTGTATACCATTTCCATGCACTTACCCTAAACAACAATAATAAAGATAACTCATTATCCACATTTAGAAATCTTGTCTATTTCCTTTAATCATTATCAAATTTGATATCCTCTTTCCTCATATTATGAGTAAAAATGGAATTATCTCATCATAATTATCCTCAAATCATAATTTGATAAACATAATTTAAAATGCATTGCAATGTATCTAACTAATAATTAGTTAAAGATAACATAAATAAAATTGTCCAAAAATAGGGTGTGACAAATGGATAAGGCATTGGCCTAAAGGCCAAGTAATTAATCTTTCATTAAAACATAAAATCTTTTAGTATGTTTAGAATTAGTTGTTCTTTCAACATTGCATATCTCATTGGTTTAGTAGTAAATATTGATAGAGATATGCATTGTTGCCAATTTTGCATTCATGCATGAAGTGAGATCCTAGACAGAATACATCATTGGGGGTAAAATGTAGTATACCTTTGGCCACATGCATGAATTGTCTTTTGGCTTAATGGAGGTTTAGGGTCTTGATCATGATAAGCTAGCACATAGCTACTTAGTGATAGTTAATTGGAGTCCTCTTAAGCATTGTGTATGGTTTGTATCCAAGGCAAGTGTTATGTCTAAATTATTTCTTTTTAATTGTTTTGTAATCTAACCTCAGGGAATACCCAATTAGCATAACAAAGCCTAATGAAGGAGTTACCCTTCCTCATGAATTGGCCTTGAGCGATCTCTACCTAATCATAAGTCCTAGCTCATTGTTCTGAGCCAATATTCCCTAATCTTAGGAGTTGAGCTTGTCTTTAGGGTTTTAATAGCCTATAAATTTGAGAGCCAACACCTAGCTTAAACCAATCGATCCCTTCTTTTATAAATCCCTTTTATTGGGAGACTCTTGTTTTCCTAAATTTATTTCTAGGTCTCCTTTCTTCCCTTTTTTTTTGACTTCTTTTTCTATGTTCTCCCTTCCTTTTCTCTTTTCTATTTAACTTAGTTCCTTTTCTAGTCTTCATCTATGATCAACTCTATATCAAAATACTACTTTCCAACAATCTATCCAAAATCTCACTCTCTCTCTTCACATTATCTCTTCAATCTTACTTCTTCCAACCTTCCAATTGCCTCACTATCTATACCCTCACTTGAAATCTTCCTATTTTTCCCATTTATAACATGAGGGATGATGCTTGGTCTAGGAGGTCACTTCCTCTCTTGGTCTTGTTATAGTTTTATTTGTGTCTTTTGACAATTATTTATTACTGCTAAATCTAGTATTACATTCTACATTACTATTACTTTCTCCTCATTAATTCCTTTGACTATTTCTTTCAATGTTTCTTCCATTTCTCTAAATTCCAATCTATTCATAGTAGTTCTTTCTTCCATACCAATGTTCCTATGAATTCTAGTGTTCATTAGTAAAAGCCATCTATTAAGGTCATAAACTAAGAAGTAGGTGTCATATACTTCTCAAACCCTTTTGTTATGGTAATGGGTTGTGCCTTGCTAGGATTTTCCCTCTCTCTCTCTCTATTGTCATTAAATAGTGTCTTTAATCAATGGTTCCAACTCTCTCATTCTTTCCAAGGTTCCAAACTTTCTTAGCTAATTTGCTCATGATTTTATGTTCTTTTTTGTAGTTCTGATCAGGGCAATTGACCTTCTAATTCTTTTAATTCTTAGCCTCTTGACTACTCAATGAGTTTTTCATAGCCCCTTTCACACACTCTTCTTTGTTAACTGACACTTCTTCATCCATCTCTCTTTCTTTTTCCAACCTTTTTCTATATCTATCATATCATTTTCTCTTTTCCTTTCTTCCTGGGTCCACTTCTTGTTGTCTTCCAAACCCATCTCTATCTCACTAATGATATCTCTAACTATCTTGTTATCATATTTTCCCATCTTAATTCTTATTATTCTCTTCTTATTATACTTCAACCATTATACTTGAGTTGACTTAACAGTCACATCTCTTGAAGATCACCCCCTTTCTTTATGCTATACCCTCGGTGCATAGTCTCACCAAGGATAGCTCCTAACACACACTACTACACTGCTCTATTTTTCCAGTTTTGTTGTATGATTTTTTTTCTAGATATTTCTTTCTATCTGCATTGCTACAAACTTCTTTTCATCAGTACCCCCGCCCCTAGACACGAACAACCAAGGTCTAAGTAATGCCACCAAATGTTGACGTAAAAATAGATCTAGGATTATTTAGATTATGTTAGATGTTGAGCCTTATATGTGTGCACATATGGACTATTATCAAATTTAAAGCAATAGTTTCTATTCCATACACTTATACACAAGCATAAACCATAATGGTAGAATCATATATATATTCTCTCAATATCAACACATTACAATGTCTTTCATATAATGTCTCTAAACATTCATATCAAAGGTCTCTCCATTACATATTCCATATTCCTCTCATGTATATCATTCTCTTTCTATCCTCTTACATTATATCATATGCGTGGTACATGTATAACTATATGTATCTTTATAAGGAGCAGGGATGTATCCCTGTCATTTGTCTTGTATTGGTTTAAGCCTTTAAGAAGTGTGACCCATCCTCTACTATTGTTGCGTCATACTCTGTTTGTGTCCTTCTTATGTAGTATTGGATTGATGTCTCTATCACCATGTGTTAAGCTTTGGTTGTATATAATAGACTTAACTTGTGACACCCTTTTTTATTTTCACGACAAATCTCTATTAGGCCACCTTTAAATGTTTTAAACCTAATATGAGACTAAATGGGGCCACCCAATTAGGTTTTCATCTTGATTAGTCAAGACTATTGTATATGATGCTAAATCATGGCAATAATGCTTATCTTTCTCTCTTCCTTATTCCTTACTTCTAAACTTTATTTTAAATAGGTTAGATAGGATTAGGCTGGTAATAAAATATATATTTAAAGGCACTTAGATTTAAGCATTAGTGATTTGATTTGTTGACTATAATCTTTGGGTAAACTTCACATCTATATTTTTGAGGAAATAAATATGAGGAATTTATTAAGTAAAGGCAACCAAGTAAAATGCTAACTTGTCTGTATTGGCCTAGATTCTTCTTGTGGGACAATTAATTATTAGATTCCACCACATACTAAACCTCTAAGAAGGAATCTCAAGTTTTAAAGGAATAAAATTCCTTTCAAATGACCTAAAGTCTACTCCCTAAGTTATCATGTTCAAACACACATCTAACACCTTTATATAAAAAAAATAAAGAAATTATTAAAATTTTATACAAAATTTCATGCTAGCCACTTATAAATAGATAATCAAAATATTAAACTTTTATTTTAATATTTTTTAAAAGAATTTAAAAACGTAAATAAAATTACAACAAAATGTAAAAATTATATTAATTAATATTGATTGAATAATAATGGCGATTATTCTATCTTATCAAAAACTAACGGAGATTCATTCTATCTTATCGTTTATGTTTTAATGCATACTAACCACTCATGTGTAAAAAAGTGATTGTTCACATCCTTATGAAAATATGAATGGATGTATAACCTAATTGCATTCTCTGAAAATTAATTTAATAGTTAACTAGCACTTGCACCCATAGGAGGTTCAAGGAATACGCCGATAGGAACAACCGACGAGCTTATAAAATTTTCCGGTGTGAATTTTTTTTTTACGACGTGAGACAATTTTCCGAGCACTATAATGCTCACATATAAAAGCCTATCGACTAATTACAAGAATTGTAACCTCATTAGTGAAGATGAGAGCATGTTATCCTATACATCTGAAAAAAAAAAACACATAAAATAAAAGAACAACCGCACTTAAACATCATCCACTTCAACAGTTGAACAATCAATCATCAATGAAATTTGATGGAATAGATCCGCTAAAGAGAATCCAACCCCTTGGACAAATTTAGTATCTCTATTTGCTACCCTGCAAAATTTTAGTACAGCTCACAGCCAAGGTTGAGAGACTTAAAGTATATTTCTTCTATTTGGTATCTACCTAACAATGGAGGGACAGTGGTGTGCTTGATTATTTTAACTTTGAACAACTATTGCAGTTAAAAGTTTGATATACATCGTTAAACGAGCTTTACAATTGCTTTGAGACTACAACTGGTTTGAAAATCCTTTTAAAAACACTCTTCTTAAGTTATGTTTTAACTTTGCCCTGTTTTGGCCATGGCGGACGCTGAAATCAGTCAAAAGTATGATACATCATATCAGAAAATGCGAAATACAATAATTTTTTGAAATCTTTTCATTCAACAAATAGTTTCCAGTTCCCATGACGTAGAATAATCTCCGTCAATAAACGCCTCTAGGTTCACAACATCCCACGCGCTGTCTGCAGTGTCATCAAAGACTGCAAACTGCGCGTAGTCTACAAAATCGTCCTCGAAATGCCAGTTGTCAAGAAACTCCTTTTGCTCTGTATTTTCAGCAAAATCAAAACAAGTTCCACAACCTTCCTCGTCTGAAGAAGAAGCAGCAGAAACATCTTGGCCGTCTGTTTTCACAACCGGGCTAGCCGGTATCCCAAGCTCGTCGTCGGAGGCCTGAAGCAGGTAACCCAAATCAATCCCATTCTCGCTCTCTTTGTTTTCACAGCCGTTGGTCATATCATCCCCGCTAAACAAACATACGCCGGTTTCTTCTTCCACGAGACCGGTCATAACAAGTTGTTCTTCGCCTTGTATTTTCTCTACGAACTCAATATCTTCCAAAATATTGAGATTTTGTTGCTCCGTTTCTCCATGAAAACGTTTGGGAGAATTCGGCAGAGAATCCTCCTCGCGGCCGCGTTTCTTCAGGACTAAAGACATCGTCAAAAAACCTTTGCAGAAACAATATTTCAGAGAGTTATTACTAATTGTTATGTTGGCTCACAAGTAATCCCATTTCCTCATTTAAATGGGCCGGTCTGCCTTTATTTTCAATCAGTCAAATCAAGCCCACGGGAAAAGATGTATCCTGACTCAGCCTTAACCTTGCCAGTAGGTTTAGGTCGATTCTGCAGGCTTAAAAATCGGGCCCATCTGAGTTCATATTGAAGAAGTAAATGTGTTTTTCACGAGGTCAAGTTGCTTGTGACCGTTGAATTTAAATAGTCTCTGATTTTAGGACGGTCACAAAAAATTTAAATATTTTCGATTTCCGAGCACCGTCCAAAATATTGAAATATTGACAGAGAGTATATAAGACGGAAGATTTTTTGGGAGTCTGTCCAAAAATTATGTCTACTTCTGCAAAGACGAACCGTCGGAGCAATGGCGGATGGATAGCCACAGAAAAAGATGATTTGAAAGGAAGAGTTGACTATCAGATTTATCCCGTGCCAGTCGATCATCGAGTAATTGCGTGGAATTGGTTTAGAAAGTGCTGGCAAAAACGTATGATGGCGTGACGCCAAATGTAATGGTTCACACGTGAATTTGAACAAGAGAAGCAAATAATAAGTGAATTTGAACAAGAGAAGCAAATAATAAATTGAAATTGAAATGGATTTTTTTTATAGTCCACGATGAGTTGGGCCGCTTGTAACATATGGGAGTTGGGACTACCTCATAAACGTCTTCACCCACTTAGTTTTAAAAAAAAAATTGTTAGAAATTATAATTGATAATAATTAGGGGAAAGGGACCAGTTGCTGCCCACGTTCCAATAAGTGTTATGTTGTGGTGCTCCTAACCCCCCAATTAAAACTTAAAAAATAACCAATACATGACATTAACCAATCTAATAAATAATTGCAAATGAACCAATAAATGTTCACAACTGTATGTGTAGTTTAACATAGAAGATGGACAACACACATGTACTTGCACTTGCATTTATAAGAGAAGTTGATGTAAATGGTGGTGGTTCCAAATAAAATACACACTTTTTGGATTTCATTAAAACATTAATGTTTACAATAACCACCCATTTGGACAAGTTTCAAAAGTCAAACTGCTCACATTTACATAACTTGGTGCACACTTATTGGTACCTAAGCTACCATAAATACAAAACACTCCCAACTACATTGGGAGTCAATCACACATTCTCCCATACTTGCTATGACATCCACTTGCATCAACTCCATTTACAATAAGTACCTGCACAAACAATAAATGGTGTAAGACTCCCCAACCAGTTAGTAAAAACATTCTTTTGTCTTTTCCTACAAATGCATAAGATTTTGTTCAGCATTCTTAAGTTTTTCATGCTTAAATAGACATTGTTCATGGTAGTTAACTTCTTATATGTCATATATTAATATTATTGTTCATTAATATAGTGAAACCCAATATATAGGTTTAATTTTAATGTAGATGTATAAGTGCAACCGTATATATTCAAGGTTCCATTATATATATATATATATATATATATATATATATATATATATTCTCAAACCCTTCATATTTATTTAACCCCATACAAAAATATAAACCATATATTAATATTATTGTTCATTAATATGGGTCAATGTACAAAGATGGGGGACCAAAAAGTGGCCACAACCACTTTTTGGTCTCATATGAGCTATAACGTGAGTGCTTATAACGCACTCGCATTTTAGGTTAGTAAGAAAACAAAATAAAAGCAGCAAAAGTGAAACCCACGGCTCATTTACAAAAATTGGCTGCAGGTTTCACTTTTGCTACCGTGAGCGCGTTATAGGAGGCATTGAATCAACAATTTCAAAGGGCAATTGCCAATCCCACTCTCGAGGACGTCGTGCCGAGGTGTAGAGGGTGTAGCAGCTGAACAAGATAGGGTTTGATTGTTTTTTTGTGAATTTGAAAAGAAATTTTAAATTTTGTAATGTTTTGACTGGATTTTTATCTTGAATTTTCAGGCAATGAGCCACCACAAAACCCTAATCCAACAGAGGAGGCTCAAAACAACCCCCCTCAAACTGAGGAGAACCCTCAAAACCCCCCACCTTCACGTCCTCACCATCAAAGAGACACACAAGAAAACTATTTAGGGAAAATTGAAGAAAACAAAAAATAACTTAAAACCCTAATTAAAACATTAAATACTCCAAATGCAAGCACCGATCGTAGGAGAGCCCTTGCCAAGTCATTAGAGGTCATTGTTTCTCGTATTGAATCAGTGACAAACCAAATCACCGAATGGAATGACTATAGCGAGAGGAACTTCAGCAATACTATGCTGACAAACTGTCTTACAAACAAATTTAAAAGGACAAAAAAATTACAAAATTTCAATTATGTTCACATTTTATCAATCCTAAAATTGGCCAAACACTAGAAGAGAGTTGCAAATAGTTTTCGATTCATTGTTGTGTGCACAATGGTATATCCCAAAACTTTTGGGATAGATGGTACATGGTCTTTGATGAGTGTCTTTGTAATAACAATGAGGTGTTGTAATATTTCTTGAGTAAACTCTATTGTGAGTTTGTCCTCAACTAGATTCCTGATTACTTTGACATTTGAGAGTTCTAGGGAAAAGGTGGTGGCTCTGCCCAAGATAGATAGGGGGCACATCGAGACCAAAACTACATACCTAGACGCCTCATGAGGCCAACACATATCTCACTCTCTTCAGCTTTGAAAGAGAGTGTTGAGGTGGAGACACTGCATTCATTGAGTTCTCTCACCCAGTCTTTAGCACAACATGGCAATGATCTTACCCAGGCCGATGAGGGTGAGAGCAGTAGGCGTCGTTGGTCCCCACATCTTTGCAGTTCACCAAGGACTTGTGCGATTATGGGACCTAGGAATCTCATCGTCTAGGCAATCCACATGATGCTGCAGAGTGTCAAGATGCTGCGACATAGGGGTAGCAGCCAGTGATGGATACATCCATAGTGGATGATATTTCCCTCACAGATGTCATCATGTAGGATACGTTTGGTATTGATTCCCAGGTAATTTTTTATAAGGTTCAACTTGATTTAATATATTTGTATTTAAAATTTCTAATTAATTATATGAGTATCTATATTATAAGTCAAAATTAATGTATGTAATTGTCTTCACTATGAAATTCTAGGGTTAAAGTATTCATCATGCATCTGTTAGCCATCTAGTGCAGGGTTATGAGAGGAGGCCGAGTCAATATGTATGTAATTTATCATGCAATATCGTAAATATAATACATATATTAATGATAATCTTATTTAGTGACAATTTGATGATGAACATGGAGCTTCACCACCACCACCATGATTTCCTTGGTCCCCTACACGCAGAAGCACTTTCACTGAGGTAAATTTTACCATTTGTAATCATTATGCATTTAAATAATGTTATGTACATCTATTTTGTTCAAATAACCTTGAACTCTATTTTCAGATGTTGAATATGGAGACTCCTCCTTATCTTCGTCAGTCAACAAAGGTGGGCATTGCTGCAACTGTTTTGTTTGCAAATCCTTTGACCAAGGTATGAGCCAGTAACATGTAAATGTCAGTTTGTATTTCTTGTTTTATCTCATGTCATTTAATGTACATAAATGATATTCATGTTTACTCAATTTTGCTTCTTCATGCTTCTCACAGGAGATCACAACTCCAACCCGTCTAGCTACGGATGAAGAGAGAAAAAATGATCGAGAGAGATCACTAGCTAGAGGTAAGTGATTGATTACATATGTCATGTTATATATTTCATGTTTTCTATATTAATGTGGATATTTTTTTATTGTATTAACATGTGGAGCTTCAAAAATCTTTGTCAAGGAGGTCTAGTTGACAGGAGAGAGAGGATGAGCCACTGATTGACTCTCCATCTTCATGGCTAAGCAAGGACCGTTGATTATTTGATAGTAGTTCATACGAAATTTGATTTTGGGATTTTTTTGTATTCCTAGATGGCTTTGTATACATACTTTTGTATTTTACCGATGTATATCTTTGTATATGCCTATATGGCTTTGTTTGTACATGCCTATATGGCTTTATATATACACTATATGTCATTTTCATGACATTATGTATATGAAATTTTACATTAAATATAATATGACGATCAATTATGGTTATAGGATAGATATTGTATCATGCTTAAAAGTTTTGATATTGCGTGTACATGTTCTTCAATGTTTCCATGAAATGATATTATGTTCAATTATAGTTCAATATATGTGTCAAGTATGGTTTGGTTAATTCAAGTATTTTGACAACATCCTTGCAAAATATATTTTGTGCATATCTTGCAATCATTGCATTCCATGAGATTGCATTTGTTTGAGGCATTATGTCAAACGGTTCACACACCTTGTCTATGCTTCCACACTTTGCATACATGTCTACAAGGGCAGTTGCAAATACAACATGTGAAAAAATTCCTATATCCTTTATGCTTTGATGGTTGTCCACATCCAGTTTTGAAGATTCCATTTTGGCACAGGCAAGGAGGATGTTGGATAAGGTTTTGGAATTTGGCTTGACACCCTTGCATTTTATTGAAAGTTTCTTTAAAGCCTTATCAAAAAATCCATTTTGTGCATATCTCGCAATCATTGCATTCCATGAGACAACATTTCTTTGAAGCATCATGTCAAACGGTTCACATGTCTTGTCTATGCTTCCACACTTTGCATACATGTCTACAAGGGCAGCTGCAAATACAATATCTCACAAAATTTATATATCCTTTATGCTCTGATGGTTGTCCATACCCTATTCCATTGATCCTAATTTGGCAGAAGTAGGGAGGATGCTTGCAAAGGTTATGGAATTTGGTTTTACATGTGTCAATTGCATTTTCTTGAAAGTTTACAAATCCTTTTCAAAAAATCCATTTTATGCATATCTTGCAATCATTGCATTCCATGAGACTGTGCATTTATTTGAGACATCATGTCAAACAGTTCACACACCTTGTCCATGCTTCCACACTTTGCATACATGTCTACAAGGGCAATTGCAAATACAACATGTGACAAAATTCCTTATCCTTTATGCTTTGATGGTTGTCCACACCCTGCTCCAAAGATCCCATTTTGGCAGGTAAGGAGGATGTTGGATAAGGTTGTGAAATTTGGTTTTACATGTGCTAATTGCATTTTCTTGAAAGTTTCTAAAGCCTTTTTGAAAAAATCTATTTTGTGCATATCTTGCAATCATTGCATTCCATGAGACAACATTTCTTTGATGCATCATGTCAAATAGTTCATGTGCCTTGTCTATGCTTCCACACTTTGCATACATGTCTCCTAGGGCAGTTGCAACTACAACATCTATCAAAATTCCCATATCCTTTATGCTTTTATGGATGTCCATACCCTATTTTGAAGATCCCATTTGAGCATAGACAAGGAGGATGCTGGCTAGGTTGTGGAATTTGGCTTTAAAACTGCCAATTGCATTTTCTTGAATGTTTCTAAAGCCTTATCAAAAAAATCATTTTGTGCATATCTTGCAATCATTGCATTCCATGAGACAACATTTCTTTGAGCCATCATGTCAAACAATTCACGTGCCTTGTCTATGCTTCCACACCTTGCATACATGTCTCATAGGGCAGTTGCAACTACAACATCTGACAAAATTCCAATATCCTTTATGCTTTGATGGATGTCCATACCCTGTTTTGAAGATCCCATTTGGGCATAAACAAGGAGGATGTTGGCTAAGGTTGGGGAATTTGTCTTTACACCCGCTAATTGCATTTTCTTGAAAGTTTCTAAAGCCATATAAAAAAAACATTTTGTGCATATCTTGCAATCATTGCATTCCATGAGATAACATTTCTTGGAGGCATCATGCCAAACAATTCACATGCCTTGTCTATGCTTCCTCACTTTTCATACATGTCTCATAGGGCATTTGCAACTACAACATCTTACGAAATTCCCATATCCTTTATGCTTTGATGGATGTCCATACCCTATTCCGAAGATCCCATTTGGGCATAGACAAGGAGGATGTTGGATATGGTTGTGGAATTTGGATTTACACCTACCAATTACATTTGCTTGAAAGTTTCTAAAGCCTTGTTAAAAAAATATTTTGTGCATATCTTGCAATCATTGCATTCCATGAGACAACATTTCTTTGAGGCATCATGTCAAATAGTTCACCTGCCTTGTCTATGCTTCATCACTTTGCATACATGTCTCATAGGGAAGTTGCAACTACATTTGACAAAATTCCCATATCCTTTATGCTTTGATGGATGTCCATACCCTATTCTGAAGATCCCATTTGGGCATAGACAAGGAGGATGCTAGCTAAGGTTGTGGAATTTGGCTTTACACTTGCCAATTGCATTTGCTTGAAAGTTTCTAAAGCCTTATCAAAAAAACCATTTTGTGCATATCTTGCAATCATTGCATTTCATGAGACAACATTTCTTTGAGGCATCATGTCAAATAGTTCACCTGCCTTGTCTATGCTTCATCTCTTTGCATGCATGTGTCTCATAGCGCAGTTGCAACTACATCTGACGAAATTCCCATATCCTTTATGCTTTGATGGATGTCCATACCCTATTCTAAAGATCCTATTTTGGCACAAGCAAGGAGGATGCTGGCTAAGGTTGTGGAATTTGGCAAGAAAACTTGATATGCATCCTTGAATTGACTCATAATTCATAAATTTATCATACAGTTAACTAGGTGGGCCCCATTAGTGATCTCATAACATTAGTGAAAGGTAATGGTCTCCAAAAGCATCGACCCTCCCACCCCGACGTGTTGGCGCATTCGGTTCAGTCCCATGAGGTGGGAAGAAGAAAATATGTCTATGGGCACCTTTTCACTACTCTCAAATGATGCATTTTGCAAGAATGCATACATTATTTGCACAGTCAAACAGTCTGGAGTTGACCAAAACTGAGATAGGGTATTGTAGAGGGACCTAACATCCACCTGTAGGTCCAAACAGAACATTCGTAGGTGTCATAGATCGAGGTAGGCGAAAGTTTTTCAACTTTTTACTCTTTGGGCTCTTCAAAGACTTATGGTGCAACGTAGGTTGGAACGATTGGGAGACCTGGGAAATGAACCGAGGCCTCTAGTAGCATTGATTTGCCCACCCCAACATGTTGGCATAGTCGGTTTAGTCCCACGAGGTGGGAAGAAGAAAATATGTCTTTTGGCACCTTTTCACTGCTCTCAAATGACGCATTTTGCAAGAATGCATACATTGTTGGAATGGTCACACGGTCTAGAGTTGACCAAAACTAAGATAGTACTGTAGAGGGACCCGATGTCCACCTGTATGTCTAGATAGAACATTCGTAGGTGCCATAGATCGAGAGAAAAGGCAGGTGAAAGTTTTTCAACTATTTACTCTTTGGGCTCTTTAGAGACTTATGGTGCAAAGTAGCCTAGAAGGATCGGGAGGCTTGGGGAAAAAACTGAGGCCTCCCCTAGTGTTCACCTACCCACCCAGACATTTTGGCATAGTCAGTTCAGCCCCACGAGACAAAGAATGCAAAATATGGCTTCTAGCAAGTTTCTATTAAACGCTAGTGACGCTTTTTGCAACATTTCATACATCATCACCATGGTCAAATGGTTTGGAGATAATAAAACTTGAGAGAGGTTATTGTGGAGGGACTCTACATGTAGCTGTAGGTTCAGACGGAATAGTCGTAGGTGCCACGGATTTCGAGTACTAGTCCATCATAGTTTGGTAGTTTTTTGCACTTAGGTCTCTTAAGAGACTTTGTCAAAATAGTGTATAGCTCGGAAGGATCGGAAGACCTGTGGAACAAACTGAGGCCTCCCCTAGAATTCACCTACCCACATAAACATGTCTGTGCTGTTGATTTGGCCCCATGATGCATGAAACAAAATTTATGCTCACCGACAACTTTTCATTGAACACAAATGACGCTTTTTGCAACTTTTGAAATATTGTTGCCACGACCAAATGGAATCAACATTTAAAAAACTAAGAGAGGTTATTGTGGAGGGACCCTACATGACCCTATAGGTCTAGATGGAATGTTCCTAGGTGCCATAAGTTTTGAGAAATAGTCCGTCAAAGTTTGGTAATTTTTGGCACTTAGGGCTCTTAAGAGAAAGCGTTGGCATAGTGTAGCAGGGAATGATTGGGGTAGTTGAGGTGAGAAAAAGGACCCTACCTAGCGTTCACCCACCCACTCAAACGTGTTGGTGCTGTCAGTTTGGCCCCATGATGCACGAAAAAAAATTTATGCTATGAGAGAACTTTTCATTGAACATAACTGACGCTTTTTGCAACTTTTGAAATATTGTTGCCATGACCAAATGGAATAAATACTTAAAACATTGAGAGAGGTTATTGTGGAGGGACCCTACATGACCCTAAAGGTCCAAATGGAATGTTCCTAGGTGCCGCAAATTCTGAGAAACAGTCTGTCAAAGTTTGGCAATTTTTGGCACTTAGGGCTCTTAAGAGAAAGCATCGACATAGTACAACAATGAACGATCAGGATAGTTGAGGTGCAAAACATGACTTTTCCTAGTGTTCACCCACTCACCCAGATGTGTTAGCGCTATCAGTTTGGCCCCACAATACATGAAACAAAATTTATGCTATGAGACAACTTTTTATTGAACACAACTGACACTTTTTGGAACTTTTGAAATACTATCACCACGACCAAATGGAATGAACATTTCAAAAACTGAGAGAGGTTATTGTGGAGGGATGCTACATGACCCTATAGGTCTAGACGAAAGATTCCTAGGTACCACAAATTCTGAGAAATAGTCTATCAAAGTTTGGCAATTTTGGCACTTAGGGCTCTTAAGAGAAAGCATCAACACAATGCAACAGGAAACGATAGGGATAGTTGAAGTGTGAAATAGGATCTTGCCTACCGTTCACCCACCCAACTAAAAATGTTGGCATTGTCGGTTTGGCCCCACTACTCACGAAATGAAATTTATGCTATGAGACAACTTTTCATTGAACACAACTGAAGCTTTTTGCAACTTTTGAAATATTGTCTCCACGACCAAATGGAATGAATATTTCAAAAATTGAGAGAGGCTATTGTGGAGGGATCCTACGTGACCCTAGAGGACATCAATTGAGGACACACTAGAGGACACCAATAGAAATGAAATTAGAGGACATCAATAGAATTAAAATTAGAGACATGATCATACACATAAACAAGAGTGTTGTACATAATCATACACATAAACAAGAGTATTGCACATAGGTATCTCATAAGAGACATGATATTAGAGACATGATTGTAGAGAAGGAACAAAATTTTACTTATACAAATATACAAATCAATTGTATATATTTACAAATGAGCATGAAATTATAAAGTTTTTAATTTACAATCACTCCAATGAACCATCCGGGTTTGCTCTACTCTTTATTGTGTCGAGTATTGCCTCATGTTCAAACTCACGAACCTTCCACAAGGTCTTGTTCAATGGTCTACCCCCATATTTGATCAAATAAACGTTTGATGCCAGAACAAGGTTAGAATAATGAAGAATCTTCCTATGTGTAATAGACATCATATTTGCATAGTCCATGATATTATTCTTGAGTGCTTCAGGATTTAACTATGTGAAAGTTTTTTCTTCAACGTTTTGGATCACTCCGTGATCCATCATCAGGAAGAAGAGAGCAAAAGAAGAGAATTAGAAATGATAAGTTTGCAGACCTCAACAGGATAAATAAAAAGAGGGGGGGAGTGGTCCAAGAACCAAAAAACCACAAGGAAATTATAGATATATATACAACTAAAAAACACCTATGAATGTACACACATCGCCATAAACCCATAAACATAGAGATGTAAAAGAAAAACAACACAAACAAAGTAAATAAAGTAAATGACATCAAAAGAACAAAAAATAATCTATGTAGAAAGAGATTTAAAACACACCAAAATATACCTTAAAATAATATTATGAAAGGTTTAATAGTTATATAATAATATGACTATATAGGATGTGTAAATCTAGTAGAAATAGGGATGCACGAAGTTAAAAAATGACAAGAACAATGTAAATGCAAATGTATAAATATATGCAGAAGGAAGAAAAAATACACAATGATATATAGAAATACTATTAAAAAGTACTACAATTATATAAGTAAAGGGCTATATAAAGGGCTAAAAAACTAGAAGAAAAAACTAAAAAGGATATGATGCACTAGAATCATTCATAAAGTAGGATAAAAATATGAACTTGAAGGGGATTATATAATAAACCTATATATAAGTTTGGAGAAAAAGCCAATAAATGAATAAATGCATATGGTCAAACAAAGCCAACGTCATAAAAAAGTATATAGGAAAGGATAAAAGTTGGAGGATATATAAACGGAGCATTATATGTATGTATGTATGTATGTATGTATGTATGTATGTATGTATGTATGTATATGTATATGTATATGTATGTATGTATATGTATGTATGTATATTTATATATATGTATATATATAAATATATAATATTTATATAAAAATATAAATATATCTATATACATACATACATACATACATACACACATACATATATGTGTGTGTGTGTGCGCGCACGCGTTCAAGAAAGCATAAATGTATATATGCAAGAAAGTATAAAGAACAAAAATACAAGAGAAAAGGCACCTAAAGCCCAACAGGAACACATGCAACCAAGGAAAAGAACTAGACACCATAGGTGAAGCTAAAAACACTACTAAAAGCAAGAGAAACTATAAGTGTACACAACCAATATACTAAGAGGTCGAAAAAACAAACCAAGAAACAAGCAATAGAATGACTATAAAAGAATAAAAACAAACCTCCCATAGAAAAAGGGAAAAAAGTGAGAAGGAACATAAAACAAGGTAGGGTGAATGTGAACTGGTAGAAAAGGTAGAAAAGAAAGAAGGTCGAAGAAAGAAGAAGAAAGGAGATCTGGAGGAGCATGACACTAGAAGGATGCCAAGGAGAGGAAAGGAAGAGAGGGGGGAAGGAACACTAAGGCAGAGATGAGAGGAGAAAGGAGAGGAAGAGGGATAAAAGATACAAACAAATAGGGGGACAAGCAAGGGGGAAGGAGAGAGGTGAACTCCAAAGGGGAAAATAATGCAAGGCATGAGGTGAGAGGTCAAGAAAGAGGAAGAGAGAGGTTTTTGAGGCGAGTTAATAGGGGTTCCAAAAAAAACTCAAACTCCATTTGTCATTGTGATTAAGATTAGAGGGGTGTTTGCTAATCTCTAAGGCCTCTTTGGGTTTCCTACGTGTGTCAAAGTCCTCGAACAACCACACATTAGACTTCTTCATTGGGTACTTTCTAAGCCATGTTCTAGTAACAACCACTAATCCTGTAGGGTACTCGATGTTTTCTCCATCTATAACATGGGTATCTAATTTCTTTTTTGCTTGAACACAACAACACAAATAATAATCTATTCCTTTTTCATTGTCTTCAGCTACAATAACTACATAAACATGCCCTGCATTTATATGTGCATTCAGTTCGATGAATATAGTCAACAATATAAAAAACTATAAAATAAGATGGAATATTGAATTTTATTACATTTGAATGATGATAATACCTAGTTGAACTAGATCTAAAACATGGTCAAAGTCAACTGATGATTCAATCTCTGTGAGTTGTAGTGCTATTGGGAGTCAATACGTGTCAATCAGGCTTAGACTTCTTGTACACCATTCATCGATCCACTCCTTTGACTCACATTCATACCAAGCTTGATCTGTACATGAAGAAGAAAAGAATACCATTGACCGCGTATGAATACTCCATGAACTTGCATTAGAGCTTCTAAAAGAGTGTATCTCACTCGATCCTGTCAATTTACAACATCCTCATATTTTGCAATGTTAGTATCATCAACCAACCAAAAAAATCTATGAACTATAGACTTACCTTCATTACATGGACCCATTGTAGTGTTACACCATTCGACAATAGATCTCGCATCTGTCAACTTTGCATTGTCTTTGTACTTCAACCCTTCTTGTGCTAATGCTCTTTTGATACATGCTCTTCCACCATCGTACTCCCCCTTTCCATGCCCAACCTTGGAGAAATTCTACATATGCTAAACACCATTCATCCTTTGCATCCTACTCAACCAATAGAACATCCATGAGTTCTTGAATTTTGATGCACAATTATCTGACCATATGATATGCTAACCAAATGATATACTTCTGCTATCCAAATCATGGTAGAACATCTAAAAGCAACCTTGCACAAACTCTATAGAATGTGTGCGATCATCACTGATATAAAAATGATACCCCCTCAAGATCTTCCTGTCATCCTCTGTACTATCATCTACATGAATGAATGCTATATGCATAAATATAGCAACCTGCATAGAGTTGTAATACTGCAATTGCACCTCATTTGGTGGTTGTAGTGTGTAGTTCTCTACAAAGTCAACAACTGAAATGATGGTATCAAGTGGAAACGTGTCCTTACATAACTTGAATTGCAAATCCAACCATCAATCTCTATGGGTATGCCTTGCATGCTTGTTAACTATATTCTCTCAGAAAATAGAGATAAACTGATACACTGGAATCTTTTCAATGACCAATTCACTCCTTTTTGCTTCTTTACCATCTTTTAGACTATATGCCAATGTCTTATATTTTCCAAAACTTACTAGTTCATTTCCAATTGCATGTGTGTTCTCCATATGTTCACAAATTGGCAAATGTTGCAACCGACCACAATTATCACATGTGCCATCCAAGCATAAGTTCTTGTGGAATAATTGACCATCCATTCTTTGACATAAGATGCTCTATATGAAATCTCTTGAAGATCTAGGTGGACATTTTATATTACACTCCTGCAAAACTTTGTTAATATGCAAATCTACACATATATATCTATAAACATCATAATGATTATAAAACTCATTATGTACTCTACAACAACAAGTTGTGTGTGTGTGATTTATTTTAACATAAAAAGGCTTTACCATTTCAAAATTCCTTTGACTAATTTTTATTTGAGGATACATCTCTTGAAATTTATTGAAAAATTGTTTTTGAGTCACATGGCTCACAGTTTCGACAACCAATTCTTCTTCTTACAACATCTCTTGCATTAGGAGATACCCTTGTGTTATTTTTCCAAAATTCTTCAATGAGGGATCTCAAGGCTTCAACAACAACTTTATCTTTCCATTGGAGTCTCCCAGAGAATGTCCACAATTCATTGTTATTTGGGTCCTCAACTCTTTCACACCTTCCAATGACTCTCATTAGAGTTTTTCTACTTATTTTCAATGCTTCACTTGTCTTTCTAATGAGGCGATCTTTCTATGTTTGATAGCTTACTATTGTCAATGTAATGACATGTCATGTGACATTACTATCCTTGGTGTGTGAGGTGGAACCTACACTCTCATATGCACTCATTAGAATCTTTACAATTGATTTTTTACTTGAAGAATCCAATGTTCTTAGGCCAATAATCTTCATAATGGGCCTAAATTTTAGATTTCTCATCAATTCAACAAATAGTTGACATCTTCTAGTTTCATTTAAGTTCTCAGAAAATAATTTTCATATCTTATTGGCATATCTTCGGTAAGTATACTTGGGAGTCTTATGTTGCATGGGCTTCAAAATATTCTCATCAATATTAGTTAGAAACTTAGGCTTTCTATGTAAAATTCTAGGAGGTATTTCCAATGGTAAAGTTGACTCAGTATTAAGAATTTTTTTAATATTTACTTGAGATAGGATAGATGGCGTACCTTCAATTGGAGATGGAAAAGATGAAAAGCCTTGAAGTTGAGATGGAGAAGATGGTGTACCTTCAACTGACATGTGAATGATGGCGTGGCTCCAACTTAAGAAGAGAATGATGATGTACCTTCAACTTGACCTATGAAAGATGGAGTGCCTCCAACTTGAGAAGAGAATGATGATGTACCTTCAACTTGACCTCTAAAAGATGGAGTGCCTCCAACTTTGAGATTCAATTTCCTTGTTGAATGGAGGTTTTGCATTCGTTGCCTTTGTGCCGCCAATTCCATCTCTCTCTTAGCTTGATTAGATGATTCATGTTCCTCTTGAATTGGCAATGGTGGTATATCTTCTTCTATGGCTAATAATTTCCTACTTTCACGAAGTTACCTCATTCCTTCTCTTTTCTTTGCATTCTTAGCTTCACACTCTTCTGGTGTTAGAGTCTTTGCTCGTTTCTTCGGCATGATGATGATTTCTATATGCATCATGAATAAGACATAGATAAATTATTTCATCTTGGTACAATAGAGTAAAGTAATCTCATACACAAATCTCAAAATAATCATATTATTAAAGTGAATAAATGATTATAAATCTAAAAATTTATAGTTTTCTAGGGTGGTCCAACCTGAAACATAGAGATCACACACATGTCATATACTAGCAATCTTTTATAAATCAAGATTAAGCTAGGATAACCTTCAAATTACAAGTCAAGATGACATATCATACCATTATTTCTTCATGGGGTAACTAACATTCATCGTTCAGATGATATTTAAGAACATATCATAGCAATACAAAGGAACTTTTCCAACACTTACAATGTCTTTTAGCTCTCTCTATATATAGAAATCAACTTTTCCATACAAAGGTTTTAGCATTACATCAATGACCAAGATTAATTTGATCCTAAGGCTTAGATTTAGCCCTATGTTCTCAAGTCAAACTCATTTGATTTTGGCTACAAGAGTTCTCCATAATTGGAATAAGGGTCTCTTAGGATATGGTCAACATTTACAAATGGTGGTAGACACAATCTCTAGGTTAATTTCACATTTTATTAACATATCTTCTCAAACACGGTTGTCTCCTTCACCTAGGTGAATTGGGAATGCAATTTCCAAGGTAACAACTTTTTGTTGACAAGCATAAATTGTTCTATAAGGATCTTCAAATCATGTTGTATTCCTTCTTTTATCATAAATCTTCAATAGAAAGGCAACTTCCTTATAGAAAAAGAATAATTTGCTACCTTTTTTACCTTCTTTTATTCTCATATTTATAGATAAAATTGTATGGAGCTTAGTTTTTCTAGAACAACAACAAATTAGGTCATCAAATAAGTAATTTGTCCTTTGTTCATCTCATTCTCTTAGCCAACATTTTTCTTGATCTTGTCTTAGGTTCTCTTTTAGTACTTTCTTCCTCTATCATATTCTTGTCAAAATAGTGTATGTAGAGCAACAAATCATGTCTCTAGATCAACAAATTTTCTTGATTATCCACCTTTCTCTTGTAACCACAAGACAAAGTATCAAACTCTTTTAAAGGTCCACAAACTACCTTCTACTAGTTAGCAAAAAATGAGATAAATGAAAAATGAAACACAAAGATTTTAATCAAGATCAATGAAAGATCTAAAAACATGACAAGTTAGATTAAAGATGCCACATATTCATTCCTATTAGGAAATCCCTTCTCTAATCCTTCTCCCATTCCTAGTCAAATTGGTTGTGAAATTATAATCAAGTGTCAAATTTAGTTTCTTTTTGCAACTTCACCAAATTTGGTGTCCTTTTGATCTTGACTGCTACTTCATGATACGTGACTCTTTCATTTCATGAAAAGGCTATTCACCCACCAATATCAACACTCTATCTTCCTTAACTATCTAATAACTCCTTGACAAGTCACTATCTATTCAAGACAACCTCATTGTGATTATAATTGTCCTAATAACTATTCCAATGACATGTATGGTTATCTTTTAGTTGACCTATTTGGCCATCTAGTGTCCACGACAATCTTCCCTACCATATGAATATCCTTTCAAGACCACCTCTATGTTTATATAGTATCATGGATAGCTTTTTGCATGGATTTGAGATTAATTGACTTATCATTTAGTCTTGATTGTCACCTTGTGTATCAGTTGCTATCCTACCCATGGGTGAGAGGTCATAGCTATTCCTAGGGTTGCATGTGTTGGACACACCCAGATACTGAGAGGGGGGAGGGTGAATTAGTATACAAACAAATCTCAAACCCTCTAGAGCAGATTAAAACTAAAACTTTATAGCAATAATAGAAACATGAAGGATCAACACAAAGCATAACACCACATTGTCGAACACACCAGGATACTGAGAGGGGGGTGAATCGGTATCTAATCAAATTTTAGATCCTCCGGAGTAGGTTAAAACTTAAGCATTATAGTGTCAACATAAGCATGAAAGATGAACATAATGCACATCAACACATAACATTAGATATATGTGGAAATCCAAGAAGGGAAAAACCATGGTGAGGATTAACTCACAATATATGAAGCTTAGAATTACAACTTTGTTTTAGGGCTACTACTCCCTGAAAACTTTGATTTAGGGTCACTCCCAAGGAAGATACTAGTCCCTGAAGACTTTGTTTGATGGTCACTCCCAAGGAAGCTACTACTCCTTGAATTGAGAACAAACTTAGAAAAGATTATAGTATGACATTGTCCTTCTATTGTCTAAAAAATGACATTGAAATTCACACCTTTGATGATTACAATTCTACCTCTTCACACTTCCTTTTGGTGATTGGATTAGTTAGGCACACTCTACACTTGATCACTATCACATATATGTCTTTAAGATGAATCAAGACAACATCTACAACTTTTACTCTTTCTCCCTCAGTCGCACATCATAATGCATTCATTCTACTCCTTATCTTACTTGCGAACCTTATCAATCACATTGCAACCACACATCACCTAACTCAATTTGATTTACAATTTATACATGATATTACATTGATTACATTGTCTGTCAGCTAGAGACAACATGAAAAATGCATTTACAAGTCGGCCAAACTGCACACAACATGAAACATGTAGAGGACAAGTCCTAAACAAGACTACACGCTACACCAGCATAAGGCCCATGCCTTGTGGACATCAAAACTTGTTTAACTAGGTCTAAAAAGTCCTTCATGGCATCAAACATCAAGGAATTATATCCGCACACTCTACTCATTTGAAAATAAGACAGCCTTAAGCAAAGACATATGAAACTTGAAGCATAACGAATAAAACAACTTGAAGACCTTGCGAGGTACTGGAAACAAGAAAGATCTTCATGAAACTATTCCAAATGAGTCTACATGACTCATGCAACATCTCCAAACATTCCTCTACCTCCGTACATCAAAGATTTTGTGCCACACATCTTCAACCATGAACTCTGAAAACAAGTCATCTGAAACACACTGCAACATACTATCATTGAAAAATTGAGCTTGTGGACCACTAAGAAACTTGAAACTACAAGGAAACATGTAATGCACATCCATAAACATGTCCACAAAACTACAAAGGCAAGTATTCACATCTAGAGGAATTTGGAACATTCCAATGTAAGCCATCAACACCACTTTACTCTACTAGAGCACATGTCAGTACTCTATCATGCATAACTTTCATAGCGGAAGGACAGATGATCTAAAACTTTAGAATTATCATCTTCATAGCGCCCTAAACACAGTTCCAGAACCACATATCCATAACTACAAATGTGGAGGAATGCGGATCCAAACATTACCATATAGAAAGTGTCTTCTTTAGAACCAACATAGTCTTCAAACTGCCAACTACAAAACACCCTTCCAGTAATCCAAAAATCATGAAACTTGGAACATACATGCTTTGAAACTATATGAAGCTATCTTCCAATCCATAGAGGCACAACATCAAGAGAATGAAAATGCAGGGCAATCTCCCAGACAGTCTCCAAAAGCAGTCATCCTGTAGCAAAAACTTTCACCATCTTCCGAAGGCCAAACCTTCTTTGTATCAACACATGCATTCTTAGGAACAGTAGGAGAGATCATATAATATGCTTTCTACCATCAGTAACATCACCCCAACATCAACAACACATCTAATCATCTTAGTGCTTCTAATTCCCATATTAATGTATCTTCTTGATGCTTCTAATTTCCATCTTAATATGACTTTATACTCAACTCTGCATTGATCAAGACATGCCATCCAACCATGAACTTTAGTAACCACATTATATTCAACATAACATCGAACCATGAACTATATCTTCTCTACTGAATAGGACATGACATCCAACCATGAACTTCTAATTCCCATCTCAATGTATCTTCTTTAGGAACATGACATCCAACCATGAACACCATCACACATCCATGATAGTGTTGACATCAATTACAACCTTAGAAACCATATGTGTAACAATCTCCCCCTTTGGCATTGATGGCAACACATACCTACACACTCTCCCCCTTTGACATCAAGGACAAAGGGCAGCTTCTCCTTAGGGCATAGCTTCTACTTGCAACAAACAGACTCCCCCTATCACTAGCAACCACTACTTGCTCCCCTTGAGAGGTAGCCACCATCAATCTAGGAAAAAGATATAACATGAACCACTCCCCCTAGACAGATGCACCACTATGCATCTAGCAAGAAGGAGGGGCAATTACCCCTAACCTCTGTCGAAGATCCTCCAAAGTGTACTTTACAACAGCCTTTGTGAAAATATCTTCAATCTACTCCTTTGTTGGAACATATTCCAACTTTACTTCCTTATCTGCAACCTTCTTTCTCAAAAAGTGATACTTGATTGCTATATGCTTGGTTCTAGAATGCATCAGTGGATTCTTGGAAATATTGATAGCACTAGTATTGTCACACAAAATAGGAATAGGCTCATCATACAATACCTTGATATCCTTTAGGGTTTTCTTCATCCACAACACTTGTGTACAACAGGGTGTTGCTACAATGTACTCTGCCTCTGTAGTTGATAAGGTCACTGAACCCTGCTTCTTGTTTTGCCATGAAACCAATATGCTTCCTAAAATGAAAGCACTACCACTTGTACTCCTTCTATCATCAACACAACCAACCCAATCAACATCAATGTAGGCACTCAAATCAAAGTCAGTACCTTTTGGATATCATAAACCATAATCTAGAGTTCCCTTCAAATATCTAAATATCCTTTTCATTGCCTTCTCATGTGTTTGCTTGGGATTGTGTTGATATCTAGCAACCACACATATTGCATGCATAATATCAGGTCTAGAAGTAGTTAGGTACAACAATCCTCCAATCATAGATATCTAGGAAGTCTGATCCATCTTCAGAGACTCATCATCCTTGCTTAAGTGACATCCAGTGACCATGGGAGTACTCACTGGTTTTGAATCCTCCATACCAAACTTCTTCAACAACTCTTTGACATACTTAGCTTGAGAAATAAAGATACCACCATCTAGCTGAGTAATTTGAAGTCCAAGGAAGAAAGACATCTCACCAATCATAGACATCTCAAACTCTTTTTGTCTCCTCTGCAAACGTCTTACACATATCATCATCTCCACCAAAGATGATGTCATCAACATATACTGCAACTATCAATATCATATTTCCTTCTTCCTTGATGTAAAGATTGCTAGCTATCAGTAGTACCTTTCTTGAAGCCTTGCTAAAGTAAGTACTTATCCAACCTAGCATACCAAGCTCTAGGTGTTTGCTTGAGACCATACAAAGCTTTCTTGAGTCAACACACCATGTCTAGATTTTTTGATATCTGAAAACCATCTTGTTTCTCAATGTAGACTTCTTCCTCTAGATCACCATTCAAAAATGCTGACTTGACATCCATCTAATATACCTTGAAGTTCTTATGAGCAGAAAGGGCAAGGAACATTCTGATTGCCTCCATTCTGGCTACCGGAGCATAGGTTTCCTCAAAGTCAATGCCCTCAACTTGTGAATATCCTTTACATACTAATCTTGCTTTGGTCCTCACAACTTCACCTTCTTCATTCAGCTTGTTTTGCAACACCCACTTTGTTCCTATGACATTTTTGTTGGTTGGTCTAGGAACCAATTCCCATGTTTGATTCTTCTCTATCTGATCTAGTTCTTCTTCCATTGCTTTTATCCATCCATCATCTTTTCTAACATCAACAAAGGGTTTGGGTTCTACTTTTGATAACAAACACAAGTTTACTTGCTCATGTGTCTTAGCAAACCTTCTCCTTGTTTGCACACCTTCATTCTTATCTCCAATGATCTGATCTGCTAAGTGGTTCTTCTAAACATACTTTGCTAGAGTCTTAGGCAATTGTTTTGGTTGTTCCTTTTCTTCTTTCACTTCTTCTTCTTCATCTTCAATGCATGGAAAGATATACGATTTGGAGTCCTTTAAATCTTGTGAGATCTGATACAGGTCTTCATCTACTTTGACATTTGTGCTTTCAATCATCTTTCCCAACCTCTTATTGTAGCATCTATAGGTCTTGCTTCTGGTTGAGTAACTAAGAAAGATCCCTTCATCAATTCTTGAATCAAACTTTCCTAGGTCTTCTTCATCTCTTTTGATATAACATTTGCTACCAAAGATCCTAAAAGTATCTGACAGTGGGAGGTCTTCCATACCATAGCTCATAAGGGGTCTTAGTGCTGTTGACCCTCAGTTTCACTCTATTATGTAGACAGACAATAGTGTAAGCTACTTCCTTGATCCCACAGAGATTCAGAAGCATTAGCGTGAAATTTGTTCATGAAACTATATTCTAGGTTTTTAGTATTTTTTTCTAGTTTTGTCTACATCCTAGTAATTGGCATTTTCAGAGGCCTTCAGAGTGGAATTTGGGGTCAAGACTTTCTCTGGTTTCTTTTGAGTAGTAGCCGCAAGTAGGGCTCAACGCAACTCAATCTAGCTCCTTAGGAGATCTTTCCAATGAGTCTAAAATGTCCAGATTTTGACTAGCTGGCTAGAAGTTATGACCCTGCCTAGTGGGGTCCAAAATTTAGTAGTTTGTTTTTGAAATTTTGAAAAAAATTAAAATTTTGAATTTTAGTAGTTTTGTCACCTTCCAACTATCCATTTCAAATTCTATGGATAAGGTGACCTTTCACATTCTTGCTCATTATATTTATTCAACTTTTGATGCAATAAGAAATCCTCTTTGGTTTCCTGCAATTTCTTACAAGTTCTGCACATTGAGCATTTTGTTTATTTTTACAATACCACAGGCCCAGCGCTAGGTATTTTATCTAAATTCTCCATTAAAATTTAGATCAGTGGTATCAGAGAGGTTCTCTCCTATATTTCACATCGTACACGGTCTAGTTATGCAAGGTTGGGATTGCTGACAAGAGACCCTTCAAATTACCTACCCTTGAGACACACACGATCGAAGATGGGAGAATAAGGAGATGGATCTAACCCTTTCAAGTAGCTGGTAAAAGAAGCTTTGGCAAAGCAACGTGAGGATATGATGACTGAATTCTCTTAAATTCTCCAACAAAATCATCAACTAGAAGGTGCAGTTGGAGCGCCATTTCATGGTCACACCCCATTCAAGGTACACATAAATTTTGACATTCCAAATTTTGAAGGAAAAATTAATGAAGATGCTGTTGATGATTGGCTATCAAAATTAGAGAAATATTTTTCTGTAAACCACTTCACAGATGTTGAAAAAATAACCTTTGCACTCCTCAAAGCTAAGGAACATGTGAAACAATCTTGGGAAAATAGACTACTAGCCAAGGATGATGGCCTTGATAGCCAAGGATTTGAAACATTGGAGGATGACAATCCCACATGGGGAGAATTTTTGGAATACATCAAGGAGGAATACTACCCTAAAAATTCATGAGGAGAAGTACATGCAATGGCATTACTTCGACAAAAGGACCAATCTATTCAAGATTATATAAATACATTTCATGCACTTTCTGTAAAATTGGGAATCCGTGACACAGAAAAGCATCAGGTATTGAAGTATCGTAGTGGGCTTCATTGGTATATCCAGACAGAAATGGATTTATTACATATTGAGACATTGGGTACTGCCTTCAAATATGCAGTAAAAATAGAGGAGAAATTCAAACAAAAGGGGAAGAAAGATTATCCCTCAAACAACAAATTCAATGGTGAAGGTGGTAACAAATTTGGTGGGAAACAGACAACCAAGGATTTTTCCTCATAGACCTTATCAACAACAAATAAGGGTAAGCAAAAGATGTGTGAATTCCATAAGAGCCCTGGTCATAACACTAAAGACTGTCGTGCCACGAAGACTTTGTTGGTTAGAAATCTGTCAAGGAGAGACGGAACAGGAGTCACTGCCTACAAATCCTTGTGAACAAAATGAGGGTGAACAAATCATTAAGGCTAACCCACATGCCATAGTTGCCACTGCCAAAGTCATGCCCCATGAAGATGATGAATTCTTGTTCCACTCACAGATGTGGGTAAACGGTAAGGCTCTTCATTTCATTGTGGATAGTGGAAGCCAAAAGAATTTGATCTCTGCTAAAACTGTGAAAAGATTGAATCTGCAGACAACACAACATCCACAGCCATATCATATGAGATGGGTAAGTTAGGGACAAGACATTCTGGTGAATAAATAGTGCCTCTTACCTTATTCTATCAAGCCATTCAAAGATGAAGTAATATGTGATGTGACACCTTTGGATGTATGCGATGTATTGTTGGGGCACCCATACATGTACAAGCGCTATGGAGTCTATGAGTCAAGGCCACGCAGGGTTACCATCAAGTTGGGAGAAAAGAGGTATTGAATACCTGAGGTAAGTCTTGCAGAAGCAGTATCTTTGATTACTGCAAAACAATGTAAGCGTTTGATTGCTCACACTAGAAAATTTGTCCTACTAATGGTTTGACCTGAGGAGGCAAGGTCCGTTGTTGCCAGCAGTCATACCAAAGTGTCCCCTACCACAGCTGAACAGAAACAGATGGAGAAAATATTGTCAATATATTCAGATGTATTCAATTCACCAACAGGGGTACCACTACACTGCCAAGTCAAGCATCAGATTGATCTAATTCTAGGGACACCATTACCAAATGGGCCACTGTATAGAAGGTTAGTTTTGGAGAATGAAGAAATCAAGTGGTAGATTCAAGAGTTGATCAAGAAAGGACACATTCGCCCAAGTGCTTCACCATGTGGAAGTCCAATTGTTATGGCCAAAAAGAAGGATGGAACATGGAGAATTTGTATTGATTATCGGATTCTCAACAAGATCACTGTGAAGAACCGATATCCACTCCCTTGCATTGATGATTTGCTGGACCAACTCAGGGGGGCAAAAATTTTCACCAAAATTGAATTGAAATCTAGATATCAACAAGTCCCAGTTGAGCCATCAGATGTGTGGAAGACTGCTTTCAAATCCAAGGAAGGGTTGTTTGAGTGGCTAGTCATGCCTTTTGGCTTGACCAATGCCCCTACCACATTCATGAGATTGATGGATGATGTCCTCAGACCATTCATTGGTTCTTTTGTTGTTGTCTATTTAGATGACATACTCATCTTTAGCAAAACATGGGGTGACCATCTACAACATGTTCAACAAGTGCTTTCAACCTTGCAACAACACAAGCTATATGCTAACAAAGATAAGTGTTCTTTTGGCATGGAGAGTATTCAGTATTTGGGATACATTGTGGATAGAACGGGCATTTGTGTGGACCCTAAAAAGATACAGGTTCTCAAAGATTGGCCATCTCCCAAAATTCTCACAGAACTTCGTAGCTTCTTGGGTCTAGCCAATTTCTATCAAAGATTTGTGTTGCAAGTATGAGGTGAACCAATGTTGTCATTAATGTCAACTTACTCATATTGCATTAGTAAGAAGGTTTGGATGAGTTGTGTGCTGTTGTTATTGAGGAAATTAGTCTCCATCTGGAACAGTGAAGAACAATGATGAGAAGAAGGCAAATGTACTATATAGGTTGAGAACCAGAGGATGCGGATCAAAGGGTTTGTAGATATGAGTCTTTAGTTGCTTCAGCTAAGATTTCAGAGGTCCGCATGAAGATTTGAAGAAGTTGTGGCTGTCTGTGTGAAACCAGTTCCGGTAAGTGTTCAGAAGTGACAGAGGATCACAGAAAGGTCCGGTGAGGTCCAGAATTGTATTATCCTAATCTTTGGATTGGAAGGAGTGTTTGGGATGTCCTTGTGATGTGTCATCTCAAGTTATGTATGATTTGGAGGTCCAAAAGTACCTTTTGCATTGTGACAGTGGCGACAGATTGTGTTCTTGAAGTACCGGATGATGAAGAGAAGAATTTCGGTAAGCTGATGAAGTGCAGATGTTTTTGATGATTCAGGGAAGGTTATGATGATCATTGGATCATATCTAGTTCGTGTTGGTAGTCTGCATTGAAGTTAGAGTTGGATTTGATGTTATGGCTACCAGTTGTTGGTGTTCTTCCTATAATAGGCCAATCGGATGTTGACCGGATGTTCTACACGCCTTGCGAATGTTATTGTGATGTTTGCCGACTTAGATGATTGTTCCTAAGTCGATGTCTTGTATAAATAAGTGTTTGAGAATTCATTTTGAAGTGTGGATTATGGGGATGAGTGTGGTATAGCGAAGAGAAGTGCGAAAGGCAGAGCAAGGGTTTTTGGGCTTAAATGGAACTGATCCAGACATGGTAGAGATGTCATTCTCCAGTTCAAGATTGTGATTCTTATCACTTTGTAGATAGTGTGTCTCCTTGTAGGCAGTGTGCCTCTTTGTGAGCAGTGTGCTCGGGCAGTGAGCCCTAATTGGCATGTGCCATTCATTTTTCTTATTCTTCTAACAGAGAATAATCCTTGGGTTAATCACCCCGTGGTTTTTCCCTTAACCGAGTTTTCCACGTCAAAATCTTGGTGTTCAATGTGTTAATGTTTATTTGCTCTTGTGTTTATGCATTATGCTTTCATGGATGGTTAATTGATATGCTGTTAACTAACAAAGAAGAATCAAGTGTTAGAAGTAAGAGCAAGTTTTTATACAACTGATTCACCCCCCCTCTCAGTTGTATGCCCTAGATCCAACAATTGGTATCAGAGCCAAGTTGCTCTGAAAGGAGCTTAACCACTTGAGGAGATCCAAGATGTTGTCATACAAGAAGGATAGTCCAATGTTCGATGGAACCAACTTCACTCTCTGGAAAGGTCGCATGAAATGTCACTTGGAGTGTATGGGAAAAGCATACTTGGCCATGGTCTCAAAACCAAATGTACCTCCACAGGGTGGTCTGACAACTCTGAATGAAATCACAGATGCTGAAAACAATCTACGGACCAAGGAAGCTCTTCTAAGTGCATTGAATGACTCAAATCTCTCAAATGTTATCAACCTACCAACTGCATATGAGATCTTGACTAAACTGAAACTTCTGTATGAAGGAGATGAGTTTGTCAAAAGTGCAAGGTTGCAAAGTTTGAAAGGAAAATTTGAAAGATTGAAGATGAGAGAAGATGAAAACATCACTACCTTTATGCCAAGAGTGAATGAGCTGGTATGTGGAATTAGAAATGCTGGTGGAACTCTGGATGAAAATGAGATTGTTTGCAAAATTCTCAGATCCCTTCCTGCTGCCTACAAAATCAAGGTTGCTGCCATTGATGAATTCAAAGCCCACACAACTGTCACAAGAGAACAATTGGCTGGCAAACTAGCTGCATTTGAAATGACCAAGTTTGGAGATGATCCACCCAAGACTGAATCTGCTTTCAAAGCCAGTACCTATGTGAAAGGCAAACAAAGATTTGATCTGGGAGAAAACTCTTCAAGGAAGATGTCATGGTATGATCAAGCAAGAAGAGACATGGAAGAAGAGGAAGCAGAAACAGCTCAACTTGAAGCCCTCATTGCAAAGAGACTGCCAAGAGGATCCGGTAAGTATGAAGGAAAACTACCCTTTAAGTGTTTCAACTGCAATAAGATTGGTCATTTTGCTTCAAGATGTCCGGAAAGATCTGCAAGGTCTAATACTGACAGACAAAGGTTTCAAAAGAACTGCTATTATGTTCATGAAGAAGATGACAATGAAGGAGTAACAGATGATGAATCAGAACTAGGAAGCAAATCCGAAAATGAATGGGTGTTTATTGCTATCAAGGAAGAAGATTCAATATCCTCTGAATCTGTCAATCACAAGGTTGTGGAAAGAGCTTTGGCTGCTCAAGTAGAAGAAAAGGATGATTGGGTTATTGACAGTGGATGCTCTCACCATATGACTGGTGACAAGAATAAGTTCTTAGATTTGGAAAGGTATGAAGGAGGAATGGTAAAGTTTGGTGACAATTCTGCTGGCAGAATCAGAGGTAGGGGAACTATTTCCTTTGATGGAAAGAGCAAAACAGGTAATGTACTATATGTTGAAGGATTGAAGCACAATCTTCTCAGTGTTGGTCAATTACTGGACAAAGGCTATGATCTCTGGTTCAAGAATGGAAAATGCAGAATCTTTACAAGCTCTGGAACTGAAATTGCATCTGGTGCTCAAACAAAAGGTAATATCTTTCATCTGGTTGGTTCAAATAAAAGTTGTCTATTTGTTCAAGTTGATCAGAGTTGGTTATGGCATAGAAGAATGTGTCATGTAAATTTTGATAACATCATCAAGATAAGCAATATTCAGGCTGTAAGAGATCTTCTAAAATTGGTGAAACCTACAAATAGTTTGTGCAAAGAATGTCAGCTAGGTAAACAGAGTAGAGTCTCTTTCAAAAGCAAAGATCAGTCCTCTACTGAATTGTTGGAATTAGTACATACTGATCTCTGTGGTCCGACAAGAATCAAGAGTCTGCAAGGTGATAGATATTTCATGTTGCTAATTGATGACCATTCCCGGATGATGTGGGTTACCTTCCTAAAAGAGAAATCAGAAGCCCTTGAGAAGTTCAAAATCTTCAAAGCTATGGTAGAGAATCAAACTGGATTAAAACTGAAGTGTCTAAGGTCTGATAGAGGTGGTGAATTTACATCTAGTGAGTTCATTGACTTTTGTGAGAAATAGGGTATAAGGAGACAGTTGTCTGCTCCTAGGACTCCACAGCAGAATGGAGTAGTTGAGAGAAAGAACAGGACCATCCAAGAAGCTGCCAGGACAATGATGTTGGAAGCAAATGTTCCTTAGATGTTTTGGAAAGAAGCTATTAGCATTGCAGTCTACACTCTCAACCAAGTTCAAATCAGAAATAATACCGGTAAGACTCCCTATGAACTTTGGTTTGGCATCACTCCTACTGTGAAATATTTCAGAGTATTTGGCAGCAAGTGTTATATTAAAAGAGATGAAGATCTAGGAAAGTTTGATGCTAGAAGTGATGAAGGAATTGAGAAGCCCTCAAAGTTCTATGAATGTGATGAAGATGATCAGAATGATCCTCTGGTGCAAGGAGCTCCTTCCTCCTCTGAAATTCAGATCCAAACTGATCCGGTAAATCAGGAAGAAGTTTGTCTGGATGAAGCCTGATCAAGAATTAGTAGTGCAAGAAACTCCCAAAGTTCCAAGGTATGTAACTCTAAATCACTCTGAAGATCAGATCATAGGTGACAAAAGTAAAGGGGTACAAACAAGAAGAAGAATTGCTCAAGACTCAAATAAATACTGTCTGATTTCAAAGATTGAACCTAAGACAGTAAATGAAGCTTGCAATGATGAAAACTAGACCAAAGCAATGGAGGAAGAATTGATGCAAATTGAGAAAAATCGTACTTGGGATCTTGTTCCCAGAGCTAGAGACAGGAATATGATTGGAACCAAATGGGTCTTCCGGAACAAATTGAATGAAGCTGGTGAAGTAATCAGAAACAAAGCTAGATTGGTCTGCAAAGGCTACTCTCAAATAGAAGGAATTGATTTTGAAGAGACCTTTGCTCCTGTGGCAAGAATTGAAGCAGTCAGATTATTTCTTGCATTTGCTACCTTCAAAGACTTCAAGGTATATCAGATGGATGTCAAGTCTGCCTTCCTAAATGGTGATATGGAAGAAGAAGTTTACATTGAACAACTGGATGGATTTCAATTGTCTGATAATGATGATATGGTATGCAAGTTGAAGAAAGCATTGTATGGATTGAAGCAAGCCCCAAGAGCATGGTATGAAAGGTTAGATAAGCATCTTGTACAGATTGGATTCAACAAAGGTACTGCTGACAGTAACTTATATTTCAAAATTGATCATGAAAATATTTTGATTGTTGAAGTGTTTGTGGATGATATCATTTTTGGAGGAAGAGATAGTATGTGCAAAACTTTTGCAAATCAGATGAAAAGTGAGTTTGAAATGTCTATTCTTGGTGAAATGAATTTCTTCTTGGGTCTGCAAATTACTCAAACAAAGAAAGGGATCTTCATTTCTTAGACCAAATATGTGAAAGAATTGTTGAGGAAATTCAGTATGGAAGATTCAAAGCCAATGAACTCTCCTATGGCAACTGGATGTAAGTTGAGCACAGATGATGACTCTCCAAAGGCAGATCAGACAAAGTATAGATCAATGATTGGTGGATTGTTGTATCTCACTCAGACTAGACCAGATATTATGCAGGCTGTTGGTCTTGTGGCAAGATTCTAGGCTGATCCTAGAGAATCTCATGTTATGGCAATCAAAAGAATTTTTAGGTACTTGAAAGGAACAGTTGAGTATGGTCTATGGTACCCTAGAGATTTAGATTTCTCTCTTCATGCTTACACAAATGCAGATTGGGCAGGAGATGTGGATGACCGGAAGAGCACCAGTGGTGGAGCATTCTTTTTGGGGAAAAGATTGGTTTCTTGGCTAAGCAAGAAACAAGATGCAATATCTCTATCTACAACTAAAGCAGAATACATTGCAGCAGTAGGTAGTTGCACTCAAATCTTATGGATGAAGTAGATGCTAAGAGACATTAATTTTGAATATGAGGAGCCTATCACAATTTTCTGTGATAATTCAAGTGCAATTAATATTTCTAAGAATCTGGTATTGCATTCTAAGACTAAGCACATATCTATCAAGTTTCACTTTTTGAGAGAACAAGTGAACAAGGAAGAAGTCAGATTGGAGTATGTTCCCTCCAAGGATCAGATTGCAGATATCTTTACTAAACCTCTTCCCAAGGACTCTTTCGAATATCTCCGGGAGAAGTTAGGGGTCATGGCCCCTCCGGTGATGAACTAGGATGCACTGATGTGCATCAGTCTGGCGGATGTCACAGTCATATTTTGTGATCCAGATTGATGATGGGGAGCTGCTACTAAGGGGGATCAGCTAGTATGATTCTGATGTATTAGAATTGCAAGTATGAGCCCTTTGCCATTGATGTCAAAGGGGGAGAGAAGACATGTGAAAAACAAGTGGTTGATAATCAAAGGGGAAGCAGCAAAGGAAGAGAAGACATGTGAAAAGTTGTTGTTGATAGGGGGAGCTGTGACAGAAAGGAGAAGTTCTTGTCTTGATGGTTTTTCACATCATATGTTGCCATCAATGACAAAGGGGGAGATTGTTGCAAGTATGAGGTGAACCAGTGTTGTCATTGATGTCAACTTACTCATATTGCATTAGTAAGAAGGTTTGGATGAGTTGTGTGCTGTTGTTATTGAGGAAATCAGTCTCCATCCGGAACAGTGAAGAACAGTGAAGAACAGTGATGAGAAGAAGGCAAATGTACTGTATAGGTTGAGAACCAGAGGATGCAGATCAAAGGGTTTGTAGATATGAGTCTTTAGTTGCTTCAGCTAAGATTTCAGAGGTCTGCATGAAGATTTGAAGAAGTTGTGGCTGTCTATGTGAAACCAGTTCTGGCAAGTGTTTAGAAGTGACAGAGGATCACAGAAAGGTCCGGTGAGGTCCGGAATTGTATTATCCTAATCTACGGATTGGAAGGAGTGTTTGGGATGTCCTTGTGATGTGTCATCTCGAGTTATGTATGATTTGGAGGTCTGGAAGTACCTTTTGCATTGTGACAATGGCGACAGACTGTGTTCTTGAAGTACCGGATGATGAAGAGAAGAATTCTGGTAAGCTGATGAAGTGCGGATGTTTCGGATGATTCAGGGAAGGTTATGATGATCATTGGATCATATCTAGTTCATGTTGGTGGTCCGCATTGAAGTTAAAGTTGGATTTGATGTTATGTCTACCAGTTGTTGGTGTTCGTCCTGTAACAGGCTGATTGGATGTCGACCGGATGTTCTACACGCCTTGCGAATGTTATTGTGATGTTTGCCGACTTAGATGATTGTTCCTAAGTCGATGTCTTGTATAAATAAGTGTTTGAGAATTCATTTTGAAGTGTGGATTGTGGGGATGAGTGTGGTATAGCGAAGAGAAGTGTGAAAGGCAGAGCAAGGGTTTTTGGGCTTAAATGGAACTGATTCGGACATGGTAGAGATGTCATTCTCTAGTTCAAGACTGTGATTCTTATCACTTTGTAGACAGTGTGTCTCCTTGTAGGCAATGTGCCTCTTTGTGAGCAGTGTGCTTGGGCAGTGAGCCCTAATTGGCATGTGCCATTCATTTTTCTTATTCTTCTAACAGAGAATAATCCTTGGGTTAATCACCTCGTGGTTTTTCCCTTAACCAGGTTTTCCACATCAAAATCTTGGTGTTCAATGTGTTAATGTTTATCTGCTCTTGTGTTTATGCACTATGCTTTCATGGATGGTTAATTGATATGCTGTTAACTAACAAAGAAGAATCAAGTGTTAGAAGTAAGAGCAAGTTTTTGTACAACTGATTCACTCCCCCTCTCAGTTGAATTCCCTAGATCTAATAGATTTGTACTTGGTTTTTCACATTTGGCATGGCCTATGAATCAAGCACTGAGAGGAGGACCAAGGACAAAATTTTGCTGGATAGAGGTACAACAGAAAGCATTCATGGAGTTGAAGAAGAGGCTATGTTCTGCACCAGTACTAGCACTCCCAGATCTACAACAATCTTTTCAAATTGAAATAGATGCTTCAGACTATGCACTAGGAGTAGTTCTCATGCAACATGGGCATCCAGTTGCCTACCACAGTGAGACTTTCTCTGACACAGTGCATAAGTACCCCACCTATGATAAGGAGTTGTATGCTATTGTGCAAGCCTGCAAACAATGGAAACACTACATTCTGGGGAAGGAGACTATCATTCACACAGATCATAAACCTCTATAATTTCTACAAACACAAGGGAAGATACAAAATGATAGGCATCAAAGATGGTCTGCCTACTTACAACAATTTCATTTCAATATCTGCCACAAGAAGGGAGCTACTAACAAAGTTGCAGACTATTTGAGTAGACCTCCGATCACAGCCCTAACAGTGGTATTGGATACTTGTGGCCACCACACAACAGATTGGCCTCAGTTGTATGGCACAGATCCTGATTTTGCTGAGATCTACAACAATCTATCAGAGGGAAAACAAGCCATTGATTTCTACTTGAAGGATGGGATTCTTTGTCATATGGGACACATATGTGTTCCAACCAAGGAGCGGCAAAAGATGATATGGGAGGCACACTACAGCTGTGTTGTAGGACACTTCAGGGTGGAGAAGACTATTACTATACTTCAGAGGTATTTTTATTGGCCCAAATTGAGACATGATGTCATTTTATACATCCGATCTTGTACTTCTTGTGCCATTGCAAAGCCTGCCAATCGTAAACAAGGATTGTATACACCTCTTCTAGTCCTTGACCAACCTTAGCATTCAGTTTCAATGGATTTCATGTCTGGACTACCTTCTACCAGATGTGGGCATGATTGTGTATATGTGGTGGTAGACAGGTTTTCAAAAAAGGCTGTCATAGTGGCTTACAAGAAAGGAGTCTCTGCGGAAGAAACTACCAACCTTTTCTTTGAGAATGTTTGGGTACACTTTGGATTGCCACAAACCATCATATCTGACAGGAATAGTAGATTTCTTAGCAATTTTTGGTCAGTACTTTGGGCCTTGATGGACATAAAGTTGACAAAATCCACTACCTTCCATCCCCAAATAGATGGGCAAACTGAGGCGGTGAATCAGATGATCATTCACATTTTGTGGATGTACCATTCCAAACATCCTCGAATTTGGGATGAAATCTTGCCATATGTACAACATAGTTACAATCGAGCACTACATGGTTCCACAAGGCACAGTCCATTTGAGGTATGTCTTGGCTACCAACCATTGGCTCCAATTGATGTAGCATTGCCGACTATGTTAAGTGGCCTATCAACACATTCAGAAAAAGAGGCAGACATGGAAACGAAGTCTGTGGAGAATATACGCCATATTCAACAACAAGTCCATGAGATACTACAATATAGTAATCAGAAATACAAGGACAGACATGATCAACATCATACACCTCATCAGTTTAAGGTTGGGGAAAAGGTTTGGCTTCATATTCAGAAAGAAAGACTTCAAGGGCCTCACAAGAAACTCCATCCTATTCAATATGGTCCATACACCATCATCAAGCAAGTTGGTGAAAATGCTTTTGAACTCAATCTTCCATCTTTTCTTGGACTACATCTTGTTTTTAATGTTGAATTGTTGCGGCCATATTTTCCACCATTGTTGGACACTTCAAATGTTGCAGAACATAGAAGTTGCTCAAAGTTGAATCCAGACACTACTGCCCCTCTCAAGTGTGATCAGATTATTGATGTTATGGTGAAAACATTGAAGAAACAACAGATTCCTCTCTATTGGGTGGTACAGGCAGGACAACTTCCACATCAAGGAAAATGATTCACTAAGGACCAGATTGAGAAGAAATTTCCTCATCTGCTGCAATACATAGGTGCAATGGGGCCCATTGCCTCTCAAGGGGGAAGCAATGATTCCACAGAGATTCAGAAGCATTAGGGTGAAATTTGTTCATGCAACTATATTCTAGTTTTTCAGTATTTTTTTCTAGTTTTGTCTACATCCTAGTAATTGGTATTTTCAGAGGCCTTCGGATTGGAATTTGGGGTCAAGACTTTCTCTGATTACTTTTGAGTAGTAGCCATAGGCAAGTCTCAACACAACTCAATCTAACTCTTCAGGAGATCTTTCCAACGAGTCTGAAATGTCTAGATTTTGACTAGCTGGCTAGAAGTTATGACCCTGCCTAGTGGGGTCCAAAATTTAGTAGTTTTTTTGAAATTTTGAAAAAATTTGAAAATTTGAATTTTAGTAGTTTTGTCACCTTCCAACTATCCATTTCAAATTCTATGGATAAGGTGACCTTTCACATTCTTGCTCATTGTATATATTCAACTTTTGATGCAATAAGAAATCCTCTTTGGTTGCCTACAACTTCTTACAAGTTCTGCACATTGAGCATTTTGTTTATTTTTACAATACCACAGGCCCAACACTAGGTATTGTTATCTGAATTATCCATTAAAATTCAGATCATTCCTTCTAGTACATATTAGGCAAATATGCATCTTTCAACATTGCCCTTGACATCTCTTGCACAATCCTATTCTTCTTTTCAACCACCCCATTTTTTTGAGGGGTCTTAGGGGCTGACAAGTGTCTCCTAATACCATGATCTTCACAAGAATTTTCAAATTCATTTGAAGTAAACTCACCTCCTCTATCGAACCTTAAACATTTGATCTTAGCATCCACTTCATTTTCAACCATAGCTTTGAACACCTTAAATTTATCAAGGGCATCTTGTTGACTCTTTACTCTTGTAGGGAGACATAGATTAGTGTGAATCAAATCCAATGGCATTAAAGAAGAATACTCCTTGCTTTTGAAACTTTTCTTTGTCTACTTTCCCATTTGACATTCCTTGCATATATGTTTGCAGGCTTGATTATCTTGGGCGAGTCTCACTGCATGAGTAGAGCCGATCCTTACAATATTATCAAAATTGTTGTGTCCCATTCTTTTGTGCCATAACCAACACTCGCTAGATTGACCCAACAAACATGTTCTTCCATTTACCTCCTTCAGATGATAGATATCACCATATGACTTGATACCTTCTGCAACTAGCTTTCCAGACCCCGCCTTCCTGATTTCACAACCTTTGGCATGAAAAGTGAGATTGCTACCTTTGCTACACATCTGACTAACACTGAGAAGATTGTGCTTTAGCCTTTTGACATAGAGGACATCCTTAGTCCTATTCTTCAGATCAATAGTTATAGCACTATTTCCATAGATTTGTGTTGACTCATCTCCACCAAACTTGACAACTCCACCATCCCACTTCTCAAGGCTGATAAACTTCTCCTTGTCACCAATCATATGATTTGAGCAACCACTATCAATTACCCAAGCCTTGACTTCTTCTCTTGCATGGAAAGTAGTCCATACAACCATTGATCTATCATTTTTATGGTCTATTTGCAAGGCATCAGTCTTCTCACATTTTTGAACATCATACTTTTTGTCACCAACACTCAAGGCCATGAAAAGTGTTTCATCATTTGAATCATCATGATCCTCATCTTCTGAAGAACAACTACTCTCTATGGCATACAAACTTCTTTTGAACTTGTCTCTCTTAATACTACATCTTGATTCTTTAAAAGGACATTTAGAAGAAAAGTGACCAACCTTTCCACAATTGAAACATTTGAAGGGTAACTTACCTTTGTATTTGCCAGTGCCTTTCTTCAGTCTTCTCACAAAATTTTCTTCAACTTCATTAGAGCTCTTGTCTTCATCAGCAATTTCATCCTTTGTCTTCATAGTAACTTTGAAAGCTACTTCTTTCTTTGGAACATCACTCCCAAACTCTCTCATTTCAAAAGCAGTAAGGGTACTAAACAATTTGTATACAATGTATGTATCCAAGTCCGCATTCTCCTCAATAGCAGATACCTTATGGCTGCAAGATTTGGGAAGAGATCTCACAACCTTCTTCACAATCTCATCCTCTTCCACTTTTCCACCAAGACCTTTGATACCACTGACCACTTCATTCACCTGGAGCATATATCCAACAATGTCTTCATCCTCTATTATTTTTAGGGTCTCAAATTTGCTCTTGAAGATTTGCTTGCTTTACTTTCTTATCTCCTTCATAAATGATTTCAAGTTTAACCCAAACTTCTTTAGCAGAACCGCAACTCATTACCTTTGAAAGTTCTGAATCATCTAACCCACTCATGATAGCAAACTTTTCCTTAGCATTGTTATAGTATTCATTAACTTCATTTGAATTTGTAGGAGTAGTAGCAGGAACTTTGTAACAAGTCTTGACAGTCCCAAACATCTCACCCTAGAGAATTGATATAGGCTTCCATCCTTAGCTTCTGAAAAGCATAATTTATTCCATCAAACCTAGGTATCTTACTAGATCCATTAAGTTCCATCCTGAACCTTCCTCAAGTAGTTAAGCTTCCTTTAGAGGAACTTGGCTCTAATACCAATTGTTGAACACACCAAGATACTGAGAGGGGGGGTGAATCAATATCTAATCAAATTTTAGGTCCTCTAGAGCAGATTAAAACTTAGGCATTATATTATCAATATAAGCATGAAAGATTAACACAATGAACATCAACACATAACAACAGATATACGCAGAAAACCCAAGAACGAAAAACCACGGTGAGAATTAACTCACAATATATGAAGCTCAGAATTACAACTTTGTTTTAGGGCTACAACCCAAGGAAGCTACTACTCCTTGAAAACTTTGATTTAGGGTCACTCCCAAGGAAGCTACTAATCCCTCAAGAATTTGTTTTAGGGTCACCCCCAAGGAAGCTACTACTCCCTAAATTGAGAACAAACTTAGAAAAGATTACCGTATGATAATCCTTCTACTATCTAAAAACAAACATTGAAATTCACACCTTTGATGATTGTAATTCTACCTTTTCACACTTTGTTCTGATGATTGTATTAGTTAGGCACACTCTAGACTTGATCACTTTCACATATATGTCTTTAAGATGAATCAGAACATCATCTACAATTTTTGTTCTTTCTCCCTCAGTCGTACATCATAATGCATTCATTATGCTCCTTATCTTACTTGTGAATGTTATCAATCATATTGCAACCACACCTTGCCTAACACAATTTAATTTGCAATTTATACATGATATTACATTGATTGCATTTCTTGTCGGCCAAAGACATGAAAAATACATTTACAAGTCAACTAGACTACACACAACATGAAACATGTAGAGGACAAGTCCTAAACAAGACTACACGCTACACCAGTAGAAGACCCATGCCTTGCGGACATCAACACTTGCTTAACTAGGTCCAAAACATCCTTCACAACATCAAACATCAAGGACTTATATCCACACACTCTACTCATTTGAAAATAGGACAACCTTAAGAAAAGACATATGAAACTTGATGCATAACAACCACAACTTGAAGACCTTGTGTGGTATTGGAAACAAGAAAGATCTTCATGAAACTCTTCCAAATGAGTCTAAAAGACTCATGTAGAATCTCTAAACATTCCTCCACCTCCACACATCAAAGATTTTGTACCACATATCTTCAACCATGAACTCTGAGAACAACAAGTCACTCGGAACACACTACAACATACTGTCATTGAAAAAATGAGCTTGCCGACCACCAAGAAACTTGAAACTGCAAGGAAGCATGTAATGTACATCCATAAAACATGTCCACCAAACCACAAAGGCAAACATTCACATCTGGAGGAATGCAAAACATTCCAACAGGCCATCAACACCACTTTACTCTGCCAGAGCACATGTCGGTACTCTATCATGCATAACTTTCATAGCGGAAGGACAGATGATCTGAAACTTTAGAATTATCATCTGCACAACACCTTGAACACATTTCTAGAACCACATACCCATAACTACAAATGCAGAGGAATGCAGAGCCAAACATTGTCATATAGAAAGTTTCTTCTTTAGAACCAACACAGTCTTCAAACTACCAATTGCAAAACACCCTTCTGGTAATAAAAACATCATGAAACTTGGAACATACATGCTTTGACACTGTATGAAGCTATATTCCAATCCGCAGAGGCACAACATCAAGACAATAAAAATGTGGAGCAATCTCCCAAATAGTCTCCAAAAGCAGTCATCCTGTAGCAAAAACTTTTACCATCTTCCGCAGGCTAAACCTTCTTTGTATCAACACATGCATTCTTAGGAATAGTAGGAGAGATCATTTAATATGCTTTATACCATCATCAACATCTCCCCAATCTGAACAACACATATGATCATCTTAAAGCTTCTAATTCCCATATTAATGTATCTTCTTGATGCTTCTAGTTTCCATCTTAATATAACTTTATACTTAACTCTGCATTGATCAAGGCATGACATCCAACCATGAACTTCAACAACCACATTATATTCAACATGACATCCAACCATGAACTATATCTTCTCTATTGGATAGGATATGACTGTTAGACTTAGGGCATACAACTGAGAGGGGGGGTGAATCAGTTGTGCAAAACTTTCTTCTAATTAAACACTTAACTCTACTTTGCAATTCAACAGTCTAATAATAAATCAATCAAGGGAACATAATGCAACAAATTAAGAGCAGAAACACATCAACACATGAGACACCAAGATTTTGATGTGGAAAACTCGGTTAAGGGAAAAACCACGAGGTGATTATCCCAAGAATGTATTCTCTATTAGAAGAATAGAAGGAACAAAATGGCACATGCCAATTAGGCTCACTACCTATAAGAGACACACTGTCTACAAAGAAATAAGAATCACATACATGAACTGGAGAATAACATCTTCACCATGCTTGAATCAATTCCATTTAAGTCCAATACTTCTACTCTGCCTTTCGCTCTCCTACTCGCTACCACATTCTCATCTCCACAAGAACAACTTTGAAATGACTTTGCAATCCCTTATTTATACAAGACATCAACCAAGGAAAGATCATCTAAGTTGGAAAACATCCACAAGAACATCCGCAGGATGTGTAACTCATCCGGTCAGCCAATCACAGAAAGAACACCATCATCCAGAACTTATTCTTCAATTGTGAGCTCCAACTCCAATGTGGACCACCAACACAAACTAGACACAATCCAAAGACCACCACAAGCTTTCCTGAATTACCAAGAACATCCACACTTCATCTACTTACTGAAATCCTTCTCTCCTTCATTTGGAACCTCAAGAACATAGTCTGTCATCACTGTCACAAAAGAATAGATGCTTGTGGACCTTTAAACTATGAACCAATCAAGTTGACATTCCACAAAAGATGTCCTCAACACTCCTTCAAATTCGTAGAATAGGACAATGCATTTCTGGATCTCATCGGACCTTTCTGTAACACTCTGTCACCTCTGAACACCCACTGGAACTAGTTTTACTTGAGCAACCACAACTTCTTCATATCTTTATGCGGACCTCTGAAATCTCTACTGGACCACCTTGAGACACATATCTACAAACTCTTTAAACCGTATCCTATGATCCTCAACCTATCTTGGACTTTTACCTTATTGTCATCACTGTTCCTGATTAAGACTAATTTTCTCAATATCCTTAGCACACAACTCATCCAATCCTTATCATTAATGCAATAGGAGTATGTTGACATCAATGACAACACTAGTTAGGCCCATACTTGCAACAATCTCCCCCTTTGTCATTGATGGCAACATATGATGTGAAAAACTATTTTAATCATCAAGACAAGAACTTCTCCTCACTGACACAACTCCCCCTATCAGCAACACCCGTTCACATCTCTTCTCTCCCTTTACTGCTCCCCCTTTGATTAGCAACCACTTGTTTTTCACATGTCTTCTCTCCCCCTTTAACATCAATGGAAAAGGGCACATACTTGCAATTCCACCGCTTTAGAATTATATCTACTACTCCCCCTGAGTAGCAGCTCCCCATCATCAATCCAGACCACAAGATGTGACTGTGATATCCACCAGACTGATGCACATCACCAGAGGGGCAATAACCCCTAACTTCTCCCTGAAATACTCAAAAGAGTCCTTAGGTAGAGGTTTAGCAAAGATGTCTGCAATCTGGTCCTTGGAAGGCACAAACTCCAATCTGACTTCATTCTTGTTTAGTTTCTCTCTCAAAAAGTGAAACTTGATGGATATGTGTTTATTCTTTGAATGCAACACCGGATTCTTAGATATATTTATAGCACTTGAATTATCACAGAAGATTGTGATAAGTTCTTCATACTCTACTTTGATATCTCTTAGCATCTGCTTCATCCATAAAACTTGAGTGCAACTACCTGCTGCTGCAATATATTCTGCTTCAATTGTAGATAGAGATATTGCCTCTTGTTTCTTGCTTAGCCAAGAAACCAATCTCTTCCCCAAAAAGAATGCTCCACCACTGGTACTCTTCTGGTCATCCACATCTCCTGCCCAATCCGCATCAGTATATGCATGAAGAGAGAAATCATGATCTCTAGGATACCACAGACCATACTCAACTGTCCCTTTTAGATATCTAAAAATCTTCTTGATTGCCAGGACATGAGATTCTCTAGTATCAGCTTGAAATCTAGAAACAAGACCAACAACCTGCATAATGTCTGGTCTAGTTTGAGTAAGATACAATAGTCCTCCAATCATTGACCTGTACTTTGTCTAATCAACCTTAGGCGAATCATCATTTTTTCTCAATTTACATCTAGTTGCCATGGGAGTATTCATTGGTTTTGAGTCTTCCATCCCAAATTTCTTCAACAATTCTTTCACATATTTGGTTTGAGAAATGAAGATTCTTTTCTTTGTTTGAGTGATTTGCAGACCCAAGAAGAAATTCATTTCACCAAGCATGGACATCTCAAATTCACTTTTCATTTGATTTGCAAAAGTTTTACACATACTATCTCTTCCTCCAAAATGATATCATCAACAAACACTTCAACAATCAAGATGTTTTCATGATCAATTTTGAAATAGAAATTACTGTCAGCAATACCTTTGTTGAAACCAATCTTCAAAAGATGCTTATCCAATCTTTCATACCAGGCTCTTGGGGCTTGCTTCAATCCATATAGTACTTTCTTCAACTTGCAAACCATATCATCATGATTAGACAATTGAAATCCATCTGGTTGCTCAATGTATACTTCTTCTTCCAAGTCACCATTTAGGAAGGCAGACTTGACATCCATCTGATATACCTTGAAATCCTTGAAAGCAGCAAAAGCAAGAAATAATCTGACTGCTTCAATTCTTGCCACCGGAGCAAAAGTTTCTTCAAAATCAACTCCTTCTATTTGAGAGTAACCCTTACAGACCAATCTGGCTTTATTTCTGATTACTTCACCAACTTCATTTAGTTTGTTCCGGAAGACCCATTTGGTTCCAATCACATTTTTGTTTCTAGGTCTGGGAACAAGATCCCAAGTGTGATTTTTCTCAATTTGCATCAACTCTTCCTCCATTGCTTTAGTTTAGTTTTCATCATTGCAAGCTTCATTCACTGTCTTAGGTTTAGTTTTTGAAATCAGACAATACTCCCCTGAGTTTTGAGCAATTTTCCTTCTTGTTTGTACACATTTGCTTTTATCACCTATGATCTGATCTTTAGAGTGATTCAGTCTTACATACCTAGGCACTTTGGGAGTTACTTTCATTTTTGCTTCTTGATCAGGCTCATTCAAACTTATCTCTTCTTCTTGATTTACCAGATCAATCTGGATCTGAATCTCAGAAGAGGCTTAGGCTCGTTGAGTTAGAACACCATTCTTATCATCTTCATCATATTCATAGAATCTTGAGGGCTTTTCAATTCCTTCATCAACCTTCATATTTGTACTTTCTATCAGCTTTCTCAGTCTCTTGTTATAACACCGATATGCTTTGCTTTGAGTAGAGTAACCCAAGAATATTCCTTCATCACTTCTAGCATCAAATTTTCCTAGATCTTCATCTCTTTTGATGTAACATTTGCTACCAAAGACTCTAAAATACCTCACAGTAGGAGTGATGCCAAACCAAAGTTCATAAGGAGTCTTACCAGTATTGTTTCTAATTTGAACTTGATTGAGAGTATAGACTGCAGTGCTGACGACTTCTCTCCAATAGATCTGAGGAACATTTGCTTCCATCATCATTATCCTAGATGCTTCCTGGATGGTCCGGTTCTTTGTCTCAACTACTCCATTCTGCTGTGGGGTCCTAGGAGCAGACAACTATCTCTTGATTCCATGCTTCTCACAGAATTCTATGAACTCACCGGATGTGAATTCTCCACCTCTATCAGACCTCAGACACTTCAATTTTAATCCAATTTCATTCTCTACCATAGCCTTAAATATTTTGAATTTCTCAAGAGCTTCTGATTTCTCTTTTAGAAAGGTTACCCACATCATTTGGGAATAGTCATCAATTAGTAGCATGAAGTATCTATCACCTTGAATACTCCTGATTCTTGCCGAACCACAAAGATCAGTATGAACTAAGTCCAATAATCTGATAGAAGATAGTTCCTTACTTTTGAATGTGACTTTGCTCATCTTACCCAACTGACATTCTTTGCACAAGCTATTAGTAGGTTTCAACAATTTTGGAAGATCTCTTACACCCTGAGTATTGCTTATCTTGATGATATTATCAAAATTCACATGACACATCCTATGCCACAACCGACTTTGATCAATTTGAACAAACAAGCAACTTTTACCAGTACCAACCAAGTGAAAGATATTACCTTTAGTTTGAGTACTGGATGCAATCTCTATTCTAGAACTTTCAAAGATCTTGCATTTTCCATTCTTAAACCGAAGATCATAGCCTTTGTCCACCAACTATCCAACACTTAGAAGATTGTGCTTCAATCCTTCAACATACAGTACATTACCAGTTTTGTTTCTTCCATCAAGAGAAATAATTCCTCTACCTCCGATTCTACCAGCAGAATTATAACCAAACTTTACTACTCCTCCTTCATATCTTTCCAAATCTACAAACTTATTTTTGTCACCTGTCATATGGTGAGAGCATCCACTGTCAATGACCCAATCATCCTTCTCTTCAACTTGGGCAGCTAGAGCTCTTTCCACAGTCTTATGATTGATAGATACAGAGGACATTGGATCTTCTTCCTTGATGGCAATGAACACCCATTCATTTCTAGATTTGTTTCCTATCTCTAATTCATCATCTATTACTCCTTCATTGTCATCATCTTCATGTACATAGTAACAGTTCTTTTGGAACCTTGGCTTGTTAGGATTTTGCCTTAAAAACCTTTCTGGACACCTTGAGGCAAAATGACCAATCTTATTGCAGTAAAACACTTAAAAGGTAATTTTTCTTCATACTTACCGGATCCTCTTGGCAGCCTCTTTGCAATAAGGGCTTCAAGTTGAGCAGTTTCTACTTCTCCTTCTAGATCTTTTCTTTCTTTTTCATACCATGACAGCTTCTTTGATGAATTCTCTCCTGGATCAAACCTTTGTTTACCTTTAACACAGGCACTGGCTTTGAATGTAGATTCAATCTTGGGGGGGTCATCTCCAAACTCTGTCATTTCAAAAGCAGCCAATTTTCTAGCCAATTGATCTCTTGTGACAGTTGTATGGGCTCTGAATTCTTCAATGGCAGTAGCCTTGATTTTGTAAGAAGTAGGAAGGGATCTGAGAATTTTGCCAACAATCTCATCTTCATCCAAGACTCCACAAACAAAGCTCATTTAATCTTGGCATAAAAGTAGTGATGTTTTCATCTTCTCTCATCTTCAGATTTTTGAATTTTCCTTTCAGACTTTGTAACCTTGCACTTTTGACATACTTGTCTCCTTCATGCAGAAGTTCTAGTTTTTGCCAAATCTCAAAAGTAGTTGGTAGGTCAATAACATTTGAGAGCTCTGAATCAGATAATGCGCTTAGAAAAGCCTCTATAGTCCGCAGATTATTTTCAGTGTCTGTGATTTCATTTTGGGTGGAGGTACATATTGTGTTGTAGCCATGGTCCAGTATGCCATTCCCATACATCTCAAGTGACATTTCATGCGACCTTTCTAGAGATTAAAATTGGTTCCATCAAACTTCGGACTATCCTTCTTGTAAGATGACATCCTAGATCTCCTCAAGCGATTAAGCTCTTTTTAGAGGAACTTAGCTCTGATACTAATTGTTAGACTTAGGGCATACAACTGAGAGGGGGGGTGAATCAGTTGTGCAAAACTTTCTTCCAATTAAACACTTAACTCCACTTTGCAATTCCACAATATAATAATAAATCAATCAAGGGAACATAATGCAACAAATTAAGAGCAGAAACACATCAACACATGAGACACCAAGATTTTGACGTGGAAAACCCAGTCAAGGGAAAAACCATGGGGTGATTATCCCAAGAATGTATTCTCTATTAGAAGAATAGAAGGAACAAAATGACACATGCCAATTAGGGCTCACTGCCTGAGCACACTACTCACAAGAGGCTCACTACCTACAAGAGACACACTGTCTACAAAGAAATAATAATCACATACATGAACTAGAGAATAGCATCTTCACCATGCTTGAATCAGTTCCATTTAAGTCCAATACTTCTGCTCTGGCTTTCGCTCTCCTCCTCGCTACCACATTCTCATCTCCACAAGAACAACTTTGAAATGACTTCGTAATCCCTTATTTATACAAGACATCAACCAAGGAAAGATCATCTAAGTCGGCAAACATCCACAAGAACATCTGCAGGATGTGTAACTCATCCGGTCGGCCAATCACAGAAAGAACACCATCATCTAGAAGTTATTCTTCAATTGCGAGCTCCAACTCCAATGTGGACCACCAACACAAACTGGACACAATCCAAAGACCACCACAAGCTTGCTTGAATTACCAAGAACATCCACACTTCATCTGCTTATTGAAATCCTTCTCTCCTTCATTTGGAACCTTAAGAACACAGTCTGTCATCACTGTCACAAAAGAATAGATGCTTGCAGACCTTCAAAATACAAACCAATCGAGTTGACATTCGACAAAAGACTTCCTCAACACTCCCTCAAATCCGCAGAATAGGACAATGCATTTCCGGATCTCACTATACCTTTCTGTAACAATCTGTCACCTCTGAACACCCACCAAAACCGGTTTTACTTGAGTGACCACAACTTCTTCATATCTTCATGCAAACCTCTAAAATCTCTACTGGACCACCTTGAGACACATATCTACAAACCCTTTAAACCGCATCCTCTGATCCTCAACCTATCTTGGACTTTTACCTTATTGTCATCACTGTTCTTCACTGTTCTTGATTGAGACTAATTTTCTCAATATCCTCAGCACACAGCTCATCCAATCCTTATCATTAATGCAACAGGAGTATGTTGACATCAATGACAACACCGGTTAGGCCCATACTTACAACAATGACATCCAACCATGAACACCATCACACATCCATGATAGTGTTAACATCAATGAAAACCTTGTGATAGTGTTGACATCAATGACAACCTTAGTAACCATATGTGTAACACACATAAGACCAGATATATGTGGAAAACCCCAAAAGGGGGAAAACCATGGTAAGGATTAACTCACAATATATGAAGCTCAAAAATTACAACTTTGTTTTAGGGCTACAACCCAAGGATGCTACTACTCCCTGTTGACTTTGTTTTAGGGATTTTGATGCAGGAGCATCCTTGGTTCAAGAGAAATCTTGCATCAACTAAAAACATTTGTATTTTTGTTTGTTTGCATTTCAATTTGCTTCTTTTCATTTTCCAATTCAGAACCATCAGGTCAATCAGAGCAGTTTCTATATTTTGGTCTGCATTCCATTGCAGTTGAATTTTAGAACCCACGGAGCTAGATTTAGCATCTAGATTCATGCATACACATCATATCCAAATTTTAGATCATTTGGATTAGGTACCAGTAAGATATTGCTATCAAAAGATCAACTATTTTCTCAAAACAGAGCATCTTGACAGTCTTAGACAATCAGCTAAAGGAGAGGATCTGTAGAGCAATTCATGACTTGTGGAGCTAAATTACACATCATCCAATGTCTTAGTTTTAGTGGATGACCTTCCTTGAGATCTGCACGTAATTCTATTCATTTGGGTTTGACCGATCCGTGTACGCACGTTACACCTCTTCATTGGAATTTGTAACCTTCCTTGGCCAACGCAGAGGAATCTATTATACCAGAGATGATATATATTGATGTAATAGATCCTTATGAAAGAAGTGATTGATAGTTCTAAGTTTGATAGTTTGAATTTATTGCAAAAGAGCTTCAAAGCTATATCTTGTGCATATTCTGTAACTGTTAAATCAAGCCTGTGAGCCCTAATTGTAAGCCCGTATGTTGCCGACCAATTTGTATTTGAATTCTATGATATACTGAATGACATAATCTACATTTGGTTTATATCTTTGAGTTGATTCCTTTGTCTTTACTCTAGCTACACAGCCTGGATAGTTCACTTTGTGGACCCTCCTAACCGTGACTGCACCAAGTTGTATTAGAGTAAAAGTTTGAATCTTTGGGAGCAAATTGAGTGAAGTTGGCAAGGGAATTCTATAAGATCTTGTTGTGAATAGATCACCGAATCCAAGGTAGGTTACTTGTGTTACAACTAATCACCGATTGTGAGGCAGTTGTCACCTTGTAGCCCGATCGCTAAATTTGAGGCAGTTACATTTGATCCTAGGAAGAGATGCCACCGAGGAGAATCCCTACTATTGGAACAATGGCTGGAAGAATGGATGAGATGATGGAAATGATGAAAACCATGTGAGTTCACTTGGATGCTATTGAAGAAGATCAGAGAAGAGGACTTACACCTAGACCTAATGTTGAAAGTGATGATGATGAAGAATTTCAATCCGCTGATCAAAATGGTGAAACCCCAGCAGGTGAAGAAGAAGAGTAATCAGATCAAGTCAAGATGTTGCGAGATATTTTAAAGATTGGGAAAAGACCTAGAGTTGATGTACCGAATTAAACTGGCAATTTGAACCCTGAAGAACGGATTGACTGGATAAATGACATGGAAGAATACTTTGAGTATAAAGAAGTGGAAGATCTAGAGAAGGTGAAATTTGCAAAAAACAAAGCTAAAAGGACATGTTGCTATATGGTGGAAAGAAGTTTAGTTGGATAGAAATAGAAGAGGAAAAGAAAAGATTACAAAATGGGTCAGGATGGTGACAAAATTGAAGAGTCAGTTATACCTGCTAACAATGAGTTAGAACCATTCAAGAGATTGCAAATCCTAAGACAAAAGGAGAGATCTGTGAAGGAGTATACTGAAGAATTTCATAAGATGATCATAAGGATAGGACATAGTGAAGCAAGCAAGGAGAAAGTGGCTAGATACATCAATGGACTAAGATTAAACATTCAAGAAGAACTAATTTTGGTGAGGACAACAACATTGGAAGAGGCATATCAGTTTGCCATGAAGGTTGAAGAAAAGTTGAACAAAAGGCATGATAAAAAATAGAGATGTAGACGAGGTAAATTTTAGAAAGGTAGAGCATTTTCCAAAGGAGAGAGATCATTTGCAAAGCAAAACAAACAAGAGAGTACATTCAAGAAAGAAGACAGAGAAAACAATGCATACCAGAGAGATGATAGAACTTTCTACCGCAGTGGAAACCCTAGTCCATACCGGAGTGAAGGATACAAAAGAGAAGGAAGAGGCCCTGATAGGAAAACATTCAGAGGAACTTGTTTCAAGTGTGGAGGTGAAGGACATAGAGCATTTGAATGTAATCAGGGGAGTACAAGCAAGAGAACAAAGAATAGTGGAAGAGCAGCCTATGTGGAAGAAGAACATGTTGGATCACCTAGTTCAGTTGGTAAACCTGAGAAAGGAGAATCACTTGTCATGAGGAGAACACTATTTCAAGCAGAAACAAATGAGGAACCGCCACAGAGGAAGAGTTTGTTTAGAACCAAATGCAAATCAAGAGGTAAATGTCGTAAAGTTGTGATTGGTAGTGGTAGTTTTGATAACCTAGTTTTAGAGGAGATGGTGACTAAGCTGAAGTTGGAAAGATTGAAACACCCTAAACCCTATTAGATAGCATGGATTTGGGATGATCATAAGGTACTGGTGAGTGAACAATGTTTGGTTAAATTTCATATTGGATCTTATCATGATGAAGTATTGTGTGATATTATGCCTATGGATGTATGTCATATTTTGTTGGGTAGACCTTGGCAGTATGATAAAAAAGCTATACATGATGGGAGGAAGAATACATACACTATAACATTTAATGGAAAGAGAATTACTTTGATTCCTTTGGAAGATGATCCTAAGAGTGACGTATGTGGGAATACTAGAATCTATTTGGTAGATGGAAGGAAATTTCTGGATGGTTTGAAACATGAGAGTATGTGTTATGTTTTGATCCCTAAGAAACCTGAAACATTGAAGGAGACTAAAGAATCACAACCGGAGGAGATAACTGAGTTGCTAACAAAGTATGAAGACATCATATTAGACAATGTACCTGAAGGATTGCCACCAATTAGGAGTATTAGTCATCACATGGATCTTATACTTGAAGGTAGTTTGCCTAACAAAGTAGCACACAGGATGACACTGGCAGAGAATGAAGAATTGGATAGAAAGATACAAGAGTTGTTGAGGAAGGGTTTGATCAGAGAAAGTTTGAGTCCTTGTGCAATATCTGCAGTGTTAGCACCGAAGAAAGATGGAGAATGGAGAATGCGTACAGACTCTAGAGCAATCAACAAGATCATAGTTAAGTATAGATTTCCTTTACCTAGGATGGATGATATCATGGATTGTTTGAGTGGAGCAAAATATTTCATAAAGATAGACTTGAAGAGTGGATACCATCAGATCATAATCAGAGAAGGGGATGAATAGAAGACTACTTTTAAGACAAATGAAGGATTGTATGAGTGGTTAGTAATGCCTTTTGGATTGAGAAATGCACCGAGTACTTTCATGAGGTTGATGAATGAAGTTTTGAAGAAATTCTTGGGTAAGTTTGTTATTGTATATTTGGATGATATTCTATTTTTCAGTAAGACAAAAGAAGAACATTTGTAGCACCTTAGACAAGTATTGCAGAGATTGAGAGAAGAGAAATTATTGATAAACATCAAGATATGTAGTTTCATGAAGGAAGAATTGTTATACTTGGGATTTGTGATTTCTGTGGAAGGATTGAAGGTGGACCTTGAGAAAGTGAGCAATTGTTGAATGGCCTATGCCGGAGAGCATTGGAGAAGTCAGATCATTTCATGGATTAGTTAGTTTCTACTAAAAGTTCATAAAAAAATTTAGTTCAGTTTGTAACCCTATGACAGAGACAATGAGAGGTGATATAAAAGACTTTAAGTGGACATCAGGAGTAGATAAAAGTTTTGAATTGTTGAAGCAAAAAGTGACAGAGCAACCTGTTTTGGCATTACCAGATTTCAATAAGGTATTTCAAGTATATTGTGATGCAAGTGGGAATGCAATTGGAGCAGTATTAAGTCAACAAGGTAGACCTGTAGCATATTTCAGTAAGAAGTTGAATGATGCAAGGAGGAGATATTCAGTTTATGATCAGGAGTTCTATGCCATAATTAAAGCCTTGAAGAAGTGGAGACATTACTTGTTGCCTAAGAAGTTTGTGTTGTATACAGATCACCAATCTTTGTAATATTTGAATAGTCAAGGAAAGTTGAATTAGAGACATATGAGGTGGGTAGAGTTCATGCAGAGTTATACTTTTGTATTGAAACATAGGAGTAGAAAATCAAACAAAGTTGCAAATGCATTGAGTAGGAGAAGGAACTTGCTGATAGAGATGAGAGTTGAAGTGTTGGGATTTGATGAATTGAAGAACTTGTATGAAGAAGATCTTGATTTTGTGGAACCTTGGAAAGCATGTAAGGAACCTATTGTGATAGATAGGAGTAAGTGGTTGGACTATTTCATTCAAGAATACATGTTGTTCAAAGGAAATCAGTTATGCATACCTAGAAGTACAATGAGAGATAATTTGATCAAGGAGAAACACAGTGGTGGATTAGCAGGACATTTTGGCATTGATAAAATAGTGGCTTTGGTGAGTGAAAATTAGTTTTGGCCTTAGATACATAAGGATGTTAGGAAATTTGTGAAGAGTTGTAGAGTTTGTCATGTTACAAAAGGGAGTAGTCAGAATATTGGATTATATAAACCTTTGATAGTACTGGACAGACATTGGTAAGACATAAGTATGGATTTTGTGATGGGATTGTCGAAGACTCAAAGAGGACATGATTCGATATTTGTAGTGGTGGACAAATTTTGAAAGATGACACATTTTATACCCTGTAAGAAGAGAACTGATGCAATGAATGTAGCTAACCTATTTTTCAAGGAGATTGTAAGATTGCATGGATTACCTAAGAGCATAATTTCTGATAGAGACACAAGATTTATTGGATACTTTTGGAAGATACTTTGGAAGAAGATGAAAACATATTTGAAGTTCAGTTCAACATTTCATCCACAGACTGATGGATAGACAGAGGTAGTGAATAGGAGTTTGGGAAACTTGTTGAGATGTTTGGTTGGAGAGAAGATAGGAAGTTGGGATTTGATTCTTTCACAAGCAGAGTTTGCATACAATAATTCAATAAATAGGAGTACCGAAAGAACACCTTTTGAGATTGTTACCGAAGTAAACCCTAGAGGAGTAATAGAGTTGAGAGATATCAGTATGGAAGATAAGAGAAGTGTAGAAGCAGAAGAATTTGTAGAACACATGGAGACAATGCATAATTAGGTTAAGAAGCATTTGGAGGAGATGAATAGTAAGCATAAGGAGCCAGCAGATGAGAAGAGGAGACAAAGAATTTTCAGTGGGAGATGAAGTGATGGTATATTTGAGAAAAGAAAGATTTCCAGTTGGGACATATAACAAGTTGAAGATGAAGAAATTTGGACCATGTAGGATACTAAGGAAATTTGATTCAGGTAATGCATATGAAGTGGAGCTACCAGAGACAATGGGTATATCACCTATTTTCAACATTACAGACCTATATCAGTATCATGAAGCAGAGTTCAGTGGCACCATTGAAGAAGCAATTACCACAACAAGCACCAAAGTAGATTGAGGACATTTTGGATAGTAGAGTTAGATGCAGCACTAGAGGAAGATAGTACAAAGAATATCTTGTGAAGTGGAAAGGTAGACTAGAAGAAGATTCATCTTGGATTTCTTAGGCTGAGGTAGACCGTATTGGTTTTCCTCTAGCCCGAGCAAAGTGAGGGACTCACTTTTTTTCAATAACCGTGGATGTCTGATGTAGGAACATCCCTGGTTCAAGAGCAATCTTGCATCAACCAAAAACATTTGCATTTTAGTTTGTTTGTATTTCAGTTGTTTCTTTTCATTTTCTAGTTTAGAACAGTCAGTTCAGTCAGAGAAGTTTCTATATTTTGGTCCGCATTCCATTGCAGTTGCATTTCAGACCTTGCGGAGCTAGATTTAGCATCTAGATTCATTCATGCACATCATATCCAAATTTTAGATCATTTAGATAAGGTACCGGTAAGATATCACTATCAGAAGATTAACTATTTTCTCAGAACACAGCATCTTGACAGTCTCAGACAATCAGCTAAAGGAGAAGACCTGCGGAGCTATATTACACATCATCCAATGTCTTAGGGTTAGTGTCTGACCTTCCCTGAGATCCACACATAATTCTATTCATTTGTGAAGGAGGTCTATTCATTTAGGTCTGACCTATCCATGTACACATGTTACACCTCTTCATTAGAATTTGTAACCTTCCTTGGCTGACGCAGAGGAATATATTATACCAGAGATGATATATATTGATGTAATAGATCCTTAGGAAAGCAATGATTGATAGTTCTAAGTTTTAATAGTTTGAATTTCTTGCGAAAGAGATTCAAATATATATCTTGTGCATATTTTGTAACTGTGAAATCAAGCCTATGAGCCCTAATTGTAAGCTCGCATGTTGCCGGCCAATTTGTATTTGAATTCTATGATATACTGAATGACTAGATCTGCATTTGCTTTATATCTTTGAGTTGATTCTATTGTGTTTACTCTAGCTACACAACCTCGATAGTTCACTTTGTGGACCCTCCTAACTATGACTGCACCAACTTCAACCCAAGGAAGCAACTACTCCCTGAATTGAGAACAAACTCAAAAATGATTACAGCATGACTGTCCTTCTACTGTCTAAAAATTGACAATGAAGCTCACTCCTTTCAATGATTGTACTTTTTCTTTTTCACTTCTCTTTGATGATTGAATTAGTTAGGCACACTCTTCACTTCCCTTCTGTCACAAAAATATCTTCAAGATGAATCCAGACAGGATCTATCACTTCTCTTTCTCCTTCAGTCGCACATCATAATGCATTACACATCCACATTTTGCTCCTTACATTCACATTGCAATCATACTTCACCTAGATCAACTAGGTTTACAATATATACATGATATTACATTAATTACATTGCATGTTAGCTAATAACAATAAGAACATTATAATTACAAGTTGGCCTAATATCAAACATTATGAAACATGTAGAGAGTAGGCCTAAAAATGAATTACACATAACTCCAGGAAGAGGAACACGCCTTGCAAATTATAACACATGCTTAACCCAGTCCTAAACATCCTTCACAACATCATCCTTCAAAGAATAACATCCACACATCACGCTCATTTGAAATAGGTCACCCTTAGGTAGGAAAACATGAAACTTGTATCATATCGACCATTACAACTTGGCGGTACTCATGAAATATTGAACATTGCTTGCACTTCACCCAGATGAGTTAGTAGGACCTATACACCATTTCCAAACACTCCTTAAACTCTACACAATAAGAACTTTGTGGCTCACATCACCAACATATATTTTGAGAACAATTAGGCATCCAAAACTATCTGTAGCTCACTGTCATTCAGAAAACTGAACTTGTGGAACACCAAATCACCTGATACTGCAAATTAGCATGCATTGAACATCTCTGATCATGTTCACAAAACCACATGAGAAAATATTCACATCCAAAGGAATGCAGAGCATTCCAACAAGCCTTCATCATCACTTTACTCTTCCAGAGCACAGGCCGGAACTCTGTCACTTATAACTTTCACTACGGAGGACCAAATGGTATGAAACTTTAATTGTAGAACCTTCTCAACATACTAAACTTAACTTCTGAACCACATGACCATATCTTCAAATGTGGAGAAATACAAAACATTTTACCAACCAGTCTTCAAGGTAACTTCTTGTAGCAGAAACCTTCACAAACTTCTGGAGACCAAAACATACTTGTAACAACACATACTTCCTTAGGAACAATAGGAGAGAACATACAACACGCTACAAGCCATCAACAACATATTCTCAACATCATCATTACCTCATCTTAATGCTTCTAATTCCCATCTTAATATATTATCATGACATCATCTCTGCTAACCACAAACATACTCAATACAACTTAACAAAGTATGACATCCAACCATAAACATCGACAACATCATTGTTAGCACACCATCACCATAAGCATCAATGACAGTCCAAACTGAGTGTTGACATCAATGAAAACCACATCAGTGACAACCTTAGACAACATATGTGCAAAATCATGATAGTTGTTGTGGTATAATAGTCTTTAGGCTGATATGATAGTTCTTGCAAGTGAGTATGCTCAAGTGACAATCCTTAGCTTGATTTTAGCATGATGATAATTATTTGACTAACATGATTTCCCTTAGTATCCTTCTAATTGTTTAGGTTAGTGTTTGAATCAGGATAATAGCAACATGATTGCACATCTACTCCATAGTGAAAGTGTTTCCATGACCTTGCTCTAGTTTAGGATTATCTTTGAATGTTGATAAGACTCCCATCATAAATATATACCAATACTATCTTGATGATTTCCTTCCCATGGTGATATGGCTTGCTATCATAGATTGTTATCTCAAATAAACATAAATTTTGATGCATAGGGTACTTCCCTCTTGACAAATACACAAAACCAAATTATACAAAGAATAATTTCTGCATTCAAATCTAAAAATTATATTCAACAATGTTTGCACAATTACAAAATTTATCTAACACGACAAGAATAAAATCTGCATAATAAAATTTACAACTCTTGGCTCTCAATAGCCATCCTCTACACATCTACATACTTTCCTTTGGCTCTACACAATCTCCCATAGTTTCCCAGCCTTGCAAGGCTTCCAACCTCTCTCTTCACTCTACATCCTTAGGTACCTTATCCTACTGAAGATAAGGAAATTGGAAAACATGAAAAACACAAAAGGAACTCAAAACACAAGAGAATTATACCTTTGAAGCCTCCCAAGCTCCTTACTCCTTGATAGGGTTGAGGAACTTGCACCATTGAGTTCCTAGCTTTACCCAACTAGTGTTTGTGATGTGAAATGCTCTCCATAGTCAATGCAAAATTCACTATAACCTAGCTATGATGGAGGAAATTGAGAGAAATTTTAGCTAATAGACTTTCTCTAAAATTGGATGATGAAATGGCTTGTGGAGGCTTGTATTTATAGGCAATTTGGAGGGGATTTTGATCCAATGGTGGAGATTAGATGTTGAGATCAATGGATGAGATTGATTGTGAGATGGAGGGCTAGGATTTGATCATCAAAATTGGATGGTGGAGAATAAAAATGAATCTTTTATTCATTTTGAGGACTTAGAATTTAATGTGATTTGGATGTGTGAGGAAATTAAAAATTAATTTCCTTGGGAGGAGGTGGAATCAAAAATTATATTTTATGTGGGAATGTGAAGGTCATGTGACACATGCACATTTTTGGGGCCTTACATTTGTAAGATAAAAATGTGGAAGATGTTTTCGCATGAAAATGACAAAAATGAGTTGGAGGGGTTATGTATTTTTTGTAATTTTTAATTTGTGGGTGTGGGAGAAAGTGTTAAGCATGATTTTACTAAGTTAATCAGGGTGATTAATTTAGTTAATGTGGCTGGAAAAAATAAGTGAATGGGTTAATCAGGGTTTAGGATTAATTAAATAATGATTTATTTAATTAATCCAAGCCTAGGGGTCATGTAGGCTAGGGTAGCTAATTAAATAATAGCTATTTAATCAACTAGGCTAGGTGTAGGCTAATTAGTAGGGTAGATTAATTAGATAAGTATGATTTACCTAATTAATTGGGTTTAGGAAAGTGGACAAATTAACCAAATAAATTGTCACATCTCATTTTTTGGATTTTATTATACATTAGATCTTGAACATTTTACTATGAAAGATTCCACGTGTATGAAAGTAACTGTTGTGAAGTTATAAATGCATAATTTTGAAAGTCAATTTAATAATTGAATATTATGGGTACGATTAGGGATGTACATTTTGTTTTGCTTTGGCTATGATTTTGGGGAACTAACCTATTAATGAAAATCTAACTACGACCAAGTGTAGAGAAATGTCAAAGATGAGAACATGGTTGAGATAGAGATGTTCTAGCCACTTAGCAAGAACTGTTTCCAGGATGGATAACCTTGATGCACTCACACACTCACATAGTCTCATATCATATTGCTTTTTCTGAATGATCTTATTATGCATTATTAATTAGTCGATAAATATGGTTGATGATTGGGAGTAGATAAATATGTGTTTTAATTACTATAGTAAGTCCTTTTCGAATGCATGATTTAGTCATAAATATTAATGTTCTTTCATTTTATATTTAAAATGGTGTATTTTATATTATTTAATAATAAATAATAATAAGTGTTTTCCTAATTATATAAATATTATTGTTTGAAAAACAATATCTAATTTAGACTTAAAACAATTATGTTTAATTACTATATATATATATATATATATATATATATATATATATATATATATACTACTTGTTGATTTAAGTGATTATGCTTTATTCAAAATAGATAAATTGCATTATTATTATTATTATTATTATATTTAGAATCAAATTAAAAGAATTAAAAGAAATTACTGTCATGCAAATGACAGAAATATATAAATTACTATCATGCAAGTGACAAAAATATAAATAAGATTATTATTATTCTATTTTTTAAAAAAGAAATGAGAGTTTTGAAAATAAAATCTCATGCAAAACTAAGTAAACTGGAAGTTATCAAAAAAGGCTTCAATCTAAAAATATGGGACACCAAGTTTAGGAGGAGATTTTTTTTAATAAAAAAACAAGGGTCAATAGAAAGAGAATTATCATTATTTTTTTGAGCATAGAGAGGACAGAGGAGGATGTTCATTCTTTGGCAACGATAGATAGAAGAGAGGAGTAGGGACAACAACAAAATTGACCCCTATTCCTCAGCTAAGAAACTGGGTATTTTCCTTGTTTTAATTGCAATAAATTATTGGTTATATATGATTGTATAATCTTCCTGTCACGACTTCCTGTCACAAGTTGTTAATGACTATATAATATTCCTATCACGACTTCCTGTCGCAAGTTGTTAATGATTGTATAATCTTCCTGTCACAGCTTTTGTCGCAAGCTGTTAATGACTGTATAATCTTCCTGTCACGACTTCCTGTCGCAAACTATTATTGACTATATAATCTTCCTGTCATGGCTTCTTTTCACAAGCTGTTAATGACTGTATATTCTTCCTGTCACAAGCTACTTAATGATTGTATATTCTTCCTATCACAGCTTCCTATCCCAAGTTATTTATTGTTGTTTATCCCTCTGCTTTTATGTTTTGATCGGCTCACTATTCTTTAGCCTACAAAATAGATTATTGAACTTATATTTTATTCCTTGACCACTGAACTAATTATTCGGGCCCACGTTTTAACCCTACTTGGGTGCTAAGAAGTTGAGAGGCCCACTGTTCTTGTTTTTGTCTCTATTAAATTCCTTATATTCTTGAATTCATGCTAAGTAGATTGACCCTTTTCTTGGTCATTGTCTCAACTTTTGAAACCATAATTTAACAAGTTTCCTATCGCTGTTAATTAAAACTGACAGTCTTAGAACCTTAACGTTGTTTTCTTTCTCTATTTTTTTTGTTAGAAGTCACTCTGTTGCTTGGTGTTGGCCTCTACTTATTGGTCAAACTGTATGTCTTGCTGTTGAAAACAACTCTTAAAATTTAGGTGACATTAATTGATTCATGTCGTAGCCTTGCTTTATTGTATCAAAGGTTCCAACTGTAGCTATATTTTTATCTATTTCAATGTTTTTCAGACCTATTTAGTTATTGTTGCTAGTTTGACAGTAACCTGTTTGTGAGTTCTGTTGCTTTTATTTTAACTTCCTGTCATAGTTGTGACAGTATGATTGTTGAATGACTTAGAAAACTTATCATGTTATGAATATTTGATTGAAATATGGACTAGGAAATAGAATCAACTCAATAAAGCCTATATAGATGTCTCTGATGAATTACTTGCTTGAAAGTGCACTTTCGTTGGTTGAGCAAAGAAAATAATTAATGAACTGTATTTAGGCAAAAAGTATGTGTTATTTATTAAGTTATGAAAACATAGATCAAGCTTAATCAATGAGCATATTTACCATATGTATATATATGTAACACCATCTTAAATATTACTGGCATCTATTCTATCTAAATTATCTCTACTACATGAATCATAAAATAAGATAGTAATAATAATATTTGAAATAAGTATGCATGGAAATTCATTGTTAAAAGTGGAGTAGGCATACATCATTATTGATTTTATTGCTTGAATTGTATTTATGTTGATTGTGCAAGGGAAAGGGACTAGAATGGTTTAGGTGAATATGGAATGTTTATCTCTTATGTATGTTTAGGGTGGCTTTTGGGCTAGGATGTTGAAGTGGATTATCAGAGATAACTTTTCCTCTTTTCAAGAATTGAACCTGTAACTATTTTTTTAAGGCTTAGATCTAAGTGAGGAGTCATTGAAAAAGATGAATATTTTGTCTAGTAAAACTTTATTTATATATATCTCTGCCACATCTTGTTGTGAGACAATCTGCATTTCAATATTTAGAATTACACATTAGACTTTAGGTTGCATCGGGTGTTCCCTCTTGCTAGTTATTTTCAGGTTGCTAGATATTTCGTGCAGTGCTGGGTTTCCTTCGTGTCATGAAGGGATCCATGGAAGCGTAATTGCATCATCATTGGGTAGAAAAGCACTTGAGCCATGTTCCCGTCTCTTGGTTTGCAGGAGGACCATGTGGATTCATGGTGACTGGAGAGCTTGTTTGATTTATTATTTCTTATATTGTACATGATTATTGTACCTTGTTGGATGAATTATGGAAAGAAAGCCAATTAGACCTTTCATATTCTTTTATAGTGCTAACACCTAGTTTAAGCATGTGATTTTGTAAGATTTAAAGACTTTTATTGATTCATATTTATGATATTTATCTTTTACTCAAGATGTTGTAATTAAGTAGATTATTTACTTCATGTAACTTTTGTGATAGAATGCATACTTTACGTAAATATTTGACATATTTAATTAATTAATTGGGATGATGTTAGTAAGGTGTGAATGTTGAATTAATTAAATTAATTCAGTTTCAAGGGTTAATTGATGAAGGATGAATGGATGTTTCAAGAGTTGGATGGGATAATTAATTAATTAAAAATTTAATTAATTAATTAGATGAGAAATCAAAACTATGGATGATGTTGGAAGGTGGTCAGGTTGAGAAATTTTTAGGTGTCTACATTTGCTCCTCTTTGATGTGGCATCGTGACCTAGTAGGGATGTGGCATCAAGTCAAAGAATTTTGCCCCAGCTGGTAGGAAGGAATGAAATGGATGAGGGATGCCCCGTCGAGAGGTCGGGTGAAAAAATTAAATTTTTTTAGGTGAACTCTCGAAAGGAGGAAATGGTGATGAAAAATAGATAGTAGATGTGAAATTAGGTGGACAGGAAGAAAAATAGGTGAAAAAGGTGTATGGAGTATGACATGGCAAGCTATAAATAGAAAGTGTGGGCCCAAAGTGCCACATTTGCACACATTAAGCTTATTGGACGAGAGGAGAGAAGGAGATCAGATGGCACAACCACCCTTCTCACGCTACGAGCATCAATCTGAGAGAGTTCATGATTACATGAGATCACCACTAGTAGACACCTAAGTATGTCGATCAACCTTGACTTTGTCAATTTCAGGTTTTGTGTCATTTATTATTTCAGGAAATGGGTAGTTAGGAGGAACGACGCCATAGCACAGCCGCGTGGTGCCATCCTTAGGCAAATTGGCGCCATATGTTAAATGGGGGTTTTGGGAGTTTTAGCACTATATGGTAAGGTTTTGGTGCCATGTTCTAGTTTAGCACCAGGAGGGAAAATCAACTTTCAGATGGTTTAGCACTGTCCAAAGCAGTTTTGGCACCAAGCTCTCATTTGGCACCATAGGTTTAGGGTTTCAAGTTTTAGCACCATATCCTGGCACTTTAGTGCTAAGCTCTAGATTACCGCGATATGGGAGGGTTTTAGCACCATTCTCCGCATTAGCGCTAGGGTTCTAGGGTAAAATAGGGTTAATGGCAAATTAGCGCCATATACGATAGTTTTAGCATGAAACTCTATTTTAGTGCCAAAAGCTTAAGGATTAGCGCCATCATGTGAAATGGCACCATATGGTCAATAATTAGCACCAAGCTCTATTTTGGCACCATAAAGTTATGGATTAGTGCCATAGCACTATTTTGGGAGAAAAAGCTAAGTTTGGGTGATTTTTGGATGCAGATTTCGGGTGGGATATTGCAGTCATAGGAGCAATGGGTTCCCTTAGTGATGATGTTATTGGGTTATTTTGATCAGGCTACTCTAGCTAGATTAGGGAGGTTTGGACTACAGATAGTTGCCGAGATGCCCCAGATACGAGCTCATAGGGCTATTATGATAGCCCTAGTGGTAGAGGATGTATGGAGGATTTTATGACTCCCTATAGCTAGAGCGAGGGTGGCATATGATGTACCCTTGAGAGTGGTAGCGCTGGATAGAGCATTTAGACCTGGTCATCCAGTGTATACCGATGATCGATGACAGATGAGTTACAGGCAGACTCTATTGGTTGGAGTGGATAGATTTACTTTGTTTGTGTGTGTAGTGATTAGGGACTTGTTATACTGGATCAACGATCGCAGGGCTTCTCGGTTGGTTGGGGTGTGGTGATAGAGTAGATGGTGACTTAGGAGACTATGTATGCATGGGGGCCTTGTATGTTAGCGCAACTCTATCATGAGATGCATACAGTGGTGTACCATATGGATAGGGCCTTATGATTAGCACTGAGCTCAATTTGATGCATTTATGTTTTTGTATAGGCCACCTATTATATATTCCTATGTAGGACAGTTGCAATACTGGAGGCAAATTTTGGATGACATGGATTCTATTATCTGGTGCCCATACATAGGTGTAGAGGCTTGGGTCGATGATCACATTCATATGCCCTACACATTCCAGGCTCATTATCTAATGGGTCAGGGGGATCATACCATAGATAGGTATATCCCATCATGAGTGATGAGGCAGTTTGGGTAGGTGTAGGACCTACCTAGGTGTGGTGATTTTTGTGAGGATGTCACAGGATGTACCAGGGTGGCCAGCACTGATAGCGACTTAGGTGGCACTCTTGGATTGGGCTAGACTATAGCTAGTTCAGTGTGACTGGGGAAGACAAAGGGTGGATGCAGGCACTACTCTAGCATATGATCGGTGGTGGCAGGTGTGGAGGCTAATCTGACGGATAGATTCGGCGGCCAAGCCTGATATGGTAGTGGAGGATGAGGAGGAGGGAGAGGAGGGAGATGAGATGTGGGTGGAGTCTGTGATGGAGGAGATGCCCATCGATGATGATGATGGTATAGGTGTGTTAGCTGCAACAACAGTAGGGTAGGTAGCAGGGAGAGGACGGGGGTGGAGACAACAGGCACCTTAGTAGCAATAGGTACCTATAGAACAGGTGCAGAGAGGATAGGGACTGGGACATATGCAGCCATCGTGAGCATCAGAGCCGTAGGGGTAGGTATAGGGCCAGGTACCCCAGCAGATAGGGACCTCGAGTGCTAGGACCTCAGGAGAAGGGACCTCAGGAGCAGGACCATTAGGAACAACACCTATCCCTCTTCTTGGTTCTCGCATTGGGCATTAGCAGACTTGAGCCAATAGAGAGGAGGAGGTAGATACTCTACGGGCTCAGGTGGCCAACTTAGAGGATGAGGTTGTCCGTTAGAGGTAGGAGCTATAAAGGCTACAGGGAGTTTAGGCCCTAATAGATGGAGCAAGCAGTGGAGACAAGCCTGATCCTTAGATCCTTGTGTTGCAAGATCGAATAGGGCACTTACAAGGACATAGCAGGAGCTAGAGGCATAGGTGGCTTAGCTTACTTCCAAGAGAGACACTGAGAGATCACTGCGGCAAGAAGCTAAGGTGAGAATATAGAGTGCTACTCGACTAGGGCACAACAAGAAGAGAGTGAGGTGGCTAGGATGCAAGCTAGATTACCCATATGCAGGGTGTGATAGCTGGGACTAGTGTTGCACAAATGTGGATAGATTCTCAGCAGCGTATTCAACAATTATAGGATCAGCTTTTAGATTAGTGATTGAGGGCTAAGAACTACTACAATGCATAATGTACTGCAGTGCCCAAGGGCTAGCATGTTCCCAGTTATAGCCAGAGGAGTAGATCTAGGATGTTGGGTTCATAGAGATTGAGGAGATCTCAGCAATTGATTCAGCATTCGCCACATCAGCAATAGTCAGTAGTTCACCAGTAGCCACCTATGGGGCCACCACCTCAGCATCCACCTGGGTCGCCTACTAACTCAACTAGGGGGTCATCGGCCCATGGTTCATGATATTTTATGGTTCTTGATGTATTTTGGCCCTTAAGGCATTTTGTATCATGACATGTATTATTTTGAGGGATGTATATTTTGGTGGCGATATATGATATGCATTTGTGATTATGGATGTTTGTGGTTTTGATGTTCATGGTTATGTATGATGTCTTTTTTATATGGATGGATTTGTGATGATGTTTATGCATTGTGGATATGGATGTTTTATGATGATTTTCATGGATATGTGTATGTTATGATGTTGATTTATGATATGTATTTGAATTATGATGTGGAATATATGCTTAGATTAATAAACATATATTATGGATGCAATGGTAAATGGAATATATGCTTAGATTACTAAACATATATTATGCATGGATGGTAATGGAATATATGCTTAGACTAATAAACATATATTATGTGTGTATGAGGAAAATCGACTATGTTTAAATGATAAACACAAACAAATCAAAAGCCCATAACATAAAGAGAACTAATCTAAATAAAAGCCATTATTAATAAATCCAATGAAATAAGAAAGCTTTTGCCTAGATTTGTGTTGTTCCCTTTGTTGAATGTGGATTGCTCAATAACGTTGCGAAACCATGTTTGCAACAAGCAAGTAAAGTGCTCAAAGATCAATGTCAAAAGATCGTAAGTTGCTCAATGATGCGATGTATGCTCAAAGCGCTATAAAGGATGCCTAAGAATAAGTGATCGAAGAGGATATGTGAAGGTGATGAGGGGGGTTTATATAAGTTTCAATAGAGATCGATCAATGGTCTAGATAATTCAAAAGAATCAACAGAGGAGATAAAATAAATAACCATGATGAATGTGCACAGGACATGTGTCAATCCATAAGGATATTTTTATTAAGATATGATGAAAACAAGATTGATTGAATATATAACTCAACTTGTAATTTTCCCTTTTTTAGAGTTCTAAAAATAAGACTAATTGTGCACGAGTTAACAAGATATTTTAAGAGGAATTGGAAGATATTTGAAATCAAATAAATAAATTTATTTATTTATTTGTGCATGATTGAGGAATAGAAGATTATAAATAAAATATTTGATTTTATTTATTTTTAGGGGAAAAAGTAAATTAAATAAATAAATTTATTTAATTGTTTGTGCAAGATTAGAGGAATATGAAGATTATAAATAAAATATTTGATTTTATTTATTTTTAGAGTATTGAGACAATTTAAATAAATTTGCATGATTTATTTAAATTTAGAAGAACAAGTGATTTTAATTAAATAATGTAAATTATTTAATTGTAGATAAGATAGATTTGGATGAATTAATTAAATAATTAGATTTATTTAATTAATGGAGACTTGAAATTTGAAAGAGGATAATGATTTAATTAAATAATAAAAATTATTTAATTTTGGCAGAATATAGAGGAATTTAATCTAATTAATTAAATAAAGAAGATTTGTTTAATTATGTTGAAAGTATGTGATTTAGAAGAAATAGATGAAATTAATTAAATAATTAGATTATTTAATTAACGCTAAATGCAGGTGATTAGACAGATTAGATGAAATGCAAGTGATGTGAAGACATGGTCATTTTAGGGTGTCTACATTTTGCCCCTCTTTGATGCAATGCAGTTTATAGCGTTGCATAAAAAAAAACAATTGTTGAAGATATGATACAATTTTTGATGCCCCAGTGTAGGTAGTTGCCCCAGCGTATGCCCCCTCGAGCGGAAAGACAGGGAAGCGACATAAGGACTGGGTTGACGCTCGACTAAAAGATTGCGCGACAAGGTAGCAGAAAAAAAGAATGGGGTAGGCAGAAAAAAGGAGGAGGGCATACTATAAATAGGTCCCATAGGGACCACACTCCTCATTTGCACACTAAGAGTTGCTAAATTTAGAGTGTAGAGCCTCCTAGCTTAGTGTGTGAGAGTTGTGTGGAGAAGCAGCTTGCAGCGAGGAGAGATGCCGATTCCAACGCACAGGCATCGGGTGGAGCTGGTGCGGACGTACAGGAGGCCAGCAGGAGCTCCGGTAGTGGTAAGTGTTTGAAAAAACTCTTTGTAATTGACATGTTAGGGCAGTTTTAGGGTTAGGTCTAGGTAGGTCCTGAGGTCAGCCAAAAGTGCTGCAAGGTAGTATGGCACATATGGTAGTCAGGTGAGGCACTTTTGGCGTACTACAGCGCTTCTAGTAGGTCAGTAAAGCGCTTCTGGTGATGCCGTAGCGCTATAGGTTTTTAGTTGTCGCGTCGTAGTATGGTTGGTAGGGTCATGCAGTGCATCTGGCATAGTAGTAGAGTACGGTTGGCTGGGGTATGAGGCGTGGTTGGAAAGGGTAGGGCAGAAAATGAGTCACCTTTGCAAATATAGGAAGTCACGGATAGATAGACAGGGCAATGCACTTGTGCAAAACAAGTCACTTTTGGTTTAGGACAGTATAGCACTTTTGCATAAATAGTGAGGCACTTTTGGTAAAATAGTGCAGCGCTTGTATAAAATAAGGCACTTTTGGTTAGGTGACAAGAGTGAAGCAATTAGGGTTGACTGTGGAGTTGACCTCTTAGGCTAGAGAAGTGCAGAGTCAAGATCCTAGGTTTTGTGTCGTAGGGTAGATGTCGGTAGGACTATGGAGAAATGGTGATAAGATCTAACAAGTGGTTTTGTGGATGCAGAGGATGATGCCGCCATTGATGTCGAGAGAGCAACACCACCCTATAGCACATGAGGTGGTACAACTGACATGGGAGGAGGATGCATTTCTAGAGTACATGGGATTATGGCATGTGGCCCACCTTACACATATTAGGTGAATCTCGCCCTAGTGATAGTGGTCATGGAGAGATTTTGCAATGAGACATGCTCGTTTCACTTTCTGATAGGGGAGGCTACAGTGACACTAGAGGATGTGTATCGCATCCTCAGGATCTAGATTGATGGAGAACAAGTGGATTTTGACCCAGCATGAGGCAAGGCGGGCCTGGTAGAGGTATTTTGCACAGATGACCTGAGGATAGATGACGGCGAGATTTGGTGGGCAGACATACCAAGACTCTGCAACAGGATCAGATGGATAGTCTCGTCACTGATTGGCGGCTTCCTATGCCTAGATAGGTGATCTAGAGGATTATCTGTTGGATGGGGCATTGTACTATCTAGGATGTTTACACATGGTATTCAGTATGCATGGGACCCATGTGTGCTAGAACAACTATATCGAGACATGCACGATTGTATCTATAGGAGAGGCCAGAGTCTCTCAGTAGGGGTGACTCTTCTATAGGTGTGGGCATGGGAGCACATCCCAGTGATCAAACCCATTACACAATGCCGTCAGGAGAGGGGGAGCCTTATGCGTTTCTATATGAGGGAGTGATTACACATAGGGAGCTTGGATCTGTTAGCCACTAGAGGCGACAGATCGACGAGATGGATGTATTTGTTTGGAGGCCGTGGTTACTATGCAAGGAGTGGGAGGATGAGCATGAGCAGCTGATGTACTACCGCTAGGCTTGATACCTATTCAAGAGGTGGACCGACACCATTGAGAGATACCTGCCAGAGCGGGTACTCAGATAGTTTGGACTACCATAGGGATTTCCAGTGGGAGAGGCGGCACATGCTAGGACATGGTGGGAGGTTGGGGACTGGGATGCCGAGATTCCAGTGGCTACAGCTTTGGTAGAGGTACGAGGACTTGTCCCAGTTAGATGGGACTAGTATTCAGGGCTAGCAGACCCAAGGACACTGCCAGAGTATGATAGGTACTGGCAGACACATAGGCCAGTGAGACTGACTACACTAGGTGTGACAGGGGTAGTGGGGGAGGTACTAGTCCTAGGTGTGGAGGCAAGGATGTAGCAACAGGCCCAAGAGGCTCGACAGTAGGCAGTTGGAGAGGCCAGAGGCTAGCAGGAAGATGTGGAGATGGCTGGGGAGCAGGATCCAGTCGTAGAGATCGATTTATAGCAGGCCAAGCGGCTACTACAAGAGGAGATAGCCCAGAGGACATGATTAGAGCTCCAGATGGTGAGGTTGAGGAGAGACAAGAATGCAGTGAGGGCAGAGGTGAGACAGGTCAAGGCCCTAGCATAGGTGCAGACATAGATAGCAGTAGCCGTACAGGTAGCCCTGGTATAGGCACAGGCACATGCATAGATCTAGGTACAGGCACAGGCCGCACCCGCACCAGCAGGGGATGATGGGCAGTTAGCCCAGGTGACTAGGGAGAGAGATGTAGAGGCATAGCTACAGCTGACAACAGAGGCCACACTACAGAGAGTGAGGCGGGAGAGAGATGAGGCACACCATGCACTAGGTGCCGATTAGAGGACATTATATAGTGAGCTCGTCCGCGTGTAGGGAGAGCTAGTGTCAGCAGGTAGAGAGGCTGAGTACTATAGGGGGCTCTATGTTGGTGTGGTGCCAGTAGCTCAGCAGGCACCGAGCTACAGAGAGTGAAGTAGGTCCAGGGCATTTGGGTCACGTAGGACAGGGTAGTCATTGTCCTCAGTTAGAGGACCCTTTGTGCCACCAGGGGGAGGAGGACCGTCTGGGGGACCTGCACCGAGCACAGGTGGAGGACAAGGGCCACAGCAGGAGGGCAGCTCTACCCACTAGAGCATACATATTTGTACATTGTATCATTTTTGTATCATTATCGACACTTGAATATTTTGACTGGTGCCTACGTGGATCTTGATGTATATTTTGTGGGCTCTTGATAGCCTTGATGTACCTTATTGATGTATACATATGGACTATGGATGTAGACACTGACATTTTGTATTTTGATGACCTTCACATGATATATATGATGACATATTACACTCACTGATGTTCATGCTTTTGTGTATGCCTTCCTTGATGACATGGATGTAATGATATGTATGTATGATTATGGATTTATGTGATGACGTATATTTCTTTATATGATGCTTATAGATGTATGACATATGATGGCATGATGCTTAGAGATGTATGATGATAGAGATGCTATAACTTGCAATATGTAACATGTGGGTTTTTACAGATACACACCAAAGAGAAGACAAGAGGAGATGGAAGAGAGAGATTGTTGATCGATCATTGCTTTTGAAAATGATATAAGGCCATGGGTGAATGGATGGGAAAATGATGAGCTTGTTGCATTGGTTTCACATTTGTATATAAAGAGCAATCCTTATTTTTGATGTAGCATGTGGATAGTTTGCCACCAAGGTATAAAAGACCAAGGTGTTGTAATATCTGAGTGCGTGGACATTGACTCTGCAAGCAAGCGGTTTGAACTTAGATCCCTTAGACATAATATGACCTTGTTGGTACATGTGAATGAGCCATAGTCTTGAACATAAAATAATCTTCAATACATGTAAATGCAAGAAGAATATTAATATGTAAGATGCTAGGACGTAACACACATAATATAAATATGATGTTAAGAAAGATACTAAAGATCAGTCTTCAAACACGGCACACAAAAGCAATGACTATGCCCCCAATTCATACTGCATCGTAACATACCAAGATTATAGATAAATCAAGGTAGCCTTGAATAGGTATTGGAAAAGGAACAAAAGATAAACCAAAAAGCAGATTGACTAACTTACAAAGTAAACACACAACCAACATATTCTCTTGCCAAAGAGATTGCTCAAGATAGATTGGATAGGAAAGATAACATCCTTATTGTAGGAACCATGTGTCTGTTAAAGGGGGCTATCTACCAAAAAAGACAATGTCAAGCTATAGGAAATGCTACATGTCGCACGAGACGCGTGTGTTGCTCTCGACAATGGAACACTCGACAGAAGATAAGCTTTGTGAATATGGTGCTTTGGTTAAGTTGGATTTAGCTGATGTTGGCAATCAAAATAGTAGGATGGTAGATGACTCTGGAAGAAAGCTACTTGGCTTTAGGTTTGTTAAGAACTTTGCTTTGAAAGGATGCGCTAGCTTGTTGTTTTGTTGCTTGAGTTAGTCAAGTCGAAGTGAATGGATTTTGATAAACATAAGACCAAAAAGGTGACATGCTAATGGGTTGAGATGGGTGAAGAATGATGAATCGTATGTGCCTGAGTACTGGATACATCCTTTGTATTCCAGTTTGCCTACATACCCTGTATCCATGGGATCAAGGCACATTATGAGAAAAGATGAAAGATGACAATATGTAGTTCTGGATAGAGTGATGAGTGGGTCAAGGTGTTTGCACTTGGGTAGGTGAAATGATGAGATCTTATGTACCTGAGTATTGGATACTTCCTTCATAGTCCAGACTACCTACATACCCATATCCATGGGATCAAGGTACCTTAAGATAGAGATGAGATGATATGTAGTTCTAGTTGGTGTGATGATGTAGGAAAAGTGTTGGGAAGATAACAGCCTTATCGTAGGAATGATGTGTCTGTTAAAGGGTGTTATTTGTGGAAAGGAGCATGATTGAAGTGCTTGGTGAACCACGAACAAGGAACCACTCCTAGACCTAGTTTAAGGAAGGAGTTTCCCCCATTCTGGTAGAGGAATTCACATGGATGACGGATGAAGAAGACATAGAAAGTTTGACCTAGGACAAGACAATGATCACTGTTGACATAGATCAAGCCGTGGGATGACAATGATGGACACTGACAAATTTCCAAGCTATACTAGATAGGGAGATGGAAATGCAAACAATGTCAATGGTTTTATTATCGATGGATGGATGCTGACTCTACACATAGAAGGTGCTTGTTTACCAAGTTTTCACCAGAGGACGGATTTTTTTTTTTTGGAATACTCTAAGGATCAGGCGTCGAACTTCTTAAGATGAACATTGTTAAGTGGCTCATCTAGAGGAATGCTGTCAGGTGTAGCTAAAGTATAAGCTCCTGATCTATATGCTATTGTCACAATAAAGGGACCTAACTAGTTAGGCTCAAACTTGCCCTTCTTTTCTCGGTCTGCTTGATTTCTCTGATTCTCTTTGAGGACAAGATCACCAACTTGAAACCATCTTTCTTTGATCTTTTTGTTGTAATTACGCTGGAGGTGGTTTTGATAGACATGGAGATGATTAAGCATGGCAAGGCGCCTTTCATCTAGTAGTTCTATCTTAGCTAATCTGGAAGTGTGATACTCCTCTCCCCTGATCAGGGTCTACATGGATACTCTGAGGGATGGGATCTCGACCTCTATAGGTAGGATGGCTTCAGAGTCATAGACCAAGGCATATGGTGTGGCACCAGTTGGTGTTCTGATACTAGTGCAGTAGGCCCATAGGGTGAGATTGAGTTGCAAGTGCCAATCACGACCAGCTTCATTGACCATTTTCTTAAGGATTTTGAGAATGGTTTTATTGGAAGCCTTATCTTGGCCATTACTCTATGGATAGTAGGGAGTAGAAAAGCGATGTTGGATATTGTATTGTGTGCACAAGGCATGGACATCTTGATTCTTGAATGGTCTCCCATTATTAGTGACAATGGCTTGGGGAATACCATAGCGGCATATGAGGTAGTTAAGAATAAACTTAGCTATTTTCTTACCAGTGATATAGGTCATGGGAATGGCTTCAACCCACTTCATGAAATACTCAGTGGCAGTAAGGATAAATTTATGGCCATTGGATGAGGATGGGTGGATTTGTCCTACGAGCTCGAGACCCCATTGAGAAAAAGGCCATGGAGTTGTTACAGGTTGTAGTTCATGAGCTGGTGCATGAATTAAATCTCCATGCTGCTGGCATTGTAGACACTTCTTAGCAAACTGTGCAGCATCTTGTTCTTTTGTAGGCCAATAGTAACCTGTTCCGAGTATCTTCTTAGTGAGATTAGGACCAGTAGAATGTGTGCCATAGACACCTTCGTGTATGTCTCGTAAGGTAGCTTTGGCTTCTTCCGCATTAAGACATCATAAGAGGATACCATCGAGACTCCGGCAATATACTGTATCACCTAGAATAGTGTAATAGGAGGATCAACAGATAAAGGTTTTGCATTGGGTTGATGATAGTTCAGAGGGGGAGGTATGGTTTTTAAGGTATTCATAGATATCTTCGTACCATGGGGAATTGGGACCAACAAGTTCATAGATGATTTCAGTAACTAGAACATCGATGGCGGGTATCAACAATTGCTTGATCAAGAATTCACATTTATGTGTATTTGCAGGCATGTCAATAAGTGACCCTACAAAAGCCATAGAATCTGTAGCTTTGTTATGGTCTCTTGGAATTTGCTCAAATGTGATGCTAGAAAAGTGTGGTTTGTAGGCATCCACTAGTTGCTTATAGGGGACCAACGTTTCATCTTTTGTTTGGTACTCATCTGTGACTTGCCAAATGACTAGTTGTGAGTCTCCATATACCTGTAATTCTGTGATGTCCCATTGAACTGCCGTATTGAGACCTATGAGGAGTGCTTCATACTCAACAATGTTGTTGGTGCAAGGGAATGCAAGCAGATCTGACTTTGCAATATAGTTATTTTGAGGTGTGATAAATAAGATGCCGGCCCCTAATCCATGCTGTGTAAGAACCATTAAAGTACAACTTCCACATTATTGAGTTAGAAAGAGTGAAGAGATTCTTATAGGGTGTGTATCCGTCATGGGTGCTTCTGCTAGTTGGTCTACTAGGTCTTGTCCCTTGATTTCTTTACGATCCATTTACTCAATGTCAAACTCACTAAGGATCATGACCCATTTAGCTAGTCTACCTGTGAGAGCTGCTTTCACTAGTAGATACTTTAATGGATCAGTTTTGGCTATAAGATTCGTGTCTTGGTTTAACATGTAATGCTGTAACTTTTGGGAAGCAAACACTACTGCTAAACAAGCTTTTTCCATAGGTGAATAATTTAGTTCATATCCCACCAAGGTTTGATTGATATAATAAATTGTATGCTTTTTTCCTGATTCATCATTTTGTGCTAGAAGAGCCCTGAGGGCTGAAGTTGTAGTTGAGATGTATAATATCAAAGGTTTATCAGCAACTGGTGGAACCAATATAGGAGGTGTAGCTAGATACTCTTTGAGCTAATCAAATGTTGCTTGACACTTATCATCCCAACAAAATGAGACATCCTTTTGGAGCAAGTGTTGAAATGGTTGACATTTATCTGCTAGCTGTGTGATAAAATGCCTAGTGGATTGCGACCTTCCTTGAAGGCTCCTTAATGCTTTGAGGTTCTTTGGTGGAGGCATCTCCACTATAGCCTTTACTTTAGCGGGGTCTACTTCGATACCTCTACGAGATACAATGTATCCCAATAGCTTCCCTGATGTTACACCAAAGACACACTTCTTTGGATTGAGTCTCACTTGGTATTTTTCGACCCTGTCAAAAATTTGTCCTAGAATCTGTATGTGATCTGTCCTAGAAGATTTAGCTAGTATGTCATCCACATAGTCCTCCATGATATGATGAAAGAGATCAGGGAATATCACTATCATTGCTCTTTGATAGGTTGCCCCTACTTTTTTTAGACCAAACGGCATGACACACCAATAATAATTACCCCACGGACAAGTAAAAGTTGTTTTATGTTGATCTTCCTCTGCTATCCTTATCTAATTGTAGCCAGAGAATCCATCCATAAGAGAAAGCATTTCATGACTTGCTGTCAAGTCTACTATGAGGTCAATGTTCAGTAGTGGAAAGTCATCCTTGGGACATGCTTTGTTAAGATCTCTAAAATCATTACACATGTGGATGCGCCCATTGGGTTTAGATAGGTACAATGTTTGATACCTATTCTGAATAATCAATAGGTCGGATGAACTTTGCATCTAACAACTTTTGTATTTCCACTTTTACTAAGAGAGCTATCTATGGGTGCATCTTCCTCAACTTTTGTTTGACTAGCTTAACTGTTGGATCCACTAGGAGATAATGAACTACTAGCTTAGGGTCTAGCCCTGGCATGTTAGGATAGGTCCATGCAAAGTTGATGGTTCTCTGTAAGAAGAATTTGTTAAGATTCCTGTACTCTGTTTCTGATAACGATGCTGCCAGGAATGTGGTCTTTGGATTTTGCTCTTTGCCAAGGTTTATCTCTGTAGAATCTTCCACTAGGAGAGCTGACTTCTCTTGATACGTAGATGGTAGGGGAAGGTCAAATCTCCCATCCTCAAGTGCCATAGTTGGGTTTTCACCTTTGGATACGTCCTTTGTTTTTACTATTTTATGATCGGGAGGTGCCACAGTGTGGTTTTCACCTAGAGATCCTTCTTTATTTTTACTTTTGCGACTAGAGGATTTGGTATTCTCACCAAAATAAGCTGTTGGCTCTAGTTCCATTACAAAACCTGCTTTATGATCGCCAAGAGAGATACCTTCTCGAAGTCCCATGAACTCAACTATAGCTTCATCATTCTAAAATACATCTATAATGGGGGACCCTTGTTGGTCCCAATCGATAAGTTCAGGGTAGACAAGTGTTACTTTCTGGGTGTTTGTGGTGGATGTTAGGGATACGGAGGATAGCATAAATACAGAGGATTCTGTAAATAGGTCAGTCATATGGAGGGAGGAGTCATCGACGGTATCCTCATTAGACGTCGAATCTGTGAGAGAAGTTTCAGCCACCTTGTTGAGGATACCCTCGATGTCCAAGGTGCGCGGTACCTTTCTACCAAATTCTAACCCCTTCTTGTCTAGTTTCTTTGTCACACTAATGGGTTTCATTGTTCCTTGATTTTGTTTCCCAAGGCCACCTTTGCCTTTATAGCCCATGTTTTTGACTATCCTTAAGCCATTGCCATATTGCTTGACTGGTATTGTGACCGGTTCTTTCTCCTTATAGAGCCAAGAAGAAATGTCCTCAATAGTTTCCTCTTCCAATAATTTTCCCTGTTGGAATTGGGTTAAAGATGCTGAGGGAGGAATAGCTACTTTTTTAGTTGCTTTGGCAATGGGCGGTTGGCCGTAAGATTTAGGGGATAAAGGCATCCGCCTTACACAACAAGATTTTGAGATATCATAGGTTCCAAAGCCTATATCATGGATGTGAGTTTTGATTTTAGGAAGAGGATTAGGTTCACTTGTAGAGGCTTGTGTCAGATTTTTAGGATCGACATATAGTGGGGATTCAAGGGCTTTGTCATTTTGAGGCACTTGGTTGCAATTCTTATAACTGCTTTGCAAGACACAACAGAATTTAAAAGGATTCGGGTCTCCTAGGATAGTGACCTCCGTATCATTGAATGGGAATTTTAGAGACTGATGGTACGTGGAGGGGACATCTTTCATTGCATGGATCCATGGGTGACCTAGGATAATGTTGTAAGGTAGCTCAATGTCAAGGACTTGGCACCTGGTTTCAAGCATGACGGGGTCCAGTTGTATAGGCAAGTGGATAACACCTTCTGAGCAGCGTTCAACATCATCATATCCCTTGATTGTAATACTTTGATCAGTGTTGACATGATCCTCAAAGTATCCCAATGGCTTAAGTGACTTTAGAGAATAGATGTTGAGACTAGCATCACCATCTATGAGTATGCGTTTGATTTTGCGTTTATGGATGAGAACCTCAATATGAAGGGCATCATTGTGACATGTATCATGGGATGGGAGGTCTTTCTTAGAGAAGACCACATTGTAGGATGAAGCAATGTTACCTACTATAGCTCAGAAATCTGCGACCGCTATGTTGTTAGGAACTGAAGACTCTTGGAGGGCTTTTTCTAGCACCACTTTATGTGTAGGTGACAACTGTAGAAGGTCTAAGATAGAGATCTATGCTGGCATTTTCCCTAGATGTTTGACAATATTATAATCAGATTGAGTTGGGAGACTAGGTGTAGGACCATGAATGGTGACATGACCACGATGAGTTGTAACAACGCAATCCATAGATTTGCCTTTGATTGTGAGGGTAGACATTCGACTCTCTTCAAAATGACCCACAATGGAGTCAAAGGAAGTGGAAGCATTATTGACACCTTTACCTTTATCCTAAGGAGGAGGCAGACCATGGTGAGGGAATGGTTCCTTATACATGTTAAGGTCTTTGTTCATGTGTTGAGCTGGTGGTTCATCTTCAAAAGAGATTTGGTTGCCTTCAATGAGATTTTGGATTAGGTGCTTGAGTTTCATGCTCGATGCGGTTTTGTGCCCTTTGCTCCTATGGAATTCACAGTATTCATTTTCTCTGTACCGTGCAGTTTTGTAAACCGGTTCACCATATGGGGGAGCATCAGGTAAGGTGATGAGCCCTTTGTGTAAAAGCTTCTATAAGACAGACTCTATGGGCTCTCCCAAGGGAGTGAATTGACATCGCGGAGGGTAATCTTATTGAGGCCGCTCTTGTTGTTGTTGCTGTTGGTTTTGATATGGTTGCCTTTGTTGTTGTTATTGTTGAGGTTGACTTGGTTTGGAAAGCTGAAGTGGCATTTACAACATTTGGACATGTTTAGAATCAACCACCCCATCGTTGACCACATTTTTATTTTTGTTCCAAAACTTTGGTTTATCATTTGTTTGTTGTTGAGGAGTATTGTCTTTAGTTTCTTTGAAGATTTTGACCACGCCTTTAGCAATGAGGGCATTTTCAATGTTGATTCCCTTGTACGTGATTTCGTTGAAGGTTGTAGCACTAAGAATTTGCAAATGAAATCCTAACTCTTGGTTGAGGTTCTGCACAAATATGCTAACAAGCTACTTTTCGGGTATCTTGAATGGGAATTTACTAGCCATTTGTCTCCATTGTTGAAGGAAAGAAATGAAAGTTTCACCATTTTTCTATTTGTTGTTGCATAGATCAGTCATGGAGATCTCATGCTCTGCATTATATGAGAAATGGGTGGCAAATTTCTCTACAAGCTCATTAAAAGATTTAATACTTGTGGGTAAGTGGGAGAACCATTCTATAGCTTGACCTCCAAGACTGCGAGGAAAGAGACACATAAGATATGTGTCATTATGTGAGACCTCGAAGAAAGCAAGATAGAATTCCCTGAGATGGTCATTTAGGTCTCCTTTTCTTTTGTATTTATCAAATTTGGGAATAGTGAAATTTTGAGGAAAAGGGATCATGGGTAATGACCAATCAAAAGGATAAGGACACACTTCTTCTAAAGAGAAGGTCTTCTTGGTGTGGCCAAACGTAAGATCAAATAGTTGTTGTTGAACTTCAGCAATTTTTAGCTCCATAGTCGTGGGAGGGATTGGAAACATCTCCTGTTGTCCTAGAAGTGGTTGTTGATGCCCATACAGAAGATTGTAGTGTAAGCCATGGGCATTGGTGCTATAAGGGTCGTACGATTGGTTGGGGTCATATGTGTTGTATGTTGGGTTTAGATTGGGTTGGAATTGGATGCTTTGATTTGGAGGAGGTGGGGGTGGTGCTAGGTAAGAATGTAGACATTGTGATGGTTGAAGAAAAGAGTTTGGTGGCGGAAAGATAAAGTTTGTTGGGTTAGGTTGCGGTTGTAGAACATAGCTTTGGGAAGTTTGGTTTTGGGAGTGTTGCGGGTGGATAGGCAATGTGTTGAATTTTAGCGTTGATGATCGTCGTGGAGGGGGGACATAGGTAGATATTTTTTGCGATGGTTGAGGTTGATTGAGGATGAGTGTAGAAGAATGTTGTGGTTGGGGTTGCATGACCCTGGTTGGTTGAGGGATACAAAGGGTTGATGATGTTGGGGGTGGTGTTTGTTGAGACCCTTATTGCATGGCTACATAGTTGTTCCCCAAATTGTAATTTGGGGGGAAACCTTCTCATGATGGTGTAGCCAAGTTTCCACTTACAATTGGTGTGGACATTCTAGGAGGTTGTTGTATGCTTGATTGAGCTATGGTAGCTTGTTTGGATAGCCCTGCTTGACGTAGGAGAGTCTCTTGTTGGTTTTTGTAGATCTCCATAGGAGTCAGAAGTGGTGATATGGGTCGCATTCCTGTTGGATTTTGATAAAGGGGATTCTCATATTGTGTAATAGTTCTCCCTTGTGAGCTTTGTTCGGGTAAGGGCATGGTCACTGTTGACATAGTTTGGACTGCATGCATGGCATTTTGGGTGTTGTTTGTGTCCTTAAGATTGGATAAATCAAAATCTTGAGGTAATTTGGCTCCTTGCTCTGCAAGCAAGCGAAAGAAATGATCTTGGTTCTCACTAAGGATTTTGTCAAAGGCAGCTACAGCTCTAGGATCTTGTATAAATTCGTCAAGATCTTGTCCATCTTCTTGAGAGGATTGACCTTTTTCAAAGTGTCACTCTTCTTGAGATGGGGCTTGATCTACGGTATAACCTTGTGGAACAAAATCCTGAGGCATGTCGGTGGTATAGTGAGGTGTAGTTACCAAAGGGACCCTACCTTCTTGAGATGGGACTTGATCAATAGTATAACCTTGTGGCACAAAATCCTGAGGCATGTTGGTGGTATAGTGAGGTGTACTTACCAAAGGGGCCCTACCTTCTTGAGGATTGTTTGGTTGGTCAAGCTACGACATGTTTGGAGAGTTGGTCAATCTTTCCGTGGGTGTCCTAGGAGTAGCTTTGGGAGTAACGTTGGATCGGCCTGATTGCGGTGTGTGAGGAGGTGATTTGCACTTCCTAGGGACAACTTGCTTGGACTTCATAGTTTGCTGGAGTCTAGTGGTTACCATGGAATACACTAGGACAAAAAGCTGGGACTCTGCTTGTGTTTTGGAAAAGACATTTTTGATGCATAATTTATTAAAAAGGCACTGTACTGTTTGACCAAAGGCGTAGGACTATGAAACCAAATGTGAGCTACTGTAATACCAAAGGCGATGGACTGAGATACCAAAGGCGATGTACTACTATAACAAAGGTGAGCTACTGTGACCAAAAAGTGAGCTGCTGTTATACCAAGGGCGCTAAAGTAGGGTTGCCAAAGGTGAGGTACTGTTATACCAAAGGCGAGCTACTGTACTACCAAAGGTGAGCTACTGTAATACCAGAGGCGCTGAAGTAGTGTCTGATTCTTTAAAAAGGCAAATTTTGATAGATTTGGTTTTGGTTCTAATTAGATTTGCTTTGGCAAGAGAAAACATAACAAACAAAGTTGGCAAAAGGGACTGACACAACATATAGTGTATGTTCAAGGCTTAAAAAAAAGCCCAACGTTTCCACAGGTATAAGACAATTGTAATCAATATCAAGCACTTTTTATCCCTAGAGAAAAGGTTTCATTACAGTAGATCAGCTCATAGCTTAATACTCCGTTAATAAAAATGTCATTCCATAAAGGTGTCAGACATTTTGTATCTTTGTGAGAGACGATAGGTAGGGATATCTCACCCTCCCCTCAGAAAGCTCAAGTATGTCACAAGAGCTTTATGGCTGAGGGAATACTATCTCTTCTCAAGGGAGCCAATGGTGAGTATCTTGAGGGCTTAAATCAATTCCCCTTGCACTGATGATTACCGCAACGTTCAGAGGTGGATTAGGTAGTCACTATCTAGAATGGTTCTTAGTAACTTTGAGGGACCAACACCTTACGAGCAATGTGACAAGCTACTAAAAGCTTTAACCAATCCTACTAAGAGTATCAAACACTTCGCTCTATGTGAAAATCATTTCCACAAGGAGCTAGTACACCTCTTTTCAGTTTGGCACCAAGGTAAGGCTGACGTCGGTTAGGACTTGGCTTTCACCTTATCCCTCTTATATAGCGGTTCAAAGGAAAACTCCACTTAGGGTCGTCCCTTTTGGTCATGAGGGTGGTAGGCATTATCTATTCTTTGATTTTGACCAGTGCCAGCTTCTTCACTTTTCTTTTGGTCTTCATTATAGCCTCCATAGGATCTTCCACCAGTCCTTCTGCCTTGACCTCTTCCCTTTTGCTTGCTTTCAAATTTTTTATTCAGCTTCTCTTCCACCTTCAGGGAAAACTAGTACGCATCTTCTATGGTGGTCATTCTAACCAGGCTTAGCTCCTCTTGAATACTTGGCCTCAACCCATTAATGTAATGGGCTACGCTCTCCTTGTAAAGTGCTCAAGTCATTGGTTCAGTTCTATGCATGAGTTTTAGGGTAGTCTCTTTGTAATTTTGGCCTAATTGGGGCTCTAAGGCATCAGGAGAGGCTATAGGTTGAGGCATATCATCCAAAACAACCACTACCCATTCTAGGATATGTGATGGAGGTTCATAATGGGTATCTTCTAATTGTCTAAGATTCACCTTTGAAGGTCTGTGTCAAGAGTTATTTGGACTAGTCTCATTTTGTAGGGCTACAAGCCATTTCTTAGGTTTGTGAAGGAAGTGCTACCCAGAAGTTTGGTCTATCTTAGCCATTGGTTGGAATGGGTCCCACAACATCTAAAAACACCTTTTCAATGAAGAAATTAGAGCCCCTAACTTCTGTTCCCACTTTTGTATGAAGAACCTCAAATTTGGGCTATTTGGTATTATAAGAACCTTGTCATCTTGTCTATCTTCCTCCTATCCAAAGTGCCTCTACATCATAGTGGTATCAGAGCCATAAAAGGTTCTATTGTTGGCCTAGTATATGTCAGTAGAGGCGAGTGAAGGAGAGGCTAGCAATATGCCTCCAAAGGGGATGACCACTGAAGTGGTCAAGAAGTTCAAGGAGATGGAAGAGAAGATCAAAAGTGGAGTCAAGGAAGCACTCCAAGCAGAGTTGAACACATTGAAGATAGGGAAGAGGATAGATGAAGGTTCAGATGAAGAGGAAGAGAAAGAGGAGGAGGAAGAAGAGCAAGAAGAGGTAGAGGTACCGACTGATCAAAAGCATTTCCTTGAAGCCATCAAGGCAATTGGCAAGGATTCTTCGGAGGCTCGAATGGAGATTCCCATGTTCAATGGGAAGATGAATGCTGATGAAGTCATGGAGTGGATTGAGGCTCTAAACAACTACTTTGAATACAAAGAAGTTCCTGAAAATAAGAGGGTTAAGTTTGTAAAAAACTAAACTCAAAGGTGTTGCCCTTACATGGTGGCATTACACCCAAGGTGAGAGGGTAAAGAATGGGAAGAGTATGATCTCTTCATGGAGAAGAATGTTGGAGAGGATCAAGTCCCAATTCCTTCCATCAGACTATGAGGTGTAGATCTACAAGAATATGCAAAATCTCAAGCAAAGAGATTTGGATGTGGCTACTTACACCGAGGAGTTTCACAAATACACTCTTCGTTGTGGGTACATGGAGGATGAAAAAGCTAAAGTGGCAAGGTATCTAAATGGTTTGAGGTTTATTTTCAAGATGAGATCAGTTTATTAACCCATAAAACCATGGGAAAATGCTTTCAAGTGACATTAAGGGCTAAAGAGAAGTTGAAGAGGAAAGGTGAGCAATAAAATAGAGGAAGAGGTGGCAGAAATTTCAGAGTTGGGGGCAATTTTGGGGGCAGAAATTAGTTCCAAAGAAGTCAAGGGGAATCTAGTTCCCAAGAGCAAAGTGGAGAATCAGGTTCTAGAGGAGGCTTTAGAGGAAGAAGGCCTAATGGAAGAGGTAGATTTGGTGGACCAAGAAGAGGTCTTAATGTATTCACAGGAAGGTGCTATAATTGCAACCAAGTGGGACATCCAGCCTTCAAGCGTCCTAAAAAGCAAGCCTCAAGCTCTAATGGAGGAGAGAGAAGGAACTAATTGATCCAAGAGGAAGATTTCCAAAGTGTCAACTCTCCAATTGGAAGTGTAGCCCTGGTCCATGAAGGAGAAAGTTTGATGATGAGAAGAGCCATGTTGAAGGTGCCTCAAACACAAGAACCACCTTAAAGGAAGACATTGTTCAGGACAACATGCAAGGCCTATGGTAAGATTTGCAAGGTAATTGTTGATTCAGGCTCAACTAAAAATTTAGTTTCCATTGAAATGGTAGACAAGTTGAAATTGAAAAGACTTCCTCATGTTAGTCCTTATAAAGTATCATGGTTGAATAAGGGGCAACAAGTTTTGGTAGGTGAACAATCATGGGTTGAATTTGAGATAGGAGAATATAAGGACAAAATTTTGTGTGATATAATTCCTATGGATGCTTGTCATTTGCTATTAGGACATCCATGGCAATATGATGTTCAATCACAACATGATGGTAAAACTAATTCTTTCATTATAACTAAGAATGGTAGAAAGTATAGAATGGATCCATTGTCAGATGAGCATGTAGAGAAGAATGTTGGGTCAAGTGTCATGATTGTGAATGGTAAGTAGTTTCTAGATGCCCTTAAGGAGGAAGGAACCCAAGGGTATGCTCAGATTTTGAAGCCTAAAAACAGTCCTAGTTTACATGATCCTAGTAAGGAAGAGGTTCCTAATGAGGTGCAACAACTGCTAGAGAAGTATAAGGGGATTATGGTAGAAGAAATGCCTAATGAGTTGCCACCTATTAGGGACATAAACCATCAAATTGACTTCATATCGGGATCTACTTTGCCAAACAAAGCAGCCTACAAGATGACACCTTCACAAAATGAAGAGATTGCCAAACAAGTGCAAGAATTGTTGGATAAAGGATTGGTGAGAAAGAGTCTTAGCCCATGTGCTGTCCCAACAGTCCTAGCCCCTAAAAAGGATGGTAAATGGAGGTTGTGCACGGATTCTAGAGCCATTAACAAGATTACCATAAGATATAGGTTCCTTATGCCAAGGATTGAGGACCTAATGGACTATTTGGGAGGGGCTAGATACTTTTCTAAGATCGATCTTAAGAGTGGGTATCATCAAATTAGGATCAAGCAAGGGGATGAATGGAAGACAACATTCAAAACTAGTGAGGGTCTTTATGAGTGATTGGTGATGCCATTTGGTCTATCTAATGCCCCAAGTACTTTTATGTGTCTCATGAATGAAGTGTTGAAGGATTTCATTGGAAAATTTGTTGTGGTATATTTGGATGACATTCTTGTTTTTAGTAGGACTAAGGAAGAGCATTTGCAACATTTGGATCAGGTTTTGAGGAAGCTACATGATGAACAATTGATGACCAACATGGAAAAGAGTGTCTTCATGAAGGAAGAACTCACCTATCTTGGTTTTGTGATTTCACAAGGTAGTTTGAAGATGGATCCAACAAAGGTAGAAGCCATTTTGTCATGGCCAACTCTAAAAATAGCAGGCGATGTGAAAAGTTTTCATGGTTTGGCAACATTTTATAGAAAATTCATAAGGGGTTTTAGTCATATTTGTGCACCAATTTTGGATACCATCAAAGGGGGGCAGAAATGTAAGTTTTTATGGCCAAAGGCAGCCAATGATTCTTTTGAAATTCTGAAACAAAAGGTAGCACAATAGCCCATTCTTGTTTTGCCTGACTTTAACAAGTTGTTTGTGGTAGAATGTGATGCTAGTAAGCTTGCTATAGGGGTTGTCCTAAGTCAAGAAGGCAAGCCTGTTGCTTTCTTTAGTGAAAAATTGAATGATGCTAAGAGAAAGTACTCTACTTATGACTTGGAATTGTATGCAATGGTGCAAGCTTTGAAAAAATGGAGGCACTATCTTTTGCCTAAAGAATTTATTGTTTATGCTGACAACCATGCACTTAGTTTTCTGAATTCATAGGAAAAACTCAATCATAGGCATATGAAATGGGTTGAGCAACTCCAAGCCTATACTTTTTCAATCAAACACAAGAAGGGGCAGGCTAACAAAGTGGCAGATGCATTGAGTAGAAGGGTGTGTATGGTTCAAGAAATTCAGTTGCAAAGTGTAGGGGTTGATGCTCTCAAACATATGTATCAGGATGATGAAGATTTCAAGGAGGTATATGAAGTTTGTTCATAGTTTTTAGACTCTTATCATTCTAATTTTTCTGAGTTTTTGTTGCAGTAGGGGTTGTTGTTCAAAAGCAGCCAACTATGTGTTCCTAGGTGTTCCGTGAGGGAGAACATCATAAAGGAAAAACATTGTGGTGGACTAGGAGGTCACTTTGGGTTGGAAAAACATTGGATCCGGTGAAGAGGTTTCTTTTTTGGCCTAAAATGCAATCAAATATCAGAAAATTTGTTGAATGTTGTAGTATTTGTCAAAGGGCAAAGGGTACTTCATCTAATGCTGATATATATCAGCCACTTCCTATTCCTAATAGGCCATGGGAAAGTATTAGGATAGATTTTGTTTTGGGTCTTCCTAGGACTCAAAGAGGCTTTGATAGTATATTTGTTGTGGTGGATAGATTCAGTAAGATGGCTCATTTCTTGCCATTTAAATGCACTAATGATGCTTCTCACATTACTGGTTTGTTCTTCAAAGAGATTGTTAGAATCCATGGTTTGCCTCTTAACATTGTGACTGACAAGGATCTAAAGTTTGTGGGCCATTTTTGGCACACTTTGTGGAAGAAGTTGGGCACTCAATTATCATTTACTTCAGCCTATCACCCTCAGACTGATGGCCAAACTGAGGTGGTGAATAGGTCCTTGGGAAATCTTCTTAGGTGTCTTACCAAACAACATGGAGAGGCATGGGATATGATCATCCCTCAAGTAGAGTTTGCCTATAATGATTCCACCAATAGGAGCATAGGAAGGAGTCCATTTGAGATTGTTTATGGAATTCACCCAAGGAGTATTCTTGAATTAAGAGATCTCCATGGATTGGAAAGGAAAAGTGCTCAAGGTGAAGACTTTGCATTAGCCATGAAGGACATCCTTGATAATGTCAAAGAAACTATTCAAAGGAACAATGACAAGTACAAGGAGAAAGCTAATTAGAGAAGGAGAGATGTACATTACAAGGTTGGGGATTTGGTCATGACACATTTGAAGAAGGAAAGACTTCCTAAGGGGCAGCCAACCAAACTCCTCATGAAGAAGATAGGACCATGCTGGGTTGTGCACAAGTTTGGGCCCAATGCCTATGAGATTGAACTTCCTCAAGGCTTGGCCATATCTCCTATCTTTAATGTTTCAGACTTGTTCCCATTCAAAGGTGATCCTAATGCAGATTTACAGGCAGATATGACAGCAACAAGAGATGAAGATTGGGTCAAGGGTCTTCCACCCAATCAACCATTGAAGTTGGAATGCATTCTTGACACCAAGGTCTTGAAGTAGACAAGAAAGAAGACATACAAATAGTTCCTTGTCAAATGGAGTGGCTTAACCATTGAAGATGCCACTTGGATGAGTGAAGAAGACATCTTGAAGCATGGTGTAACAATTGTTGATCTACTTCCTCAAGAGACTTGAGTTCTCTTTCCACTCGGGGAGTATGGTGCAGGAGCACCAAGGGAATCATCTATGTTTGTTTTCATACTTGTTTCCATGTTTTGTGCTTCATGATGTCTCATTCCAATAAGGTCCTAGAAGACCATCCATGTAATAAAGACTATGTCCAAATATCTATTATTATCTTGTAGGAGGTAGTCACTTTTGTAAGCCTTCCTAAGAGACAATATGCATGATTGTAAGCCTTGTTAAGGCATGTCAAAGAGTCCAATGCCTTGTTCAAGGCCTAATTACATTGTAAATTGTTTGTAGGCACTTGTTAAGCCTAAAAAGTCCTAAACATGTAAGGACAAAAACTGGTAATCAGTTGTAAGAAGTTGTAATTCCAAACTGCCCAAGGAAGTTCGATGATGGAGAAGGTAGTTGTGGCTCCCATCATCGACCAAACTGTTATCAAGGAGGTTGGAAAGTTTAAAAACACCTTGAACATGATGATTGGATGGTAGGCAAGAAGTTTCAAAGCAATATAATACCAATTCTCTACTGTTTGTGTTGTTTTTTTGTGTTTCCTGTAGAAATAGTCTGTACAATTCTATAGTACGATACTATCATGAAGTCTAGGTTGTTTGGAAATGAAGTATGGTGAAGTGACTCTCCCCTAGAACTAATTTGGGGCTATGATATTGAAGAATAAGCAACCTACAAGCATTTGATTTAGGACTGCTCTTTGACAGAATTCTATTTTTCTAAAGGAAACACCAGTGCAAACCATACAGTGTGAAGGTACATGACTATCCTTACTCCTTCATGTTTTGATCAACTAGTATAGAGAGTTATCCATCATTTGAAAGTAGTTTGGTGTCTTGAAAGTTGTATCGTAGGGAGTTATAAGGTTTTGTTTAAAAACAGTCTCATAAAAACCTAAACAAGGGTTTTGCTCCAACGATGGGAGATTGACCATCCCACTATCTTTCAAGGCCATACGACTAGTGTGATGGATGTATTTACTTGTATGTTGAGTGATTTGGGTGTTTGTAGGAGTGGGAGAATTGGTGTGTGCAATTTTTGCTAGAAAAGGCTTAATAAGACCATGTATTAAGCCTATTGGAGTAACCATAGAGGCATTTCTTGGAACAACAGTTTGTAGAAGTACAAAACCCTCAAAATTCATATTTTTGGCATGAATACTAAGTGCTCAAGTCATTGGTTCGGTTTAGGGCATGAGTTTTAGGGTAGTCTCTTTGTAATTTTGGCCTAATTGGGGCTCTAAGGCATCACTAGAGTATAGGTTGAGGCATATCATTCAAAACAACCAATACCCATTCTAGGATATGTGATGGAGGGTCATAATGGGTATCTTCTAATTGTCTAATATTTGCCTTTGAAGGTTTGTGTCAAGAGTTATTAGGACTATTCTCATTTTGTAGGGACACAAGCCATTTCTTAGGCTTGTGAAGGAAGTGCTACCCAGAAGTTTGGTCTATCTTAGCCATTGGTTGGACTGGGTCCCACAACATATGAAAACACCTTTTCAATGAAGAAATTAGAGCCCTTAATTGTTGTTCCCACTTTTGTATGAAGAACCTCAAATTTGGGCTTTTTGGTGTTGTAAGAACCTTGTCATCTTGTCTATCTTCCTCCTATCCAAAGTGCCTCTACATCAACATAGGTGTAGAGGCCTAGGTTGATGATCACATTCATATGCCCTACACATTCCAGGCTCATTATCTGATAGGGCGAGGGGATCATACCATAGACAAGTATATCCCATCATGAGTGATGAGACAGTTTGGATAGCTATAGGACCTTCCCCAAGCGATGGCAATTTTTGCAAGGATGCTACAAGATGTGCCAGGGTGGCCAACACTGATAGAAACTCAGGTGGAACTCTTGGATTAGGATGGACTATAGCTAGTTCAGTGGGACTAGGGGACCTAGAAGGTGGATGCAGGCACTACTCCAACATATGATTGGTGGTGGCAGGTGTGGAGGCCAATCTGACTGACAGATTCAGTGGCCGAGCCTAATATGACGGTGGAGGAGGGAGAGGAGGAAGATGAGGTGTGGGTGGAGTATGTGATGGAGGAATGTCTGTCAGTGATGATGACAGTATAGGTGTGTTGGCTACAGTAGTAGCAGGGTAGGCAACAGGGAGAGGACAGGGGTAGAGACAATGGGCACCTGAGCAGGTACCTGTACAATAGGTGTAGTGAGGACAAGAACAGGGACAGATGCAACCACCACAAGCATTGCAGCTATAGGGGTAGGGACAGGGCTAGGTACATTAGCAGACACAATAGGTACCCCAACAGATAGGGACCTCAGGTGCTGGGACCTCAGGAGTAGGGACCTCAGGAGCCTGACCATTAGGGATAGCACCTAGGCCTCTTCCTAATGTTTGCATTGGCGTTGGTGGACTCAAGTCGATGGAGAGGAGGAGGTAGATACTCTATGGGCCCAGGTGGCTAGCTTAAAGGATGAGGTGGCCCGTCAAAGGCAAGAGCTATAGAGGCTATAGAGAGTTCAGGCCCTGATAGCTGGAGTGAGCGGTGGAGATGGGCCTGATCCTTAGATCCTCGTGTTGCAGGCCCAAATAGGGCACTTATAGGGACAGCTACAGACACAACTGGCTCAACTTACTTCCGAGTGAGACACTGAGATATCACTGTGGTAGGCAACTGAGGTGAGGATACAAAGTGCTAAGACTAGGGCACAACAGGCATAGAGTGAGGTGGCTAGGATGCAGGTTGAGATTACCTGTATGCAGAGTGTGATAGTTGGGACTAGTGTTGCATAGATGTGAATAGATTCTTAGTAACGTATTCAACAGTTATAGGATCATCTTTAGAGTAGCAATCGAGGGATGAGTACTACTATGACACATATTGTACTGGGGTGCTTGAGGGCCAGCGTGTTCCCGGTTATAGCCAGAGGAGTAGATCTAGGATGTCAGATTCACAGAGATCAAGGAGATCTTATCAATCAGTTCAGTAGCAACCACCTATGGGGCCACCACCTCAACGTCCACCTGGGTCACCTACTGACTCAGCTAGGGGTAATCAGTGCACGGCTCATGATTTTTTATGGTTCTTGATGTATTTTGGCCCTTGAGGTATTTTGTATCATGACATGTGTTATTTTGAGTGATGTATATTTTGGTGGTGATATATGATATGCATTTGTGATTATGGATGTTTGTGGTTTTAATGTTCATGGTTATGTATGATGTCTTTGTTATATGGATGGATTTATGATGGTGTTTATGCATTGTGGATATGGATGTTTTATGATTATGTTCATGGATATATGTATGTTATGATGTTGATTTATGATATGTATTTAGATTATGATGTGGATTATGACATGGAATATATGCTTAGATTAATAAACATATATTATGGATGAAATGGTAAATGGAATATATGCTTAGATTAATAAACATATATTATGCATGGATAGTAATGGAATATATGCTTAGATTAATAAACATATATTATGGATGAAATGATAATGGAATATATGCTTAGATTAGTAAACATATATTATGGATAAAATGGTAATGGAATATATTCTTAGATTAATAAACATATATTATGGATGAAATGGTAATGGAATATATGCTTAGGTTAATAAACATATATTATGCATGGAATGGTAAATGGAATATATATGATATGTAATGGTTAATGGTTAATATATGATGGATAATGTGATGTAATGGTTAATTGCAATGGTCAATGAATTAATGGATATCAGTAAATGGCTAATGCAATGATTAATGATAAATGGATAATGGATAATGGTAAATGATAATTGGATAATGGTAAATGATTATGAATGGTAAATGATAAATGGATAATGGTAAATGATGAATGGGATGGGTTTTTGTCACGATACATTATGATGTTTTAGAACCATGGGCGATGGGTTGGGTGGTTAGGATAGGTTTGGGGATGTTTGGGATGGTGTAGGAAAGGTTGGGATAGGTTAAAGAATGGTTGGAATAGGGAATACTAGGTCACTAGACACCACATTGTTAGAGGGGTTTTGTTGGAATAGTTGAAGCGATATGTTATGCAGGGTGAATTTGTTAGAGTGGTTGTAAGATAGAATTGGATGGATGAAGTTATTGTCATTAGATGCTAAGTCTAGATAGTGTGTTTGATGGTTGGTGGTATAGAGGATAGATGAGCTAGGATAAGTATTTGCATTAACATTATTGAGAGCATTTCTAGATTTATTATAGCAAAAGGGGATATTCTCACAAAGGTATGAAAGAACCAAGGTGATGATACATATCCTTCTTTGCATGGACTAGATCACAAACAATACGATGAACTCATGCATGCCCAAGGTGGTATAACCTTGCCTAGATGAGGGAAGGGGACTCATAGCATAAATCCTTAGTACATAAAACATATGTTTGACCTTGGATGTAAAAAGGGGGAACACTATTTCTAGAACTGCCCCTACATCTTCAAGACATGAATACCATACTTGGAGTAATGAGACCACCCCACAAGCACAACATACAAAACAATGACCATGCACCTTTCCAGGTGTTTTCCACCACATACCATGGTATAGTAAGATCAAGGTAGCTATGGAATGATCCTAAAATGAGACAAAAGATAAAAATCAATAATAAAAAAGACCAACGAATCATACAAACAACCATTGTATCTCTTGCCAAGATAAGTGTTGATAGGATGATGGATTCTGCTTATTGTAGGAATGATATATCCGTTAAGGAGAGAATTGGTTGGATGTTGTTACATAAATTTCAAAAGGTGGAAAAAAAGATTATAGGCCATATGTTATGATTATGGTTGGTTTGTTGATTGATAATTTTTGCGTAAGATGTGATGTTTTGAGAGTATGCTTAGCTTGTGTATTGCTTTTTGGATTTATTAAGCTCAGGGGATAGGGACCATCCAAGTAGGTTGGATGGGTACATATTTTGTACTTGACTACTGGATACTTCCTTCGTATTCCAGACTGCCTACATACCCTGTGTCCACGTGATCAAGGTACTTTAAGATGTGGGTGATGATGAATATGTAGTTTTGGTTTGTATTGATGATGTAGGAATGGTTCAGAGTAGATGAGAGGATGTTGGATAATGATGTGTTGGATGTTTTGGATAATTGTGGTGATGGTCGAGATTGTTTTTGGAGTTTTTGTAATTTTTTTTGAGGTTTTTGGATTTTCTATTATTTTTGTCTTTTCTAATTTGTTTGGATTTTTTGGAATTTTTTATGTTTTTTGGGTTTTTTTGGATTTTTAAGCTGTACAAGGAGAGCATACAAGGATCCTCTTTCTAGGAATTTGCCTTGGGTGGGGTGATAAGATTAAATGTTTTAGAATTCCAAGCCATGGGATGTAGGTGATATGGAATGTCGTGGCGGATAGGACTTATTAGATGGTAGAACCGACCAGTACACATGGTGCCTGAGACAAGTTTTCACCATAGTACTTATCCAAGGTGTCATCAAACTGATTTTCACCATTGGACAACTTCATTGCACTCAGGTGTTTTCTTGATTTTTTTTATTTTTTTATTTTTTTAAATTTTTTTGGATTTCTTTTGATTTTGGGATACTCGATGGGTTATGCATAGAACCTTTCCAAGTGCAAGATGATCATAGGTTCATCTAGAGGCTTCCCTTCAAGTGTTGCAAGTTGGTAAGATCCTGATCCATAGCTAGTTGTGATAACATATGGTCCCAAACAATTAGGCTCGAACTTTCCTTTCTTGTGGCACTCTTGTAGGTTTCTCTGATTTTCCATAAGGACAAGGTCACCTATCTCAAACTTGTGGTACTTAATCTTTTTATTGTAGCTTCTGGATAGGTGATTTTGATAATCATGAATGTGATTAAGAGCATCCAGGCATTTCTCATCTAGGATTTCTACCTCATTCGGTCGTCCAACTCAGTACTCCTCCTCAGTGATTATGTTTTGCAATGAAATCCTGAGAGAAGGGAGCTCGACCTTAATAGGCAAAATGGATTTGGAACAAAATACTAATGAGTATGGTGTGGCTCCTGTGGGTGTCTAAATGCTTGTGTGATAATCCCATAGGGCAAGGTTGAGATGAAGGTGCCAATCATGGTTGGCTTCATTAACCATCTTTTTTAGGATGCGTAAGATGGTTTTATTAGAAGCTTCCGCTTGACCATTACCTTGAGGGTAATATGGCATGGAAAAATGATGTTGGATGTGGAATTTCTCGCATATGATGCAGACTTCATGGTTCTTAAACAATTTCCCATTATCTGTGATAATGGAGAAAGGAACTCCATAATGACATATTATGTAGAGGATGATGAATTTTGCGATTTGGATGCCAAACATGGTGAAAGTGACCGAAATGGCTTCTACCCACTTGGTGAAATATTCAGTAGTAGTAATGATGAATTTGTGGCCATTGGATGAGGGTGGGTGAATTTTGCCTACGAGGTCGAATCCCCACTATGAAAAGGGCCAAGGGGTTGTTATTGGATGCAGTTCCTATGAAGGTGCATGGATAAGATCATCGTGTTGTTGACATGGTAAACATTTCTTCACAAAGTGGTAGTGATGTAGGAGAATCCAGTGGTGTAGGGGCAATATTGCATCACCCAATAAAAAATGATGATTCAAAATCATTGAAGTTGTTTTCATTTCTTTTCAAAATTAGTATTTCTAGTTCCATAATCACTTGAATAGTGATGTAGAACCTTCAGTTTTTCCAAACTGCTAAAAATAATAAACTGCTATTTTGGAAAGTTTGCATTTGGGCACGTATGGAAGCAAAAATTTACAAGAAGCTTCGTAATTGAAAAATAAGACCTTTGGTGAAGGAATCAAGAAAATATCATTTGTGAGCTAAAAGATAATAAAGTTTCTGTTTCCTGAAAAATCCCTGAAAAATGATTCAAATTTAGGTTTGAGGCACTAAACGGCACCATACAACGCCAAAAATGGGTTGAATCGGCAGAGCAGATTCTTAGATAATAGAGCACTCTACGAGCTTTTTGATGCTTCAAGAGTTTCCTCAATCAAACAACCAGATCAAAAGTTATGGCTCCCATAAGTTGACCTATTTTTGGAGGGAGATGCAAAATTCAAAATTTGGCTGGAGGTTGCCAAAAAAGAGCTATTTATCACCATTTTGGGGAACCCTTAGCAGTAGTAGAGATAAGGGGAAAAGTGTAGAGTCAAGAATAGGTGGGAAAACAAAAACCTTAGCAGATTTGGGGCTACATAAGGTAGTAGGTTCTAGAGTCTAGAGGTAAGAAGCTGTAATGTGTTGCAACCTATGGAGGATTCATCCTCTTATTGTATTTGAGCTTCTGTAATGTAATGTCTTGTCCAAATAAATAAAAGATCATCCTATTTTCTATGTGGAATTTCTATTGTTATGTGTTTTCTGATTTACCCCTTCATCAAGTGGTATCAGAGTAAGGGTTCCTGAGTGTATAGACAGATCGCCGACCATGAGGCAGTTTCCACAAAGACCTAAGGTTGTGGGTTTGCTATAGAGATCAAAATGCCTCCATGAAGAAATCATGTTGGGAGAAATGCATTGATGGAAGAGGGTTTTAGGGCCCTACAAAGGAAAATTGATGCATTACAAGAGGAGCTACGAAGAGGGTTTGAGCCGAGAACAAGAGAGGAAAGTGAAGATGAAGCTGAAGAAGATCTATCTGAGGAAGAACAAGAAGTTGCAGGAGATCCTATAGAAGTTAGGTTGTTGAGGGCCATTTCAAAGATCAGAAAGAGACCTGGGATTGAAGTTTCTACCTATTCTGGAGATTTGGATCTAGAACAGCCTATTGATTGGATCAATGATATGGAAGAATATTTTGAGTATGAAGATGTGGAGGATCCAGATCACGTCAAGTTTGCAAAAATAAAGTTGAAGGGCCATGCGAGTATTTGGTGGAAGGAGGTCTAGTTAGAGAGGAATAGAAGAGGAAGAGGAAAGATTACTAGATGGGATCATGTGATCAAAAAACTAAAGAAGTAGTTCATTCCTATGGACTATGAGTTGGAGTTGCTGAAGAAACTGCAAGGATTGAAGCAAGGTAACAAGTCTGTCAAGGAGTATATAGAAGATTTGTATAAGATTACTACCAGGACAAGCCATGTAGAGGCCAACAAGAAGAAGGTAGCTTGTTACATTAATGGGTTGAGGCCAAGTATTCAAAAGGACCTGAGCTTGGTCATAATGACCACCATAGAAGATGTGTACCAGTTTTTCCTGATGGTGGAAGAGAAGTTGAATAAAAGATTTGAAAGCAAGCAAAGGGGAAGAGGTCAAGGTGGAAGGACTGGTGGAAGATCCTATGGAGGCTGAAATGAATATCAAAAGAAAAGTGAAGAAGTTGGCACCAGTCGAAATCAGAGAGGAGATAATGCCTACTTCCCTCGTGACCAAAACAATGATGAGCAAAGAGGAAGAGGAAGAGGCAAACCTGGGAAAGGACCTGGAAGAGGAGGTTTTAGAGGAACCTATTTCCAATGTGGAGAAGAAGGACATCAAACATACAAGTGTCCACAACATCAAGGAAGGACAAATAGAAGACCTGAAGGTAATGGACAAGTTGCACATGTAGATGAAGATGTGCAATCTGAGCATTCTAAATATGTTGAAAGGGGAGAAACCCTAGTTGTCAGAGGAACCTTGTTCAATGAGGAGAAAGAACCAGATCAAATGAAGAGTTTATTCTACACAAGATACAAGTATAAAGGTATGTGTTGTGATATTATTATTAACAGTGGAAGCATTGACAATCTTGTTTCAGAGGAGATGGTTAACAAGTTGAAGTTGACAAGAAGTAAGCATCCACATCCATATCAGATCACATGGTTGCAGAAGGACCATGGAGCTTTGGTCAATCAACAGTGTTTATTCAAGTTCAAGATTGGGGACTACCATGATGAGGTGTTGTGTGACATCATACCGATGGATGCATGTCATATGTAATTGGGAAGGTTGTTGTAGTATGATAGGTGTACTATCCATGATGGTAATGCAAACACATATTCCATAACAAAGGATGGAGTTCATCATAAGCTGAAGCCCTTGAAGGAGGTGGATGAAAAAGTATGTAGTACTGCCAGAATTTGGTTGGTAGATGGTAGGAAATTTTTGGAGGGTATGAAGCATGAGTGTCATTGCTTTGCATTGATTCCTAAGATCAGTGAAGAGAAATGTGAAGATGTACTAGCAGAAGTTATAGATCTATTGGAAGAATTTTAGGACATTGTCTCTGATAATGTACCAGAAGGTTTATCACCAGTGAGGAAGATAAGTCATCAAATGGATTTGATACCATGAGCTAATTTGCCAAATAAGGGATCCCATAGAATGACTCCTACAGAGAATGAAGCGCTAAACAAACAAGTTCATGAGTTGTTAAGGAAAGGACTGATAAGGGAGAGCGTAAGTCCATGTATAGTACCTGCAATACTAGCACCAAAGAAAGATGGAGAGCGGAGAATGTGTATAGATTCCTAAGCCATCAATAAGATCATAATCAAGTACAAATTTTCATTTCTGAGAATGGATGACATAATAAATTATTTAACTGGAGCCAAGTACTTCACGAAGATTGACCTAAAGAGTGGGTATCACTAGATCCAAATTAGAGAAGGAGATGAATGGAAGACATCCTTCAAGACAAAGGAAGGTTTGTATGAATGGTTAGTCATGCCATTTGGGATAACCAATGCACCAAGCACATTCATGTGGCTCATGAACGAGGTATTGAAAGAGTTTTTGGGAAGTTTTGTTATTGTTTATTTATATGACATTTTGATTTTCAGTAAGACTTGGGATGAACATCTAATGTATATCAGAAGAGTTTTAGAGAAGATGAGGGAGGAAAAGTTGTTCATTAATCTGAAGAAATGTAGTTTTTCAAAGGAGTTGGTATACTTAAGATTTGTTCTTAGAGGAAGGTATTAAGATGCACCCAGAGAAAGTAAGGGCTATCCTCGAATGGCCTACTCCAAGGAGTGTTACAGAGGTATGATCGTTTCATGGTTTGGCAAGTTTTTATAGAAAATTTATCAGGAATTTTAGTAGCATTTGTGCTCTTCTAACTAAGACAATGAGAGAGGATATAAAAGAGTTTAAATGGACCACAAGAGTAGCCAATATTTTTGATACATTGAAGCAGAAAGTCACAGAGCAACCTATTTTGGCATTTCCAGATTTCAATAAGGTATTTCAGGTATATTGTGATGCTAGTGGCATTGCTATAGGAGATGTTTTGAGTGAATAAGGTAAGACCATTGCCTATTTTAGTGAGAAGCTTAATGATGCCAAGAAAAAAGTATTCTATTTATGATCATGAGTTTTATGCTATAGTTCAAGATTTGAAGAAATGGAGACATTATTTGTTTCCAAAAGAGTTCATTTTATATACTGATCATTAGGCTTTGCAGTATCTTAATAGTCAAGGAAAGTTAAATCAAAGGCATTTAAAATAGCTTGAGTTTTTGTAGAGTTATGCTTTTGTTTTAAATCATAGGAGTGGGAAATCCAACAGAGTTGCAGATGCCTTGAGCAGAAGGCAACATTTGTTGACAAAAATGAAGATAGAGGTTGTTGGGTTCGATGAGCTCAAAAGTTTGTATCCTGAAGATCTAGATTTTGCAGAGGCTTGGAAAGCTTGTTTGGAACCTGTTACTTTGGACATGACAAAATGGTTAGATTTCATAATCCAAGATGGCATGTTGTTTAGAGGAAGCCAGTTGTGCATTCTGAGGAGTTTCATGAGAGAGAACCTGATTAAGGAGAAGCATAGTGGGGGATTAGCTGGACACTTTGGTCGAGATAAGATCATTGCTATTGTTGGTGAGCATTATTATTAGCCACAGTTGTAGTAGGATGTTAGGAAATTTGTGTAGAGTTGCAGAGTGTGTCAGATGGAAAAAGGAACAAGTTAGAACACAGGGCTATATCAACCATTACCTATACCAGAGAAGCCATGGGATGATATTAGTATAGATTTTGTTCTTAGTTTACCAAGGACATAGAGAGGACATGATTCCATTTTTGTGGTGGTGGACAGATTCTCAAAGATGGCACATTTTATTCCTTGTAAGAAGACTAATGATGTTCATAGTGCTGAGTTATTTTTCAAAAAGGTGGTCAGACTTCATGGTCTACCTAAGAGCATAGTTTTAGATCGAGATACCAAGTTTGTTGGTTATTTCTGGAGGACATTGTAAAAAAAGTTGAAGACAGATTTGAAGTTGAGTTATGTACACCATCCATAGACTGATGGATAGACAAAAGTGGTGAATAGGAGTTTGGGTAACCTACTACAATGCTTAGTAGGAGAAAAGCCCAAGGGATGGGATTTGTTTTTACCAAAGGCAGAATTTTCTTACAACAATTCTGTCAATAGGAGTACTAGTAAATCACCATTCCAGATTATATATGAGAATAGTCTAAGAAATGCTTCAAAGTTAAGGAAGTTGAACAAGGGAGAAAAGACAAGTGCCGAAGCTAAAGATTTTGTAGAACACCTAAAGAATTTGCATGAAGAGGTGAGAAAGCACATTAATAAGATGAATATTTAGTATAAGGCTAAGGCAGATCAGAAGAGGAGATATAAGGAATTCCAGTAAGGAGATGAAGTCATGGTTCACTTGAGAAAAGAGAGGTTTCCAATTGGAACATATAATAAGTTGAAAATAAAGAAATTTGGACCATGCAGGATTCTGAAGAAGCATGATTCAGGAAATGCATATGAGGTAGAGATGCCGAGTGGAATCAACATTTCCCATGTGTTCAACATTGTCGATTTAACATAATATCATGAAGGTGGAACAGAGGATGGACCAACTGATTTGGCCAACTGACAAAATCAACCAAGATGGTTTGAATTTCCTACACTTCAGGCTCTGATTTTCCTAGGTGGGTGTACCTTTCTATCACCACTGAATGTGAACTCCTCAAAACTAACTGGTGATGATTGAGCAGATTATGAATTTCATGCAAATTTATCAATTAAATCATCCTCTCCAATCCATTTCAAATTGGCATATGATTTGAAAATAGATTTACTCAATTACTCTAACCACTACTACTAATCCTACAATATAAATCAAAATTATGTACAATGATTTTACTAGTTCTAGAGCATAACATCTGATCAGTGCCTTATTTGTTGGGTATCAGAGTCATAATGAGTTATTGCTCATCCAATGGTCTTAAATTCTAACTGTTCAGCACTATTCCTATTTATGTCTTGCATAAACGTGCAAGTAATTTCAACTATGAAACCATACTTCTTAATCCAAATGGATTTCTTAGAATCACAGTAACATATTCAATAGAATTTCATGTCTACTTGAGAGAACCCATCAAAAATATTACACAAAAGCATTTAAATATGCAATGACAAATCAATAAGTACCTAAAAAATTGATTCATATGATTAAAATAAAGCAATTCAGAGACATTTTCACAATTTCTTTTCATTCAAAATCAATAAATAGTTGAAACCATCTTCAGAGCAAATACATTTCTGCACAATCTTATCCCAAGTCTTCACAGGTACACCAATCTATTTTGCCCCCTTTCTCTCTATCTAACCTTTTTTTCTTTTTTGATTTTATCGTATATACTTTACATTTCCAAGGGTTACGACCCTTCACATATCATTTTGGTGCAACCTTTCATATTCTTTTGCAATCAAAAATATTTATTTTATCACCTTTCACTTTGCATCCCCATGAATAATTTCGCCACTATATTTTTGCAATAATAGTCATAATGACTATTAATATTCTCTCATTCACATTTACATTAACCATATTTCCTGTGTAAAATAATTACACACTCCTCATCTCCTTTGGTGAAAATGTTTTTATATTCTCACCTTTCAAAAACACCTATCCTGCACACATTTTCACCAAAAAAAAAAATTTGCTTTTCAAATGTAAAAATACTTTTATTTGCAATGTAATTATATTTTATGCTTCCATATTTTTTATAATCCCACCACAATACCGCAAACATTTAATTTTTGCTTTGCAGGGGTACGGGATTGTTATTAACACCACCACAATACCACACATACTTTAGGGTTAATAAGTGGGACCGCGGGAAGGATCTTCTTTTCACCTGCAACACCGCACACCCTCGTCTTGGCTTCTTCGCCTGCTCTCCCGCATTGGTTCTAGGGTTTTTGAGTGGGGATGCGGTAAAAGTTTGAACTCGCTACTCACCCGCATACTCCTTTCGCCACTATGGGTGTCACATTTGTTTAAGGTTCCATGTGAGCTGCATGAGTCTATTCAACCATTTATTTGCAAAAGGAAATCTAAAGTAGTGAAGATCCTAGAATTTTTGCAATTGCACCAAGTACTCCTCTGACAAAATTTTCTTGTGGTCTTGGCCTTTAGAATGGGGAAGATGATATTGGGAAAACAACCATGTCTAATGCAGCCTTCAACCACCTCCATCTGTGCCTAAGAGACCATGAATTCTCTGGAGTTGTAATGAACCACAAGCGTTTCGAACTAAGATCATTCAAGAACAACTTCTACGCGAGTTGTTTGACAAATTTATTGCACTGAGAAGTAGTGTGGAGAGTAGGGCACAACCTTCAAATGTCTTTAGAGAAGCAAGTCTGTCTTTATTTTCATTGACAACGTTCAAAGTTGTAGTGATACAAATAACCTTCTACTGGTGGAGTTGGAGTGGCTTCCATTTCATTATATTTTGATAGACGCTTGTACCATGCTCAAAAGCTCCCATTCTGGTATGGGCCGCTATTTTGTTGGAAACAGTTAAGGAGTCTAGTTTCACACTAGAAAAGTGTATTTTCAACAAATCCATCTTATTGACAAACAGTTCAGGAACCTCCACATCTTGCATATATGTTCGCTAGAATATAACAATTTTACTTGCAACAGTCTTGAAATAAATCTTCATTGCACTATGGCAGTCAGCACATATACGAAGGTTCTTAACAACAATAATAGTTGTTTCAAACCAAATGCAATTGCAAACTTTTCACTATGGAGGCAAAGAAATAATTCCTTTTCCTCCCCTTTTGTCTCCCTACCCACTCGAATTGAAGCACCTTGATTTGCAACACCCCAAGAGAAGGTATTGATATCTGCTATCTCATGTCGACCTGTGAGGCATCTTTCATTGCCCTCCCCATAGGTAGCAATGTGCTCCTTGTGCCTTAATCCAAGTTTTTGTATTACCTTCTTGATTACTTCAAAACCTCCTTCCTTCCACATGGACTTGGTGTTGTAATTGGTATGGCATCCAACACCATTCCAGTCTCCCTCAATCATCTTGGGATCAAAGGACAAAACAACACCTGCTATTTCTGTTATTCTCTCCATTATGTAATGTGCACACCAGAGTTGATCAACTACTGAGATTCCCACAACAAGACCCACTTGGAATTCCCACTGTCCTCGCGTAACCTCTCCATTGGTTCTGCTAATATTGATTCCAGAATAGAGACATGCCTTATAGTGGGCATCAACAACTTCATGGCCCCAAGCTTTATCAGCTCCAACTCCACAATTGTAAGGTCCTTGAGGACTAGGGAATCCACAAATTGGCCATCCAAGAGGCTACTTCACATCCTTCTATAGTAGAGTATATTCTTGTTCAAGCCCATACCATGTCTCCTCCTCAACAACTTCCTTTGTATTAAATATTTTCTCTACTACAACCCTCTTGTTGGAAGGAAGTGGAGTGTAATTTGGGGCATATGTATCACAGATTACCAGAATGTTCTTCCCTCTCTAAAATGGGTTAGGATAGATAGCTTGGGGATAGAGAATGACTTCACTGTCATGCCCTGTAGCTTGGCCCATGCTAGAGCCATCAAAGTTCCATCTGGGTAGTTCTTTTGGGCTACTCACTAGTCCTAACAGAGTTCTTGCTTTTCTTTGTTAGATTCAGGATAGCCAACTGAGAGGGTGGGGATGAATCAGTTGGCCAAAACTTTCTTCCAATTAATCACTTAAATCCTTCTTGTAATTCAGCAACATAATAATAAATCAATCATGGAAACATAATGCAACAATTCAAGAGAAGAAACACATTAACACATATGACACCAAGATTTTAACGTGGAAAACTCAGTTAAGGCAAAAACCATGGGATGACTAACCCAAGATTGTATTCTCTGTTAAAAGAATAAGAAGAACAAATGGTAGATGCCAATTAGGGCTCATTGCCCGAGAACACTACTCACAAGAGGCCCACTGCCTATAGGAGACACACTATCTACAAAATGATAAATATTACATACTTGAACTAAAGAATAGCATCTTCACCATGCTTGAGTCAGTTCTATTTAAGCCCAATACTTCTATTCTGCCTTTCACTTTGCTCTTCTCTGCCACATACTCATCTCCTCCATATGTATTTGAGATGACTTCACAACCTCTTATTTATACAAGACATTTGACTTTGGAATGATCATCCGAGTCAACATACATTACAGAGCAAATACATAAATACAACATGACTAATTACAAAAAGACTTCATGCGGATCAACACGCTGTCGGCCACACAGATCTGAGACTTCAATCTTCCTTTAGGAACACGCCATTCTTCATAGAACATCTTCAAGATCATCCACAGGTTGTGTAACTCATCTAATCGGCCAAACTTAGGAAGAACATCATCATCCAGAAGTAATCCTTCAATTATGAGCTCAATATTCAATGCAGATCACCAACATGAACTGGACACTATCCAAAGACCTCCACAAGCTTGCCTGAATCACCAGGAACATCCACACTTACTGAAATCTTTCTCTCCTTCATCTGAAACCTCAAGAACACAATCTATTATCATTGTCATATTGGAATAGATGCTTGCAGACCTCCAAACCACAAACCAATTGAGTTGTCAATTCACATTGACTTCCTAAACACTCCACCAAATCCCTAGAACAAGATATTGCATTTCTGGATCTCATTGGACCTATCTGTGTCATTCTATCACCTCTAAACATCTGCTAGAACTGGTTTTACTCAAGTGGCCATAACTTCTTCAAATCTTCATTCGGACCTCTCAAATCTTTACTAGATCATCTTGAGACACATATCTATAAACCCTTTTATGCGCATTCTCTGATCTTCATCTTAGCTGGGATCTTCACCTCACTGTCTTCACTATTCTTCTCTATTCATGATAGGACTAATTTTCTCAATATCCTCAACATACAACTCATCCAATCCTTATCATCAATGCAACAGGAGTATGTTGACATCAATAACAACACTGGTTTAGGCCCATACTTGCAACATGCTTCACATATCCATTTCTGAGCCTCCAATCCATATGTACTCTGCAATGACTTTCTCTATAGTGTCAGTCAAGTCAAGGTTGAGAAGATCTGTTATTAATAAGGTCGACATTGGTACTCTTTAAATATTTGAAGACCTAAGAACTTCGTTTATTGATCCACATTATTCATTGCAAGAAGAGAATTGAAATAAGAAAAGTGTTTCTAAACTCTGTTAAAGCCTCACCAACAAAAATAATTGTGTGACACATATCGGGTCCCTTGTGGGCCTGGCTAATTTTTTTTTTGTTTTGAAACAAGTTTCATCCTTAATTGACCTAAAACTACCCCTGTATGTACCTGGGGTGGAATAATGGAGTGAGTAATCATCAAAATTTGATTTCTGACCATTTTGTACTATGACCAAAACACATCACGTAGTCTCCAAAATCACCCTTTAAAACTGATCAAACATTCTCCTTGAGCCATGAAAATGTACAAACATGTTGACTAATGATATGGGAGCACAGTTGTCAAAATGATTTACATGACACCATACAGATTGCAAGATATTAATATTCAAAGTATCTCACTTAGCCTTTTTCAAAACTGCACCTATCAAAAAACCAACTAGAGCTCACCAAGTCACCACCCTGAAAAAACACTAAATCTCCTCCCAGGAAGCTACCACTAGGTAAAATGGTTCATTTAGGTCTATTGAACATGTGTGCAAAAGGGCTTTTCACCAATCCATTTTATTCACAAGATATTAAAGGTCAAAGATGACCCCTTTGAAACTTTCTGGAAATGTAGATATCAAAAATGTGAAAATCCACTTGCTTTTGACTTTGAAAAAATATCAAATTGAAGCTTGAGGATCTATAAATTTACATAGGGGCATATAAACATCCAGAGAATCACAAGAACTAATCCACCTATCTTAACTATCACCCAGATGTGAAATATTGATTCATACAGAAGGCAACTTTGATAGACAAAACACTGTGCAGAATACAGATCTTACAAACTGCATTTGCTTTTGCCTTGGTAAAAACATCAAACAAGATGCTGAGGCTTTGAAAATGGACATAGAAACATTTTAACATAAGGAAAATTTTATGCATCAATTGGTTCGTCATGACAATCATCCATCTTGTAAATATTGGCCTCCAAAGTTGACCACTATGGCAGATGTAACAATGTGCAGACAATAAACTCTTCCAGAACCCTCCAACTTGGTGCTTCAAAACCCTGTCAAATCTAATCATAGGAAGCTAAAATCAAACATACACATTTACATATGACAAATGCATCAACTGATTTGGCATAAAAGTGAATAGGGATCAAATTATGATCCTCCAAAGTAGGCTACTGGGGCGAATTTCACAAGTGCATTTATGAATGTTGCAATCTATTTTGTCATCATGGGCACTTCAAATTTAGCCAAAATTTGAAGGTGCCAATAGTGGCTCTGACCAGGGATGTATGACCCTTGTGGGCATCGAAAGAATTCAGATCTCTGGTGGAGCAGACCTAGTGTTCTATCCATTGGGCAATAGAGTCCAACCTCTTCTCTGTCCTGAACTGGTATGATTTGAAAAATCACACCACAACTGATGGCACAAGGCCACCAAAAAAGAAACAACCTCTATTTACCTCTGTCATACACCTTATTTTCATCTGACTGCATTAGGTCAAATCTGAAAGCACTATCACTGCAAGCTTGAAAACAAACATCACCACTGACATTCTAAAACACATCACTATATCTTCCCACACTATATCTTCCCACACCATCACCATGTGACAAACTTCCAACATGTTCATATAGAATGCAATATTTAGCATTGTCTATTTCATCATCATGTTTCACTGAATCTTTTCCCAAATAGATTGAGAAATTCAAACACTCATATGTTGCTTCATAGCTGGTATCACACTGCTGCAAACTCTAAGAATTATGCAAACAATCCTCCAAAATATGGAAAGAGAAACATTCATATACTGGTTCATTTGCATCATGACTCACTTACATATGAAATGTTCTCTTATCAACATTATTCCCTCCCATACAAGGATTAAAAAGATCAACACAATCAGACATTATAGAATCAGAGGAAACCTCAAATCCCATGCTTTCTTTTGATACAGAACTCTGATATTCATCTGTCAACAATTCTGAAATTTGGTCACTACTGAGTGAACATGCCTCCTTATTCACCTGATTGTTGGCACATTCTCTACTTTCATCATCTTTGCAAGATATCATCTGAATTTCTTCTATCATTTCATCATACAATGAGCATAAAAAATATTGGAAAGCATTCTCAAATGTACATACCTCGTCTTCACCAATTGTATCAGTCAATCGATGTGCTTCCTGTTTGCTGCCAGGTGGACCCGCTCCTTCATTTGCCTCATTGTTGATGCACTCCTCATGCAATGTGTCCTCAAAAGCATCTTCAATATTGCAGTCCTCCTCTAAGGTGAAGAGTTGGCCTTCCATAATTTCATCTTCATTCAAATCTGGAATATTATTATTGAAAACTTCACCTGCACCTGCTTCTTCTTTTGGCTGATCAAAAGTAGTTGGAAATGTTGTAGTTTCATGATGTCTTCTTACAAATGGATTTTTTCCTTGATAAGGTTGATATTGCTGATATTGGGGTCCATATTACTGATATTGTTGATGCATATTTTGGTAAGCACCTCCAGGGTAATGTTGGCAAGAGACACTGCTTAGCATTGATAGGTGTTGTCATTGATGGAAACTAAGATTGTTCCACACTTCCGTAGTGTAGTATCTAATCATACCGGAAGTGAGAATGATAATCTAAGTCTGGGAGCCTGAAACAAAGCATATAGCAGAGTCTAATATTTTGGTCAGTGGATCTCTCCAGATAATCAGTATGTGATGCAGATATGAAGGAGTGTAGAGAGACACCAGGACAATCTAAATCCACATTTTTAGCCTCCGTTGGTAATGGGATCAGAATTTATGAGCATCTGATTATCGGGCCCTATTATGGCAGAACAGTTCAATGAAGAACATGCAGACTTATGTTAATTCTTGTGCGGATCCAATAGAAGTGTTTTGATGAACTGTGTATGAGATAGAATGTTAGTGGCTAACATGTATAATGATCTACATGTGTTATTTTTGGTACGCATCAATATTGGTGTATGGATCTAGCCGACAGAATAGACCCTTCTTCATAGTTCAAAGTGTTGTTGCTATTGACTGGCAAGTGATTGCAATTCAAGATAAGTATATATAGCCGATGATTGTGGAAATTTTTAAGTGTGTATTGCGATTGTGGAAAAAATATAAAAGGAGCAAAAATCTAATATCTGAATGAAGGCAGAATAGAAAGAAGAGCAGAATAAAGATGAAGTGTATAAAGTCAATATTTGCACTTAACCAGAACTGATCTCTAGCATTGGCAAATGCATCTTACTAGTTCAAAATATATGTAAATCTCTTGTAAACTTTTCTGTAGGCAGTGAGCCTCCTTTTAAGTGGTGAGCTCAGGGCAGTGAGCCCGAATGCATGTGCATTCCCATTTATAAAATACTTTTAACAAAGTATTAATTTTTGTGGGTTAACCCCCACCATGGTTTTTCCCTTAACCGGGTTTCCACGTCAAAATCTTGGTGTCAAATGTGTCTTTCATGTTTTCTACTCATGTGCTATTATCTATTACTAGAATACTTATATCCTTGATTTAATTTTAAGTTGTGAAAGAAGAATACCAGCAGTAGAAGATTAAATAAAGCAACAACTGATTCACCCCCCCTCTCAGTTGTCTAGACCTATTCCAACAATTGGTATCACATCTAAGGTCCTTTGAAAAAGCTTAACAGCTTAAGGAAGATCTGGGAAGACAGTAGAATGGATGAATATGACCTTCAAGGGCAACTTAATCTTACCCTAGATGATCTTGAGTAGTCCAAGGCAGAAGTTCAAGAGCTCCAAGATAACCTCAAAAAGGCTGAAGACTTCATTAAAGTTTTAAAAGAAAAATTGAGCAAATCTAATGCAAAAGGAAAGGAGCCACCTCTTCAACTGGGAAAACCTTATGAAGACAAGGCCCTGGATGAGAAGACAAAGGAATGTGAGAAGTTAACTAAAGAAGTTACTATTCTAAAACATGAGATGGAAATCGGAGTCATGAGACTAACCAAGGAAATTGAAGATAAGAAAAAAGCTAAAGAAGAGTTAAATCAAAATCTGAAAAAGAGTTCTAAAGAATGCTACAAATTGGATGCGATAGCTAGCCTCCTAGAATCTAATCTACAAGAAAGCAGAGACAATGAAAGAGAACTTGAGAGATAGATTATCACACTCAGACATGACCTAGAAATTGCAAATGACTATAAGGAGAAGTTCAAGATAAGCTCAACTAAACTTGAAGCACTCATTGAAGGGTAGAAAAAGGATGTTGATAAGCATAATCTCAGGTATGAGCAAGGTGAAAGCTCCAAATCCGGATAGAGAAATTTTCAACCTAGGAATGGGAGAAACAGATTTAGAAAACTGCCAGTAAGATAGCCAAATGCTCAAAGATATCCATCATTCAATGGAAATTATTTCAACTGCAACAAATTTAGTCATAGAGCTACTTAGTGCAAAAGCAGAGTAAATCAAAATGGTCTATCCTTCTCTGGTCAATGCTTCAAATGTAATAGGTATGGTCATAAGTCAAATGAATGCAGAAATATGACAATGAATAATCCCAATAATAGAAGAATTAGTAATTGTAGACACCCTAAAATGACCATGTCTTCGAACCACTTGCATTTCATCAAATATGTCTAATCACCTGCATTTCAACATTAATTGAATAATCTAATTATTTAATTAATTTCACCAAATTCTTCTAAATCACATACTTTCGACATTAATTAAATAAATCCTCTTTATTTAATTAATTAAATCAAATTCCTCTATTGTTCTTCCACAATTAAATAATTTTAATTATTTAATTAGATAATTATCTTCGTTCCAAATCTCAAGTCTCTATTAATTAAATAAATCCCATTATTTAATTAATTCATCACAAATTCTCTCTTATCCAGACAATTAAATAATTCCCAATTATTTAATTAAATCAAATTCATTCTTCCAAATTTAAATAAATCAAATCAAATTTATTTAAATTCTCTCATTCTCTAAAAATAAAATAAATCAAATATTTTATTTATTCTTCCAAATCATGCACAACAATTAAATAAATTTATTTATTTAATTTACTTTCAAATTCTTCAAATATCTTTCAAATCTTTTAAAAATAAGTCTTCTTCTCCATGCACACAAAATTAAATAATTTATTATTTAATTTCTCTCAAATCATGTAAAAGCAAATTTTAAGTTGAGTCATCTATTCACTCAACCTTGTTTTTATCAATTTCTCTTAAATTAGAAAAAAACTTTCTAATTTATGAAAAACATGTCTTATCTTTAGAAAAGAAAGTGATTAACTCAAATAAAATAGCTTTTGTGTGACACTTGTCTTCTTCTTATTCGTTGCACGTTCCTCAACTATTCTCCTCTGTTGATTCTTCTGAATTATCTAGACCATTGATCGATCTCTGTTGAAACCTATATAAACCCCCCTCATCTCCTTCACAAAGCCTCTTTGATCACTTATTTTCAGGCATACTTAACAGCACTTTGAGCATACATCGCATCGATTGAGCAACTTTACGATCTCTTGACATTGATCTTTGAGCACTATACTTGCTTGTTGCAACTATGGTTTCGCAGCAATATTGAGCAATCCACATTCAATCCAAAGGGAACAATACAAATCTCAGTAAAAGCTTTCATGTTTCATTAATTATTATTAAATGGCTTTTATTTAGATCTGTTAGCTTTATGTTATTGGGTTTTTGATTTGTTTAGTTAATTTAGTCAATTTTCCTCATACACATTCTGGCACGCCCGGTGGGACCCACTAATCCTTCTTTTCTTTGAGAAATTGATTTTTTTTAAGTTACAGTACAGAACAACGCAAAAGACATAGAAAAACTCTTTTGGTAGTATTCTTAAGCACTCCTAGAGGCACAGTAAAGCACCCTCGGGTGATACTGTGGCGCTTTTGATAGCACAGAGCAGCACTTTTGGCAACGCAGAACAACGCTTTTGGTAATATCGTTCAGCGCTTTCAGCAAAAAAGGTTTTCTAACATTGTTTGGTGTTTTTTGTAGGGTTTTACTCATATACATATCTTTAATTTGTCTGACAAGCTGTTGTATTTGTCATTCAACTATCTTTTGATACTTTCTAAGCTGACTTATTTAGGGGTATTTTTCGATATTTGAGTTAACCTATCTATTCACGACACCTTATTGAGTTTGATTGATTGCAGGATACAGATCTAGCAGATATTACTTCTAAGAACATTATATCAATCATGAAATCCTATCTGAACCTAGTTATTTTTGACAAAGCATAACTATTTTTTGATCTAAGGCAGGACAACACTTTTGGATATACAGTACAGCGCTTCTGGGTCTGTTACAGCACTTCGGGTAATACAGTAAAACACTTTTGGTCTACATCACCGCGTTGTTGGAAACACAGTGCGGCACTCTTGGTATCACAGTATGTCACTTTCGGTGTTACAGTAACTCGCTTTTGGTCAATTTGATTTATTTTTGCTAAAATTATGAATTTTTGTGGAACTAATTGACTTGTTGCAGCTTCTTATCACTCACACAGAGCAAATAGGTTTCTAACATGTTCATACAGGACGAGCATTGAAGAAATCTTGATTTATCTCACTAAGTCTTAGAAACATATTGCCTTCTTAAGAGATAATTGAACAAATCATTTCGGCAATCTAAGTCTTAGGAACATACTACTTTTTTTAAAGGACAATGGACATGTATGTGAAAACACCTTAATTTTCTAAGGGACAATGGACATGAATGCCAAACACTTCAATTTTATAAGGGATAATTGACAACTACAAATGTGTGTGTGCCTAATTTAGTTGCACCTTATTTTTCTTATAACGGGACAGTTGAACCTTTGTTTGACGTGCTTGCTCTTACATTTCAGTATTTCCTTTAGAAGGGCTTGCTTTTGGATTGCGTTTCATCCAAAAGGGATGACTCTAGGTGGAGTTTTCCTTTGAAAAGCTATATAAGAGGGATAAGGCGAAAGCCAAGTCCTAACCGATGTTAGCCTTACCTTGTGGTGCCAAACTGAAAAGAGGTGTACTAGCTCTTTGTGGAAATGATTTTCACATTGAGCGAAGTGTTTGATACTCTTAGTAGGATTGGTTAAAGCTTTTAGTAGTTTGTCGCATTGCTTGTAAGGCGTTGGTCCCTCAAAGTTACTAAGAACCATTCTAGATAGAGACTACCCGATCTACCTCCAAACGTTGCAGTAATCATCAGTGCAAGGGGAATCGATTTAAGCCCTTAAGATACTCACCATTGGCTCCCTTGAGAAGAGATAGTATTCCCTTGGCCATAAAGCTCTTGTGACCTACTTGAGCTTTCTAAGGGGAGGGTGAGATATCCCTACCTATCGTCTCTCGCAAAGATACAAAATATCTGACACCTTTATGGAATGATATTTTCATCGATGGAGTATTAAGCTGTGAGCTGATCTATTGCAATGAAACCTTATCTCTAGGGATAAAAAGTGTTTGTTATTGATTGCAATTGTCTTATACCTATGGAAACATTGGGCTTTTTTTTGTGAGCCTCGAACATACACTATCTATTGTGTCAGTCCTTTTTTGACCACTTGTTTGCTGTGTTTTCTCTTGCCAAAGACAAATCCAATCAGAACCATAACCAAATCTGTCAAATTTGCCTTTAAAAACATCAGACACTACTTCAGCGCCTCTGGTATTATAGCGGCTCACCCTTGGTGGTACAGTAGCTCACTTTTGGTCACCATAGCTCGCCTTTGGTATAGCAGCACCTCACCTTTGGTAGCTCAGTCCATCACCTTTCATATTATAGTAGTACGCTTTTGGTTGCATAGTCATGTGCCTCTGGTCAAATAGTATAGCGCCTTTGGTCCAGTTACTTGTGCATCAGAGTTTGTCTTTCTCTCACAAACATAAGCAGAGTCTTAGCATTACCTTTTGTCCTAGTGTATTCCATGGTAACCACTAGGCTCCAGCAAACTATGAAGTCCAAGCAAGTTGTCCTTAAGAAGCACAAATCACCTCCTCACACACTGCAATCGAGCCGTCTCAACATTACTCCGAAGGTTACTCCTAGGACACCTATGGCAAAATCAACTAGCTCTCCGAACATGCTGCACATTGACCAGCCAAGCAATTCTCAAGAAGGTAGGGTCCCTTTGGTAAATACACCCCACTATACCACCGGCTTGCCTCCGTATTTTGTCCCACAAGGTTATATTGCCAATCCAATCCCATCTCACGAGGAAAGAGTTCCTTTGGTAAGTACACCTCATTACACCACCGGCTTGCCTCCCAATTTTGCCCCACAAGGTTATACTACCGAGCTAGCCCCATCTCAAGAAGAGCGACACTTTGAAATGGGTCAATCCTCTCAAGAAGATGGGAAAGATCTTGATGAATTCATACAAGATCCTAGAGCTGTAGCTACCTTTGACAAAATCCTTAGTGAGAACCAAGATCATTTCTTTCGCTTGCTAGCAGAGCAAGGAGCCAAACTACCTCAGGATTTTGATCTTTCCAATCTCAAGGAGACAAACAATACCCTAGATGCCATACAAATGGTGCAAACTATGTCAACAGTGACCACGCCTTTACTCAAACAAGGCTCATAAGGGAAAACAATGGTACAATATAAGAATCCCCTTTTTCAAAACCCAACAGGAAAGAGGGTCGTATCACCGCTTCTGACTCCTATGGAAATTTACAAAAATCAACAGGAGACTCTACAATGTCAGGCGGAGCTAGCTAAGCAAGCCACCTTAGCTCAAGCAAATATACAACAAACTCCTAAAGTGTCCACACCAACTGCAAGTGGAATTTTGGTTACTCCTTCATGAATAGGTTTCCCACCCAATTACAATCTGGGGAACAACTATGTAGCCATGCAACAAGGGTCTCAACACATACCACCTCCCATATCATCAAACTTCCATGTCTCTCAACCAATTAGAGTCATGCAGCCCCCCCCACAAAATTCTTCTACACTCATCCCCAATCAACCATCGCAAATCGCTTCTACCTATGTCCCTCCTCCGCTACGTTCATCCTTGCTAAATTTCTTTCACACATTGCCTAGCCACCCTCAACATTCCCAACATCAATTTTCCCAAAGCTATGTGCCGCCATCGCAACCTAATCCAACGCACTTTAGCTTTCCTCCACCCAATTCTTTTCTTCAACCATCACAAAGCCACCATTCTTACCTAGCACCACCTCCACCTCTTCCAAATCAAAACCTCCAATTCCAACCCAATCTGAACCAAATGTACAATGCATCTGACCCCAACCAATCTTATGACCCTTATAATACTAATGCTCAAGGCTTACACTACAATCTTCCATATAGGTAGCAACAACCACTTCTCAGACAACAGGAGATGTTTCCAACCCCTCCCACAGGGATGGAGCTAAAAATCACGAAAGTTCAACAACAGCTATTAGATCTTACGTTTGGCCACACCAAGAAGACGTTCTCTTTAGAAGAAGTGTGTCCTTATCCTTTTGATCGGTCATTACCTATGATCACTTTTCCTCAAAATTTTACTATTTCTAAGTTTGATAAATACAAAGGAAAAGGTGACCCAAAAGACCATCTTATGGAATTCTATCTTGCTTGCTTCGAGGTCTCACATAACGACACATATCTTATGCGTCTCTTTCCTCATAGTCTTGGAGGTCAAGCTATAGAATGGTTCTCACACTTACCTACTGGCATCAAGTCTTTTAACGAGCTAGCTTACAATGTAGAGCATGAGATTTCCATGACTAATCTATGCAACAATAAATAGAAAAATGGTGAAACTTTCATTTCTTTCCTTCAACAATGGAGACAAATGGCTAGCAAATTCCCTTTCAAGATTCTGGAGAAATAGCTTGTTAGGATATTTGTGCAGAACCTCAACCAAGAGTTAGGTTTTCATTTGCAAATCCTTAGTGCTACAACCTTCGATGAAATCACATACAAGGGAATCAACATTGAGAAGGCCCTCATTGCTAAGGGTGTGGTCAAAATCTTCAAAGAAACAAAAGACAATGCTCCTCATCAACAATCGAGCGATAAACCCAAATATTGGAACAAAAATAAAAACGTGGTCAACGATGGGGTGGTTGATTCTAAGCATGTCCAAACTTTGCAAATGCCGCTGCAGCTTTCTAAACCAAGTCAAGCTCCGCCTCAACAATAGCAACAACAAAGGCAACCTTACCAAAACCAACAACAACGACAACAAGAGCGGCCTCAACAAGATTACCCTTTGCGGCGTCAATTCACTCCCTTGGGAGAGCCCATAGAGATAGTCTTACAAAAGATCTTACAGAAAGGACTCATCACCCAACCTGATGCTCCCCCGTATGGTGAGCCTGTTTACAAAACTACGCGGTATAGAGAAAATGAATACTGTGAATTCCATAGGAGCAAAGGGCATAGAACCGCATCGTGCATGAAACTCAAGCACCTAATCCAAAATCTCATCGAAGGCAATCAAATATCTCTACAAGAAGATCCACTAGCTTAACACATGAACAAAGATCTTGACATGTACAAGGAACCATTCCCTCATCATGGTCCACCTCCTCCTCAGGATAGAGGTAAAGGTATCAATCATGCTTCCACTTCCTTTGATTCCATTGTAGGGCATTTTGAAGAGACTCGAGCGTCTACCCTCACAATCAAAGGCAAATCTACGGATTGTGCTGTTACAATTCGTCGTGGTCATGTCACCATTCGTAGTCCTACACCTAGTCTTCCAGCTCAATTTGATTATAATCTTGTCAAACATCTAGGGAAAATGGCAGCACAGATCTCTATCTTGGACCTTCTATGGTCATCACCTGTGTTGCTTTTCAATCCGACTAGATGCTTATTCCCAGTTGTCCCTACAAGGTAGCCATCAATGATCAATAGGATTCCTGGGCTAGCGGCTAACAATATAGGAGATAGACTCTATAGATATCTCCTCTTCTTCTTTAGGCTTTGCAAGACCAAGGGGGGTATTCCCTATTCAACATCTACAACATATGCACATGAAACTACTCGGATGTTGAAGCAAAGCAGATAAATCCTCTATGATGCAGACCAAAACTGTGGAATAAGTGCAAAGGGGCTAGCTTTGGGCCTATGCTCAGTTGTAGATAGAGGATTTTGGGTCCTAAAACTACTTCTAAAATCCTAAAGGTTTGTATTTAAAGTTTGAGTTGGATTTTATGTTTGGATGCAAAACTAGGACTTGGAATGTAACCTCAATACAAGACCAGATTGGTGCCTATCCTAGGCTTAGAGTCAGTAGACATACACATGCACATGTACACATAAACCTGTAGTGATGACTGAGTTTCAAGGGGATTGTTTAGCACTTGCCTTACAGATACTTCCCAAAAACTAGGTGCTTAATCATTCATACTTAATGGTTCCCTACTGCAGCACAGTTTCTCAATGATTAACCTGAAACATTTAATTTGTTCCTTGAACAAAAGTAGGAGATTAAACATTCAATATAGAAAAGCTATACTCTTGAATCATAACAACCCTTAGTTATCCTGATTCAAAAGAAAGAATATGCCCACAACTTGGAGACAAATGATTAAGCACATGAACAAAGCATTTCTCATATAAAACAGCATGAAACCAGTGGATTTATGCATTAAACATACAACATGAGACTCATAAACTCACAAGACAACAAAGACAGAGCCACCAATGAAGTCGTATCTACTTACAACACCGAAAATTTGTCCATTTTTCAACGACCACAACATGAGTAACACAGTTTGGCTTTTATACCAAGACTGTGGACTCAGCAAAATTAATTACAAGGCAAGGTCAAAAATTTGCCAGATACAGTGCATCTAAAAATGGCACTCAAAATCATAAATGCAGCAGAGGACAAAACAGGAAAGAGTAAGAGAAGGGCAAGGAGTAGTTGAGCTCGAGCCCTGTGCTGCCGCTTGAAGACTCTCCGTCATAAACCAGGAACTTGGCCGTTCGACCTTCGGCCCATGCCTATCTGCAATCCTACCATTAATGGCTCAACCACCTGTAGCTCCTCTTGGAAACTGTCACAGTGCACCCATGGAAATCTCCCGCTCAAACAACGACTACAGATTCAAGGAAAAAACCATCGCCAAGGGTTCAAAACCTGATCGTCAATCCAAAATCCATCGCTGTGATCAACGGTCTCAAAACATGCATGAAGAGTCGCTAGCCAACAATATCATTCCACGTAGGCACCTTGACCTTCTATCGCTGACCCTTTCTCCTTTCATTTCGCCTCTATCACTTTTGTATATGCAAATCCAAATGCATATACAACATACAAGGCGGACGTCAAAAGTTATAGAACAAACTGGAATTCAGTTCGGGTCCAGCTTGTGTCTCCATCCTGCATCCATCACTATGTATATTACACACATACAAGTGCAAAACATATACAAGGCGGACTTCATTGCATCTATCCGTCAGATTTGAAAAACCTTCAAGTCCGGGCCTTATATCCTCGTGAATTTGCATATCGGCACATATATGAGTGCAAATATACAAGTGGTGGGCCCAACCCATCTTCTCTTTCTTTTTCATATTTCCTTGCACATCGCATATACAAATGCAATGTACAAGCCACAGACGCCACACTGCTTTAGAACAAAATAAAAACGACTTTGGGTCCGCCTTGCATCTTCTTCCCTTACATATTTTCAAATGTATATCACATATACATTCTCCTTTGTATATGAGATACAAAACCCTTTGTATGTGAGGTGGGCCCCACCAAGTGCATCTCCTGCTGCTTTGTAAATTTGCCAAATCATACAAGACCATTTGCACTTTCCCTTTGTATATTGCCGAATGTACATTTTCTCTTGCACCTTTTCATTGTATATTTGGATATACAAACTCAAAATACATTCGACCCTGCGACCACCTTTGTATCCTTGAATGTATATTCACACATACATTCTCACTTATATATCCCTGGGCCCCACCACATGCATATCGTTTCCTTGTATGTTTGGCGAACATAAAAGATCACCTGTTCATTGCACTGTAGCACATGTATGTGTGCCCTCTTGTATATTCTTCAATGTACATTTCTTTTGTATGCTTCGCTTGCATATTCTACATACAAGCCCGATAAACAAGCAGGGCCGATATACAAATGGCGAATATTCCTGGAATCTTTTGGAAGATTCCCCCAATGTATATGCACCCTGATATACATTGAGAAATGCATATTACTCAAATTTTTCACCATTTTTTGAAGGCCGATGGAGATTTCACAAGCTTGTCAATAGATTTGATCAATCGCACATACAAACTTAACATTTTTCTCAAGGCGACAGGAACAAACCATGAAACACTGCGTGGGGGTGGGTCAACCTATAAAAACCTAAACATGAGGATGAGATTTAACAACCAGAAACCCACCACACAAGGCCAACACTTGAATAAACAAAACAATGCAAGATCCCATGATTCACAAAATTGAGGGTTCGAATGAGAAAACCTACAAACACCCAAGCTTAAAACCCAAAACATAAATGAGTACTAACAGAGGCTCCAATTGGGGACATGCAGGCACAAGACTGTAGCGAGGACCAGACTACTCTGGGGTAGACCAGACAAGACCCAAAACTCAAACACGACTGACTATACAAGGCATGTACAAAATATTTACAACTACTTTACAGTGTGCACAATAGATACTCATTTATGAGAAAAAACCTTAAGGAATTTACCGTGCATAGGCAATTCCAGTAGTTCACCATTTAGGGCTTGGAGAAAGGAAGAATCACCTCCATGAATAGTGCCAATTTGGTATGGGCCAGTCCATAAGGGCTCAAATTTGTTGTGTTTGCCCTTATCCTGGCTCTTTGCATTCCACATAAGGACCAGATCACCTATCTGAAACCTTCTCTCTGTAGCCCTTTTATCAAACAGATATTTCACTTTTTATTGTGTCTTAATATTTGTCATGCGTGCCTCTCTTTTGATTTCATCCAATGCAACTAGCTGATTTATTCTTTCAGTCATTTGGTCTCCAATCTCCTCACTGTTCACTTGGATGAATTTATAAACTGGCAGGAGGTTTTTCACAGGCAACCTAGCTGCTGCACCATATACCAATTCAAAAGGAGATTTTCCAGTTGCTCTTTTCACTATCACCCTGTCAGCCCATAATGCCAACTTTAGCTTTGAATCTCAAGATCTCTTGTTTTTATCTATCACCCTTCTGATGATTTTCATGAGACTTTTGTTTCTTGACTTTGCTTGACCATTCGCTTGTGGATGATATGGTGATGTATGAGACAAATCAATTCCATAATTATTGCAAAAATTAATAAATTCATTAGACCTAAAGCACATAGCATTATCTGCGACTAATTTGGCTGGTACTCCAAATATTATAATAACATTTTCTAGGATGAAATCCATCACTACATTGCTTGTAGCCTTTTTAGTTGGAATAGCCTCAATCCATTTAGTGAAGTAATCAATAGCAACCAGAATCCAACTGTGCCCTCCACTTGACTTTTCTAAGATTTCCCCTATAAAATCAATCCCCCATTGCTGAAAAGGAGCTTCTATAGTTATAGTCCTAAGGGGTAATGTACCTTGATATCTTATCTTTCCTGAGAACCTTTGGCAAGACTCACATTTTCTTACCATTTTATGTGTATCTGAGAAGAGAGTTGGCCACCAATAGCCTGCTCTAAGAATTTTGTGGGCTGTTGTTTGGCCAGCATAATGTCCACCACACACTCCATCATGCATGTCACTTAGAATATCCTTAGCCTAATTTTTACCCACACATCTAAGTAATACACCATCAGGGTTTTTCCAATACATCTCACCTTGAATAACGATGTATTTAATAGCCTGCAGCTTCAAAGTTCTCTTTTGGGCATCACTGAGGTGAGAAGGACAATTTAGATTCTACAAATAATGTATTATGTTCTTATGCCATTCAGAATCTTACATGTTTACAACTTCATTATGCACCACATTCACTTGGCATGCCTCTAAATTAGACTATGTCATTAGTTTTGCCAAACCTTGTCCTCTTACCAATTTTGTGATCTATATTTCAATGTTAAACTCTTGCAATTTGTTTATCCATCTACATCTTCTTCCAATTACTTCCTGCTGAGTGAAGATATCCTTGACTGCTACATGAGGCACATATGCAATTACCTGAGAGCCTACCAAATATGGCCTGAAACTCTTGACTTCTCTAACCAGTGCATATGCTTGTTTCTCCATGATGTCATACTTCAATTCGGCAGCCTGCAATGACTTACTAAAGAAAGCTATAGGTTGTTCAAAACCTCCATTTTTTTGCAATAGGCATACATCAATAGTGTGGAAAGAAGCAAATGAAAATAATTGAAATGGCTTAGAAAAATTAGGAGATTTTAAAATAGGAGCCATCTTTATAGCCTCTTTTATGTTCTGAAACAATTTGGTTGCTTCATCTTCCCATTTGACAGTTGCATCCTTCTTTAGCATCTTGGAGATATCTTTGGTGGTCTCTACAAAGTTAGGCACAAATCTTCTAACAAAGTTAATTTGCCCAAAAAAGGACTGAACACCTTTCATTGTTTTAGGGATCTAAATTTTGTCAATTACAGCCACTCTTTCAGGATCAATCCTGACTCCATCCTTGGAAACAATGTGACCAAGCAATTTTCCTTCCACTACCCCAAAAGCACATTTCTTTGGGTTGAGTGAGATGCCATATTCCAATGCTCTAATAAAAATATGTTCCAAGTGCATACAGTGCTGCTCTTCCTTTTTTGAATAAGTTGTCAAGTCATCTTGATACACAACCAAGATTGAATCAATCAATCCTGCAAAAGCAACATCCATTGCCCTCTAAAATGCGGCACCTGCATTTGTCAGTCCAAATGGCATCCTCACATATACATAGGTTACCCATGGAGTAGTGAAAGCAGTCTTAAATTGTTCTGATTCTTTTACTTTCACCTGATTGTAGCCTGAAAACCCATCCATCATGGATAAAAGTTCACATCCAGTCACCTTCTGCAACATGGCTTCCATATTTGGCAATGGATAATTGTCCTTCAAAGAAGATATATTCAAATTTCTAAAGTCCACACAAAGTCTGATATCACCATTCTTTTTTCTGACTGGGACGAGGTTGGACACCCAAGTTGAATGTCTAATAGGCATAATTATTCCAGCCTCCCTAAGTTTCATAAGTTCTTCTTGCATTTTTGGAGCTAAGGTTGGATTGATAGGCCTCTGTTTTTGTCTAAATGGTTTAGCTCCAGGCTTCAAAGGGATTTCATGCTGAAATAAATCCTCTCTATAAGCTTTGAGGTCCTCATAAGACCAGACAAATACATGCTTATATCTTCTTAGTAATGCAATCAACATAGTTTTGATATGTGGCTTGAGCTGCTTGCCAATGTGTACTTTTTTGGGGGCATGAGATGTCCCCAAGTTTATCTCTTCTAAATCATTATTGTTTGTCGGAGATGACTTTGTGACAAATTGGTCCCTATTGTCAAAAGCTCTCTCTAAAGAAACCAGCCCTCTAGGGATCTTATTTGTCTTGAGTTGAATTATTTCTTTCCCTAAGAGAGTTTTTTTCCCATCTACAACCTTTACAAAGTTCTGAAAATCCATTTCTCGGTTCTCATATTCATCAATACAATGTAGAAATCTTAGTAAATCTTTATCATCATCAAATACCTGCCAGCTGTATACATTATCTGGCACTGCAGGTCTAAGCTTGACTTCAACATTTGTGACATCTGATAGAGTTATATCATCTGGCCTTATGGCTACATTAGCTAGAAAATCTGCCATGACATTTTTTGATCTCTCTACCCAGCTTATTGAAAAAGCATCAAAGAATTCAATTGTATCCCAAACAACATGCTTATACTGTTTCAATCTCTTATTTTTTTAAGCATACTTATCTCTAACCTGGGAAACAATAAGCTTTGAATCACCAAAGACTTTGAGCATCTTAATTCCATGCCTCAAAGCAACATTCAATCCTAACAACAGAGCTTCATACTCTGCAATATTATTTGTACAGGCAAACTTCAGCAAGAATGAGAATTTTAGAAGTTTACCAGCTGGAGATAGAAAAATAATTCCCGCACCAGAGCCTTCCTTTGAACAAGCTCCATCAAAATACATGGTCCAAAGACACTGTTGGTCAGGCTCTTGAAAGCACATATCTCTTTCTTTACCCTCTTTATCATCTGAGACAACCCTGAAGTTATCACAGTCAGTGTCCACAAAGCATATATGTTCCTCTAATTCTTGATCCTCAACTGTCTTTGATGACCTTTCTTCTCTAATCAGTTTGACATCCCTTCCATTCATTGGGATCATGACATATGACAAATCTAATTGCATACTCCCACCAATCAATGCTGCCCATCTTCTTGACAACAACATGCCATACTGTGGCTTGATGTCAACAACTGTAATGTTCATTTTGTAGGTCTTCTCAGGATATGCCGCTAGTCTAAAATCAACATCCTTCATGATTCCAATAACAAGTACTTCTCTAGCATCCATGGCATAGCATTTCCCACATGCTTTGTCTATTTTCAACCCAACTTGCTGCATGATAGCCAAAGGCATGATATTTGTTGACGCTCCTGAGTCAAGCATACAATTCTTAATCACTTTTCCATTTATGTCAAGGGAGACAAAATGGTTCAACCTGTGAAGGACATTTTGTCATGGTCATCCCAAGATACACCTCAGGAACTTCATCTTCATCAATGTACAGGGCCTATTTCTTATGCTGAGTTTCAAGATTCTGATTAGCTTGACAAGGTCTCCTGAAATCAGAGATACTGTCTTATTTCTGAATTCTTCAACTTTCATCAATTCCATTAATGGAATAGAGACTTTTATCTGGGATAAGACTTGAGTTACGTCAAATGGGGCATAATTTTGAATAACAGTTGTAACTTGCTCCACCGTTTTACCTTTATCCTGGGATGATCTAGCCTTAATTTTTATGGCTACCTGACTGTCATTCTTGCCCTGAGAATTTTTGTTTTGATTCTCAGCCTGAGGAATCATGCTTTCTAGTCCTAGAGGATCATTACATGCTTTCTGCTTAAAACCTTGCTTATTATTGTTCCATTGTTTCTTATATGTTTCAATCCCCTTATAATTTTGCACTAGCTGGCATGCAGAAGTATTCTCTGGTTGGTGTGAGTGGCTTACCTGAGCTTTACCTCTTAGGTTATAATTGCTTTTCACTTGAGCTACTGCTGCAGCTGTGAAGGCTCAAATTTCTTCATCAGAAGGCCTCCTCAAATTATTCAGAAAATTGTGTGAATCTTGGGCATACGCCTAGCTATCTTCCTCATCTTCATCATAGGGAAATTGCTGCCAGACCTGAATCTCAGCATTTGTACTTACATCAGCATTGTGAGAAGAGTATTCTCTGTTTGTAGACAACATATTGACACTCTCATCTTCCATGCAATGCGGCTCATTGCACTCATCACAGGCAACAACATTGTTGTATAAAGACTAAGCAATCAGGCATTGTGACTGTGAGTGAGGCATTTGGCATATTATTCACCATGGGGTGTCATTAACAATGTTTACAGCCTTCTTCAAAGGATCAAGAGTTTCCTTTGCATTTTGAATCCTTTGACCCATGTTGCTGTTTGGAAGAATAGGCTTACCATTATGCCAATTGGTGTTATATGGCATATCATGTAATGATGGTCTTCTTTCTTGCCTTTGGTAAACTGGTTTGTCAGGACCTATCCCCTTTTCATTTTTAGCCATTCTATAGCTCAGGTCCTTGACAATAGTTGTTAATTTATCTAATTTATCCTCAGAAGTAGACGCATTGCCCTGAACACTCTTAGATTTGGCATTTGGATTTTGCAGAATTTTTACATCATCTCTTCTATTTGTCTTACCAGATGCTTTTCTGTTATTTTCAATATTTGTTGCAATCTTGAAAGCATCACAGATGCTGTGAGGACTCTTGTCTCTCAATCCATAAGTTGTTTTGGCATCAAAAGCATTTATGTACAACACAATGCACATAGGTTCATTAGGTCTCAAGTCCTGTGGCAATTTGTTCAATACCTTCATAAATCTAGCATTGAAATCAGCAACCTGTTCATTTGATCCTGTGGTGATTCCAGTGAATTCATTAATGAAAAAACTAGGATCAGTCTTGTCACCATACTGTTGTTTAAAAATTCTTCTGAAGTCATCCCATGATGAAATGCTTCTATCAGGCAGACCTTTGTACCATTCCTTGGCTTCATCAACTAAGGATTGCATAAATGATTTCATGAAAACATCCTCATGCTCAACCTCAAAGTTCTCCATGATATTCTGAAAAGCTTTTAAATGGTTTTCACCTGATACAGTATTATTTTCTAAAAATTTAGGCACTTGCAGCCTCACATGTTTGTCAATAGGATTTGGATAACCAGGAATGCCATCAAACACAAGCTGTCTAAATCTGTCTAGCTACATCGGTTGTCTACCAAATTGATTAGCATTGGCATTTCTGTTTGCATGCTGATTTCTTACATTATTTAATGGTATTCTGGCATCATTTGCATTCTGTCTTTGATCATTGTGTTGATCCTGAACTTCATTCCTGTGTTGGTTTCTTTGCATATTTGCATTGCCAAGGGTAGGAACTGAATCATTCTGAGCAACTCTCAAAGCTTGCACTTTCTGTCTTATGTCATCCTTAATCTTTACTGCTTACAGATATTCTAATTCTGCCCTTAAACTTTTAATTTCATCAGCTAGTTCCTCCTCTCTGGGCATAGAAGAGGAAGGCTTTATCACATTTTGATCGTCATTATCATCATCCCTTAGGGATTTGACTTCTTCAAATCTGTCAAGGGAATCAACAAAAGGACGTTCTTGAAACACCTCTGACCTCATTTTCAATCCACCACTCTGTTGTCTCTCATATACAATCTGGATTTCAGCCTCAGTGTTTGTAAAATAAGGCATTGTTTGCTCTGAGGATCCTAGATTGTCCTGAATAAAATTATTTTTCCTTGGGCTAGGAGAACCATCTTGACTGGCTCGAACAGTCCCTTTTTTCTTATACATCATTTTTATGGGTAACTCTTCAAATGAAGGGTTACGTTGGGATCTTCTCCCTTGCATACAAATCTTTACTTTACCAGTTGGGAGATTGGTTCGGAGTCGCCATCTATTACTAGGAATTGTTTTCTTTTAAATCAGGGTTCTTTCAATTCACATCCCCAGTGGAGTCACCAATTTCTGTTGCGACTCAGATGAGCACAAATTAACACTAGGGATGATAAGATATCACTTTTTCTGTTCAGTCCCCAGTAGAGTCACCAATTTCTGTTACTTTTCAATCCGACTGGATGCTTATTCCTAGTTGTCCCTACAAGGTAGCCATCAATGATCAATAGGATTCCTAGGCTAGCGGCTAACAGTATAGGAGATAGACTCTATAGATATCTCCTCTTCTTCGTTAGGCTTTGCAGGACCAAGGGGGTATTCCCTATTCAACATCTACAACATATGCACATGAAACTACTCAGATGTTGAAGCAAAGCAGATAAATCCTCTATGATGAAGACCAAAACTGTGGAATAAGTGCAAAGGGCTAGCTTTGGGCCTATGCTCAGTTGTAGATAGAGGATTTTGGGTCCTAAAACTACTTCTAAAATCCTAAAGGTTTGTATTTAAAGTTTGAGTTGGATTTTATGTTTGGATGCAAAACTAGGACTTGGAATGTAACCTCAATACAAGACCAGATTGGTGCCTATCCTGGGCTCGGAGTCAGTAGACATACACATGCACATGTACACATAAACCTGTAGTGATGACTGAGTTTCAAGGGGATTGTTTAGCACCTACCTTACAGATACTTCCCAAAAACTAGGTGCTTAATCATTCATACTTAATGGTATCCCTGCTGCAGCACAGTTTCTCAATGATTAACATGAAACATTTAATTTATTCCTTGAACAAAGTAGGAGATTAAACATTCAATATAGAAAAGCTATACTCCTGAATCATAACAACCCTTAGTTATCCTGATTCAAAAGAAAGAATATGTGCATAGCTTGGAGACAAATGATTAAGCACATGCATAAAGCATTTCTCATATAAAACAGTATGAAACTAGTGGATTTATGCATTAAACATACAATATGAGACTCATAAACTCACAAGACAACAAAGACAGAGCCACCAATGAAGTTGTATCTCCTTACAGCACCAAAAAATTGTCCAGTTTTCAACGACCACAACATGAGTAACACAGTTTGGCTTTTATACCAAGACTATGTACTCAGCAAAATTAATTACAAGGCAAGGTCAAAAATTTGCCAGATACATTCTCCTTTGTATATGAGATACAAAACCCTTTGTATGTGAGGTGGGCCCCACCAAGTGCATCTCCTGCTGCTTTGTAAATTTGCCAAATCATACAAGACCATTTGCACTTTCCATTTGTATATTGCCGAATGTACATTTTCTCTTGCACCTTTTCGTTGTATATTTGGATATACAAACTCAAAATACATTCGACCCTGCAACCACCTTCGTATCCTTGAATGTATATTCACACATACATTCTCACTTGTATATCCCTGGGCCCCACCACATGCATATATTTTCCTTGTATGTTTGGCGAACATAAAAGATCACCTGTTCATTGCACTGTAGCACATGTATGTGTGCCCTCTTGTATATTCTTCAATGTACATTTCTTTTGTATGCTTCGCTTGCATATTCTACATACAAGCCCGATAAACAAGCAGGGCTGATATACAAAATGGCAAATATTCTTGGAATCTTTTAGAAGATTCCCCCAATGTATATACAACCTGATATAAATTGAGAAATGCATATTACTCAAATTTTTCACCATTTTTTGAAGGCCGATGGAGATTTCACAAGCTTGTCAACAGATTTGATCAATCGCACATACAAACTTAACATTTTTCTCAAGGTGACAGGAACAAACCATGAAACACTGCGTGGGGGTGGGTCAACCTATGAAAACCTAAACATGAGGATGAGATTTAACAACCAGAAACCCACCACACAAGGCCAACACTTGAATAAACAAAACAATGCAAGATCCCATGATTCATAAAATTGAGGGTTTGAATGAGAAAACATGCAAACACCCAAGCTTAAAACCCAAAACATAAATGAGTACTAACAACCTGCACGTAGAGTAGTGCTAGAAAAAGCCCTCCAAGAGTCTTCGGTTCCTAGCAACATAGTGGTTGCATATTTCCAAGCTATAGTAGGTAACATTGTTTCACCCTATAATGTGGTCTTCTCTAAGAAAGATCTCCCATCCCACGATCCATGTCACAATGATGCCCTTCATATTGAGGTTCTCATTCATAAGCGCAAAATCAAACGTATACTCATAGATGGTGGTACTGGTCTCAACATCTGTTCATTAAAGTTACTTAAGCAATTGGAATACTCTGAGGATCATGTCGACATTGATCAAAGTATTACAATCAAGGGATATGATGATCTTGAACGTCGTTCAGAAGGTATTATCCACTTGCCTATACAACTGGGCCCTATCATGCTTGAAACTAGATGTCAAGTCCTTGATATTGAGCTGCCTTACAACATTATCCTAGGTTGCCCATGGATCCATGCAATGAAAGTTGTCCCCTCCATGTACCATCAGTCTCTAAAGTTTCCCTTTAATGGTACGGAGATAACTATCCCAGGAGACCCCAATCCTTTCAAATTCTGTCGTGTCTTGCAAGGCAGTTATAAGAATCGCAACCAAGTGCCTAACAATGCAAAAGCCCTTAAATCCCCACTATATGTTGATCCTGAAACTCTGACACCAGCCTCTACAAGTGAACCTAATCCTATTCTTGCAATCAAAGCACACATTCGTGATATAGGCTTTGGCACTTATGATATCTCAAAATCTTGTTGTGTAGGGTGGATGCCTTTGTCTCCCAAATCTTACGGCCAACCACCCATTGCCAAAGTTGCCAAAAAAGTAGCTCTTTCCTCCCCCAACATTCCTAACCCAATTCCAACAGGGACGGTTATTGGAGGAAGAAACTATTGAGGACATTTCTTCTTGGCTCTATAAAGAGAAAGAACCGGTCACAATACCAGTCAAACAATATGGCAATGGCTTAAGGATAGTCAAACATATGGGCTATAAAGGCAAAGGTGGCCTTGGGAAACAGAATCAAGGAACAATGGAACCCATTATTGTAATGAAGAAACTAGACAAAAAGGGTTTAGGATTTGGTAAGAAGGTACCACGCGCCTTGGACATTGAGTATATCCTTGACGAGGTGGCCGAAACTTTTCCCGCTGATTCAACGTCTACTGAGGATACCATCGATGACTCTTCCTTCCATATGACCAACCTACTTGTAGAATCCTCCATTTTTATGCTATCCTCCGTATCCTTAACCTCCACCACAAAGACTCGGAATGTCACACTTGTCTACCTTGAACTTATTGATTGGTACCAACAAGGGTCCCCCGTTATAGATGTATTTCAGAATGATGAAGCTTTAGCTGAGTTCATGGGACTTCGGGAAGGTATCCCTCTTGGCGATTATAAAGTAGGTTTTGTAATGGAACTAGAGCCAAAGGCTTATTTTGGTGAGAATGCCAAATCCTCCAGTCGCAAAAGTAAAAATAAAGAAAGATCTCTAGGTGAAAACCACACTGTGGCACCTCCCGATCATAAAATATTAAAAACAAAGGACGCATCCAAAGGTGAAAACCCAACTGTGGCACCTGAGGATGGAGGATTTGACCTTCCCCTACCATCTAAGTATCAAGAGAAGTTAGCTCTCCTAGTGGAAGATTCTATAGAGATAAACCTTGGCACAGAGCAAAATCCAAAGACCACATTCCTAGCAGCATCATTATCAGAGATAGAGCACAAGAATCTTAAAACATTCTTCTTACAGAGAACCATCAACTTTGCATGGACCTATGCTGATATGCCAAGGCTAGACCCCAAGCTAGTTGTTCACTATCTCACTGTTGATCCAAAAGTTAAACCAGTCAAGCAAAAGTTGAGAAAGATGCACCCACAGATAGCTCTCTTAGTAAAAGTGGAAATACAGAAGTTGTTATATGCAAAGTTCATACGACCTATTGACTATTCAGACTAAGTATCAAACATTGTACCTGTGTCTAAACCCAATGGGCACATTAGCATGTGCAATGATTTTAGAGATCTTAATAAAGCATGTCCCAAAGATGACTTTCCATTACCAAACATTGATATTATTATAGACTTGATAGCAGGTCAAGAAATGCTTTCTCTCATGGATGGATTCTTAGGCTACAATCAGATAAGGATAGCAAAAGAAGATCAACATAAAACAACTTTTACTTGTCCTTAGGGTAATTATTGTTGGTGCGTCATGTCGTTTGGTCTAAAGAATGCAGGAGCAACCTATCAGAGAGCAATGACAGTGATATTCCATGATCTATTTCATCATATCATGGAGGACTATGTTGATGACATACTAGCTAAATCTTCTAGGGCAGATCACATACAAGTTCTAGGACAGATCTTTGACAGGCTCGAGAAATACCAAGACTCAATCCAAAGAAGTGTGTCTTTGGTGTAACATTAGGGAAACTATTGGGATACATTGTATCTCATAGAGGCATTGAAGTAGACCCCACAAAAGTCAAGGCTATAGTGGAGATGCCTCCACCAAAGAACCTCAAAGCATTAAGGAGCCTTCAGGGAAGGTTGCAATCCATCAGGCATTTCATCTCACAGCTAGCAGATAAATGTCAACCATTTCAACACTTACTCCGAAAGGATGTCTCATTTCGATGGAATGATAAGTGTCAAGCAGCATTTGATCAGCTCAAAGAGTATCTAGCTACACCTCCTGTATTGGTTCCACTAGTCGCGGATAAACCTTTGATATTATACATCTCAACTACAACTTCGGCCCTAGGGGCCTTGCTAGCACAACATGATGAAACAGGAAAAGAGCATGCAATCTATTATATCAGTAGAACCTTGGTGGGATATGAACTCAATTATTCACCAATGGAAAGGGCTTGTTTAGCAGTAGTGTTTGCTTCCCAAAAGTTGTGACATTAAATGTTGAACCAACACACAAATCTTATAGCCAAAATTGATCCCTTGAAGTATCTACTTGCAAAAGCAGCTCTTACAGGCAGACTAGCTAAATGGGTCATGATCCTTAGTGAGTTTGATATTGAGTATATGGACCGTAAAGCAATCAAAGGACAAGCCCTCGCAAATCAACTAGCAAAAGCACCCATGATAGATACACACCCTATGGTAACGGACTTTTCGGATGAGAATCTATTCACTCTTTCCAACTCAATAATGTGGAAGTTATACTTTGATGGTTCCTACACATAGCATGGATCAGGGGCCGGCATCTTATTTGTCACACCTCAAAATGACTATATTCCAAAGTCATATCGGCTTGCATTCCCTTGCACCAACATAGCCAAGTATAAAGCACTCCTCATAGGTCTCAATACAGCAGTTCAATGGGACATTACAGAATTACAAGTATACAGAGACTCACAGTTAGTCATTCGCCAAGTCATAGATGAGTACCAAACAAAAGATGAAAAGTTGGTCCCCTACAAGCAAATAGTGGATGCCTATAAACCAAACTTTTCTAGCATCACATTTGAGCAAATTCCAAGAGAGCATAACAAAGCTACAAATTCTATGGCTTCTGTAGGGTCACTGATTGACATGCCTGCAAATACACAGAAATGCGAATTCTTGATTGAGCAATTATTGATACCAGTCGTCGATGTTCCCGTTACTGAAATCATCTGCGAACTTCTTGGTCCCAATTCCCCATGGTACGAAGACATCTACGAATACCTTAAGCACAATACCTTTCCCCCTGACCTATCATCCACCCAACGTAAAACCTTTATCCGTCGATCCTCTCGTTACACCATTCTAGGTGATACACTATATCGTCGGAGTCTCGATGGTATCCTCTTACGATGTCTTAACGCGGAAGAAGTTGAAGCTACCTTACGAGACATACACGAAGGTGTCTATGGCACACATTCTACCAGTCCTAATCTCGCTAAGAAGATACTCAGAACAGGTTATTACTGGCCTACAATAGCGCAAGATGCTGCACAGTTTGCTAAGAAATGTCTACAATGCCAGTAGCATGGAGATTTGATTCACACACCAGCTCATGAATTACAACTTGTGACAACTCCTTTGCCTTTTTCTCAATGGGGTCTCGACCTTGTAGGACAAATCCACCCATCCTCATCCAATGGCCAAAAATTCATCATTACCGCCACTGAGTATTTCACGAAGTGGGTTGAAGCCATTCCCATGACCTATATCACCGGTAAGCAAATAGCCAAGTTTATCCTTAACTACCTCATATACTAGTATGGTATTCCCCAAGCCATTGTCACTGATAATGAGAGACCATTCAAGAATCAAGATGTCCGTGCCTTGTGCACACAATACAATATCCAACATCGCTTTTCAACTCCCTACTATCCACAAAGTAATGGCCAAGCTGAGGCTTCTAATAAAACCATTCTCAAAGTCCTCAAGAAAATAGTCAATGAAGCTAGTCGTGATTGGCACTTGCAACTCAATCCCGCCCTATGGGCCTACCGCACTAGTATCAGAACACCAACTAGTGCCACACCTTCTACCTTGGTCTATGGCTCTAAAGCCATCCTACCTATAGAGGTCGAGATCCCATCCCTTAGGGTATCCATGCAGGACCTGATCGACGGAGATGAGTATCGCACTTCCAGATTAGCTGAGCTTGAACTACTAGATGAGAGGCACCTTGCCGCACTTAATCATCTCCATGTCTATCAAAACCACCTCCGGCCTAATTACAACAAAAAGATCAAAGAAAGATAGTTTCAAGTTGGTGATCTTGTACTCAAAGAGAATCAGAGAAATTAAGCAGACCGAGAAAAGAAGGGCAAGTTTGAGCCTAATTGGTTAGGTCCCTTTATTGTCACAGCAACATATGGATCAGGAGCTTATACTTTAGCTACACCTGACGGCATTCCTCTGGATGAGCCACTTAACAGTGTTCATCTTAAGAAGTTCTATGCCTGATCCTCAGAGTATTCCCAAAAAAAAAAACACAAATAATCCGTCCTATGGTGAAAACCTGGTAAGCAAGCGCCTTGGATATGTACCATAATGAAAACCTAGCAAATAGGTGCTATGTGTAGAGTCAGCACCCATTGTCTATTGAGTCCTGTCCACTCCATGTCCAGTTCACAATGCACTTCATCCATCCATCCATAATAAAACCATTGACCTTGTTTGCATTTCCATCTCCCTATCTCATATAGCTTGGAAATTTATCAATGTCCCTCATCGTCATCCCACATCTTGATCTATGTCTACAGTTAACACTGTCTTGTCCTAGGTCAAATCTATTTATGTCTTCTTCGGCAGTCACCCATGCAAATTCCTCTACCGGAATGGGGGCAACTCTTTCCTTAACTTAGGTCTAGGATTGGTTCCTTGTTCGTGGTTCACAATGCGCTCTTCAATCCTTCTCCTTTCCGTAGATAGCATCCTTTAATGGATACATCGCTCCTACAATAAGGCTGTTATCTTCTCAATGCTTTTCCTACATCATCACATCAACCAGAACTACATATTATCATCTTCTCAATCTTAAGGTACCTTGATCCCATGAATATGGGTATGTAGGCAGTCTGGAATACGAAGGAAGTATCCAGTACTCAGTTATATAAGATCCCCTCCTGTCCACCTCTATCCACCTCATCACTCTATCTAGAACTACATATTATCATTTTCATCTTTCATCATCATGTGCCTTGATCCCGTGGACATAGGGTATGTAGGCAGTCTGGAATATGAAGGATGTATCCACTACTCAGGCACACACGATCCATCATTCTCCACCCACCCCAATCCATTAGCGTGTCACCTTTCTGGTCTTCCGTTTATCAAAATCCATTCGCCTCGATTTGACTAACTCAAGCAGCAAGCTAGCACATCCTTTCAAAGCAAAAGTCCTTAACAAACCTGAAGCAAAGTGGCTTCCTTCCAGAGTCATCTACTGTCCTACATACCGATTGCAAACATCAGCTAAGTCCTGCTTAACCAAAGCCCTAGATCAACAAGCTTGTCTTTTGTGAAGTGTTCCATTGTCGAGACCAACACACGCGTGTCCTACGACATGTGGCATTTCTTGCAGCGAGGCACTATCTTTTTAGGTAGATGGCACCCTTTAACGGACATAGAGTTCCTATGATAAGGCTGTTATCTTTCCTATCCAATTTATCCTAAGCAACCTCTTTGGCAAGAGAATATGTTGGCTGTATGTTTACTTTGTAAGACAGTCAATTTGTTTTATGGTTTATCTTTTGTTCCTGTATCCATTACCTATTCATGGCTACCTTGATTTATCTATAATATTGGTATGTTGTGATGTAGTACAGATTGGGGGCATAGTCATTGCTTTTGTGTGCCATGTTTGAGGAATGATCTTTAGCATCTTTCTTAGCATTTTATTTATCTTGTGTGTGTTACGACCTAGCATCTTACATATTAATATTTCTTCTTGCATTTACATGTATTGAAGTTTATTTTATGTTCAAGACTATGGCTCATTCACATGTTCCAACAAGGTTATATTATGTTTAAAGGATCTAAGTTCAAACCGCTTGCTTACAGAGTCAACCTCCATGCACTCAGATATTACTGCACCTTGGTCTTTTATACCTTGGTGGCGAACTATCCACGTGCTATATCAAAAATAAGGATTGCTCTTTATATACAAATGTGAAACCATTGCAACAAGCTCATCATTCACCCATTCGCTCGCCAATGGCCTTATATCATTTTCAGAACAATGATCGATCAACAATCTTTGTCTTCCATCTCCTACTTTTCTTCTCTCTAGTGTTATCTGCAAAACCCACATGTTAGATATCACTAGTTGTAACATCTCTATTGTCATAACATCTATATCATCATACATTTATAAGCATCATATATGTAATATACATCATCACATAAATCCATAATCATACATACATATCATCACATCCATGACATCAAGAAGTGCATACACAAAAGCATGAACATCAGTGTGCAGAATAGATCATCATATATCTCATGTAAAGGTCATCATAAAATACAAAATGTATGTGTCTACATCAATAGGCCATCCCTATACATCAATAAAGTACATTAAGGCTATCAAGAGCCCACAAAATATACATTAGGATGCACACAGACATCTGTCTAAAATGATACAAAATGATACAATGTACAAGCTATGCATGCTCTAGTGGGTAGAACTACCCTCCTGCTGTGGCCCCTGTCCTCCACCTATAGTTGGTGCAGGTCCCCCTGTTGCTCCTCCTCCTCCCCCTGGTGGTATGAATGGTCCTCTCACTGAGGACAATGACTACCTTGTCTTGCGAGACCCTGATGCTCCGGACCAGCTCCTGTCTTTGTAGGTCGGCTCTCACTACATCGCTGGCACCACACCTACGTAAAGCACCCTGTAGTACTCTGCCTCTCTGCCAGCTGATACTAGCTCTCCCTAAACATGGATGAGCTCACTGTATAGGGTCCTCTGATCTACACCCAGGGCATGGTGTGCCTTATCTCTCTCTTGCCTCACTCTATGGAGTGTGGCCTCTGCTGTCATCCGTAGCTGTACCTCTACATCTCTCTCCCTCATCACCTGGGCTAGCTACCCGTCATCTACTGCTGGTACGGCTGGCGGCTACATCTGTACTTGTATCTGTGCCTATGCCTGGACCTGTAGCTATGCCTGTGCGTGTGCCAAAGCTGTCTATGCTGCTGCTGCTACCTATGTCTGCACCTAGGCTAAAGCCTCAGCTTGTCTCGCCTCAACCCTCGCCGCATCCCTGTCCCTCCTCAATCGTACCATCCGGAGCTCTAGTTGAGTCATCCGGGCTATCTCCTCCTGTAGCAGCCACTCAGCCCTCTCCAAATCAATCTCTACGGTTGGCTCCCCCTCCTCCGCCATCTCCACATCGGCCTGCTGGCCGCTAGCCTCTCCAACTGCCTGTTGTCTAGCTGCTCTAGCCTGTCGTCTAATCTTGGCCTCTACACTTGGGACTAGTACCTCCCCCACTGCCCCTACCACACCTGGTGTAGTCAATCTCACTGGCTTGTGTGTCTGCCAGTACCTGTCATACTCTGGCAGCGTACCTGGGTTTGCCAATCCTGTGTCCCAATCCCATCTCACGGGGACAAGTTCCCATACCTCTGCTAAAGCTGTAGCCACTGGAATCTCTGCATCCCAGTCTCCAACCTCTCTCCGTGTCCTGGCATGTGTCACCTCCCCCACTGGTAGCCCCTGTGGTAACCCAAACTGTCTCAGTACCCGCTCTGGCAGGTATCTCTCAATCACGTCTATCCATCTCCCAAACAGATACAGAGCCTATCCGCAATACATCAACTGCTCATGCTCGTCCTCCCACTCCTCGCATAGTAACCATGGCCTCCAAACAAATAGGTCCATCTCATCAATCTGCCACCTCTAGTGGCTGACAGATCCTAGCCTCTGATGTGTAGTCACTCCCTCATATAGGAATGCGTATGGCTCTCCCCTATCCCGATAGCGCTATGTCATGGGTCGGATCACTGGTATATGCTCCCACGCCCACACCTGTAGAAGTGTCACCGCTACTGAGAGACTCTTGCCTCTCATGTACACGCAGTGGTGCATGTCATGGTATAATTGTCCCAGCACACATGGGCCCCATGCATACTGAATGCCATGTGTGAACATCCTAGATAGTACAGTACCCCAGCCAACCGATAATCCTCTAGATCTCCTGTCTAGGTAGAGGAAGCTGCCAATGAATGAAGATACTATCCACCTGATCCTGTCACAGAGTCTCAGGATGTCTGCCCACCGAATCTCTCCATTGTCTATCCGCAAATCATCGATGCAAAATACCTCTACCATGCATGCCTCTCCCCGCGTTGGGTCAAAGTCCACTCTCTCCCCATCAATCTGAATCCTCAAGATGCGATATACATCCTCCAAGGTCACTGTCGCCTCCCCTGTCAAAAAGTGAAATGAGCCTGTCTCACTACGGAACCTCTCCACCATTGCTGTCACTAGGGCAAGATTCACCCTAATGTGTGTCAAGTGTGCAACGTGCCATAATCCCACGTGTTCTAGGAATGCGTCCTCCTCCCATGTCAGCTGTACTACCTCATGTGCTATCAGATGGTGTCACTCTCTCGACATCAACGGCGGCATAATCCTCTGCATCCATAAGCAAACCACTTGTCAGTTCTTCTGTATCATATCCCCCAACTTCTATCTACTTCTATTCTATCCAACCCCTTTTCTAAACTAGGGTATTCAACCCTTCGATCAACCTTAACTAGGTTCCTCTTCTCAGCTAACCAAAAGCGCTTTGTTTCACACAAAGGCGCTGTCCTATTTTGCCAAAAGTGCATTACTGCTCATGCAGTAGCGCTGAACTTCTTATACCAAACGTGACTTGATTTACAAGAGTGCCTCACTCTTCAGCCAAGCGTGCCTCACTGCGCTACTAGCCGCGACTTGATTTCTTGCTAACCCTTCCAACTGCACCTTACTTCCTCGCCAATCATGCCACAATGCACTACCAGAAGCGCTGCGGCTTTATACCAAATGCGCTGCGGCGCGGAGCCAAAACACCAAAAGTGCTTTGTATTTGCCAATAGCGCTGAACTTACCTACCAAACGCGCTGCGGTGCGCCAAAAGCACCTTAACTGACTACCAATAGCACCGCACTACCCTAAAGGGCTTTTGGCTGACCTAATTGACCTCCCTAAACCTAGCCCTAAACCACCCTAAAACATCAAATTAAAATGGGGTTTTTAGACACTTACCTCTATCGAAGCTCTTGCTAGCCTCCTGTATGTCCGCACCAACTCCGACCGATGCCTGTGCGCTGGAATCGGCATCTCTCCACGATGTTTGCTCCTTCCACTCAACCTAGGTTTGGAGGCTCTACTCTCTAAATTTGGAAGCTCCTAGTGTGCAAATGAGGATTGTGGTCCCCATGGGACCTATTTATAGCATCCCTCCCTCTTTTTTCTTTCTTCCCCACCCATTCTGATGTTCCTTCTAACCTCATCACACACGCGTGTGGTCAACCGTCAACCCAGTCCTTCTGTCGCTTCTCCATCTTTCCGCTCGCGGGGGCATACGCTGGGGCAACTACCTACTGGGGCATAAAAAATTGTATCATATCTTCAACTATCAATTTTTTTTATGCAACCCAATAAACTGCATTGCACCAAAGAGGGGCAAAATGTAGACACCCTTAAATGACCATGTCTTCGAACCACTTGCATTTCATCAAATCTGTCTAATCACCTGCATTTCAACATTAATTGAATAATCTAATTATTTAATTAATTTCACCAAATTCTTCTAAATCACATACTTTCGACATTAATTAAATAAATCCTCTTTATTTAATTAATTAAATCAAATTCCTCTATTGTTCTTCCACAATTAAATGATTTTAATTATTTAATTAGATAATTATCTTCGTTCCAAATCTCAAGTCTCCATTAATTAAATAAATCCCATTATTTAATTAATTCATCACAAATTCCCTCTTATCTAGACAATTAAATAATTCCCAATTATTTAATTAAATCAAATTCATTCTTCCAAATTTATGAAAAGCATGTCTTATCTTTAGAAAAGAAAGTGATTAACTCAAATAAAACAGCTTTTGTGTGACACTTGTCTTCTTCTTATTCGTTGCACGTTTCTCAACTGTTCTCCTCCATTGATTCTTCTAAATTATCTGGACCGTTGATCAATCTCTGTTGAAACCTATATAAACCCCTCTCATCTCCTTTATAAAGCCTCTTCGATCACTTATTCTTAGGCATACTTAATAGTGCTTTGAGCATACATCGCATCGATTGAGCAACTTTACGATCTCTTGACATTGATCTTTGAGCACTACACTTGCTTGTTGCAACTATGGTTTCGCAGCAATATTGAGCAATCCACATTGAATCCAAAGGCAACAATACAAATCTCGGTAAAAGCTTTCATGTTTCATTGATTATTATTAAATGGCTTTTATTTAGATCGGTTCTCTTTATGTTATTGGGTTTTTGATTTGTTTAGTTAATTTAGTCAATTTTCCTCATACACAGTATTTCCTTCAATGGTTACTATTTTTTTTGCAATGGGTTTGGACATATGGCTAATCAGTGCAAATCAAGAGAAAATTAGGTTTATAAGAAAGGAAATATTGTATGCTATAACTGCAATAAATCTGGTCATATTGCAAGATTCTACAAAAGTAAAGACAATGAAAGAAAAGGTCTGGTAAACAGAAAACTAGATGAGCAGAAACAAGACAAAGGCAAAAGGAAAATTGATGTGGATGAGATACAAAGTGAAATGAACAAGATTTGGATTAAGAAAGATATAGTAAACAATGATAATGAATCCGCACCAAAATCTGGTGCTGCTAATTCCTCTGGGAATTAAGTTAGAAACTCTGGCTTAGGGGGAGCTACATTGAACATCAAATTCCCCCGGTTAGTAAGTGGGTGCTTGAATCAGGCACATTAATAGAGAATACTCTAAATTGGTCCAGAACCTATGGAAGGATTTTTGGAAGAAAGATGTTGATATGAAATCTTACGGATTGATACATGAAGAACTGTCAAAACAAAGTAATTGGATACAATTAGGGCAACACATTTATTACAAAGGCAAAGTAGGTAATGTGGACCTTTAAAAGGTCACTTAACCACTTATTTGAATCACCTTGCATTTGAAGTAAACAAGAAGAAGAGAATTTGAGCTACAAGTCCAGAGATTGAGGCAGAGAATGAATTTGATTGGCAGTTGATCAACCCTAACACTGCAAAAGAAAAAGGTGTTTTTTCAAGTGTTCTGTATGGTGTGCTACATGTAGAAGACATTAGGGTTTACATTCATGCAAATATAGATGAGTTTGGAGATTCAAGGTATGTGGATTTGTTTGAGAAACAACTCATGGATGAAAATAAAGAAAAGTCCTACAGAAGCAAAAGGACTAGCAAAAAGCAAAAGACTGAAGAATATGAAGAGTATGTTGAGAAACCCACACTCTTGCTAGAAGATGTGATAAAATCAGTCACTGTGGATGGTAATCTAAAACCCATGATTGAATTCTATGATGAATACAATGATATGGATAAAAGGGAGTTGGAGGAAGCAACAATCAGATATCTCAACATCTACAACAAGGCACTAATTGAGATAACTTCTGAGTTACCACAAAGTCTAAAAAATATCTTGGAATTGAGAAAAGAAAACGTCAACTATAAGGATGTGGAAATTAGAGAACATGAGCTGATAAATCTGCATCCTCAAATTTCCCCTGAACAAATAGATATAATACTTAAGGAAGTCAAAGATGATTTTAAAAGCAAAAGGAGAATAAACAAACTCATGCTTGGAGAAACAAGTGAAATAGTTGAAGAGACTCAAGAGATTCTTTTAAAAGCATTAAAGAAGTATAATTTTCACATAGTTACAAAAGAAGTACCAGATGGTGAAGAAGAGAATATTATTGAGCAACAATTTGAGTTGGGTGGAGCCTCTGTTCCAGAAGTAGAACAAGCAATTCAAAAGGATACATAAATGTTGGATAAAATATTTGATGCAGGAGATACTCTTAATCCATCTAACACAAAAGGGAAAGAGGATAATGTTACTATTTCACAGAACCCTCCTGATCAGATAGCAAGTGATAAACAAACAAGAAAAAGTTCCTTTGAAGAGAACACAGAAAAGGATAAAGTAGAGTTAGAAGAAGAAAGACATAAGAAAGATAAAATAGAAGAAGATGGTGCAAATGTTGAAGCACCTAAAGCAGAGACTAAGAAATCAGGAGATCAAAAGGTTGATTCTAGAATGATTGCAAGAGAGACTGTAGAAGGTCTTCTTGGAAAAGAAGTGATTGAACTTGATGAATCGGAACTACTCCAAGGTCTATTCAATCCAGATGCCCTCTCTCTAATTCAACTAATGAAGATAGCATCATTCACCCAAGTAAAGGCTATAGAGAAGATGTTAAAGTTCCACATGGAGAAGAATGAGTTACTAGGACTTGCAACCAGAGTTTTGGAGAAATTAATGCCAACCTATTAGAATAATCAAATTGATTCCCCCTCTGGACATCTAAAGAATCTTGTAAGTTCAGTAAATTCACATTTTGAGTCCTTTGAGAAGTCAGCGGAGGTAAAAGTTCATAAAGAATTCTTAGATAAGAAATTTTGTGAAATAAAGAACCTGATAGGAAATGATAGAAGAATACTTGGTATTAGCATAAAGAGTATTTAGAACACTCTAAATGATGGAAGTGATATGTACAAATTTTGTCTATCATGGCCCAAAGTTAATAAGGGTATTGAGAACAAGATAAAGGAGCAAGAACAAAATTTGTCAAATCTCTCTCAAAATTTTGATCCCCTATCAATTTCGCACATAAGTCAAGAATGTCAAGTAATTAACTTGACTGAGGAAATTAAGAAACTTGCCAAAGAGAAAAGCAACATTATGAAAAGAATGTGTGAGCTCCGGGGAGTAATTACCCCTAAGCTGGAGATAATGTTTAATTCCTTATCTGAAGCCCAGACTGCAGTGCAGACTAGTGTTCCATTAGACCTGTCAAAGGTAGAAGCATACTCAATTGTGTTAAATGGGCACATTTCAATTTTGGATGGAATGAAGAACACTTGGGCCTCCAAACTTGTGCAAATAAAAACTAGTTTTACAGACATCCTCAAGTTCATGTGAATGGAACTTAATGGTTATTTGTACATATGTGGTAATGTATATAGAATTTTTGGAGAATTTTGATTTGCGGATCCCACCCTTTGCCATTGATGTCAAAGGGGGAGTGAAGGACAGTGAAAAAAAAGGTATTCAGCATAGGGGGAGCACCGGATTAAGTGAAGGGCACGAATGTACAGACTAAGGGGGAGTCACTCTAAGACACTTAGTCATTTTTCACTAAGTGTTGCCGTCAATGACAAAGGGGGAGATTGTTGGCAAGAGACACTACTTAGCATTGATAGGTGTTGTCATTGATGGAAACTAAGATTGTTCAACACATCCGTAGTGTAGTATCTAATCATACTGAAAGTCAAAATGATAATCTATCTAAGTCTGGGAGCCTGAAACAAAGCATATAGCAGAGTCCAATACTTTGGTCAGTGGATCTCTCCAGATAATCAGTATGTTGTATGAATCTAAAGGAGTGTAGAGAGACACCAAGATAATTTAAATCCAAGTTTTTAGCCTCTGGTGGTAATGGGATCAGAAGTTATGAGCATTTGATTACCGGGCTCTATTATGACATAACAGTTCAATGAAGAATAGGCAGACTTGTGTTAATTCTTGTGTGGGCCCAATAGATGTGTTTTGATGAACTGTGTATGAGATAGAATGTTAGTGGCCGACATGTATGATGATCTACATGTGTTATTTTTGGTACGCATCAATATTAGTGTATGAATCTAGCCGACAGAATAGACCCTTCTTCATAGTTCAAAGTGTTGTTGCCGACTGGCAAGTGATTACAATTCAAGATAAGTATATATAGCCGATGATTGTGGATGTTTTTAAGTGTGTGTTGCGATTGTGGAGGAAATGTAAAAGGAGCATAAATCTAATATCTGAATGAAGGTAGAATAGAAAGAAGAGTAGAATAAAGATGAAGTGTACAAAGTCAATATTTGCACTTAACCAGAACTGATCTCTAGCATTGGCAAATGCATCTTACCAGTTCAAAATATCTGTAAATCTCTTGTAAATTTTTCTGTAGGCAGTGAGCCTCCTCTTGAGCAGTGAGCTCATGGAAGTGAGCCTGAATGCATGTGCATTCCCATTTATAAAATACTTTTAACAGGGTATTAATTTTTGTGGGTTAACCCCCACCGTAGTTTTTCCCTTAACCGGGTTTCCACGTCAAAATCTTGGTGTCAAATGTGTCTTTCATGTTTTCTGCTCATATGCTATTATCTATTACTAGAATTCTGATATCCTTGATTTAATTTTAAGTTGTGAAAGAAGAATAACAGCAGTAGAAGATTAAATAAAGCAACAATTGATTCACCCCCCCTCTCAGTTGTCCAGACCTATTCCAACAGGTAATACACATTACCTTGTATATTTTGAAGAGGAGCCTGATATTGATACTGATATCACCCTGTATGCTAATTATATCCCTAATCCTAAATTTTCACACCTCCTTGACCATGGGGAAAAGAGTAAGCACCTCCAATAGGCTAATTACAATCATATCTTTATTGTGGTACATTTGAAATAGTCTGAGCCCTCAACTGAAGCAACTCTTGCTCCAATTCACTCATTTGCTTTATCAATTTTTTCCTTTCAACTTGTGCTTGCAATTGTTCCACTTCTTGTTTTAACTCCTGATTAGTCAATTCTCTTGTTGAAGTAGAGACAACATGGGCATCAGTGAATCTTACCATTTTAGGTGTTTTGTCCCCAAGCCTATGTTGTGAATATTGCTAGGTCATTTTCTCATCAGGTTCTTGATAGAGTCACCACCTCTTTGAAAGAGGAACAATTTTTATTTTATGGGTCTTCCCAATAGCAGATTCATTCTCATATATCTTCATTCAATTCATTCCAAGCAGAGTCACCAATTTGTTGGTGAATTCAATGGGCAAAACTTCACCAGAGATTCCAACGCAGAATTTGATAATATTTTTACTTCAACTCCCCGGCAGAGTTGCCAACTTGTTGGTTCTCAAATTTGCAGATTACAAAACCCTAAAAGGATGCCAGTCTTTATCATCAATGTCTACAACTGATTTGGCCAACTGATAGAATCAACCAAGATGGTCAGAATTCCCAGCACTTCAGGCTCTGCTTTGCCTAGGTGGGTGTACCTTTTTATCACCACTAAATATGAACTCAAAACTGACTGGTGATGATTGACCAGATTATGAATTTCATGCAAATTTAACAATTAAATCATCCTCTCCAATCCATTTCAAACTAGCATATGATTTGAAAATAGATTTACTCAATTACTCTAACCACTACTCCTACTCCTACAATAGAAATCAAAATTATGTACACGGATTTTATTAGTTCTAGAGCATAACATCTAATCGGTGCCTTATTTATTGGGTATCAGAGTCATAATGAGTTATTGCTCATCTAATGGTCTTAAATTCTAACTATTCAGCACTATTCCTATTTATGCCTTGCATAAACGTGCAAGCAATTTTAACTATGAAACCATACTTCTTAATCCAAACCGATTTCTTAGAATCATAGCAACATATTCAACAAAATTTAATCTCTACTTGAGAGAACCCATCAAAAATATTACACATAAGCATTTAAATATGCAATGACAAATCAATAAGTACCTGACAAATTGATTCATATGATTAAAAGAAAGCAATTCGGAGACATTTTCACAATTTCTTTTCATTCAAATCAATAAATAGCTTAAAGCATCTTCAGAGCAAATACATTTATGCACAATCTTATCCCAAGTCTTCACAGGTACAACAATCTGTTCTGCCCCCTTTCTCTCTATCTAACTCTTTTTTTCTTTTTTGTTTTTATCATATATACTTTACATTTCCAAGGGTTATGACCCTTCACATATCCTTTTGGTGAAACCTTTCATATTCTTTTGCAATAAAAAATATTTATTTGATCACCTTTCACTTTGCATCCCCGTGAATAATTTTGCCACTATATTTTTGCAATAATAGTCATAATGACTATTAATATTCCCTTGTTTACATTTACATTCACTATATTTCTTGGGTAAAATAATTACCCACTCCTCATCTCCTTTGGTGAAAATGTTTTTATATTCTCACCTTTCAAAAACACCTATCCTGCACACATTTTCACCAAAAATTATTTTTTTTCTTTTCAAATGTAAAAATACTTTTATTTGCAATGTAATTATATTTTATGCTTCCATATTTTTTGTAATCGCATCACAATACCGCAAGCATTTAATTTTTCCTTTGCAGGGGTATGGGATTTTTATTAACACCACCACAATACCATGCATACTTTAGGGTTAATAAGAGGGACCATGGGAAGGATCTTCTTTTCACCCGCAACACCACACACCCTCATCCTAGCTTTAGCAGGGATGCGAGAAACACATGGAGTTCACCCACTCTCCTACACTGGTTCTAGGGTTTTTGAGCAGGGATGTGGTAAAAGTTTGAACTCACCGCTCACTTGCATACTCCTTTCACCACTGTGGGTGTCACATTTGTTTGAGATGTCCTGTGAGTTGTACGAGTCTATTCAACCATTTCTCTGCAAAAGGAAATCTGAAGTAGTGAAGATCCTGGAATTTTTACAATTGCATCAAGTACTCCTCTGACAAAATTTTCTTACAGTCTTGGCCTTTGGAATAACAAAGATGATATTAGGAAACAACCATGTCTAATGCAGCCTTCAACATCGTCCATATGCACCTAAGAGACCACAAATTTTCCAAAGTTGTAATGAACCACAAGCATTTTGAATTAAGATCCTTCAGCAACAGCCTCTACGCGAGTTGTTTAGCAAATTTATTGTACTGAGAAGTAATGTGGAGAGTAGGGCACAACCTTCAAATGCCTTCAAAGAAGCAAGTCCATCTTTATTTTCATTGACAACGCTCAAAGTTGTAGTGATGCAAATAACCTTCTACTGGTGGAGTTGGAGTGGCTTCCATTTCGTTATATTTTGATAGATGCTTGTACCATGCTCAAAAGCTCCCATTCTAGTACGGGCTGCTATTTTGCTGGCAACGGTTAAGGATTCTAGTTTCAAACTAGAAAAGTGTATTTTCAACAAATCCATCCTATTGAAAACAGTTCAGATGCCTCCACATCTTGCATATATGTCCGCCAAAATATAAGAATTTCACTTGCGACAGTCTTGAAAGAAATATTTGTTGCACTGTGGCAGTCAGCATATATATGAAGGTTCTTAACAACCATAATAGTTGTTTCAAACCAAATATGATTGCAAAATTTTTACTATGGTGGCAGAGAAATAATTCCTTTTCCTCCCCTTCTATGTCCCTACCCACTCGAATTGAAGCACCTTGATTTGCAACACCCCAAGAGAAGGTATTGATATATGTTGTCTCATGTATACCTGTGAGGCATATTTCATTGCCCCCCCATAGGCAGCAATGTGCTCCTTGTGCCTTAATCCAATTTTTTGTATTGCCTTCTTGATTACTTCAAAACCTCCTTCCTTCCGCATGGACTTGGTGCTGTAATTGGTATGGCATCCAGTACCATTCTAGTCTCCCTCAATCGGCTCGGGATCAAAGGACAAAACAACACCTGCTATTTCAGTTATTCTCTCCATTATGTAACGTGCACACCAGAGTTGATCAACTGCTAAGATTCCCACAGTAGGACCCACTTGGAATTCCCATTGTCTTGGCATAACCTTTGCATTGGTTCCACTAATATTGATTCCAGAATAGAGACATGCCTTATAGTGGGCATCAACAACTTCATGGCCCCAAGCTTTATCAGCTCCAACTCCACAGTAGTAAGGTCCCTGAGGACCAGGTAATCTACCAATTGGCCATCCAAGAGGCCACTTCACATCCTTCTGTAGTAGATTATATTCTTGTTCAAGCCCATACCATGTTTCCTCCTCAACAACTTCCTTTGTGATAAATATTTTCTCTGTTGCAACCCTCTTGTTGGAAGGAAGTGGAGTGCCATTTGGGGCATATGTATCACAGATTACCAGAATGTTCTTTCCTCTCTGAAATGGGTCAGGATAGATAGCTTGGGGATAGAGAATGACTTCATTGTCATGCCCTACATCTTGGCTCATGCTAGAGCCATCAAAGTTTCATCTGGGTAGTTCTTTTGGGCTACTCAGTAGTCCTAACAAAGTTCTTTCTTTACTTCGCATATCCATTCCTGATCCTCCAATCCATATGTACTCTGCAATGACTTTCTCTATAGTGTCAGTCAATTCAAGGTTGAGAAGATTTGTTATTAATAAGGTCAACATTGGTACTCTTTAAATATTTAAAGACCCAAGAACTTCATTTGTTGATCCAATTTATTCATTGCAAGAAGAGAATTGAAATAAGAAAAGTGTTTCTGAACTCTATTATAAGCCTCACCAACAACAATAATTGTGTGACACGTCGGGTCCCCTTGTGGACCTAGCTAAAAAAATTTCATTTTGAAACAAGTTTCATCCTAAATTGACCTGAAACTACCTTTGTATGTACTTGGGGTGGAATAATGAAGTGAGTAATCATCAGTATTTGATTTCTGACATTTTTGTACTGTGACCAAAACGTGTCAGGTAGCCTCCAAAATCACCCTAAAAAACTGATCAAACATTCTCCCAAAGCCATGATAATTCACGGACATGTTGACTAATGATATGGGAGCATAGTCATCAAAAAGATTTGCATGACGCCATCCAAATTGAAAGATATTAATATTCAAAGTAGCTCACTTAGCCTTTTCTGAAACTGCACCTATCAAAAAACCAACTAGAGCTGACCAAGTCATTGTTGGAGTTGATAATTAACTCATAACACCAAGATCACCTGCAAAACCTAAGATTTACCTTCCACAAGAGAAAAAACCAAAGAGACATAATTTGCACAATATTGGATGAATTAATGAAAATAGATTTTTAGAATTACATGTGACAACTTGCTTTTATATTTGCAAGTTAAATAAAAACCCTAATATGACTTAAGAATAACCTAAGACGAAAAATAAGCCCTAAGTAAACTTATTAAAGTGTAATTAAATATTTAATTACACCAACACCCCCCCATAAGTGCAACTTAGGGAGAAATGAAAAACATGCAACTAATGCAAGAATGGGTCCCAACTACAAGGCCATGTTAGGTACCCATGAACAACAAGAATCTCTCATAAGGTGGAGAGAAAGGAGAAAAAGCCAGTGGGAGAAAACTCCTCTCCAAAAGAGAGAAAATACAAGTAGTATATGAACATGTGATGGAAGAAGGACTAAAACTATGGCCCCCCAAGAACTAAATTCATCACAAAAGTACAATCATGAATGCCCCCACATAAGAGAGGAAGAGAGAAGGTCTAACAACTCCCCTAGAAGTGAGAAGGATGAAACCCCATGCGAGGAAATGTTCCCTCCTAAAATAGAGATGAGAAGAGAGACCATGCACCCGCTCCTCAAGATGACTTCTACAGTGTTGGAAGATGCTCGACATAGAATAAATATGAAGACCCATGAATGTCAAACAAGATTCCGTCCCTTGGGAAGAAATAGGACTGCAGATGTGTGCATAATATCCCCCCATTCTAGATAGGAATATATAGGAAGAAGGATAAAAGTCTCTAAACTCTGCACATGATCCAAAGACAACAATGATGCTCCTAAAAACTACTCAAATGTCTCCAATCCACTACCAAACTGTGACTGAAGAAGAGGAGGATGATAAACAATCTCTGAAGTAGATGATGGTGATGCAACTCCATCGAATCTATCATCAAGGAGAAGACAAATGTCCTCACTGTGGTCCTCCAAAGCTGTAAGATGAGACTCTACAAACAACAATGATATGTCTAGTAGATATGTGTCTCAATCAGCTATCTCTAGAAGACTGATAATTTCCTTATACAAATAATATGATATAGCAATAGGTAATACAGATGTGATCTCAATAAGAGGAGAAGGAGAAGCAAGTGAAGTCTTCGTGTCATCTGAACTAGCAAGAACTATCAAATATGAAAGATCATCAACTATATCATCATCAAAAGGTATGCAATTTGCATCATCAACAGGTATGTGGCAATCCATAGCAAGATCATCTGGGAATGGAGAGATATGTGGGTCTCCATAGATCTCCTAAATGTTGGTCCAAAGAGCGTGTGGGCACTCAATATGTGAGTTAGAAGACATAGTGTCATAATCAACACTAGAACTAATCAATCCTACAATATGATCAATATAATTTCCCCATGTAGATTTCCTCCCAGGTGTATTTGGTTCAGGTATGAGTCCATAAAGATAAGGCAAAATATTAAACCACCTAAGATGTGTCAAGATGCCCTTTTGCCAAGACTCATAATTATCCTTACCCAATGTTATCACAGAAGGGTGAATAGCAAAACCCATCATATCTCCTCAAATAAATTAGATTAGAGATCAACGATCTGAATATGTATTAATGTTGATAAATGAAGCCCAACAAAAAAATAGAACTTCTCCAGGTGCCAAAATGTCCAAAATATCAAACAGAAACCATAAAATCAACAAATTAAATAAATAATTGTTGAAGTTGTAAAAACCAACCTCACAAAACCCAGTGATCACCTACAAGCAAAATAACATGTCACATAGAAGAGATTTGAACAACACACAGCTATTGCTCTTCAAGCCAAGAGTGTAAAATTGCATAAACAAGACTGAATAACTACAAAGAGATCAATCCTTAAGAAAGGAGATCAAAACCCTAAAGCGAACCATGGGATTTAATAATAAGAATTAGTAAATAATAAAAGTGCCTAAGCTTAGCTTAAGTGAAAAATAAAGTTAAGGTGACTTAATTAATTAATCAATATGATTAAATTAATTAAGTAATTAACCTATTACTCTAACACCCCCCTTAAGATGAACTTAGGGAGAAGCTAAAAAACTAAGGACAAATGCATGAAAGCAAAGATGGGTCCCGGCAAGTAGGCCTGATGAGGTACCCAAGGACAATGAAATCTCTGTAAAGTGGAGAAAAGGAGAAAACCTAGTGGGAAAAAACTCCTCTCCTAAAAGAGATGCTGAAAGAAAGTACAAATGAAATGTCTCAAGAGACTCTCTCAAGAACACATGCAGATATACAATTAGATACCCCCATGAGAGAGAGAGAGAGTGGAGACTCCAAAGCCCCCCTAGAATGAGAGAACCCTTGTGCTGATGATCAAACCAATGTGTCTCCTATGAGGAAGAAACCAATCCAACAGTCGATGATGAGGAAATCCCTAGATGTGAGGTGAAAATGGAAGTCCTAGATGATGCTCACTTGAGAATTGAACTGAAGCATGAGTGTCTAAATGATAGGATGTTGAATCAAATGTAGCAACATTGTCTGAATGATAGGATGTTGAATCAAATGTATCAACATCAAACAACTCAAGATGATCCTGAAATGGAATCTCCAATGAAGATGGGATAACAGATGTGCTAAATCTGTCATCTGTGAGGAAATGAATATCCTTTGATATGGCCTCAAAAACTGCACTAGATGGCTCGATGAGTGGAGCTACAATGTCAGTCAAAGTTGAAGAGGGGTCCTATTGAACAGATGTGGTCTCAACAGGAAGTGGAGGTATGAAGTTTCAACACTGGTCTCATGAATAGATGGAAGAACACATAAGTTCAAGTGACCAAAATTCACCTCAGATAGAACATGATTTCTTGGAGAAAGAGAGTGATACTCTGACAGTGGAGATGGTGGACCAAAGTGTGTGAATGCATACAATCAAGAATAATGATCAACTGTCCCTATTGCTTGCAACAATATTGCCAGTCTGAATGTCTCTGATGTGTACTGAATCCAGTGTGAACTCAAGTGTCTTCCTTGTCCCACTATGAACAATCTGATAAATGGAGAGAAGGTTGGTGGACAAAGATGGTACACATAGTACATCATTGAATGTATCATCATCAATGTCGATAGAACCTTTCCCACATAAACTCATATAAGTGTTATTACCCATCAATATGTGTGGTGAGGACGCAACCTCAAAAGATGAGAACATGTCCTGAGAAGATGCCATATGGTGTGAAGTACCTAAATCCAATAGCCATCTAGATGAATGTGAACTGGTAGTTGCACATAATGCATGACCCTTGTGTGGAGTCTATCCATCTGTCTAGAATGATGGTGAAGAAGAAGACCTGCCTGATGTAGATGAAGATTGTTCTTTATAAGAAGAGCTGTCAAATCTGAAACCTATTGTGCATATCCATCTATCTTCTTCTCATAGCATTTAGACTCATCATGTCCTGACTTATTACAATAAGCACACTTAGGTCTTTCTTTCTTTGATGATTCCCCCCTAGGAGAATGAGAATCAGAGGTGTTCTATGAACTGAAATCCTTCCCATGCTCTGTGGTCTTTGGTTTCTATTTCTGCTTCTGCTTCTGCTTCTCCTGAGATGATTGAGCTACCAATGCATGGTTTTGTGATCCTGGAAGAGCATCCAACTATGATAACTTGGACTAGTCACATGACAACTGATCACAAAATACCTCAAATGTAGGTATGCTAAATCGTGGACCCAAAGCATCCATGAAGAGAATATCTGAAATGAACCTCGGAGCTTAGATAGAATTAGGTATATACACTCTGTGTCTGTTTTGTTCTTACCACAACCTTGTAACAAAGATTTGAGTGATTTGAATTTCATCAATAAATCCTCAATAGATGGAAAAGAATCAGGTACCAAGGAAGTCAATTCTACCTCAATCTGAAGTGCTCTAAACTAATTGATGGTGCCAAATAGATCACTGAACTTGGTCCACATTTCCCAAGGAGTTGTGTAACTCTCAAGGTGAAATAAAAGATTGTTTGAAACATGCAATGATATGAAACCCATGGCCTCATCCATTTTGTTTCTATGTTGCAAAATCTCAAACTGATGTTGCAACTAAGGTTGAATCTCATCCAAATAGGACCATAACCCCTTTGACATGAGAAGTCGGCTCATATGTGCCTTCCAGGTGTGATAATTGTGTGGGGAAAGAAGATCAATTGATGAGGTGTCTGCCATGATGTTTGAGTTTTTGAAATGTGTTTAAGGTAAGATTTTTCTATTTTATGATGTGTATATACAGAAAGCAAGAAAAAAAACACCCCCCCACAACACAAGAAACCAAACCCCAATACAAATTTGAAAGCTGGAAAGCATGAAAAAGAAAAAATTGCTTCGGACTATTCTTTATGTACTTGGTAAATTTTCTAATGAAATACTCTACAAATCTGGAAAGATCACTGCATGACCTTTCCAACGCTTATTCGTTTGTGAAAAACGAAGGTTGTATGCAACAGTTATGCCCCCGGAAGTGCGAAAATGATGATCTAAATTTGACTGACAAAAGGTAGTAAAATAGAAAAACCAGAAAAAATCACCTATACCAATGGCTCAGGTTTGGAACCAGCTTTCCAATGCCTATTTTTTTGCAAAAATCTGACTCCGTTTGCCCAAGTTATGGCAAAAAAAGAAGACCCCTCTGAAGCACAAATTTAGGGCAAAAAATGGCCCCTACTGCTAAAATTGGCGGAACTGCCAAAAAGGGAGACACTACTAAATCTGACGAAGCTGCTAACTTGACATGGCATGGATCCTAAGAATGCAGGTATAGCAATAATATAATAGTTTTTTATTTAAAAAAACTATAAAAAAAAAATTAAACTTTTTTTTTAATATAAAAAAGGTTTTAAAAAAATATTATAAAAGGGGTCAAAACCCCATTACCTAAGGTTGCATTTGGTTTAAAAAAACATGCACTAGCCTTAAAAAATACATGCAGCCCTTTAAGGAAAGCATGGGGCCTAGGGGAATGACTACGACCCTGCCATGGCAGGGTACGGTGGTACCCCCCTGACACAGCGCTCTAAGCGCTTACAAATTTTTTTTTGCTTTTTTTGAATAGCTGTTTACAAATAAAAAACTACGTGTAAATTTTTTGATATTTTATTTATGATAAAAAATTTAATACGCAGAAAAACATTTTTTTTTAAATTTTAAAAATACCTTGTATTGCGTGGTGGGTAGGGGTACGACTTCCCTGGCAACAAAATTTTTGCCCCAAATGAGCCCGAGGCCTATTTCGACGATTTGACAGTCGATCTTAAGGTTTTTGGGTGCTCTGAACACAATGAGGTCTGTTTGGGCTAAAAACACTCCAAAATTACAGGTATCCTCTCGATCTAAGAAAAAAAGCATCCTCAGTAACCCTTGCATATTTGAGCCCACGAGTCCAAAATTGACGAAACAAAGGTCAATCTTGACTATTTTCAGCACTCTGAATGCAATGGTATGATAAAAAATGACTCAAGATGCACTGAAATACTCTTTCAAGGCTTGAATCCCTCAAAAGACAAATAGGAAGCTGCAAATCTAAAGCTCTGATACCATGTTGAAGTTGTAAAAACCAACCTCATAGAACACAGTGATCACCTGCAAGAAAAATAACCTATTATGTAGAAGAGATTCAAATAACACACAGATATTGCTCTTCAAGCCAAGAGAGTAAAATTGCATAAACAAGAATGAATAATTACAAAGAGATCAATCCTTAAGAAAGGAGATCAAAACCCTAAAGTGAACCCTAGGATTTAATAAAAGAATTATTAAATAATAAAAGTGCCTAAGTTTAGCTTAAGTGAAAAATAAAGTAAAGGTGACTTAATTAATTAATTAATATGATTAAATTAATTAAGTAATTAACCTATTACTCTAACAATAATACCTGGGGCTAAATATGGAAAATGTACATAGATGGTTGTGTATAGCTCCTCAATACCTTTCCAATGTCGCAAGAATCACAAAAATTGGAGATCATGGCAAAAAGATACGAGCTCAAAGGCCAAAAAGAGTATCTGGACTTCAAACAGAAATAAATTGTACCAGAAGAAAAATCTAGAAAAAATACCTACACCACTGGATTGTGCTCGGAACCAGCTTTCCAACGCCTATTTGTTTGCAAAAATATGACTCTGTTTTCTCAAGATATGCCCGATTTACCAAAACTGCTCCTTTAGGGCAAACAAGCCAAAAAAGGAATGCCTATCGCTAGATTTAGCAGAACCTCCGCCAAATTTTGGTGGGTCCGCCAGATTTAGTGGAAAAGCCAAGAGATATACCAAAAATGGTGAAAAAGATAAAACAAAAGCCAAATTTGGCACGGGCACCCTAGTACATGCAATTTTAAAAAGCTTTGATTTTTTTATTAAAAAAAATTTAAAAAAGGAGATAGACGTGGGGGCAAAGCCACCCCATGCCACTTAAAGGGGTGTGCAGGCCTGCAATGTGCAGGTACGATACGTACAGGGACCTGCACAACAGGTACCCTGCAGGGCTTAAATTTGATGGCCGTATGGCCGTATTTAGGCATTTTTGCCGTAAAACAAAATCAATATTTTCAAAAGACTGTATCACATGAAAGGAGAGATTTTTGACAAACTGTCAAAATTTATATAGAATTATGATTATATGTATATTTGGTGTTTATATAATTTTACTTATACTATGGTATGTCATAGTATTTTAAGGGCACCTTTGAATGGATAATTGTCATAGAAAATTGCTTGATAGGCAGGGTCAACCATCAAATTTAAGCGCTAGTACCCTATACCCTGCACAGAAAAAAAAATTGAAGCTTTTTTTTTTAATTTAAAGCTATACAAAGTAAAAAAAACCTGCCATGTTTTAATAAAAAATTTGAAAATGATTTTTTTTTTCAAAAATAGGGGCAAAAAAATATTTTTTTTATTTTTTTACCTTCATTTGCGTGCTGGGTAGGTCGCACGACTTGCCTGGCAAAAAAAATTTGCCCCAGAGGAGCCCAAGGCCGATTTTGATGATTTGACAGTCAATCTTAAGGTTTTTGGGTGCTCTGAATGCAATGGTGAGGTCTGTTTGGGCCCAAAACGCTCTAAAAAATAGCTTTCTTCTGGATCCCAAAAAAAACACCCACTGAAACCTTGACAGATCTAGCCTTCCGAGACCAAATACAACCAAACAAAAGATAAATCCACCTTTTCCAGCTGCTCTAAACCCAATGGAATACTCTATTTTACACAAAAACACACCTAGCAAATGGCTCTTGCTAAAAATTTTCTCTGATCTGCTCTGATACCATGTTGGAGTAGATAATTAACTCATAACACCAAGATCACCTGCAAAACCTAAGATTTACCTTCCACAAGAGAAAAAAGCAAAGAGACATAATTTACACAATATTGGATGAATTAATGAAAATAGATTTTTAGAATTACATGTGACAACTTGCTTTTATATTTGCAAGTTAAATAAAAACCCTAATATGACTTAAGAATAACCTAAGACTAAAAATAAGCCCTAAGTAAACTTAATAAAGTGTAATTAAATATTTAATAGTCACCACCCTGAAAAAACACTAAATCTCCTCCTAGGAAGCTGCCACCGGGGAAAATGGTTCATTTAGGTCCATTGAACATGTGTGCAAAAGGGCTTTTCGCCAATCCATTTTCTTCACAAGATATTAAAGGTCAAAGATGACCCCTCTGAAACTTTCTAGAAATGTAGATATCAAAAATGTGAAAATCCACTTGCTTTTGACTTTGAAAAAATATCAAATTGAAGCTTGAGGCTCTATAAATTTACACAGGGGCATATGAACATCCAGAGAATCACATGAAGCAATCCACCTATCTTAACTATCACCCAGATGTGAAATATTGATCCATACAGAAGGCAACTTTGACAAACAGAACACTGTGGAGACTGCAGATCTTACAAATTGCATTTGTTTTTGCCCTAGTAAAAATATCAAACAAGATGTTGGGGATTTGAAAATGGACATAGAAACACTTTAACATAAGGACAATTGTATGCATCAGTTGGTTCATCATGACAATCATCCAGCTTGTAAATATTGGCCTCCAAAGTTGACCACTCTCACAGATGTAATAATGTGCAGACAACAAACTCTTCCAGAACCCTCCAACTTGGTGCTTCAAAACCCTGTCAAATCTGATCATAAGATGATGAAATCTAACATACACATTTACATATGACAAATGAATACACTCACCAAGTGATTTGGCATAAAAGCTATAACATCAGGAAATGTCCCCTTGGGGGCTTTTCCCTTATAAGGTTTAGCTCTCGGGTCTTTAGAGTGCACTTAGGACATTTTAGATCATAATTTGTCATCCCGATGGAATGAGACCTGGGTTTCATGGCAAATGGGACCTAGGAGGACCCCTTGAGCTATAGCCTACATAAAATAGGGGGGGGACTTGGGCGCCCGCGCACTAGTCTTGCCCTATTTTAGGGTAGCCCCAATTTTTGGATGTCGGTTTTTAAAATCTTGGCGGGAATGCTTATAGGTGCATATATAAGCATGTCTAGGTATTCATTTGTAAACTAGATGATCATCGTGAACTCTAGGCATTCTCAAGGTTATTAAAGGCTTTCTATTGTGTTGCAAGAGTAGACTTGTATGTTTTGTGTTTATATTTATAGATTTGAGCATCAATCTCCTCATGGCATGAAGAGCATCTTTCTCCATGGGAGCTTCACTATAAGGTGACATATCATTGTGTTTTTATCATTGATTCCTTTGGTTTTTGCCTCTGCCTCACAAGGGCATGCACTCTTTGTCTGACAACGGTGTTTGAAGACTTAAGCGTCCTCCGGGGTTTGACTAAGGCAAACCTGTAAACACCACAACCCCAAACTAAGTCTTCTGATTGCAGGTTACATGTGTCGCATTTAGGAAAAGTGGAATTGTAGCAAGGAGTGGCAGGCATCAAGGATTCAGGATCTGAAGAAAAGTTGGACAAAGGAGCAATTCCAAGACTAGGGCACCCGCAAAAGTGTCCTCCATAGATAGATTTCAGAAAATAGAAGTTACAGGGCTGATCAATGTTGGAAGGAGGTCTAGATTCCCTGAAAAAGTAGGTACCTTGGACTTGGGTGCCCACACCAGTGTCCCCGACTGTTCCACCTCAGAACCCTGAAAATAGGTATTCTATGATTTGTTATTTTACTCCCATCTGTAAGAGCTTTTTCCGTCTTTCGTCAATTTGTTTCCGTATTTGCATAATTAGGGTTTTAATGGTTAATTGGACATAAGAAAAGAAAAATTAATAATTAAATTCCCTAATCCAAGATTTCCTTCATTTGCAAGAGATCTAGGGTATGATAGTTCTCGCCACTCGACCCTAGATCCTTCAATGTTTAGTGGAAAGGAGGGTTTTGACATCTAAACAACAAAAGATTAACAAAATCTAATTTTACCCTAAACATTTTGGTGAACCCGTGTTTTTGGACTTAAATTGCAACTTGTTGAGTGTTTGTCTTTAGATTTGGATTGATTTAGTTCATTCATTTGGTCATTTATTTTATTGCATTGAGAAAAAATTTAAAAAATTGAAAAATTAGAAAAATACAAAAAATTGCATTGTTTGGCTTACTAAATTGCATCAATTCTTTATAATTTTTCCTAATTCATGATTTTTGCATCAGATCTGATATAAACTATAGAAAAATACAAACAATCATAAATTTACCTTGCATTTTCATCATTTAATTGCTAGGGTTTTGTGGAAATTTTGATAATTTTATATAACCTAATAATTCTAAAATCTAGGGTTTGTAGAAAAAATCTTTTATCAGATTTTTCTATTGATTCTAGAGGCTCATTCAAATTTACATTTGGATGTAGTCTTGCATTTTAGTGTGAATTTGCATTTAGATTTAAAATATTTGCATTTTTACATAGAAAATTTCAACAAAAACTAGCAATTTTGATGCATTTTCATTAAATTTGCATGGGCATTTTGCATATTAAGGATTCAAACTAATTTTTAGATCTGAGAGTAAGTCAATTTCATCATAAATCAGACTTCAAAGCATTCACATAGAATTTTGTCCCAAGATCTCAAACCTAGGGCTTTAAAAACAATGATTTTCACTAAAATTGGCATTATCGACTCTCTAAACTTGCACTATAGGTGTGTTGTGAAGGATATTTTTGCATAAATTTGATTTTATCATAGTAATAATTTTCTTCCCCTCATAAAAAGCTTCACAACACCCTTTTAACGGGCTCTTGTAATGAAAATTTGGTGAAAAACTACACATTTCAGCTATTTTGGCCCTAGGGTTTGACCTAGTTTGCATTCCAAGCGTGTTGTGATCAGTTTAATAGATTGAGGTGACTAATATTATTGATATTATTCACTGTACCTCCTAAAATTCCTTACAACACCCCTTTTTCTAGGTCTTGGAGTTGAAAAACAGTGAAAAAATTGCATATTTTCCTATATTTTCACTAGGGTTTGACCTTAAGTTGTGCTAAAATCATGTTGTGTTGGGTATTTTGGCACCAAGTGGCTGTTATTACTGATATTATTTTCTTTCCATCATCATTTTCCTCACAACACCCTTTGTTATGCTCTTTTGCATTGAATTTTGGTGAAAAAAGTGCCTATTTTGACATATTTTCACTATATTTGACTTGGCATTATCTTGGATTTGCATCAAGAGTTTGTTGAGAGTGATTATATTGTTGTTTTGGACTGATATCAGACATATAATTTTCTTCCCTTGACTGAAATCCTTACAGCATCCTTTTGTGTTATTCATTTGCATTGAAAAGTATCAAAAAATCAAGCATTCTAGGCTATTTGTACTCTTATCTTTTGCACCAATTTTGAAAAGCTTTCAAAAATCTGATTTGGCATTGATTTGAGAATAAAAACATGGCCTCTAATAATAACAGCAACAATAGATTTCCTCCTATAACTTACATGAAAAGAAAGGCTCCTGAACCTGAAATTGTCTTCACTCCTCATGATAGAACAACTGCAGAAAAAGGACCTCTTTACATTACTGTGAAAATAATAGGAAACCCAGTGAATGGAACTCTTATCAATCCTAATTGAATGACTAATGCTTCTATTGAGGAGTTCCTCTTCTCACATCAATTAATGCAAGGTTCTTATGACCTCTCGAGCATGATGATTAAGACGCATAAGGGAACCTTTATCAAGCCTTTGGGTAAGATATCTTTGTTAGTAACATTATCCGAAAAACATGTCGAACAATGGTTTGATGTTGTCCCCATTTCTGACCTCTTTCGCATTAAATTGGGACATCCGTGGCTAAAAGAAATGAAAGTTATCCCTTCAACAATACACCATTTTCTGAAATTCCCTCTGGACGGTCATATAATCATCATCCCTCAAAACAAGTATAAACCTTTGGTTCAACAAAAAAATTACAAGTTGAATTACTTTTGGGATAAAACTGAAGTACCTAGTCCTCCTACACAAGAAATGACAAATGATAAATAACCCACATGTGAAGAGAACTTTAGACCGAAAGGACAAGGTCCCTATGCTGAGGTTCCTCCCCTGAAATCTTTACAAATATCAGGAGGTCATTATCAACAATAAAGTGTTCCACCGTGACAATAAGGTTTGATCCCGGTGCTTCATCTTCTCATTTGTACAAGCCTATGAAAGAGGATATCCCTATCTTACAAAAGATAAGTGGTAAAACAAAAAGAAATAGAAAAGCAAGAGAAAGAAGAAAAAGAAGACAAGAATATGCTATAAACCTTGCCTCTTAACAAGAAAACATTGATCCCAATATTCAATCAAACAAAGATGATCGTAACGATGAACAACATGATGAATAGGATATGAATATGGCTATGGTACCTTATGTCCCACTATCCTCCAACATTAGGGAGTGGGAAGATGACGATGATGATTTGCTTATAGACAATTTCTAGCCCAACAGGGGCCCTACAGGTAAGTATCTTGTGATGTGCTTCCCCTGTAATGTATTGTGTTGTTTAGGCCTCCTGGGATGACCTTGGATTCTCTCGTAAGGTTTGGGATACTAGGAGATCGCCTTTGTTGTGACCTTCTTCTATTTGTATCATCATTCTTCTATATTGCCTCTCTCTCTGATTTCATTGCTGTGTGTTGTGTCTTACAGACATAGCATCATGGTTGGTGACTTGGGGGCACCCTCCTACGTGACTGTCCCTAAGACACTTGTTTTCTCCTCTCTTATTTATTGTTTCCTTTCCTCTAGTGTTTCCATCTAGTAGACGGATGATGACAAACATTTATACTGATGTGGACCTAGTGTCCCTTTCAAGAGCAATCAAAAAATGGATTTAGTTCCTAATATGACGATGGGGTTGTATATCTTATCTGATGCTTGGCTAGTGGAAGCACTTGTGCTTTCCGCGTAGTGAATTTTATGATGTTTCTATCACATTTACAAACCTTAACAATACTTCTGCTCCATACACCTTTGTTTGCCTTTGAATCTAGCCTTGGTGGTCCTTGATTCAGAGAGCTTCATGATATAGCCCACGGTTATCCTTGAACTCTGAATTTGTTGTATAACCTTGGCTCTTTGTGTGATTAATCATATGCATTGATGTTTTTGTTTATCATGATTTTGTAGACACTAACATGTTTCTTGTAGGGATGTGTTTATGGGAACATTTGGTGATCATAAAGTATATGTCACCTCCGGGGGGCATGGGCTTTGCGAAAGTCAATGTTTCCTTGTGTGTTTTACTCCTACCTTAACGTGCTTGATATCGATAACTAATATCAACCACCTTAAGGTGGGGGCATAGATAAGGTAAGTTGTCTGTTATAGATGTTAGCAATGTGTTTGACCTCAGATGTAGAGACTTGCCCCCCAGAGTAGTACATCGTGCATCCTGAGCTTGTTTACAATCAATCAATCAATCAATCATGTAAGCCATATGTGGAGGTGGGATATCATGTATATTCTTTTTATCTTAAGCCCTCTGTGGAGGCGGGGATGGTCTATTTCTTGGAGCAGATTGCATCATCCTATCATTCTCAAAAATTCCTCTGCGGAGGCGAGGAGCGGTTATGTGACTAACTCAACCCTTAAGCGTGTCTTCGGTGATTGTTGTGACGAAGCCCAATCGTTAGTGTGTACTTGTAGTGTGCCTAAGATGGCGATGAGCCTAGAAATAGGGAACACACCATCGCTTGTCTGCCGTGTTTTCATGTCTTCAAGTGTGTGTGTTTTGGTGTACTTGTTTTGTGTGATGTGTTTGTTGCCCCATATGCAGAGACCAGCACCTTTGAGTAGTGCTTCGTGCATTTTGGGAGGTTTTGTGTGTATTACGTGTGTGTTGCCCCATATATAGAAACCAGCACCCCTGAGTAGTGCTTCATGTATTATGGGAGGTTTGTTTACTTTCCAGTACTTGCATTTGCATTTCATATATATGAGAAAAAGAAAAAAAAAGATATCATTTCTGTCTTCCATGCATTAATGTGTCTTCTATGCATTGACTGTATTCTTCGTGTTCTGTATGACTGTAATTGTCTTCTCCGTGTTTTGCGTGACTGTTACTGTCTTCTATGTGATAGGCATGTCTTCTCCGTGCTTGATGTGTTTGTTGTGTTTGTGGCCTTACTTTAATGCATGTATTGGCCTCGCATTTATACATACATTAAAGTGGGGGCTAAATGTAACGTCAGAAAATGTCCCCTTGGGGGCTTTTCCCTCATAAGGTTTAGCTCCTGGGTCTTTAGAGTACACTTAGGACATTTTAGATCATAATTTGACATCTCGATGGAATGAGACTTGGGTTTCATGGCAAATGGGACCTAGGAGGACCCCTTGAGCTGTACCCTACCTAAAAAAGGGGGGTACTTGAGTGTCCACGCCCTAGTCCTGCCCTATTTTAGGGCAGCCCCAATTTCTGAGTATCAGTTTATGACCATTAGGTAGTTATTTTGCTAACATGGTAAAGTTTGATTTTTAAAATCTTGGTGGGAATGCTTGTAGGTGCATATATAAGCATGTGTAGGCATTCATTTGTAAACTAGATGATCATTGTGAACTCTAGGCATTCTCAAGGTGATTAAAGGCTTTCTATTGTGTTGCAAGAGCAAACTTGTATGTTTTGTGTGTTGATATTTGTAGATTTGAGCATCAATCTCCTCATGGCATGAAGAGCATCTTCCTCCATGGGAGCTTCACTACAAGGTGACATATCATTATGTTTTGATCATTGATTCCTTTGGTTTTTGTCTCTACCACACAAGGGCATGCACTCTTTGTCTAACAACAGTGTTCAAAGACTTAAGTGTTGTCCAAGGTTTGACTGAGGCAAACCTCTAAACACCACAACCCCCAAACCAAGCCTTGTGATTGCAGGTTATAGGTGTCGCATTTGGGAAAAGTGGAATTGCAGCAAGGAGTGGCAAGCATCAAGGATTCAGGATCTAAAGAGAAGTCAAACAAAGGAGCACTTCCAGGACTAGGGCGCCTGCAAAAGTGTCCTCCGCAGATAGATTTTAGAAAATAGAAGTTACAGGGCTGATCAATGTCGGAAGGGGTACAAATTCCTCAAAAATGTAGGTACCTTGGACTTGGGTGCCTGCACCAGTGTCCCCAACTATTCCGCCTCAGAACCCCAAAAATAGGTATTCTATGATTTGTCATTTTACTCCTGTCTGTGAGAGCTTTTTCTGTATTTCATCAATTTGTTGCCGTATTTGCATAATTAGGGTTTTAATGGTTAATTGGACATAAGAGAAGGAAAATTAATAATTAAATTCCCTAATCCAAGCTTCCCTTCATTTGCAAGAGATCTAGGGTATGATAGTGCTCGCCACTCGACCCTAGATCCTTCAATGTTTAGTGGAAATGAGGGTTTTAACATCTAAACAACAAAAGATTAACAAACTCCAATTTTAACCTAAACAAAAGTGAACAGGCATCAAATTATGATCCTCCAAAGTAGGCTACTGGGGTAGATTTCACAAGTGCATTTCTGAATGTTGCAATCAATTTTTTCATCATGGGCACTTCAAATTTAGCCAAAATTTGAAGGTACCAAAATGGTTTTCCTCAAATACCTGAGATGTGACAAGGTCACTTCTCAAAATTACCCTAGGTGTCTGATGCAGGAGCATCCAGTGGTGTAAGGGCAATCTTGCATCACCCAAAAAAAGATGATGATTCAAAATCATTGATGTTGTTTTCATTTCTTTTCAAAATTAGTATTTTTGGTTCCATAATCGTTTAAATAGTGATGTGGAACCTTCTATTTTTCTAAACTGCTATTTTTTGAAAGTTTGCATTTGGGCATGTATGGAAGCAAAAATTTACAAGAAGCTTCATAATTGAAAAATAAGACCTTTGGTGAAGGAATTAAGCAAAGATCATTTGTGAGCTGAAAGATATTAAAGTTTCCATTTCCCAAAAAACCCCTAAAAATTATTCAAAGTCAGGTTTGAGGCACTAAATGGCCCTAAAAATGGGTGAAATCAGTAGAGTGGATTCTTTTAATGTAGAGCACTCCATGAGCTTTCCAGCGCTTCAAACAGTTCGTGAATCAGACACCCGAATCAAAAGTTACGGCTCCCGAAAGTTGACCTATTTTTGGAGGGAGATGCAAAATTTAAAATTTGGCTAGAGGCCACCAAAAAAGGGCTATTTATAACCATTTTTGGGAATGCTTGGAAGTAGTAGAGATAAGGGGTAAAGTGTAGAGTTAAGAATAGGTGGAAAAATAGAAGCCCTAGCAGATTTGGGGCTACATAAGGTAGAAGGTTCTAGAGTCTAGAGATAGGAAGTTGTAATGTGTTGCAGCCTATGGAGGATTCATCCTCTGATTGTATTTAAGCTTTTGTAATGTAATGTGTTATCCAAATCAATAAAATATCATCCTATTTTTTGTGTGCAATTTCTATTGTTGTGTGTTTTGTGATTTATCCCCTTCATCAGGTAGGCATCTCGTTCCATGGTTGGCCAATAGTACCCTATTCTGAGGATCTTCTTTGCTAGAGCAAGTCCACTAGAGTGTGCTCCATAAATACCTTTGTGTACCTCTTGTAAGGCCACTTTAGCTTCCCTAGAATTGAGACATTGCAAAAGAGTACCATCAAGACTTTTTTGGTATAAGGTATCTCCTATGATGGTGAAGCAGGAGGCTCGACAGATGAACATTTTTCATTGTGCAGATGTTAGATTAGGTGGGATGATGTTATTATGGAGGTACATGTAGGTCTCTTGGTACCAAGGAGATAGGGGACCAACAATGTCTCATACTAACTCAGATTGTGGTACGTCATAGGCTAGCATTAGTAGTTCTTCAATCAAAAACTCACATTTTTTGCTATCCTTTTTAGTGTCAACTAGGGATCATATAGTGGCCATAGCATCTACTGCCTTGTTATTTAACCTTGGAATTTGTTCAAAATGGATATTATGGAAATAGTCCTTAAAATCAACAACCATTCTTTTGTAAGGCAAGAGCTTGTCATCTTTTGTTTTGTACTCATTCTTGACCTATCTAATGACTAGCTAGGAGTCTCCATAAACTGTAAACTTTTCAATCTTCCACTAGATGGCCATGCGAAGTCTTGTAATAAGGGCCTCATATTATACTACATTGTTTGTCCATGGAAATGTTATTTTGTAGGACTTTGGAATAGTGTCTCCTTGAGGGGTAACAAACAAAATGCCTGCCCCCAAGCCACGATGTGTGTAGGATCCGTCAAAATACATTTTCCATGTTTCTATTGTTGGTGCTACTATCAATATTGACTCATCTGGGAATTTTGAAAGTAGTGGTTGTTCTGTTGGGATAGGTGCATTAACCAATTGATCGGCAATTAGTTGTCCTTTGATAGCTTTTCTCTCTATGTACTCAATGTCAAACTCACTTAGGATCATAACCCACTTAGCCATCCATCCTGTGAGAGCTGCTCTAGTTAGTAAATACTTGAGTAGATCAATCTTGGCAATGAGCTTTGTCTTATGGTTGAGCATGTAGTTTCTTAGCTTTTGAGAAGTGAAGACAATGGCAAGGCATGCTCATTCAATAGAAGTGTAATTCAGTTCATAGGCCACCAAGGTGCGGCTGATATAGTATATAGCTCTCTCTTTCCCTTGTTCATCATGTTGTGCTAGCAAGGACCCTATTGTTGTTTCTGTTGTTGAGATGCATGGAAGGAGGGGCTATCCTTGCCTTGGTGGAATAAGGACTGGTGGTGTAGCAAGATATTCCTTTATTTGTTCAAAGGCATTCTGACACTAGTTATCCCATACAAATGTTGTGTTTTTTTAGAGAAGATGCTAAAATGGTTGACATTTATCTGCAATCTGTGCTATGAAGCGACAGATAGACTGAAGTTTCCCTTGAAGGCTACAAAGTTGCTTGAGTGTTTTAGGTGGAGGCATTTACATTATAGCCTTAACCTTAGCGGGGTCAACTTTGATTCCTCTTCTTGACACAATGTATCCTAGGAGTTTTCCAAAGGTGACCCCAAAGACACATTTCTTGGGATTTAGCTGCACTTTGTATTGCTCTAATATGTCAAAGATTTTTGCCAACACATTCAAGTGGTCTTCTCTAGTCTTTGATTTTCCTTGTAAATCATCTACATAATCTTCCATTATGATATGGAAAAGGTCATGGAAGATAATGGTCATGGCTCTCTGATAAGTGGCTCCTACATTTTTTAATCCAAAGGGCATCACAACCCAATAGTAAGTTCCCCATGGACATATAAAGGAGGTCTTATATCAAGATCTTCTTTAGCTATCCTAATTTGGTTGGAACTAGAAAATTCATCCATTAAGGACAACATCTCATGTCCTGCAGTGAGATCCACGATGATATCTATGTTGGGCAGTGGAAAGTCATCCTTAGGGCATGCTTTATTAAGATCTCTGAAGTCTGTGCAACAACGAATGCCACCAGTGAATTTTGTTATGGGTACAATGTTTGATATCCATTCAAGATACTCTATAGGATGAATGAATCCCACATCTAGAAGTTTTTTGGGTTATGCTTTGACGAGAAGTGCTACTTGTGGATTAATTTTTTTAGCTTCTGTTTTACCAGTTTTGCATCAAGATGTACAACAAGATAATGGACAACTAGAGCGGGATCCAATCCCAACATATTGGCATATGTCCATGCAAAATTATGACTCCTTTGTTTGAAGAAAGCTAAGAAATCCTCTTGTTCTATTGTTGTGAGGGATTCTACTCAAAATGTGATCTTGGGTGTTTCTTATGTTCCAAGATTCATCTTATGTGATGCTTCTACTAGGATCGGTGACCTTTCCTGATAGAACTAAGGTACTTTGGGGAGGTCCATTCTCTCATCTCCTAGCACCTCGTGGAGCTTTTCTCTAGGGATACATCCTTTATTTTGACTTTTTCTTCATCCAAAAGTGCCACAAGGTGGTTTTCACTAGGGGATGTTATTTTTATTTTCATATTTTTGCAACTAAGAGTTTGGATTGTCTCCCCAAAGTATGCATATGTGTTTAGTTCCATGATATAGCCGGCCTTGTGGTCTCCAAGGGGAAAGTGATCTCTAACCCCCATCATTTCAGCTATTGCTTCATCATTTTGTGTGATATCAAGGACGGGGGTCCTTGTTGGTCCCAATCTATGAGTTGGAGATAGACGAGGGGTAGGTCGTTGGATGTAGATGTCATGGTAGTTAGGGTGTAGATGGTGCATATGGATGATTCAAAAAGTTTGGTGAAATCATTGAAAGATTATTAATGGTCCTCTTCATTGATGTTATCTATCACGGGGGAGGCCTTAGCAACCTCACTTAAGATATACTCAGTATCGGTGGAGGTGGACTCTTGTTTTCCATATCCTAAGCCTCGGAGATATGGATTCCTTGTTTCTTGAATAGGATCGACAATTCCTTGTTCATGAAGAACTATACCACCTTGTCCTTTGTAGCCCATGTATTTGACAATCTTGAGACCTTTTCCACATATCTCGATTGGGAGAGTAGGAGCTTCTTGTTTATCTTCATCTTTGTATAACCAAGAGGATATGTCTTCAAGAACATCTTATTCAAGGAGGTGCTTTTTCTTGAAGGTTGGTGATGGCTTGCATTTGATGACAACCATAGAGACTTTGTCTTCTTTGGGGGTACCAAATGTCTTAGGGGATGTTGGGAATAGGCGCCACAAAACGTGCCATGTAGGTCATATTCACCACATCCCATGTCACTTACTTTGATCTTGACCTCAGAAGGAGTGAATGTTTGTGATGTGGTTGTGATGTTTGAAGGATTAATGTATGAAGTGGATGGCGTAATGGGAGGTGGATGTCTTAGTGGCATTGTTATAAGGATAGATCATGTCTTTCCTAAAAGTTGCAGTATTGGAAAGGGCGAGGATCGGCCTAGATAGTGATTTATGTGCTATTGTGGGGAAATTTTAGGCATTGATGGAAGGTGGATGGAACGGATTGCATGGCATGAATCCATGGTCAGTCAAGGAAGATGTTATATGGGAGGTCAAGATTAGTAATTGGCATTTGGTTTCCAAACTCTTTTGTCCCACTTGGATGGGAAGCTTGATGGTGCCTTCGGACAATCTTTCAGAGTCAACATATCCTTTGATAGTTATACACTCACTAGAGTCCACAACCACATCAGAGTATCCCAAATGTTTTAATAGTTTTAGAGTGCAAAGATTTAGGCCGAAGCCACTATCTATTAAAACTTGTTTGATGGTATTTTTATGGATTAGGACTTCGATGTGTAGGGCTTTGTTATGTGTAGCATTAGAGGTGGGTAGGTCATTTTCTGAGAAGGTGAGGCTATGAGGTGAGGTGATGTGGCCTACCATGGATTGGAATTGATCAACATTCAAGTTGGTAGCGACTTGGGTTTCTATCAAGGCTTTGTCGAGGACTTCCTTATGGAGGGGAGACATGCGCAGTAATTCGAGGATGGAAATTTGTGCAGGAGTTTTTCCAAGGTGATCTAGGAGGTTGTACTTGTGGGTGAATGGTAGATTAGTAGGTGCAGATGTAGAAGTTTGATCATTAGTAGGGGCTCCATGGATGGAGACATGGACATGATGAGTATTAACGACATAATTAGGGGTTTTGGTTCTAATGGTGATGGTATTGACATGGTTGGAATAATCTTCTATTCGACCCACAATGGAATCAAAAGAAGAAGGGGGTGGCATGACGTTGTATGTTTGGTTGGAAGACGAGGATTTTCCTTTGTTATGATCCAAAAGTGGATCCTTGTATTCTCCTAGATTGGCATTAGGTGATTGTTTGGGAGGTTCATCAATGGTTATATCACCTCTATCTATAAGTTCTTGGATGCAATGTTTCAACCTCATACAGTTAGATGTTTTATGCCCTTTCACACGATGATATTTAGAATAGGCATTCTCATAAAACCAAGAGGGTTTAATTTGATTTTCATCATAAGGGTGAATAGGGGGTAAGGTTACTAAATCCGCCTTTACAAAGTTGTTCAAGATATTTTCAATAGCTTCTACTAAAGGTGTGAATTTCCTCTTAGGATTGTTGTTTTGTCTCGTCAATCCCCTAGGAACATTTAATTTGTTATTACTATTGGATGTACTTGGTGGAATGGGATTTTTTACATTTTGGATGACCTTCACATTGGTGACACCATTGTTGAGGGTGTTTTTATTCTTACCCCAAAAGCGGGGTTTTTCATTGGATTGTGCATTATTGTTCGTATGGGAAGTGTTGGTATTATTGTTGTTGACTTTGTTGTTGTTGTTGTTGCTCTTGTTGTCATTGTTTAAAGTTTTATAGAGCCTTTACCAATAAGGGCTCTTTTAATGGTTGTTCCTTTGTCTATAACCTCCTCAAAGGTTGATGCAAATTTAATTTGTAAATGGAAGCCTATTTCTTGGTTAAGATTAGTCATGAACATGGTGACTATTTATTTTTCGTGAATTGGCCAAGGGAGTTTGCTTGCTAAGCTTCTCCACCTTTGTAAAAAGATGACGAAGGATTCCCCACTCTTTTGTTTTGTGTTGCAAAGGTCGATCATGAATATTTAGTGTTCAAAGTTATAGGAGAAATGATTTACAAATTTCTCTACGAGTTCATGGAATGTTTTAATACCAGGGGGAAGATGAGCAAACCATTCGGTAGCTTGACCACCGAGGCTTCTAGGAAAGAGTCTCATTAAATATGTGTCATCGTATGAGACCTCTAGGCAAGCAATGTAAAACTCCCTAAGGTGTTCCCTAGGGTCTCCCTTTCCTTTGTATTTGTCAAATTTTTGTGTTTCAAAACTTTTGGGAAAGGGTGGCATGTGGATGGTTGTATCAAATGGGTATGGGAAAATATCCTTGAAAGAATATTGCTTTCTTTCATTTCCATGTTGCATATCATCAACCTTTTGGATCAAAGATTGCAAAATGCTAGGTAAATCTTGGGTAGGTGGTGGTTGTGGAAAGTGGGTTTGTTGGTTTGGATGAGGTGTTGAAGAAAGTTGGGAATTTGTTGATGTTGGATGGTTTGATTTTGTGGGGTTTGATTTTGATTTTGATTTTGATGGGTGAGGTATTGTTGGTAGGCAAGGAGTTGTAGAACATGTGGTAGAATTTGTTGGTTTTTATTGGGATTTTGTTGTGAGGTTTGGATGGAAGATGTAATAGGTGGTTGGGAAATTGGAGGTTGTATGTATGTTAGGTTGGATGAAGGGTTGTTGCATGGATTGTTGTTAGGAATGTTGGACATATTGTAAGGTGGTTGGGATAATAATTATGTCATGAAGGCTATGGTGTTGGCAACAAATTGAGGGACACTTGTAGAAGCACTTGTATGCATGGAGTTGTTAGGAATGTTAAGGGTGATTTGTGGCATGGATGTAGTGATAGTAGATGTTGATATGGTCGTTGTATTTGGTGTGGTTGATGTGTTAGTAGTAATTGTGGATGTGGCGGAATTTGAAGTTTGGGATGTGTTAGGAATATTATGGGATGTGGATGGTTGTGATGAGGTAGAGACATTGGGTATACTATCACCATTTTTGATGAGAAATTTAAGATATTTCATGGGATTTTATTTGAGGACTCTATCTAATATGTCCATGGAATTAGTGTCTTGCATGAAATCTAAAACATCTTGATCCACATTATTGATGTTAGATGATGGGGCTAGTGGTATATTGGCGAAAGGATTTAGCATAACATTTACATCAAGGGATGATTGTGGTTGATTTGTGGGATTATTGTTTTGATCAGTTTGAGGCATCACAATGCCAAAATTAACTCTAAAGGATTCCATGTCCTTATTTTTCTTAGCTTGAGACCTTGTCAAGGGCATACAATGGATTGGGTGTGAATTTGGTTGGATTGTTGAAAGGTGGATGAAGGTTGAGACCTTAGAGAATGGATTTCAAAATATTGGACCCAAGGATAGGTGATGGTGAACTTTGGTGTGATGAAGGGGAAAAAAGACTTAGCCTTTAGAGAATAAAATCTCAAAATTCTAAATCTAAGGATGGGTAATGGTGGATATGATATGGATAGGTTTGGTAGAGGTTTTAATTTTAGAGAATAAATCCCAAAAATTTTAATTAACCTAAGGATGATGTAAATGATGAAGGTATGAGGATGGATGAGAAACCTTAGAGATTAGACCTCAAAGATTAAATGGGTGAGTTGATTTTCAAAAAATTTGGACCTAAAAGGATAAATTGAAAATGTGGGATAAAGGATGAATGCCTTTAGAAATTTGGGAAATAATTTTGGGATAAAGGTATAAGATAACCTTTAGAGATTAAATATCAAAAGGATTTCTTAAACCAAAGTGAAAATGCATATGTGGGTGAATGATGATTTTGAGAATGACCTTAGGATGAATTTGAAAGGGATGATAATTTAGAAATGTATGACTAAGGTATAATTAGGATGGTTTGGATGATAATCAACCAAGGGAAACCTTAGATGATTTGGATGGATGAGATTGTATGACTAAGGATGTTGGATAATTTTGATGATGTTTGAAAAAAAGGATTTTCAAATCAAATGAGAGCTTGAATAAATCTAGATCTTTGGATTATAAAAGGATGACCCTTCTTACCCAAGGTAGACTAATGACCTTAAGAAAAAAGTGAAGGGTTATTTTACTTGAGGGTAGACTAATTACCTTCAAGTAAAATGGGACACCTTAGAATTTATCAACTTAGGAGTTGTTTAGGCTCCTAAATCAATTATTCTAAAGGTTAATAAAGGCTAATTTATAAAAGCACTTAAGGTAGACAAAGTCTTAAGTACCCTATAAACTAGAAGATGATAAGATCTAGATTTAGTTCTTGCACAAAATTGGCTTGAGGTATGGTTTTGGATGTTGATTGATGATGTTGGATTTTGGATGAATTTTGATTTTTAGATGTTGATGTTGGATTTTGGATAATATGGATAGGATTTGGATAATGTTGGGGATATTGGAAAATGAATTTGAACTTGGACTAAAGTTGGGATGACTTGGATTCAAAATGAATTCTGGAATGAATGTACAAAGGTTCAAGGGTGAAAATCAAAATGTTCACCTAAGGTTAAGTGAATAATGGAGGGACAATGAATTTGGATTGGGATTTTGGAATGAAATGAATAATGGGTGGACAAGGTAGGACCAAAGATCAAATATCAAAATGATGTTTATCTAAGGTCAAATGGGATGGGGTAAATGGAGTTGGAGAAAGGTTAGAATATATTTGGGGATGAAAATGTGGACAAAGGTTGGACTTAACAATTGATTGGTGATTTGAGATGAATGGGCTATAGTCAAGTGTCCAATAACCAAAATGATTTTCTCTAAGGTCTAAATGAAAGGATGTGGGTGGATTTGGACAAAGGTTTATGAATGGTAAATATGATCAAGGGTGGATTTTGGTTTTGATGAATTTTAACAAGGTGACCACAGATTTTGACTAGGCAGAGTTCAAGGATCCCAGAACCGGTCAGAGGACACGTGGGATTTGGCTTGCAAATGGCCCCAGTCCCTAGAATTATGACACTAAAATAGTTAGGGATGGCGTAAAAAAAGAGGCATATGGAATTGATATACAAGATTATGGTGCTATAGAAAATGGTGCCATAGAGGAATTTATGGCGCCAAACAGAGAAGTTATAGCGCTGAACTATGACAGTCTCTAAGATTTTGCCTAGGGTTTTGATAACTTTTGATAATTTTTGGATATTGGGCTCAAATCTTTGGATTTCCAAGGGTCAAATGCTTTGATTTCAAGGCATAAATATTTGATTTCAAAAGGGTCAAATGTTCAAATGTTTATTTTTCAAAGGTTCAAATGATTTTGGACAAAGTTGATAAGATTTCTTAGCAACTAGATACAAATCAAACAAGAAAACATAATGGCTTTTGACTCAATGTATTAAAATAACTTTTTCTCTCACAGGGTATAACATGAAGACACACCAAGCACATGAACATCCAAGAAATTATTCAATTAGGAGTGTATGAGACCATAAACCCACTTCACTGCCTTTATATAGGCGTAACGTGCAAGTCCCATGAGGAGGAAACCAATCGCTTTTGATCACCTAAGATTGCTCATTATGTCACGAGGGGAGAGCATACACAGAATGCACACCTATTTCTAGAGGGCATTTGCACTTGGTGATAAATTAAATGTGGCTTGTGCAATGAGTAACTTCATGAGCCTAATTGCTATCCGTTGCATTACAATCTCATACAGCTGAAAGGTCTTAAGCTAGGATAATTATGAGCTTCTAGGGGAGTCTTCTAGCATACGTAAGGTACTTGAGGCACAAGTCCATGAACGGGGGTGTCCCAATTGACTGACGCTCAACCACTCAAGTCTTGGTGGACTAAGGGTCTTGGAGGTCTATTGCTTGGAGGCAAGAGGGTCCTTCCTTTAAAGCTATCTTTCAAATCACAATGCTTATATACCGCGCCGGAACATGCAGTTGAGGTCATCCCTTGGGGTAATGAAATCCCCAAGAAGGCCTCCTAAGAAGAAACTACCCTCTTGCTTTTGATCCCCAAGATCGCACTAGGTGCGAAGGGAGAGCATACACAAGAAAAGTAACCCCTTCGAGTTAACACTTAAAAGCATGAAAATGCCCACAAATAGACTTTTGATCCCCAAGATCACCCTAAGGTGCAAGGGGAGAGCATACATCTATGAGTGGACCAAACAAAGCATACAAGTGTTCATTAACCAACTAACTAATTTAATGCAACTAGCCTAGTGGTAAAACAAAGATCTTCAACCAACGAAAACCTACATTAAATCAGTTAGTAATTTCAAGAAATGTCTTTGGCTTGCATTCTTTTACCTACAAAAATATGTCAGTACCCTACACAGATCCCAAAAACTAGTTAAACAGATGGCACCAAAACAGAGCAAATGGCGCTAGAACAGATAATAAAGGCGCTAAAACATAATTAAACCACGCTAAAAAATAGAAAAATGGTAACAAAAATAGAACAGATGGCGCTAAAATTTTTGACTTCCCAAATCAGATAGACAACAACAACTAAAATGAAGAGAGTGCTAAAAATCATGAATATTGCACTAAATTCAAGCATGGTGCTACTTTATCTTAAAATGATGCTAAAATTTCTGAGAATGGCACTAAACAAATTTTTACCTTTCTTACCTTCTACTTCCTAGTTTAGTGGCATTGTTCTAAGTGCTGATGGCGCTAAACCACAAAGATCCCACAAAACCTACTTAAAAAGATATGAAAACTCAAGATAAACAAGTTAGGTTGTAGTTAGGATGCTTCATACCTTGTCAAAGAACACCATGGCTTAGATTATGAGGACAAACCAGTTAGTTAATAACAAAATAACCTAGGGTCCTATAAAAATGTTTTCTCATGCATTTCTAAGGACATTTGACCATTAGGACCTCCTGTACCTGTCATAATTTGATGAAAATAGAGAGCAAAGAATAGTAAAAAGTGCTAAAATGCCTAAAACTAAATTAATTTTTTTCTAAACCTAAGATGTTAAGAAAGGTCATAGAAATAAGGTACTAAAACAATGCCTGATGGTGCTAAGCCACGAGGTTATAGCGTTGAAACTCCTATTTTCTTGTATCTTTCCAAAAAACACTGAAACAAAAGGTTAGTTAAGGACCATGGGGTCCCACCGGGCATGCCAAAATGAAGATGAGGAAATTGGAAAACATGAAAAACACAAAAGAAGTTCAAAACACAAGAGAATTATACCTTTGAAACCTCCCAAACTCCTCACTCCTTGATAGGGTTGAGGAACTTGCACCCTTGAGTTCCTAGCTTTACCCAACTAGTGTTTGCGATGTGAAATGCTCTCCATAGTCAATGCAAAATTCACTATAACCTAGCTATGATGGAGGAAATTGAGAGAAATTTTAGCATAATAGACTTCCTCTGCTTGTATTTATAGGCAATTTGGAGGAGATTTTGATTGTTACATTCCCAATTTATGTTTTAGTTTAATCCTGCTTTTGTGTGGTAATCAGGATGATTAATTAAGGTTTAATGATTTGATGTTATGGAGAATATCAAATAGAATCATTAATTAGATGAATATTGATTAATGTTAGTTAGACATGAGATTACATGTTGATATGAATATTTAATTATATTAATTTGTGAAACAAATGAAGATACATTGATCATGGTTATATGGTTTTGAGTGTAAACATGAAAGAGCCCTCCACCAAGAATGGAAGGAGAGTATCATATGGGAGGAGGAGATAGATTGGGAAAGGGTCAGATTGCCATCAGAGTATCAAGTTAAGTCCATGTGAAACTTTGCTAGGTAACTATGAGTTTACGTCTTTTCCTTGTTAGTTGTTACCTTCTTATGTTGTCATGATAGCTTGGATTATCTCAACATCATCTACGTTGATTCGACTAAGTCAACGTAAGTCAAGAGATAATCTCGTCAGGTAGTCGAGTACTGCCTTATTTCTTTAATTATTTCCATATCAAGGTTTTGAGTCTATTATCTCTTTTATATATATTACATATGGTTAATAGCGAAGAAGGGGGAGTGGTACTAGACTCCTAAATCGCATTTTGTTTATACCACCTTAGTAATGATGATGTCATTTGATGACATCATGGATTATTATGCTTATCCTTAAGCATCATGTTGATGCAAGGGAAAACTTAATGTGATATAAGCATGTTAGCCTTGTGATCGAGCACTTTGCTATCAATAAAATATATGTTATTTGTTAGCCCACCACAAACCACCCATGGTGAGTGGGATGAGTGGAGGCCAATTCAAACACATCATTGTCTCCCCACCCTTGTTGACCACTCCAGGTGGGTAGTTAATGGTCTGTTGAAGCCCAAAAGGTTGCGGGGTGGTGGAGTGGATAACTGATTTTATCCTATTGTGGAGCCCAAAAATATGGTGAAGCACCTTGCATGCAAGGCATGCAAAAGTAAGGAAAATACCTCTTGTTTTTGGTATCTTGGTGTGTGCTTGGGAAGAGAAAGAAAGAATCCTTGCTAAACAATTTCCTCTACGCAAAAGAAACAACTACTATAGCAGCGAACGGGGAAGAAAGATAGTGTTGGGTATAGGATCATCACCAAGTTGTTGGGAGTGTCCTTCGACGGCCAACTCCATTACATTATACTTATACCTTTCAGGTATGAATTACAGCCTTTGAAAGACTTTTATCATTTAGCATTGCAAATAAGTATTATTACCATATCAATGTATAGTGTCGAAGCTATGCTGTGTATATTGTTTTATGGCCTTCAAGGCTATTAGTTTGCTATGTATATAGTTTTATGGCCTTCAAAGATGAAGCATTCTGTGACTATTATTTTGAGACCCTTGAATCCATAGGCCTTGTTTTGAAAAATTGTGTTATCTCATACACTTTGGTGTATTCGTTGAAGGCCCTCGAGGCAATATAAGAATTTATAATGTGAAGCTTATAAGCCATTGTTGATAACCAGCTGCTCAAGGCCATGAGGCTGAGCTTGTGATTTACTACAACATGCAAGTAATCTTGTGTGCTAATATGGTAAAGGTTTTAAGTTATTATTATTATTCCTGAAGTACTCATTATTAAGCTTGAGCCGATGGTGCTCAATAATGAAAAGATTTTAAACTATCGTGACTAAGTATGTGTTTGAAAAGCCGGCTGGGAGTAGGCCAAGAACCCTTTCTTTGAATCATGAAAATATTTACCTTGAATCTCTAAACTCTTGACTGTGCATGAGGCACTTAGTAGCCACTCTAGATGACTGCACTCATAGTATTTGACTGTTATAGATGGTTATTATGATAACCATGGTGCAAATTATTGAATTTAAGAGAATATCTGTATTGAATCTTTAACGCAGAAAGATGTTGATAAATGATAAATGGTATCATTGTCAAGGTAACACTAAATGCATGTTGGATTTATTGGAGAGATTATTCTCCTTGATAATTATTTCTTGTGAGATTGAATGCTAAGGTTAGCAAGAAACTTTTGTATTTTTATATATCTATATGGAATCCATTTCTTTTCGAAATGTCGTACTCCTAGAATGCAGTAAAAAATATCAAAACTCATATGGGTATGTGAGTAAGATCTTTTTATTAAGTTCATCTTATTAGACTAATATGATATAAGGCTTTGATGATATTAGACCTCCTTCCGACACTAATCAACACTGTAACTATTGTTTATGGAAATTCAGTTGTAGAGGATACTAGAGTGAGCGGCCAAGTCCTGGAAATGCTCTGGTGTCCTACTTATCTTTGGATCCTGAATCCTTGATGTCTATCAATCCTTCCTGCAACTTCACTTTTCCCAAATGTGACACCTATAACCTGCAATCACAAGACTTATGAGGCAGAGGCAAAAACTAAAGGAATTGATAATGAAGATATCATGGGAGGAAGATGCTCTTCACTCCATGATGAAATGGATGCTCAAATCTGCAGATACAAACACACAAACCACACAAGTTTGCTCTTGCAACATAATAAAAGCCTTGAATCACCTTGAGAACACTTGAACATCACAATTGCCATCTAGTTTACAAATGAATGCCTAAACATGCTTTTATATGCAACTACAAGCACTCCCGCCAAGATTTTCATAATTCAAACTTACCGTGTCAGCAAAGGACCCAAATAACGGTTATAAATTGACACCTAGAAATTGGATCTACCCCAAAATAGGGCAGGACTAGGATGTGAGCACCTAAGTCCTCCCCCCATATTTTGGGCAGGGTACAGCTCAAAGGGTCCGCCTAAGTCTCATTCCATCGGGATGCCAAATTATGAACGAAGATGTCCTAAATGCATGCAAAAGACTCAAGAGCTAAACCTTATGAGGGAAAAGCCCCCAAGGGGACATTTTCCAACATTACACATGCAAAGAAGAAGCCAAAGATTGAGTAATTGACAGTGGTTGTTCTAATCATATGACTGGTGACAATGAGAAGTTTATCATCCTTGAGAAGTGGAATGGTGGAGCTGTTAAGTTTGGTGGTGATGAGTCAGCACAAATCTGTGGAAAGGGTGCTATAACTATTGATTGGAAGAACAAGACTGAGGATGTTCTCTATGTCAAAGGACTAAAACATAATCTTCTCAGTGTTAGTCAGATGTGTAGTAAAGGATACAATCTAACCTTTCATGTCAAAGGTTGTGAAATCAGGAAGGTAGGGTCCAAAAAACTTGTTGTAGAAGGCATCAAGTCATATGGTGATATCTATCATCTAAAGGAGGTAAATGGAACAACATGCTTATTGGCTCAATCTAGTGAGTGTTGGCTATGGTACAAGCAAATGGGGCACAACAACTTTGACAACATGGTAAAGTTCAGCTCTATTCATGTGGTGAGAGATATGCCCAAGATAACCAAGCCTGCAAACATAGTATGCAAGGAATGTCAAATGGGAAAGCAGACAAAGACAAGTTTCAAAAGCGAGGAGTACTCTTCTTCAATGCCATTAGAGCTGATTCATGCTGACCTATGCGGCCCTACAAGAGTAAAGAGTCAACAAGGTGAAAGGTATTTCATGTTACTTAATGATGATTATTCTAGAATGACTTGGGTTACTTTCTTAAGAGAAAAATATTTGATAAGTTTAAGGTTTTCAAAGTTATTGTTGAGAATGAAGTGGATACTAAGATTAAATGTTTAAGGTTTGATAAAGGAGGTGAGTTTACTTCAAATGAATTTGACAAGTTTTGTGAAGATCATGGCATTAGGAGACATTTGTCAGCTCCTAGAACCCCTCAGCAAAATGAGGTAGTGGAAAGGAAGAATAGGACTGTACAAGAGATGCCTAGGGCAATATTGAAGGATACAGATCTGTCTGACAAGTACTGGAAGGAAGCAATTCATACTGCTGTCTATCTGACTAATGGAGTAGAATTAAGGATAAATAGCACTAAGACCCATTATAACCTATGGTATGAAAGACCCCCTACTGTCAGATACTTCAAGATCTTTGGAAGAAAATTATATATCAAAAGAGATGAAGAACTAGGAAACTTTGATTCAAGAATTGATGAAGGGATCTTTCTTGGTTACTCAACCAGAAGCAAGGCCTATAGATGCTACAACAAGAGATTGGTAAATATGATTGAAAGCACAAATGTCAAAGTAGATGAAGATTTGTATCAAATCTCACAAGAACTAGAGGACTCTGGATCTGATATTTTTCCATGCATTGAAGATGAAGTAGAAGAAGGGAGAGAATAAAAGGAACAAGAACTAGAGTAGATACCCAAGACTCCAAAAAATAATGTTCATAAGAACCATTCAGTAGACTAGATCATTGGGGACAAAAATAAAGGTGTGTTGACCAAGAGAAGTCTTGCAAAAACATATGAGCAAGTAAACTTGTGTTTATTATCAAAGGTAGAACCCAAAACCTTTGTTGATGCTAGCAAAGATGATGGATGGATAAAAACAATGGAAGAAAAATTGGATCAAATTGAGAAGAATTAGACATGGGAATTGGTTCCCTGCCCAGCCGATAACAATGTTATAAGAACAAAGTGGGTGTTCTAGAACAAGCTGAATGAAGATGGTGAAGTTGTGAGGAACAAAGCAAAATTGGTGTGCAAAGGTTATTCTCAAGTTGAAGGCATTGATTTTGAGGAGACATATGCTTCGGCAGCTAGGATGGAGGAAATCAAGATGTTTCTTGCCCTTATTACTCACAACAACTTCAAGGTCTTTCAGATGGATGTCAAGTTAGCATTTTTGAATGGTAATCTAGAGGAAGAGGTTTACATTGAAAAACCAAATGGTTTCTAGATATCAAAAGATCTGGTCATGGTGTATAGACTCAAAAATGCTTTATATGGTCTCAATCAAGCACCTAGGGCTTGGTATGCTAGGTTGGATAAGTACGTACTTTAGTAGGGCTTCAAGAAAGGTACTACAGAGAGCAATCTTTACATCAAGGAAGAAGGAGATATGATATTGATAGTTGCAGTGTATGTTGATGACATCATCTTTGGTGGAGATGCTGATATGTGTAAAAGGTTTGTAGAGGAGATGTGTAAAGAGCTTGAGATGTCTATGATTGGTGAGATGTTTTTCTTCCTTGGACTTCAAATTTCTCAGCTAGGTGATGGTATCTTTATTTCTCGGGCTAAGTATGTTAGAGATTTGTTGAATAAGTTTGGTATGGAGGATTCAAAACTAGTGAATACTCCCATGGTCACTGGATGTCACTTGAGCAAGGATGATGAGTCTCTGGAGGTTGATCAAACTTCCTATAGATCTATGATTGAAGGGTTTTTGTACTTGACTACTTCCAGACCTGATATTATGCATGCAGTATGTGTGGTTGCTAGATATCAAGCTAATCCCAAGAAAACACATGCGAAGGTAGTGAAAAGAATATTTAGATACTTAAAAGGAACTCTGCATTATGGCTTATGGTATCCAAGAGGTAATAACTTTGATCTGAGTGCCTACACTAATGTTGATTGGGCTGGTTGTTTTGATGATAGAAGAAGTACAAGTGGTGGTGCTTTCTTTTTAGGAAGAAGATTGGTTTCATGGCAAAGCAAGAAGAAAGATTCAGTGTCCTTGTCAACTGTAGAGGCAAAGTATATTGTAGCAGCATCATGCTTTACAAAAGTGTTGTGGATGAAACAAACCTTGAAGGATATCATGGTACTGTATGATGAGCCTATTCCTATTTTGTGTGATAATACAAGTGCTATCAATATTTCTAAGAATCCAATGATGCATTCTAGAACCAATCATATAGCAATCAAGTACCACTTTTTGAGAGAGAAGGTTACAGATAAGGAAGTCAAGATGGAATATGTTCCAACAAAGTATCAGATTGCAGATATTTTCACAAAGGCTCTTACAAAGGATACTTTTGAAGATCTCTGACAAAGGTTAGATGTAATTGCCCCTCCTCCTTGCTAGATGCATAGTGGTGAATCTATCCAGGGGAGTGGTTCATGATATATCTTTTTCCTGGACTGATGGTGGCTACCTCTCAAGGGGAGCAGGTAGTGGTTGCTGATGATAGGGGAAGTCTGTTTGTTGCAAGAAGACGTTATGCTCTAAGGGAGAAGAAGTTGTCATTTATCCTTGATGTCAAAGGGGGAGAATGAGTAGGTGTGTGTAGTAGGTGTGTTGCCATCAATTCCAAAGGGGGAGATCATTACACATATGGATCCTAAGGTTGTCATTGATGTCAACACTATCATGGATGTGTGATGGTGTTCATGGTTGGATGTCATGTCCTATCCAGTGACTATAGAGAAGACATATTAAGATGGGTATTAGAAGCACTAAGATGATTAGATATGTTACTAATATTGGGGAGATGTTACTAATGGTCTAAAGCATATTGTATGCTTTCTCCTATTGTTCCTAAGAATGTATGTGTTGATACAAAGAAGGTTTGGCCTCCGAATGTTGATGAAAGTCTATGTTACAGAAAGACTATTTTGAAGACTATTTTCATACTTTTGATGTTGTATCTTTGTGGAGTGGAAGATAGCCTCACATAGTGTCAAAGCATGTATGTTCCAAGTTTCATATTGTTTGGACTATCGGAAGTGTGTTTTACAGTTGACAGTTTGGAGATAGTGTTGTTCCTAAAGAAGGTATTCACAATACTACAATGTTTGGCTCTGCATTTCTCCATGTTTGAATATAAAGCCTTACAGTTCAAAACCTAAGTTTAGTGTGATGTAAAGGTGCTAAATCCAAAGTTTTAGATTGTTTACAAAGTCCCTCTGCAATGAAAGTTATGAGAAACAGAGTTCTGGTCTATGCGCTAGCAGAATTAAGTAATGAAGAAGACTGTTTGGAAAGTTCCACATTCCTCCACAATAATATATATGGCAGTACAGTTTTGTGGACATGCTCATAGAAGGGTATGAGTGCATCCATATGAGTTTTAGGTGTTTTGGTACTCCCTAAGGTCAGTTTCTCAATGACAATATGTTACAGTGTGTTTCGGATAGTTGTTTGATCTCAGTGTGCATGTTTTAAGGTATGCAGCACAATCTATTTGTTGTGTGGAGTTAGAGGTGTATCTAAAGGTTTTTTATGAGTCATGAAGACTTAGCTGAAATGATTTCATGAAGATCTTTCATGCTTCCAGTACCGCACAAGGTTATCAAGTGGTGGTGACCGTTATACTTCAAATTTCATGTTTTCCTGCTTAAGGCCATCCTATTTCAAATGAGCAATGTGTGTGGAGGTGATTCCTTGAAGAAAAGTGTTGTGAAGGATGATTAGGACCAGAGTAAGCATGTGGTTTCTTTTGGTGTAGCGTGTTGTTCATGGCAGGGCTTACCCTATGCAAGTTTCAAGTTATATAATCTCTAGCTGACTTGTAAAATGTAATATTCTTATTGTATTGGCCAACTTGTAATGTAATCAATGTAATGTCATGTATATATTGTAAACCTAGTTGATCTAGGTGAGGTATGATTGTGAAGATGAATATGTGAGTGTGTGAAGAGTAGAATATGAAAATCATATGCATTGTGATGTTTGATTGAAGGAGAAAGAGCATAAATGTTAGGGGCTGTCCCAATTCATCTTGAAGATAATTTTGTGACAAGAGGGAAGTGAAGAGTATGCCTAACTGATCCAATCATAGAAGAAAGTGTGAAGAGGTAGAATTGCAATCATCAAAGGTGTGAGCTTCAATGTCATTTTTTAGACAGTAGAAGGACTGTCATGTTGTAATGTGTCCTGAGTTCATTCTCAATTTAGGGAGCAGTTACTTCCTTGGGTTGTAGCCCTAAAACAAAGTTAGTAGGGAGTTGTAGCTTCCTTGGGAGTGACCCTAAAGCAAAGTTTTCAGGGAGTAGGAGCTTCCTTGGGTTGTAGCCCTAAAACAAAGTCAGCAAGGAGTAGTAGCTTCCTTGGGTTGTATGCCTAAAACAAAGTTGTTTTGAGCTTCATATATTGTGAGTTAATCCTCACCATGATTTTTCTCTTCTTGCTTTTTCCATGTATATCAGGTGTTACGTGTTTATGTGCACTGTGTTGATCTTTCATGTTTATGTTAATGATGTAATGCTTAAGTTTTAATCTACTTCGGAGGATTTGAAGTTTTTTTAGATATCGATTCACCCCCCCTCTTTGTATCCTGGTGTGTTCAACAATTGGAGGAACCTTTTGCCTAGTGGAGATTAGATTTCATAGGGATGACTAGCCCTATCTCAAGTGACTAACATAGATGGATCTTGATGGCCACAAATTACTTCACTTGGTGGAATGAGGCAATACCTTTAAGAGAGGCAATAGAAAGCACAGTGCTTAAATTCCTAGAAGGAATTATTACCAGGTTTGGCTCGCCCCGCACGGTGATATCAAATAATGCAAAGGCATTTCTTAGATCCAAGATTTTAGAGTTTTCCTTGAAAAATGGTATTTTCCTTAAGACCTCCTCAAATTACTACCCATATGACCAAATGATTATGGCATCATGTGCAGATAAAAATGAAAATAAAAGCATAGAGGTTGAGACTGCTGTATTTGAACATAATGCTAACAATACTGCTCAACTGGATTGTTCACCAGTTGAGGATGCCAGTGAAAGGACTAATGAGGATTCCCATTGCAATGATGAGGCAGCTGACCATGAAAACAATAATGAGGTTGTGGACAGCAATGAGCAATTTTTAGAATGGACCTGTGGAGAAAATTGTGAGTATTGTACTCAAGACAGAGAAGATATAAGCAAACAGAGAACCAGTCCTATGTGTGACCCATTGCCTATCTTTCAAACACATGGGGATCATGAAGAGCAGTCAGAAATTGAAATAAGTGCTAGTTCAGAGCATGATTGTTTTTCATTTGATGGCTGTTTTGCTTATGACACACAGGCTGATACTCCTCCACAGAGTGTATCCATTGGTGATGAAGAGGTGTGCTCTGCTGCCCATGAACAAATGGCATACTATGATGAAACTGATGCACCTGGGTCACCCATTTATGACACATATGGTGATGAGGATCTGTCTGAGTATGGTGTAGATCTAGACACTATCTTTGGCTTGGATTCTGTTTCTCATCCTGATGAAAGAGGAAACAACATACATCAGGTAAGTGACTGTGAAAATGTGCCTGACTTAAAACAGATGCCAGAGCCTGATCTTTTCCAGCCTGGTGTACCAGATGGTTGTGTACATGATGTACACAATTGTGATTTTGAAAGCTTTTCTTTTGATGAGCCAGCATATAATACAATGAGCCCTGATCTTCCTAGTTTTGTGATGGACTCTGAGTGTTTCCTATTTGCAGTCCAGCTAGGAGATCATGTTGCAATGCATGATGATGATATAAGTGATAAGTGCTATATGCCATATGAACATGCATTGTTTGATATATTCTGCACCCACATGGCACATGATGCTAAAGGTTATCTGCACAGGGGTGATAATGACAAGCCAAACCAGAGGATTGAATATGCAGACGACAAGATTTGTTTGTGGGTGGATCTTTGTAGTATCTCCAAGCTTGACCCAGTGCATGCAGATGAAAACAAGATATTTGACAAAGGGAGATACATGCTTTTCTTTTCTTGGTGGCCTTAGGCCATCAAGTGTGTTGGGTGATGCAGGTCAGTGCAGTATTTGACTCTGTGCCCAATGGATAAGGGACTGGTCTGCATCCCAGAGATCTGGGGTTCTCGCTGCAGGTTTTCACCTGCACGTCCCCAGACAGAGCCACTGTTAGCGCCTGAATTGACTGGTGGTTTTCTGAGCAATTTTCATTCAGGCACTCTCCCTAAGTATCCAAAAAATGCTCTAAGTGTTGGACCTCCTCAGCATTTTTCAACTGCATCATCATATTTTCTTGAGGAGGAGGTCATCATCATCATGTTTGTTTCCATGAAGGTCAGCATCATCATGTTCTCCTTCGACCGGTTTCTCATCGTCATCATCATATTTCGCTGTCGGGTGATGTTCGGGTTTTATCCTGATGATGCTGACGAGCTACAGTGCGCCCTCATCTGCTTGCGAGGGTGATTTTTCAAAGTATCCGGTGATCTTCCATTTATCACCTTGCGCAGGCATGATGATGATGTTGCTTATTCTTTGAGTTGCTCGACCTAACTTGTTTTATCCTAAGGGTCGTCATCATCATCATTTTTTTCAGTTGTCATCCTGCTGCTTGCGGTGGTCATCATATTTTCTGCCTTCATGATATTTCGCCGGGGTGATATTTCTATCATCGGGTGATCTTGGTTATGATCATCCTGATGATGATGTTGAAGAGTTTTAAGTGCGACCCGATATTCACTAGGGTCATCATATTTCGAACGTCAGGATGATCTTAGTCAATATCATCCTGATGATGTTGTATCACTTCTTGTTCATTGTTTCTTCATCCTGATGTGCTGACGTCATCCGTATATCAGGGTGATATTTTTCTTTCTGCCTAACTGCATCATGATATTCCGAAGGAAGGGGTGATATTTTCATATCACCCGGATATATGTTTGCTCGAGCATCATGATGATGCTGATATTAGGGAGATATCCGCCTGCTGGCTTCGCGCATTATCTACTGGGGGTGATCTTTTCAAGCAGCATCATCATATTCAGTTTTCCCCCCGATCTTACAGAGGAGCTACAGTGCAACCTGATATTTTCACATCAGGAGGATATTTCCAAATATCCGGTTGTCTTCCGAATATCATGATGATGTTAATATGATGATGACGTCATCAAGGTCCCGCGGGGGTCATATTTCTAACACTGATCATCTTGAAGAGACTTCCTGATATTTGCAAACATGATGATGACGTCATCCGGATATGAGGAGGTGCGCAGTAAGCAGGATATGATGATGACGTCATCAAGATGTCCATCGGCCAGACTTTTGTTATAAGCTCAGCAGGAGGACGTTCCTCCGAAGGATCAGGTTGTGCCGATTATCATGAAGGTTATGTTTCAAATATCATGATGACGTCAGGGTGATATTTCGAACAACAGGATATCATGCTGCTGGAGGATGATGATGATGAAGTCTATACTAGTGTCGTCAGGAGCAAAAGCGCCGACATGATATATGCTCATGACCTAGTATATAAAGTGCAAAGGAGGTTGCTGCGGGGTGCATGTGGGATAATGTTATCCTGCATATTCGAAATATCATGATGATGAATCTCGGCGGGAAGCGGTTGCGACTGTCTGTTTGATGTTCTTCCCGAGGCCGCGGGTTGGTGCGCCATCAATGGCGATTGTTGCAGAGGTATGGGCGATGGCGTGGACGAATGTTGTACCTGATTGAAGATCTGAATCCCTAGGCGGCGGCGCAAGGCTCGAGAAATCTTCCTGTCTCCTCCCCTACCTGCTGCATTCAAGTTTGAGCGCCATTTCTATGGTACTGTATATCTGGCGGGAATTTTGGTCAACCTGGTAGTTAATGCTGAAGACACCCTCCTGCTATATAATGCAGATGGTGTTATTCTTTTGAGGTTGTTGAAAGTTGTAGAATTTTGGCTCTGTAATCCATAACCAGCTGATCTGGTTGCTCTGTACAGTTTTTCTTGTGAGTTTATGTATCTCCTGTTGTAGGACTTGGCATGAATCCACTGGTTTCATGGTTGATCTTATATGAGTAATGCTGTTTAGCATGTGTTGTGTTAATTCTGTCTCCAGTACTGCATGTATTCTTCTTCTGGATCTGGATATTTGTGTGATGTTTAGATTCTAGAGCATAGAATTCCTATGTTGAATGTCTGATCTTTTAACCTCTGCTCAAGGGGCAGATTAAACTATTTTCAGGTTGAACATTGGGAAGGGTATACTGCAGTAGGGATACCATAAGTAGAGATAGCTCAACACTCTATATTGGGAGATGTCTGTAAGGCAGATATCATGTTTGTCCCCCTGAAATCCAGTTTTAGCTATTCATGTTGATCATTCACAGGTGTATGTCTACCGACTCCAAGCCCTGGATAGGCACCAGTCATGCTGTGTTCTTGTGTTATACACCATGTCCAGCTTTGCACCCAAATTCATATCAAAACACTTCATACTTCCACCTGTTAGTTGTAGGAGTAGGATTAGGAACCCCCTGCATGCTCTCATACCCAACCAGACATCATGTCCAAGAATGTTGCCAGCCTTGTGATCTATCATGCAGATCTTGGTCCATACATGAGAGTATTCTGCCTGTTGTTGTCAAGTTAGATCTTTCTATCTTTGAGCTAGTCAAGGTTACATCTTAAGTTATAGGGATACCCCCCTTGGTGCGGCAGAACCAGAAGTGAAGGGGAGGAGCTCACGCAACCTCCTGTATTCAGTTGGCCTGAATCTGCCTGTGCATTAGAAGTGGCAAACCCTAATGCTGATTCAGAAGAAATGTCAACAAAATGGCGACTCCGCTGGGGATGGACTAAAAAATGATATACCTCTGGCCCATCCGAGTCACTAACAAAATGATGCTCTGCTGGTGGAATGAACCTGGAGAAGTAGCTTTCAGCTGCTTTAAATTTTGTCCTCTCTGGAGAGGTGGCGACTCTGCAAAAAAGATCCAAATGCACATGAAAGATGGATGTATGTGATGTGACAAAAAAGATGTACATATTTCTGCATCTGTATGAGAAAAGGTACCTTGTTACTTCCCCTTTATTTGCTGTTTTGTTGCATAGGTTAGATGCCAGGGGAAGCCTTAGGTCTTAGACAGACAAAGGATGTCTAAGAGTAAGATTTTTATGAATCCAAGTATGAGTTATCCCACACTCAGTGGTGAAATGTTGGATAAAGGAATAGAGGAGATAAGAAATAGGTTGATATTCTTAGAGGCTGAGCAGGCCAAGTTAAGAAGCAGTAACCCTGTTGTGTCTGCCTGTCAGAAAGCTAAACCTCCTGTCAGCCCTTTTGATCCTTTGTATGACCAACTGGATTTGTCATGGGTGGACTATAAAGTAGAAACTATGCCTGCTAGGATATACTGTCAGATGCCTAGATTTAGTGGTCACAATGTATGTGATGGGAGTGCACATATCCAAACTTTTCAAAGTTTTATGGGAAAATATTCATTCAGAGATGAGGATATGTGGATGAGGTTTCTTGTTAGGTCCTTTGATGCAAAAGCAAAAGACTGGTATTTGAGCTTTCCAAAGAAATTTTTTGCCTGTTGGGATGAGCTTGCTGACTGTTTCAAGGAGGAATTTGCAAAAGAACCGGCTGATCTTGTTGCAGAATTGATGAGAATCAGAAAACAAGATGAAGAGCCATGTGTTAATTTCAGTCATAGGTTTGCAGTAGCCCTTTCACATGTCCCTGAAAGTTTCAGACCTGATATTTCAGCCTGTGTTGGCATATTCTTTGAAGCTTTTGAGGAGGGCTCTAGTGCATTACTGAGGGATTTCAAGGTGACAAGTATGCAGATGGCATACAGGTTCATAGAAAAGATAGAAAAAACCAGAAATGTGCACCTGCTGAAACCCCTATCCCCAGGCCTTGGTGTGAATAATTGTTGTGAAGCTGCAAATGACCAAATGATTATGGCATCATGTGCAGATAAAAATGAAAATAAAAGCATAGAGGTTGAGACTGCTGTATTTGAACATAATGCTAACAATACTGCTCAACTGGATTGTTCACCAGTTGAGGATGCCAGTGAAAGGACTAATGAGGATTCCCATTGCAATGATGAGGCAGCTGACCATGAAAACAATAATGAGGTTGTGGACAGCAATGAGCAATTTTTAGAATGGACCTGTGGAGAAAATTGTGAGTATTGTACTCAAGACAGAGAAGATATAAGCAAACAGAGAACCAGTCCTATGTGTGACCCATTGCCTATCTTTCAAACACATGGGGATCATGAAGAGCAGTCAGAAATTGAAATAAGTGCTAGTTCAGAGCATGATTGTTTTTCATTTGATGGCTGTTTTGCTTATGACACACAGGCTGATACTCCTCCACAGAGTGTATCCATTGGTGATGAAGAGGTGTGCTCTGCTGCCCATGAACAAATGGCATACTATGATGAAACTGATGCACCTGGGTCACCCATTTATGACACATATGGTGATGAGGATCTGTCTGAGTATGGTGTAGATCTAGACACTATCTTTGGCTTGGATTCTGTTTCTCATCCTGATGAAAGAGGAAACAACATACATCAGGTAAGTGACTGTGAAAATGTGCCTGACTTAAAACAGATGCCAGAGCCTGATCTTTTCCAGCCTGGTGTACCAGATGGTTGTGTACATGATGTACACAATTGTGATTTTGAAAGCTTTTCTTTTGATGAGCCAGCATATAATACAATGAGCCCTGATCTTCCTAGTTTTGTGATGGACTCTGAGTGTTTCCTATTTGCAGTCCAGCTAGGAGATCATGTTGCAATGCATGATGATGATATAAGTGATAAGTGCTATATGCCATATGAACATGCATTGTTTGATATATTCTGCACCCACATGGCACATGATGCTAAAGGTTATCTGCACAGGGGTGATAATGACAAGCCAAACCAGAGGATTGAATATGCAGACGACAAGATTTGTTTGTGGGTGGATCTTTGTAGTATCTCCAAGCTTGACCCAGTGCATGCAGATGAAAACAAGATATTTGACAAAGGGAGATACATGCTTTTCTTTTCTTGGTGGCCTTAGGCCATCAAGTGTGTTGGGTGATGCAGGTCAGTGCAGTATTTGACTCTGTGCCCAATGGATAAGGGACTGGTCTGCATCCCAGAGATCTGGGGTTCTCGCTGCAGGTTTTCACCTGCACGTCCCCAGACAGAGCCACTGTTAGCGCCTGAATTGACTGGTGGTTTTCTGAGCAATTTTCATTCAGGCACTCTCCCTAAGTATCCAAAAAATGCTCTAAGTGTTGGACCTCCTCAGCATTTTTCAACTGCATCATCATATTTTCTTGAGGAGGAGGTCATCATCATCATGTTTGTTTCCATGAAGGTCAGCATCATCATGTTCTCCTTCGACCGGTTTCTCATCGTCATCATCATATTTCGCTGTCGGGTGATGTTCGGGTTTTATCCTGATGATGCTGACGAGCTACAGTGCGCCCTCATCTGCTTGCGAGGGTGATTTTTCAAAGTATCCGGTGATCTTCCATTTATCACCTTGCGCAGGCTTGATGATGATGTTGCTTATTCTTTGAGTTGCTCGACCTAACTTGTTTTATCCTAAGGGTCGTCATCATCATCATTTTTTTCAGTTGTCATCCTGCTGCTTGCGGTGGTCATCATATTTTCTGCCTTCATGATATTTCGCCGGGGTGATATTTCTATCATCGGGTGATCTTGGTTATGATCATCCTGATGATGATGTTGAAGAGTTTTAAGTGCGACCCGATATTCACTAGGGTCATCATATTTCGAACGTCAGGATGATCTTAGTCAATATCATCCTGATGATGTTGTATCACTTCTTGTTCATTGTTTCTTCATCCTGATGTGCTGACGTCATCCGTATATCAGGGTGATATTTTTCTTTCTGCCTAACTGCATCATGATATTCCGAAGGAAGGGGTGATATTTTCATATCACCCGGATATATGTTTGCTCGAGCATCATGATGATGCTGATATTAGGGAGATATCCGCCTGCTGGCTTCGCGCATTATCTACTGGGGGTGATCTTTTCAAGCAGCATCATCATATTCAGTTTTCCCCCCGATCTTACAGAGGAGCTACAGTGCAACCTGATATTTTCACATCAGGAGGATATTTCCAAATATCCGGTTGTCTTCCGAATATCATGATGATGTTAATATGATGATGACGTCATCAAGGTCCCGCGGGGGTCATATTTCTAACACTGATCATCTTGAAGAGACTTCCTGATATTTGCAAACATGATGATGACGTCATCCGGATATGAGGAGGTGCGCAGTAAGCAGGATATGATGATGACGTCATCAAGATGTCCATCGGCCAGACTTTTGTTATAAGCTCAGCAGGAGGACGTTCCTCCGAAGGATCAGGTTGTGCCGATTATCATGAAGGTTATGTTTCAAATATCATGATGACGTCAGGGTGATATTTCGAACAACAGGATATCATGCTGCTGGAGGATGATGATGATGAAGTCTATACTAGTGTCGTCAGGAGCAAAAGCGCCGACATGATATATGCTCATGACCTAGTATATAAAGTGCAAAGGAGGTTGCTGCGGGGTGCATGTGGGATAATGTTATCCTGCATATTCGAAATATCATGATGATGAATCTCGGCGGGAAGCGGTTGCGACTGTCTGTTTGATGTTCTTCCCGAGGCCGCGGGTTGGTGCGCCATCAATGGCGATTGTTGCAGAGGTATGGGCGATGGCGTGGACGAATGTTGTACCTGATTGAAGATCTGAATCCCTAGGCGGCGGCGCAAGGCTCGAGAAATCTTCCTGTCTCCTCCCCTACCTGCTGCATTCAAGTTTGAGCGCCATTTCTATGGTACTGTATATCTGGCGGGAATTTTGGTCAACCTGGTAGTTAATGCTGAAGACACCCTCCTGCTATATAATGCAGATGGTGTTATTCTTTTGAGGTTGTTGAAAGTTGTAGAATTTTGGCTCTGTAATCCATAACCAGCTGATCTGGTTGCTCTGTACAGTTTTTCTTGTGAGTTTATGTATCTCCTGTTGTAGGACTTGGCATGAATCCACTGGTTTCATGGTTGATCTTATATGAGTAATGCTGTTTAGCATGTGTTGTGTTAATTCTGTCTCCAGTACTGCATGTATTCTTCTTCTGGATCTGGATATTTGTGTGATGTTTAGATTCTAGAGCATAGAATTCCTATGTTGAATGTCTGATCTTTTAACCTCTGCTCAAGGGGCAGATTAAACTGTTTTCAGGTTGAACATTGGGAAGGGTATACTGCAGTAGGGATACCATAAGTAGAGATAGCTCAACACTCTATATTGGGAGATGTCTGTAAGGCAGATATCATGTTTGTCCCCCTGAAATCCAGTTTTAGCTATTCATGTTGATCATTCACAGGTGTATGTCTACCGACTCCAAGCCCTGGATAGGCACCAGTCATGCTGTGTTCTTGTGTTATACACCATGTCCAGCTTTGCACCCAAATTCATATCAAAACACTTCATACTTCCACCTGTTAGTTGTAGGAGTAGGATTAGGAACCCCCTGCATGCTCTCATACCCAACCAGACATCATGTCCAAGAATGTTGCCAGCCTTGTGATCTATCATGCAGATCTTGGTCCATACATGAGAGTATTCTGCCTGTTGTTGTCAAGTTAGATCTTTCTATCTTTGAGCTAGTCAAGGTTACATCTTAAGTTATAGGGATACCCCCCTTGGTGCGGCAGAACCAGAAGTGAAGGGGAGGAGCTCACGCAACCTCCTGTATTCAGTTGGCCTGAATCTGCCTGTGCATTAGAAGTGGCAAACCCTAATGCTGATTCAGAAGAAATGTCAACACATCCATCATCCTAAATTTGACTAAATGGAGGAGACAAGACATTTTTAGACTATGAGATGATATTTTCACATAAGATGGAGTAGAGCTTAGGGGCTATGACATAAATGTGTCTAACAAGGCAATCAATTCCCTTCCCACAGGTCTCATCCTCTATAAATTCAAAGTCAAGCTCATTGAAGAATTTTATTTGATAACCTGCTAGAGCTCTGTTGCCTCTGTATTTCCAAGCCTCAATTGCCTCTACACAGCAGGTTGCCCATTTGTTTCAGAAAATTACCTGAGCAAAGAGACAGAAGCAAAATACTATGGCATCAAGCATACATTTGTTAAAAGAGGCAATTGACACTAAGACCTTGAGGCAAAAGAGGACTTTGTTGGGAATTAAGGTGTCTCAACCTTTGCAAATTCCTAATGTTGTATTTATTTATCCCATGTTGAGTTGGCATAGTCGGCACCTTGTGTACATGCAGTAGGCTAAATTTTGGTGACTTTGGCAGCCGTGGTTTCCCCCTTGAATAATTAACGGGGGTTTGGGGGCAACGCCCCTGAAACCTCAAACAACTTTTATTTAATGACAAGTGTTGGTGAGTATCTTTGCAAGAGAGAAAGGCATCTTTGGGCGGTCAAGAGAGGTTATGACAAGTTGTAAGAGGAATAAGATATTTTTAGTCAGTGTATAACAAATTCTCTTACAGTTGTAAGTGCTGTCAGTTATGATGGATTCTATGACAGTTGTAAGGTGTATAAGAGCATCTGTCATAGCCTATTTTGGGACAAGACACCCACATTGGGATGGGATGTTCGACAAATGTCCTTAGGCATGGGTTTTGGGGCATGAGTCCAAGATGGACGCCCATCTCTAGAAGGTTCCATATTTGCCTTGTAAACTCTATAAAAATAGGTGCTTGGATGAGAGATAAGCAGTTTTTGTATAGGTATTGTTATGCTACTGGAATATCTCCAGATTTGACATTCAAAGACTCCTAAAAGTTTATTGTAATACATTTGAGTTGTGTTTTAGAGTATGGGGTTTTTCACCCGTAAGGGTTTTCCCCACGTATATCTTGTCTCTCTCTCTTCTGTCTACTTTCTGTGTGTATGTGTATTGCTGCAATATCTTTGTTAAATGTTCTATGTTGCTGTAGTTGTAAGAATTAAAACTAAATTTTCATACATCTATCCTCATTAGATTAGTGTAGGAAGCAATTTCCACACCTAGCTTCCTTTCAGACTTCACCAAGGAGGCCAAACCCTCCATAGAGCTTATTGGTGAGCAAGACCAATGCAACTACACCAGCATAGCCAAGACAAAAACTCCCCTAGGTAAGGTGATTGGAAGGAGGAACTCATAGGGACTTGTCCTTCATTTTTGACTTAGCTAATAATGTTTTTGACACAGTGCTTTCTAAGCTAGCCAAGACTCTAAGGGAAGGCACCCACACTTAGATGTGCCAAAAGGTAAGGGCAGGGCAAGTGGAGACATTCAAAATTTGATTCTAGAGCTTGACCTTATCCCAGTACATGGTTCCAATGATTCACTCCTGCTAGGAAATTATAGAAGCTTGTGCCAGATGGTATGACTCCAAGACAAGGACAATTGGAGGGAAAAGGATATGAGTAGAGGTCTCTATCACTGCCATAAGGGAAATGCTAAAGATTGAATATGACCCCATAGCCCTCTTCTGCAACTTCACCAAGTTGTGACATATCTAACACACTAGAGACAACCAGCTTGGTTTCTTAAACACAGAGCTCCGCTATGACAAAGACAATATAGTGTTGCCTCCCTTCCCCATAGCTTTGCCTCTATTCATGTAAGATGTACAAGATGCTATTGTGATGTTCACAACACGCCCCATTATGCTCCTTAGCAAAATGGGGGCCCCTGCTGATGTTTTGCTTTTTGCTTCTGCTTGTGTTTATCTGCTTTTTGGCGGTTTGGTAAAAATGAGTCAGGTGCATCATCATCATGAAGGTAAGGATGAGGTGCATCATCATCATGAGGTCAGTTTGTCAAAGTTCATATTTTGTTTCTGTGACCTCATATTTAGAAAGAGCTTGAAATTCCATGCAGGTTTGCCTTTTACTTCACTTGAAAATTCGTCCATATGTGGAAGTTATGCACAGTCAAAGTTTTGGTCAAACCTGATAATCGCAAGTGATCATCATATTTTTTTTCATGTTGTCAAGGTCATCATGATCTTGGTCTATCACCCGATAAAAATCATGCAGTCGCAATATCCGGACGTCAATCTTAGGTGGTAGTGCCCTTTACCCGTCAAATGGCCTTATGCGCATCGTGAGCATCATGATTTTAGGAGGGTCATATTTTATAAACTCGGTTTTGCTGTATGAAGAACATCATCATCATATTTGAAACGCCCCCCCGATAATATCCTGAGGTTCAGATATCCGGACGTCAACTTTAAGTCATAGTAAGTTTTCCCCGTCGAGCGGTCTTTTGTATCGCGAGCATCATGCTGATATTTTAACATTACCTGATGTTATAATATCATGCTGATATTATAAGATCACCCTGACTTAGAAAATCCACCATCGGCATATTTGCATGCGCATGTTAAAATCCTATCGGAGGGTCATCATCCTGATATTTGCTGAAATTCGCTAAGATGATGATGACGTCTTCATATCCTCCTGATCTCCTTTTGCATGATCATGATGATCACCCTATCTTTTAAGAAGAAGGTGATATTCCATTCCTCAACAGCATGATCATATTTTAAATATCACCCTAGCGCTAACCTGATGATGACCTCAACTCATCCTCATGCTCCAAAGCGAAATATGATGATGACGTCATCATGATATTCGATGAGGAGGATCATCATATTTTTTATCCTGTCATATTGTCGAGATCATCATGATCTTGTTTGTCTACCCGATATTTCGTGAAGTCCTCCTGCCGAGAAATATGACCTTTTGCAAATATCCTGATGATCATCATCATCACATTTCCCTTCGGTAGGATATTCTCCAAAACACGATCCGGTTCGCGAATATGATGATGACGTCTTATTCTAAATTCGACAAAAGCCCCAAATATCCTAATGATCATCATCATCCTGATCTTTCGAGAGGGTTGCCTTGGCCGCAAAGGGGTCGTATTACATTCATCATCCTGATCATGCTCCTTAGGTGACCCGATATCACAATTATCCCCTGATCTTAATTGAACATGATGATGATGTCATCTTTTGCATTTTAATGAAGCCCGAATATGACGATGACATCACCATCATTTTCCTTTCCTCAGCAGCAGGATCATATTCCATATCCTCCTATTCTCCTTCAACATGATGATGATGATGATGTTGTTCTTTTCCCCAATATGCAGAAGCGAAACATCTTGATGACGTCATCTGGACCTTCGGAAGGAAGAGCATCATATTTCCAAGAATATCATGCAGATGAAGTAAACATCGGCCAAATAGAGAATATCGGCCAACATGTTTTTTGACACGCCGATAGTGATAGTCATGCCGATGGGTGGGAAATGAAGCGGTGGAGTTTTAAACCATTTTTTGGCGCCCGTGGCATTTTTTTTCGGTCAGCGATGGTTGACCCGATGGGTTTTGAGCGGTCTGAATGCGTTTTGAACGCGTTTTAAGAGTATTTTGAACCCGATTTCCACGATTTTGCGCAGTCACCTGGATTTAAACGATTATTTTAATTTCCTACTGTTTATGTGATAAATGAAATACTTATTGCTTGTCTTGTCTTGCAGGCTTGCAGTTGAGGAACCAGCTGGAAAGTCAACACAGTGACCTCATGGAGGAAGGAAATCCGATCTCAGGAGCAGGAAGATAAGGACGAAGTGTGAAAAAGTCAAGGCCATTCAAGTGAAGAACAAGGTTGCAGCTGAGAGTATTACTACAACAGACAAACAAGAGTTATTGCTGAGCTGCCGGAACTTCTTAGAAGGGGCAATATTCCGCCCAGATTTGACACTGCTCAGAGATATTTTGAAGAGCTGGTTCACCTGTATTTATTGCTGTAACAAGGGGTTTGAACCAGGGGTTCAGTTAGGTTTCTGCTGTAGTAAGGACAATCAGAATGTCTTTATATTGTGCCTCTCTACACTGTAATACTTTACAACAGGGATTTTAGGAAAACAACAGGGCTACAACAGGATTTTTCTTTTAGGAACATACAGCAAGTTAGCATAGTTTAGAAGTAGAAGAAGGAGGTCGCCTGTTTGTCTACAGTAAGGTGCGCGTGGAATGTCTGGCTGCCTTACTGTATCTGTAAAGCTTGTAAGTTCTCTGTAGTATGATCAATGAAACTAAGAGTCATTCCTACATTGTAAATCATGTATGACTATTCGTTTCTAATACAATAGAATCTGGAGTTCTGCATCTATCTTCTGAGTGTTCTCCTGCTCTTCTTTGTATTTTTGAAATATTTTCTTTGAGAGCTTGCAATTTTAAATGTATGTTTGTGAAAATGCTCAAAACTTGCATTTAAGGTTTTTACTGTGGATTTGATCAAATTACTGTGGTATTTACATAGTGTATAACAGAAACAATTAGATCCTTCGGTAGATTAAATGAGGTATAGATTAGATCTTTCTAACTTTTCCCAACCCATCTGAAATATTTAGCTGAAAACGTAGAAATCTAAAGGAAATTGTCTCAAATTTGAAGAAGCATGCATAACAGAGCTATAAGTAGACAGTTTTCATAAATAGATAAAGAAGAAAGCTGCAAAAATTCAAGAAAACCATCTAAAACTTGCAGCACAGTAACACTTTTATGCAAAGGAATGAAAAGTATTGACATATCTCATGACCTTTTTGCACATTCTTAGTCCAGTAAATCACCAAACAAACCTAAACTACGTAAGGCCCCTTGAACATTACAGCTTCACATTGACCAACTGAACTTGACCAACCGAACCATTGTAGACTTGGGATTAGTTGAATCTCAAATGATTCCTTCTTATCTTTCAAGTATAGTTACAGTTCATTACATGTGAATTTTAACTTATTGTTATGATTGCATCAAAACAATCATCAACAGTTTTCTAGCGCTAGAAGGAGGGCCTTCCTGAGTTAGGTTTCATTTCAAACTGGCTAACGACAGTAATAGAGTGACTAGGTCTAGATCCAGTTCAGGAGATATATTTGTGCAACTACCTGATACAAGGCGAAGTAAAAACCCTTTAATTTGGAATCCAAAGATATCGCAAGCGGGAAGTTCATCTGCAAACACCTCCTGGGTCACCTTTTAACATCCGTAATATTGTGAGTCCTGACAGATCATTGTTTAGATCTTTAAATCTTGGTTCAGGCACTCCTGGGGGTCTCAATCCTCCTCTAAATCCTAATCCACCAATCAATCCAGGTATTCCTGCAAGTTCAAGTCAAGCTCAACCACCTACAATGGCTTATTTCGATGTCAATTCTCCCATACTCTTCAATGATTATCATGAGATGCCAAAAAATCCGGAAAAGATATGTCCCAAATACCAGTTGCATCAAGACCCAGAAGATCATATTAGAATATTTAAGGAAGCATGTTTTAGGGCTATGTTAGAGCACGAGGATGTTGTGTGTAGATTGTTTCCTTACACCTTTAATGAGCAGGCCTCTAGCTGGTACGTAAACTTACCCAATGGTTACATTTCTTCCTGAGCACTTATCGAAGAAGCATTTCTGTCAAGATTTAGAGGACCCATTGACCCTTGCGCTTTGTATCATAAATTGGCTGCTATAAAACGAGGTGAGGGAGAGCTAATTGATAATTTCAATGACAGATTTCAAAAGGCCTATTCTAGGTTGGTAGCCCCTTATACCATAGATGATGCTCCCTTGTTGGCTATGTACTATGCTGCCTTGGATCCTTTAACTGCCATGTTTGTCAAAAGAAAACCTGACATAGATTCAATATCCAAAGCCTATAAAGAGGCAGCCTTAGTGAACCAAGAAATGAGACATACAACTTATAGTCCATTTGTCAATGGAGGAAATTTTGGGGTGCAGAATCAGGCACACCCATGGAATGGAGTCCCTGTGCAGCAGGCTCCACCAGTAAATCCGGTTCCTTCTTACACACCTGTGTATAATCCTACTCCAATCCAAGCTATAACTCCTTACACGGCTAGTACTTCCAATAACAGTCAAAATAATGGTCAGCCTTTCTTCCAACTTCCTAGGGATGTAACTGTGGCAAAAACACCAGAGGATAGGGAAGAAATCAAAGAAATTACTGCACATTTGAAAAGATTAACAACCGAAGTGACACAGCTAAGAAATGAGAACCTCTATGGAAGAAGCAACCAAAACTACAATCCACATCAAAATCACAACCAAGGCCAAAATCAGAATTATAGTCTCAACCAAAATCAGCAGTACAATCAGAACCAAAGCTACAATCAGCATCAAGGCCCTAGTCAGGGGCAACCAATGCAAAATAGGGGGCCAGTGATAGATAATAGGACCTGGGGCAATAATAACAAAAATCAGAATCAACCTAGGCCACCCAAGACATGGAACACTGGGCCCAACAACGGTACTCTGGCTTCTCCTTTTGAGAATACAGATAATCATGGTGCAAAACAAACAACTAGCATACAAATGGCCAGTACAGCACCCAAAAATTGGTGCAGATTTCACAATACCAATGCCCATGCTGAGCACGACTGTCCACAGTTCCACTTGGCAGCTAGTATTTTCAACATAGATGTACGGCCTCCTACCTCTGAATTTCTCATTCCTAAGGGTAATGAGGTGGTACCCTCAGAATATGACACAGCATTAGTCTTAGAAACATTTACCTTTGCAACTGCAGAAGAGAAAGAGGATGAATTGCTAGAGGATGAACCATACTGTTGTGAAAGTCTTTATCCTGAATCAGCCTTTGTGTTAAATGCTTTTCAGTTTCCTTTTGAATCTGAAAATGAGATATTAAATGAAACAGAAGAGGTGCAGGCCTTTCAACAAACAAATAAAAGCCACACCTACAATTTGAGGAACAACCCTAGGCCGGGAGGACCTTTCACCACTTCCACTCCCCCGAATAACATCAATACACCCCCAGATCAGAATGCTAGCAACAATCCTGCCATACTTAAAGCTAGTCAGCACACAAATAATGGAACAATAGTGCAAAAGGATCAAACAAGTAAGACAGAAGCAATAGAGACAACAAGATTAATGAATTACTTATCAGAGGAAATAAAGAAAATTAAGGTCAGTATACCTCTAAATGAATTATTGAAGACCCCAGGGATCAGAAATGCTTTCTTAAAATCCCTGGATACATCCATAACAAACAAGGTGTCTGCTGATATAACTGTTCCTAATAGTGATTCACCACCTAAGGAGAAAGGTAAGAAAGTTGAGCAGCCTTCCAATACAAATGTGGTAATACATGCGGATAAGAGGGATACTCAACCTTTCTTGTTAACTGTTAGGTTGTGTGGGAAGAATATACACAATTGCATGGTAGATTCTGGTGCTTCAGCCAACATAATGCCCTTAGGAATATGTAAAACTCTCGGGCTAACTCCCACCAAATCTGCCAAGGTTGTCACGCAATTAGATAAGACCGAGGTTAGCGTGATAGGAGAACTCATGAACATACAAGTGCAATTAGCTTCAGACCCTAGGGTAAGCCAAATCAGTGACATTCAAGTAGTGGATATACCAGTAAATTATGGAATGTTGCTAAGTAGGGATTGGTCCAAGACATTAAACGGATATATGGCTACTGACTTTTCACACATGTGGTTGCCGTGGAGAGGCATCCCAAACTAGATCAGAATAGAGGCAGAGCCCAGAATGAAACATATGATAACAGAGTATAATCGAACTAATGAAATATTATATGCTGCTGTTGAACCAGGTGTCTATAGAATTACCAACAATGGGATGCAGATTGAAGAAATTATGATGTTAAACATTAGAAAGAAGTGTGTCAGCAATAGAACGGCACTATTCATTGAGTCTGACAGAAATTCTTCAAATGAGGAAAACAATGCAATAGACAAATTTGGTCGTGCCATTAGACGAGAGGTGGAAGAGTGGGTTACACACAATCTCCCAGTCCAATGTAAGTTATATAAAAATAGGTGTAGAGTCCATGATAGGCAACATTCTGAGGAGAATTGTGAAATATGCAAAGACATCATTGAATATGAATACAAAAAGTGCATAGGGAGGGTAGAGTCACAAGAGGAAAATGAGAATCCTGATCCAACACAGAGATATGTTCAGGATAATATAGATGCCTTGATTCCAGATTTAGGAAAAGAAATAGAGGACAAGGGTAGTTATCTTTTTGAGTTGCAAACTAAAAACACACATATGCAAGACAACCAAATGGAAAAACCCATGGATAAACAAGACAACACCCCACAGGCAATAAAAGGGACAAGGTATGCCAAGGTAAAAGATCAAAAAAGTAAAGATGGCATGTGGACGTTAAAATGTGATGGGTCCAAATCAAAACAGGGCGCAGGCGCGGGTATTGAACTCATAAATCCTCAAGGTAAATCACATTTGGCAGCATATAGATTACAATTTTCCTGCACTAACAATATTGCTGAATATGAGGCCCTAATTTTAGGACTTGTCATGGCCATCAAGAAAGGGGTAAAAACCATCAAAGTATTTTCAGACTCTGAATTAGTAGTCAGACAAGTGAGGAAACTATATGCCTGCAATTATAAGAAAATAATTAGTTACAGACATAGAGTATGGGGTTTAATGGATTCGTTTGATGCTTTTAACATAGAGCACATCCCTAGAGAGCTGAACCACAGGCCAGATGCGTTAGCAGTTGCTGCTAGTACATTAGAACCATTGACACTGTCAGGACTAAGACGATTTGTTGTTGAGCTAGTTAACGTGCCCAGTATACCAGACAACGTTACACACTTTCAGGTATTTGGAGGGGATCAGCAAATTATTAATTTTCTGACTTGTAATGAGGCATTTGAGGCCCAAATCATTGATGAACAAGAAAGGCCTGAAGTAACATGGGACGAAGAAGATATGATCAACTTAAAGAGCAACTTCTTACCAAAAGGAGTAATTGAATTAGAACACATCTTTGACTTCGACGGAGTAATAAGACAGAAAGACTTACCTAAAACAGAAGGGGGTAGGTATGATTTACATAACTTAGGGACTGAGCTAAATCCACAAAGTGTACTAATTGGGAAAGCTTGCTCTGAGAAAATTAGAAAAGAGGTTCTGGATGTTCTGAAAGAATATAAACATGTCATAGCATGGACTTATGAAGACTTGAAAACATTTGATGAGTCCATCATAACTCACGTAATACCTTTAAGAAAAGAAGTCAAACCATTTAGGCAGAAACAGAGGCCTGTAAATGCCATTCTAGAGCCTTTAATCTTTGAGGAAGTTAAAAAATTACTGTCTGCTGGAATAATTTTCCCAGTCAGACATTCTGTCTGGGTAGCTAACTTGGTACCAGTGAGGAAGAAAAACGGAGACATCAGGTTGTGCGTAGACTTTAGAAATTTAAACAAGGCTTCTGAAAAGGATAATTATCCTTTGCCCCCAATAGACGAAGTACTGCAAGCAGTAAATGGCGCAAAGATGATGTCTTTTTTAGATGGTTTTTCAGGTTATAACTAGGTCTTAATTGATAGAGAAGATAGACTAAAAACCACCTTCACTTGCAAATGGGGAAATTATGCGTATAGAAGAATGCCTTTTGGTCTGATCAATGCAGGTGCCACTTTTCAGAGGGCCATGGACGTTGCATTTCGTGGATTATCAGGTAAATGCATTGTTGTGTATATGGATGATTTAACTGTATATTCCAAGGATGCATCCACCCACGCTGAAGACCTCAGAAAAGTACTCCAGCGATGTGAAAGGTATGGGATTTCCCTTAATCCTAAGAAATGTATATTTGGCGTAACTGAAGGTAAATTATTAGGCCATGTCATTTCTGAAAATGGAATTTCAATTGATCCGGATAGAATAGGATCCATAAAAAATTTGCAAATACCAAACAGTAGGAAAGAATTGAAATCATTTTTTGGTAAAATTAACTTTGTTTGGAAGTTTATAACAGGTTTTGCAGAGATCGTGCAGCCGTTGAATGCTATGTTGAAGAAAGATGCACAGATGGAATGGACGCCAGTGGCCAAAGCCGCATTTGAAGATATCAAGGAGGCAATTTCTAATGCCCCTGTATTGGCAAGTCCAGACTACACAAACCCGTTTTACATCTACTCCTTTGCATCTTCTCATTCTGTCGCGGCTGCCTTGACACAGAAAGGTGAAAATAATGAAGAGAGGCCCATAGCATTTATGAGTGCGCCTCTGAAGGATGCACAGCTGAGATATCTAGATATCGAAAGACAGGCATTCGCATTAGTGAAGGCTGTGAAAAAATTTAGACACTATATTCTGCGCAGCCAGATTAAAGCCATAGTACCAGACGCAGCAATAAAAATGTTGCTGATGCAAAACGAGCCTGGAGAAAAAAGAGCCAAATGGATCACCACACTGCAAGAATTCAACATGGAGATCATTCCCGCAAAGCTGGTCAGAGGGCAGGCGTTGGTGCAAACAATAGCAAACATGGATCCAAATCTGATAAAACAACAGTATGTATTGAATTCTCAAGACACATCAGGCTGGTATGATGATTTAAGCACCTTCCTGATAGCTGGAAAGTACCCAAGCAAGATGAAGGCTTCTCAGAGGAGAGCTTTGAAGATTAAGGCACAAAATTATATGGTGCAAGGAGGTCTTCTATTAAGGAAGAACCATGATGGAATTTATCTGAGATGCATAAACAGAACTGAAGCTGATAGAGTGTTGACAGAACTACATGACAAATACGGAACCGGTCATGGTTCCCATTTAGCTACAACACACAAAATACTGAGGGCGGGCTATTACTGGCCCACTATGTTCAAAGATACTAAGAGTCACATCAGAAGTTGCCACACCTGTCAGACTGCAGCAGACAAAGGGAGAAATCCGGCCAATCCACTGCAACCTGTGATCGAGTCCAGACCATTTGCACAATGGGGCTTGGATTTTATCGGAGTTATCAATCCCCCATCTTCTGCAGGACACAAATTTATATTGACGGTAACGGACTATTGTACAAGGTGGACTGAGGCCACCTACTGCAAGTTTTCCACAACTGAGGTAGTTATCAAGTTCCTTGAAGAAAACATTATCACCAGGTTTGGAACGCCCTATTCATTGGTATGTGATAACGGCCCTGCTTTCTCTTCTTTAAAATTTTCTAAATGGGCATTTGAATATGGGATTATTCTAAGGTTTTCTTCAAATTATTACCCTCAAGGTAATGGACTGGCTGAATCAACAAACAAAATTTTATTAGACATAATCAAGAGGTTAATTGCCAAAAGTCCTAGAGAGTGGAATACTCTGTTAAGATATGCATTATGGGTAGACAGGACCAAGTTTAAAACAGCTTTAGGTAGCACACCTTATCACTTAGTTTATGGGACTGATCCCATACTTCTGGTTAATCTGAGAATACCAACCTGGAAGTTTGCCAATGAATATCTAGGCTTTGATAAACATAGGGAAGCCAGAATAGTGCAAATGTTACAACTAGAGGAGAAAAGAGGTCAAGCCCTCGAGAAGTTTGCCAAACACCAAGCAGTTGTTAAGAGGTGGTTTGACAAAAGGGCAAGAGTCAAGACATTTAGGATATCAGACTTAGTGTTGTGCTGGGACAAAGCACATGAAAAGAAAGGAAGCCATGGAAAATTCGATAAATTATGGCTGGGTCCATTACAAATCTCAGAAATAATAGGAGATAACACCTTTAGACTTAAGACCTTGACTGGAGAAGATGTGCCATTACCAGTTAATGGCCAGCATTTGAAACACTACTTCCAGGCTTGAGGTAAAAGGGGGGCAGTCCTTTTTCTTAATGTAAAGTGCTGTAGATAATGTACAATTCTTCTTTTGCTGTTTTCTTTTGGGTTGGCTGTTTGTATAGCTTGTCCTCTGTTTGTTTTTGTTTTTTGTTTCTTTCTGTTTGTACAGTTTTTTCTTTTGTTGTGTTGTTTGTACAGCCTGTTTGTTTGGTTTGTTTGTTGTCTCCTCAGCAGGGATCTTTATTTTACTTTAGAGTATTAAGGAGCAAAACTAGCAACCATTCAAAACAGTATAAAATTTAGGATATTCAGGTTAACCATTTGTAATTTACACATAATTTGTCACTGTCATGAATGTAGAGAGTTGTTCATCTTCTGAAGTTTTGTATTCAATAAATGTGATTGAGAATTCGAAGCAGGTTTCTCACGATGACACACCTAAAATCCTTGGGTTTGTTGAACTTACCAATGTAGATATTAGGTGAAAAATCAGAGGTTACCCTTGCTACCATTACAATTCTCAACTTAATTTCAGCAAGTTCCCACTCCTTGCATCATGAAGTTACAAATTGCTATATCTTATGAAATCTTTCAAAATTAGAAAACAAAAAAATAAATAAATAAATAAAGCGGATTATACTGAAAATCCAGATTAAGCCATCTAAGTAACTCTACCGGGGCTATAGACGCTCGCTGGCAGTGGGGCTCTACTTAGGAGAATTGTAACGATAACCTTGCCGGGGCTATAGACGCTCGCTGGCAGCAAGGCTCTATCCGATCGGCTATGAGGGAATATCCTCACCTACGTAGGCTAATGTTAGTCACTGGTTTGTTCAACTGATCTTCAAGATGAGGATAATTAATCACGTGCACACAACTAAACTGAAAATGGAAATTCATGCATCTTTATTGAATACTTTGAGTCTCAAGCTGAATAGTAATTTGCAGGAAAGATAGTTGGGAGTTATGAGTTCATTTCATCTAGTTTCCTTGAACACTCTAAATTTAATTGTTTTGTTTTGGTTGCTAGTTGTTGTGATGTTCACAACACGCCCCATTATGCTCCTTAGCAAAATGGGGGCCCCTGCTGATGTTTTGCTTTTTGCTTCTGCTTGTGTTTGTCTGCTTTCTGGCGGTTTGGTAAAAATGAGTCAGGTGCATCATCATCATGAAGGTCAGGATGAGGTGCATCATCATCATGAGGTCAGTTTGTCAAAGTTCATATTTTGTTTCTGTGACCTCATATTTAGAAAGAGCTTGAAATTCCATGCAGGTTTGCCTTTTACTTCACTTGAAAATTCGTCCATATGTGGAAGTTATGCACAGTCAAAGTTTTGGTCAAACCTGATAATCGCAAGTGATCATCATATTTTTTTTCATGTTGTCAAGGTCATCATGATCATGGTCTATCACCTGATAAAAATCATGCAGTCGCAATATCCGGACGTCAATCTTAGGTGGTAGTGCCCTTTACCTGTCAAATGGCCTTATGCGCATCGTGAGCATCATGATTTTAGGAGGGTCATATTTTATAAACTCGGTTTTGCTGTATGAAGAACATCATCATCATATTTGAAACGCCCCCCTGATAATATCCTGAGGTTCAAATATCCGGACGTCAACTTTAAGTCATAGTAAGTTTTCCCCGTCGAGCGGTCTTTTGTATCGCGAGCATCATGCTGATATTTTAACATTACCTGATGTTATAATATCCTGCTGATATTATAAGATCACCCTGACTTAGAAAATCCACCATCGGCATATTTGCATGCGCATGTTAAAATCCTATCGGAGGGTCATCATCCTGATATTTGTTGAAATTCGCTAAGATGATGATGACGTCTTCATATCCTCGTGATCTCCTTTTGCATGATCATGATGATCACCCTATCTTTTAAGAAGAAGGTGATATTCCATTCCTCAACAGCATGATCATATTTTAAATATCACCCTAGCGCTAACCTGATGATGACCTCAACTCATCCTCATGCTCCAAAGCGAAATATGATGATGACGTCATCATGATATTAGATGAGGAGGATCATCATATTTTTTATCCTGTCATATTGTCGAGATCATCATGATCTTGTTTGTCTACCCGATATTTCGTGAAGTCCTCCTGCCGAGAAATATGACCTTTTGCAAATATCCTGATGATCATCATCATCACATTTCCCTTCGGCAGGATATTCTCCAAAACACGATCCGGTTCGCGAATATGATGATGACGTCTTATTCTAAGTTCGACAAAAGCCCCAAATATCCTGATGATCATCATCATCCTAATCTTTCGAGAGGGTTGCCTTGGCCGCAAAGGGGTCGTATTACATTCATCATCCTGATCATGCTCCTTAGGTGACCCGATATCACAATTATCCCCTGATCTTAACTGAACATGATGATGACGTCATCTTTTGCATTTTAATGAAGCCTGAATATGACGATGACGTCACCATCATTTTCCTTTCCTCAGCAGCAGGATCATATTCCATATCCTCCTATTCTCCTTCAACATGATGATGATGATGATGTTGTTCTTTTCCCCAATATGCAGAAGCGAAACATCCTGATGACGTCATCTGGACCTTCGGAAGGGAGAGCATCATATTTCCAAGAATATCATGCAGATGAAGTAAACATCGGCCAAATAGAGAATATCGGCCAACATGTTTTTTGACATGCCGATAGCGATAGTCATGCTGATGGGCGGGAAATGAAGCGGTGGAGTTTTAAACCATTTTTTGGCGCCCGTGGCATTTTTTTTCGGTCAGCGATGGTTGACCCAATGGGTTTTGAGCGGTCTGAATGCGTTTTGAATGCGTTTTAAGAGTATTTTGAACCCGATTTCCATGATTTTGCGCAGTCACCTGGATTTAAACGATTATTTTAATTTCCTGTTGTTTATGTGATAAATGAAATACTTATTGCTTGTCTTGTCTTGCAGGCTTGCAGTTGAGGAAGCAGCTGGAAAGTCAACACAGTGACCTCATGGAGGAAGGAAATCCGATCTCAGGAGCAGGAAGATAAGGACGAAGTGTGAAAAAGTCAAGGCCATTCAAGTGAAGAACAAGGTTGTAGCTGAGAGTATTACTACAACAGACAAACAAGAGTTATTGCTGAGCTGCTGGAACTTCTTAGAAGGGGCAATATTCCGCCCAGATTTGACACTGCTCAGAGATATTTTGAAGAGCTGGTTCACCTGTATTTATTGCTGTAACCAGGGGTTTGAACCAGGGGTTCAGTTAGGTTTTTGCTGTAGTAAGGACAATCAGAATGTCTTTATATTGTGCCTCTCTACACTGTAATACTTTACAACAGGGATTTTAGGAAAACAACAGGGCTACAATAGGATTTTTCTTTTAGGAACATACAACAAGTTAGCATAGTTTAGAAGTAGAAGAAGGAGGTCGCATGTTTGTCTGCAGTAAGGTGCGCGTGGAATGTCTGGCTGCCTTACTGTATCTGTAAAGCTTGTAAGTTCTCTGTAGTATGATCAATGAAACTAAGAGTCATTCCTACATTGTAAATCATGTATGACTATTCGTTTCTAATACAATAGAATCTGGAGTTCTGCATCTATCTTCTGAGTGTTCTCCTGCTCTTCTTTGTATTTTTGAAATATTTTCTTTGAGAGCTTGCAATTTTAAATGTATGTTTGTGAAATGCTCAGAACTTGCATTTAAGGTTTTTACTGTGGATTTGATCAAATTACTGTGGTATTTACATAGTGTATAACAGAAACAATTAGATCCTTCGGTAGATTAAATGAGGTATAGATTAGATCTTTCTAACTTTTCCCAACCCATCTGAAATATTTAGCTGAAAACGTAGAAATCTAAAGGAAATTGTCTCAAATTTGAAGAAGCATGCATAACAGAGCTATAAGTAGACAGTTTTCATAAATAGATAAAGAAGAAAGCTGCAAAAATTCAAGAAAACCATCTAAAACTTGCAGCACAGTAACACTTTTATGCAAAGGAATGAAAAGTATTGACATATCTCATGACCTTTTTGCACATTCTTAGTCCAGTAAATCACCAAACAAACCTAAACTACGTAAGGCCCCTTGAACATTACAGCTTCACATTGACCAACTGAACTTGACCAACCGAACCATTGTAGACTTGGGATTAGTTGAATCTCAAATGATTCCTTCTTATCTTTCAAGTATAGTTTCAGTTCATTACATGTGAATTTTAACTTATTGTTATGATTGCATCAAAACAATCATCAACAGATGCTTGTACAATGATGGCCTTCCTTTTTTGGTCTTGATAACGACCACAACATCTATGAGTACAAGTTGGGGGCTCTCTTTAGGCTCAAACCATCACCAAATGCCAAGCTTGATTTTTTCCGAGTCCATCACCAATGGACTTGGTTTCCAATTAGCCAACTTCCAAAATCAACAAGTTTTTAGGTATTCTACCTTTCTCCTCCATTTGATTCTATTTCAAAACCATCATTTCTTGCAGGCATATATGCACCTCAACACATGCGATGACTCAATAGATGCTTAGATGGTTATTCTCATGTCTGCATGGACTCATGTCCTTTCAAATACCTTTGACTTCTATGAGTTCGTCAAGTGCTTCCTCATGCCATTCCTCACCAACCTTAACCAGGAGGATATTCCTTGTCAATTGAGTGAGAAACAATAAGGTATTATTGTTGGCAAGAGACACTATATGGATTCATGGTTGTTGTCATTGATGGCAACAAAGGTCATCCCACATATCCGCAAGACATGATATGTCTCTACCGGAAGTCAGAATAAAGAATGTTGTGGTCCGGTGAAGAAGAACAGAGCATGTGGCAAGGTCCGACAGATTGGTCCGGACCTCTCAGTGGAAGTGTCTAAGTGCAGTGCGGATTTGGGGAAGTCAAGAGGACTACCTTGAGTGGTATATTCCAAGGATTTAGCCTCCGGTGATGGACAAGGAAAAAGATATGAATGGTTGAGTACCGGATTCCTGAGAGACAGTGAAAACAGAGGAAGAACTAACTGGCAGAGTATCAGACTGCTTTCCGGATGAGTTACTATTGATGACAGAGGTTGTGAAGGCATGAATCATGTTTGGCCGACATGATTAATGATATCTACAAGTATATGCTTGATCCGCATTGCTTGGTGAGGAAGGATTCAGCCGACAGAATGAAAGTTTATAAGAAACTAGACTGTTCCGGATGCCGACTAGAAAGGTGATGAAATTACTTGTGCGGATATATATAGAGGATGGATTTAGTTGTGAAGTGTCGTGTGTGTGTAGAGAGAAATGTGAAGAAGTCCAGAGAAAGAGCAGAGGCAGCAAAAAGGATCCGGTATGTGAAAGATAGCAGAATAAAGAACAGAGGAAAGATGAAGTGCAGCAGATCAGTATACTGAGCCTAACCGGAACTGAACTCCAGCATATGCAGATGCTTCCAATCAGTTCAAGACTGTGATTCTCATCACTTTGTAGACAGTGTGTCTTCTTGTAGGCAGTGGGCCTCTTGTGAGCAGTGTGCTCGGGCAGTGAGCCCTAATTGGCAAGTGCCATTTTTGTAATTTCCTATTCTTCTAACAGAGAATAATTCTTGGGTTAATCACCCCGTGGTTTTCTCCCTTAACAGGGTTTCCACGTCAAAAATACTGTGTCATGTGTTTCTTATTTCATGGTTAATGTTTTGTGTTTGATTTTATGCTGCTTCAATTAAAAGGAAAGTTCAATAAGGGAAATAATTAGGATAACTGATTCACCCCCCCCTCTCAGTTATCAACAATTGGTATCAGAGCTAAGTTCCTCCTAATAGAGCCTAACAGCTTGAGGAAGATCTGGGATTTCAAATGGATGCATATGGTTTAAGGGAGCAACTCAAGACTGCCCTTGAGGATCTTGAACAGTCAAATTCTGAAGTCAGTGAATTAAAGGAAAGACTCAAACAGGCTGATGAATTCATGAGAGAATTAAAAGACAAATTAAGTCTCTCTATGAAAAAGAGAAAGGAGCTGCTTCAACAGTTGGCAAGACAAAGTGAAGAAAGCAATACAAATGAGGAATTGACTGAGCAAACCAAGTTATGTGAAAAGTTATCAAAAGAAGTCATTATGTTAAGACATGAAATGGAATCAGGAACTATAAAGTTTACTCAAGAGATTGAAGAAAAAAGAAAGGCTGAAGACAATCTAAGACAATCTCTTAAAGAAAAATCAGAAGAATGCCACCAGATGGACAGGATTATCAAACACCTTGAATCTGATCTTGAAGATGCCAAAGATAATGAAGGAAAACTTGAGGATCAAATTGCCTCTCTCAAAAGAGACCTTCAAACAGCAAACGAATATAAAGAGAAATTCAAGATAAATTCTGCTCAACTTGAAGTTCTTCTTGGAAGTCAAAAGAGGACAGATGACAAGTATGGCTTGGGATATGAGAAAGGAGAAAGCTCCGGATCCGGTCAGAAGAATCTTGGATCAGAAAATCCAAGGAGCAGGCCTAGAAGACCTCCGGTAAGACAGCCAAATGCTCAAAGATATCCATCCTTCAATGGATACTGCCACAACTGCAACCACTTTGGTCACAAAGCTAATCAGTGCAGAATGAGAATGAATCAGAATAATTCATCCTTCTCCGGACAGTGCTTCAACTGCAAAAGGTATGGACACAAATCCCATGAATGCAGAATTATGCAAGTAAACAAATCATTCAAAGGTAGATGCTTCACATGCAATAGAATAGGTCATATGGCAAATCAATGCAGATCAAGAGGATATCAGTCAAATATGCAAAAAAATGTTATTTGCCAAATCTGCAATAGGTCCGGTCATAATGCTAAAGTCTGCAGAAACAAGAATCAGGACAAAAGAGGTCCGGTGTATAATCAGAATCAAGACAAGGGTAAACAAAAGATGAATGCGGATGAGGTTAGGAATCAGATGAGCAAGATTTGGGTGAAGAAAAGTTCAGAGAATGTAGAGGTTGGATCTGCACCAGACTCTGGTGCTGATATTTCTTCCGGAAATTAAAAGTGAGCTCAGGCTCAGGGGGAGACTCAAAGAAAATCTTGTTCCCCCAGCCAAACAAGTGGTGCCGGATGTGGCACAAGATGCGGATCAAAGGGTTTGTAGATATGAATCTTGAGATACTTCAGTCAAGTTTTCAGAGGTCCGCATGAAGTTATGAAGAAGCTGTGATCGATCAAATAAGACCTGTTCAGGGAGATGCTCCGGTATGATAGAGGATTACAAAAAGGTCCGGAAAGATCCGGAAATGCACTATCTTGTTCTGCGGATTGGACAGAGTGTTTGGGATGCTCTTGTAATATGTTACCTCGATTTATTCATGATTGAAAGATCCGGATGATATCCTCAGATCAGAACCAATCCGGGATACTCCAAACTATCCAGACAAGGCAAACCGGAATGATGTAGGTGAAGCATTTATTGCAGACAGATATTAGGGTTCGCGGAGCAATTTAAGGGATTTCTCAAAGGTCATTTGCTCATTCTGCACTCGAGAAGAAGCGAAAAGTGGAGCTCTGCAACAAGGTTCTTCAAGCACACCAAGGATCTCCTGCCGAAGCTATTGGATAAAGAAATCAATCCAACCACTCCGTGCAAACCGAAGGCGCATAAGGTATTCTCCGTTTTTCATTACCTCACTGCAAATCTTTGAAGAATGGCTACTCCAAACATAGTTAAGATCTCCGATAGACCTCGCCCCTCATTCAAGAAACATCCCTACAAATCATTGGAGGTAGACCCACTAGGAGCCTTCTCTAGTGTTCCTCACGGAGTTTTACACACCGAAGACATTAGGGTTTACATACATGCAAACATTGAGGAATTTGGGGAATTCAAATTAAGAGACCTCTATCACAAGCAGCTGATTGACAATGCTTTTGAGCTTAAACCAGAGTATAAGGATATTCAGAAGAAACAATTTGAGCAATTTATTCATTTCCCCTGCTTTGAAGAAGATGAATGGGTCCGGTATGTACTGAGCAGGATGCATGACAACTTTCTATGGCTAGATAGACCCTGTAAGATCACAAAAGAGGCAATTAGAGCAGTAACTGGCCTATACTCTTCCGGAGGGGTACCTATCCTCAAATCTGTCAAGAACAACATTGTAACAGAGGCCACCGGATCAAAATTTGACAAGAGGGCAATGACCATTGAAGATATTTCGGATCCGGATATCAAATATGCATCAATGATAATAGGATACAAGATCTATCACTCCAGCAGGGAGAATTCTGTATCCGGAACTGCAGTATACACTGCTTTTGAAATGCTAAGGAAAAATGCAGAATATGACCTCTGCGAACTACTGCTAAGCCAATTAATGGAAAACATACAGAAAATCAAGAAGGATAAGAAGAATTCCTTCAAGTATGGTACTCTTATTGTATGTCTATTCTTCTACTTCATGAATGAGCTACCCGGAACAAGTGGATGGGTATGGCAGAATGACAAACCTGTTGCAGTCCAGATAAGAGACTACTTGCATGGACTTGGGGATGCAAAAGCGAGAAATTCAGCTCTATGGGGATACTTCAAAAACTTTCAGAGCATGATGCAAGCAAGAGAGAGAATTCCTCAGTCTCTCATTGAGAAATACAAGGACTCAGTGTGCTTTATGGTTGACACTGATCAGTGCCTAATGGAGGCAGTGGAGCCAAGGACTGTCTAGATCATGCCCATGGGGTATGAAGTTGATGAACAGATAGTGGAGCTGCATGTTCAACACATGCTAAGTCAGCCCAAAGATCCTAAGGCAGAAAGGTTTGGAACCTTTGAGGAGCTGAGTGTAAAAATACATGTAGAACTCAGGGAACCTGAGATTAAAAGAAAGGTAAGAAAAGAAGTAGAGCACATTGCTCAAGGCCTAGGTATCTCAAAGGAGGCACTTGATGCCAGCCGGGAAAAGAGGAGGAAGGCCGAGGAAGAAGAGAAAAGCAAAGAAAGTGCTCCGGTTGGAGCTCCCACCCGGACCAGATCAACAAAGAGATCTGCACCTCCCTCAACCAAAAGTTCAAAACCGGAAGTCCAGGCATCTGGTAAGAGATCCAAGACAAAAGCCACAAGGGCTTATGGAAGCCAAAAGGATGAAGAGGAAACAGAATCAGATGAGGGAGTAAGAGAAGTAAAGAAACAGAAGAAGAAAGGATCCGGTAAGCCCTCCACAGGCCAAGACAAGGATGAAATGGCAGAGGTAACTGTTGAAAAGCCCACTCTGTCACTAGAGAGCATAATCAAGTCAGTCACGGTGGATGGAAACCTTCAACCAATGACTGAATCCTATGATGACTTCAGTGAGGCAGACCAAAAGACTCTGCAGGAAGCCACAGTTAAATATCTGAACATATACAATAAGGCTTTCATTGAGATCATATCTCTCATTCCTAAAAGCCTAGAGAAGGAAATGGAAGTAAGAAAGAATAATGCTCATGCCAAAGATCTTGAGATCCGGGAGCAGATAGCTATTCAGCTATATCCTCAAATTGATCCCAAGACAATGAACATTATCTTCAAGGACTGCAAAGATGAGTTCAGAAGCAAAGCCAGGATGAATCAACTCATGCTTGGTGAGACTGACAAAGTGGCCCAAGAAACAGAAGAGATCCTCCGGAAGGCCTTCAAAAGGTTCAATCTTCCTGTTGTAGAGGACTTAGGTGCAGAAACAGCTGCTGATTTGGAATCTTCTGTTCCGGAAGAAGTGAGCCCTGAACAGACAAGTGAGGACTTGGGACCCTCTGCTCCAGAAGAAGGGGCCCATGAACAAGTTAGCATCTCTCCTCCGGTTTCCCCTACAGTCTCCGGATCCAAAGAAGAAGAGCAATTACAGGAGAAGGAAGCAGTGGTGAAAGACAAAGAGGTTGACAGTTCTAAGACTGCAGAAGAAGAGAAACATCTGTCTCCGGCAAGAGACACTACACAAACTGTTCAACAATTTTTGAGTAAAGAAACTTTAGAGATTGATGAACCGGAGCTTCTAAAAGGCCCATTTGATTTTGACTCTCTCTCTCCGGTACAAACAATGAAGATAGCTTCATTTGCAAATGCCAAGGCAAATGAAAAGCTCCTGAAGTCTCATATGGAAGACTGTGAGTTGATAGAGGCTGCTTCCGGAGTACTTGTGAAGATCATGCCATCAATCCAAATAGATCCGACAGCCTCCACTTCCGGTAATCTAAAAACCTTAGTCAGCAGTGTTGATACACATTTTGATTCTCTAGAAAAATCAGCTGAAGAAAAGGTCCGGAAGGAATTTTTGGATAAGAGATTTTCAGAGATATTAGAATTAATTTCTAAAGATAGGAAGATTGTAAGCATTGGAATAAAGAGCTTAGAGAATGCTCTTAAGGATGGCGGTGATATCTATAAATTTTGTACATCCTGGTCAAAGGCAACAGCAGCATTTGACAAGAAAATAAAAGAGGAACAGGATAAGCTACAAAGCTTATCTCAAAGTTTTGATCCTCTCTCTTCCTCTATAATAAATCAAGAATGTCAGACTATTGCAGTCTTGAACGAAATAAAGAATCTTGAGAAGGAAAGGAAGAACATCACCAACCGGATGGGAGAACTTAGAAGGATTATAATCCCTAAGTTGGAAACCATGCATGAGGCCATCAGTGATGCTAGGACCACCGCCCAAACAAAAGATCCGACAGATCTCAAGCAGGCAGAAGCGTTTGCATTTTTGTTAAGTGGTCACATTTCAATTTTGGACAGAATGAAGCAAAGTTGGGCTACCGAAATGATTCAATTACAGACATCCTTTGCAGACATTCTTCAATATATGTATGTAAATATGCGGCTAAGTATAAGAAATTTTTGAAAATTTAGATATGCAGACCCTACCCTTTGCCATTGATGTCAAAGGGGGAGTGAGGAGCAGTGAAAAATGAGGGATCCAACTAAGGGGGAGTTCCGGAAATTGTATATAAAGACAGAGCATCAGCAAAGGGGGAGCATAGTGAAAACACTTAGTCATTTTTCACTAAGTGTTGCCATCAATGCCAAAGGGGGAGATTGTTGGCAAGAGACACTATATGGATTCATGGTTGTTGTCATTGATGGCAACAAAGGTCATCCCACATATCCGCAAGACATGATATGTCTCTACCGGAAGTCAGAATAAAGACTGTTGTGGTCCGGTGAAGAAGAACAGAGCATGTGGCAAGGTCCGACAGATTGGTCCGGACCTCTCAGTGGAAGTGTCTTGGTGTAGTGCGGATTTGGGGAAGTCAAGAGGACTACCTTGAGTGGTATATTCCAAGGATTTAGCCTCCGGTGATGGACAAGGAAAAAGATATGAATGGTTGAGTACCGGATTCCTGAGAGACAGTGAAAACAGAGGAAGAACTGACTGGCAGAGTATCAGACTGCTTTCCGGATGAGTTACTATTGATGACAGAGGTTGTGAAGGCATGAATCATGTTTGGCCGACATGATTAATGATATCTACAAGTATATGCTTGATCCGCATTGCTTGGTGAGGAAGGATTCAGCCGACAGAATGAAAGTTTATAAGAAACTAGACTGTTCCGGATGCCGACTAGAAAGGTGATGAAATTACTTGTGCGGATATATATAGAGGATGGATTTAGTTGTGAAGTGTCGTGTGTGTGTAGAGAGAAATGCGAAGAAGTCCAGAGAAAGAGCAGAGGCAGCAAAAAGGATCCGGTATGTGAAAGATAGCAGAATAAAGAACAGAGGAAAGATGAAGTGCAGCAGATCAGTATACTGAGCCTAACCGGAACTGAACTCCAGCATATGCAGATGCTTCCAATCAGTTCAAGACTGTGATTCTCATCACTTTGTAGACAGTGTGTCTTCTTGTAGGCAGTGGGCCTCTTGTGAGCAGTGTGCTCGGGCAGTGAGCCCTAATTGGCAAGTGCCATTTTTGTAATTTCCTATTCTTCTAACAGAGAATAATTCTTGGGTTAATCACCCCGTGGTTTTCTCCCTTAACAGGGTTTCCACGTCAAAAATACTGTGTCATGTGTTTCTTATTTCATGGTTAATGTTTTGTGTTTGATTTTATGCTGCTTCAATTAAAAGGAAAGTTCAATAAGGGAAATAATTAGGATAACTGATTCACCCCCCCTCTCAGTTATCAACAATTATGACCAATAGTCAGATCCCATGTGAGTAGTTCTTTGGCACCCATTATGTGATGATTCAGGTGCATAGTATCAATGAGGAAGTCTTCAAATTGCTCAAGATCCTCACAGACTGAATCTTGGCACTCGAGCTCATCTACTTGTTGGATATCCTCAATTCATCATATAGAATTGAGAAGAAAAAGAAGGAATTCTATGATATCTCCTTCTCCAAAGGAGGAATAACAATTAACAAAAGAGTCATAGAACATCTGGTAACAATGAAGCTAGTGGATCTTGGGCTTGATGTTATAGATGACAAATGGTCCTATGATCCTACGGGATTCATGTCGTCCTAGCTTGCAAAGCTAAAGACTAAAGAAACATTTGTTCATTATAACTGCCCAACTTTTGAAGCCAATACATAACCTAAAGACGACTCCCCAGACGTGTATGATAAGTTGCATGAGCTCTTAGCCAAGCCACGCCCTTCTTATGAGACCTTCTACTCTGAAACACACATCTATGACCCCTCTAAGATAATGACTCGTGGCCTTAGGTAGGGACTTAAGAAGAAGGAATGGAGTTAGGAGAAGATCAAATCCTATTGGAAATATAGGCAAGAAATCATTGACCCTGAGAAGCCATTTGGGGCATCAGAGATTGACAAACCCTAGGAGGATCTATGGGATGGAGTGCATGACTCACCTGCATCCTCATATAACAGAAGCAATCTATCTAGAGGAGGAATGACCATGGCATCTACAGAAGAGGAAGAGGTTGAGGTAGTGTACAAGTCTGAGGAAGGTAGTTGTTCTGTGGAGATGTTCTCTCAACCTCCCCTTGAAACAAGCCAAAGGAAATGGCCCACTCCACTATATCAAGTGGAGGGACAAAGCTATCAAACTCTCACTCATTCGATCCATGCAACTATGACACTTGGGGACCCTAGGGTAAACTCATGCAAACCCATTAGGTTTCCCAACAAACATACCAACAACTGAGTCAAAAGGGGAAGGAATAAGTCCCCCAAAAGTATGTAGCACAGGTAGCCTCTCCTACCACTATAGAAACACCATTCACAAGCATCATCCAAACACCGATAACAATAGAGGAGGCTATCCTATGTTACACATATGGTTCCTAGGGTTGTCATTGATGTAAATACTATCACAGGTTTGTCATTGATGTCAACACTATCTTGGATGTGTGATGGTGTTCATGGTTGGATGTCATGTCCTATCTAGCAGAGAAGATATAGTTCATGGTTGGATGTCATAATGATGTGTGTTGATGTTCATGGTTGGATGTCATGCCTTGATTAGTATAGAGAAGATTTGAGCATGAAGACACATTAATATGGGAATTAGAAGCACTAAGATGATCATATGTGTCATTAATGTTGAGAAGATCTTACTGGTAGCCTAATCCAAGTTTCATGATGATTGGATTACCGGAAGAGTGTCTTGCAGTTTGAAGACAATGTTGAAGACAACTACTATATGGCAATAGAATGCTCTGCATTCCTCCACATTTGTAGATATGGATATGTGGTTCTAAAACTATGTTTAAGGTGCAATGAAGGTGATAATTCCAAAGGGTCAGATCATTTGTCCTTCTGTTGTGAAAGTTATAAATGATAGAGTATCAGCTTGTGTTCTGACATAATGAGGGAGTGTTGAAGTCTTGTTGGAATGCTCTGCATTCCTCTGGAAGTGAATGGTTACATTTATGGTTTTGTGGACAAGTTTATGGATGTGCATTACATGTTTCCTTGCAGTTTCAAGTTTCTTGGTGGTCCGCAAGCTCAATTTTCCAATGGTAGTATGTTTCAGTGTGTTCTTGATGACTGGTTCCTAGAGTTCATGGTTGAAGAAGTGTACGACAAATATTTGATGTACAGAGATAAAGGAGTGTTTGGAGATGTTGTATGAGTCATGTAGACTCATCTGGAAGAGTTTCATGAAGATCTTTCTTGTTTCCAGTACCGCACAAGGTTTTCAAGTTGTTGTGGTTGTTATGCTTTAAGTTTCATAAGACTTTGCTTAAGGCTATCCCATTTTCAAATGAGTAGAGTGTGCGGATGCAATTCCTTGATGTTTGATGCTATGAAGGATGTTTTGGACCTAATTAAGCAAGTGTTGATGTCTGCAAGGCATGGGTCATTTGCCAGTGTTGCGTGTAGTCTTTTTTAGGACTTGTCCTCTACACGTTTCATGTTGTGTGTTATCTAGCTGACTTGTAAATGTATTTTTCATGTTTTCTCTAGCCAACAAGAAATGTAATTAATGTAATATCATGTATAAATAGTAAATCAAATTGAGTTAGGTAAGGTGTGATTACAAAGTGGTTGATAAGGTTCGCAAGCAATATAAGGAGAAGAATGAATGCATTATGATGTTCAACTGAAGGAGAAAGAGTAGAAGTTGTAGATGTTGTCCTGATTCATCTTGAAGACTTATATGTGACAGTGATCAAGTGTAGAGTGTACCTAATGGATCTGATCATTAGAAGGAAGTGTAAAGATGTAGTATTGTAATCATCAAAGGTGTGAATTTCAATGTTAGTTTTCAGGCAGTAGAAAGATTGTCATACTGTAATCTGTTCTAAATGTGTTCTCAATTCAAGGAGTAGTAGCTTCCTTGGGAGTGACCCTAAAACAAAGTATTCATGGAGTAGTAGCTTCCTTGGGAGTGACCCTAAAGAAAAGGTTTCAGGCAGTAGTTGCTTCCTTGGGTTGTAGCCCTAAAACAAAGTCTACAGGGAGTAGTTGCTTCCTTGGGATGTAGCTCTAAAACAAAGTCTGTAGGGAGTATTATCTTCCTTGGGCTGTAGCCCTAAAACAAAGTTGTTATTTGAGCTTCATATATTGTGAGTTAATCCTCACTATGGTTTTTCCCTTCTTAGGTTTTCCACGTATATCTGGTCTTATGTGTTGATGTGCATTGTGTTAATCTTTCATGCTTATGTTAATGTTGTAATGCTTAAGTTTTAATCTGCTCTGGAGATGTTGAATTTTTTTAGATACTGATTCACCCCCCCTCTTAATATCCTAGTGTGCTCAACAACCTATCCCCAAAGGAACAACCAAATAGGAAGACAAGGAAGTTACAGCTACAAAAGGATTCAAATGAAGAAGAAGAGTCCCCTTCAACAACCAGAACACAAATAGAGCTACCCATCCCTGTGGTCACATAGGTAAGTATTTATCCCACTCCTCCTTCTATTACTTAGTCCATTCCTACTATGTCCTTGGCCACACCTTTGGCATATGTTCCCCAAGTTTCAACATCCACTCCTTCAACCCATCCAATCACATTACCTTTTGGCTAGCCATTTGAAATGTCCTAGATACCTTTTTCACCCACATTCACTACCGCTCCATCTGCCCCCACTATATAGAATTTATTCCTCTATTCTCCCCTTCCACACTTACAATATCACCCCTACTACCTCTGGGAGTGATTATGGTCCCTCACCAATAGCAAGTTAACATCCCATATAGGCTTTCACAAGGGGTCCCTTTCACTATAGCAGTCATACAATCTCTTGTGAGTTATCACCAACAGATGTAAAGTATACAACAAGCGTGCAAGGGCAAGCTTGAATTAAGAAGGAAAAAGGAGGGGAAATCCCTACTCAGCCACACATGACATCTCTATATGACCTGATGTAGCAATCACTCACAATTTTCATACATGACTCCCATCACTAATAAGCCATAGGAACCAATACGCGTTGAGGACTATTCGATTCAAGTGGTCACGATGAATCTTGCCTAGGCTCACCCACAAGATCAATTCGAGTTAATGAAGGAGAATAAAAAATCTATCACAATAGATTTTCTCAAAGTGAGCCAAAAATTAGAGAAACAGGAGTCAGAGCTAGCCCAGATCAAGGACATAATGAGCCAATTGTGCCAAGAGGTAAAGGCTTGAGAGTTGGAAGTTAGCAGACTAACCCAGGAGAAATAGGTAATGATTACCAGGTGTTGGGAATTAAGGTGTCTCAACCTTTGTAATTTACTAGCATTTATTATTTGATTGTATATTTATTTAATTGCCTATATTGTCTTTAATATTGGTCATCCGGTTTTGTCATTTTGTGTGAGGTGACATGTTGACATGTCATCCCACTTGGAAGGTGACTTGGATGGTCAAGTCAACATTTGAAAATATTGGCATCCCATTTTGAGGTGGCATTATTTCCATGTGTCAGCATTTTGTGGGTTGTGTAAGAGGTTATGACATATGATGGATTCTATGACATGTAAGAGCCAGAAATAGAGATTTTATGACAAGTGTGACAAGTGTCAAGAAGCATCTTTGCATGGAGAAAGTAGTTGCCCAAGTTTGACTATGACAAGTTGTAAGAGAATCATTTATTAATAGTTAGTTATGACAGATTCTCTTATAGTTGTAAGTGTTGTTATATATGATAGATTTTATGACAATGTAAGAGCATTTGTCGTACCTATTTTGGGCAAGTTTGGGGTGCCCAAGTATGGGGGTTGTAAGAGATGAAAGGGAACCTTTAACAAGTGTCTTTTGCATGCTTTATGGCCTTAGAATTTGGGCCATGTGGATTTGGACAAGATTCTTTTGTGGCTTGCTCTAGAAGCTACCTCCATCTTGGTATTTCTCTCTATATATAGGTGCTTAGATTTGGAAATGTATGGTTCATTTGTAGGTACTGTTATGCTACGGGAATTACTCCAGTATTTGACATTTGTGAACTCTTGAAAGAACTTTCATTGCAAGTGTGTTGTAATCTTCTTTGGATTTGATAATACATTGTGCAGGTTTTGGAGTGTGGAGTTTTTCACCTGAAAGGGTTTTCCCCACGTATATCTTGTATTGTGAACTTTGTACTTGCTTTTAGATGTTATTACCTTTCTGTTAATGTGCATCTTAATTTGTAACTATAAAAGTTAAAATTTGCATAAAGCTTTCCTCAGTAGATCAATGTAGGAAGAGTTTCCACATACCTTGCTTCCTTTCAGTTGGTATCAGAACCTGATCACCTTTGGTTTGAGTTGTTGGGTAGAGGGTTTTTTGAGATGATCTTTGTTTGAGTGGGAGCTTGTGTAGAGGATTTTGAAATCTTTATTGCAGGAAAGAGATGGCAAGCACATCTAGGAGGTTTGATCTAGAGAAGTTTAATGGTGGTTGCTTTGAGTTGTGGAAACTCAAGATGGAGGACTTATTGGTGGATAGATATCTATGACTCATAGTTTCCAAAACCATGCCATTGAGCATGAAATAAGAAGATTGGGATCTGATGGATCAAAAGGCTAAGGGTCTAATAAGACTCTATTTGGTTGATTCAGTTCTCTTGAATATCCATGAAGAGAAGACTACAAAAGATATTTGGAAGATACTTGGAGATGTTTATCAAGATAAATCCTTGGTAAACAAGTTATTTCTCCAAAAGAAATTATATTCTTTGAGGATGGAAGATGGAGGATATGCTGTTGATCACCTGAATACATTCAATATGCTTGTTTCCTAGTTGACCTCTATTGGTGTGAGGATGGAGGAGGATCGATGTATGATATTACTGTGTTCCTTACCATATTCGTGGGACCACCTTGTTATGGCCATTGGGAGTACCACTACCACCTTCAAGATGGATGAAGTGGTTTCTTCATTGTTGTCTGAAGAGATGCAGAGAAAGTCTTTTGAATCGGCTAAGGAGGCTCTTGTGGTTCGTGGTAGATCTAAAGAGAAGGAAAAGAAAAAGGATAAGAAGAAAGAAGAAAAAGGAAGATCCAAATCCTGTGGGAGATCTAAATCTCCTGGAAAGTCCAAGGTTTTATGTTGGAACTGTAGCAAACTTGTTCACTTCTACAAGAAGTGCAAGAAGGAGAAGAAGAAAAAGAAGAAGAACTATGATTCAGATTGTGACAAGTCCTCTTGGGATGATGGAGAAGCATTTGTTGTTGCCTTGGCAATGCATGCATCTGAAGATGTGTGGCTTATTGACTCAGGTGCATCTTTTCACATGACCTCTGATCGAGGTTGGTTTTCAAAGTATGAAGAATATAATTTTTGGAAGGTGTACTTGGGTGATGACTCTCACCTGCAAATTGTTGGCCATGGAAGAGTCTTGATTCAATTCCCTGATGGACGAGTGAAGGGGATCAATGGTGTTTTGCATATCCCTAGTTTGGCATAGAACCTATTATATGTAAGTAAGTTGACTGACGTGGGTGTGTAGGTTGTTTACTCGAATGGAGGATACAAGATGACTAGAGGAGCTATCATACTAGCTAAGGGTGTTCGGATTAGCACTCTATTTCATCTTGATGAATGTGTGGTTCAGTGCAGTAGTGCCTCTATTTTGAAGAAGAGAACTTCATAGTCTTCATCCTCGCCATTGGAGCTAGAAGTGAAGAGGATTGTTGCATCTACTTTTGATGGTCATGCTTTTTGGGTACCTAAGGGTGCTCATTCTATGGAGATGAAACTTCCAGGTGAGAAGACAATGTTATGGCACCAAAGGCTTGGTCACATTGGTGAAAAGGGTTTGAGGACCCTAAAAAATAAAAACCTTGTTGAGGATATGAATGACTATAACCTTGAGTTTGATTTTTGTGAACATTGTATTTATGGAAAACAAAACCGTGTTCAGTTTTATTCTAGTTCTCACAAATCTTCGAAAGTGTTGGAATTGATTCATTCTAATATATTTGGTCCTATTAATATTTCTTTGATTTCAAATTTTGTTTATTTTGTTTCATTCATTGATTATTACAATAGAAGGACATGGGTGTATTTCCTTAGAAGCAAATCTAACGTCTTTAGTAGATTCAAAGATTTCAAAGCTCTTGTAGAGAATCAGAAGGATAGAAAGATTAAGTGTTTGAGGATTGACAACGGTGGTGAGTTTTGTTCAATAGATTTTGACAAGTTCTATAAAGAACATGGTGTTGAGAGGCACAAGATGACTCTATATACCCCTTAGCGAAATGGAGTTGCAGAGAGGATGAACATAATGTTGATGGAGAGGGCTAGGAGTATGCTAAGTGGAGCTAGCCTTGAACAAAATTTCTGGGCTGAAGCTATTACTATCACTTGTTACTTGATTAGTAGGTCTCCTACATTGACGCTGATTGATATGACACCTATAGAGGTGTGGTCTATAAAAAGCCTTCATTGAGACACATTCAAGTATTTATTTGTGAGGCATATGTACATGTGCTTAAGGAGAAGAGGTCTAAGTTGGAGAACAAGGCTGTGAAGTGTATCTTCATTGGTTATGGCATCGGTATAAAAGGGTACAAGCTTTAAGATCTAGTGGCTGAGAGAGTTCTGTATAGTAGAAGTGTGATTTTTAGAGATCTCAATCCTTCTTTTGTTGTTCTACAGTTAGAGAAAGAAAAATATAAAGAGGATGTGGTTTAGCTTCCTTCCACCCTAGAGAAAGTTGAACCAAAGACATCTGTTAGACCTAATGATGAGGAGAGCTCTAGTAGCTCTAAAAGTTTAGAAGAAGAAGAAGAAGAACCTCAACCTCAACTTTTGAGGAGGTCCATGTAGATAAGGTGACAACCTGATAGGTTTGGTTATTTATTGCGTGATTCTAGTTATATTTTTGCTTCAATTTCTAACACTGATGAGCCTAGGACCATAAGGGAGGCTATGGGTATGAGTGATGCAAATTCCTGGAAAGAGGTCATGGAAGAAGAGATGGCTTCCTTGATGAAAAACAATACTTGGGATCTAGTTCCCTTTCTTTATGGATGTAAACCTATTAGATGCAAATGGGTGTTCAAGAAGAAGTTTGGTTCAGCTGGTAGTGTTGAGAAATTTAAGGCAAGGTTGGTTGCGAAGGGTTATTCCCAGGTTGAGGGAATAGATTATGGTGAGATTTTCTCTCTCATTGCAAAGTTGACATCTATCAAATTCTTGTTATCACTTGCTACATCATACGATTTAGAAGTTGAATAGATGGATGTGAAGACAAATTTCCTTCATGGTGACTTGGAGGAAGAAATATATATGTCATAGCTAGAGCACTACATGGTAAAAGGTAAAGAAAATATGGTTTGCAAGTTGAAGAAGGGTAAGTGCAAAAAGATGTGGGGCCAAAAAGTGGCCAAATTGTTTTAAAAAAATAATAATACAAAATGCGAGCGCATTATAACACGCTCACATTATGGTTTGGTAATGACAAGCCTAAGGCTTGTCAAAACCAAACCATAATGCACTCACATTATAACGCACTTGCGTTATAACGCGCTCGCATTATAACGCGAGCACGTTATAACCTATTATAAATTTAAAAAAAAAACTCATCTCATTTCATTTCATTTCTTTTTTCTCCACTATTCCCACAATCAGCAAACCCTAGGAAGCGCGCTCGCGTTTTGGATTCCTTAATTCAACACAAAAATCTTATCGATTCATCGCCAAAATGTCACCACGACGTCGAGCATGCCAAAGGAGTGAGTTTATTTGTCTTTTTGTTTGAATTCGCTTCTAAATAGGTAGGTTTGAGTTGTTTTTTGATGTATATTTTGTTAATTGTTAGGAAATGTTAATGCACCTCCTCCTCCTCAAAATCCACAAAATCCTGTGGAACAACAACCTCCTTCATCCATTCCTCAACATGCCCCTGGAACACAAGAAAATATAATGGGGCAAATTGAAAACAACAAAAAAGAAATTGAAGATATAATTGCAAGGTTGAAAGATCCTTCCACTTCAACCTTGCATAGGTCTACGCTTGCTGAATCTCTTGAATCTATGTTATCAAATGTAGATTCAATTAGCAAGCAAATAACTAGTTGGACGGATAAGAGGAGAGAGTTTAGAGATTATTATGCAGACAAGCTGTCATACCAAGATGTGAAAAAATTACAAATTACAAAATTAGATTTGTGTTCAATTTTCATAAATCCACAAACAAATCAACCTCCACCCATTACATGCAAGAGGTTCCCTATCCATTAGTGCAACAACCAAGCGAAAAGGGACAATTTTGCGCAGAGGTGGTGGATAGTTTTTGACCATCCTCCATGCAATAATAATGAGGTCCTGCAATACTTTTTGAGGAAACTCTACTGCGATTTTGTCCTTAATAAAGTGCCAAACTATTTTGATATGCAAGACTTCTAGGGTAGAGGTGGGGGGTCAGCACAATATAGACCAGGGGCACGTCTTGACCCACAGTAGGTAGTGAGATGAGTAATCAGCAGACCAGCCCATGAGCATGTTTCTATCCCTTCCATTGTGAAGGAGAGTGTTGAGGTCTATACACTTCAGTCCATTAGTGCCTTGACCCAGAGCATCATAGAGCATGTCGGTCCTGTAGCACAAAGTGGGTTGGGAGATAGTGCGAGGAGTAGGGTCTCACCCATGCTTGTCAAACTTGCAGATCAGCCTGTGGTTATGACCCCATGGATAGTCAGGGCACAGGTGCACAGGCTACATCTGCAACTGAGCAGATGGTGATGACAAATACCCTCCTGAGTGAGACTTTCGGCCTTGATACTTAGGTAAATATTATCAAGTTTATTGAATTTAATTTATTAAATTTCATTTTTGAAATGCAAGATTAACTAATTTAATTTGATGATTTTAATAAAATTTCAGGGTCATAGCATTGATACAGTTTTAAGTAACTAGATATTACACTAGATCATCTACTGTCGAGGTATGTAACTAGTAAACAATTATAAATATTACATGTGAATAGCATCGTTATATGAATGGTACTCTAATATCTTATTTTGGATGTCGAATAGGTTAATATTGGAGATTTCACGGTAACACCTGCCAGCGGTGGTGGACTTCAAAGCTTCATGGAGGTAATAAAATAAATAGTTTAATGAATGAATTGTACTTACTAGATTTTTGTATGTGACTTGTGTGCTTTATTGTATGTACTTCCATGTTTAGATGAACATGTGTGTATGTTAGGAGCCATGATTTGCATCATTATTATAGTTTTCATAATTGAATAATGTTGTTTTATTTCTAGATGATGCAGGCTGTGGAGACACCTCCTGATGTTCATAGGGCAATAGAGCATGGTGTGACCTCTATGATTCATAGCTCCATGGCATTGACAATAAATTTCAATTTACATTCATTGTTATAGTTGTCTATTTTTAAAAAATCAAAAGATTATTGATTTGAAGTTTAATTTCTCTCTGGATGGTTTCTATAGGACATGACATCACCATGGCCTATTCCTGCTACTGAGGCAAGTGAGGAGATAGATTATATGGTAGCGGTAAGTGATTATTTTGTTAAATGTTTCATTTTTTATAACATGTAATTTCTATATATTAATGTCTATACTTTTTATTGTAATAGATAAAGATGCAGGAAGAACTAAATAGGAGCAGCGCTCGGGTTCGTAGTAGACTAGCCACATGCGCATCTCCATCCCCTAGAAGATCAAAGGCTACCCGTGATCTATTATCTTCACCAACCAGAGGGGAATGACTTTTTATTATGTTCCTTTGTTGTATGCCTATATGGCATTTGTGGACATATATTTGGTATTGTATATAGTTGACATTGTATACCTATATGGAATTCTTGTAAGCCTATATGGCTATTTTGTATATATGTTATACTTATATCTACAGATATTGATGTATGCCTATATGGATATTTGGTTAATACAAATCTTTTTTATTGATGGCGTCCATACTTGCATTATAAATCCACGTTTGAATGGATATTTGTAGATGGCTACTTCAAATATTTAAAGTCCAATTGTATTACATAGGATGTTTGTTGATCCAATAAGATAGCTATTGTTATTCAAGTATCACCTAAACCTCATTTTGGAACTAAAAGATAAAATTTGTATTTAAAAAAAAAATGAATCATCATGTTGAATAGAAAATATTAATATTCTTTATGAGTAGCATACAATGTCAACTATATGCAATACAAAAAAATGAATCATCATGTTATTCTTTCTGTTTGAGATCCCGAAAAATGACTAAATTTGGTAGCCTAATATCCTGAAACACTAGGATGAATATCCAAGTCATTAGGATGATTGCACCTTGAGAAAAAGTCATTAAGATGAGCGCCTAAAGGAGACTTTCTTAAACATTCAAACATTAAGCAACAAGCATGAAGGGTTAAGGCACAATTTTCAACTCATAAAGCCTCAAAAGGGCACCCAACTTGGAGAGAGCATTCATTTAAGACAAGGCACCCATTGACACCTGTTCCACCATAAAAGTGCGCCTAAGGTGGAAGAAGAACAAGCCTCTAGTAAGTGAAGCGCGCCTATTGTCAAAACCACTTCATTATGGTGCCCTACCATGAGGAGGAGTATATAAGTCAATAGGAAATGGTGCCTAGAATGCAAATGAAGGACTAAGTGGCATTTTTAATAAGTATCTATTCACCTTGAGCTTTCAATAAATACATCAAATTGAACCCCATAAGCCTAGGTGCCCTTTGCCTTCAAAAGAACCTTGTATTGGCGCCTTGGAGGAAATCAACTTACAATGACAAGTCTTGGAGGTTTCTCATCTTGGATGATGTCTTTTGAGATTAACTACAATGATTGAAAGTTAAGATGAGTGGAAAGAACCTATCTTGAACCTTAGGCGCCCTTCATGTAATTTCCCACCATCATGAGCACCTAGATCTAAGAAGGAGTGAATGAAGGATCTTAACATCAAGAAGCATGTTATCAATCAACTTGGAGAAGTCTTTGACAATAATTATGATGAATTGAGTACATGGAAGTAAAGGAAGTACATATCAACTCCAAAGTGTGCCTAATGATCAATAAGAAATTCTTCCAAAGAAAAGGCGCTCATTGTAAATTTTCCTACTAGTTTTGGCCCCTTGAAGTCTAAGTGCATGAAAATCATGAGGATGAGTGCTTAGGGATGAGATAGTCTTCATAAGAGTTTAAATAAGAACATCATCAAAATGCGCCTTGGTAGAGAGACTCGAGACCATCATCAAATAAGCCAAAATATCTATCTCCAATCTAGGCGCAAATTCTAGCTCCTCCCAACTCAAATGAGCACCCAAGTTGAAGTCAAATTTCATCTATACAACCCTTAAATTGTGCCTTGATTGAGGAAGGGATTTGAACCTCAAAATTTAATCATCTCAAGACAAAAGCTTCCTTAGACACTTGGCATTTGATTGAAATCATTGAGAATTAGAAAGAACCACCTAAGGATGTAAGGCACACTTTTCACCCATACAAGCCTAAAATTGTGCCTAAGGGAAGTAACTTGATTTCATATCAATAGGTGAGTTCCTTGAGAGAAAGGATCACTCTAGGTCATTTTCAATTATTGAAAGCACAAAAATGATAAAGATAAAGGCAATTGAGTTAGGCACACTTTAGCCTCTAAGTACACCTCAATGAGCGCCTTGGGTGAAATTGCATGAGATGACCTTTTGGAGTGAGTGCTTGAAAGATAGAATTCATTCTAAGACATGTCCAATCATTTAGAATTGCAAAATTGCAAGTATAAAGACATTTAAATCTAGGCGCACTCTCCATCAGTACAAACCCATTCTGGCGCCTAAGGGAGAAATTGCATTGAAAGACACCTTTTGAATGAATCTCTTAAGGGAGATTGACCTCTTTAAGCCATTACAATTGTTTGAAATCATTTAAAGTGATAAATATGGACCAACTTGTGTTAGGCGCCCTTTGCTCTTCTTTTTACCTATATATGCACCTAGATTTGTAGTAAGATTATTCCATGTTTAAAGAGGATTCCTTTGTGTTATAAAATGTTTATCATGAGGATTGATGTGTTTGTTGGTTTGTATTGTAGGAAGATTGAAGGAAAAGGTAGGAGCAAGACCTTGGAGTCACCTAGAGTCATCATGTAGCTGCTCCAAAGGAGCCTTTCACATCCATTCATGCCAGAGAGTTAAGATGGAAGTAATCACTGCCAAGGAAACACCACTTCAAGAGGTAGCTACTCCAAGAGGTCACAACAAGATATATTTCAAGTATTCTTCATCAATGACATCACCAATTGCATCATGTTCGAAGACTTCCATCTATCACTTCAAGTTCCATTCATCTTCAAGTATCAACTAGATTTTTCATCAATCATCACTTCAAGTTCAGCATGTAGCTGCTCCAAAGGAACTTCTCATCATCATCAAGCATTCCAAAGACATTCATTCAATTTCAAGTCCCTCTGATACATTCAAGCCTCCTTGAGAAGTCATCTACTTCACATATAAGGGAAAGTGTTATCATCAATATCTACACTTCAAAGGACCTTTCAAGTTGGAACACTTCTTCATCAAACATTCAAAGACATCTATCCAAGCTTCAAGTTCTTTCACAATCTTCAAGTCCAGGAGAAATTGCATCTAGTGAACTCATTAATTGGCGCCTAGGAGGAAAAGACCTTAAACTTACATTATTGAGTCAGTACTTTAGAAATTGAGCCATTCGTAGTCAATTGGAGTCATAAAATATCAAATACAAAGTCAAATTGGACTTAGACGTCCCTTCATGTAATTTCCACCATCATGAGCACCTAGATCTAGGAAGATCATCCAATTGTGCCTAGGAATAAGATACAAGTCCAAGACCTCAAATTTGAGTGCCTAGAAGTGTGATGGATTGAAGAAGCTACATTGGCGCCTAAGGGTAAGTTGTATCTAATGACATCACCTAATTGAGCGCCTAGGAGGTATAAAGCTTAACATTGACATGAGGACAAGCGCTTAGTAAAGGAGAGTTTCTTAAACATTTAAACATGTGAATGAAGTCATAGAAATGCACTAAGTCATCTAGGTGCCATTTTCCCCTTGTGTACCCTTACATTTGCACCTAAGAAGAAGTTGCTTCAGTTCATTGGAGTGTTTGAGTATTGAAGATTTCTTAGCAATGCTTTGCAACTTTACACTGCCTCCTTCTGATGATTTTTGGGGCAGCAAAAAACCTTTCACCACGGGCAAACACCTCAGAGATATAAAAAACTGAGAGAGGTTATTGTAGAGGCACTCTACGTGATCGCGTTACCTTAGACAGAATGTTTCTAAGTGGCACGATTTTTTAGTAACATCTTGTCAAAGATTGCTGCATTTTTGCACTTTGGACTCTTCAGGGATATCGTCGGTACAATGTAGCTCGGACTGTTTCGACATGTTTGGGTAAAAAAAGGACCATGCCTAGCGTAAAAGTACCCATCCGGACAAGTTGGAATAGTTAGTTTGGTCGCATCAGGAGCAGGATGAAACTTACACCCCTTTGCAACCTTACACTGCCTCCTTCTGATGACTTTTCAGGCAATAGAAAACCTTTCACCATGGGCAAATGTCTCAGAGATATAAAAAATCAAGAGAGGTTATTGTAGAGGCACTCTACATGATCACATTGCCTTAGATGAAATATTTCTAAGTGACATAGTTTTCAAGTAACATCTCGTCAAAGATTGATGCCTTTTTACACTTTGGACTCTTTAGAGATAACGTCGGTACAATGTAGCTCAGACTGTTTCGACATGTTTGGGTGAAAAATAGGACCATGCCTAGCGTAAATGTACCCATCCAGATGCGTTGGAATAGTCAGTTTGGTCGCATCAGGAGCAAGATGAAAGTTACACCCCTTTGCAACTTTACACTACCTCCTTCTTACGATTTTTGGGGTAGCAGAAAACCTTTCACCATGGGCAAATGTCTCAGAGATATAAAAACCTGAGAGAGGTTATTGTAGAGGCACTCTACATGATCATGTTACCTCAGACGAAATATTTTTAAGTGACACGGTTTTCAAGTAACATCTCATCAAAGATTGCTACCTTTTTGCACTTTGGACTCTTCAGGGATATCGTAGGTACAATGTAGCTCGGACTGTTTCGACATGTTTGGGTGAAAAATAGAACCATGCCTAGCGTAAATGTACCCATACGGATGCATTGGAATAGTCAGTTTGGTCGCATTAGGAGCAGGACGAAAGTTACACCCCTTTGCAACTTTACACTGCCTCCTTCTGACGATTTTTGGGGCAGCAGAAAACCTTTCACCATGGGCAAATGTTTCAAAGATATAAAAAATTGAGAGAGGTTATTGTAGAGACACTTTACATGATCGTGTTGCCTTAGACAAAATGTTTCTAAGTGACAAGGTTTTTGAGTAACATCTCGTCAAAGATTGCTGTCTTTTTTCACTTTGGACTCTTTAGGGATATCGTCGGTACAATGTAGCTTGGACTGTTTCGACATGTTTGGGTGAAAAATAGGACCATGTCTTGTGTAAATGTACCCATCCAGATGCGTTGGAACAGTCAGTTTAGTCACATCAGGAGCAGGACGAAAGTTGCACCCCTTTGCAACTTTACACTGCCTCCTTCTGACTATTTTTGGGGCAGCAGAAAACCTTTCACCACAGGAAAATGTCTTAGAGATATAAAAAAATGAGAGAGGTTATTGTAGAGGCACTCTACGTGATCGCGTTACCTTAGATGGAATGTTTCTAAGTGACACAGTTTTCAAGTAACATCTCATCAAAGATTGCGGCCTTTTTACACTTTAGACTCTTCAAGGATATTGTCGGTACAATGTAGCTTGGACTGTTTCGGCATGTTTGGGTGAAAAATAGGACCATGCCTAGCATAAATGTATCCATCTAGATGCGTTGGAATAGTCAGTTTGGTCGCATCAGGAGCAAGATGAAAGTTACACCCCTTTGCAACTTTACACTGCCTCCTTTTGATAATTTTTGGGGTAGCAGAAAACCTTTCACCATGGGCAAATGCCTCAGAGATATAAAAAATTGACAGAGGTTATTGTAGAGGCACTCTACGTGATCACGTTTCCTTAGACAAAATGTTTCTAAGTCAGTATGGTCGTATCAGAAGTAGGACGAAAGTTACACCCCTTTGCAACTTTATACTACAAATCCTAATCCCTCGACCCTTCACTCTAATCCCTCAACCCTAAACCCTATCACTAAACCCTCAACACTAAACCTTAAACCCTAATCCCTCAACCCTCAACCCTAAACCTTATCCCTAAACCCTAATCCCTCAACCCTCAACCCTAATCCATCATCCCTCAACTCTAATCCCTCATCCCTAAACCCTAAATGCTATCCCTATTCCTAAACCCTCAACAGACTCGATACTATACCTTAAACCCTAATCCCTTATCCCTAAACCCTCCAATCCTATCCCTAATCCTTATACCCTCCACACTCTAACTCTAATCTCTCGACCCTCAACCCTATCCCTAAACCCTTGACCCTTGAACCTCAACCCTTAACCCTCAACGTCAAACCCTAATCCCTCAACCCTTAACTCTGATCCCTCAACCCTTAACCCTATCCCTAAACCCTAAAGCCTCAACCCTCAATGTCAAATCCTAATCCCTCAACCCTTCACTCTAATCTCTCAACCCTAAACCCTATCACTAAACCCTCAACACTATACCTTAAACCCTAATCCCTCAACCCTCAACCCTAAACCCTAATCCATCAACCCTCAACCCTAATCCGTCATCTCTCAACTCTAATCCCTCGTCCCTAAACTCTAAATGCTATCCCTATTCCTAGACCCTCAACGGGCTTGATACTATACCTTAAACTCTAATCCCTTATCCCTAAACCCTCCAACCCTATCCCTAATCCTTATACCCTCCACACTCTACTTTAACCCTAATCCCTCGAACCTCAACCCTATCCCTAAACCCTTGACCCTCGAACCTCAACCCTCAACCCTCAACGTCAAACCCTAATCCCTCAACCCTTACTTTGATCCCTCAACCCTCAACCCTATCCCTAAACCCTAAAGCCTCAACCCTTAACATCAAATCCTAATCCCTCAACCCTTCACTCTAATCCCTCAACCCTAAACCCTATCCCTAAACCCTCAACACTATACCTTAAACCCTAATCCCTCAACCCTCAACCCTAAACCTTATCCCTAAACCCTAATCTCTCAACCCTCAACCCTAATCCATCATCCCTCAACTCTAATCCCTCATCCCTAAATTCTAAATGCTATCCCTATTCCTAGACCCTCAATGGGCTTGATACTATACCTTAAACCCTAATCCCTTATCCCTAAACCCTCCAACCCTATCCTTAACCCTTATACCCTCCACACTCTACTTTAACCCTAATCCCTCGACCCTCAAACCTATCCCTAAAACCTTGACCCTCGAACCTCAACCCTCAACCCTCAATGTCAAACCCTAATCCCTCAACCCTTAACTCTGATCCCTCGACCCTCAACCCTATCCCTAAACCCTAAACCCTAAAGCCTCAACCCTTAATGTCAAATCTTAATCCCTCAACCCTTCACTCTAATCCCTCAACCCTAAACCCTATCCCTAAACCCTCAACACTATACCTTAAACCCTAATCCTTCAACCCTCAACCCTAAACCTTATCCCTAAACCCTAATCCCTCAACCCTCAACCCTAATCCATCATCCCTCAACTATAATCCCTCATCCCTAAACCCTAAACGCTATCCCTATTCCTAGACCCTGAACAGGCTTGATACTATATCTTAAACCCTAATCCCTTATCCCTAAACCCTCCAACCCTATCCCTAATCCTTATACCTTTGATACTCTACTTTAACCCTAATCCCTCGACCCTCAACCCTATCCCTAAACCCTTGACCCTTGAACCACAACCCTCAACGTCAAACCCTAATCCCTCAACCCTTAACTATGATCCCAAGACCCTCAGCCCTATCCCTAAAGCCTAAAGCCTAAAGCCTCAACCCTCAACGTCAAATCCTAATCCCTCAACCATTCACTCTAATCCCTCAACCCCAAATCCTATCCCTAAACCCTCAACACTATACCTTAAACCCTAATCCCTCAACCCTCAACCCTAAACCTTATCCCTAAACCCTAATCCCTTAACCCTCAACCCTAATCCATCATCCGTCAACTCTAATCCCTCATCCCTAAACCCTAAATGCTATCCCTATTCCTAGACCCTCAACGGGCTCGATACTATACCTTAAACCCTAATTCCTAATCCCTTATCCCTAAACCCTCCAACCCTATCCCTAATCCTTATACCCTCGACACTCTACTTTAACCCCAATCCCTCGACCCTTAATCCTATCCCGAAACCCTTAACCCTCAAACCTTAATGTACTCAACCCTCAACATCAAACCCTAATCCCTCAACCCTTAACTCTGATCCCTCGACCCTTAACCCTTAAAACTTGAACCCTAAAACCTATCCCTACATGCTCGACACTCGACACTATATCTTAAGCCCTAATCCCTTAACCCTCATCCCTAAAGCCTCAAGCCTAAATCCTTAAACCTTCAACCCTAAACCCTATCCCTAATCCCTCTACCCTCGACACTCTTATTTAACCCTAATCCCTTGACCATTGACCCTATCCCTCAACCTCAACCCTCGACCCTCAACCCTCAACTCTCAACATTAAACCCTAATTCATCAACCCTAAACCCTAATCCCTCAAACCTAAACCCTATCCCTAAACCATCAACCCTCAACACTATACCTTAAACCCTAATCCCTATCTCTCAACCCTTAACCCTTAAAACTTAAACCCTATCCCTACACCCTCAACACTTGACACTATATCTTAAGCCTTAAACCCTCATCCCTAAAGCCTCAACCCTCAATCCTTAAACCTTCAACCCTAAACCCTATCCCTAATCCCTCTACCCTTGACACTCTAACCCTAACCTCGACATTAAACGCTAATCCATCAACCCTAAACCCTAATCCATCAACCCTAAACCCTATCCCTAAACCCTCAACCCTCAACAATATACCTTAAACCCTAATCCATCAACCCTAAAACCTAATCCCTCAACCCTCAACCCTAAACACTATCAATAAACCCTCAACCCTCGACGCTATACCTTAAACCCTAATCCCTCAACCCTCAACCCTAATCCCTCAACCCTCAACCCTAATCCCTCATCCCTAAACCCTAAACACTATCCCTATTCCTAAACCCTCAACCCTCGACACTATACCTTAAACCCTAATCCCTTGTCCCTAAACCCTAAACCCTATCCCTAACCCATTAAAAATTAAACCCTAAAACCTTTCCATAAACCCTCGACACTCAACACTATATTTTAAACCCCAATCCCTTAACCCTTAGCCCTAAAGCCTCAACTCTCAATCGTTAAACCTTCAACCCTAAACCCTATCCCTAATCCCTCTACCCTCAACACTCTACTTTAACCCTAATCTCTTGACCATCAACCTTATACCTAAACCCTCAACCCTCAACTCTCAACACTAAACCCTAATCCGTCAACCCTAAACCCTAATCCATCAACCCTAAACCCTAATCCCTCAACCCTAAACCCTCAACCCTCAACACTATACCTTAAACCATAATCCCTCAACCCTAAAACCTAATCCCTCAACCCTCAACCCTAAATCCTATCCCTAAACCCAACAAAACTGCTTTTCCTTATGTTAGGTTGTTAAACCCATCATTTTTTATACTCTTCTCTTAAAGATATTTGAGTTGCAAGAATATGTCAGAAAAATGGTTATGAATTTTTTTAATGTTAGTAATGTTATATGGCATATTTTTCTGGCCCATCTGGGGTTCATTATGCCAATAGGTGTACACACTATGAGAAAAGCTTTGCGTATGGTACATCCACAATGAGTAATTAATAGTTGAAATCAGAAGGATGATCATTATGAGAAAAGATTTGCATTGGGGTACATCTATGTTTCTTGTTGTCCACCCTGCACTTAGGGGAGGTATATTGTTATGAAACAGGCAAATAATCTCCCATTGTTTACTGGCTCTATCCACAAGAACTACTAAACTATACCTTAAACCCTAATCCCTCAACCCTAAACTTTCAACCCTAATCCCTCTGCCCTCAAAACTCTACCCTAACCCTAATCCCTCGACCCTTAACCCTAAACACTATCCCTAAAGCCTCAACCCTAAACCCTAATCCCTCAAGGTCCTAAACTGTAATCCCTTATCCCTAAACTCTAAATCCTATCCCTAAACGCTCAACCCTCAACCTTAAACCTTAATCACTCAATCCTTATCCACCCCTCTCCTCCCCTATCTGGCTCACTCCCATATCTACCCTCCTCTGCCCTCGACACTATACATACATACATATAGGCATACATACATACATACATACATACATACATATAGGCATACATAGATACATACATACATATAGGCATACATACATACACATAGGCATACATAGATACATACATACATATAGGCATACATACATACATACATACATGATTAATAGCCTTGAACATAAAAAAATTTAAGGGGAACATAATGCGAGCACGTTATAACGCGCTCACGTTATTTCAAACATCGCAAACAACACAAACTTTTGCGGAAAAAGAAAAATGCAAAGCAAAATATAACGTGACCGCGTTATAACGCGCTCACGTTATGTTTTGCTTTGGGAATCCCAAGCCTTGGGCTTGGGATTTTCTTTGGATTTCTAACCCAAAGGCTTAGAGTGCCTTTTGAACAGCCACAGACATGTTTTTCCATATTCTTCAAGATTTCACATAATTTTGTTCGTGCTAACCCTCAAATTTGCACGTGTTTCAAGGTTGAACAAATCAAACACCTGGGTAATATTAGGCTTTCTCTTAGCTATTTGACGATGTGATTTTTTTCACATTTTAACAACGTTAAGCCTTTCATCTTTAATTTCTTTTGTTTGTGTGTCAGTTTTTGGGCAAAAACCACTGTTTAGTCTTTTTTTCATTGTAAATTAACTATTGATTGAAATTTTAAAAAAATTACATATTTAGAAACTAAACTCTGTTCTACAAATATTAAAGAAAGAAAAAAATAATTTTCAATTAGGTTTCAAAATTTATAGGGGTAGCACAACCAAAATTCTATTTTTTAGGATGTGTCCACTTTGAAAATTAGTAAAAAATTAAATATTCATCAAAAAATTATCAGAAAAATCGGGCATAAACTACATGCTATTAGCTAATTTCTCACCAAAGCGATTTTAAAAATAACAAAAAAAAGTTGACCTTTTGAGGGAGCCACAAAACATGCTATGTTATGTTTTTTTGACAGAAACAACACCAATTTCTAGGGCTCCCTCTTTTGAACCCCTTAATCTATGCCATTTTCAAAAAAAAAATAGTAGTTTAGAAAGTAGACTCAGAGCACTACGAACATTGTTTTGGTTGCATCTCCAAATTTTGAGTGTAACTATACTCAATTTCTCATCCAAGGCCAGTATTTCCTAATTTCAGAAAAAAAGTGGCCACTTAAGACCCCTTTTTGGCCCCCCATCTTCTTGCTCTTACCCAGAAGTCTTTATATGGTTTAAAGCAATCTCCTAGGATGTGGTACTAGAAATTTAATGCTTGTGTGTTGAGTTTGGGATTTGTGAGATCGAAATCAGATCATTATGTTTACTTTAAGATGGATAATGATCGCATTCTCATTATTTCATTGTATGTTGATGATATGTTGTTCATTGGGAATGGTAATAATTTGATTTCTGATTTGAAGTCTCAGTTGTCAGCATAGTTTGAAATGAAATATTTAGGGGCAGCCAAGTACATTCTAGGGATTGAAATCAGAAGAGACAGAGCAAACAAAAAACTTTGGTTAGGGCAGAGTAAGTATGTGAATTCTATGATGGAGAGATTTAGCATGGCAGCTTGTAGACCATTGACTAGTTCTATTATGATGGGGACAAATTTATCTGTTGCAGATTATCCAAAGTCTCCTTTTGAGATGGAGGATATGAGCAGAGTTCCATATGCTAGTGTAGTTGAAAGTTTGATGTGGTATGTACAAGACCAGACATTGCCCAAGTAGTGGGAGTCCTTAGTTAGTTTATGGCTAATCCTGGATAGGTACATTGGGATTCGATGAAGAGTGTTCAGATATTTGTGGAGTACTTCTAAGTATTCCCTATGTTATTATGGTTATCCTACAGGACCTTGGAATTCATTTTGTATTCGAGGATTTGTAGATTCAGATTGGATAGGTGACATTGACAGCATGAGATCCACCAGTGCTTATGTGTTCACTATGTCCGGTGGTGCTATTAGTTGGATGAGTAAGTGGCAACATGTGATATCTTTGTCCACTATTGAATTAGAGTACATGGCAGCAACTTATGCTTGTAAAGAAGCCATTTGGCTTAAGAGATTGTGTTCTGATGTTGGGTTTGATGCAGGGAAGATTAGTATTTGTTGTGATAGTCAAAGTACCATATGTTTGGTGAAGAATCCTACTTTCCATGTGAGGACTAAGCATATTGATGTCTAGTACCATTTTGTTCGTGACATGGTAGAGGATGGGAAGGTGAATTTGGAGAAAGTTGACACTTTGATGAATGTTGAAGATTCCTTGACAAAACCTATGAGCATGGAGAAGCTCAAATGGTGTTCAGAGTCTATGGGCCTCTTGGCCTCTAGCAATTAAATCATGTTATTCTATTGGCTCTTGCAAGGTGTTTGACAAGTGGGAGAATGTTGGGAATTAAGGTGTCTCAACCTTTGCAATTTCCTAGCATTTATTATTTGATTGTATATGTATTTAATTGCCTATATTGTATTTAATATTGGTCATCTAGTTTTGTCATTTAGTGTGAGGTGGCATGTTGACATGTCATCCCACTTGGAAGGTGACTTGGATGGTCAATTCAACATTTGAAAATGTAGGCGTCCCATTTTGAGGTGGCATTATTGTCATGTGTCAGCATCTTGTGGGAATTGTGTAAGAGGTTATGACATATGACGGATTCTATCACATGTAAGAGCCAGAAATAGAGATTATATGACAGGTGTGACAAGTGTCAAGAAGTGTCTTTGCATGGAGAAAGTAGGTGCCCAAGTTTGACTATGTAAAGTTGTAAGAGAATCATTTATTAATAGTCAGTTATGATAGATTCTCTTACAGTTGTAAGTGTTTTCATATATGACAAATTTTATGATGGTGTAAGAGCATCTGTCATACCTATTTTGGGCAAATTTGGGGTGTCCAAGTATGGGGGTTGTAAGGGATGAAAGGGAATCTTTGACAAGTGTCTTTTACATGCTTTATGGCCTTAGAATTTGGGCCATGTGGATTTGGACAAGATTCTTTTGTGGCTTACTCTAGAAGCTACCTCCATCTTGGTATTTGTCTATATATAGAGGTACTTGGATTTGGAGATGTATGGTTCATTTGCGGGTACCGTTATGCTGTTAGAATTACTCCAGTATTCAACATTTGTGAACTCCTAAAAGAACTTGCATTGCAAGTGTGTTGTAATCTTATTTAGATTTGATAATACATTGTGTAGGTTTTGGAGTGTGGGGTTTTTCACCCGAAAGGGTTTTCCCCATATATATCTTGTGTTGTGATCTTTGTATTTGCTTTTGGATGTTGTTATTACCTTTCTATTAATGTGCATCTTAATCTGTAACTATAAAAGTTAAAATTTTCATAAATCTTTCTTCAGTAGATCAATGTAGGAAGTATTTCCGCATACCTTGCCTCCTTTCACTAGGGAAACCTATGCAACCTTGTAGTCCTAGGAGATGACACTGCAAATAGAGCTTGATAAGGCCAAAGTGACATTAGAAGGCTATAGGAAGAGGATGGAGAAGGCTAAGGAGTAGGAGAAGAACAAGATAGAGGAATTGAAACAAATTCACAATACCTTAGCTAAATTAAGGGCCCAAAATCCATCACTAGAGACTCATCTTGTAGTAAAGGAGTCACAACTAGAGAAGGTGAAGACAAAGATGTAGATCGTAGGCCACGCATTGTAAATGATTCAATTTGTAATAGATATGTATGCATCTCACTGGACCCAAATAATTATTAGCACCAAGGAGTTAAAAGGGGCACTCCAACTCATTTCAAAGGCCTAGAGGCTCATTACACAAGTAAAGTTAGAAGTGAACCAGGATCTCCAAATCCTCTCCCCCAAGGTGGCATAGGCACAAAGTATACTTGAGAAGCTTTATAACTTGTCTGATGAGGCCCTCCTATCAGCTGACATAAATAACTATTACTCTGCAACTGCCAAAGTGAATCAAATTAAGACCTAAGATAAGGCTTCTCTAAAGTGTAAGTCTCAATTAGCAACTTTAAAGTAGGCCTTGAGTGAAATGAGAGGGAACATTGACTCATTAGTCCAATTGGGACTATCCTCTCCTTTCCAAAATGATGGAGATGTGTTTAGAAAACAAGAATACATGGCGGCACTTGTAAACAAAAAAGGAGACCAGACATCTTTTTAGGGTTGGGTTCAAGTACCAAGCGCCACAAAAGTTGAAGCAGTCCTCCAACCATTCGGTCAACTAGAACATTAGTTAAAGGTTGTGGTGAAGAAATTGTAGAGTATCTCCCACAAGTAGATAATAGAGCTAGATAGGGATTTCGAGGCCTTGAAGAAGGACCAACCTTTTGAGGATGAGTGGTCATGTTTGCATATTGCTTTGGAAAATATTTGAATGCCAATGACATTCCTTGTAAGTTTTGAATTTTACTTTTTCGCCATTTTTGAGTCTAGTGTTTGACTTGCGCAAGTGCACTTCCCAAAGAGTCACCAAGAACTGTAGAGAATTTTAGCCCTATATTTTGTTTGAACAAAGCAATCAATATCGATTATTGATACATCTGTGGCTTGAATTTTGAAGATCACAGAATGGACAACATCATTTTAGGCCTTTATTGGGTTTGAATCAAGCAGAAATAGGTCATCAAAGTTGAAGGGACCACTTGCTATGTGGAAGCATTTCACTTCGTCTTGGGCACCAGATGGAAGGATTTCGTAAGCCGAAAGGAAGGCAAGTCTAAAAGTATTCTTGAGGAGAAAGATGCTGCCAAGTGTCCTAAGTCAAAAAGTCAAACCCATGCCTAAGAGGGCAGAGGAAAATCTGAAGTAGAATGGAATGTTGCAATAAAGCATTAAGGAAAGGAGTCACCATGAGCATGGAAACCCTAGATTTCTTGGTGTGTCATCACAACTTGACTCAAGAAGTTTGTGTATCCCTAAGAAGTAGAAATATCTTCACAAGACTTGTAAGAAGTTAGTGCAACAACAATAATCCACCATAGAAAGCTTCTAAGATCATGTGTAGAAGAATAGAGAGCATGAGAGAGAGAGTGCTAGAGTGCTTAGAATCATTAGTTGTTCAAATTAATAGAGAAACTTCCTTTTATATCCATTCCATCAATTTTCGGGGAATTAAACAAAATGAGGTGGACATAACCTTAATTTAGCCCCGAGATAAAGGAGGGACTAGGGTGCTGGGCACCCTTGTCCTTTAGCCCCAATAAAATCTAGGATGAGTTCAATTAAGTGTGCTTAGTCCCATTCTAAAGTCACTTGTCGGGGCTTATTCATCAAGATTAAGAATTAATTGTTTTAGGTCCACCCGGGTGCTAAACTAGGTGCAAAATCGAAAGGGTAAACATTTTACTCCATAACATTTAGCCCCCACTTTAGTGAGGGTATTATCTTACTCTCACACTCACACTAAAATATGAAGAGGATATATTTCAATCACAACAAACATAGAAGTCACAGAATGTCACCAAGTTTGGGAGTTGCGCAAGCCCCCCAGCTTAGTATTCTATGAATTTAGAAGAGTTGCATACACATAAGACACAAGGCATAATTTCTACATACATGAAGCACTTAGAAAACATGAGACAAGACAAGACATACACAAGGCATACACTTGAGCAATCACAATGTAAGCGTGTAATACACAAAGCATAGATGTCATACACAAAGTATACATGCCATACACCAAGTATACATAGAATACGCATGAAACACACATGGAATACGTGCAAAACACTCAAGGAGAATACATGAATCATACAACATCCATAAGGTGAAAGCAAATAACGAAGACCTTGAGTCAGCACGATAAAAGATACCTCAATCTAAAAGGTTGTCTCAATCACCATGCATCATTCCTCAAGATGTCATAAGAAGAATGCTAAGAAGGGGTTAGTTAGAAATGAGAAGAACAAGAGGATACAACACATCATACAAATTATCCACATCAAGAGCAGTGTTTCCACTCAAGAGAATACACAACCCACCTCTGGCAAGAGGGTTTTAACAAAGCCTTGTAGAATAAGGAGTTGCAACCATACCCAAAGGTACTCTAGCCAAACTCAAGTCAGTGGCTTCAACCCTTCTCCCAAACATGCATGGAGCCTCAACCTACCACCATCCTTTTTAAGAGAGTGGAGATTTGATGAAGATAATCAATAAATGTTTTGATATAGAGAAGAAAGTAAGGCTCATAGCACGATACATGCCCCCACCTTAAAGTGATTGCTAACTCCATCATGGAGCAATTTCCTTTAAGGTAGAGCAAGTAAGAAGTGTCAAACAGGCACGAGAGCTTTTTGGAAGCACACGCGCAAATGAATTGTGTTCTCAAAAGCTACATTGCAACAAGGGGTTTCCCCAAGATGAGCAAGCCAAGGCGATGTTTCTAACATGATACACAATGGTTTGTGTAGTCATTGTATGACGCAGAGCATTGCAACAAGGTGCCACATGAATATGAGGACGACGGAAGAAGGATCTCATGAAAGCAACAATTAAATAATGAAATGATGCTAAATCATCCAAGAAAATAATGAAATTGTGCATCATGACATAGAAGAATGAAGATACATATAGAGGAATGACACAACGTGTTCTTTCTCCTAGTACATTTTTGCTAACAAGGGTGCCAAGGGAGAACTAACCATCAAAAAACATCACAATATGTGGATAACAGTACGTACAAGCATAACACAAATGAGAAGGAGGGACCACACTTTCGAGTTGGCCTATAACAAATCATCCTCTCCCAACTTGCCTATTATAAAATGGATGGAGGACAAGGTGCTATAGGGACTACATCAAGCATGGTGAAAAGTACTAGAGCCATACCATGTTTAAAGTTGTTGAATTTTGTAACCCAAGGCTCGACATTCCTTAGTGGACTGGCCAAGCGGTCAATGATATGCACAGTAACGAGGTGTTGAATGATTATTTTGTAGAATCTTTTTGTTTGTTGGAGGAGGAAGAGTGATTAAGCGGTCCTTGAGTAGACTCGACAAAATACACTCTTGTTGAGATAGAATAGAAATATAGGTGGAGTAGGAAGCAATCCTTTTTGTTGTGAACATGGTGGAGAGAATGTGGGAGAAGGTTAGAAACCTATGCCTACTTTAGAAAAGTGTGGTGTTGGTTTCATAGGTTCCTTAATGCCTTGTTCTTTGCATCCTAACCCATTTCCATTGTATCCAAGTTTAGAAAGAATTTTGAATTTACTCCCATAACGCATCTCCAAATCTAAAGGAAGAGGAGAGAATACATTATTAGCTTTGTTGAAATGAGAAGTGTGATCATGTGTTGAAAACTAAGTGGAAGGATCATTTTTTTTATCATAGTGAGGAGGGTCAATCTTTGTTTCAACAAGCCCCCGGGGTTGAAATCTAAAGAGCCCCATTCATCATCAAGACAAGTATTAGAAGAAGATGATCCATTATATTTGAGATTTTTAGATTGATATGATATTTTACAACCTTTATCACAAATGGTCTACATTTCTGTAGAAGAAAGCATAACATCATTAGTGGTAAAATCAATATCAAAAGTTCCATCATCAATACTTTTGAGTTTAATTTTTTAGGAGCAGGAGATTGTGTTGAAGAAATTGTATTTACCTTTGAGGTTTTTGGGTGTGATGGTGAGATTTAATACTCACCTATAAAGGTGGGTGTAAAATCTAATGAACCCCATTCTTCACCTAAGAACACATTCGAAGGACCGACACTATCCTGACCATCACTATTGTTAGCAATGTAGGCTAGTGATTAGACTTTTGTTAAAGAAGGGATCAAATTATTTAGAGGAATTTGATGTCTCACTTCCTTTTGCAAGAAACATTATGGAACCAAATCAAATTCAATTGTTTGGATCTTATTGTCATAAACAAACTTGATTGATTGATGAAGGGTAGATGGGACTGCCCCCATGGCAAGAATCCAGGGTCTACCAAGAAGAAGATTGTATGAAAGAGAACTAGGAATGACATGGATAATGGTACTATAATGTCACTGGTCCAGCCTTAACAAGTAAGGTGATAGTACCTAATGATTGTCTACCAACATTATCAAAGCCATGAATATTAAGTTTATCTGGTTTAATGAGAGATGTATCAACATTGATTTTATGTAACAAGTCTATGCCACAAATATTAAGAGCTGACCCATTATCAATCATAGTATGCCTTACTTTCATTCTATTAATAATGAAGAATATCATAAGAGGATCATATTGGTTTTGAACTTCTATCTAGGAGGTAATTCATGTTGTTGAAAAATGATGTCTAGTTCTGTTGCATGCATACAATCTAACAGGGCTGCTACATCATTTAGCTTAACAATAGGTGGAACAACCAGCTTTTTTAAAGCTTCTTGTGAAAGGAAGCTAGGTGTGCAAAAATTGCTTCCTACACTAATCTAAAGAGGAAAAAAGAGTGCAAATTCTTTTTAATCCTTACAATTATAGAATGTTAACCACGATAATGGAGATATTGCTGCAAGACACATACACACAAAAATGAGACAGAAGAGAAAGACACAAGATATACGTGGGGAAAACCCTTATTGGGTGAAAAACCCCACACTTCAAAACCTGCACAATGTATTAGCAAAACTAAAATGGTTTACAATACACTTGCAATGCAAGCTCTCAGGAGTCTTCAACACTCATATCTAGAGACAAATTGGCAGCATAACAATACCTATCAATCACATAATACATCTTCTCTTAAAAGCACTTGTTTATAAAGAAGATACAAGGTAAAATTGACTATATCTTGGGATGGGCGTCCAACATGGTCTCATGGCCCAAAATCCACACCTAGGGACACTTGTCCAACACTGCAGAATGTTCATGACACTTGTGATATCACCCCATCCCAAAGAGGTTACCTATTCCCAAGTTGGGCAATGATAGATACTCTTATGACACTTACGACTGTCATAGAATCCATCATAGCTATCATATCTTACAACTGTAAGAGAATCTGTCATACACAGGCTAAAAATAGCATATTCTCTTACAACATGTCATAACCCTCCTTGGGGTGCCCAAAGATCCCTTCTTCCAAGATGTCTTGTGACACATGTCTTCACCTGTCATAGAACCTTCCATTTACGACTCTTATGTGTCATAGATTTGTCATAGGAATCTATCATGACCGTTTCGGTCAATATTCCCTTACACACTATCCAAGATGCTGACACATGGCAAAATATTCCTACCACTAAGTGGGATGCCTATCTCCTCATGTGAGGACAAATTTACATGTTGTCACCTTCTATGTAGGATGACACATCACCGTGCCAACTCCCACAAGATGGCAACAAGATTTGCATCCTAATTACAATAATAGGCAATAAATAAATAAATATAATGAAATAATACAAGGAATTACAAAGGTTGAGATACCTTAATTCCCAACATTCTTCCACTTGTTGAACACCTTGCAACAGCCAATGGAAATAATAGGATTTAACTGCTATAGGTCGAGAGGCCCATAGACTCCGAATACCATTAAACTTCTCTGTACCCATTGGTTTCGTCAATGCATCCGCAACATTCTTCAAAGTATCTACCTTCTCCAAATTCACCTTCCCATCCTCTACCATGTCTCATACGAAGTGAAACTGTACATCAATATGCTTTGTTCTGGCATGGAAAGTTGGATTCTTTGCTAGGCAAATCGCACTCTGAGTATCACAACAAATCATAATTTGTCCTACATCAACACCAATATCTGAACACAATCTCTTAAGCCAAATGGCTTCCTTACAAGCATGAGTTGCTGCCATATACTCAACTTCTATCATGGACAAAGCAACCACAGGTTGTCACTTACTCACCCAACTAATTGTACCACCGAACATAGTGAACACATAGGCACTGGTGGATCTCCTGCTATCAATGTCACCTGCCCAATCAGAATCCACGAATCCATGAATACAAATAGAATGTGGAGGTCCTGTAGGATTACCATGATAGCATTTGGAATACTCAGAAGTACCCCTCAAATATCTGAACACTCGCTTAACTACATCCCAATGTACCCATCCAGGATTAGCCATAAATCGACTAAGGACTCCCACTGCTTGGGCAATGTCTGGTCTTGTGTAGACCATAGCATATATCAAACTGCCAACATCACTAGCATAAGGTACTCTTCTCATGTCCTCCACCTCACTGGGAGATTTTGAACAATCATTAACAGACAACTTTATTCCCAATAAAATAAAAACACACAATGGTCTACAATCTACCATGCTGAACCTATCCAACACGATCTTCACATACTTACTTTGGCTTAACCAAAGTTTTTTGTTAGCTCTATCTCTTCTTATTTTCATTCCTAGAATGTAACTGGCTACCTCTAGATTTTTTATCTCAAAATGTGCTGACAATTGAGACTTCAAATCAGAAATCATATTCTTACCATTCCCAATCAACAACATATCGTCAACATACAATGCAATAATGAGAATGCAATCATTGTCAAACTTGTAATACACACAATGATCTGATTTTGATCTCAAAAATCCAATCGACAACACAAAGGCATCAAATTTCATATACCACATCCTAGGAGACTGCTTTAAACCATACAAAGACTACTTCAACTTGCAAACCAAATTTTCTTTACTTTTCTCTAAGTAATGCTCTGGTTGTGACATGTAAATCTCTTCCTCCAAATCACCATTAAGGAAAGATGTCTTCACATCCATCTGCTCCACCTCTAAGTCATAAATAGTTGCAAGAGATAACAAGAACCGAATGGATGTCAGCTTTGCAATGGGAGAGAAAATTTCACCATAATCAATTCCCTCCACTTGTGAGTACCCTGTTAGGAACCCGTGTCTAACCCTTCTCTTTACTTTGTTAGTATATTACTTTTGGATGCATATGCTTTGTAAGTCATCCCATGAGTATATTGTATTATCCCACATTCATGAGAAGTAATAGTTGTTTAGATTAGACTTAGATATAAGTACGTGTTGAGGCCAATGAAAGCATCCATGAATTTATTGTATTGAGCTTGCTCAAAGGAGGTTGCCCCCTCGAAGTGGCCTGCGATCAATAAATTTCTTCTATGTTTCTGCTATTTCTGTTATTTCATGCATTTTTTATTATATTGTTACAGGAGGTTCCTCTCATCTGGTATCAGAGCACTTTCTTGGGCTCACTGGGTGGAATTTCTACCAATTTTTTTTCCGCAGTGGCCTCTAGGTGCTGTGATTTTTGTAGTTCTTTATTTTTTGCATCTATATTGTTCATTTCAATTACAGGTTCAGATTAGGGAATATCCATATCCGCTTAACTGTGGGAAGTGCCTAGGCATAGCCCTAAAACTCATTGTGAGGAGTACCACATGAACCCTAAAGTAGCTGGCCCATTGAGAGGACCTGCCAGGTAAAAAAGGAAATAGCCCCTACCTGATTGACTAGTTCCCATCCGTGAGGTAAACCAAGAGCTATTGTTTGTGGCAAAGTGATTATCAGTTTTACCTGAGCCATGGAGTGAGGGATACTGCCCCAGTACGCAAGTCATTAGACAACATTGGTGGCTAAGTGACTCCCCTGAACCTTTAGAAAGCCAAACATACTTGGGGCCCATATCTATTGATAGCCGGCAAATCACAGATTGAATCCATCCAGAATAGTTGGCAGATCCCCTCAAAATTCACTCCATTTTTTCACCATATCTTCCTTGCTTTAGCTCCATTTCCCCTCAAAATTCACTGGAACCCCTGGAATTTCATTCTGCATATTTCCTTCCGTGAGGACCCTATCCCAAATTCCACTTATCGAAGACAGAAATCCCCCATTTGTCTATTTTTAGGGTTTGCCATAACTTTTTCGATTCTCACCCAATAGCCTTCAAATTTTACCACAGTGTTCATTTCATATTTCCGCTCCTTTGTCCCTCTTGGACAAATTTTCCCATTCCTTCACCCCGCTTCTGAAATCCCCATTTTCTGCTTCTTTCCCTCAGAAAGTGTCCAAAACCTAGTCTAACCCCAATTACCCATTGCAGTTTTCCCCAAATCCAAATTTTTCTTTACTAAAAAAGTTTCTGTTTTTGTTTTTCTACCCATTCCCAAAAAAAAATCTCCTAGCTATGGTTGTAATCCACACAGGAGCAAAAAACATGGAGGATGAAATTGAAGCCCTCAAGACCAAACTCCAAGATCTGGATGAAAAAATTATTGGCCTCAATCTTTAGCATTCAACCATAAACAATAGACGGCAGCCAGAGTCTTTGGCAGACACGGGGTTTTCTTCTTCCAGCAATTTTCATGGGACGAAGCTTGATTTTCCTTGCTTCAATGGTGAAGATTTGACTGGATGGATATACTGGGCAGAATAATATTTCAGTCTACATAATACTTTTGATGTCAACAAAGTCCCACTTGCATCCTTTCATTTGGAACATGAAGCCCTTCAATGGTTCTGTTGGTATGTCAAGGCTCATGAAAAGCCAAAATGGATAGATTTTTGCAACGATTTGGCCCTGGTGCTTTTGATGACTTCACAGGAGCACTCACTAAACTTTGCCAAACAAGCACTATGAGAGAATATCAGACAGAATTTGAAAAATTGGCCAATCACATAGAGGGATTGTCTGATGATTTCTTCAAGAGTTGTTTTGTCAGCAGTCTAAAGAATGCAATTTGATCTGAGGTTAAAATGTTCCGTCCCAGCACAATGATGGAAGCCTGGCTAAGTTGGCAAAGGACAAGATCACAGCTCAACGGTGATTCAAATCCAATTTTGTTCCATTTAGAATTATAGTTTCCCAAAGACCTCAAATAACATCAGCTCCTAGAATAGCTCCTATCAAGCATTTGACTGAAGCAGAGATGCGAGCACGTAGGGAAAAAAGGGCTTTGTTATAATTGTGATGAGAAAATCACTCGGGGACATAGATGTGTTGAGCAAAAGCTCTATCTCTTGGATGTGGATTCTCCACCTGAAACTGAAGTTTATGCGGATGCTCAGGATATAGTAGATGATCAGGTTGAAACTCAACAGCCGCTTGTTGACCCTGCTTCTTAGGAAGATCACCCAGAGATCTCTCTCCATGCTTTAATAGGAATCACCACCCCACAAACCATGCGGGTCAAGGGTTACTTCAAGCAACTCCCTCTTACAATACTCATTGATTCTGGTAGCACTCATAACTTCATTGACCCTTAGATCGCCAAACAAGATGATTATTTTGTCCATCCTTGCTCCAGCTTTGAAGTCATGATTGCCAATGGGGGCACATTACCTTGCAAAGGGAAGTGTCATAATGTACGTATCTCAATTGGAGATTATAACCTACATTCCGACATGTTTGCCTTGCCCTTAGGTGGATGTGATGTGGTTTTGGACGCCCAATGGTTACACACACTTGGACCCATCTTACGGGATTTTGCTGAACTTTGGATGCAGTTTTCAGACAATGGGCAAACACACACATTGAAGGGCTTACAACCGAGGTCTCTCAGCATCATAAGTTCACATTGCATGGAAAAACTTCTTAAGAAGAATTCACATGGTGTCATCGCTCAGCTCCACTCCATTCAAATGCAACCATCTGCGGTCTCCACTACTCCTTCTAATCTACAACAAATTTTGGATAGGTATGCATGTGTCTTTGCCAAACCAATGGGATTGCCACCTTCAAGACCAGAGGACCACCATATTCAGCTCCTTCCTGGAAGCATTCCTCCCAACATCAGGCCCTACCGCTACTCATTTCACCAAAAGATAGAGATTGAGATGCTCGTTCGAGACTTACTGAAGCAAGGTATTATTCACCCTAGTACCAGTTCCTTTTCTTCACCAGTTCTTCTTCTCCTAAAAAAAGATGGGTCATGGTGCCTCTGCATTGACTTCCAAGCACTTAATCACATCAAAATCAAAGATAAGTTTCTGATTCCTGTTGTTGATGAACTTCATGCCGCTCATTTTTTCTCCAAGTTGGATCTTCATTCTAGGTATCACCAAATTCGGGTTCATGAGGATGATATCCCTAAAATGGCTTTCTGCACACATGATGGCCACTATGAGTTTTTGGTCATGCCCTTTGGCCTCACTAATGCTCCTTCAAAATTCCAAGCATTGATGAATAAAATATTCCGGCCCTACCTGCGGAAATTCATTCTAGTCTTCTTCGATGATATCCTTATCTATAATAAAACATGGGCTGAGCATCTCCAACATCTAGATCTTGTACTACAACTTCTCTCTAATCATCATCTTTGTGCAAAATAGTCTAAATGTGTTTTTATCTAGGAGGAAGTGAAGTATCTCGGGCATATTGTTTCAGCCCAAGGGGTTCGAGTGGATCCTGCAAAAATAAACGCCATGAAAAATTGGCTGCATCCTCAGATGCTCAAGAGGCTCCATGGTTTTTTGGGGCTGACTGGCTACTATCGCAAGTTTGTCAAGGATTATGGGAAAATTACAGCTCCATTAACAACTATGTTAAAAAAGGATGCTTTTACCTGGACACATGCTACTTAGTGTGCATTTGAAAAATTGAAACAAGCTATGTGTACTACACCTGTTCTAGCTATGCCAGATTTTTCCAAGACCTTCACTATTGAGAGTGATGCTTGTGGCAATGGACTTGGTGTTGTTCTCCTTCAAGATGAACATCCCATTGCATTCACCAGCAAAGCCCTTTCTGGTAAGAATTTAGTACTCTCTACATATGAGAAGGAAATGATGGCTATTTTGCATGCAGTACAGAAGTGGTAGTCATACCTACTAGGGAATCATTTTTGCATCAAGACTGATCACCAGAGTCTGAAATATTTCCTAGAACAATGGGTCTCCTCCCCAGCACAATAGAAATGGGTTAGCAAACTCATGGGTTATGACTATGAGATCACTTACAAGAAGGGTAAGGACAATATTGTGGGGGATGCTCTTTCTCGCACATTTGATGACCAAGCTTCTCTTTCAGCTATTTCTATGCCTGTTCCAAATTGGTTAGAATTTGTCTAGCAAGGCTATGTCAATGACTCTTCATTATCTCAAATCATTCAATAGCTGGCCAATAACCCTTTTTCTATACTGCATTACTCTTGGGATGGTGCTTCTCTACAATATAAGGGTCATCTGGTGCTTCCCCAGAGCACAGATCTTCAGCAGGCTGTCTTCTATGAACTCCATGCTTCTCCATTGGCAGGGCACTCTGGGTTCCTCAAAACTTATGAGCGGGCATGGCATAACTTCTTTTGGAAGGGAATGAAAAGGGAAATTCAATAGATGGTGGTTGAAAGTGATACCTGCCAATGCAACAAGGGTGAAACGACACACCTTCCTGGATTGCTCGAACCCTTTCCCATCCCTACACTAATTTGGACAGATATTTCTCTGGATTTCATTAAGGGGCTCCCTATATCTTAAGGGAAGACAGTGATCTTGGTTGTGGTTGATTGCCTCTCCAAATATAGTCATTTTTGTGCCCTCAGCCATCCCTATACCGCCTCCTCAGTTGCACAAATTTTCATGGACCAGATCTTCCGTCTTCATGGCATCCCTTCTTCCATTGTCTCAGATAGTGATGCAACTTTCACCAGTCATTTTTGGACAGAATTATTTCGACACACTAGCACCAAACTAAAGATGAGTTCTGGGTATCACCCACAAACAGATGGTCAGACTAAAATTATCAACAAATGTTTGGAAACTTATCTTTATTTATTCACCTCAGAACAATAGCATCAGTGGGAAAAGTGGCTCCCTCTCGCTGAATGGTGGTACAATACCTCTTGCCACATTGCATCTAAAATGACTCCATATGAAGCAATCTATGGTCAGGCACTACCAGTACTCTTTCCATACACCCCTAGCAGTTCACTAGTTCAGGCAGTCGACACAGTTCTTTGAACCTGGGATCAAATTTGTTGCATCTTGTAGGGTAATCTTCACATGGCAAGAAATTGAATGAAACAACAAGCTGATCAACACTATTCTAAGCACACTTTTCATGTAGGTGATATGGTTTTTCTTTATCTACAACCATATAAGTAATCATCCCTAAAACTCAAAGGGTGTCATAATCTGGCTCCAAAGTTTCATGGGTCATATAAGGTTCTTCAGAAGATTGGATTAGTTGCTTATAAATTGGAGCTTCCTCCTTCTTCCTACGTTCATCCAGTATTTCATGTCTCTTGTCTAAAGAAAGTTCTTGGCACCAACATCAGAGCACAAACTATTTTACCAGAACTAGATAATGAAGGATCCATCATTTTGGAGCCAAAGGCAATCCTTGACAAGCGCACTCATCATCTTCTCTCCTGATCCATCACAGAAGTATTAATTCAGTGGCATGGAATGCAACCAAAGGATGCTACATATGAACCACTCCTTCAAATTTAGCAACAATTTCCACATCTTAAGCTTTGAGGATGAATCTTTTCTAAGAGGGAGGGGATGTTAGGAACCCATGTTTAACCCTTCTCTTTACTTTGTTAGTATATTACTTTTGGATTCATATGCTTTCTAAGTCATCCCGTGAGTATATTATATTATACCACATTCATGGGAAGTAATAGTTGTTTAGATTAGACTTAGTATATAAGTACGTGTTGAGGCCAATGAAGGCATCCATGAATTTATTGTATTGAACTTGCTCAAAGGAGGTTGCCCCCTCGAAGTGGCTTGCAATCAATAAATTCCTTCTATGTTTTTTCTATTTATGCTATTTCATACATTATTCATTATATTGTTACAGGAGGTTCCTCTCATACCCCTTTGCAACCAATCTAGCCTTGTACTTTTCAACACTACCATCTGCATTGAATTTCTTCTTGAACACCCATTTGCATCCAACAGGTTTCCTTCCTTTAGGCAAAGGCACCAAGTCTCATGTTTTATTCTTATCCAAAGAAGCCATTTCATCTTCCATGGCCTCCTTCCAGGAACCTACATCTTTCATGCCCATGGCCTCTGTCACAGTTCTAGGCTCATCAATGTTAGTAAGGCAAAAGCACAACTAGAATCAAGTAATGAATAACCAAACCTATCAGGTTGCTTTCTTGTTCATGTAAACCTCCTCAATGGCTGAGGTTGAGGTTCTACTTCTTCATCTGAGCTTTCAGAGCTGCTAGATCTCTTCTCATCATCAGGTCTCACAGGGTCTATCAGTTCAGTCTTCTCAGGGGTAGAAGGAAACTGAACCACATCCTCTTTCTTTTATGTCTGTTTTGGCTGTAGAACAACGGAAGAAGGTGTTAGCTCTCTGAAGATAACACTTCTGCTATACAACACTTTTTCAGCCACAGGATCCCAAAGCTTGTATCCTTTCACACCGACACCATAGCCAATGAAAATACACTTAACAGCCTTGGTCTCCAATTTAGATCGTTTCTCCCTAGGCACATGTGCATATGCCTCACAACCAAAAACACAAAGATGTCTAACTGAAGGCTTCTTACCATACCAAACCTCCATGGGTGTCTTACCAACAAGAGCTGATGTAGGAGACCTGTTTTCCAAGTAGCAAGCAGTGGCTATAGCTTCAGCCCAAAACTTTTGTTTGAGGCTTGCTCCACTAAGCATACTCCTAGCCTTCTCTATCAGTGTCCTGTTCATCCTCTCTGCAACTCCATTTTGTTGTGGGGTGTATGGAGTTATCATATGTCTTTCAATCCCTTGCTCTTTACAGAACTTATCAAACTCTACCAAACAAAACTCACCACCGTTGTCAATTCTCAAACATTTAATCTTTTTACTAGTCTGATTCTCAACAAAAGCTTTAAACTCTTTGAACCGACTAAAGACTTCAGTCTTTCTTTTAAGAAAATAAATCCATGTCCTTCTACTGTAATCATCTATGAAAGATACAAAATATATAAATTTAGAAATTGAAGGAACACTAACAGGACCAAACACATTAGAATGAATGAGGTCCAACAAAACAGAAGACTTGTGAGAACTAGAGTAAAATTAAACATGGTTTTGCTTTCCATATATACAATGTTCGTAAAAGTCAAACTCAAGATTACAATCATTTAACCCCTCAACGAGTTTTTTATTTTTTAGGGTTCTAAGACTCTTCTCACCAATGTGGCCAAATCTCTTATGCCATAACATTGTCTTTTCAGCAGGAAGTTTAACTTCCAAAGCATAGCACTACCATCAGGATTTGTTACAACAGATTTCATCACTGCTCGTTTAGATGGTGGGGATGAAGTGACTGCAGCTCTTTTTTTTGAGTCAGAAGAACTATTGCACTATGAAGTGCATGCCTCCAGCTAAAACAAAGGACCTCTCTGAGTACCCTTCACAAGCACCATAGATCCTCTAGTCATCTTGCATCCATCCTTCGAAAAGACAACCTACACACCTGCATAATTCAACATACTTATAGAAAACAAGTTTCGTGCCAAGCCTGGGATGTGCATAACCCCAGTGTTCCCCTTCACTCATCCATCAGGGATTCAGATTGAGACTCTTCCACAACAAACAATCTTCAGATGAGAATCATCACCTAGGTACACTCTTCCACCATCGAACTCTTCATACTTCATGAACCAGCTTTGATACAAGGTCATGTGGAATGCTGCACCAAAATCTATCAACCACACATCATGAGATGCATGGGTGGCCAGGGCTGCAATGAAGGCATCACCATCATCTTGTGACTTGTCAAAATCTGAATATGGGGCATTCTTCTTCTTCTTTTTCTTTTCCTCTTTGCATTCCTTTCAAAAATGCCCAGTTTTGCCATAGTTCCAACAGAGAGCCTTAGACTTTCCAAGAGATTTTGATCTCCCATGGGATTTGGATCTACCCTTTTCACCTTTCTTGTCCTTCTTATTTCCTTTCTCTTTGGGTCTTCCACGAACCACAAGAGCTTCTTTAGCCGACTCGGTTGTCTTTCTCCGCATTTCTTCAGATAACAGTGAAGACACCACATCCTCCATCTTAAAGGTGGTTGTAGTGCTTCTGATGGCCATGATAAGATGATCTCACGAATCTGGCAAAGAATAAAGCAGGGTCATACACTGATCCTCCTCTATTTTCACACCCACGGATGTCAACTGTACAACAATCATGTTGAAACAATCATATGGTCTACAATAGATCCTCTGTCTTCCATCTCTAGAGCAAACAACTTCTTTTTCAGAAAAAGCTTGTTCACCAAGGACTTGGCCTGATAAACATCTCCCAGCTTCTTCCAAAGATCTTTTGTGGTTTCCTCCTCGTGGACATTCAATAGGACAGAGTCAGCTAGACAGAGTCTTATGAGACCCTTAGCCTTCTGATCTTTGAGGTCCCAATCAGCTTGTGACATCGTCATAGGTTTTGTTCCATCAACGGTTTCCCATAGGTCACGATCAACAAGTAGATCTTCCATCTTGAGTTTCCACAACTTAAAATTTGTGCCATTGAACTTCTCCACCTCTACTCTTCTGGATGTGCCTGCCATCTCTTTCCTCTAACAAGATGCAGAATACTCTACACAAACTCCCACTCAACCTAAGATTAGCTCAAAAAACCCCTACCCAGCAGCTAGAACCAAAATTGCCAGGCTCTGATACTAATTGAAAGGAAGCTAGGTGTGCAGAAATCATTCCTACACTAATCTAAAGAGGAGAGAAGAGTGCAAATTCTTTTTAATCCTTACAATTACAGAATGTTAACCACAACAATGGAGATATTGCAGCAATACACATACACACATAAATGAGACAGAAGAGAGAGACACAAGATATACATGGGGAAAACCCTTATCGGGTGAAAAACCCCACTCCAAAACCTACATAATGTATTATCAAAATTGAAATGGTTTACAATACACTTGCAATGTAAGCTCTTAGGAGTCTTCGAGACTCATATCTGGAGACAAACCGGTAGCATAACAGTACCTGTCAATCACATAATACATCTCCTCTCAAAAGCACCTGTTTATAAAGAAGATACAATACAAAATTGACTCTATCTTGGGATGGGCATCCAACATGGCCTCATGGCCCAAAATCCACACCTAGGGACACTTGTCTAACACTACAAAATGTTCATGACACTTGTCATATCACCCCATCCCAAAGAGGTTGCCTATTCCCAAGTTGGGCAATGACAGATACTCTTACAACACTTACGACTGTCATAGAATCCGTCATAGCTATCATATCTTACAGCTGTAAGAGAATCTGTCATACACAGGCTAAAAATAGCATATCCTCTTACAACATGTCATAACCCTCCTTGGGGAACCCAAAGATGCCTTCTTCCAAGATGTCTTGTGACACATGTCTTCACCTGTCATAGAATCTTCCATTTACAACTTTTACAAGTCATAGATTTGTCATAGGAATCTATCATGACCGTTTCGGTCAATATTCCCTTACACACTATCCAAGATGCTGACACATGGAAAAACATTCCTACCACTAAGTGGGATGCATATCTCCTCATGTGAGGACAAATTTACATGTTGTCACCTTTCATGTAGGATGACACATCACCGTGCCAACTCCCACAAGATGACAATAAGGATTTGCATCCTAATTACAATAATAAGCAATAAATAAATAAATACAATGAAATAATATGAAGAATTACCAAGGTTGAGACACCTTAATTCTCAACATCTTGGAGCATTTTGTTGTATGTAGGTTATGTTTGTATCAATTCCCACAGAGAGATATTAGCTGGAGTATCATGGAGCTACTCGACAAGATCATATTCTCTACCAACATGTTGAGAAAGACGAGGAGGTGGGGGAAGAAAAGGTTGAGAAGGTGGAAGAGAAGTCGGCACAGTCGGTGCTTACTTACTTTTATTTTTATTATGGGTGTTGTATGTGTGAGTAACCTAATGATAATGAGGTTGTTACAACACATTTTGAACACTTGATTATTTTGAGTAATTTTCTTTGCAAAGTTAAAGATGTAACTAGGAGGTCGAGATGGTTTTGGAACACCTCGAACTGTAATCATAGGTTTAGATAAAGGAGGTGGATTAGGTGCCCCATGAACAATGATTTTAGGAATATTTTGAACATTAATGCACCTATCCAACATCCCCTTAGTGGGTGGGATAGGTCTATTGATGATGATGGAATTTACATTGTTATCTTTTTTAGAAAAAACAAGATTTAGGAGAAAGCATGGAAAAAGTACACTCAACATCTACCCATGGGGGATCCATTGTGAGAGAAGGCTCTTCATCCACTAATGCTTCATCTTTTGAATGGAGAGCATTAGAATGAAGAGAGGGTAGAGTTATGTTAAGAAATGTATCAATGATTTTCTCCTCTTGCGCCAAAATATCCTCACAAGTGGGAACGATTTTGGGAGAGGGATCCAAAACTTAGGGTGATGTAGGAAAAGCTACGTCACCATCATATGCATTATAGGAGAGATCAATGGAAATATACATGGAATTATCATGGCTTGTAGTAGAAGTAGAAGAACTATCACCATCATCTTTCTCATGACAATTCATAGAGATGAATTTAGTAAAATCTTCTAATATCGAAGGATACACACCTGTGAGAGTCATGAAGCTAGAAAAATCATATATATAACAAAGGATATCATATATGGAACATATAGAAATATCAATATCATACATGAATTCTATATACCTCTAAGATATATAGATGAATATTAATGAATTTAGAAAAAAATTCAAAATCTATAATATATGCATGCAAAGACTCCAAAGAGGAACAACTAGAAGAGGCCATGATGAAATGACTTGTCTACTATATGAAAATATGATATGGAATAGAAATTAACAATCATATTTATTCACTAATCAAGTACAACCAATATCAAAATAAGATTGCAATCAATGACCTACAAGTGCAAGAGAAGCGGGTTTGTCCAAAAATGTGATATTCTTGGTAACCACAACAACTAAGTCTTGCAAATTTAAGTATGTGCAAAAGGAGTGCCTAAATGATTTATCCACTTAAATGCAATAAATATTTAGAGAACGTTTCTTTGATGAAGATGCACAAGTGCTTAATGAGGTATACAATTTAGAGAGTTTTGTTTATGCTCTTGCTTTCAAATTTTAAAGAGAAGATGAATGCATAAATGTTCTTACTTTCTAAATTAAACAAATATGAAAAATATGATGAGTTACAAAAACTTAAAATCAGATTTAGCAATTATCCAATATAGCAAAGATCTAAAGATAAGATTTCCAATATAACCACTAAATGCAAGACTAGCTAGGGGTTACCATCAAACCTTAGATCGTATTCCTTTATCCAAAATGTAGTGATGAAACAATGCTTTTTCTTCTTAATTTAAACATAAATGATAATTATGATGTTCTATAGCAATGATAAATCAGATTTGAACAACTAATCAACATCACCAAGATTTGAAATAAGATTCTACTCAATAAACCCTAGGTGCAAGACTAGCTAGGTTTATTAAAAATGCAAGATTTTTGATAACCCTAATAATGAAGAAGTGCAAATGCAAAATATGAAACTAGGAAATGATTAACTAATGCAATACTAATCAGATCTAATTCAAAAATCAGAAAACTTTGTTAGATGTAAGATATGTTAGGTTCACCAAAATATTATGTAGGAAAGAGAGACCTAGGCTAACATATACATCACCCTAAATCAATCTTTCTCCACATAACATTGGAACACAAATCAAGGAGACCCAATACTCAGATATAGTCCTCAAAGGATAGTTGAGAGGTCTCTTGATTGGTCCCTTTATTTCCAAGGAGAGAGATCTTATGACTAATTACTAAATCTAGGGTTTCTAGGGCTAAAATAGAGAAAACAAGAGTTACAGACCTGAGACCGTTGAAAACCCAAAAAGCGGTAATAGGGAGGGGCTGAACAAAGCTTTGAAAATATAATTCCAGAAGGATGTGGTCACTTAAGCAAGGGGGTCAATGGTGATAGGCACCCTGGTCCCAAATTAGGTTTCTGTGGGATATTTTGATCTAAGTGTCTTCACCTGTCTACCTCCCTGCTTCATGTCACTTGTTGTCATCTGATTCCATTGAATGTGACCTACACACACAAGAAGAGAAATTTTTGGTGCTATTTAGGATCTTTCCTAAGGCAAGACCCATGAATGGTGTTTCCACCTCCATAATAGTAATGATAAGAGATCAAAGAGTGTGTGCCCTAAGAGGGTAGAGGCAAATCTAAAGTAGAATGGAATGCTGTAATAAAGCATGAAGGAAAGGAGCTAGCATAAGCATGGAAACCCTATCTTTCTTGATGTGGCATCACAACTTGGCTCAATAAGTTGGTGTAGCCTTAATAAGTAGAAATATTTTCACAAGACCTACAAGAAGTTAGTGCAACAACAATAATCCACCATAGAAAGCTTCTAAGATCATGTATAGAAGAATACAGAGCATGAGAGAGATAGTGCTAGAGTGCTTAGAATCATTAGTTGTTCAAATGAATAGAGAAACTTCCTTTTATATGCATTCCCATCAATTATCGCGGAATTAAACCAAATGAGGTCGACATGAATAAACATTAGAGATGTCAAAAGCTGACATAACCTTAATTTAGCCCCGAGCTAAAGGAGGAACTAGGGAATTGGACACCCTTGTCCTTTAGCCCTAATAAACTTTAGGATGAGCTCAATTAAGTGTGCTTAGTCCCATTCTAAAGTCACTTGTCAGGGTTTATTCATCAGGATTAAGAATTAATTATTTTAGGTCCACCCGAGTGCTAAAATAGGTGAAAAATGGCAAGGGTAAACATTTTACTCCATAACAGGTGTAACATTTTGAGGCAGTCAGATCACTATATATAGGGCCATGAGCCAATGTAATAAGGGTTGGGAAATGTTTATTCATTGAGCCAATTCTATGACTTTGAAGTAGAATTAATAGGATTTCAAGCCATTGTGGATTCTTTTTAGAGCTAATTGAATACTTTTTAACTATGCCTTTGTGCCTCTTGTAATCTATTCTTAGTTCATCAATGAAGAAAAGTAACACCCTATGCTTATTTTATGTCTATTGAGTTTTCTTTTGAGTTCTAGATGTTGATGTGCCTCTATTTTTAGTTTCAATGAATAATGTTAGTAAGTGGCTTGAAATCATACCTTTGTGCTCTTGGCAGCCATGAGTTAATGTTATGAGTTAAAACATGAAACCACTGTGATGTTCCTACATCAAATAGAGTACTATCTTCAAGTGCATCGCTTTAGATTAGTTTCCTTATTTTAAGTTTCTCTCTTCTCTTTCCTCCCCCAAACTTTCAAAAGAATTAATTAGAATCATAAGAAGAGTCAGATTCTAAAATCCCAAAGGTTATCTTGTGATTTGTAAAAGAGTCCCACAGTCGTAGGATTTCCCATAACTTTGGTGTCTTGTTAGTATCTGGGAGAAATCTTAAGTGCTCAACATAAAAATCTATCAACAATATGATAGTGTTATGGGTAAAAGTGGATAATATCATAAATTAATATCAAACCTCAAAACACAATAGAACATGCAGATAACAAAAGCTTTAAAATAAGAATGAAACATACAACCTCTGTTACCTCGCGGCTTCCATTGCTCACCTAGTCTTGATCGATCTTTGTTGTGAAGAATATGGCCCTCAAGAAACACAATTCCTTGCACTTCTTCAATATGGTGATAGAGAGGTGGCTAGGATACTTTTATTGCAATGAAGATGAGCTTCAAAGCAATGAGGATATCTCAAGCAAATGGAATGATATGGTGCACTGATAATTCTACAGAGTAACAATATGAAAAGCTTGGATATTAGAAATGGAAGAATAGGGTTGTATTTATAGACTCATGAGAGAGAGGATCAACGGTGTAGAATAAATAAGAAGATCAATGGAGGAGAAGACTTGAGAGGATGTGAGCGAATAGAAAGAAGACAAGTGTCATAAAAAAAGCTATTCTCTTTGAGTTAATTGCTTTCATGACAAATATAAGATTTGCTTTCACAAAATTAGAATGTTTTATTCTAATTTAAGAGTTTGTTGATAAAAACAAGGCTATTTTAAATCAATAACTCAACTTTTGCTTTTGCATGACAAGGAAGATTTGTTTTTAGAAGATTTTGGAAGATAAGAAAGCAAATTAGATAAATAAATTTATTTAATTACTTGCACATGATTTGGAAGAATAAATAAAATATTTAATTATATTTTATTTTTGGAGAGAGAGAGGATTTAAATAAATTCAAATGATTTATTTAAATTTGGAGGAATAGACTTTGACTTAATTAAATAATTTAGAATTATTTAATTGCTTGGAAGAATTTAATTAAATAAAGGATTTTATTTAATTTTGATTTTAGAAGAGATAATTAAATATTTTGATATTTAATTAACTTAGAGGAATATGAATCGAATAAATAAATTTAATTATTTATTTATTGATAGAGGAAGGTAGACTTAAATAAATATTAAAAATATTTATTTAGATAGAGTTGTGTCACTTTTAGGTGTACACAGATAGTACGAGGTTTCTACCAACATCTATGAATGCAATGCCAACAACATGGTCGGTATGCAACAATTATTCATAATGGGATCCTATCATTTCATCGTGGAAATAGATACTTGAGTCCAAAAATTCTAAATCCAAAAATCTTACATTCTACATCCATCCATCCCATCCCAGTATCAAAAATAATAAAAAAATTTAAAAAACAAAAATCTAAAAGAGCAAAAAATAAAAATTAAAAATTAAAAAAATAAAAAATTCAAAAAGTAAACAGAAAAATCATCCAAATGGTGAAAACCATTCTTATGGAACCTTGGCCAAGTACCATAATGAAAACCCATTCTCGAGTGTCATGTGTAGATCAATTATCTATGAGCACCCTACACTTGGGGGAAAGCCTCTCTCATCCTATCATTCATATCTTATCACTCCCATCCACTCCTACCCATCCATTATATCTACACATCTATTCCATCATCTCCCCAACCTATCCTCCCTTCCCACTTTCAACCTTGATAAGGATAGGGGCATAATGTTGAAAAATGCCTTGGACACCTCTTGGTATAACCAATATTTTACAACACATCCTACAATATATCGTCACAAGCATTACAATGCAGTATCTCGAGTGGCATATCTAGAGTGGGGCATATTATTCCCATGTGACATAATCCATGTAGATTACATCCTAAACCCCTCCATCCATCCATCATGAATCCTCCATCCATCCCATGCATTATTGACAATCCCTGAATCCTTCCATCCAATTCTCCTTTAGTCATTGTCCCTAGACTTGGTTTTCCCTTATCATTAGTTCAAAGAAAAAAGATATCTAAATGCAATCCAATAAATAACTCCCAATCCAACTCTTTAGTGTGGAAAATGGGGAATCAAGATAGAAGACTTCAAGTCCCACACTTTCACATACTAAAACATTAGGGAAACAAGGAATAAGTTTAGGGATAAACTATTGATTTTCTATGTTCCCTTTTCCTACTAATTGGGTCTGTGTGACTATTTTGATCAGGTTTTTACAAGCTAGTATCTTTCACTAAGCATGAAACCCTAAATTACCTATCAAAATGTAATAACTTAATTTCTGACATAGATACAGATGAAATGATTACATAACTATAGAGAAAATAGTACAGAGACAATGTACTTGGAAATAGGGGCTCTAATGGACTAGGGTGCTAGTGGTAGTGTCCTGAAAGTTTCTGACTATCGGGATCTTCTGCAACAACTATCTTGCAATCTCTAGATGCTTCCATATCATGAAGAAAATCTCCAGTTGGACTGGGACATGAGTGGAAATGTCTCAAAATTCTTACAATCTCCAAATCTAAAACTCTGTGACGACTGTACGTCTGCAATACCCATCTTCCTATCACCCCTTTCCATTGGATCTTGCCGAATTCAAACTACACATCCAAAAGTAGGAGAAAGAAGGTTGTGGCTATATAGGAGCTTGCCTCAGTCAAGCCCCTTTTTCAATATTCCTACCTCAACAATAGCCAAGGATAAAGATCTGTAGATGTGTGTACTCATCTAACAAATGTGTATGTAGAAATATAAAACCCTAGATGACTCAAGCATCAAGGAAAGATCAACACTTTGCTTCACTCAATGAAACAAACACAACTTCACCTCAAGGAGATGAAAACAATGAAGACTTGCATGAACAAGAAGGCGAGGTAGCTGTTTTCGTAAAGGAATTCCAAGCTCGATGTTGGAGGCTTCAACCCTTCTCCTGATCATACAAAAGGTGTACAAACCCTAGGAAGAGCAAGATAGTCTCAAGATCTTGATTCAAATTTTCCATCAAATGTCTCCATGATAGCAAATTCAAAGAACTTCAAGAGCTTCAACAAGTTGTTGATCTTCAATGGCAATTTCAGCATAGTTTTGGCATAAAGCTTGCATATAGATTGTGTATGTCAAAATGATTTTCAAATGTCTTTAAATATCTAACCTTAGGAATTTCAAATTTTGAAATAAGATGTTGACATCGCGCAAAAAATGAAATTTCAAAAACGGAATCCCAGAATGCACAGCGGGAGCCAACACCCCGCCAAAATTCAAAACCCTGAGAAATAGGGCACGAACGCCCAAGTCCAAGCCCTGATTTCCCAATCAGGTTTTCCTTAAGGGGGTCCAAGAACCCCAAATCTAAATTTTCTTTTCACCTTCAATCTTCAGATATCCTGAAACATGACATTTCTTCAGTTAGACATAGGTCAATCAGGGTTTAGGAAGGTCTGAAATAAACTAGGTTGAAAGGACACTAAAGGAGAGGAGCTAAACTATGAGAAATTGTACCATTCCATGCAAGAGGACAAGTTCCAACATAACATTTAGCCCCCACTTTAGTGGTCATATGACACTATGTACCTATGCAACTAAAGGAAAGTAAATACATCAATCATGAAAAGGATACCCAAAAGGATACAGTAGAGGATGTCAAAGTGTTATCGCAGAAAAGGAAAAAGCCCCCAAGTCTATAATCCTACAAGACCACAAAGTTACGAACCACAACCTACAAAGGAAAACTTGTCAAAGAATCAAAAATCAAATCAGCCTAGAACCAACACACCAACGCGTAAGTCATAAACACTAAGGGGTTGAGTGATGAGACATGATGAGGGAGGAAATCGAGGGACATGTATGCTCCCCTTGTTTCTGCTTGCTTAGTCTAAAAAGGAGAAACAAGGAGAATATCTACACGCATCGATTTCGAGGAAACTTGATGAGAAATGTGTTACGAGGGTTGTTTGTACAAAAAATTCCCAATCACCACACATTAGGTAAGATGGAGGGTGGAACTAGGATTCTAGCACAACAAACAGTGCGAAAATCTGAGTCTGGTAGCCTGAGATAGAGGCTTTTGATGAAAAATGTTTACTTTTGCACCCAGATAGTGATAGGAATTCTCATCCACTTACTATATGTAAAGGGAGTTTTCACTTTTCACTATTCATTCTTATTTGTCATTGTGTAGAGGAGAGAAGGAGGAAGAGATCGACAATGCTGACTCGACGTCCGTACCAGATCCTGAGACTGGAGATGCTCTGAGCCCGAGTGGCAGAGAGACGCTTTGAGGCTGAGGTAGGGTCCTTATCCTTGCTTATGTCATCATTCTTTCTATTGTCTTTATATTTTGTCATTATTCATGCCACATAGGACATTCTAGACAACGGTCCCCAACAGGAGTGCCGAAGTCCACTCAAGGCGCCTGTGTCTCACCAAGGTGCCCTAGTCCTCCTAGGGCGCCCAAGTCCAAAAAGGACAACGGCCCCAAGGGCATGGCATTGGTTGTTGTTGTAGATACTAAATGATGATATTATGCTATGTACTAATTTAACTTCTCACTGTTTGTCATGTAGGCAATCCCCGAGATGTGAGAGCATATAGGTGGTCACCTAATGTTGCTTCTTCGAGATCACATCAGTACCATGACCGATGCAAAGATAGGTCACCTACAGTCATTAGGGCACTGGTGGGTGTTTGATATGCCCACAATTAGATTCCATTGCAGTATGCTTATGGCTTTGATGGAGAGGTGGAATGCAAATACTTCTACATTTCATCTGCCCATAGGGGAGATGATTGTCACACTAGAGGATGTCTACCGGATCCTACAATTGCCTATATGTGGAGAGATAGTGAGGATCATCGAGTGTCACTCAACGGAGTACACATGAGAGAGCTAGATGTACTGTCTAGCCGCACAGTTGCTTGGGAAGAGTGAGGGCACATTCAGCTCTGATTACTAGAGCAGGGATGCGATGACATCCCTCTGATTCAGAGGATTATTATTGTTACAATTGCATTAGCAGTCACACTAGATGGATGAGGCACTCACCTTCATAGGGGCCTTATTCATACTATCAAGACGATGGAGGAGTAGGAGATAGTCTACGCGTGAGGGCGCAGTATGCTTGTGCACCTCTACTACAAGTTGGGATGATATGTCCATTATGAGGCACAAGGCCTGATGTGTTGCACTTTACTACAGGTTTGGGCCTTTGAGCACACCAAATGTATGAGGCTTATAGGTTTTCCCATAAAGCCAGCATTTACTCATCCACGTGTCCACACATATCCTCTTGTCAAATGCCAGAGACATGGTGATCTGCTATATTGGAGAGTTATATTTGACAAACTACAGCCCAGCGATATCATATGGGGACCGTATCGCGGCTACATAGCATGGCCAAGTTAGCACAGGCAGTTGGCTAGGATGCAGAGGGATCAGCTAATGGCTAGTCGCCTTGATCATGTAGTTGTGTGGTTTTATTTTGATAGAGTGGCATGGTAGTTTGGATGCTGACAGGATGTCCCTATGATGCGTTTGAGCTATGCACACTCTGTGCGTTGTGCAGTCAGGGTGAACAACGCCCGATGGCTGATGGTAGCTAATATAGAAGTTAGTGATGATGATGGTACAAAGGACGTAGAGCTGATATCTAATGTAGACAATCTCAAAGTTACCCAAGCATACCAGATCTGGTGGAAGACAGTGCGACCCACTCCTATCTATCCTCCCAATCACCCCACAGGTGATCCTCGACCATGGACCGGTCACACTAGTGACGCAGGGGTAGAGGATGACGTTAGTGACTTCATTAGATATTATGATCTAGATGAGGAGGAGGATGATGACGATGATGATGAAGAGGAGATTCTGTCATGGTATGTATTCAGAGTGAGACCACGGTAAGGTCAGTAGGATGCCGAGTCCCAGTCACAATCGAGAGCTTGTGGTCTAGCTCATGTAGATGTGAGGAGATCAAGCCAGCATGAGCGAGGGGAGACTAGTAGTCATATGCCCCCAGCTATAAAGTCAGTTGCTAAGCTAGTCACACCATCAGCCTTCTAAGATCCATCTTGGTGAGATGGAGATCCAAGTAGGATACTTTTATATAGATGCATGTTTTTTTTATGATTGTTTATGATGCCTATATGAGATATTGATATATATTTTGTTTCTTTTTGCAGTTGGGACAGAGGCATGGCATGACCTTGTGAGTCGCATCATAGCAGAGATAGTTCCTACTAATGCGGCCGAGCAGCAAGTGTGGACAAGATACTCACCACAACCATGTACAGGATGGCATGCAGAGATTTTTATGCCATTCGTGAGATATAGAGTGGCCATAGAGGCTATCCTAGATCACTCTACATGGGAGAGAGAGGATTTACTTCAGAGAGTCGAGCGTGCAAAGGCGGAGCTCCAGACTCTACGAGATCAGGCTATAGCAGTACCTGCACCTGAGAGAGATCTTATCACAAGTGAGATCTTACTTCCTAAGTTATGCCAAGCGAGACCTGACAACGATAGGATCTAGGCAGAGCTAGAGAGAGTCATATCTGAGAGATCAATATCAGCAGATGTACCAGGAGTCACATGACGAGGTGCTAGGACTGAGAGGAGAGATCAGGGGGTTACGATCGTAGAGTGTCTCTAAGAGTCATTCACAGTCCATAGCCACACATGGTCAGGACTCTGTCACACACACACCATGAGGTCCTAAGGGGACAGGTGATCGAGGTTCAACTATGTGATGTGTTTTATGTACTACGACATCCCATTTTGATGTATGGGATAGTCAACTCTCATGTATATTTAAACTGATGATTATATATATATGATGTTTTCATTTACTGCTTCTAATGTTGTCCAATCTATCACGTGTGAATTATAAAAAATGTAACTAGTGATAAATGTTAATGCTTATGTGGAAATATGATTACTGCTAATGTGATACTAAATAATTCTTTGTAGAACATAAAGTAAAAAACACAATGATTAATGAATTTCACACATAACTAACATTCTTTGCTATACTCAGTTAATACAAAGGTGATCTTTTAATAAAGCATGTTTAAACAAGATACAACAATGATTAATTGAAAAAGATGGTATGTTAAATCAATTAAGACAAAATAATCATATTTTGTTAAAATTGAAGCTAAACTAACTAATAATCTTGCTTTTTAAAGTAACATTTAACATATAATCTTAAGCATAAAATTTCTTGAGGTGCACAGCATTAATAGGTTCTTTAAGCGGCATACCTTTTTCATCGACTAACTTGTATGCTCCTGATCCAAAGGCTTCAGTAATGACATACAGTCTGAGCTAGTTGGGGCTGAACTTTCCTTTTTCTCCAAGAGGTGCATTTACATTGCATTGATTCTCATACAGTACCAAATCTCCAACTTCGAATGAACAATGTATGACATGTTCATTATACAATCGTTGGATATTCTTCTAATGGGCCTTAAGATGCTCGAGAGCATTAATATGTTGTTCATCCAGCATCTCAAGTTGTTGTAATCTCTTTTCATGTTCCATATCGTCATCCATAACATCTCTCAAGGAAACTCTCAATGAAGGAATTTCTAAGTCCAAGGGCATTACCACATCAGCGCCATAAACAAGATTATACAAAGTAGTTCTAGTAGCCGTACGAATGCTTGTTCTATAAGCCCATAATGCATAGGATAATTGAGTATGCTAATCTTTCTAAAGTTTGTTAACAGTTTTTCATAAAATTTGTCCAATAACCTTGTTCGAAGCTACTGCTTGGCCATTCGATTGAGGATAGTAAGGCGTAGAGAAGCGGTGTTGAATGTGATACTTTTGGAGAAATTTCTTCACATCCTTGTTCTTGAATGGCGTGACATTGTCAGAGACCAAGGAGGAAGGAATGCCAAAGCAAGATATTATGTTATCTTGTATAAAATGACAAATTACTTCAATAGTAGTGGATCGTAAAGGAATAGCTTCAACCCACTTCGTGAAGTAATTAGCAGCGGTGATTATAAAGGTATGTCCTTGAGAGGAAGGTGGAGAGATTTTATCGATTAGATCTGAGCCCCAAACAGAAAATGGCCAAGGTGAAACTTGGGCAAGTGCTCGGATTAAGTGTTGATGTTGTTGACATTGCGGGCACTTCTTGACATAAGCGAAGGAATCTTTTTCCATGCGTTACCAATAATACTCCATATGTATTAGTTTTTGTACCAATGATTTTCCTCCAAAATGCCCTCCACAAGCACCAGAGTGAGCTTCTTCCAAAGCTATCGAAATCTCTGAATTGCTAAGGCATTGGAGAAGAACACCATTATAACTCCGTCTGTATAAGACATTAGATAGAATGATATAGCATGCTACAAGTTTGTGTAATTGAACTTGAGCATTTTTAGAGGTTGAATTAGGGATGGTTCCATCACGCAAATAGTTGAATATATGGGAGAACCATTCATCAGAACTTATATCACAATAGAGATCAGTACTTGCAATGTGGCATCTTCTACTGCCAGTGTTTTAAGATTATGAATGATAAAAGTATATTCATTAGGGGAATCAACAAGGGATATAAGGGAAGTTGTGCTTGTCATGGAATTTACATGTCGATTGTCTTTCCTTGGAATAGTATCAATTGAAAATGATGTAAATCACTTTAATAGAGACAAAGCAAAATCATGATATTGAGATAATTTGTCTTGTTTAGATTGATACGATCCATTTATTTGTCTTACAATTAGTTGTGAATCACCATATATAGTGATGTTTTTATGTCTAAAGCCAAAGCGGAACGAAATCCTGTAATAAGAGCTTCGTACTTAGCAATGTTGTTTGTACATGAGAAGTGCCCAGTAAGACATAGGAATCAGCTTACCTATAGGAGGTACTAGTATAACACTAGCACCGGAGCTAGTTTGACATCTTGATCCATCAAAATACAATTCCCATTTATCATCCTTATCAATAGCTTAAATTTGATCATCAAGAAATGTTTCTTGATTTTGTATAGTGAAAGGTGAAGGTGCTTTGGCTAAATGGTCGGTTGACGCTTGTCCTTTAATCACTTTTTGAGATATAAATTTGAGGTTGAATTCAGTTAACAACATAACCCATTTAGCAAGGTGACCTGAAAGATCTGTTTTAGCAAATAAATGTTTCAAAGGATCAAATTTTACCATTACATGTATCTCAGCATTTAAAAGATAATGCCTAAGCTTTTGTGTTGTGAAGACAAGAGCTAAGCATTGTATCTCAATGATAGTATATCACACTTCATAATCGAGCAATATTCAACTGATGTAATATACAACAGATTCCTTTCCTTCAGTATTGTGTTGTGCTAATAATGCTGCAAGGGCATTATTAGATGTTGAGGTATAAAGAATAAAAGGTTTATCAGCGATAGCAAGTTTTAAAATAGGAGGTTTAGCGAGATAACTTTTTAAGTCCTCAAAATCCTTCTAACATTCTGAATTCCATTAAAATTTCAAATCCTTCTTCAGTAGTTAAGTAAAATGGTGAGTCTTATCTGCGAGTTGTGAGACAAATCAGCGAATAGCTTGTATCTTCCCTTGCAAGCTACAAAGTTGAGATATGTTTTTAGGTGCTGGCATATTAACAATCACAACAATCTTTTTTGTATCTACTTTAATACCACAATTTGAAACTATAAAACCCAACAATTTTCCATTGTCTACACCAAAGATGCATTTACAGGGATTTAATCGCATGTTGTATTTCTTTATTCGCTCAAGATTTGTTAGAGAGTCACAGTATGATCTTGGTGATGAATAGACTTCACCAAGATGTCATCAACATAGTCCTCTAAGATACTGTACATGTAATCATGAAAGATAAGAGTCATAGCCCATTGGTAAGTTGTTCCAGCATTCTTAAGTCCAAATGGAATGACTACCCAACAAAATGTTCCCCAAGGTGTTATAAAATTTGTTTTATATTGATCTTGAGGGTTTATAAAAATTTAATTATATCCTGAAAATCCATCCATGAAGGAAAGTAGTTCATGGCTGACTATTGAATCAACAATCATATCAATGTTTGGAAGAGGGAAATCATCTTTCAAAGATGCAAGATTCAAATCTCAAAAGTCAGAGCACATTTGAATACGGCCATCAGGTTTAGCAATAGCCTCTATATTTGAAATCCAAGGTGAATAGTCAATAGGGCAGATAAAGCCAGCTTGTAAAAGCTTTTCTATCTCAACCTTAATGAGTAACACAATCTTAGGATTCATTTTACGAATCTTTTGTTTAAACAACATAGCATCTAGTTTTAATACAATATTATGTGTTACAATCTGAGGATCAATACCAGGCATATCCAAATAATTCCAAGAAAACAATTCAAAAAGTTCATGTAACAACTTTGTTATATCTTCTTTTTCTTCTGCATTTAAGCAATCAGCCATAGGGATAATTTTTTCAGTGTTATCTTTCTCCATGAAAACATCAACAGTTTTTCCATTAAGTAGAGTATGGTGGTCTAGGAGATTGGGTGATTGTGATAACTCTTCATATTCTTCCTCAAATTTTAGAGTGGTGTTTATCATGTTAGTGGACTTTCCAAAATATGTAGCACTGTTCAAACAATAAGGTAATCCACATTTATGATGGTAGCAAGGAATATTGTCATAAGCACCCAAGAATTCAATTATCACTTCATCTGTTGAAAAGATATCTAAGGGAATCTCTCCTGGAGGACAATTAGTGTCAATCATCTCAGGAAAGATCAAATTAAGTGTTGATATTGTATTTACATTAAGAGTAGGACATCTACAGGCTTTAGATTCCTTGAAAGGGTTATATCCAATGCCACTTGAGTAATGCCACGAAGCGGATTCTATAGGTACTCGAATTCCTTCTTGATTAATACTGCAACCACTACCTACATAGTCACAATTCTTATAAAGGATCTGAAATCCTAGACCATAAAGAGAAGCCATTTCCTTAGAAGAAGGTGGGGCCTCATAAGTCTCATAATCTATAGTGTAAGTAAAAGTATTATCCATGTTTGTTACCAATGAGACTTTTGACTTTAAATTTTTAGAAGATATCGATGCAACATTTGATGTTTCAGGAATAGGATTTTTAGTTTTATATTCACCTATGGAGGGGGATGTAAAATCTAACAAACCCCAATCGTCACCAAGAAATGCATTTGATTGTTTGGACTCTTACGCAACATTGTTTGTGGCAAGAGGAGTTAACAAGTCAACTTTTAGATTGTTTAAGATCTTGTGATGAAAAACTTGTTTTTATGATTCAATTTGTAAATAGTTATCTAGTTCAGGATCAACATCAATAGTATGAAGTTTCTCTTTATAAACAAATTTGATCAAATAATGAAGGGTAGAAGGAATTGCCCCTAATGCATGAATCCAAGGCCTACCAAGAATCATGTTGTATGATAAAGAACCAGGCATGACATGAATCAGAGTAGATAAAGTCACAGGCCCAACTTATACAGGTAAAGTTATAGTGCCTATAGACTGTCTTCCAACATTATTAAAGCCACAAATACTTATCCTATCCAGTTTAATCAAAGATGTATCAACTTTGGTCTTATGTAATAAATTGATGCCACAAATATTAAGAGTTGATCCATTATCAATCATAACTCATTTGATAAGATTCTTATTTATTGTAATGAAAATAATCAAAAGGATCATACTAATTTTGAACTTCAAGAGATGGCAACTCATGTTCTCGAAACAGAATGTATGTTTTGTCACATGCATACAATCTAAGAGAGTTTCTACATCATTTGTCTTGACAGTAGGTGGCACAATCACCTTTTGTAAAGGTTGTTGGAGCATTCCATAATATGTAGGTGAAGTTTGTATAAGTTCCCAAAGAGAAATTTTAGCAGGAGTAGCACGAAACTGCTCAACAAGATCATAGTCTTAACCAACTTTTTGTGTTAAATTAAGTCCTTGAGGAAGCATAGGTTGAGAAGGTGGTAAAGATATCAGAATGCTCGATTGTTGTTTGCTTTGTTTGTTATTCTGAGTGTTATATGTATGAGCAACCATAGTATGTGAATTTTGATTTGTTATTTGTTTGGCATAGTTATAAATGTAATCAGGAGGTCAAGAAGAAGGCAGAAGACCTCTAACAGTGAGCACTAACCTTTAGAGTGTGGTTGAGCCACATCTAAACACAATTTAACCATTATCTTCAGTTTCATAGGTTCTTCCTGAGGTTTAGAAACATAAATTGCATTTACTAATCTTTGAAACAACGACGATTTAGGAGTCGTAGTGGAATATTCAATCAAGATAAAGTCCTTGAGGGCTTCATCTAACATATTAAAGTCATCACAACTAAATGACTCATCATACACATGAAAGTCTTGTAAAAAGTAATCTGACATTATAGCATGTTCTAATTAACCCAAGACTTAAATGTAAAAAGATATAGCATGAACTTTGTGAAAGGAAATAAAATAGCACTATGCAACACACAAAGTTGTAATTTCAAACTCTTTTAATGAAAGGATAATGAAATCACTCAAGTTTCAATGTATGTACTTTCACCAAAGAGGGTTTGCAATTTCAAGACTGCAAGACTTTCAAGACATTGCCACATGTGCCCCAGTCTAACTGGAGATTTTCTTCATGATCTGGAAGCCTCTAGAGATTGCAAGATAGCTTTTGCACAAGATCCTAATAGTCAAAAAGACACTACTACTAGTGCCCTAGTCCATCAGAGCCCCTATTTTTGGGTACACTATCTCTATACTATTTTCTCTGCATTTCTGTAATCATTTCATCTGTATCTGGGTCAAAAATTAAGTTATTACAATCTGGATCAAAACAGTCACACAAACCCAATTAGCAAGAAAAGGGAACATAAGAAATCATTAGTTTATCCCTAAACTTATTCCTTGCTTCCCTAATGTTTTAGTATGTGAAAGTGTGGGACTTGAAGTCTTCTATCTTGATTCCCCATTTTCCACACTAAACATTTTGGTGAACTCGTGCTCTAAAGAATTTGCATCCTTTTTAACATCAGATCTGAATTAGTTTCATGATTTTCTTCATGATCTGGAAGCCTCTGGAGACTGCTAGATAGATTTTATAGAAGATCATGTATACACCTAAAAATAACACAACTCTATCCAAATGAATATTCTTAATATTTATTTAAGTCGAATTCCTCTATCAATAAACAAATAAATAAATTTATTTATTTGATTCATGTTCCTCTAAGTTAATTAAATATCAAAATATTCAATTACCTCTTCTAAAGTCAAAATTAAATAAATCCTTTATTTAATTTAATTCTTCCAAAATAATTAAATAATTCTAAATTATTTAATTAAGGCATTTATTTGCCGATGACGGCGTGGTTCGGTGGTTAATTCGCTCGGTTGTAGTGGCAGCCACCAGAGTTCAAACCCCTGCTAGGCCAACGAGCTCGCAAGGCTTTATGCCTTCGCTGGGCCAACGAGCTTGCGAGTTTGAAGTGTTCTTGCTAGGGGATGAGGTCCCCTGTGTTGTGGCCTCACCGGTTCATTGCTCCAAGTAAAAGCATTCGCGTGGAGCCGGAGGGCATATTGCACCAGCGTCGCCGGTCACGTTAAAAAGTTTACCATGCGCATTATCTTTAAAAAAAATTAAGTCAATTATTCCTCCAAATTTAAATAAATAAATCAAATTTATTTAAATTCTCTCAATCTCTAAAAATAAAATACAATCAAATATTTTATTTATTCTTCCAAATCATGCACAAACAATTAAATAAATTTATTTATTTAATTTGCTTTCTTATCTTCTAATTCCTCAATTAAACAAATTTATTTATTTATTTTGCGTTCTTATCTTCTAATTCCTCAATTAAATAAATTTATTTATTTAATTTACTTTCTTATCTTCTAAATTCCTCAAAAATCTTCCAAATCTTCTAAAAATAAATCTTCTTCTTCATGCACACAAAATTAAATAATTTATTATTTAATTTCTCTCAAATCATGCAAAAGCACAAGTTGAGTTAATTGATTTAAAACAATCTTGTTTTTATCAACAACTCTTAAATTAACTCAAACAAAAAAGCTTTTCTTTGACACTTGTCTTCTTTCTATTCGCACACATTCGCTCAAATCTTCTCCACCATTGATCTTCTTATTTCTTCTACAATGTTGATCTTCTTTCTCACAAATCTATAAATACAGCCCTATTCTTCCATTTTTGGGATCCAAGCTTTAAGTAATATTACTCTGTTGAATTACCAGTGCACCTTTGGCACCCCCCATATCCATTTTGCTTGAGATCGTCCTCATTGCATTTGAATCTTATCTTCATTGCAATGAAGTATCGCAGCCATTTCTCCATTGCCATCTTGAAGAACGGAGCAAGGAAGTGTGCTTCCTGAGGGCAACTTTCATCACAAAAAGATCGATCAAGACTAAGCGAACAATGGAAGCCGTGAGGTAACAAAGCTCTGTAAGTTTGTTTATTTTTTTAAATCTTTTTTATTTGCAATTTCCATTGTGTTATTGGGTTTTGATATTCATTAATATTATTATCCCATTTTCCCCATAATAGATCCCATTTTCGGTATTCCCACATCAACAATAGCCAAGGATAAAGATCTGCAGATGTGTGTGCTCATCTAACAAATGTGTATGCAGAAATATAAAACCCTAGATGACTCAAGCATCAAGGAAAGATCAACACTTTGCTTCACTCAATGAAACAAACACAACTTCACCTCAAGGATATGTAAATAATGAAGACTTTCATGAATAATAAGGTGAGGCAATCGTTTCCACAGAGGAATTCCAAGCTTGATGTTGGAGGCTTCACCCTTCTCCTGATCATACAAAAGGTGTACAAACCCTAGGAAGAGCAAGATAGTCTCAAGATCTTGATTCCTAATCTCCATCAAATGTCTCCATGATAGCAAATTCAAATAATTTTAAGAGATTCAACAAGTTGTTGATCTTCAATGGTAATTTCGGCAGAGTTTTGGCATAAAGCTTGCATATTGATTGTGTATGTCAAAATGATTTTTAAATGTCTTTAAATATCTAACCTTAGGAATTTCAAATTTTGAAATAAGATGTCGACATCGTGTGAAAAATGAAATTTCAAAAACAGAATCTTGGAATGCATGGCGAGGGCTGACACCCTACCAAAATTCAAAACCCCGAGAAATAGGGCAAGACTAGGATGCAAGTGCCCAAGTCCAAGCCCTGATTTCTGAATCAAGTCTACCTTAAGGGGGTCAAAGAATCCCAAATCTAAACTTTCTTTTTCACCTTCAATCTTCAGTTATCCCAAAACACAACATTTCTTCAGCTAGACATAGGTCAATCAGGGTTTAGGAAGGTCTAAAATAAACTAGATTGAAAGGACACCAAAGGAGAGGAGCTAAACTATGAGAAATTGTATCATTCCATGTAGGAGGACAATTTCTAACATAACACCAACAAGCAATCCTAATCCACACAAATCTTGCCAAGCAATCCCACAAATTATCCAAAAGTATTCATCAATTTTGTTCCTAGCCTTGCTACAAACCTTGATCATCTCAAATCTAATCATCATTAGGATATATCATTCCCAATCTTCATGTTGTTCTTAGGATATATCATTCCCACATTAACAACACTATCATCATCAATCAATCAATAGTTTTTAGCTTGACCAAGGGAAAAATCTTCTTTTTCTTTGTGTTGTTTGTACATGCTTGCTTGCTTACTTGTGTGTTATCATTTTGTCTTGCATATACATAGGTCCTTGAAACATATCGCCACAACGACATCATGATCTTTCATATCATGGTGTCATACATCATATGCTCACTTGCAACAATTTATTTTGATTTAGTCCTTTCTACATGAGACACATCGTCACCCTGGTCTCCATACCTTAGTGCATAACGTCAAGTGCTACATCAAACACTAGGTTTATCAATCGACTTGCATGTCTATCATCCACCCCATCCTTTCACATCTCCCTCCCCTCCATCTCTTAACCAATCTTCTCATCCTCAACATTCATCTTGTACCTACTTCTATAGATATTATCCTCCAATCCCTTCTTCCATCGCTAGCATCTGCTTCTATCCTCATCTTTCTTTCCCAACAACCTTTTCATCCATTTCAAGAGCACACTTGGATGTTCTTCAAACCTACCTCTCCTCTCAAGCAGACATTCCTACCTCATTCCTCTTTGTCACTCCCTTCCTCCCAATGACTAGGGAATCCTTTGACTAGTCCCATCTCTCTAAAAACCTCTATACTTTATCTTTCTTTGAAATGTTGTTACTTCTCTTAGTCACAACACTAGCTCAAAGAGGGGCAAAATGTAGACACCTAAATCTGACTATGTCCTAACATCACCAAATTTCATCCCATGTCTCCCCTTATAGCATAAATTTAATCATTCTTCTGATTTTTTTTTTCTACATAAGAGATGAGTTATATTATGATGCACGAAATTGGCCTAGCCCGCACCAGGTGAGACCACAAAGAGGGGTCTCATCCCCAAGGATAAAAGATTACAACTGACTTATAAATCCCTAATCAAAATGGACTAATTAATACACTGTCAACTTGTTCCTATGCCATACTCAAAAACAAAGAACTAAAAAATCAAAATTTAAACTAAAAACTAGATCCAGGTGACTTAACGGCTACTGGCATCTATTTTAGCTCTGGATTTGACATCAGGCTGTAATCTGTTCTTGATTTCCACTAGTTTGAGGATGACATTTTCTTTTCTGTGCTCTAAAATCTTTTGTTTCTCAGCACCCATTTTGGAGTAATCTTGAAGATGCTTACTTTCACAAACCTCCATGCTTTGACTAGTGTTCCTTTTCTTTTTTATTACTGTTTTCCAATCACTGCCCCCTGCCATGATCATAGACCCAATGTTTTGACTATCTGATGAAGCCGAAGTGACCTTGGGAGCGGGACAATGAGAGATATTACTGCAATCAACAGTTCCATCAACCCTGCAAGATTCTACCGAAGGGGGTAAATTTTGATCACGCTTTATTTCTTAAAGGGGCTCATCAATATTATCCACCACCTTGTTTCCATCCAAATTCTTCCCCAAAGACTTGTAGCAGAGATTATTCTTTGGAGAACCATAATTCTTGGGAGAGATTGAGATAGAGTAATGCGTGAGGGAGGCATCTATCCACTAGGAGGCCTCTAATTTTGATTGAGATTTCACTTTTGGACATTTTGTCACAATGTGGCCAATTTCATAACACCTTCTGCACCTGAATAATAAACCTTCATAGTCTAGAGGTTGCAACCATCTATTACCATTTGTATTCAAAATGATTTCTGCCGAGAGGGGTTTGGAGGTGTCCACCTCAACCAAAATCCTTGCAAAAGTTGTATGAATGAAATCTTTTGAGTTGGCATCTGTGCATATGAAATTACCAAGAGTGTTGTTGATAGTTGCAAAACAAGACTCAAACCAATAGTGAAGGGGGAGATTTGGAAGGTATACCCAGATTGGCATAACAGAAAATGATTCAATGGCTGGATCAAAATTTGGATGCCATGACTTCAAAAGCAGCAAACTCTCTCCCCACAACCATGTATGATTGAGAATGGCATTCTTGTCTTTCTTACTATCAAAAACCACTGTAAAGAAACCTTTTGCACTTGGATAAATTTCTAGATTTTTCTCCATTCAAGGGCCCCACGATTTTGTAATCCAATCATGCAGTATAGGAAGACTGGGCCAGCATTGGCTAAACCTACCAATTAACCCATTTTCAGCAAAAAAAAATTTCATTTTCACAGAGTTCTTTCAATAAATTGGTATTGAAATTCAATTCCAGAGGTTTGTCCATACTTTGAATTAGACTTCTATTGATTATACCTAGGGTTCTTGATTTTGATGAGGCCCTAGGTGAAAAAAAACTAGATCTAGGGTTTTTCGAAGGGGCACCAAATAGAGAGGCATTCACCCACCTATTATTTATACCTGGGTGTTTTGCACCAAATCTAGGTTTTTTGAGGCTAACACCAAGCTAAAAATCTTGTACCAGCACACCATCATCTACCGTCGCCCCTTTTACAGCATCCAGAAAAGACTTCGCCCTAGAAGCCTGCAATAGTGGGGAATCATGGAGAGGAGAAGGTGACTTCGTGGCCTGCCTGCCACCAAGAGATGCTTCAAGCTCAGACATGCAGTTCAAACCAATGGACGAAATGCCTATCAAACCACCAGAAGCAGCCTGTGAATCCTTTACAATGCCCTCTATTGCCGAAGGTGCCAACATCAAGGAGGAACCAATAGAAACATTTCCACACAGAGCAGGGATGACCGAAGAAACCCTAGGGTTAAGAGCAGAGGAAGATTTCGGGAGTTTCTGCATTTTTGGCAGTAATATAACAATACATATTATTATTATATTATATTTTTAATTGGGGGTAAGGTCCCTCAATTGTTGACGCGGTAGAGGGCAACCCCGCAAGGTTTGAACCTAGGTTGTTAGCACTACAGGCAAGAAGCTGCACTATTTCACCACAAGATCTCCCCTAGGTAAGGTCCCTTAATTGTTGACGTGGTAGAGGGCGACCCCGCGAGGTTTGAACCTGGGTTGTTGGCACTATAGGCAAGAAGCCCCACCATTTCACCATAGGGTCTCCCCTTAAATTTGGGGTAATGTCCCTCAATTGTTGATGCGGTAGAGGGCAACCCTGTGAGATTTGAACCTGGTTTGTTAGCACTATAGGAAAGAAGCCCCATTATTTCACCACAGGATCTCCCCTAGGTAAGTTCCCTCAATTGTTGACGCGGTAGAGGGTGACCCTGCGAGGTTTGAACCTAGGTTGTTGGTACTACAGGTAAGAACCCCACCATTTCACCATAGGGTCTCCCCTAAAATTTGGGGTAATGTCCCTCAATTGTTGACACAGTAGAGGACAACCCCCCAAGATTTGAACCTGGGTTGTTAGTATTACAGGTAAGAAGCCCCACTATTTCACCACAGGATCTCCCCTAGGTAAGGTCCCTCAATTGTTGACACAGTAGAGGGTGACACTGCGAGGTTTAAACCTGGGTTGTTGGCACTATAGGCAAGAAGCCCTGCCATTTCACCACAGGGTCTCCCCTATCATTCTTCTAATATTAATTAAACAATTCCTAATTATTTAATTAATAAATTCGATCATCTTTCTAGCATTTAATTAAAAAATCATTTCAACATCTTTCTCTATAGTCCAACCTTAATTAAATAAATTCAACATTTATCTAATTTCCCTAAATTCCCTCTTAAATCATTAGTTGACTAAAAAGTCACATAGTTAACTAATTAATCACTTAAACAATCCAAATCATGATTAAGACAAATCAACCTTGCACATGGCTCAAGGTTGCACAAGGCTCCATGAGTGCACAAGGCTCCAAAAAATGACTTTTTGATCCCCACTCACCATTTCAAATCTACCAAATCTTAGCCCTTCATATCTTCTCAATCCAAACCCTCATCATGTGCATCTATCACCAAGTACCATTTGGTGGCTTCTCATGCACTCTTAGCTCTCATAAATCCTTATCCATTGATCTCACAAATCAATCTCATCCATTGATCCTCCCTCCTTTAAATCTATAAATACATCCTCACCCAAGTCAATTTCATCTCATCTTTAAATATAATGTTATGTTGCTAGTGTGAGAAATACACATCCTCTCAATAATGTAAAAATCCATTGAGTACAACCACCATTGGTGAAACAAGGGTTTGTGTTGGTGAGAGTTTTCTAGTTTTCATTGATTTTTCTAACCCTTTTCTTAATCTTGAGATTATGGCTAGTGTAGATTAAATAGCTTGTATTTGAATGAATTATATTGTGTTCAACTTACATTTAACCATATACAAGTACTACACAAAGACTAAAACTCTCTCTAATCAAACCCTTCTTCAGTAATTCATACACTTGTCTATTCAACTCTTCATTTTCTATTGGATCATTCTATGTTAACTTTATTTAGCCAACTTGCTCCTAGAATCAAATCCATATGATGACTTGTACTCATCATTGGTTGTAATCCATCTATCATATTATCAAACATTATATCATTGTATTCTATAAGTAATTTTAAAATTTCTATTAGCAATTCCATTCCTTCATCCACTATTTTATACTCTTGGAATCAATGTAAAACATAACCTTTTATGCTTAAGACCATCTATGAATTTTCTACCATCCACCAAACTAACTCTGGTATTACCACATACTTGTATTTCCTTCTCTTTCAATGGAGTAAGAATATGTCTTTCACCATCTTTCATCAAAGCGTAAATATTTTCCCTACCATTATTTATAGCTTTTCTATCATATTTCCCAAATCTTATTAACAACAAATGACATGCATCAATAGGCATAATATCACACAACACCTCATTATCATATGATCATATTTTAACTTGACTAAACATTGATCACTTACCAACACCTTATGATCTTTCTATAACCATGAAAGTCTGTAAGGACTAGGATGCTCTATCCCTTTTAACTTCAACTTATCAACCATATCTCCTGGCACTAGATTATCAGTGCTACGACTATCAATGATAACTTTACAACACTTACCCTCAATCTTACATATTGTTCTAAATAGATTTCTTCTTTACATTGGTTCATCTCTATCCATACCATCAAGTTTTAAGAAAACACTTTTCATTAACAAAGACTCACCTCTTTTTGGTGCATCTACCCATCTTTGTGATCTAGAATTGATTCTTCATCTACATGTGTGACTCTTGTACTTCCTTCAAACTTTCTGATATTACTTCCTCAAGATTGGGAACACTCAAATGCACTATCGTTTAGCTCCACATTCAAAACAAGTTCCTCTAAATGATCTTCCACCTCCTCTATCATATCTTCCTCTACCTCACAGATAACTATTAGATCTTCAATTATGGTATGAAGTATCACCTCCTTTTTCTTTAGAATCTTCATGATAATTTCCTCTACACCTCAATGTCTTCCTCTCTAGAATCCACTACCTCTTTCTCACTGCCTCTTCTAATCTCATTTAAATTTTCTTATTCAACTTATCTTCTACCTTAAATATAAATTGATATGCTTCTTCAATTGTTTATAACCTTACCATACTAAACTCTTCTTGAACAAATTCCCTCAATCCATTTATTTATCTTGCCACTTTATCTTGATCAACTTCACTATGTCCAACCCTAATTGTCAACCTATCATACTCTTCAATATTCATCTACATTCTTTTCTTTATGTCTCAAAATTTAAAATCTTTTCAATGGATCTAACTAATAGTCTACATGTATAAATTTAACTTTCAACTTTCTTATCATCCTATCCTATTTTTCAATATTTTCTTTACCTCTAATATTTCTTTCTAAATGCACTTCTTTCCACCATAATGCAGCATGTACTTTAAATTTTTTCCTAACAAACCTAACTCTTTCAAGACGTAAAATTTCCTCATACTCAAATTATTTTTCTAGATCATTTATCTAGTCTATCAATTCTTTTGGACTCAAAATACCAGAATAACTAGGAATATCAATTCTAGGTCTCTTACCAATCTTTGAAATAGATTTTGACACTTTTTCTTGATCTCCATCTTCTTCTTCTTGTTCATCTACAAGAAATTCACTAGCTAGTGCATTTCTTCCTCTTTCATTTTCTTCATCACTTTCATCATGTTTATGGGTATGACCCCTTCTTCTATATTCTTTAACAACATCCAACCAATGTTGTACATTCTTCATCATTTCAAACATCTCATGTATTCTTCAAACAATGTTAGCAACACCTTAACCTCTACCCACACTTCAAGGAGGCATCTTGACTTTTGATTTGATATGCAGATTGCCTCAAATTTGGTAGTCTATTTACAACCGATTTCTCCTTGATATCTTCTACCCAACACACTGTATTGGAAGATATTTTCTATCACTTTCCTTTTTTAGGATTCAAATCTTGTTCTAATACCACTTGGTGTAGTCATGGATGGAGGGTTTAATTATCCAACCATGTAGCTAACATAGAAAAACACTCAATAGATTCACACAACATAATGAAATAACATAACAAATGAATAGAACAAAGATTTTTATTGATTCACGGTTTGAAATACATCAGTAGATTCTATCACAAGGGCTTACAATTAGTATCAAACCTCAAACTTAAAATATAAACACAATCAATGTCAAATTATCCAACATAAATTCTTCTGAATTGATATATTATAGTATGCTGTTATTTATTCTTGAAAATTATGGATTTGCTATCAAAATTGACTAGTGTTATTCTTAACTAATTCCTAACTATTGACTTTACAATTGCCTTTGTGATATAGAAAGATTCTTTTATACTTTATAATTGTCTTTGTTATATAGAATGATTCTTCTTTTACAAAAAGTACAAGCAAGTAAAGATGTTGTGGTGCTAACCATGATCTTCATGCATAGCTTCATTCTCATACATTCATGCAACCTTCATTCCCTTGAACAATGTCACCTACACACTCACGTACACTCAATGGGTGTCATATAGTACTAACACAAGTCCATGCATCATTGTTTTGTATAGTGTAACTTTATGCACAACTCTCACATACCTTTGTGCATTATTACTCACCTACATAACATGGTTCTAATTCCATGAACCTTCATTAATAACATTAGGAGTTCAATCCAAGCCCCTTTGATCTAAGGGTTTCATCTAAACCCCTTCAATCCAAGCCAACTAGTGGAAATTCAAGGCCAAGTAAAATATGGGTTAAATATATCCTTTCATGCATATCTAAGTGCTTTATCTAGACATCCATGAAAGGATACTGTGAGGGGAAAAATAGGTTAATCCAAAAGATTATAAAACCCAAACATCTACAGAATCTGAAGATAAAAGGAGATTAAAACAAATAAACAATACTTACACCTTTACCTTGCGTCTTCCGTAGTTCACCTATCTTTCTTTGATCTTGATAATGAAGCCCTCAGAAGCGTTGCTCCCTTGCTTGTTTGAAGATGACAAAGACAGAATGGCTCTAATATTCATGTGATTGAAGGTGAGCTTCAACACACTAGATATAGGATGAGATGAATGCTTAAGAAAATGGTGCCAAAGGCACGCTTGATTTCCTACAGCATAAGTTTGCATAAATGATAAGTGATGAAATGAAGAAGGAGAGGGTGGTATTTATAGAAGAAGGTGAGGGAAGATCAATGGTTTAGAAGAAAAGGAAAGATCAACGGAGGAGGGTTGTTGGGGAACGTGCAACAAATGGAAGAAAGACACATGTCACTCGAAAAGCAGCTTTGTTGAGTTAACTCCTCTCTTGATGAGGGTGAGATTTGATTTTCTTAAATTAGAATTTATTTTTCTAATTTAAGAGAAGATTTGCTTTAAAGATGCTTTAAAACTGATTTTGCTTTTGTAACTCAGCTTTTACTTTTATGTGACAAGAGGAAAGTATTTTTAGAAGATAAGAATGATTTTTGTGAAGATAAGAAGGCATAATTAAATAAAAAGATTTATTTAATTATTTTGTAGATAAATGAGAGGAATAAAATATAAGAATATATTTTATTTTTGTGAAGATATTTGAATATTAAAATAAAATATAAAAATATATTTTATTTAGTGGAGAATTTAGATTTTATTTAAATTTGGAAGAATAAAAGGTTTTAATTAAATAATTAAAATTATTTAATTATTTAGAAGAATGGAGTAGATGTAGATGAATTTAATTAATTAAATAAATGTGTCTATTTAATTAAATGAGAATAAGGGAATCAAATAAATAGATAAATGTATTTATTTATTGATAGAGGAATGCGAAGGTGAAATAAATATTTAAAATATTTATTTAAGTAGAGTCATGTCAATTTTAGGTGTATACATTTTGCCCCTCTTTGATGCAATGTGTTTTATCACGTTGTTTCAAAGAAAAAGAATTTTCGACAGTGATACATGCCCCAATTTTTTTGCCCCTAGTACAAGTTTAACGACAGGATGCCCCCTCGGGAGATTGGATGGGAAGAAGGTAGACGGCATGAGACGGACAATCTCATGAAGAAGAGGATGAAAAATGGGATATGGTGCAGAGAAAACGACATGGGAAGTAGCCACAGTTGTCATGCAGTCAGGTATATGGGTCATTTGCTATATAAAGGAGCTAGGTCCACACATTCTAATCATTTGTACACTTGGCCATAGTTGATTAGTCCTCTAGAGAGCTTAGGAGAGTATGGCAGCCAGATAGATGGATATTCCTCGCGAGGAGCACCGGTTTGAGCGGATTCGATAGTTCGATCGGCCAGCGGAGGCAGGACCCCCGGTACGTAGTTCTTCAAAACTTGTCAAAAGTTGATTTTTATGTGCATTATTGGCTAGGAAAACCAACTAGGACAAATGCACTGAAACAACCTTTTTGCGCATATGACCTCTGAAGTGGCGCATCTGTCACGTTATGGCACATTTGAGTCATGAATTGGCGCATTTGATAGTATTGCGCATTTGAGTCATGAATTGGCACATTTATCGGGAAATGGCGCATTGACCTAAGGATTTGCGCATGTGCCAGAATGGCGCATACAAGCTATGGATCGGTGCATTCACGAGGAAGTGGTGCATGCAAGCTCTAAATTGGCGCATTCACGGGGAAGTGGCACATGTGATATGGATCGGTGCATCTGCCACCTAGATTGGCGCATTTGCACTAAAACTCAAATGACTTAATGAAATTAACCCAATTGGCACCTTGATCGATGCGTCAATTGATTAGCGATCTCTGAGATTGCAGGGAATCTAGTGGAGAGATGATATGCTACTTTGATTAATTTGATATTTCAAGTCATTGATAGGATAATTTGCTTGTTATGAGTAGGCTTGCTTGGATATGGATTTTGTTGACGGTATGCTATACTTGGATACGGACTTCTTTGACGTTATTTGTTGTTTGGTTGCAGGAGGATATTCAGACCATCCTGATGTCACGAGAGCAATTCCCGTTGTCGTTGTTGCAGCGGTATATGTTGACCAAGATAGATCATGAGGCTCTAGGTGCTATGGGTCTGCACTATGTTTTCTTTATGCCCGAGGTGCGCATGAACCAGGCTATGTTGATGGCAATGGTGGAGCGATTCCATAGCGAGGATGGTACATTCCATCTACTGACGGGGGAGATGGCGGTTACTCTCGAGGATGTGTACCAGATTCTGCACCTCCCAATTAAGGGAGAACTGGTTGAGTATGAGTCGCAGCAGGACGATGGCTTAGAGGAGTGTAGATGCGTATTTGATGATCCAGAGTTGGTGGGGGAGGAGATTTCGTGGCAAGACATCCATGACTGTTATGACTACTTCCCGGGCATAGTGGCTAGACTAATCGGTGGTGTGATATGCCCTGATAGGAGAGCGCACGGCTTCCCGATCAGCTGGGGGAGGGTGCTAGAGAGTATGATCACAGATAGGACCTGGTATGCGTGGGGGGTGTGTGTGCTTGCACACTTATATAGAGACATGCACTAGGTGGTTTATCACAGAGGAGTCAGTTTATCTGTGGGTACATTGCTGTTGCAATTTTGGTTGTGGGAGCACATTGCTATCACACGGCTGATATGCGTATTTCACAGGCAGAGGGGTGAGCCCTATAGTTATGGCTATGCAGGTGTGATTTCCCAGCACAGGCTGGGGAAGTTGGAGTATTGGAGGCATGCTTTTGATGGCTTAGATGCAGTTGTCTGGCGTCCCTACATAGACTGCGAGGTATGGGATGATAAGGCAGATGAGCTTCCGTATTGCTTCTAGACGCGGTGGCTTATTGGCCGGACTAGGTACATTCTGGAGAGGCAGATTGTCAGTAGAGTGCAGAGGCAGTTTGGCCGAGTCTAGGGCAGACCACAGGGGGAGGCACGCTTTGCCAGGACCCATGCAGAGAGGTACAGATGGGGTCCCGTGGCATCATACGAGGAGGCGTTGGTCAACTTTCAGCAGATCCCTTATGTAGCTTAGCCTATGCGGAGGGACATAGTGGACGCTGGCATGACGCCAGATTATGAGTGGTTCACAGCACACCCATTCCTGAGATATTCAGGGCTAGGAGAGTTAGCCACTCGTATGGATGAGGATGATTCAGATGGTGAGGGTGCAGCTGGCAGGAGGAGGGGAGGACGGAGGAGGAGGAGAGATTAGGGAGATGATGGGAGACTGACACTGAGGCAGAGGGTCAGAGAGGGGCTTATGGGCCAGCAAGCAGTTGGATGAGCACAGGTCCAGGTGTTAGTTCAGCCAGAGGTAGCACGAGGACAGATGCCTCCACCGCAGCAGGTGGCACAGCCGGTACAGGGACAGGTGCCAGCACAGTAGGTGGCACCGGGGCAAGCAGAGCAGGCTCCGCAGCCTGACTTGCAGCAGCAAGCCATGGTGGCATTACAGAGTCATATTAGGCATCTGAGGGCTCATCTGAGAGCAGCAGAGTCATGGAGAGAGTCCGACGCAACTCAGTTATCAGAGTTGACGAGGGAGAGAGATGTAGCCCTAGCTAGCATGCAGGCTATGAGGGCAAAGAGAGACGCAACCGTGATGGCCATGGGCACAGATGGGACATCCAGTTTTCTAGTTTCATAGGTACAGCAAGCATAGACACAAGTGGTCCAGGTGCAAAGTGAGCTTACTAGAGCCCAAGCACAGGCCCAATATTACAAAGGGTTATACCGTGGAGCCGTGGCAGCGGATCAGCATGTCCCTAGCTTCAGGAGTCAGTCAAAGGCATTCCAACGGGCAAGTGGGTCTTGGTCTATAGGCTCAGTGAGGGGTCCCCAGTAGTCAGAGGGAGGCAGAGGAGAGGCCAGTGCAGGGAGCAGTATTCCACGGCAACAGGGTTAGTCAGACCCGGACACTTGTATCAGTTTTGATTGGATTGTAGCACATCCTTGATGGATGGCTGAGATGGCTTGTATATGTACTATTTTTGCCCCAAGACATGTATCACCATTTTTGCCCCGAGACATGTACATGTTTTTGATGATTATATGATGGTGCAGTTGTTCATGGTCTACATGCATGTGTTCTTACATTTATATGCTATGGATGCAATCGATTTGGTGATGTACTTGTATATGTGATGCATACTAGATGGATGTTAGGATGATTTGATATGTAAATGTAAATGTGTATGGATATGATTATGCAGCTCTATACGGAAATGTCTATGTTTTTTATTTTGTTTCTATTGATATACTGATGCAAATGTATGTGGATAACCTAATGTATGTATGCAAAATGATTTAATCATGTGGATGACTATCTCATGTGATATGATATGTTGTCTATGCTATGTTTTTGAGATGTCCAAATGTACTCAATCGACACAGAAGTGATATAGATAAGTAAAAGAAAAGAGGTGGAGGAAATGAGGATTGTGCACTTGATATGTTGCAGGATTTTATTTATTGTATGGATGATATGGATTTGTTGGATATGAGATGGATATGGATGCGGATTATCATCTTGAGATTTTTTTGCAAGGTTTTTACTTTCGTCATCGGGCACTTTTTGGTATTTTTCACCTTTTGAAATGTTGTAAAAAAATACAAGCATCTAGGTATAATTAGACTGAGATGACCTGAGTATGTCTTACATGGATTTTGATATAGCAAGTTGATACAAGCATCTAGTCAAACTTGAATCTAGATGACCTGAGTACTTCTTGCATTTCAACAAAAAAGGATTGCCCCTTTTCATGTTTAGACCTCGAAGTCCTCGATGATCTTTTGCTGATCATGTCGTTAGACAAAAGTCGTCACATTACTAAAGTTTAATCCACAAGCAACAGACAAAGAAAATAATTATGCCCCCATCATAGCATCTCTAGCTTTTGGCATCCTTGAGTAGCATAGGAAGACATATGTAAATTGACCCGTTGACAAAACTTCTTTGCATTAGATGTGTCTTTTGCCATAATTGATAGAGAATCATTTTGAGTGTTTTGATATGGTGCTGCATTTTTGTTTTTGGATAAGTTGATGTTTTTGCATCAAGACTTTTGGTTTAGGTAGCTTGTTTTTGATGTGCTTGCTTGTCTAGTGAAAGGTATCGTAATCCTTATTGGTATCCTCTTAGAACAGTGGCATTCAAGAATCCAAATCCGCAACTAGGTTAAGGAGTTGCCCCCAGTTTAGACAAGGATTGACTTATTATGAGTGAGATGACAGACAGACATGGAGAGACGGACCCTAAGGGACTGACCTAGCGCCTCGGGGGCTCATTACTAAATGGCCTTGCCTACGTGACGACGTAGAGGTAACGTAGTTTAGGGTAAACCCTAGTGGACCTAAGACTTAGGCGATGGCAAAGTGGTGCAGAAATAGCACAGACTCAGATTGACAAAAGGACTAGATATGGGACGGACGGGATAGTGGAGTGGAGAGGAGCCTTGGGGGTGCATTGATAATGGCCTTTCCTATGTGATAACTCAAATGCGACGTAGTTCGACAATGGTTCAAAGGACTGGGCCAAGACAGACGATATGAAGGACACAAGAGATACGAAGTCGAAACAGATGGAGGAAGTGGTTTGTCGCAGATAGCGCCTGTTTACCAGGTTTTCACCACTTGCTTTTATTTGCATGAGAAGCTAAAAGTACACATGATGCCTGTTTGCTAGGTTTTCACCATGGTACCTATCCTAGGCACCTGTTTGCCAGGTTTTCACCATAGGACAATTTTTTTGTTATTTTCTCATTTTTTTGATTTTTTTTGTTCTATTTTTTATCACTTTTTTTATTTTTTTGGATTTTTTTTATTTTTTCAAGACTCCCTTGCATTGGGGTTTTCAGGTATAGAACTTGTGAAGGTGCATGCTATTGATAGGATCATCGAATAGTTCACCTTTAGATGTAGCCAATTGATATGCCCTCGATCCATAAGCTGTGATGACGACATAGGGACCCAGCCAGTTAGGTTCAAACTTTCCTTTCTTTTCTCTATCTTGCTGATTTCTGGGATTTTCTCATAGGACTAGGTCACCAACTTGGAATATCTTGAGTTTTACTTTGTGATTGTAGCTTCTGGACATGTGTTGCTGATATGCTTTCAAGTGGTTAAAGGCCTGTTGTCTTCGCTCTTCAAGCAGCTCTAATTCTTGGAGTCTGGTTATTCTGTAATCTTCATCTGATATGAGGCCTTTTAATGAGACTCGTAAGGATGGGATCTCGACTTCAATGGGCAAGATAGCTTCAAATCCATAGACTAGGGAGTATGGTGTTGCACCTATGGGTGTGCGGATGCTTGTGCGGTAAGCCCACAGTGCGGGATTTAGTTGGACATGCCAATCACAGCCAGCATCATTGACAGTCTTTTTTAGGATTTTCAAGATGGTTTTATTTGATGCCTCATCTTGGTCATTACCTTGTGGGTAGTAGGAGGTTGAAAAGTGGTGCTAGATATGAAATTTGTCGCAGAGTTCCCTGACATCTTGGTTTTTGAAGGGTCATCTGTTATTCGTGATAAGGGACGAAGGGACACCATAACGACAAATGATATAGTTTAGGATAAATGAGGCAATCTGTTTGCCTGTGATGTTGGTTAAGGGCATTGCTTCAATCCACTTCGTGAAGTACTCTGTGGTAGTGATAATGAATTTATGGCCGCTTGAGGAAGGAGGGTGGATCTTGCCCACTAAGTCGAGTCCCCACTGACAGAAATGCCAAGGAGTTGTTAATGGTTGCAGCTCTTGCGCTGGTGCATGTATCAGGTTCCCATGGATTTGGCACTTTTTGCATTTCTTTACAAACTGATAGGAGTCTTGTTTCATAGTTGGCCAGTAATACCCCATGCGGATGAGTTTCTTGGCTAGGGTAGGGCCACTAGATGAGCCCTGCATATACCGTCATGTATTTCACTCAGGGTGGTTTGATATTCCTCACTATCGAGACACCTGAGGAGAGTACCATCAAGACCTCGGTGATATAGGGTGTTGGTGACAATGGCATACCAAGATGCCTGCCGGATGAAGGTTCTTTTTTGGTTACTGGAGAGGTTGGGTGGGAGGGTATTCTCTTTTAGATAGGCAAATATTTTACCATAGAGAGGGGAATCGGCTCCTACGATGTGGCATATGATTTGGGATTCTGGGGTGTCATAAGCAGGATAGGACACTGGCTCTACTAAGAACTCATATCGTGTTTGATGACCTGGAATATCGAGGAGAGATGTGATTGTAGCCATTGCGTCTGCAGCTTTGTTCTCAATCCTTGGTATCTGTTCAAAAGATATCTTGACAAAATATTCTTTGAAGTCATCTACCATTTGTTTATAAGGAATCAGTTTCTCATCCTTCGTTTGGTAGTCATCATTCACTTGATTGATGACTAGTTGTGAGTCCCCATAGACTTGAAGTTCCTTGATGTTCCACTGAACTGCCAACTTGATACCGATTCAACCAGGGCTTCATATTCTGCTACGTTGTTAGTGCAGGGGAACATTAACCTATATGACTTTGGAATAGTGTCGCCATTAGGTGTGATTAATAAGATACCTGCCCCCAAGCCATGCTGAGTGTATGAGCTGTCAAAATACATTTTCCAGGTTGCTGTATTTGTGTGGAAGATAGAGTCATCTGGAAATTCAAAGCTCAAAGGCTGTTATCTATTAAAGGTGCTTCTGCCAGTTGATCTGCTAGTACTTGTCCCTTTATTGTTTTCCTGTCGACATATTCAATATCGAACTCACTGAGAAGCATGACCCATTTAGATAATCTACCTGTTAGGGCTGCCTTGTTGAGTAAATATTTGAGCGGGTCTATCTTTGTTATCAATTTGATAGAGTGTGACAGCATGTAATGTCTCCATTTTTGTGAGGCGAAGACAACAGCTAGACATGCTCTTTCAATTGGTGTGTATTGTAGTTCATACCCAACAAGTGTTCAACTAATGTAGTAGATGGCTTGTTCTCTCCCATCGTAGTTCTGTTGTGCAAAGAGAGCTCCCAGAGCTATTGGTGTAGCTGAGACATACAGTAATAGAGGCTTGCCCTGAATTGGTGGCATTAATACCAGTGGTTTCATGAGATATTCCTTTAGTTGCTAGAATGCCTGTTCACATGACTCGTTCCATTTGAAGGGGACATTTTTGTGTAGCAGATGAGAGAATGGGTGGTACTTGTCTGTCAGTTGGGAAATGAACCGTCTAATAGACTGTAGTTTGCCTTGTAGGGATCTTAACTGAGTCAGGTTCTTAGGAGGTGGCATCTCCATTATGGCCTTCACCTTAGCTGGATCAACTTCAATACCATTTGTAAACACTATGTAGTCTAGTAATTTACCTGATGTAGCCCAGTATTATAATTTTATACCAATTGGATAGCAATGATACCAAAAATCTAGTGTAAAATTCTTGATCTGGTTGACTTTTGTCTTTTAGCACACATTTAGCAATTCGTATGCATTGGGTTCTCTTAGCATGCAAGGAGGTTTCTCATGTGGTTTGTACATAGAAGTGCCAAAATAATTGTTCAACCCCATATTTTACAAGAAAAACTCAAAGGGGATTCAATCAAAGGTAGTTTGATCAAACCCTAGCTAGCCCTTACACACCACATTGTACCACAGGTGTGTTGACTAGGTTTGATCAAAGGTGGTTTGATCAAACCTAGGTGATTTTGGGTGTGATTCATTTTGGCCCAAAAGGGGACTCACTTATGTGCTTTCAACTAGTGCTAAAAATGTTTATCTTAATACATTATTAGTGGCAAGTACTCAATGCACAGTGTGACAAAGAGTGCCAAAAAATCACAACTTGGTCTAATTTTGTTAGTGCTTTGCAGCATGAATATTATCCACTTAGAGACTACAAAGATGAATATATGATATTTCAACAATGTGCCAATGTAGAGGGGAAATAGTGGAATCTTACACTAATAAGTTCCTGTGACTAGCTTGTATTCTTAAATGAAGACATGCCTAAGTATATCTGATATTTAAGTACATTAGTGGACTCTCATCCCTCATCTACACTAAGATGGAATTCCTTACATTAGACTCTTTGGGCCAAGCATTTTGGCATGCATCTAAAATCAAGGCTAAGGTGATGATTAAGCATCAATGTCTTTCTCCATGCAAGAGAAAAGCCATGGAGGAGAACAACTTTTAACCTTATATGTCATGCCATAATACACCAATTCAAAATCCATAACAAAAATTTTAACCATTTTTACCAAACCCTAAGTCTCCCCAAACTTCTATGCTAAATAGGGATAAAGGGAAGAAACCACAAGGTGAACAATAGTGCAATCTCCACTACTCCTACTCTCACAATGAGGTTAAATTTCATGCTCAACACACTCTTGTTACATAAGCAACACCAAATTCAGATGATAATGAGAAGACTAGTCGAGAGGCATAATGACTCAACATAACTACCTTAACAGACACTTCAAAAGAATGCGAGCAAATATTCAACATGAAGTGCTAGGTAAATAGTAAGTTTACACATGTCATCATCAACAATGGTAGCTAGAAGAATATTATCACTCAAAATTTGGTACAATGCCTTGGACTCTCCAACAACACACACCCCATATTTTTAGGATGGCTACAACAAGGTAAGGATATCCAAGTATGTCACCAATGCACTATCAATTATGTTGTTAAACCTATACATGGCATAATCACTTGTAATATTGTGTACCCCTAAAGGTTTGTGATATTTTACTTGGTAGATCCTTTGTATATGATTGTGAAGGTGTCTACCACACAAAGTCACAATTCTAGGAATGTCATGTTCGCAAGAGATACTTCAAGTTATGTGAATTTTTTCTACAGTCTAAACTCACTCTATTTTCAGAAAAGTAATGTCATAAAATCATTATGCACACTCAAAAGTTCCTACTTCTAATGGTTTTCATGGACACACTTGTGTAGTTGATAAAGCACACTCTCACAACATGTGATTCCATGGCCAATCCATCATAAAAACATTATCTCAGCACTATACTATGATAATATTATGAATTCCTTGATAATTGTGTGGGTCTTCCAACATACTAAACAATACAACATATAATTGATTTGGTTCCTAAATCCCCTCTTCCAAATAGTCCCTATACTACGATTCCATTTGGTAGAATGATGAAATTTAGTTCCAAATTCAAGAGTTTGTCAATCAAGGAAAGGTCAAACCAAGCTCTTCCCTTTGCAGTAGGTTTTTCTCATCCATAAGAAGGATGGCACATGGCAATTCTACATCAACTATTTATGCTCAACAAGATCTCAATAAAAATAGGTATCCCCTACCATGCATAATGACCTCCTAGACTAGCCTCATGGATGTGCTACTTCACCAAAATTGATCTTAAGTTAGGATATCGTCAATTTTTAATAGAATTCAAGAATATATGGAGAACTACATTCAAAATGCATGAAGGACTCTACAAGTTAATGGTTATGCCTTTTATCCTGATTAATGCTCCTACAACATTTATGTTCCTGATGAATGACATACTACACACTTTCACCAACTCCATCATCTACTTGGATGGCATACTCATCTTCAACAAAACTTGGGAGGAGCATGTTGCAAGCACTAGAAACTCTACACCAATACAAGCTACAACCCAACCTTAGAAAGTACACTTTTGGCACTACATAGATCAAGTACCTTGGTTATGTCATCAACCAATCTTGCATCCATGTCAATTCAAAAAAGATCAAGGTGATTTGAGACTAGCTAATTTTTCATAAGCTCAAATAATTGTGCAACTTCCTTGGACTCACCAACTCTAATTGAAGGTTTGTCCTTGGATTCTCACATGTTACTTGGCTCCTTAATTATATTATGTGTGCCAAAGTAACATTCTAATGGACTTTTATGTAATAAAGTGCCTTTAATGAGCTCAAAAAATGCCTTTATTTTGTGCTAATGTTGGCCTTGCTAGATACCACACATTCTTTTAGGATTCAAACTACCCATTCAACTATGCACTCAACACAGTGCTACTCCAACATAGCCATCATGTTACCTATCACTCAAAGACATTTAATGATACCGTGAGATGCTAATCCACTTATGAGAAGGATTGCTACACTATTGTTCAAGTGGTTTAGCATTGATGCCATTACATCCTCAATAAGGAGACTACCATTCACTCTAACTATTATCTACTCTAATTCCTACACATATATAGAGAAAATTAGAAAACATGTGGCATATGAAGTGGATGACTTACCTACATCAATTTCACCTAGTGAAAAAGCATAGGAAGGGATGCAACAACAAGGTCATAGTCTTCTTTATTCAACCACTAATCCATGCACTCACAACTAATCTAGAATTGCATGTCCATAATTTTCTAACTAGAGATCACTATACTTAGCAGATAAAGATTTGGTGCAACCATTCACCATCCTCATGCAAATTATGCCTACTAAAGAGTTCTATATGTCTAATGGGATTCTCTACAAGCTTGGACATCTTTGTATTTCTTCAAGAATTCCCCAATAATGCTTGATCTAGGAGGCACATTATTTCAAAAATGATAGGTCATGTTGGCATCACCAAAATGCTTGTTATGTTTCATTAGAGCTTCTACTATCCTTGCATGCACACTAACATTGAGTGCTACATCAATTCATTCATAGCCTCCTACATTGCCCAGCCTACGAACAAGACTTTGTGGATTTACACTCCATTAGTGATGCCTCAATACCCTCATGAGTCAATTAGTATAAATTTTCTCAACAGCCTTCCAATCGCCAAGGACCAAAATGATTGTGTTTGTCATGGTTGATGGGTTCTCCAAAATGGTCATCACTTTGGGTTTTTGATGTTCATTGTCCATGATCATGGCCCAATATTTGTGAGGACTTTCTAACAAATTCTCTAAACCATGTTGGACACACAACTAGATCACTCCACAACCTTCCACCCACAAATTGATGGTAAAAAAACAAGTGGTCAACTGCACCATAATTCACCTTGTGTGTATTCACAATAGCATGCATCCTAACACTTGGAATGATAGTTTGTTGTGCATCTAACATGTCTACAATAAAGAAATACACAACTCTAGGGGCATGGTCCTTTTTAGACATGTCATGGGTTATAACTAGTGGTGCCCCTTGACATCTTCTACCTCACACTATTGAAATCTAAGATACACAAAAGAATAAGAATGAGATAAAGCATAGTGATTCATCCAATGTATCCAATATCTTCATCAACAAGTCTACCAAATTATTTTGCACCAATAATGGAAGTACAAAGAGTTCCATGATGCCCATTGCACAACACACACCTTTTAGGTCAATGACAAAGTTTGGTTACATCTTTAGAAAGAATGCTACAAGGGTCCTCACCACAAGATCAAGCCACTACATTATGGTCCTTACACCATTTTTTGCATAGCTACTGAGAATGCCTTCATTATCAATCTTCTATAGTACTCAGGTCAACATCCCATATTTGACATGGAGCTACTTAAACTGTACATCCCTCCACTTTTGTAGCTAGCACAATCTCAACATCCCATAAACTTGGATCATGCTTATGTCAATCTAATTGTGAAGAATGCAATATTGATACAACATTGACTCATACTCACTTAGATGCCCATTAACTATTCCACATAGTCAAGACCAGATAGTATATTGATCAAGCCAAGTGATATAACATGCATCAACTCCATGAGTATTTTCTTCAACTCAAAATTGATGCTATAGCTATCATTACTTCTCAAGAAGGGGTGAATGATCTAAGTGCAACCTCATGCATAACCTCAATCTCATATCCACATAGCCTAGATGTTCTCTTCAATAATGTCACCTACACACTTGCCTATACTGAATAAATGCCACAAAGTATTAGCATAATTCTGCACATCATTTTTCTATGTAGTGCAACACTATTCATAACTCTTGTGTACCTTTGCATAACACTGCTTGCCCCCATAATGTGGCCCTATACATGGGCACACATGTTTTCACTAAGTTGTCATTCAATTTATCACAATGAGCATTTGACATGTGGTGGCCTCTACACCACATGTTCTTGTGTTCCAACTAGCATATAATTGGCAAACTTTTGACCCTACAAATGGTACCATATATGGGTTTGACACCTAGCATAATCTTGTCCACATGTAAAGTGCACCATATGATTTCTACACCTATCATCACCCCATCCACATGATACAGTGTACCATATGCATGCAATACCTATTAGCATAATTGTTAATGCCTAATTGGTAGTTCACTTGTATAAATACCTACACTATACAAGATACATGCAGAGAAGAACTAGCCAACAACTATGTTGTGTACATATCATTGTACATACTTCTCCCATGCAATATATTTACATTGCATAGTCTTCTATGCCTATTGAATATTCATTTACATACTAATCTAGGGTTTCATTTTTATATTCTACAAGTCTTGTAGATTACAAGGTAGTTCATAGATTTATTCTCCAATCCACTTGGGAATTGGATCAAACCATCAATGTGGCATAATTCTCAATACATAATTAGGTATGGAAACATGTAGATAACCCACCTTGAATGTATGTAGGAAGATGTAATCATTGGAACTTAATGTGGTCCTAACCATGAACCTCCCTAAGACCAATAAGCTTATGGATGTCTTCAAATATTGGCCCAAGATTTGAATTTTTGGCACATGGCTTAGTTAGGTATTCTTTAAGAAATTTGCCAAGTCACAATGCATTATTTATTGTTGCAAGTATGAGGTGAACCAATGTTGGCATTGATGTCAACATACTCATATTACATTGACAAGAAGGATTGGATGAGCAGTGTGCTAAGGATATTGAGAAAATTAGCCTCAGTCAGGAACAGTGAAGAACAGTGATAAGAAGAAGGCAAATGTATTGTATAGGATGCGAACCGGAGGATGCAGATTAAAGGGTTTGTAGATATGAGTCTTGAGATGCTTCAGTTAAGATTTCAGAGGTCCGCATGAAGATCTGAAGGAGTTGTGGCTGTCGGTATAGAACCGGTTTCGGCAAGTGTTCAGAGGTGACAGAGGATCACAGAAAGGTCCGGTGAGGTCCAGAATTGTATAATCCTAATCTGTGGATTGGAAGGAGTGTTTGGGATGTCCTTGTGATGTGTCATCTCGAGTTGTGTATGATTTTGAGGCCCGGAAGTGTCTTTTGCATTGTGATAGTGGCGACAGACTGTGTTCTTGAAGTTCTGGATGAGGAAGAGAAGAGATTCCAGTATGTAGAGAAAGTGCGGATGTACCTGGTCAATCAGGCAGGCTTGTGAAGGTTCTTGGATCATGATGAAGTTGTGTTGTTGGTCCGCATTGATGGTAGAGCCTGGAATTGAAGTTATTCTTCCAGATGAAGTTCTTGTTCCGACTAGCCGACCGAATGAGTTGTTCATCCTGCGAATGTTCTTATGATGGCTGACCAGATGTGTTATTCATCTTGCAGATATTCTTATGGTTGATTGCTGACTTAGATGATTGTTCCTAAGTCGATGTCTTGTATAAATAAAGGTTTGTGAGTTCATTTAGTAGTGTGGATTATGGGAATGAGTGTGGTGTAGCAAAGATAAGTGCGAAAGGCAGAGCAGGGATTTTGGGCTTAAATAGAACTGATCCGGACATAGTAGAGATGTCATTCTCCAATTCAAGATTGTGATTCTTATCACTCTGTAGACAGTGTGTCTCCTTGTAGGCAGTGTGCCTCTTTGTGAGCAGTGTGCTCGGGCAGTGAGCCCTAATTGGCAAGTGCCATTCTTTTTCTTATTCTTCTAACAGAGAATAATCCTTGGGTTAATCACCCCGTGGTTTTTCCCTTAATCGGGTTTTCCACGTCAAAATCTTGGTGTTCAATGTGTTGATGTTTATCTGTTCTTGTGTTTATGCATTATGCTTTCATGGATGATTAATTGATATACTGTTAACTAACAAAGAAGAATCAAGTATTTAAGAAGCAGGTTTTTATACAACTGATTCACCCCCCCTCTCAGTTGTATGCCCTAGATCTAACAATTGGTATCAGAGCCAAGTTCCTCTGAAAGGAGCTTAACCGCTTGAGGAGATCCAGGATGTCATCATACAAGAAGGATAGTCCGAAGTTCGACGGAACCAACTTTACCCTCTGGAAAGGTCGCATGAAATGTCACTTGGAATGTATGGGAAAAGCATACTTGGCCATGGTCTCAAAACCATATGTACCTCCACAAGGTGGTCCGACAACTCTGAATGAAACCACAGATGCTGAAAACAATCTACAGACCAAGGAAGCTCTGCTAAGCGCATTAAACGACTCAGAATGTTATCGACCTACCAACTGCATATGAGATCCTGACTAAATTGGAACTTCTGTATGAAGGAGATGAGTTTGTCAAGAGTGCAAGGTTGCAAAGTCTGAAAGGGAAATTTAAAAGATTGAAGATGAGAGATGATGAAAACATCACTACCTTTATGCCAAGAGTGAATGAGCTGGTATGTGGAATTAGAAATGCCGGTGGAACTCTGGATGAAAATGAGATTGTTTGGAAAATCCTCAAATCCCTTCCTGCTGCCTACAAAATCAAGGTTGCTGCCATTGATGAATTCAGAGCCCACACAACTGTCACAAGAGAGCAATTGGCTGGCAAACTAGCTGCATTTGAAATGACCGAGTTTGGAGATGATCCTCCCAAGACTGAATCTGCCTTCAAAGCCAGTGCCTATGTGAAAGGCAAACATAGACTTGATACGGGTGAAAACTTTTCAAGGAAGATGTCATGGTATGATCAAGCAAGAAGAGACATGGAAGAAGAAGAAGAAGCGGAAACAACTCAACTTGAAGCCCTCATTGCAAAGAGACTGCCAAGAGGATCCGGTAAGTATGAAGGAAAACTACCCTTTAAATGCTTCAACTGCAATAAGATTGGTCATTTTGCTTCAAGATGTCTGGAAAGATCTGCAAGGACTAATTCTAACAGACAAAGGTTTCAAAAGAATTGCTATTATGTTCATGAAGTAGATGACAATGAAGGAGTAACAGATGATGAATCAGAACTAGGAAGCAAATCCAGAAATGAATGGGTGTTTATTGCCATCAAGGAAGAAGATTCAATACTCTCTGAATCTGTCAATCAGAAAGTTGTGGAAAAAGCTTTGGCTGCTCAAGTGGAAGAAAAGGATGATTGGGTTATTGACAGTGGATGTTCTCACCATATGACTGGTGACAAGGATAAGTTCTTGGATTTGGAAAGGTATGAAGGAGGAATGGTAAAATTTGGTGACAATTCTGCTGGCAGAATCAGAGGTAGGGGAACTATTTCCTTTGATGGAAAGAGCAAAACAGGTAATGTACTATATGTTGAAGGATTGAAGCACAATCTTCTCAGTGTTGGTCAGTTAGTAGACAAAGGCTATGATCTCCGGTTCAAGAATGGAAAATGCAGAATCTTTACAAGTTCTGAAACTGAAATTGCATCCGGTACTCAGACAAAAGGTAATAGCTTTCATCTGGTTGGTTCAAATAAAAGTTGTCTGTTTGTTCAAATTGATCAGAGTTGGTTATGGCATAGAAGAATGTGTCATGTAAATTTTGATAACATCATCAAGATAAGCAATACTCAGGCTGTAAGAGATCTTCCAAAATTGATAAAACCTACAAATAGTTTGTGCAAAGAATGTCAGCTAGGTAAACAGAGCAGAATCTCTTTCAAAAGCAAAGATCAGTCCTCTACCGGATTGTTGGAACTAGTACATACTGATCTCTGTGGTCCGACAAGAATCAAGAGTCTACAAGGTGATAGATATTTCATGTTGCTAATTGATGACCATTCCCGGATGATGTGGGTTACCTTCCTAAAGGAAAAATCAGAAGCCCTTGAGAAGTTCAAAATCTTCAAAGCTATGGTAGAGAATCAAACCGGATTGAAATTGAAGTGTCTAAGGTCTGATAGAGGTGGTGATTTTACATCTGGTGAGTTCATTGACTTTTGTGAGAAGCAGGGTATAAGAAGACAGTTGTCTGCTCCCAGGACTCCACAGCAGAATGGAGTAGTTGAGAGAAAGAACTGGACCATCCAGGAAGCTACCAGGACAATGATGTTGGAAGCAAATGTTCCTCAAATGTTTTGGAAAGAAGCTATCAGCACTGTAGTCTACACTCTCAATCGAGTTCAAATCAGAAACAACACCGGTAAGACCCCTTATGAACTCTGGTTTGGCATCACTCCTACTGTGAAATATTTCAGAGTATTTGGTAGCAAGTGTTATATTAAAAGAGATGAAGATCTAGGAAAGTTTGATGCTAGAAGTGATGAAGGAATTTTCTTGGGTTACTCCACTCAAAGCAAAGCATACTGGTGTTACAATAAGAGATTGAAGAAGATGATAGAAAGCACTAATGTGAAAGTTGATGAAAGAATTGAGAAGCCCTCAAGGTTTTATGACTTTGATGAGGATGACCAAGATGGTGTTCAAGTTCAAGGAGCTCAATCCCCTCCGGTAAGTCAGAATCAGCCTGATCCGGTAAATCAGGAAGAAGAAATAGGTCTGAATGAGCCTGATCAAGAAGCAGCAGTACAGAATGCTCCCAAAATTCCAAGGTATGTAATACAGAACCACTCTGAAGATCAGATCATAGGTGACAGAAACAAAGGTGTGCAAACTAGAAGGAATGTTGCTCAAAATCACGATGAATGTTGTCTGATTTCAAAGATTGAACCCAAAACAATAAATGAAGCTTGCAATGATGAAAACTAGACCAAAGCAATGGAAGATGAATTGATGCAAATTGAGAGAAATCATACTTGGGATCTTGTTCCCAGACCTAGAGACAGGAATGTGATTGGAACCAAATGGGTTTTCTGGAACAAACTGAATGAAGCTGGTGAAGTAATCAGAAACAAAGCTAGATTGGTCTGCAAAGGCTACTCTCAAATAGAAGGAATTGATTTTGAAGAAACCTTTGCTCCGATGGCAAGAATTGAAGCAGTCAGATTACTCCTAGCATTTGCTACCTTCAAAGACTTCAAAGTATATCAGATGGATGTCAAGTCTGCCTTCCTAAATGGTGATCTGGAAGAAGAAGTTTACATTGAACAACCGGATGGATTTCAATTGTCTGATAACGATGATATGGTCTGCAAGTTGAAGAAAGCCTTGTATGGATTAAAGCAAGCCCCAAGAGCATGGTATGAAAGGTTGGATAAGCATCTTGTGTAGATTGGATTCAACAAAGGTACTGCTGACAGTAACTTATATTTCAAAATTGATCATGAAAATATTTTGATTGTTGAAGTGTTTGTGGATGATATCATTTTTGGAGGAAGAGATAGTATGTGCAAAACTTTTGCAAATCAGATGAAAAGTGATTTTGAAATGTCTATGCTTGGTGAAATGAATTTCTTCTTGGGTCTGCAAATTACTCAAACAAAGAAAGGGATCTTTATTTCTCAGATCAAATATGTGAAAGAATTGTTGAGGAAATTTGGTATGGAAGATTCAAAGCCAATGAACCCTCCCATGGCAACCGGATGTAAGTTGAGCAAAGATGATGACTCCCCAAAGGCAGATCAGACAAAGTATAGATCAATGATTGGTGGATTGTTGTATCTCACTCAGACTAGACCAGATATAATGCAGGCTGTTGGTCTTGTGGCAAGATTCTAGGCTGATCCTAGAGAATCTCATGTTATGGCAATCAAAAGAATTTTTAGGTACTTGAAAGAACAGTCGAGTATGGTCTATGGTACCCTAGAGATCCAGATTTCTCTCTTCATGCTTACACAGATGCAGAATGGGCAGGAGATGTGGATGACCGGAAGAGCACCAGTGGTGGAGCATTCTTTCTGGGGAAGAGATTGGTTTCTTGGCTAAGCAAGAAACAAGATGCAATATCTCTGTCTACAACTGAAGCAGAATACATTGCAGCAGCAGGCAGTTGCACTCAAATCTTATGGATGAAGCAGATGCTAAGAGACATTAAAGTTGAATATAAGGAGCCTATCACAATTTTCTGTGATAATTCAAGCGCAATTAATATTTCTAAGAATCCGGTATTGTACTCTAAGACTAAGCACATATCTATCAAGTTTCACTTTTTGAGAGAACAAGTGAACAAAGAAGAAGTCAGGTTGGAATATGTTCCTTCCAAGGATCAGATTGTAGATATCTTTACTAAACCTCTTCCCAAGGACTCTTTTGAATATCTCCGGGAGAAGTTAGGGGTCATGGCCCCTCCGGTAATGAACTAAGATGCACTGATGTGCATTAGTCCAGTGGATATCACAGTCATATCTTGTGATCCGGATTGATGATGGGGAGCTACTACTAAGGGGGAGCAGCTAGTATGATTCTGATGTGTTAGAATTGCAAGTATGAGTCCTTTGCCATTGATGTCAAAGGGGGAGAGAAGACATGTGAAAAACAAGTGGTTGATGATCAAAGGGGGAGCAATAAATGAGGAGAAGACATGTTGTTGATAGGGGGAGCTGTGACAGAAAGGAGAAGTTCTTGTCTTGATGGTTTTTCACATCATATGTTGCCATCAATGACAAAGGGGGAGATTGTTGCAAGTATGAGGTGAACCAGTGTTGTCATTGATGTCAACATACTCATATTGCATTGACAAGAAGGATTGGATGAGCAGTGTGCTGAGGATATTGAGAAAATTAGCCTCAGTCAGGAATAGTGAAGAACAGTGATAAGAAGAAGGCAAATGTATTGTATAGGATGCGAACCGGAGGATGCGGATTAAAGGGTTTGTAGATATGAGTCTTGAGATGCTTTAGTTAAGATTTCAGAGGTCCGCATGAAGATCTGAAGGAGTTGTGGCTGTCGGTATAGAACCGGTTTAGGTAAGTGTTCAGAGGTGACAGAGGATCACAGAAAGGTCCGGTGAGGTCTGGAATTGTATGATCCTAATCTGTAGATTGGAAGGAGTGTTTGGGATGTCCTTGTGATGTGTCATCTCGAGTTGTGTATGATTTTGAGGTCCGGAAGTGTCTTTTGCATTGTGACAGTGGCGACAGACTGTGTTCTTGAAGTTTTGGATGAGGAAGAGAAGAGATTCCAGTATGTAGAGAAAGTGCAGATGTACCTGGTCATTCAGGCAGGCTTGTGAAGGTTCTTGGATCATGATGAAGTTGTGTTGTTGGTCCACATTGATGGTAGAGCCTGGAATTGAAGTTATTCTTCCGGATGAAGTTCTTGTTCCGACTGGCCGACCGGATGAGTTGTTCATCCTACGAATGTTCTTATGATGGCTGACCGGATGTGTTATTCATCTTGCAGATATTCTTATGGTTGATTGCCAACTTAGATGATTGTTCCTAAGTCGATGTCTTGTATAAATAAAGGTTTGTGAGTTCATTTAGTAGTGTGGATTATGGGAATGAGTGTGGTGTAGCAAAGAGAAGTGCGAAAGGCAGAGCAGGGATTTTGGGCTTAAATGGAACTGATCCGGACATAGTAGAGATGTCATTCTCCAGTTCAAGATTGTGATTCTTATCACTCTATAGACAGTGTGTCTCCTTGTAGGTAGTGTGCCTCTTTGTGAGCAGTGTGCTCGGGCAGTGAGCCCTAATTGGCAAGTGCCATTCTTTTTCTTATTCTTCTAACAGAGAATAATCCTTGGGTTAATCACCCCGTGGTTTTTCCCTTAACTGGGTTTTCCACGTCAAAATCTTGGTGGTCAATGTGTTGATGTTTATCTGTTCTTATGTTTATGCATTATGCTTTCATGGATGATTAATTGATATACTGTTAACTAACAAAGAAGAATCAAGTATTTAAGAAGCAGGTTTTTATACAACTGATTCACCCCCCCCCTCTCAGTTGTATGCCCTAGATCTAACATTTACAATGGTTGAAACACTTGGTAATGATGTGGCATGACAATATATGATGTGTTGAAGCTCTGATAATTATTTGGAGGCTTTGTGATCAATGTGTGTTACTACATTCAATAAGAATACTATCTAGACATTGGTAAGATAATGTGTTGAAATGTTGACTCTAGAAATAATTAAACTCTATAGAAAGAACTAAATGACTATAATAATTCTAGGTACACGAAAAACAAAACAAACATGAAAGAAAATATTTCTGGGTGATGCAAGATTGCTCTTACACCTTGTATTCTCCTACATCATTTACATGGGAAAATAGATTAGTGACATATAGTGTTAAATGACTTTCACCACAATGATAATGATAACTTATGCTTGGGTAAGGAAAAGGGTTACCTTGTGCCTTAAGAACCTATTATATATGAAAAGTGGGAATGATGAATGAGGTAGTGTTTTAGGTAGATTTCATGAAACCCTCCTTTCACATATATCATTCAAGGACATAAACCAAGTTAAGTCACTTCTCCTACAAGAGGACTCAGCGCAAGCGAGGGGTTTGAACCTATGACCTAGGCTCTGATACCAATTGTTGGAAAGATGCTTGCCATTGCACCAAAAAATTGACCTATTAATGCCCGATACAACTGCCAGAGTTAATGAATCCACGGGAGGCGGTTAAGCCTTGTCACAAATCCAAGCGTTGTGTTGCATAGCACAAGGAGACCAAGGGCACACACCTTGCAACAACTTCATCAATGATTTCACATCCCTCATCATATACTTTATGGTACCATTTCTCTGTAGCTGTAGTAGTGGCTCTAACGTTATCAAAATTTTCCAACTCTTCCTTGGAGAGGAGAGAGGGTGTCAATACTATTCCATCATCTAATTATGAGGGCTTTAATAAATATCTAATGCAGGCACGAAGCTCCTCATTATATTTCCTAAGTTGTTGCTTTGTCATTTCATCCTTATTTATTCTATCAATAATGGTGGACACTGAATCTTTAAATTCCTCTACAACTTGAGCTTTGGAAGTTGGTCCCAAGTTGAGAGTTGCAAGAGTGTAGTCTTCAAGTCTCACATCCTCTTTGTTGGCTTGGGCTAGTAGGATAGCAACTTCTGCAATACGAGAACCAGAAGCATCCTTGTATATCCTTGATTGTACTTTTGCTTTCTTCTGCTTCTTTGGTTTCTTAATTCTAGCCAAAAAGCTGTCTAAGTCTAGTTCTACTACTTCCACCATGGAAGATTGATTACTAAGTCTCTATTGGAGCCAATCTAGAGCAGCCAAAGAATGTTCTGGGGAGCCAATATGGCTACTTTCCTTATTCAAAGAATCTGAATGAATATAATCCTCTGTATCTACACCTTGAACTCTGTCTTTTTGAACATCCTCATTATTCACCATGTCTACCTTTTGAGGAGACTCTGGCTAATTTATTTGTTGTAGGTTTTCTATCATTACTTGCTCAGCAATATTCAATACAGAATCATCTACAACCTCCTTGGATGGACTGTCCTCCAAGTTCACCACTTCAATTATGTTGGGGTCAGTAGGAATGTTGTTAGTTATATCCTCAATTACTACCTCCTCGGATACGATGTTTAGTTCTGCACATACTTTCTCAATTCCAAGCAATTGGGGTACTTGAAGAGAAATAGGCATTGGTATCTCCCTTGAATCATGAAATGGTCGAACCAAGGAGTTATTGATAGTGGCAAAAGAATTAGTGGCAGATGTAGGTAAGTGAACTTGAGATAGGTTTGTGAATGCCAAAAAATCTAAGGAAGGAGGAATGGAAGGGGATGAAAGCATGGAAGAAATAACAAGAGGGGTGGTTAGATTGGGGGCTGGCAGGGAGAAGGAAGATGGTGAAAGAATAGTGGAGATGGGAGGCAAGGAAGAGGTGGCAAGAGGTGGGAAAGAAGGGAAGACAGTGGTAGAAGTGGAAAATGTGATAGAAGGTGAAGATGAAAAGGAGAGAGGAAAGCTAATGGATGAGGGTGCAAGAGAAGAGGATGGAGTTGAAGAGATGGATGAAGTAGAGATAGAAGGCATGGAGGTTGATGAAGACATGGATGAATTGGTAGTGAGTACAAAGGAGGTGGATGAGCTAATGGAAGATATGGAATGGATGGGTGGAGGAAGAGAAGGAGATGTAATGGTGGAGGTGACAGGAGGCAATGGTGTAGTTGGGACAGCAGAGGATACAGGAGGCACAATGTTTACTACAAGAGAGGAGGCAGAGGAAGCATCAATAGCTTGAGTAGGCACAGTAAAAGTGACAAGAGGAGGGGCATCAGCAATAGGAGGATTGGCTACTGACACACTTTGCTGGCCTCTTGCTCTTTTAGGCCTAGAGGATTCTCCTAGTCCACTGGGCATATCCTTTCTCTTAGAGCTCCTAGCTCTAACTGAAGATTTAGCATCCTTCTTTTGTTGCCTAGGAGGTTCTTTATCTACCTTATATTTATCTTTATTTTGTAGAGGAAGATCATCTTCTATAGCCTCATTGTCTATATATTTGGCTTCTCCCTCTATGACCCCTTGCGTTGGCTCTTCTTCTGTTTCAATTGGCTCATCTTGTTCATCATCACTGACCCTTTCTTGGGGTTGTTGTGTATATGTTAAAGCCACCCCTGCTCTTGTTAACCTAGTTATTTGATCTCTAGCCCAATTTCTATTGTATCTGAAAGGTTATCTCATCACCTCATCCAAAGAAGTTTCCTCTGCTTTTGCCCAATTAGGAGGTGGAATGGGCTGATCAAAGACTACCCTCCATGCATCTTGTTGCACTACATTATCATCATCAGTGAGTTGATCAGGAACTTCTACAACATTGAACAATCTTATATAGTCCAAGGACAACCTCGAACACCTTTTCCTTATCACTTCATGTTCATCCAAACAGTTAGGCCAAAATTCCTCCAGATGTTCTTTGTGAAACAACTTCTTGCTAACATGTCTCTCCATAACACCAAAAGGATCAAAATGGGTCCTAGGATTGTAAAGATTTAGATTAAGCATTTGAAGCTCAGTATCTAAATATTCTGCTGACCCTATGGTTATACAGGAAAAGAGACCTCTACCCAAGAGTATGGGAAACTTAATAGAAGCTCTGTGTAAATGTTTCAACTATTTAGCATAGGTACACAATTGCCTTGTCAATTATAAAACAACTACCTTATCAGTGGGATACTTAGGTAGTTTGTATGGTGAGCTAGTGAAACCTTGAATCCTAAGATACGTGAATTTTGGAAACTCGATGTACAACCTACCATATGCTTGCACCACATTGGTGGCCTCCAAGGATAACCTTCTAAACATGTCCCCTTGCAGCATTCTTGTAATGTGCATTGTAAATGCATCATTGACCCTTTTGTAGTGCACAAGTGATTGGGGGACCTCCAATTGAGGATAGCATTCATACACCTTGACTTGTCCATCTGTATTGCCTACTTCTCCCAATTTACATAAGCTAGGATAGACAAAGTTCCTTGTCAACATGTAAATAACATAAGAGGTCCATCGAAATGTTTGGTCTTGGTTCAGGGCCACAAAGGCCTCATGGATGTTGTTGCTTAGGAGTTGAGCCCAGTGTATTTTCATTTCTCCTTTTAGAATCTCCTCAATATAAGCAAACATCCAACCCTCAAAGGTTGAGGCTAAAGGCAATCCCATAATTCTACTCAGAAGAGTAACTATATCACCTATCTCCTCTTTAAATTCACTTCTGTAGAGTACATGGGGGAGTTTAGATTGTGTTGTCCTCCTCAGTTTCATCCATTTATCATTGATTATCCTCTTGTAGGCATCAGGGCCTTGTTCATACAATTTCCTAGTAGACTCTTTATTCAACACTATGAGAGTTGGGGCAGGAGGAATGTCAAATGCTTCAGCAATGACCAGGGCAATGAAATCTACTACTATCCTGCCATCTTGTGCAACCACTATTCTTGTCTCTGGGTGACACCTCTCTCCATAAGCTATAACTAGTTTAGGGCATTGTACTATGGTTGGGAAGGTTGCATCCTGGGCAATGTCATTATTTCTAATCATCCTAGCCCACTCTGTTGGATTGGGTCCAAAGACCCTTAGTCTGAAGTCATCTAGGTCTATATGACCTAGTTCAGTGTCTCCAATGTTGTTCCAAGCTGAGGTGATCTTGCTAACAGGATGGATTCCCTTGAACTCGTACTTCATGTTGTTTGCTCTGATAGACATTTATCCTACAGGCCAAAACTCTAATGAATAACCTATTCATGATACTAACTAAGTGGTCTAGGTTTCAATTTCCTAAGGCTAAATAGTCTGAAAAGGCATCAAGGAACGTGTACTAACTATTTGCCTTCATTATATTTCTAAGTGCAAAACCTAAACCAAAAAGTGGGGTTTTTACCCATTGTAGTATATACTATTAAAACAACAAAATTGCTTAACAAAATCCATGATTTATCATTTATAACCTATTAATTATGTTGCAAATATGTGCCTAAGTGGTGTTGTCATTGATGTCAACATATCCTTGATGTCATTGGTGTCAACTGTATCCTTTCTTTTTGCTGCCTGTGTAGAAGACTGGATTGTTGAGGATATTGAGAAAATTAATGAGGATCTATGTATGCAGACCATATGGTTGAGTAGAGGATTGTGTGAAGAAGCTCCAGTTAAACTTTGAAGGGTTCGCATGAAGATTTGAAGAAGCTATGGCCATCTAAGTAGAATCAGTTTTGTAGTGTTCAGAAGAGACAATGTGACAGGAAAGAAGTCTGGATTTTTCTAGATAAGTCAAATGATGATCTGCGGATATGGAGGCATGTTTGGGAAGTCAATGTGTATCATCCATTCAAGTGGTTCATGGTTTGGAGTTCCGCAAGCAATCTTTCTAAAGTGACAGTCATGGCAGACAGTCTTCTTGAGGTTCCAGAGGAAGATGCAAGTGATTCTGATGATTTGGAGGAGTGCAGATATTTTTGTTGAATTTAATGTGCTTGTGGAAGTCTCTATATTGTGTGACTGCTACGTTGGAGATCCGCATTGAAGTTTGAGCTTGTCAATGAAGATTTCCTTCTTGGTGTTGTTGTTCTTCCCAGTCTTAGCTAATCGGATGATTCAAGCGTGTTGCAGATGATCTAAGAGAAATTCTATGAAGTGTGGCGTGTTGATCAAGGAATATTTGAGTCCCAGTTATGTTTGATCGACAGCTTAGTGATTCGCATTAAGTCAGATGTTTGTAGTGCCGACCTTGATGTTCATTCCAAGGTTGATGAAGAGTATAAATACTTGTTGATGAGTTGTGGAAAATCATCCTTATGCTAAAATAGTATAATCTGAAGAAAGGATCAAAAGGCAGAGCAGAGCAAAGGAGAAGCAGAAGATCAAGAGTTGTTTTGATGAAGAGTTAGAGAAGAAATATTTGGGGCAGAGAAGAAGTTTTGTGAGCATTCAATGAAATTGAACCAGGCATGAAGTAGATGCTATTTCTCAGTTAATTCCTTCTGTACTAAAATAAATTATGTAGGCAATGAGCCTCTCTTTTGAGCAGTGAACTTTGGGCAGTGCGCCCGAAGGCATGTGCCTTCTATTTTTCTAAAGTATTTTTAACAGGGTACAAATCTTTGTGGGTTAACCCCCATTGTGGTTTTTCCCTTAACTGGGTTTCCACATCAAAATCTTGGTGTCAATTGTGTTGCTTATGTTTCTACTCATATGTTGTTGATCCATGCTTTAATGTTTACATCATTAATCTAATAGTAAGTTAATAAAGAAGGTTAAAAGCAGAAAAAGTTTATTTTGTGTGACAACTGATTCACCCCCCCTTCTCAGTTGTCTAGTCTAATTCCAACAATTGGTATCAGAGCTAGATCCTCTAAAAGAAGCTTGACTGCTTGAGGAGATCCAGGATGCCAACCTACAAGAAGGATAGTCTGAGATTTGATGGAACAAATTATTCTGTTTGGAAAAGTCGCATGGAGTGCCATTTGCAATGCATGGGCGATGCTTATTGGGTGATAACCAATGTTGAGTATAAACCTCCGGAGAAAGGTCCTTCAACTCGAGATCAACTCAAAGATGCTAAAAATAACCTTCAAGCTAAAGAAGCCTTGTTGAGTGCCCTGATTGATTCAGAAATGACAAATGTCTTTGGACTAAAAACTGCTCATGAAATCTAGAAGAAGTTGGAGAATCTGTATGAAGGTGATGAATTTGTCAAATGTGCCAAGCTACAAAGTCTGAGAGGAAAATTTGAAAATTTGAGGATGAGTGAAGATGAAAACATCACAATCTACATGCAAAAGATATATGATCCTGTGTGTGGTATCAAGTGTGTTGGTGGAACTTTAGAAGAATCGAAGATTGTAACAAAAGTGCTCAGATCTTTACCTAATTCATACAAACATAAGGTTGCTGCTATAGAGGAGATCAGGACTATCTCAGAAGTTACAAGAGATCAGCTGGTTGGCAAAATTTTAGCTTTTGAATTAAGTAAGTTTGGTGATTCTCTTCCTAAGTTTGAATCTACATTTAAGGCTAGTGTATATGGAAAACAAAGATATGATCTGGGTGAAATCTCTTCAGCAAGATCAAACAAATTTGTGAAGGCAAGGAAGGATCTTGAAGATGATGAAATTGAGACTACAGATCTTGAAGTTCTTATTGCCAAAAGAATACCAAGAGGATCCGGTAAGTATGAAGGAAAGTTACCACTCAAATGTTTTGCTTGTAATAAGATTGGTCATTTTGCCTCGAGATGTCTGGAGAGGTTTTCAAAATCAAACCCTAACAGATATAAAGGTCAAAAGAAATGTTACTACGTCCAAGAAGCTAGAGAAGAAGGAGTCACAAATGATGAATCTGATCATGGAGGTTCCACTGAAAATGATTGGGTGTTCATTGCTATCAAAGAAGAAGATCTGGTGTCTACTGAATCTGCTAGCAGTGAAAATATGGAAAGTGCCTTGGCTACTCAAGTTGTTGAAAAGGATGAATGGGTGATTGATAGTGAATGTTCTCATCATATGATTGGTGATAAAAGTAAGTTTGTAAGCCTTGAAAAATATGAAGGTGGGCTTGTAAAATTTAGAGACAACTCAGCTGATAGAATCCGTGGCAGAGGATCCATCTCTTTTGATGGTAAGAATAACACCAATGATGTTCTGTATGTGGAAGGGTTGAAGCATAATCTTCTCAGTGTTGGACAGTTGGTTGACAAGGGTTATGATCTCCAATTCAAGGATGGCAAATGCAAAATCTTGGAAAGCTCCAGAACTAAAATTGCATCTGGTACACAAACTAGAGGTAACATCTTTCAATTAAGTAGTTCTAGTAAAAGTTGTTTGATTTCTCAGACAGATCAAAGTTGGTTGTGGCATAGGAGAATGTGTCATGTGAATTTTGATAACATTGTCAAGATAAGTTCTACTCAGGCTGTGAGAGATCTTCCAAGACTTGTGAAACCTGATAGCATGTGTAGAGAATGTCAATTGGGTAAACAGAACAAAACATCATTCAAAAGTAAAGAACAATTTTTAAGTGGGTGATTGGAACTTGTGCATACTGATCTATGTGGTCCTGCTAGAATTAGGAGTGTGCAAGGAGATAGATATTTTATGTTGCTGATTGATGATTACTCCCGGATGATGTGGGTAACTTTCTTAAAAGAAAAATCAGAAGCTCTTGAAAAATTCAAAATGTTTAAAGTTATGGTGGAAAATGAGATTGGCATGAAGATAAAGTGGCTGAGATTCGACAGAGGTGGAGAGTTTAGCTCCGGTGAGTTTGATACATTCTATGAAAGGCATGGAATAAAAGGATAGTTATATGCTCCTAGGACTCCTTAACAAAATGGAGTTGTAGAAAGAAAGAACTAGACCATTCAAGAAGCTGCCAGGACCATGATGATGGAAACAAATGTTCCACAAGTTTATTGGAGAGAAGTTGTGAGTACTGCTATCTACACTCTTAACTGGGTGCAGATCAAAGGCAATTCTGGTAAGACTCCTTATGAACTCTAGTTTGGTCATTCTCCTACTGTGAGATATTTCAAAGTTTTTGGTAGTAAATGCTATATCAAAAGAGATGAGGATCTAGGCAAGTTTGAAACAAGAAATGATGAAGGAATTTTTCTGGGTTACTCTACTCAAAGCAAAGCATACCGGTGCTTCAACAAGAGGTTGAAAAAGATTGTTGAAAGTGCTAATGTCAGAGTTGATGAGAGCAAGGAAGGACATTCCAGGTCTTGCACATATGATTCTGATGATCAAGATGAAAATCCAAGTCAAGAAAGGCAAGTGTAAACTCATACTCAGATCTAGATTGATCTGGAAAATCTAGTAATTCAAGAGGTTAGTGCAGAAGTTGAGGAACAAGCTCAAGAATCAGAAGTTCAAGCAAATCCCAAAACTCCCAGGTATGTAAGGAATCCTGAAGATCAAATCATAGGAGACAAAAATAAAGGTGTTCAAACTAGGAGAAGAATTGTTGAAGATCAAGAAGAGATTTGTCTAATTTCAAAGATTGAACCAAAAACAATAAGTGAAGCCTACGAAGATGAAAACTGGGTAAAGGCAATGGAAGAAGAATTAATGCAAATTGAAAAGAATCACACTTGGGAACTTGTTTCTAGACCTGAGGACAAAAATGTGATGGGAACAAAATGGGTCTTCCAAAACAAACTAAATGAAGATGGTGAAGTTGTCAAAAACAAAGCAAGGTTGGTATGCAAAGGATATTCTCAAGTAGAAGGAATTGATTTTGAAGAAACTTTTACTCTAGTGGAAAGAATAGAAGCAGTCAGATTATTTCTTGCATTTGCTGCTTATAAAGATTTCAACCTGGTTTATCAAATGGATGTCAAATCAGCATTCCTAAACGGAGAGTTAGAAGAAGTCTACATTGAGCAACCGAAAGGATTTCAATTGTCTGATTAGAAAGACATGGTCTGTAGATTAAGGAAAGCATTATATGGACTCAAACAAGCCCCAAGAGCCTGGTAGATTAGATAAGTATCTACTAAAGCTAGGATATAACAAAGGCACTACTAACAGTAATCTTTACTTTAAGATTGATCATGAGAATATTCTAATTGTTGAGGTATTTGTTGATGATATCATTTTTTGTAGAAATGAGAGCATGTGCAAAACATTTTCTGATCATATGCAAAGTGAATTTGAGATGTCCATGTTTGGTGAGATGAATTTCTTCTTAGGTCTGCAAATCACTCAGTCAGATAAAAGTATCTTTATATCTCAGTCTAAGTATGTGAAAGAATTGTTAAGGAAGTTTGGAATGGAAGATTCAAAGCCAGTAGGTACACCTATGGTAACCGGATGTAAGTTGAGTAAAAATGATGACTCCCCTAAGGAAAATCAGAAAAGGTATATATCGATGATTGAAGGACTACTCTATCTGAATCAGACCAGATCTGATATCATGAATGCAATTGGGCTTATTGCTAGATTCCAAGCTAATCCTAAAGAATCCCATGTTGTAGTAGTTAAGAGAATTTTTAGATATCTCAAAGGGACAATTGATTATGGATTGTGTTATCCAAAAGACAATGACTTTACTCTTCATGCATACACAAATACTGATTGGGTAGGAGATGTGGATGATAGGAAAAGTACTAGTGGTGGTGCATTCTTCTTGGGAAGTAGATTGGTTTCTTGGCTGAGCAAAAAGCAGGAGGCAATATCCCTATCTACAGTAGAGGTAGAGTATATAGCAGCAGTAAACAATTGCACTCAAGTTCTGTGGATGAAGCAAATGTTGAAGGACATCAGAATTGTATTTGAGGAGCCGGTCACAATCTCCTGTGATAATTCAAGTGCAAGAAGCATCTCAAAGAATCCAGTGTTGCATTCAAAGACAAAGCACATATCTATTAAGTTTCATTTCTTGAGAGAGAAGGTAAATGAGAATGAAGTCAAGTTAGAGTTTGTATCTTCAAAGGATCAGATTGCAGATATTTTCACTAAGCCTCTTCCCAAGGATACTTTTGAGTATCTTAGAGAGAAGTTGGGGGTTATTACCCCTCCTGATCAGAATTAAGATGCACTAGAGTGCATTAGTCCGGTAGAATTCACAGTCACATCTTGTGATCTGGATTGATGTCAAGGAGATACCAGGGGGAGTAGTCTGCTTGTAATTTTTGAGTTTGGTTTGAAACAGAAATAAGGAGAAAAGACTGCAAATATGTGCCCTTTGCCATTGATATCAAAGGGGGAGAGAAATTCATGTGAAAAATTAGTTGCTGATGAAAGGGGAAGCAATGAAGAAAGTGATTGCAGAAGTGATAAGAGAAAGGGGGAGAAGGTCTTGTCTTGATGGTCAAATCAGTTTTTCACATCATATGTTGTCATCAATGACAAAGGGGGAGATTGTTGCAAATATGTGCCTAAGCGGTGTTGTTATTGATGTCAACATATCCTTGTTGCCATTGGTGTCAACTGTATCCTCTTTTTCTTGTTGCCTGTGTAGAAGACTGGATTGTTGAGGATATTGGAAAAATTAATGAGGATCAATGTATGTGGACCATATGGCTGAGTAGAGGATTGTCTGAAGAATCTCCAGTTAAGCTTTGAAGGGTTTGCATGAAGATTCGAAAAGGCTATGGCCATCTAAGTAGAACTAGTTTTGTAGTGTTCAGAAGAGACAGTGTGACAAGAAAGAAGTCTGGATAATTGTGGATATGTCAAATGATGATCTACAAATCTGGAGGCATGTTTGGGAAGTCAGTGTGTATCATCCATTCAAGTGGTTCATGGTTTGGAGTTCCACAAGCAATCTTTCTAAAGTGACAGTCATGGCAGACAGTGTTCTTGAGGTTCCGGAGGAAGATGCAAGTGATTCTAATGATTTGGAGGAGTGCGTATGTTTTTGTTGAATTCAATGTGCTTGTGGAAGTCTCTAGATTATGTGACTGCTATGTTGGAGATCTGCATTGAAGTTTGAGCTTGTCAATGAAGATTTCCTTCTTGGTGTTGTTCTTCCCAATCTTGGCCGATCGGATGATTCAAGCATGTTGCGGATGTTCTAAGAGCAATTCTATGAAGCGTGGCGTGTTGATCAAGGAATATTTGAGTCCCAGTTATGTTTGGCCGATAGCTTAGTGATTCGCATTAAGTCAAATGTTTGTAGTGCCAACCTTGATGTTCATTCCAAGGTTGATGAAGCATATAAATACTTGTTGATGAGTTGTGGAAAATCATCCTTATGCAAAAATAGTATAATCTGAAGAAAGGATCAAAAGATAGAGGAGAGCAAAGGAGAAGCAAAAGAACAAGAGTTATTTTGATAAAGAGTTAGAGAAGAAATATTTGGGGCAGAGCAGAAGTTTTGTGAGCATTTAATGAAACTGAACCAGGCATGAAGTAGATGTTATTTCTTAGTTAATTCCTTCTATACTAAAATAAATTTTGTAGGCAGTGAGCCTTTCTTTTGAGCAGTGAGCTGTGGGTAGTGCGCCCGAAGGCATGTGCCTTCTATTTTTATAAATTACTTTTAACAAGGTACAAATCTTTGTGGGTTAACACCCATCGTGGTTTTTCCCTTAACCGGGTTTTCACGTCAAAATCTTGGTGTCAATTGTGTTGCTTATGTTTCTGCTCATATGTTGTTGATCCATGCTTTAATGTTTACATCATTAATCTAATAGTAAGTTAATAAAGAAGGTTAAAAGTAGAAAAAGTTTATTTTGTGTGACAACTGATCCACCCCCCCTCTCAACTGTCCGGTCTAATTCTAATAAATTATACCTCAGGATTTATAAGGAAATCATTTCATTCATATCCCTTAGACATTCTGATCTAAAAATCATGAATTAAGCAATGATCATTAAAAGTGAGCTTTTGGCCAACTGTAGGATGTTACCAAGAAATGCAATAATTTATGCCCATGTTAGAATTCTAAGATTTTTCATACATAATGAACAGATGATTTGAATGACATTAAATTTTAGCATATCATTTGAACCAAATTTACCTTTGAAATAAGCTCTAGAGCTCATTATATGGAAAAGTGGGGTTTCTAACACATACTGGACAAGCAGGCCTTTTAGGTCCTACCAGACTTGCGGGAAATTCTCCTCCTACAGGATATATGCAATAGAGTGTCATTTTAGCACTAAAGACTTAGGTCCTGTGGAAGTCAACAGGAAAATAAATTGGTAGCGGATAGCGGGGATTCAGGACTCTGTCAGATATGGGCAATAGGTTGAAGTTTTAGCGCTAAAGCATAGATGGAGGGAGCAACCTTCTTAGCAGGGTTTTCAAAGGGCACCGGATTGCAGAGTTTTTCGGTCCTGCTAGATATGTTTGGAAAGGGGGTAATTTAGCATTGAGGACATAAACTTCGTGCAAGCGGGGAAAACAACCTCCAAAGGATTTGGCAAGGATTTTGGAAGGTGTCGGACATGTCCGGTAGCCTCGAGTTTTAGCGCTAAAAGCACTCCTAGCCAAAAACACCAACTCTTTTGTATGAAATTCTTTAAACTCAAGGGATTTGGAGTACTAAAGGGAATCTAAAGATTTGCACTCGCTTGAACTATGCTCTAACTTCAAAATTTATCCATGAAATAACTAAGCCGACGACATACTCCAAACCTAAAACCAAATGCTCTGAAAATAGAAGCCCTAAGCTAAAAAACAATGCTCAATACCCAATTTCAAACTCAGAGTGAATACATAGGCAAAGAAAATGTGATCACAAAACCCTACAAGCATTCACTGAGATAAGCAATCAATCCATGGTAGAATACAGAGTAAGTTTAACTGACCTGAATACTCGAACCCTAATGCAAGAGATTAGGAATCGCCAACAATGCACGCTTGAAATCAACTCAATGCTCGCCAAATCATTCACAGAGAATAGAAATCAAATCACCAAAGCACAAAGCTCGAATAGTTTGAAAGTAGGAGTGCAAATGACAAACCATTCAATGAATTTCACCCCTTAAATCCTTTTTCGAACTTACCATAAATGTTTTCAGAAGACAGAGTGTCGTGCACCGAGCGGGCTAAAAAGTGGGGGTTTTACCTACTGTAGAATGCGCGGGAATTTTGGACTCTGCAGGACATGTCTGGCAATGGTGACTTTCAATGCTTACCCCATGACGTTAGGAAAACCTGCTAGTGCCTAGTGTTTGGAGATTAAGTCTTCGGCGGGGTTTTTGGTGGCTAGTGAATATGTCCGGTAGCCTCGCATTTTGGTACTAAGTCTAGTACGGAAGATTTTCAGCACAAAAGTAGACAAGTGCATCTAACGCTAATATCCAGTAGCACTAGATATCAGCACAAATTGTAGTAAAGGCAGTTTTTAGTACTAATTACTCAAGGAAGCCAATTTTTGGACCCAAACTTCAACAAATCACTTCAATCATTCCAACTTCAAAAGTCAAAAAGATATTCAATTGAACCAAAGTGACCAAAATGCAAGAAAATCACCAAATCATCAAATTCATCATCACTCAAGTAAGGACATCAAAATTGAGACCAAGCCAAAAGAGAAAAAAGGGGGTCTCCATTTGGCAAAATGGGGCATGTGTGCAAGGCACAATAGTATCTAGGCTACCAAAATTCTTCTGAGATAACTCTTCAACTATTCCCATCAATTCAATTATAGTCATACTAGTTATTGGTGTTTCCTAACATCTCAACTATTTGCATTTATCCTACCCTTACCTTGGAGACTTACCCAATATCAATCGATCACATGAAGGAGGAATTAATATAAGGGACTTGGATCTTAGGACGCAACCACCACATCATCCTACTATGTACTTGAAGCATTTGGTTCTAGGTGTGGATAGTCATACTAGTTCATTTTATTTTAATTAATGTAGAATTTGTGACCTATGGTAATTTAGATTAGATTTATTGTTGGTTTTCATGTTGTCAATTTGCTTCCTTTTTCATTTTTGTTTGCTTCCATATTGTGTTTGTTTTGTGTTGTAAGAAATTTAGAAGTAATTGTTTCTTATTTGGAAATAAAAGTCTTATGTTTTTTTCTTTATAAACCATTAATTATTGATACCTAATCAAATCTAAAGAGATTTAGAGGTTTAGGTCAGATCAATTCATGATCTAGATCATATATCCTAAATTCCTTACGCATGTTTGTATATGCTTCTAAGCAATTGCTTTTAATAGTTTAAAAACAAATTATGTTGTTTTTCAAACAAGCTTCAAATCAATTTCATTGAACTTAGATTTTCTAAGAGGTCCTTCCCCACAATGTTTGTTTGGAAACCCTTTATATACATTTCTCAAGGGGTTCTCCTAGAAAGATAAAAGGAATTTGTTCAATGGAAATAGGGTATTTGATTGATAGTGTTTCTTTTGGAACCCTCTATACATTTCTTAGAGGGGTTCTCCTAGAAAAATACAAAGAATTTTCTTAGTGGAAACAAGGTATTTGAAAAGATGTTTTTTCCAAAGATTTTGTTTGAAAAGATTTGTATTTTCAATATGTTTAATTGGCTATTTTTATTTATAGAAAATTAGTTGGATTCTTTTGCATTATCCAAAAGATGTTAAATCTTGGTTACATTCAATTAATTAGTCTCATTTAATTAATTAATTTGAGTCATTGAATTGATTAAGTGCATTTAATTAGTTGTTTATTTTCAATTAATTAATTAGTTCCATTCAATTATTCAAATTAAAAATACCAAAAAGATTGCATGATCTTTTAGTTTGCAAATAAAGTCAAATTAGATTTATTAATTTATTTTCAACAAATACATTCATTTCATTAGTAATTAGATTAATGTTTTTTTAGATTTTAATTATAGAAAGCAATCTTTCATTCTAGATTTATTTATTTCAATTAAACATTGAAACAAACACAAAAAAACTTCAAAAAATACCAAACCAAGAAAACAAATAAAAGTATCAATACTTCACATCACATAAAATGTCGACAACATTCACCATAGCCATAAAACACTGTGACACCAACCACACATCAACTTAACACAACTTTGAAAAGTTACATATATTTAATTTTAAATTATACAAAAATATCTAGAAATATCCATCTATTATTAAATAAAACATTATCATTTTGAAGAATAAACCTTTTATTAAGAAAAATCATAAATCGATGAATACAAAAATACATGAAAAAACTTCAAAAAATACAAAACCAAGAAAACAAATAAAAATATCAATATTTCACATCAGAACACTGTGACACCAACCACACATCAACTTAACACAACTTTTCAAAAAGTTACATATATTTAATTTTAAATTATACAAAAATATCTAGAAATATCCATCTATTATTAAATAAACATTATCATTTTGAAGAATAAACCTCTTATTAAGAACAATCATAAATCAATAAATACAAAAATACATGAAAAAAATTTAAAAAATACAAAACCAAGAAAACAATTAAAAATATCAATATTTCACATAAGATAAAATGGCAACATTCATCATAGCCATAAAACACTGTGACACCAACCACACATCAACTTAACACAACTTTTCAAAAAGTTACATATATTTAATATTAAATTATACAAAAATATCTAGAAATATCCATCTATTATTAAATAAACATTATCATTTTGAAGATTAAACCTTTTATTAAAAAAAATCATAAATCAATAAATACAAAAATTTATGAAAAAACTTCAAAAAATATAAAACCAAGAAAACAATTAAAAATATCAATATTTCACATCAGATAAAATGTCGACAACATTCACCATAGCCATAAAACACTGTGACACCAACCACACATCAACTTAACACAACTTTTCAAAAAGTTACATATATTTAATTTTAAATTATACAAAATATCTAGAAATATCCATCTATTATTAAATAAACATTATCATTTTGAAGAATAAACCTCTTATTAAGAAAAATCATAAATCAATAAATACAAAAATACATGAAAAAACTTTAAAAAATACAAAAACAAGAAAACAATTAAAAATATCAATATTTCACATCAGATAAAATGTCGACAACATTCACCATAGCCATAAAACATTGTGACACCAACCACACATCAACTTAACACAACTTTGAAAAGTTACATATGTTTAATTTTAAATTATACAAAAATATCTAGAAATATCCATCTATTATTTAACATTATCATTTTGAAGTATAAACCTCTTATATAATCATATCTTATTAAGAAAAATCATATACATAAAACGTTGTGACACCAACCACACATCAACTGTCACAACCACACATCAACTTAACACAACTTTGAAAAGCTACATATATTTAATTTTCAATTATATAAAAATATCTATACATATCCATCTATTATTAAATAAACATTATCATTTTGAAGAATAAACTTCTTATATAATCATATCTTATTATGAAAAATCATATACATAAAACACTTTGACACCAACTACACATCACCTTAACACAACTTTGAAAAACTACATATGTTTAATTTCAATTATACAAAAATATTTAGAAATATCCATCTATTATTAAATAAACATTATCATTTTGAAGAATAAACTTCTTATATAACCATATCTTATTAAGAAAAGTCATATACATAAAACACCAACCACACATCAACTTAACACAACTTTGAAAAGTTACATATGTTCAATTTTAAATTATACAAAAATATCTAGAAATATCCATCTATTATTAAATAAACATTATCATTTTGAAGAATAAACCTCTTATATATATCCATAAATACAAAAATACATTTAAAAACAAACAATTTATATCGATCATTTAAAAAAACAAAAAACTTATCAAATAAAAAGATTGTTAAAGATTAAGAAGATAAATACAAATTCTCCATTGAAAGATAACCTTAAATTTAAAAATCATAAATTATAAAATAAAAAGATTGAAAAGATAAATAAAAAATTCTTTGAGAGGGTGGCCCTCTGCATTGAAAGATAACCATAAATTTAAAAATCATTATATATATATATACCTTTTCTATAACTCTACCATTACCATAGGCCAACTAGCAGTAATAATTTAGATGGCCCCATAAACATGATCTATGTAAATTTTCATGAGACACTACCCACCTACTCAACAACAAGTACAATTTTGCTTGTCCAACCCCACAAACAATTGCATATCTTATCCGGCACATCACATGCTCATCATCACCTTTGCAAGGCAAAACACCCACAACAGTTTACTTGTAATCTGTGTCATTGCAACCCAGCAGTCATAAATTTGTTCTCTTTGTATCTAAATTTCGTCGCACGCTAATTATGGAGACTTTAAATGCCCACCAGCAATGCACCAAAAACTCGGTCTCAATCACCCTCAACACAACAAGCCACCTAATTTATTTAGGGTTTGGAAGATTTGCAGCAACAAAAACAAACAAAAAACACATAGTTGTCGTTGCACCTAAACACTTCATACCTTTCGTCCTCACGCTTCTGCTGTTGGGGCAGATCACGACTAACGCCTTTTTACTGTGATTAAATAAATTAACTCAACACTGGAGTATGAACCCCAGGTTAGAACCCAGAGTTAGTGAAAGGCCTCTGTCCAAACTCCAATGATAGAAACAAAGAAATTCCCGTCACTTTACGTCTGTCACTTTCAAGTTTCGGTTCGTCCGCTTCGTCTTTATGACGCGACGTGCACCATATCTTATTCTACCTATAGCCATACAAAGTTGTTGCCTGGATACAGATAAAAGTGTGTTCTATTTTTAGAAGAGTCTTTTGGCACCGTCCGATTCCAGAATGAGACTTCCGATCAAATCGATTAAGTTGAGAATAGGTATGATTTAATTGTGGAATTGTGGAATTGTGGAGCAAAATTTGATTGGAATTAAAGGACAGATCTGGAAATGTACGTGTAGGAGATACGCACAACGTTATAAAATTCCAAACAGTGGTGGGTGATGATTAAACGAGGGAAAGGCAAGTTTCTTTTTGACGAATGGAACTTGTTTTATTGGTAAAAAACGTGCATATCAGATTCTTCATTACATTCAACATTCGTAACTCCTCATGGCCTTTTACTTTTGCCCATTTAAAGGTTATGTGAAAATCGTCGGAAAGATGAGCCAAAACAAACCTAACAAAATGTGAAAACTGAGGTACATTGGATTGGATTTGAATTTGTCTAAGTCGACGTAATATGTCCTCATGCTGGTGAAATGAGTGTGACCACTAACTACAGATGATTATTGCTCTGCGCATGTAATCTTTACAATAACATTGATGTGATCTGAAAGACTGAATCTTTTGTTGTATACATACAAATCTTATCTAACACAGAATAAAACACTGTATTCGCCAACCATCTAGAAATGTTTTGTCATACGTTATGACAGCCACTTCATTTACCGAATAATTAGATTTTTGGTAATTTTATTTTTAAAATTTATAAAGTTAAAAATATACATTAAAAATAAAATTCCAATGATTAAATGTTTTATAATCATTAAAAGTGATAAAAAAAGGTTTTGAAATTCATTTACAAAATTTTATTATTTTATTCTTGAATTTTAAAAGATTCTAAAAATTAATATATTTTACAATTAGTCCGTAGGCTTTTATATGTGAGCATTATAGTGCTCGGAAAATTGTTTCACGCCGTAAAAAAAAATCACACCGGAAAATTTTCTAAACTCATCAGTTGTTCCTATCGGCGTATTCCTTGAACCTCCTATGGGTGCAAGTGCTAGTAAATGGGTTTTGTAGATTTCATGTTACAAATTCATTTTGTTTAGATATGTGGATTTAGTAGATTTCATGTTTAAAATATGTGGTTGTGTTTATGTGTGATATTTCGTTGTTTTAGGTTATAGATTTGGTGTTTTGAGATTTGTGGGTTTCTATATGTTTAAATAGATTTAGATTTGCATGAACCTCCTATGGGTGCAAGTGCTAGTAAATGGGTTTTGTAGATTTCATGTTACAAATTCATTTTGTTTAGATATGTGGATTTTGTAGATTTCATGTTTAAAATATGTGGTTGTGTTTATGTGTGATATTTCGTTGTTTTAGGTTATAGATTTGGTGTTTTGAGATTTGTGGGTTTCTATATGTTTAAATAGATTTAGATTTGCATGTATAGTTTTATAGGTTTTACATGTTAATCAAAATCTATGGTTTTGTAGATCTATTACAAGACCATTGTTTAGGGTTTTCTAGATGGAGATAGTTACATATTTGCATGCATGCTTCGTGCATGGTTTGAGGAGGTTGGTTGTAGTCTTCTTGGTGTGGAAGTGTTGGTATGTGTTGGTCACTTAACATTTCTACGGTGGTTGCTTGTTGGGTTCCCGAACTGTAGTTACTCTATTATGGATTTCTGGTAAGTTGGATCTAGATTCAATCTGATGCTCAAATTGTGGAGCATCTACATGTGTCATCTTTGGTTTTCTCTATTTTGCATGTTATTGATGTGGTGTTGAATGTTACATTGTTTGAGATCTTTGAGTTTTGCATTTCTCTTTGGTTTTAGTTGGAGCAAAGGCCATGTTTTTCTATTACTTTTGAGATGTCATATGTGTGTTATCTTTGTGGGTTGTCTGTACCTACATGTTGCATGAAGAACTCAAGAGAAGATCTTTTGTGTGTTAATGGTCTCTTCTTGCAACAGGGTTTTGTTGTTGGATTCCATAAGTTGTATATTTTATATGGTTGGCCTTTTTGGTCATCATGGTGCATAGTATGTTTGATGTATTGAGGTAGAGAGATGGTTGTTTAGAGTGCCTGAGATAGTTGTACTTTGGGACCTATATTAGTTAATTGTGGTGTCATGAGAGGCTCTAAATCATGGTTTAGTGGGAGCTTTGTGCAGTTACATAGTTAGTCGTATCTTCTTCGTTTGAGATCATGGTTTTACTTTGCCTTTTGGGAGCTCCTAGTGTTGCAGTTGAGTTATTTCATTGTGTGAGGGCCATGGTTGATCTTCAGTTGGGAGATGTTTATCATGATGCCATGTGTAGCTCAAGATCACTTTTAGTGGGAGCTTTGGCAGTGTTTGGATCTATCACTTTGTGATGGATGATCTTTTATATTAGATGTCAGTGCTAACTTTCCATTGAATGGATTTACAAAATAATTAGTAGAACTCAAAAAATGTGGGGAGCACGTGCAACACTATGTTATATTTTTGGTTTATAATAGGACCACTCTGTGTTCTCTCAAAATTTGCCCTTCTTAATCTCCATCATTTAAAAAAATAGTAGTTTAGAAACTAGATTCCAAGCACTAGTATTCTTATTTTAAAATAAATTACATTGTTCAATTTTGAGCATAGGAATGGCAAATTACTGATTGAAGTTTAGCTTTTGCTGATTTTAAAAAGTGGCAACTTTTGACCCCCCTTTGGCCCCTATTTCCAAGCACATACCCTATGGCAGATACTCGGTATTATTTTGGAGGAGATGGATTTCAGTGTATGTGCTTGGGTTAAAGCATAACATTCAAAGTGTGTCCTTGGATTTGGTTTCTTATCTTCCATGCTTGGGCATGATGGATGATGACAGTGTTGTGATTGAGATAGTGGTCACTTGGTGGATGATGCAAATGCTTTGTTGAGCTCATGAGCATAAAGGAGTTAGTTGGTATAGCATGGTTATATCTTTGGTGGTTAGTTCACTTTGTTGGAGCCCCTTATGCTTTTGCAATGTGAATATCAAGTGGGAGTATGTTAGGATTAGGCGTGTTATTCACCTTACATATCCTAAGGTCTAATTATTCATAGACATTTAATGCATGTATCTCTAATAATTATAGAGTGGACAAGATGGAACACTCATGTGGGGGTGGGAACATATGTAATTATTTTATTATTCTTTGGGGAGGTGAAAATATTGTTTGTAAATATGAGGCATTGAATAGGGGTTACATAGTGTATTTGTAAGAGCATCTTCTATTATAGGGGGTGCAAGATTTAATTAGTGCTTCATGGGAGTGCTTGGGAGTTACATATGCCAACTTGAGTGGTGGAAGTCAAAGATGCATGTGTAAGGGTTATTTTCTATTTCAGGATGGCTCCACACATGTGAGGGTCATGAGAATTCATACAATGGTAGTTTGGGACCTTGTTTGGGCACATGGCATTATCATTTGGTTGTTTTATAGGCCTCCTTAAGTCTATATTGGGGGAATGGGATAGAGGATGTATGGAACTTGTTTTGTAGGGTTATGCTATTAAATTTTTACAAGAGGAATAGGAGTGTTGATTTCATTAAAGTATTACATAGAGCAACTCTATGAATGTATTATAACAATGATTTATTTGGTAATATATTGAGTTGTGCAGTGCTTTGGAGGCTAGCTTTTTCATGAAAGAGTTTCCCTAGGGTATATCTATGTCTCTTGTCTTCTTGTGGTTGCTTCTATTCTTCTTCTTTCACTTTATTTTCTAAGTGTTGTTTTCATGCCGGAATGCTACTAATTTTTTTGTATATTTGATTTCTATTATATTCTCCTCAAAGGTGATGCAGTCTAGAATGGTGAATCTTATCAGATGACCAATTCTAGCAGCCACAACAAAGAAATTTCAACAAAACAACATAAATCAAAATCTTTTATTTTTGTGCAGCATTCAGGAGTACAACATATCCAACATTACAATCTTCTTCAAATTACAATGTTTTTCTCCCAGATAATCAACTAATCTACCAACCAGTGAACCAACTATTTCACCAGTCCACCAATGATGAACCCCCCACAACAAAGCGCAACAAATTCATTATATACTTTCCATGGGAGGAAGTAGAACCGTCTTCAACTATTACAGTTAGGAAACTGAACCACCACAGGTCTTACAACCAATTTCTGACACGTGTCATGGCTGGGGAAAAGGTGCCAATGACATCTCGAAACTTTTTATCCAGCGATAGGAAGACTACCAGTGATATTTGGTTTCTTTGAAAGTAACCAGTTGGCCCCAAAAGTTAAGCATTTCACTCAGTCAGAGTTTTCCATTGCATCAGGAATTGAACTACCCGATGTGACTAAATAAGAATCACTTTTGAGACTTAAACTTGATATCAAAGAACTTCATCAGGTTTTTAGGAAGGACTAGGAAATCTATCGAGTTGTTCTGATGTTCCGGGAACTTCCTATTACTAAATTATGTTCACACCTAATTTAGCAAGGCCTAGGTTGCAGTTGTCACAAAAGGAGATAAAAGAAAAAAAGTTTAAGTGTATGATCACTCAGTTGAATGTCTGATATCTTGGCAAGAGAACAAATAGAGGATCATTTATCAGGATAATGTGACAATCCAATCAGAACTGTCAAACAATCCTGATAAATGAAATTGGTCTAATGACAAGATAGCAGACATTTAAGGAATGACATGTATCTAACTGGTTTTATCTTTCAGTTATAATTATTCAAATATCACAATTCAGTGTAAAGGAAAGGTATTTATAAACTGCCATATCATTATCATGTTTTAAACATATGTTTCAAATTAGACTCAGTTATTCTATCATATGCACTTGATTCATAAAAGCAAAACATATATAAATAATTTGCATAAGGCAAAGTAACTGGTCATATTTAAGAAAATGTTTAAGTTTGTCCCACACAAGTTGTGGGAGTGACTAAACTGAGCCAATTCAAACATTGTGCAAGCTATACATTTGTGGATAAAAGGAAAAGAAAAGAACATAGGAGGAAAATGTATATCCATCATTGCCTTTTTGAAGGTTGATCTTCTTGATTGGCTGCTTGATCTTCATGTCTTTATCTTTTGCTCCTGATCAGGACAGTGTACCTACAAAATTGGAGAAAAGCCCTGTTAGAAGCTCTGAATATGCAGATTCTTCATATGCCTTATCAAAAGACATAAAACTTGCAAACATTATGCATTTGATGTGATTGGATCAAAATTAGACATGTGCAATAAATCAGATCATCATGAGAAATTAATCAACTTCAAGAGGTATGTTTTATGCGAACTTGTTTGTTCACTGTGCGAGTATAGGAAAATTAATGTTGTTGATTTGAAGACATTAAAGCATGTGGAGAAAATGTGGCTCCCACAAGGGTAGAGCCCAGCATGCTTCCTTCTTATTCACCCAAGAAGGACATCAGATTTCAATAAACAGAGTACACTATTCAAGAGACATTATGCATTGAAACAGGTAACAGTAAGAAAATGGAGTGTAAGACTCATAAAAACTCATAAAAGACCATATGGTCGCGCCAAATGAAGATATAGTCACAGAAAAATAAGAAAATGGCTTAGTTTTTTACACAGAGGAGCTCACCTTCCATATTTTTTCCAAAAAATATAGAGAAATCAACCAAGAAAGCTGAGAGTTGTAGAGGGAAAAGCAAGAATGCTTCAAACCCTAGCTGCCGACCAAGAAGTTGCAGAGAGAGAGCTCAAAGTGAACGACAAGATGCAAATTGATTGAATTTAGGGTTCAAAACTTCCTTTTGGTCAATGGATGTTTCTCTTTCCTCAATTTTCTTTTGACTTCAAAAAAATAAAAATCATTACCTTATCCATATCGTGGTCAAGACTTTTAAGTCTTAAGGACCTAATGATAATGCACAAGGGGGCCGTGAGGCCGAATCTCTTTTGCCTTCTATTTGATATTCTTTGCAAAGTCAAAGGTAAAAATCATGATAAGATAAGGCTTTAATCCTTGTTTCTTCCTTTCCACAATGATCGACTGTATGAAGGACAAAGCCGAATGCCTTATGATTTTTGCAAAGATTCACGAGTTATTAAAGTCAACAAGGGAGATCATTTAAAGGCATGGAGTAATAAGGTGGATAAGGTAAATAATGATATGCATTATGAAGGAATGTATTATGAAGTCAAAGAGTATGCATGTGTTTACATTTGGTGAATACAATGATAATAAGCATTATGAAGGAATGCAATGAGAAGCCAAAGGCGGTATCGATAGGATTATGCATGGTGCATGGAGTGATAAGGTGGTATTTTGTTATACCTTGTGTGCATATATAATGCAATAATGTATTTTTTCCTTTTGCATGGAGTAATAAGGTTGTATAAATGCATTTATCATTTATTTGATGATGAATAATGTAATTTGCATGAGGTGACTTATTTGATGCATGGGAGGTATAAGGAGGGGAATATTCTTTATTTTTGCATGCATGATGACCTATTTCTTTTTTTTTGGCATCATTGATAATGCAATCATGCAAAATTTCTAAACTAAGATGGAGAGATAAGGTGTTATTTTATTTTTTATCCATTCTTACTTGATTTTACAACTATAAATAATGTAAATAAATAATAAAGTAATGTCATTATAAATTAGTTTACTATTTTGTCACAAGTTGTAAAGTCAAGGAGATTAGACAAAGTGTAACTCATAATAGAGTAATTATCTCATAATTACTTTATTCTTTGCCCACATTATTGACACATGCAAAAATGGAGGAGTTGAGTTAACTGAAGACTTTGGGGTCTTTTTGCATGGTTTGGAGGACAAATTGGAGAGTTTTGATCAAACACATAGAGAGGAGCAGTTTGAAGCTATTTTTGCTCATTTTGGGGCAATTTTGGCCCTTAATTTTAGGGATTTTATTGTTTGCTCGTGGGTCAATTTGGAGAGCTTATTTTTAGAGGCAATTGAGTGCAGTTGATTTTTCTTGGCCTCTTGGAGAGAGAAAACTATATATTGTATGAAAAACTTATGTTTTTCTAGTTCTTGTATTCTATTCTCTCTTACACATTTTTGAGAGAAGAAGTTTGTTTGTAACTCATTTTCTATTTCTTGCCTTTTTTGCTCTTTACACTTTGAGAGAGAAAGAAGGTTTTGTAACTCATTATTGCAGATTTATAGAGATTACAGTAGGTTACAGGTTCTATACTTTGTCTTTTATGCAATTGTTCCTTTATTTTTCAGCTGAATCAAGTGTTTACCTTTCCATTAATGCAGCTTTTGTGAATGATTTGATGAGATTTTATTGTGTTTGAACATCAAAACCTTTAAAATTATTGTCTCATTTATTTTTGCATGTGTTAGATAGCTTTGAAAATCACAAGTCTTAGGCTATGCAATTGGAGAAATTTCCTTTTATGTTGTGAAAAAACCCTTTTCCTTCAAAAAGAAATAATTTCCAGCCTTCCTTAGAATCATTTTTGTGATCAATTTGCTAAAAGTGGTTTGTGTGGATAGATTTTCTAAGATCTATTGGAGTTAGATTGCCAAGTTTTCCATCAATTTTAGGTGCATCACCATATTTTATATTACAGATATAGTGTTTTTAGAAGATCCTTTTTACCTTTTTCCATATCAAAGTCATAGATCCAAATTGAATATTTTAAGGGAACTAACCCATAATTTGGAGGTTCAAGCTCGCCATAGGTCACCCACAGCCTGAGTTTGATCCCATGTTACACATGATTGCTAAGTTTCACAGCTCTGCATAACAGGTGCAATCCTTCTCGTCAACACTTCCAAATTATCTGATCTCCTTTTCAAGAAGAACTTTGTGTGAACTTTTCATGTGTGCCAATTGGTTGAGGATTTCCACCTCATATGGAACTACTTGATCGTATAATGAAGTCACAATTCTAACTTAAAGCACCTTTTGAAAACTCCATCAAGGATTTGGAAAACACTTGGAACTCATCAGACTTTTCTGATGTTCCAAGAACCATCCATTCTCTGATTGCCTTTGTGAAGAGTCTTCGTCGAAGATTTTCGAGACTCGAAACTAAGCTGTCATTCGAACTCCACCAAAAACTAAGTGTTGAGAACCTCATCGGGGCTAAGAGCAAGAAAAGGAACCATCGGGTGTTTCTTGTGTTACCAGAACACCCCGCAACTCTGATTTCTTGGTAAAGAAGGCTGTTGTCGGAGATTTCTGAATGAGTTGGAACTGTCCGGTTGATGGGAACTCCATTGAAAAGAGACTAAGTAAAAAAACCCATTGAAGATTTTATTAGGAATAGGAACCCGTCAGGCCATTCCAATGTTCTTGGAACACATCAAAAGTCTGATTTTGTTCCTAAGTAGGTCCGAAACTCTGATTTCTTCCAGACTTGGCCATTTTTATTCAAATTTCCACCAAATTGAACCTGGAGATACCCATTTGATCCTTCTACAAGATGAAGTCCTTACTTGACCAAATTTAATCAAAAAATGCCTTCTGAAACAAACTAGCAAAACCAACTACAACACAACAAAAGTGAAGTAAAACTGAAAACAAAAATTGAAATATTTTTGGGTGACATAGGATTGCTTGTGAACTTGGATGCTCCTGCATCAAAAGACTAATGTGGAAATACCTACATGTAACTTAGTCGTTAAGCTTTGTTTTGAGTTTAATTGCTAAGGGATTTGTGAGCACTTTTCCTAACAACAATCTATTACATAAAAATGCTTAATATCACACTACTTTCACCAGTTTTTGATCACCAAGATCCCTTAAGGGCGAGGTGAGAGCACATGGTGGGTAGCTGTAATAAGTCAGTAATATGACATTATTATAGCATAATGCAACCATAGAAAGAGCTTTGATACCACTTATTAAGAGATCTTTCCTATAAAGCAGTATCAACCAAAACAATAACATGTGAAAAGAATACAATGCTCAAAAAATAGTTGCAAATATGCTTATACTAATAGCAAGAATCACATGTCTCTTTGAGGCGCAACCTCATTGAGAACAAAGCTCTATTACAAAATATGATTCCAAGATGATATTTGCTTTATTACAACATCAATATAAAGTCCTCACAAAGAGTGACTTACAAGGTATGACCAATATGGGATAAATCTACACAATGTAATAATAAATAAATAACTATACTATGACTATTACAATGCTCAAAATAGTATAAGGTTAGGATGTGAGGATCCTAATGATATAAACCTATGGATATAGAATTATCATAAGATATAGGAAGAATATCACCACTAAGAATAACAACATCATGAGTAGTCAATGGATTCAAAAAATCATCATATAGAGAAGCACTCCTAGATATATTACATGAAGATATGGCTATATCATAAAGTATAATGAGATAGGAAGCAAATGTGGCTAGAAGGGTGGAAAATGAATCCATAATGAAATATCTAGCAAAGCAAGTGTATTATTGGATGTATCCAAACTCTAATCAATGTAAATTAGATTTTAATGAAAGACAAAAATAATCAAAAGTATCAAATTTGAAATAGAAAGGTAGAAGGATAAAACCCTAAGGTCAAACCTAGGGGTGTGTAGGATCAATCGAGTTCATCAAAATGAAGGAGGATTTGACTATGACAGAGGAAAGATAACTAAAATCTAAAATAGGTTTCAAAATGAATAGATTGAGAGGACTATATTCTGTGAAATATGAAACTATGCATGAACTTGGTTTTCCCACATCTATGGCCCTAATCCCCCCATCTATGATTAACCCAAATGGTACAACCCTAAATTGGGAGTCTTAAAATTTTTTGTACCTATAGAAATTTTTTCCCTATACTTACCCCTTAAAAGAGAAGACTTTGTGTTAAAGAACACCCTTAGTTCTTGTAAAGCTAGGGTGTGGAAATGTAGTATCTTCCCCCCTTACACACTAATCAAACCTCATTGATCGATTCAATAATTTTACTAAAGTTGGTAGACACACTAAGCAATGTGTAATGGATGTGGATATAACAAACAATGATGTGTTTATGATAATAAAATCTTGACACTTGAACAAAGTTTAATGCATGATAAAATGACCTAGTGCAAGAACTAGGGTTTTGGTATTACTACCAATGCAAAAGTTGATGAAATCAAAATGGTTAATGAAAATAGATCTATGATAGAGATGGGAGTGATTCTAAGTATAAAAAAGTTAGCAGTGGATAGTGATCAATGATGATGGATAATTAAAAGATCTAGGGGTGATGTCATTTTATAGATGTCCTAGGTGTACAATTTGAAATTTTGGTGTGAGAGTTAGCAAGTAACTACTTGGAATTGAACCGACCTAGTGCCATTATTAATTTTCAAATTAGATAAAGTGGTCCATCAATGCATCTACGGCCCTAAACTAGGTTACGGTCACACCTGCAATCTTAAATCTAGTATAGGGAATGTTATTCTAAGATTTACGAAAGTTCTAAGTAAAGATGAAATGTTGTTTTTGTAAGATAAGATATGAAAGTGAGAGGTGGGTATATATATATATATATATATATATATATATATATATATATATATATATATATATATATATATATATATATATATATATATATATAGGATATACCACTCAAGAGACTAAAAACACAACCACTTTGGGATAAAGTGAAAAGGTTCATAAGTAAACTTAACCTAGTGTGAAAAGGGCCTAAGTGGAGGACTAGCTAGGAAATTAACTAGTTAGATAAAGTACCATGTTCACGCTAACATCCCCCCAAGTGCAACTTAGGGGGAAATGTATGCAAAGATATAAAGATGGGTCCCAGCTACAAGGCATGATGAAGTACTTATGTACAAAAGAAGGAGAAAACCCAATGGGAAAAAACTCTCCCATGAAAGGATGAAGCAAGAACAGATAAGTGACCCCCCAAAGAAATGTCATGCACCCCCAAGAGAGACCAAAGATGGATATACTTGCTCTCATTGAAGAGTTTGACGAAGACATCTACAACTTGCTCTATTGTTGGACAATAGTGCAAATCAATGACCTACTCTTGAATCAACTCCCTGAGAAAATGCATGTGGATCTTGATGTTTTTGGTTCACTGATGATGGACCGAGTTCTTCAAGATCTGTATGGCACTATGGTTGTCATAGTAGATGACTGATGGATTCTTAAAAGTGATGCCAAGCTCAATGAGGATATTTTGAAGCCAAATAGCCTCAATGGTAGCATTAGCAACCCCACATGCAAATATGATTTGGAACTTTATATTTAGTGTGGTTACAATTTCCACTAGCAAGAAACGTAAAGTGGGCTTGACTTCAATGCTTTATAAATCCTTAAAAATGACTATACGATGAAAGTACAATTCTAGAGCAAAACCAAGTGAAACAAATAGAACCACTGTGAAGTACATGAAAAGTCATGCACTTTCAAAACATCCAAGATTATATGTGAAAGTTACAAACCTTTCAAGTTCCCAAAATGAGAACTGTGTAGTGTCACCTAAGAGAATATGCAAATTCTAGAAAATCCATGCATCAAAACCATAAATTGATTACACTAGCACATAGAGTACAAAAAATTAGCCCAAATCAAAAAACGTTGCTCAGAAAAAGGAGGTCGCGAGCCCAAGTTATTGTCTTCTAAAGTTGAACTTCAAATTCTAAAATGCCAACAGAGAGGGGGGTTAAATTTGAAACACTTACTACTAAATTTGACAAAACTGATGCCAAACTTAGTGGTACCTCTAAATATAGTAATCACCAGACAAAATAGAAGTCTACCAAGTTTAGAAGATCCAGATAGTTTTAGAACATCACCAAATTTGGCGGGATTGCTAAAAAGGTCACCAAAATGGTAGAGGCACAAAGGCCGAGGAGCTTGGTGTAGGGATCAAGGGCCACATGAGCTGAAAAAGCAAGCGGTTAGGGGGCCGAAGGCCACACCCCAAGACCCTAAATAAAGGGTCCATGGCCCAAGAAGGGACTACGCCTTGTAGAGGGACCAGGGCTCAAGCCCTATGGCTATGGGTACTTGTAGTACCCTATGGTACAGGGCCTATATATATTTTAAACTTTTACAATATATAAAAAATGTGAACTTTTTTTTATTTTATTTTTTAAAGTACAAAAAATATGAAATATTTTTTTTAAAGACTTACTGTGCGCACTTTTCATTAGAGTCATAAGACTCCCTAGATAAAAAGAAATTGCCTCTCTTAGCAACTTTGTCCAAAATTAGTGGATTAACAGTCGATCTTAGGGTTTATGGGCCTTCTGAATGCGATGGTAAGGTTAGATTTGACCCAAAATGTTTTGAAATGATGACTCCTTTCTAGATCTGACAATGAACCTCCCACTTTAAACCCTTGTAGATCTGGCCTTCGGTGTCAAAATGGGATGAAACAAAAGAAAAATTTGACTATCTCAACTTCTCTAGACTCAATGGTGAGCTCAGAATGTTTCCAAGAAGCTTTGAATAAACCTACAAATGGTAAGTTAGAAAAAAGAACCCCCTAGAAACTGGTATTTTTTCCACATTTTTCTATTTCTCCAGATCATCCAAGGATGCAAGAGGACAGCATACTCATGTGCTTTAGAAATAGTTGCTATACACTCCTAGATTTTCTAAAAAGCTAACCCACAACTCACAACTACTATGATATCATGTAAGATTTGGTTGTAAAGCCACCCAAGAATGCAAATGAGTGAAAGGAAAGCAAAATTAGAAAATCAGAATGATAGAATAAACTATAATTGTCACACCCCAAATTTTGACTATGTTTTACTTTTTACTTGCACGTAATTAGTAGTTGATTATGCATGAATTAATGATTTGAAGTTATGTGAAAATGTTAGGATAAATCAATGATATCATGAGTTTATGTTTATATGTTTAGAATTTAGACATGTGATTATATGATGTCATGAAATTACTTATTCATAAGGTTTATGGATTGACTAACGATACACTAATCCTAGTTTTGTGATTGTAAGTTGTAACCAAGAAACAAGGTTTTCCACCCTCCGAGAAAGAGAGGGAGAGCATCATTGGAGAGAAAAGAATAGACATTTGGATAAGAATAAATTGTTTCCATCTAAGTTTCGTGCTTTCACAATGTAGTGAACCTTCATCGAGTTTGGTAAGTTGTGTTTGACCAATTGGTCTAAGTTTGGTGTCGACTCGACAATCGTTGATTTGTCAACTAGATCCATTAAGCTTAACTTTTGTCAAAAACTAAGTCAGGATAGTATGACCATCAACAAGGAATGGTCAATAGTCGTTAATTCTTGTGTGATATGAATATAGATTATATTCAAGAGAAAATATTTATTAGTGGTTAAATTATTTCATTATCGGTAAATTGGATTGGAATTTTGTTATGATAACCTATCTATTTTGGTGTTTACCCAATATAGATAGGGGAGAATACCTCGACCCCATTCTTGTATCTTGTTGAGTGTTAGAAACAATGTAAGTATACATTGTGTACACTTTCATTACGTTGTTATATATATAATATGATTTATGAGTTAGACCTATTGTGTTGTGGTCGATAAGCTTCTTGAGGAACGTGGTAAAGATTGCAATTTAATGCAAACCACTTTTATGATTATGGTTGCTCGACTCCTTTACTCCATAACTCTTTTGGAGAGTATGGAGGAGTTTTTTTTTAACAAGTTCAGGAGTGGTCTTAAAGACTAGTTACTCCACAATCTTCTGCATGTCTTTGAGAGTGGTATAAGGTAAAAATTTAGGAAGAATCTCCACTAGTATGGGGAGAGTTAAGCCTTTAAAAAGGCTATATCATCGAAGATATGGTATGCATGGATAGATAGACTATTTTTGTGTGATTCCAAGTAAAGGAAAGTGGAGGCCTGTGTCTGATTATATAGAACCTGGTACTGAGTAAGAGCCCACATTGGCAAGGCATTGGTGAGACTCAAAAGAGTGAGCTTTGTTATATTATACCATTAAGAGAGAGAGAGAGAGAGCTTTGTTCTCTTATAGAATCCTAAGAGACAGAGAGAGAGAGCTCAGTATCTTCTGCAGAGGGAAATAAACACAGTGGAAGTGATATGATAGCTTGGATAGCACCGATTAGAAGAAGTAACTAACTTTGGATTTGGAAAACCATCGACATATAGAGGTATGGATATCTCTTATACGTAATTCATTACATTATACAAATGCAATAATCCTATTTCTATGTTCACAACATTTAGAGATAGGATAATACCACATAATGCATGTTATATCTACGCACAAAATTCTGATAGAGATAACGTCTTAAGATAGTAGTTTGAACTGTAGAATTAGACATTAGATTGTTTTAGTTTTCTTAGTAGAGATTCTTAGGAAGATAACTCTTTTCATGTCATCATTGTATCTTTGAATTCATAGAGTAGTTGTGTAGTAAACTTGTCGATTGACATACACCAAGATATGGCAAAAAGGTTTGAATAAATTTGTTTATTCAGAGGGTTTCGGTCTGTCGATAGTTATCTCTTACCTTCATTTACATTCGAGTAAACATAGAATGCAATTGTTGTCTTAATATGATAAAAAATTTGTAGAATCTATCTTATAGATTTCAAAACTGAGCCTCTCGAGAACTTTATTTTAAACTTAGGAGTCAAGACCAGTGAGTTTAGATAGAGATGGAATTATATCTCAAATATTTTTATATATAGGTGTTATTGTTTACAATCAAAAGATTTTGTGATAGGAATTCACTTATTCTAGAGTATATAGAAATGATATTGATATCATTAGAAAAACCTAAGTATAGTGATATATTAGCACATAAGCATTCTACAACAATGATAAGTATTATCATGATAATTGAAGAATATTCTATATGAGTTCAAAACTATCCTATATCAAGAGTTGGTGGACTTAAGAAGATCATAAGGTCGAAGATATTGTATTACTATTTTTGTAGACTCAAACCTATTTAGGTTGAAAGACTGAACATAGCCAAGAGTACTTATGCTAATGATAGTATTCATCAAAATCTTATATGAATGAGGATAAACCTCGTGTTCTATGTTTATACGTGATATGAGTAATGAGAATTCAATCAATGCCCAAGTGGTCAAGAGTAGACTAATGGTTATTATATTCAAGTTATATTATTACTGTTATGTATGAAAAGTGGGAAGATGATAAATAGTGTTAAGATCTATCAAATCAAACCATCCTTTAACACTAACATTCAAGGACAACAACTGAGCCAAGTCACTACAGATGAAGAGGACTCAGCTATAGGTTGATGTACTTAGGAATGATATGGAAAGACTGATTAAATTGAAAGATTTGTCAAACCCTAGATTCAATAAGCTCAAACCCTAATTATAATGAAATCAGGTACAGATGAATAAATTGCTACAGATCACCTGATAGGAAGACACTCAGGAAGGAACAAAAACTTACTCGAAGTTGGATTTCCGAAGGTGAAGACTTTTTGGACTACGAGGTGGGTGCCCAAGTTTGATAGGGCAATATTTCTACAAATTTGGAACAGTGAGCAGTGCCAGATGATGTTCAGCTCCTGAGTTCAGGATTAATCCTGTCAAGAGGACTACAAGGTGGGTGCCCTAGTCCAGTAGGGTAAAATATCAACAACTTTCTGCAAGATCCTGAATCCTTATCCTCTAAATTGCTTCTCTATACCTGTACACTTCACCAAATCTTGCACCTGTAACCTACAATCACAAAGAGAAGGGTTTGGGGGTTGTGGTGTTTAGGAGCTTGCCTCGGTCAAGCCCCGAAATGACATTCAAGTCTTCCAACATCATTATTAGATAGAAAGCGTGCATAAGGGAGGGCAAAGGCCAAAGCAATGATAAAATAAAATGATTGAAGCACAAATAGATGTCACCTTAGAGGTGAAGCCCTCACGGAGATGAAGATTCTTCAAATCATGAGGAGATGGATTGATGAAGCCAAATCTACAACAAACAAACACAATAACAACACAATTCTAGTCTGCAACACAATGAATGCCTTGAAATCCCTTAGCTCAATATCACAAGTTCGTATTATCCATCTAGGTGTAAAATGAAGACATAAACTCACTTATATATGCTTTCCCTCTAACTTTTGTAATTCAAATTGAAAAGGTCGACAGAGGGAAACCTTTTTAAAGGTCCTATGCTGACATATTTAAATTTGGGTCTTGACAAATCAGCCTAGACATGAGCGCGGACACCCAAGTCCTAAGGCCAATTTGGGTCTTGATTAAGCATTCAAAATTGGCCCCTAAGTCCCATTTGACATGGGTTTCAGGGGAGATTGTTGCGGGATTAGTATTAAGCATGTAAAGTGTAAACACGAGGACCTAGGAGCTAAACTAGGAGGTAAAAAGGCATAGGGATACTTTTTACTCCATAACAATTACAACTTATTAACTTTGGAAAACAAGGGTATTTGATATTTCAATGTATTGGGTTAGAGAAGTCAAAACCCTAGAATTAACCCAGAAAGGTTTAGAAAACTTAGAACTCTTAAGTCGGTTATGACATTATTTTTGTATATTATGGTCGATAGTAAATAACTGAGAAACCATAGATCAAGACAAAATAATTTAGGAAAAGTCTAAGAAGCACTTTGATAAATTTAAATTATTTCTTGATAGAGTCAAATATTGACATATAACACAAGAGTGCTTAATCTTTGAATCATTGAGTAGAATGACAGGAAGTCATAGACCCTGGTATTTGCAAGTATGCAATGAGGGACTCTTTGAAAGGTTAAAATTACTTAAACCTACATATTTCATGTATATCCTAGATTAAGAATTAATTCTAAGTCAGATTAACTAGGATTTGAGTATAGTCAAGATAGTTTATGTCTAGAGATATTAGTGAAGAAAGTCAAACTGTAGATAGCTTCCAAATCGGGTTAGAGGTGTGTGAACATACGACTATGTTTATTGCAAATGTCTACTTATATAGAAACTTTGGCCAAAGTGATGCATTTGTCTCTGATTGCATTAGTTAGTTCATCGTGTCTAGATTGTGTAACCTGTCAGAATGATCATACTTAGCTAGAAGATTGTCTAGAGTTGTATGGTCGATTGAGTTATGTAGGACACAACACTAGAACTCAGATGGCATCCTGTTGGTTCTGTATGTCTATACTCTTCGTGAAGGGTAGGGCCACTTCCAAATGGAAGATGAATGGGGGACCGTCGGTTTGTGGTTGGAGGTAAAGTACTCGGATGATGCTCTCCCTCTGTAGCAAATGACTCACCGAGACTTTTGTGACAGATATCAAGATTCCAGATGTAGTATACTTCATAATTGACTTATGATTTTCAAACTTATGTAAAAACTATTATTTTTGCCAAGTGCAGATTATTTGTAAATGTAAAGTGAAATGATTTCACTATGATATTATCTTTGAATATATTGTAATTTCAAGGTTAAAAAATATTCAGAAAAGATATGCATTTATTTCTTGAGAATATGCAAATGTCATAAAAAAAGATTTTCACTCATGTTTAAACATGTTAATTTACTTCTTAGTTAATTTTGTGGGTAATTCCAAGTTATATGGGATGGTATGTTACATATGGTATTAGAGCAATCGGGTTCAACACATGGAGATAGGAGCTCACTATGAGAAAACTTATCGACATTCAGTAGATTGGCTAATGTTTGAAATTAGTTTTATGCCAGAATGGTGTGAAGAAGAACCAAGAAAACTGCCAGGAAATCTATTCCCTGGAACTTACCCAAGATAGTGGTTAAGAAAGAACCAACTGAGGAGGTAAAACTCTAATAACATATTAACTATGTTGAGGGTACTTGGTTGGAAGACTCTGAAACTTTGGCTAGCACTCTTAAGCTTATTCAACTAGAAAGGAAACAACGCAACAAACTGGCTAAGAAACCTATTGTTCCTACTCATGTAGTTCAACCAAGTAAACCATCTGCTAATCACGACATGATGTTTGGGTGTGGTCGTGATCCCTTGTTTTAGGAAAAGATGTGATGGAGGAGTACCTGCGTATACATCCACCCTCTAAATTTTTTTAGTGGATTCTGATGGGGAAGAGGAACCTGAGGAATATCCTTTAACCGATAGTGACATGTAGTCTTGTTGAGTTATCTATCTAAATAAGAATGTATTTATACCCAGAATAAGTTCAATAATAAAGATGAGATTGTTCTGCACAAATCTGAGTTTTGTGAATAGATTTATTGATGAATTTTGAATTAATGAGATGCATTATTTCTGAATTCTAATCTATAAATTAATGTACGAATATCAAGTGTGATATAAAGTATCATCATGGTTCGAACTCGAACAAATCTTGAAGATAGTCAAGGAGAGTCGAATCCTTCTGAAAACCCAATGACTAAGCTGGATCAGACATTGACCATGCTAAATGAAACCAAGGAGAGGCTTGGAAACCTGGAACAGGAAGTGAGGGGTCAAGGTAGACCTAAAGGAGAGAAAGAGGACTTGCATCAAGGGGATGATGATTATGTCCATGAACCCAGTTCTTATAGTGAATGAAGGGAGGATGTTGATAAGACCATGTCTCAAGAAGAAAGGAGAAGTAGACTTGTCTTAGAGCTATCAAGAGATATGAAGAAAGTGACTCCACCCAAGTTTGATGGAACAGTAAGTGGTGATGTTGTAGAAGCTTGGTTGACAGAGATGGAAAAGTACTTTGAGATGAGAAATTACTCTGAGATAACCAAGGTAGTTTGGGGTACCTATCAGTTGGCAGGTGAAGCGTCCACTTGGTAGATGAACAAGAAAATGGAATTGGGGTTAAGTTCTCTAAACTTAACCTGGGATTAGTTTATGGTCATATTTCTGTTCGCTGTCGTTGCACCAAAAGATTGACCTGTTAATGCCCGATACAACCACTTGACTTAACAAGCACGGGAGGCGATTAAGCCCTTGTCACAAACCACCGCAGCGCAGCGCTGAACAAGAAGACCAAGGGTCACACCTTACAACAATCCCCTCAGCGCAAGCGCGGGGTTTGAACTCGTGACCTCGGCTCTGATACCAACTGTTAGCTACCGTTGCACCAAAAGATCGACTTGTTAATGCCCGATACAATCACTTGACTTAACAAGCATGGGAGGCGGTTAAGCCCTTGTCACAAACCACCATAGCGCAGTGCTGAACAAGAAGACCAAGGGTCACACCTTGCAATAATTTCAACAGAGATTATTACCCCAACTTTTCTTTGACCAAAAGCTAACAGATTTTTAGAATCTGCGACAAGGAGAAATGTCAATGATTGAATATTGGGAAAAGTTCACCTGTCTCCAGAAGTATGTGCCACAATATCAGAAGGATGAAAGGTTCCGAATCAGAAAATTCATCACAGGTCTGAATGCCCAAATAGGTGGAGAAGTGGATGTGCATGGTCCTACCACTATGGACCAAGTTTTTGAAAAGGCAATCAAACAAGAGCAAAAACTGAAGTCAATTTCTACATATTGTGAGAAGAATCACAAGAGGTTTAATAAGTCACCAACTTCTCAACCTTTCAAGAAAAGGAATGGCAAACAGGATGTGAATAAGAAAATAAACAAGGGTTTCAAAAATAACAGGAATGGACCCAGAAATGAGAAGAAGAATAATAGAAATTTTCGGAGGAATGATAATAATTCAAGTAAACCTGTTGAAAAGTGAGGACCTCCTAGAGGATGTTTCTCTTGTGGTGGAGATCATTACGCAAATCAATGTCCAATAAAGAACCAAGGAGTTCAATAGTGTAGTAACGCATTACCTACCCAGCAAGTAGCTTTTCAACAGAGGATCCATGCGGCATTGGACAATCGCCAGGCAGAGTACTAAATTACTCTCATAGAGACGACAGGTACTTTGTTTGGAGTTCCTATTTCTATTTTAATTGATACTAGAGCAACTGAAAGTTTTATTTCTCTGAGAGTATTGAATAAATTTCATAGAAGACCTAGATATATGGCTAAACACTAGTCAGTCAAATATGCTAACTAGACTAAAGCTCAGGTAGAGAAATGCTTGTTTGAAGCCAAGATTGGTCTTCCTAGTTTTTCAATTGAGGTGTTCATTTGTTTGTAGCCCCTCTAGGTTCCTATGATGTTATCTTAGGAATAAATTGGTTATGGAGACATAGGGTCAATGTTGACTATTTTGCAAAAATAGTTGAGTGTCTAGACGATGTAGGAAACAAAGTCTTTCTGCAAGGAACACAAAGAGAAGTCAAGATCAGACCAATCTCTGCTATGCAATTGAAGAGGGCTAGGCGAAAAGGATGTCAACTTTTCATAGTCAAAATGGAGCAAGTAGAAGAGCATCCTAGTAAACAAAATGTAACCTTGGAGAACTATCCTTTCCTTTGAGATTTTCTAGATGTTTTCCCAGATGAACTTATGGGATTACCTCCGAAGAGAGATTTTAATTTCTCTATTGATATAATACTAGGATTTGAGCCAATTTCAAAGGCGTCATACTGTATGACTACTACAGAGTTGATGTAATTAAAAGCCCAGCTTTAGGAGCTGTTGGCTAAAGGCTTGATTAGACCCAATTTTTCACCTTGGGGATCACCTGTGATCTTTGTCAAAAAGAAGGATGGAACCTTGCGTCTATGTATAGACTATTGTATGCTCAACAAAGCAACGATAAAGAATAAGTATCATCTACCGCGTATTGATGATTTTTTTTATCAAATGCAGGGTGCAACAGTATTCTCAAAGATTGATTTGTGATCTCGATATCATCAGCTGAGAATAAAAGATGAAGATATTCATAAAGCAACTTTCAGAACAAGGTATGGACATTATGAGTTCACAGTTTTACCATTTGGACTTACAAATGCTCCTGCAACATTCATGAATTTGATGAACAATGTTTTCTGAGATTGCTTGGATAAATTTTTTCTAGTGTTTCTAGATGACATTTTTATTTATTCTACAAATGAGGAAGAGCACTTGCAACATCTACAATTAGTTCTGTGGCGGCTGAGGGAACATAAGTTGTATGGGAAACTTTCCAAGTGTACTTTCTTTTAGAAAGAGATACAATATTTGGGCCATATAACATCAATTGAAGAAATTTCAATAGATCCTATGAAAATCAAAGCTATACTTGAGTGGCTTGTGCCAAAGAATGTGCATGAAGTGCGCAGTTTCATGGGGTTAGCTAGATATTATAGGAAGTTCATTTTGAACTTTTCTAAGATTGCAAACCCAATCACTTCACTTCGGAGAAAAGGAAAGCATTTTGACTGGTTAGAATTTAAATGTCAGAAGGCATTTAATCAGTTAAAAGAGAGGTTGACAACTACACCAATATTGAAAGTTCCTGATTCAAAAACTCAATTTGTGGTAATCACTGATGCCTCAGGAGAAGGTTTAGGAGTGCTTATGCAGAATGGGTGAACTTGGTAGCCTATGAATCTAGGAAGCTAAGAGCATATGAGTAGGATTATGCTCCTCATGACTTAGAGTTGGCAGTAGTTGTGCATGCTTTACAAGTGTGACGACACTATTTGCTAGGAAAGCCTTTTGAACTGAAGTTGGACCATCAAGGTCTTAAGTATATATTTTCCCAACCTCATTTGAATGCTCGACAAAGAAGATGGTTGGAATTGATATCCGACTATGACTTTGAGATAAGTTATATCAAAGGAAAAGAGAGCCGAGTAGCATATGCTCTGAGTCGACGGAGGCATATCTTATCAATTGTCTCTTTCCACTCAAACTTCAAGGATTTAGTGCTACAAAATTCTGCAAGTGATGAGTACTATGAGCAAGTTAAGCAGGCTCTGAAAGTAAATCCTCAAGACTCAAGGTACATTGGGTTCTAGTTTGAACTAGATGGGATTTTAAGATACAGAGGAAGGATGTATGTTCCAAACTCTACAGAATTAAGAAACCTTGTGTGGAAGGATGTTCATTCCGCACCACATTCAAGTCATCTTAGAGTAACCAAACTCCTAGTCGATGTAAAGCCTCTTTATTTCTGGAAAGGAATGAAGAATGACACTGCAATATTTGTAGCAAGTTTCTTAGAATGCCAAAAAGTCAACGTTGAGCATCAGCATCCAACATGACTTCTGTATCCGCACGATATTCCTGAGTGGAAGTGGCAGGTCATTAGTATGGACTTTGTGCAAGGTCTCCCAATGTCTTGAAATAGACATGATGCTATTTTAGTGGTTGTGGACAAACTCACCAAGGTAGCTCATTTTATACCTGGGAATTTAACGGATGGAGCACTAGTTTTAGCTCGCAAGTTTGTGCAAGAAGTGTTTAGATTGCATGGAGTTTTTGAGAAAATCATCTCAGACAGAGATACACACATGACGTCAAGATTTTGGCAAACTTTGTTCTCGGCGCTAGGAACTCAACTCAATATAAGCTCAACTTATCACCCTGAGACAGATGGTCAGATAGAGAGGGTAAATCAAGTTCTAAAAGATTTGTTGTGGATGTATTGCATGGATCAACAATACAAGTGGGAAGAATATCTACCGCTTGTGGAGTTTTCTTATAACAACTCCTATAATTCTACTATTAAGATGGCTCCATTTGAAACATTATATGGAGAGGAGTATTTTCCTATGGTTTTTTCTACATGGGTACCTAGCATGGCCTTGTAGTAGGGACCCATCTGTCATCCATCATTGCATCTTTGCATTTTTTCACATTCTCCCTAAGTTGCACTTAAGGGGGTGTTGGTGTGAACAGGGTATATTACCTAACCAATTTCCTTATTATGTCTTATTCACACTAGTTTACTTAGGGCACACTTAGGATAGTTATCTCTTTGTGTCTCATGTAATATGATTAAGGCACTTGTCATCATCCTATGTAATCCCATCTCTTAACCTTGCCTATATAAGCAAGGTCCCTCGTACTTTTTGTATCATCGTATCATATGTATCATATCATAATTCTATTTTCACACCACAATCAAGCAATTCATTCTCTTGTTACTCTTTTGTGGAAAGCTAATCTTTGGTTTTGTAGGGGACATTTTGAGCTTAAGTCCATTGGTGACTCTTACACTACAAAATCTAGAATTGTGCATGAAACTGATTCAATGTTGTACCTACAACCAAATTCTTGCATGTACAGTTTTGACCTAAATGATGTGGCCATAAACTAAGGGTCTTAGAACTTTAGTACTTGCAATAAAGTTTGACCTAGATACCTACACATACAAAGAGAAGACTTGGTGTTGAAGAACACTATTGGATCTCACTAAGCTAGGTTGTGAAAATATACTAACTTTCCCCTTGCACCTTGGTCAAACATCGTTGATTGATTCAATAATTTTGATAAAAGTCAAAATATACCCCAAGTGGCACATGCAATGGATGTGTAAATCTATGCTAACAATGATGTAGTTATGATAATGAGAGTGTGGTACTTGAATAGAGTGTAATGGATGATAAAGTGACCTAGTGCAATAATTAGGTTTTGGTATTTGTTGATGCAAAAGCTAATGTAATTGGAATGACTAGTATAAAACAAGCTTATGACTTAGGAGTGATGTGATTCTAAGTATGACAAAAGGACCTAGTGGTGAATAATGATCGATGATTATGGATCATTTAAATGACTTAGGGGTGATGTACTTTTATGCATGTCTTAGGCCCTCAATTTGACCCTTTTGGTGCAAGAGTTCACAAGTAATGACTAGTTGGAACTAAGTCAAAAGCCATAATTTTGAAATTAGACAAAGTGGGTCAAACTACACCTATGACCTTAAACTGAATTAAGGTCACACTTACAATCTTGAACCTAAGAGAAAGAATATTATTCTAAGATCCGAGAAAATTTTGAACAAAGATATAATATTATTCTTAAATATAAAATATAAATTTGTGATCAATGGGAGTACCAAATGGATTAATATTATGTACTAGAACAATATACTTGAGACATTTAAACAAAATAGTATAAAATAACAAAGAAAAAGTGCATCTTTTATATACTAGTATAGATATTTTAAATACATCTATCTAAAAAATTGTGAAGATATCTTAAGTTACTTTATTTACTTAAGAGTTATTTTTATTTTACTTTACAACTCTTTAAAAAATATTTTATTTTATTTATATTGTTTACTAAAAACTATTTTTTATTTACTTAATAATTATTTTAATAATTAATTTAATTCATTTACTTAAAAGTTATTTTATAATTTTATTTATTTTTAATATAGGTATATGCAGTTCTACTCTCTGACATCTTGTTCGGGATTGCTTCTTTGTTTTCGCAGCTTCTAGATTATCAAAGAAAAATGAAAAGATCGCCTATCAGCGCAATCAAATCAAATTGCAATTTGCTCTAATTCCAAATAATCAACTCTTGAGCTGTGTACAAACAAAACGAGTGATGGGATGGTTGGATGGTTTGAGTATTGGGATTGGACGAATACTTTTTGCATGACAGGTTGTGATACTCAGGGAAGAAGAATGTTACAGTCAATCACCTGAACAAGCTTGAACATGACTTAGCATCAATTTCTTTTCTTCTAGTTTGGTGCCAGTGATCATGTTGGTGGCTCTGTTAATTGTGTTTATTCTACTTCATTTTTTGTGTATGGTCTGTTTGTCTTGCTCAAGCTTTTTTATGTCAGCTGTCATGTTTTAGTTCTGTAAGTTTGCTGATGGTGATATCATATTTTGTAACAGTGTTATATGTTACCATTATATAGCTGAGTTCTTTCTTGTGCTGCCACTGACAGTTGGATGTATGCTGGTTGTATAATGTTTATTCTTTCTGACAGTCCTTGAAGACTGCTTTATTCCTTGTAAATATTAGCTTTGATCAATATAAAAAAAAAACATAAGTATATGTGGCCTTTAAATTAATTTTTTTTAACACGGTGAGAGCTCTCAAAATAAGATGGAATGCACTTGTGACCCTTAAAATATATTACCCGAAACAAAAGATGTCTTCCCTAGGCGGTATAGTAGTTATTCATTATACTTCAACCTAGCTTTTATAGTTTTTTATACCGAAACTCTACTCTTAACAAATTATACGAATTGATTATAACATTAACAACATGGTCTACATTCATATTATGGCAGTGTTCCGGATAAATAGAAGCTTTACCTTTAAAAACGTTTATTTTTTTGGTGAAGGGGGGGGGAAACCAAGAGCATCAATCTAAGAGCATTTACCTTTATGATGTTTACTTTAATATTAAAAAAATGTTATAGTAAATGTTTACGTCACTAAATATACAGTCGATTGAAACAAAAAAAACATAAACAATAAGGTCAACATTGAAATTATTATATTGTGAGCAACATCAGTTTTAAAAGTGGTGGATAAACAAAGCTTTAGTTATAAAAGATTATTTTTGGTGGGAACAAGAGCATGAATCTGAGCATTTAGTTTTTGGATGTGATGTTTAGTAGTTAAAAAAAGATGAATGGCGGTGGTTGATTACATAGATATTATTTATGGGTGATGGGCCATGCATAATTGTAGGTATTATCCTGAATTACCTAGTGCTGCCAATGAGTGTTTCACAATGTTGGGAAAATAAGCGAACATAATTAGATCGTGTGTTATCTTTGTTTCGTCGTTTCTTTGGCGTGAAGATCGAATCCGAGTGTATGATTGAAGTCCATTGTTTTAATGTTCCAAATGCCTTGAATGCCTTATTAAAGGAACATCCACGCGTCAGTTTCTCCGATCCCTGCTCGTGAATCATCCAGAATTCCACCCAAATTAAACCTTACTGCTATTTCACTGTTTCCACGGAAGCCTCAATGCACTGCTGTACTTGCAATCCTACCCAACATAACACATAAATCTCACCCAAAAACACAAGCTAGTTTTGGTACTATGTGTCTCCCCCTCACTGCTCTATAATTATTAATATGGTCCCATGGGTGCCCACGGGCCATTGCTGCCCTTCCTACCACTAGCCAAACTTATCAAGTAGTGAATAATAACGAGGACACTTACTTCTCCTAACCCAGAGACAGATTGGCCCCTGCATATCTTATCAAGGACCACATGAGGGGCTCATGCTCATTGTAATTTGCATTGTCAAATTTGTGGTGTTATAAACATTTTAGGTTTGGTTATACTGTGTTAAGTAATAGGGTTAGGGTTAGAATTAAGGTTATAATTAGTACTAGCACTTGTACCCATAGGAGGTTCAAGGAATACGTTGATAGGAACAACTATGAGTTTAGAAAATTTTCTGGCGTGAATTTTTTACAGCGTGAGACAATTCCGAGCACTATAATGCTCACATATAAAAGCCTATCGACTAATTAGGGTTACGGTTATGGCTACAATTAGAGTTAGGACTATAATTAGGGTTAGGGTTGAGGTTAGAGTTAGAGTTAGAGTTAGTATTGGGCTAAGCGTTAGGGTTAGAATTAGGGTTAGCATTAGAAGTCAAGTTAGTATTGGGCTAAGTGTTTGGGTTAGAATTAGGGTTAGTGTTAGAATTCAAGTTAGTATTGGGCTTAACATTAGTGTTAGAAATAGGGTTACAATTATGGTTAGGGTTAGAATTAGAATTAGGGTAAGAGTAAGGTAAATTAAGGTTGGATTAGAATTAGGGTCAGATTTAGGGTTAGGGTTAATGTTATGGTTATGATTATTCTTGTGGCTTCGAATGCCACTAGCATATTTATATTTTAAAAAATATATCTGAAGTACATCTAAAGATATTCTTCTCCATACGCCTATTTTTTAATCAGTTTACCACATATAAATGGTGGAATAGGTGGTGGAATAGACATCAGTTTACCACATATAAGTGGTGGAATAGACTCCTCCACACAGATATCTCTGAACGTACTTTAGATATATTTTTTAAAATATAAATATACTAATGGTTACATGGTCGCAATCTAACACGTGACAAAGGGAAACTCAACTAACTGCTTTACATTTCCTTGACCGACCTGGCAAAATAGGATATTTTTTCAAGACGTAATGCAATTATATTGTTACGCCTGTGCATAAAACCGCATGCAGTAAGTGAAGTGTAAAAGAGGTTTTATAAAATATAATTTATCCAAAGGCGAGAAATCCGGCTCCTGGCGCGTGGGGACAGCCGTGCCTAGAGAGTGACTGAGACTCATAGGAAAGCGTCAAAATCACTTGAGTGGGGCGTCGTTGTCAATGTAGGGCGCGTCAGGACTTGGTTTCCCAAAGTGGTCAGGGCTTTTTATGATTTACCGCACACGTTGTTTATATTTTTTCTGAGTTGTTGACCCCAACCTTGGTTAGGGTTTGTGCTCTGTGGTAACGTGCGTCCTCCAATAGCAGAAACATTGAGGTTCCCGTCACGTCACGTCTGTCGCTCTCCGTCCGTCCGTCCAACTTGTCGCTTATGAATGGATGTCGAGTCTGTATCTTATCCTATCTCCAAATCTCTTGTCTTAGCCATTCAAAAATTTTAACTTAATCGCATACACTCAGAACCCGAGACCTTTGGCGTCGAACGATTCTAGAATTTTTATTTTAAAAGTCATGTCTCTGGAGGGTCAACACAACGTGTAACTTCAGAATATCATTTTTATTCCTCAAAGATAGCCCATTGAATTGGCCTTTCTGAGGTTCGAATAATACTACTCTTTCCACCCAATGAATTGGAATAAATAATTGCCCAAGTCTAGGAGGTATGCACAACATTATAAAATTCTCACAACATTATAAAATTTCCACAACATTATAAAATTTGGGAGAGTTGAATAAAATGATAGGAGGGAAAGAGCACAAACTTTCATAAAAATGAAGCGGTTTCTTTTGTAGCTCGGACGTGCGCGCAATTTCTAGAATTTTTAAAGAGATTCCCACGCGCAGATTTTTTCGGACACTGTTTTTATGTAGACTCGTAAACTCGCGTCCTTCTATTTTTGGACATAAATCAACATTAATCACAATCGTGGAAAAAGATGGTGATATGCAGAAAACTGATGAACAATAACCAGAGAAATAAACCGAACAGCAGTAAATAGTAAATATTAGAAGATACTGATTTAACACCTTAAAGAACAGACTATAAAGTTGTCGTTTTCGATTTTAATAATGCCTGCAGAGCCTGCAACAAACTTATTACCAACAATGGGGACCTATGTGTACCAGATTGTTATATTAGCTAAAAATATTGATATCAGGCTAATCTCAAATCATTCAATGCAATACATAAATCTTTATTCCATGCAGACAAAAAGAAGTCCAGCTACCAGCAAGGTATATTGTAAATCCGTGTCATACGTTATGACGGCCGTAACGTTACTGGTTGGCGATATGACAAACATTTACTCAAAATTCACTCTCATTAATAAATATTCGAAGCATTCTGAAATTCGGAAGCGGTTAAATGTTAGTCGATATGATTATGATGATTGACATGAAAACAGAGAAAATCGAGAAAATATTGCAGAATTCATGCACAGAACATGATTATGATGAGATTTGACATGAAAATATGGAAAATAGAGAAAATATTTGCAGAATTCATGCACAGAACGAGATCCTGATTTGTGAAAGAAAATGAAGGAACGTCTGCCTTCAAGTTTAAGATAAATTTTTCGGAGCAAAACATTTACAGACTGCTGAGAAACGCGTCCTCAGGATAAATTTTTCAGAGCAAAACATTTACAGACTGCTGAGAAACGCGTCCTCAGGTTTACAGTATGATAATATTTTTACAAGACCAGGCAAAATGAAGAGAAAATTTATCAATCTAATACTACGCTCCTTCCTCCCCCGCGCTCAAACATTGTCTCGGTCTTATCTCATTTCCAACATCATGAAGCTCGGCTCCTGAACAATCCACCTCCTCTTGTGTCGACTCATTTTGAACGAAAGCGCCATGGTCATTCACCTGCCAGATATCATCCTCCCACAGAGACCCGTAAAATACTTCGGTATTATCAGCATAGCCATGCAGGGAATCGAAATAAAAATTGGCCATTGAATGATCTGCAGAATGGCAATGGCTCATTATAAAGCCAAGCTCATCAGCAGAAGTTGCAGCAGCAGCATGGTCCATGAAGAAGCCAAGTTCTCCACGAATATCATCATAATACAAATTCCCTTCGGAGGCCAACTCTCCTACATCAGAGACAGAAGTCGTTGCATCAGAGATCCCGTCCACTAGAGAACTCTTATTATTATTATTATTATTATCATCATCACCAGCTTCTTCTTTCTTCTCATCAGCAGCACCAGTAGCATTATCGCTACCATCAATACATACAATATTTTCACTGGACTTAAATCCTATTTCATCCTCGAGAGATTTTATAACCACATTCAATCTCTCCTCCTCATTCTCCTCTTGAATTTCAAGCTCATTAATTACAAGAGCAGTCTCATTGTTATTCTTTTCAATATAATCAATATTGTCAATCCTGTCAAGCAGCGCCATGAGATCTGTATCGTGGCCAATATTCATTCTCTTGCCTTCTGGCAAACCAAATCCACCGCTCCAAAACTCCTCTCTCCCTCGCTTATTCTGAATATAAACAGAAGCCATTAAAACAGAACACCTTGTTTAGAACTTGTTGTTCAGTTAAAATACGTGCTCCGTGCACTACACCACCTCAACAAAGGCTCTCCTATCGTCTATATATATAGGTCGCCTTGGATGAGAATAATTAAAGGGTAGCTTTGAGTAGGCCGGCATGCGGTGAAAGGCTCGTTCAACCAACTGGAATGTACTTTTGAGCAGTAAACAATGGTATTCGTACGAGGCAAGTAAAAGCAATAAGGCCAAGAAGGTGTAGCTAAGGGTAGAGTCCTAATTTCTAGAGCCTACAATCACGTTTTCCAACCCCACAAGTTTCCTCACATCTAAAAATACCATTCAATAAAATCGGCAAAATCTGCCAGTTTTGTCAGACGCCCTGCAATAGGCGCCGCTCGTGCCTTTCTGAGGAAGTTGGACCTGCCGTCACTGACCCACCACAAATTTCCATCGTATTCTTTTGTACATAAGTTGGTGAATAATTAATTACGCAACTATATATTATATATTGAATAAAGTTAAAGGGGTATCGGTTAAATTATTGTCGGGTGTATTTTTAAATGGTGTAAAGGTTGTTTTTCTCTCTTACATCTTATGCTTATCTTAATTAAGCACGATGCCTTTCAGAACAAAGATTCTATAAGAAAATCTATTTTAGTTGTTAGCATTTGGAATCAATTTTTTATCTATTTTATATAAGAAAAATGTTTTTTTAATATTATATTTAAACCTAAATATTCTTAGCAACAAAGCTATTTAGAGGTGGCTATTATATTCCCACTGTCCGTTTAAACTTAAATATTACTCATCTTTGACCTAATATTTATCTCGACATTTGGGGCTAAAATGTTTTGTTTTTTAAAAATGACTAGAATATGTTAGCCAATGAAACCTATCCCAGACTTTATCAACTAAATCTTATAATATTATAATAATGATCATATCCTATCTTTCGTTAAAAGAATCGCTTTTCTTTAAAATTTGTTTCCCCGTAATGATAGTTGACACACACACAATTCATTTGCTCTTTTTCGCTATTAAATTAATTGTTAGTACGACACTGAAATTGACATTATCAAGAATAGAACTCTCCACATGTCGTACATATAAATTTAAAAAGCATCAACTTAAAATTATTAAAGTGTGCCACCCCACCAATTTGCTCCTTTAAAAGTCAAAATTACTAAACTTATCACCTAACAACTTTCTTTTATCTAGCTCCCTTCCCAATGACCAGTTAAAGCCTTAAACAATGACAAAGACAAAAGTTAGAATAATATAAACTAGGTTTCCCTATTAAAATAGGGCCATCATTAGCATAGACAAAGTTGGAATGACGGGGAACCCAATGGCCTGAAATTGGGTGTTTTTCCTATTAAAGAATGAAATTATTTACATAGCGTAGTGTCGAATAAAATAAAAATAATAAATTCCGCACGTCTCTTTCGGGTGCGCTGAAAAACAGTGGCACTATAACTTTACTCCAGAGGGCATGCCGACATTTAAGGAGGTAAGTGTAAAAACAATTTGTTTCTTGTGTTCTACGGGATGAGTGATAAATGGAGGTGTTTATGATCCTGATTCCTCTTCACTTTCACTCATGTGTAAGGTAAGCATTGGTGAATGGAATAAAGCGGGTGGGGCCCAACTAATGACCACCACAGTACGCCACAGCATTTGTTAATTATGTCTTGTGAAACGACTGCTTCACCTTTCGCGCAACGTGTCTAACCACAAGTGAAGAATCGGAACCCCAACCGACAATATCTGAACCAAAAAACAAAGAAAAAGCCTGCTTGTCCACGAAAATTCCCGGAGAAGAACATCAAACAAACCCCATAAAGTGGAGAAATTATTTGTGCCAAAAGTTTCCGCGAACTGAATCTGTTCTTAGTTGCCTTTGCTTTTACATTCCGTTTACCCACTTTCGCACGGAAGCAAAGAGGATATTTTGATTTGAATAAAAGGGAAGAAGGTAGATTTGAAGCAGAAAGCAAGAGAGTAATGTAAAGCAATGGTCGTACATGGTCCACTTGCATTTATTATTAATCGGAGGAAGAGGAAGCAGAAGCAGGTCATGTGACACAACGGACGCTACGAATATAGACACGCAATATCTAACGGATAAGACCAAAATCTCTTTATATTTGACTTGTATGTAAGATATCCTTAGGGCCCTCCTTGGTTTCGTCCTGCAGAGGACAATAAACAATGTATATGTATCGGAAAGATCTACATCCTATGATTCCTCCTCACCTTGCATTCTTTCTTTCTCCTAATCGGTCAAACTCCCCTACCCCACCTCGTTAACAGACGGGAAATAGATAATACCCGTCACCATAACCCGACATAACGCACACAACTAACCACCCTTTTTAACCTGTGTTTCGTATATCCCTGCACATGGCCTAATTGATTATACAACAACAGCTATTCCTCAATTATCCCTGCCGCGTCACCCACAGCATCATCTCACTGACGGTTTAATATGGACTTGACGGAGTGCATCGTGAGCGTCAGCTTTAACAGCATCTGGAATAATTGACGGCAGAACGATATTTGCGGGATCACTTGAGGCCCGTCGGAAAACCACGATTGTTGCGCCGTCTCCAAATTGACCACCTGTATTTTAGGGGTTTGAGCCCATTTTACGGTATTATATTTTCAGACGATTGTAGGTTTGACATGGACTTTTTCACAAATAATGCAAAATTTGATTTAACACAATTGAGTAGAATAACAAATTTAAATAAATTATCATTATAGTGCAGTAAAATAGTTTGGAGTTGCTTACACATTGGGCCCTCAAAGTTGAAACAATAAGTTTATAGTTATTAATTAGTTTTTGATAAAGTTAGTTGGAAAAAAGGGTCCGGAACCTTTGTACAAAATAATCTAGAGGACAGAGCAAAAGTCTTATACAGGTAGAAACAACATATTAACATAGGACTAACACCATAGTAACCTAAAAATCCAACCACACCGCCTTAAGAAAAAACCAACACTAGAAAACACAAAAAAAAAACAACTAAGGATTCTCATCAATCTCTTACTTAGTGAGGAACTTGAACATCTCATAATCCCCCAAGCTCTCGACCCCAATGCCCTCGATCTTGTCATCAAACTCCTTCACAGTAGAGAAGGCAATAGTGCAAAACTTTGGCAGGAAACCCCTCCATCACTCTCCAATTCTTTTGCAGCGCCCTAGCCTTAGACCAGAGATCATAAACCTCCTCCGCAGTCTTTTCGCACAAAGTACATTTCCTCTTGTCCTCCTTCTGATCATGGGTATCCTCCTCATCTTCTGAGTAGGGGGTATTTATTTCTAGGAAATGACCGGTGCCTTCGTCTTCCTGCACAAACCCTTAAGGGGTACCCCGTTCATCTTCTTCCAAAGTGTCTTCAACAAATTCAAACTCAGTGCAATCCCTTAAGATTTGTAGAAGGAATACCCGCAATGCGGCTAGACCTTTAAGCTATTAATTAGTTGTTTTCATGTTATAACATATATAAAAAAAAATTATTGGAAATAATTAAATTATATAAATATTAGTATACCTATTTTTCTAGTAAATTACAATATTATAAAGAAAATATACATTTAAAATAGAAAAATCTTCTTTTCATTAAGTTGTCACCTGATTAAGAAAATTCAGTCTATCAAAGTCATCCTCACCTAAAAATGGAACCTCATCTAATCTCACCTCCAAAACATTTAAACCTTAAAACATACCTATCTTTCTCACCAAATAAAACTACAACCCTTCAACACATAAATAGTAATTCAAATATAACCTATGAAAAAAAATAAAAACTCCATTTTAGTTTTTTTAACTGCTCATTAATTAAAATGAAGAGTTCATAAATTTGCTCGACCTAGAAAATAACAGGTCACTTTATTACATTTGACTGTGACAGGCACTGGCCGCCTCAAATTCCAAGATTGGTTGTAGCCTACGCCTAATGCCATTGGCTAAACCCGCCATTCTGACTACTATTATAATAATTGATGTAGCACTCAAGTAACTGGAGTTTTCTTTAACCTAGGGTTTACTACCCGATATTTTTTTTTTTATGTCGGTAATGATTCAGTAAGATTCTAATAGGGAGCACTTTCAACACGTACTGAGATGAGATCCAGTTTGTACTGAAAGCGACTCCGTCATTGCTTTTATTTGCTGTGTCTACTGCTGCTGTGCAGCCTGAGAATGATTGATTGGGAACGTACGTTATTTATTTACTGCAGCCCTTGTGATTATTTTTGGTCTTGTCTTTTGCTGCTGTTAGTGTGCTGTTAATATACTGTTTCTGACTTGTTTAAGGCTTGGTTTTGTCCTGTGGGCTGTAGGCTGCTTTGTAAAGGGATGGATCCTCTTTTTCAAATGAACTAATCAAAAACGTTTTTAGTCTTGTGATGCCTTCAACATCGCCTACATTACTGGACTGATTCTGTGTAGCACATGACTAATGTGCTCTGCAGCTGTTCAGGGAATGGAAAAACTCTTTTGCTCTGCTGGCGGATGCTTTATGTTGTTATGTTGAACGGTTTTTTTTACTGTTGTTTTCGGACTGAGCAGTTTTTGTCTGCTGTCCTCCATTTTCCTGCTGCTGGTGGTTGTTCCAGCGGTTCCCTGTAATCTTTTGTTTGCTTATTAGTTATTACAATTAAATAAAAATAAAAGCACGTACTGAGATACTTCCGCTTATACGATGGATGGTTGAGATTCGGTCATAATTATCGTATAGTGTCACCGACAACAGTGTTGATTGTTTTTTAAATGAAGTAAAAATTGTTGGGAAAGGAAAGGAAAGGAAATGGTCCGTGACATAACTAGTATTGATTTTGGAATATGACCCGCAATAATAGGTGTGTGCCGTATGAAAGCAAAGTTTTCTTCATTTTAATTGGAAACTAAGCATAGAATATGACAGTGAAGTGAAAGGTGTAACCACTGAGCGTGCAGAAAAAAACAAGGAACATAAACATCATCTTAACTACTTTCCTTTAAACGCAATCCATATAAATATGATGGAGCATATCATTAAAGGGAAGCTTATCATAATAGTTTTAGAATTCTAATGATAAAAGCTTACATGCGAAAATTATTAATAGAGCCAAGCACATAAAAGATGGGCATCAAAGTGGGCCTCGCGCTTTATTTTTCACTAGCGAATGGTGTTGTCTTTAGTTTGATTACATAAACTTCTCCTCTTGTGGCGAACAACAATTCAACTCGATATATCTTTTGAATCCTTTCTCAATTGACAACTTTTTATTTTATCCATTTCTACACGTGTTTCCGATTCTATTTGTGCAAGACAAATTTCCCAAGTGAATAAAATCTTAATTTAATGGAGGAAGACTATTGAAATACCTTGTCGATTATAATCATATTTATTCCTCAATCTTAGTCTCCATAAAAAATCCAAACATGAAATAAATCTATTTTCTATCTAATTATAAATTAATAAACAACAAAAATATGTTTTGTGTAAATCTTAAATACATCCACATGTTTAGATTTTTTAAAATTTGAGATGAAATATAATATATAAAACACAACTACGCGTGGACACATTGGGTTTTTTAGATAAAAAAATATAGTGAAAGGGAAAATAACATGCTTATTGATAAAATATCCCTTGGCAAATAATTTAACAATAATAATACTTTTAAGATAGAGTTGGGATTAGAATAATTAATATATATTTAATATATTATAGATGAATTATATGGGCACTACGCTATTATATCAAATCTAATATTCTCCCTCAGGATTAACCAAAGTGGCTCAAATTTTCTATAAAAGATATTGTATTGGACTTTGTACATGCACTAAGAACTCTATCGAATGCACAACGCACACCAACCTCTCCTGAATGAATCTGCACCATTTAATATTTCTTACCTGTCCCTATGTGAGCATCACATGATGAATTATATAAATGAAGGGCCTAGATTAAAAGGACTACCATGAAATCAATCTTGTCCATTGATTGTTTTTCAAAATGTCATAAATGATAAAAAAAAACAAAAAAGTTCCCTTTACTTTATCATTTTGACAATTAATAAATTGTTAATTTTTTATTTTATTTTTCTCATAAATGATAAAAAAATAAAAAATTCCCTTTACCTTTATCACTTTGACAATTGATAAATTGTTAATTTTTTATTTTATTTTTCTACAAAATGTCATAAATAATAAAAAACAAAAATGTTCCTTTTACCTTTATCACTTTGACAATTGATAAACTGTTATTTTTTTATTTTAAATTTCTACTCCATAACCAATGATTTTTTTATGTAGTGATTACCAATCAAAACAAAGTATTATTTTTCATGTTGAATAAATTTTAATTTTTACTAGGTTTACATGAGAAAATTTTTGGGAAAATATTATTTCGAATAAAACAAACACACTAAAATCAAGTAAAAAAATACGGGCATATATTTATTTTAATGTTAAACAAATAATATTTTTTCTTTAAATCTATGCAAATATTATAACTGTAATATTTATATTAATATAATATTCATATTAATGTGATTATTTAATTTTGATTATATATAATATTGATAAAATAATATAATTAATTATATATCAATAATAGAATGTATATTAAATTATTGATTATACAAATTAGTAGAATTATATGTGATAGATAATATAAAAGTTCATATATCAAATATATACTTATAAAAATGATTATGAGCCATCTTAGTATGTATAAAATATAGTTATGCCTTATAAAATAATTATATGATTAATTATGCATTTGTTTATATGGCGTATTATATAAAAAAATAAAATTTCAATAAGAATTTAGTGGATTAAATAACTTATAAATTAATAGATAATAAAAAATATCTAACAAATTGTAGAATTTTTTGAGAAAGTTTTCAGCCTGCCCATTGAACCTATGGGTCCAACTGCTAGTATATAAAACACAACTACTCATGGACACATGGGTTTTTTAGATAAAAAAATATAGTGAAAGGGAAAATAACATCCTTATTGATAAAATATCCCTTGGCAAATAATTTAACAATAATAATATTTTAAGATAAAGAGATGAAACAATAATAATACTTTTAAGATAGAATTTGGATTAGAATAATTAATATATATTTAAATTTATAAAATTTAAATAAATTAAATGTGTTATTTAGTTTAAATTTTAATGGTGGAATATGTTGTAGATTTTAATATTTGATTTGTTAATGTGTTGAAAGTCAAGGTTTTGATCAGATGAATACTTTAGAATCTATAAATTGATTTTGTTCAAATTCGTGTTTGCAAAATTGATCTTCATACTTGCAAAATTGATTCACCATGTGAAATTGTACTAACAAGGAATGAACGACTATAACATATTCATCTTATCTCATTGTCCTATGCTTAAAGTGGGGTGGTATTTATAGACATCATTTGGGATCTTGCTAAGGGAGGGTCATGTTTTCCTCATTCAAGCCCCTAGACAAATCAATTCAACAATGATCGATTGCAGTAGGCAAGCATGTAGTATGCCTAGGATAATGATGCAATTAGGATGCTATATTATTCTTCTATGATGCCACTTGTGAATTTTATGGAGATGTATGATTTTGTTGAATATCATTTTTATAGCAAGTATTAACCCCCTCTTAACATTGGCTAGAAAAGGGTTTAAAATTGTGGAAATGAAAAGGTTGAAATAGTCTTAGTTGTTAGTTTGAAATTATGGAGATTAGAAGGTTAAAATAGTCTTTGTTGATTCTTCCATTTACCAAAATATCTACCACTAAACTATGTGTGTGAGGAATATAATTTAGAAGTGGATAAAAGGGAAGGTCACAACTAGTAATTTTACAAAAATATTATCAAGGGTTCTTTTTTGCCCTAATAATATAGTATTTAAGAATATTGTATACCACTGCTCAAGAATTTGAGGAAACCGCCAATAAAGAAATTGGTGAGAAGTTGATCATAATCATTGTTTAATAGCAATTAACTTTATGAGGTTGTTAATACATGTTCTATTAGTATGATAATAAACTAGAGAATATGACATAAGAGCATCTCAAGGGTTAAGCAATGTTTCTTGTTGTTATGTAGTTTTTTAAATTTTTGTAGGGTTCAAAGAGCGTGTTTAGATTTTTGAAGTGTAGTTGATATGTTGAGTGTTTTCACTTGGAAGAGTTTGAGGGCCTGAGTAATGCTTTGTGATTACACAAAGACATTAGGATGAGATAGTGGTGCTTCCCAAGGCATACTTGACTAAAAATAAGAATGCCTATAAGAGGTTGCAAAATGCCTTGCAATACCATGTTAAGTGAGATATGTAATTTGGGAATCGCACATTGTTGTACAAACCTTAGGAACTCAAGTGTTCATTATGGGATTTGGCATAGAGTTCATGGGTCACTTGAACCTTTATTTTTTACCTTCACCCTATTGCTCCTTAAGGATAAAAAATGTTACAAAGCTTCATGCCAACTTCTTGATTGAGCATTCACCCTTAGGTACTTTCTTATCATCATAAGATCCATGAATGTGCAAGATGTGAACATGTTTCTAAGATCTACAATCAATGTGAATTCACATCTTCATGTATGTTGGAGCATAAAAGATCCTTGAATGCATGTGATGATGCCACTTGTCCTTGAACCCACAATCAACATGGGTTCAAATGGATATTCACCCTACTTGACACACCACCAATGGGTGGTTGACCACATAAGCCTACTTGGACCAATCAATAAGGGTAATTGCATGTAGATGGATGGCCAAAATTTGAGCTTAACTAACCACTTTTTTCCTAAAACTTCAACAAATGATTCAAGATGTCTATCTTTAAAATTCAAAAAGAATCTAAGAACAAGAATTGTAGCATTTCAAATCTAGTTTCCAAATTGTTAAGTTTTTTGAAAATGGTAAAGTTTAAGTGGGTGAAATATTTACATTTCTAAGAGGTACTCCTATTTTTAAAATTAAAATATAATAAACAATCAATCATGCTCCCCCTTCTTACAGTAAATTCTCAAGTATTTATCAAAACCCTATAGTTGAAAGTTAGTTAAGATCATGTAGTTTGTGGCCTCTATTATAATATTTTAATGAATATTTTTTATTAATTATTGTAGTGGACACATCTTCAAAAAATAGATCACTCAACATGCTCACCCCCAACTACCACAAAAATAATTGATAATTAATTGTTTAAAATGTGTATAGAATGAAGCATAGTTTGAGACCATTTTTTTTTCAAATTTGAATGAACAGATAAAAAATATGCTAAAATTTCAATATTAAACATTTGTATTTGTGTCATATGTAGACACTACTAAAAGTAAATAAAGATTAAACCTTAGTTTATTCAAATTATAGAGAAATTTATGTGGTTAAAAAGATAAAAACTAATTTGACGTTGCAATGGTGTTTTCATAGAATCTCATGATAAAATATGTAATGCTAATGAGGAGGAAGGACAACATTTCTAAATTTTGTTTAAAGCATGAATTTGGGAGCCCTATTTGTACGTCTAGTCCTCTAACTCAGATAGAAGCATGAAGATGTGTCCTACTAATGGGTCAAATAGGAAAAACATGCAACAAAATATGTTGAATTCATGTGGTGATTTGAATAGATTCCAACATGATTAATGAACTTGTACATGCATGAATAGATCAAAGAAATTTGAACAAAAAAATGAATTTAGATACAGGGATAGTTGCGAAATAAAGATATGAAGAGACAGAGTAGGAAAAGTACATTGGACTTATACACAAGTGCAGAACTGTCTCATCCCTTAGTAACATGGGCCTCCACTTTCCCAAGGATTTTCTCAAACATGGTCTGTTTCTGTTCTGTCTCATCACATTCCATAAGTCATTCCAAACTTTTATAATTTTGTCCACTACTTTGAGCCATAATTTGTTGCATGTTTGCCAATAAATTATCACTCTTTCTCAAATGCATTATTGTGCACACTTGTCCATTCCTCATTCAAGTCCTTCTTAGATAAAATCCATGCTACATCCTTTAGATCAACTAGTAATACTTCCTCATCTAGGGATTGAACACAACCCTCCGATCTTATAAATACAACCAACATGGCCTTAGTTCTCCTCATTCTTTCTCTAAAGCTATTTTCTTCTTCCAACTTTTCTATCATTTGCCTCACTACATCTCCATCAACACTTTCTATGCTATCATCAATTTATATTCAATCTCAACTATCTTTGCTTTAATGCAAACTCTATTTTCTACATTCCTTCCACAATTATCTTCTTCCTTGATTTAAATTCTATCAAAATGTGGTGCTTCAAATCCTTCCTTAATCAATAAATCACTCAAAACATCAACCAACTAACTATAAGGCAATTCTTCCTTCATTATTTCCCTCAAATCTTCTTTTCTGACCATTGCTCCTTCTTCGAGAACATCTTGGAAACCATAATCCTCTAATGCTTCTCCTTCTTTAGGCATCTTTACAATCACCTCTATTCCTTCATCCTCATTTGTGAGGATTATTTTCTCTTCTCTTGGCCACTCAAAACCCCCCTTACTTTCTTCATTCCTTAGAACAACCACATGTTGCATATAGGATGACTCATCTTCACCTTCTAATGTTGATCAACCTACTACACATCCAATACAACACTATGTGTGATGTTGTTCCTTGAAACCCATTGGTTTGCATTACTTGCCTCACCATTCATGAGGTCTCTTCTTTCTTTCTTTCCCTTTGTTGGTCCTTCTCTACTTTCCTTTCTTTAGTCCTTGTTAATCAAGTTCAACAACAATGTTTTTGTGAACTATAGGACACTTCTATAGTCCATAATAAAAATATTTACACATTTCAACCAAGACATCTTATTGTATCTAATTATAAAGAAATAACATGAAATTCTATTACTAAGTTTAGGTTTAATGAATATGACAAGAAATATAATCCAGTTAACTAATTTAGAGCTATGATAGATCATATGATAGAATTTAGAAAACTAGAATTTAAAAGGAGTGCTTAGCTAATTTTAATGGTTGATAGATACGTGTTTACTCTTTTGATCATAATGTTTAGACTGTAGCTCAAAATTACTTAAACTTGGATGTTTTAGAATTAAAACAATGCAATTTGAATTGGGTCATTGTTAAAGTCTAGTCGAAGTCAAATTTTTAGGTGTAAAAGAGAATTGAAATCAACTTTGACCGATGAAAATGAACATGTGACATGTAGACCTTTTATACCTACAAATAGAGATTTACCTTGGTATCTGAACCTACAATAAAGATTGGCAATGTTGACAAATACCTTTGACAACCTGCTAAATGGAGATTTTCTACTTATGCCAAGCTCCTACATCTATATCAATAGTTTCTTATAAAATTAATGAAGTCAACATGCAATAAATGTATTAGGCACTATCCTAATGAGGGTAACTTGGAACTTGGAAACAAAAATGTAAAAGGGTGATGCAAGGACCTAGTATGAAACTAAGGTTTTAGAACTTGTTGATAAAGAGATGATGCGATTGAAATATGTAGAGATAGCATAAAGCTATGATAAAGACAAGAGTTATTCAAATGGATAAAGATCCCTCCATAATGAGTCCTAGGTGGAATAATGGGTAAGGTAGATGCAAATGACATAAGAGATGTCTTTTTATACTTGACATAGATAATTTTTGAAAGTTTTAGCATGGGTTTGACACATAATAGCTAGTTGAAAACGGGTCAGCTTGAGCCCATGATTAATATGAATTTGAAACTTTGGAGATCAAATCTACATCTCTAAAATGAGCTAAGTCAAATCCACATGCACAAATTTAAACCTAGAAGGAGAACAAATAAACCGAAGGATTGTAGATATTTAGGAATTGGTTTAATTCTATTTCTAATAATCAATGTGAAAATTTAAGTAAAATAATACTAAATAAATCAGAATCATTTATTAAAACTAGATACCTAAAAAATCCACACAAAATAATGTTAAACAAATAATAAAACTAAATATATAAATTTTTCACAAATATATTAATTAAATTATTGAAATATAAAAAAATATTTTCTTAAACTTTTTTTAATATGAAATTTTATATAAATCTCCTCTACCTCTTCTAAGTTAATTTTAATAAGTCAAAATAAGTGAGTCTACAATGAAATATGCTTAACAATATTGATTTCACTATGCTTATCCCATTCAAATTACTTTGGTTTAAGAATTTTGATACTCTATTATGTTTTGATTTCGTTGTCCCCTCTTTCATGAGACTTGCTTTTAAGTTCAAAACTCTGATATTTTGAATCTATTTATATTTGGATTGTAAAAGCTTTATTCAATTAAAAAAATTATCAAGCCTTCCTTAAGAATCGTATAGTTTCTTAAGGAAATTAAGTCTATCGTTGAATATATTATAATATTTAATGTAATATTATTGTTAAAAAGAATAGCAATGCCCAACAAGAGTCCTATCCAATAACGTCACAATTATGTGAGAAGATGCTAAAATGATCATGCTATCCTTTTCGTATGATGTTATTGGAGGCTTTGTTATTCACACACAATCATATCTTTGGTACCTCTATATAAAAAATTGTGTGACAAGGAACTCGGAAAGTCTAAAGAATCTAATTAGTGAAATGATAATTATCGTTCAAACCATAGCTCAAGAATGTTATCCATTAAACAAATCAAGAGAAGTTAGAGTATGATCCACAAATTAATTAAATAGAAAAAAAAGTCACACGAAGATAAACGTAAAAATTTGTATTAATTAATTAATATTTTTTTTCTTTGACTATTGAAAAAATTAAAAGAAAGAACACTCAAAATGTTTATATAAACAAATTCACATTTGGTAAAAATTATATATTTGTATTTTTTCTCTTTGTTTTGGATTTATTTTGATTTAATTATTTTTATGTAATGATAAGTGTATAAGTGGTGTGATTTTTGTTAAGAACTGGCACGTAACTTAAATTTTCTCTAATTTTATCTATATTTATTCCCATGTATTAGGCTTGATCCTCAATTTATCTTTTTTGGGCACCCAAGTTTAAATCTACAATTTACAAGATTGACCCTAGGCCAATTCCATGATTTTCTAAAATAAACCTAGAACATTTAAATTTCAAATTTAAATTTGGGACAGACCTAACCCTTCCATCTAGTCATTGAAGCATTGAATGTTTCAATTGCCAGCTTTGGAGTTGTATTTAAATGCTAACCCTAGTTCATTTTCACAAGGACCTAACACCTAGAGATCCAATGCACATTTGAATATTCATCCACATAATCGAAGAATTCAATTGATGTATTACTTGCTTGCATCAACATCTAGGGTATTCTCTACATAACTACCTGTTATGTTTTACCTTTTTCAAAAATTGTTAAATCAGTATCCTAGGGGTTTGACTAAGAGAGAATACACCCTACCTACCAAACTCCTCAAAATGTGTTCCTAAACACCAGGTGCCTGTCCGACATAATAGATCCTAGGTATCCAAGTGAACTAAAAATCAAGTATTAGAGTTTAGTAGAGATCATATCCATGCATTAAAATTCAAATCCACAAACTCAAGTGAGATATGCACTTTGGATAGTTATGGAATTGACCCATAGTGACAACTAGCAAACCTCCTCCATGCTCTCTACTGACTTGAACTGCAAATTGGGTAACTTGGTTAGTCAAATTCCATGAGAGTCTACTCAATGCTCCTAGAGCTATAATCATCTCATATTGGTGAATGGGGGTAGGAATGGTGGGTGCAAGAGGAGCAACCAAAGGTGGAATAGTGTCACAATCCTTATTTCTGATATTTAATAAATATTATTATTATTATTTAATCGAATGTCGTCTAATTACGATTGTGTATGCGAAAGGAACACTCTCGACGGAGGAAGAGTATCATCGAGGCAGAGGGTGTTTAGCCGACCGAAGGTGAAATGTGTTGAAGGGATCTCTGTACACACCACATAAATTACATATAGATTAAATCTTTGCATTTATTTTGCATAATTAATTTAAAAGAAAAAATAAACTAGTTAGTCGTAAATAAATTTACTAATTGCATTTCGAATAATTATTTAAATGATATACTTTTGAGAATATCTAGTTGCAATATATTGCATGTTATTTCAAAATATTATTTTAAGATATTTTAAATATCTTTCAGAAAGATTCTTTTGTGCATGAGTAAGTGGATTCTATTTCAGGTCACAAGAAAGAAGTGGTAGATTTAGTATTTAAGAAGGAATCTTGGAGAGTTTAAAAATTAGATTTTGGGGAATTTATCACCTCTCCTATTTTTGTGACAAGGAGTGGTGGAAAAATTAAATGCATTTGCTTTCAATTCTCGAGCATGCATTTTTTGAAAGATGCTCTGTATAATCTTTAAATAGGAAAAGATAGAGGAGATTAGGGGGGGAAATTAGAAAAAGAAGACCTGGGAAAAAGTAGAATCAAGGAGAGAAGCAGGAATTTGGGAAATAGCATTAATTTGGGTATGTTTGTTGTAGATTAATATGAAAATTCTTTGGTTATTTTGAATGCGCATTGCACAGAATTACTTCTACAAAGTTTATCTGTTATAAGGATTTTAATCAGATCATTTCATAAATGAGATTTGTTTTTATTGCTTTTTGTCTAAGAATTTTAAATCCTTTGTTTTATATCTACTACTTCTTATTTGAAGATTTTATCTGATGTCCTCAATGAGATCGCCTCTTTTCCCTCCTAGATGATTTCTTTGCGCCATGTGAAACACATATGACTTTTATTATCATTTCTTTCCTAGGAATGAATATCCTCTTCTACTCTTATGGCTCTTCCTATTGAGCTCCTTCTTGAGTTAAGAATATTCAAACCAGTTGATTTCTTGGAGTGTAAAACCAATTCAGAGTCTGGATCTTATACTTATTTTGTTTTTAGTGATCCTTAATAATTTGTTTGTATATCAGAAATTCCTTCCAGAGTTCCTTGCATGCACCATGAATTTTTAACATATGATTTATTGAGCCATGCTATTTAACCCCAGCATAGAGTATCTGTAGAGTTGAGCCTAAATGCATCAAATATTTTTAGGGAATATTTATGCCTCTATTTTCTTGAAATTCCAATACCTCTATTCATGCGCCTGTAAGGTGGAAAGTTTGGATGTTTCTGAAGAAATATATCTATGTTGGTAACCTGCAGACATGCTTGAAATCTTCTTATGTGCCACCCATGTTGCACATCTACCTATTGCATTTGGAACTAAGGGTGAATCCTTCTACCTTGTGATAAAAGTTCATTTGCCTAACAATTTCTGTGCATAGTTATGTCTTGATCTTATATTATACGCCTTTTGGATTTACATTGTTCCCCTTTGTGAAAGTTTAAAACTATGCCAATAAGTTTTTGAATTAATTGTGCCCTTATATATTTCTCTGCCAGTGTAACTTTCTTTTTCCATAGACATATTTATCATTTCTTCTGGAATCCATGGATATTCCTTACCTAGGCATGAGCGCCAATTCTTTTCAATGCTAACATCTTCATAAAAAGTTATTATTCTTTATTTCTACCTTGTACCATTCTTAAGCGCATGGCTAGAAGATGACTGGTGAAAAGCACCACATAACAGGTTGTTTGCATTTAGAAAATGCTTAACATTACTCAAAAATGTAATGATTTATTCTTAAAATGTAATCCATTACTTCTATGATATAGGTAAGTGCATGGAAATGGTATACAAAAAGGGGGTCAAAAGTGGCCACTTTTTTCTTGAAATTAGCTAAACGTGAACTTAGATGAGTAATTTGAGATGCATGCACTCAAAATTTGAAGATATGGAAAGAACAAGAATTGTAGTGCTCTGAATCTAGTTTCTAAACTACTAAATTTTTAAAAAAATAGTTAAGATTAAGAGGGTGAAATGTTGCGCACACACAAAAGTGTTCATATTTTTCTCACTAAAATATAACATAGTGTCTGGTATGCGCCCTGGGTGCTGCCACAATAATGGGTTACACTTTCTAGGATGTCCTATTTTTTGTTGAAATCACATATTTTTAGAAAATATAATGATTTAAGCCTTGAAAGGTTCCATTTAAAGGATTTTAATTGAAGAGGGTTTGATCAAACCCCCTTGGATAGAACACCGCTAGTTTTAAACCATACCTATAATGGAGTCTCCTCTACACCTATCAAAATGCTGATAAAAAACCACTTTTGATTTACCTTTTGGGGGATCAAATGAATTCATTTAAAATTTATGTTTTGTAAGTATGTAGTCTTTATTATAAGCTTCCCAAAAAGTATAATTTTAAATATATTTAATTTGATTATTATATTTATTTTTTATTTCTTGTGAATGTAGATTTTTCACTGAACATTAAGTTCTCTGTTCTACACACATGGAAAATTAGTAAATTACTGAAAAAAAATTTCGAAACATATCTATGCCCTAGGTATTGATGTCCTTGTTTCAACAAAAAAAAAGAAAAATTAAATTTTGATACATACAGAAAAATTTATGTTTTACGGAATACGCCTATGTCTAAATTATAATTGGTTTGACTTCAAAACTTAATTAAAAAAATTATTCAACAAAACATTATGAAACCAAATGTATGTCCTATATATTGGTGTTACCAATCTAAATTCAAAATAATCAGAATTTTATCCTTTGTAGAAAAAAAATTATGTGCTACGGAATACACGTCACTTAAAAAAAATGTTGCTTAATATTAAAAACTAGTTATTAAAGGAGACGCAATTTTTTTTACAATTTAACTCTAATTTTTTTTAAGAAAATATATTTAGAATCCACAAACAAAATCTCACAAATCACTAGTTCACATCATCTTTAAATTCCTCATAGTTTAGCAGCTATAGGTGTCAGAAAGTGAAGATTTAGTTCAAAATGTTGATTTCAATGTCATGTTTTTCCAAAAAGTGTAACCCATTATTATGGGATGCCCCCCCTAATTTTTTTGTTGCATTTAGTATTTTTAAAAACCGATTACCAGAAATGTAGTTAAGAGTGAGTACTAGAAGTTGTGTATTTTTTTGTAATTTTTTATTGAATATTTTTTTATGATTTTTCAAAGTGGATGCATCCTAAAAACTGCATCACTCAGCGTGCACGTCACATAACTTGCACAAAATTAATTGAAAATGTAATTTTTTTTGGATGTATAAAGAATGAAGCATAGAACAATCCTATATATATATTTTTTAAATTTTGATACATGGATCAAAAGTTATAAAGAAAAATCAATACATATATGATTGAAGAATATGAGGACACTATTCAAAGAAAATAAAAATAAATATCTTAACTTATTCAAATATTTTTAAAAAATATATGGTTGGAAAGCTAAGAACTAGATTGTTGTTTTGGTGTTGGTTTCATCAAATTTTGTTATAAAATGAGTAAATAGGACGTCGTTGAAGTTCAAAAATGTTATTGACAATGAAAAACATGTATATTGGTTTCAGAAAAACTATTAGGCACACAATCCCTAAGAGGGGCAATGACATGTAGAGCATAGGGGCAAACAGAACAATAGATGTAGAATAGACCAATCCCACCACCACCACCACCATGACGAAAAACATATAGTAATAGATGTAAAGACAATAAACGGAGAGGTGGTGAGATTAAGGAGATGGACTCCTCTAATAGAGTAGAAATGGGGGCTATAAGAACCAATCTAAGTTATTAGTACAATGATTCTTGTTACTCACTTAGTATTTGATTATTTTAGTTTCTTTTATAGAAACTCACATAGATTTTGTTGACTAATTAGGCCTCTATGTGCATGTAGATTTTAGTTACTTGTATTTGTAGACTAATTAGGTATTCACCAAGCCTAAATGCGATTACATTATGGCCATTTAAACATAACGTGAGCGCGTTATCAAGTTAAAATTACTCATTTAGCCACTTTTTTGTATACCAACTTGGTGCTCTCTCTCTCTCTCTCTCTCTCTCTCTCTCTCTCTCTCTCTCTCTCTCTCTCTCTCTCTCTCCAACAATTTAAGTGACAACCACTCCACATTCAACACCTCAAATCAACACCATAGTCTACCACTAGGAACTCATTCCTCATGAAGTGAGTGGACTTGGTGACATGACTCCCATTCCACACAACCATATCACTACCATCTATGAGATCCTCTTGCCATGAGACGAGAGTGTACGGGTATAGCACATATTGCATGTTTTGTTTTGAGTCCACCTCATTCACTTTTTATAATAAGAAGATTTAGAATATCACATATTTTGGTGAAACTAACATGAAAGGAAAATCCTTCTAGACAAGCCCTCTCATTTTTTTCTTCCACCTTTCACCCACCTTGTCTTCCCATTTGTTTGTGGTACTTATGATACCCTTGAATATGTCTAGACCAATAACATAATAGGGACAAGGTCCCTTAGACCTTGCTAGCCCTCCTTCATTCAACTGGTACATCCTTCCCAATCCATTAGCACCTATCTCAAATAGGTATGATTATAAAAATGTTAACTCGAATGGTTGACAACAATGACTGCATAACTTCATCACTTCTGATAACCTAGTCTGGAACCAAGATACTATGATTCAACCAAACCTAGATAAAATTAGAGCACTCAAGTGCTCATCTTATCAAAAATCCATCATTAGGGTCATCCCATCACAAACTATAAAGACACTACCACTTGAATCGACAATGAGGTGAGACTATTAGAGAAAGGCCTAGAAGAATCTTGTATAGCATGAGAGGCTCCTCATATAGCTTATCAACATGAATGAGATGAAGCATGCCAAGGGGTACTAGAAAGCTTCCTTGTGGAAAGAACCAACATGACTACTCAACCCCCACTTACTAAACAAAACCCACCTCATGATGGAGAAATACAAAACATAAGAGATGCTACCTCAGGAGCTCTCATAGCCACCATGATCAATAGATCAAGATCCTTGAAGCTAGAATCCTTGAAGAGAGAGGTGGGGAGATAGAGAGGGAAACATAGATAGAGATAGAGAGGGGGAGAGAAGGGGAGAGAGAGGGAGGAGATTAGGAGATATAGATAAAGAGAGGGAGAGAGAGGGAGGGAGGGAGAGATAAAGAGAGTGATGGAGGGAGAGATAGAGAGGGATGGAGGGAGAGGGACTAATACAGAGAAATGGAAGATAGATACATTGAGAGAGAGATGGGGGAGATAGATAGATATATAAAGAGAGGGGATACAGAGGGGGAGATTGAGGGATATAGATAGAGAGTGGGAGAGATGAGGGAGATTGAGGGATATGGATAGAGAGGGGAGAGAGAGAGAGGCAAAAGAGATGGAGGATAGAGACATTGAGAGAGAGGGGGGAGATAGAGGGGAGATTGAGGGATATAGATAGAGAGTGGGAGAGAGGGAGGATTTAGGGGTATGGAGAGAGAGAGAGAGTGCTAATGAGAGATAGATATAGCGAGAGGGAGAGATAGAGATAGAGATGCAAAATGTGGAAGCATAGACAAGGCACGTGAACTGTTTGATAAAATGCCTCAAAGAAATGTGTTCTCATGGAATGCCCTAATTGCAGGATACTAACAAAATGGATATGTTGAAAAGTCTTTAGAAAATTTCAACCAAATTCAATGGGCAGGAGTATGCTCACGTTTTGTGTTCAACAAAAAGTGTAAAGTCTTTAGAAACTTTCAACGAAATGCAATGGGCAAGTGTGCTCATGTTTTGTGGACCACAAAATGTGATTGTGTTATGGCCATTTAAACATAACACGAGTACGTTATTGCAAAAATTACTCATTTGGCAACTTTTTTGTATACCAACATGGTGCACTTTCCCTATAGAGTTTTCAAAGTAAGCTCATATGAAATTAGATTATTATTAGTAAATTTAGGGATAGGAAATCTCTATTTATTTAGCCTGTTAATACACTTAATTTGAATTCTTATAATTAATTGCTGGCAGATAATGAAACCAAGTATATGTTTTCTAGTAGTTAAAAAGTAAAGAAATTGAGAATATGAACTTAGACGAATGAGTAGACAAAGATGAAAGTATATAAGAAACATTTTGATTAGGTTCATTACTATTGAAATGCATGACTCCTCATGTTTGTTTTAAGTATAGAATATATGATTTGGCTTTAGCGGAAAATAGAACTTTAGCTAGACTATATGCTAGATGAGATATTATGTTGATTTATTGAGAAGTTAGGAGTTTAATCCTTTCCTAAATATGTATTGTGAAATAAAATCTTTAAGATAGATATATCTTAGATCAAAAATATGATTAGTGAAGTCTTGTGAATGTTACCTCGATCCTCTATCTTCTCTTAAGTATGGAGATTTTTTGTGAAACTTAAGCTATGTATGAGAAGTTGTTAATTTTATGAGAATATCAGAAGATTCAATGAATTTCTTACTTGGATTATTACTTGTAATGATTGGTTGAAAATATAGATCATTGGATTATGGAATAAGGCTACTGTTTTGTCTATTTAAAATATGTCTTTCAAATTAAATGAACAAACATTATTAATGGCTTCTAGAATGAAGTTTGGATGATTGTATGATGTATGACTGCTTGCATCTATATGTTGTTATAAGTTGGAGAATACTTCCTTGTCATATTTCTTATTCGTAGACCAATTATGACTTATTACCATTAACCCCCTTATAAGTTGAGCTCTCTTGTACTAGTAGGTACTTGTAACAAGTGATGTTCCTTAGTGATATATCCAAAAACTTAAGTATTCCTTACTTGGATAGAATGATTGTGATAGAACTAATATGACTTTATGCTTTAAGAGCCTAGTTATGAATGTGGAAAACTTAGGAACCTTTACTCATGTGATTTAGATCCTTTTCTTGACTTCAATATGAGGAGTCTTGTGAGAACCTTGTGTAAATGATTGAGTTGGAACTAACTTAATCTTCTGCTTTCCTCGAGTGAAAGGAATATGTGTTTCTATGAATAGGAATATGCCTAGATTTTGGTATTTGCTTCTTAGAAGAAAGTTCATTAGACTTATTTTGTAGATTAAATACTACCATTTGTCTGTATAAAACTTGTCTTCTAATTTGATGGATTTTCTTTGAATGATCTAAGTAGATGGCATGCTGGATAATGTTTAGTGTGATTGTATTTATGCATTTTCTACTTTTGTTATTTTCTATTATTAGAGTTAGAGGAAGAGCATGGATAGGTGCCGAATATAGAGCTACAGAGAAGGGTAGGTTCCTACTTTCAACCTATCTAGCCAAACACGGCTTAAAAAGATGATTTGGCCAAAGCTTGTTAATCAATTTAGTAATAGTTACTATTTGATTTATTATTCTCTCTACCATATCATGATGTAAGTACATATGCATTTTATACATGCTAGAAATGTTAGATATATCATGTTGCACCAGATTCCTTCACACATGTCAGCTTCAGTTTGCTAGACTCCTCACGAAGGGTCGGGCTTCTCCATTCAAGAGTAAGACCGGGGAGGTGTGAGCCTTGTGGTTGGGTGGTAAATCACCATGATGCTCTCTCTCCACTAGGTTCAGTGTCGAAGATATGGTATGGTATCGAGGACATTGTATGGTGTGACTTATTGTTGTATAATGTTGTAAAAGGACATAGTCCTTGTTGTACTTCAAAGCTATTAGCTTCTGAATATTCTTTAATTGAATATTTTATTGAGATATTGTGAATTATTATTTTTTTTATAAATTGTATTTATATGGGAAATGTTTTAATTAATTCTCACTTTTGCATTATTTAATTATAATAATAATATTTTATTGGAGTGGTCTTTACATATGGTATCAGAGCGTGCCAGGTTTAACACTAGGGCCTGGACTCTTCTATGTTTAAGGTTGCATTATATTCATGTAAACCTTTCTAATGACTTGATAGTATAGATGCATCGAGTGTTTTGAAGACCCTAGGTTTGGGTCAAAGTTTTCTTAAATAAGTTGGAATCTCGTCGTTTCTTAGATGGTTCAGTTTGGAACCAAGTAAAAGTTTATGAAAGGAAGCTAGGTGTACAGAAATCGCTTCCTACACTAATCTAATGAGGAGAGATGAGTGCAAATTATTTTTAACCTTTACAATTACAGAATGTTTAACACAACAATGGAGATATTGCAGCAATGCACAACACAAGAATGTAAGACAGAAGAAGAGAGAGAGAGACAAGATATACGTGGGGGAAACCCTTATGGGTGAAAATCCCCACACTCCAAAACACAACTCAAATGTATTATCTAAACAATGAGGTTTACAATACAGTTATAGAGCCAATGCTCTTGCAGGAGTCTTCAACACTCGTATCTGGAGATAATCCGGCAGCATAACAGTACCTGTCAATCACATACATCTCCTCTCAAAGCACCTGTTTATAAAGAAGTTACAAGGCAAAAATGAGCCTATCTTGAGATGGGCGTCCAACATGGCCTCATGGCCCAAAATCCACGCCTAGGGACACTTGTCCAACACTGCAGGGTGTTCATGACAATTGTCATATCACCCCTTCCCAAAGAAGTCGCCTATTCCCAAGTTGGGCTATGACAGATACTCTTATGACTATCATAGAATCCGTCATAACTGTCATATCTTATAGCTGTAAGAGATTCTATCATACACAGGCTAAAAATAGCATATTCTCTTACAACATGTCATAACCCTCCTTGGGGCACCCAAAGATGCCTTCTTCCAAGATCCCTTGTGACACATGTCTTCCCCTGTCACAGAACATTCCATTTTTGACTCTTACACGTCATAGATTCTGTCATAGGAATCTATCATAGCCGTTTTAGTCAAGATTCACTTACACACTAATCAAGATGCTGACACATGGCAGAAAACCTCTACCACACAAAGGGGACGCCTATCTCCACATGGAGTGAGTTGACCGTCCTAGTCATCTTACAAGTGGAGTGACAACTCACTGTGCCACTTCACACTAAATGACAAAATAGGATGTGCAACAAAATTACAACATAGGCTAAATAAATAAATACATTTCAAATAATAAATAAAAGGAATTACCAAGGTTGAGACACCTTAATTCCCAACATTCTCCCACTTGTCGAACACCTTGTAAGAGCCAATGGAAATAACATGATTTAACTACTATAGGTCGAGAGACCCATAGACTTCGAACACCATTTGAACTTCTCTGTGCTCACTAATTTTGTCAATGCATCCATAACATTCTTCAAAGTGTCTACCTTCTCCAAATTCACCTTCCCATTGTTGTTAGATGGAGCCTAATCAGACTCAGAGGTTAAATTTACCCCACTTTTATCCGTACGGCTTCCCCCCAAATTCCTATGGGGTCAAGAGGCATCGCCCCTTGCGGGGTCCAGGGGCAGTGCCCCTAGCGCGCTCCCTGTCGCGATATAGGGTAGGATCAAGGGGCAACGCCCCCGAAACCTGACACAGTTTTTTATTATTTTATTAAGGCGTTGGGAGTTATTTTTCATTGGCCAACATTAAAAAAAAAAACCTATTTTGTAACTGACAAAAGTCGTGATAAAAATGGCTAAGGATTAGGGTTTCCATTGATATTGTATTGTAGCATTTGTAGCGGTATTAAGTTGCAGGGATTGCTGGTTGTAATCAGTTTGATTTACTGGATAATAATATTGGACTCTCTATTTGGTGGATGTAGCCCAAGTTTGGGTGAACCACGTTAAAACTTGTCTCTCATTGTTATTATTTTTGTGTATTTCCATTACTCTGTTTAATCATTTTTTGCATTTAAGTGATATCTTTTATCAGCTAATCTTAACAAGTGGTATCAGAGCGGGTTGTGTTCAATTATCATCTGCAGGAAGGTCTCACGGTTAAGTGGGAGTCTCATGGTTAAGTGGGAGCAATGGCGGATGAGGGTAAATTGAAGGTTGATAAATTTAATGGGCAGAACTATCAATTATGGAAGATGCAGATGGAAGATTACCTCTATCAGAAGGATTTATGGAGGCCATTGAAAAGAGTATCCAAGAAACTGGTAGGAATAATGGATGAGGATTGGGAACTTCTGAATAGAAAGGCACTGGGAACCATTTGGTTGTGCTTAGCACCATCTGTGGCATTCAACATAACAGAAGCGAAGACAACAAGTGAACTGATGAAAACTTTGGCTAAATTGTATGAAAAACCCTTAGCCTCAAATAAGATATTTCTCATGAAGCATTTTTTTTAATCTAAAAATGATTGAAGGTGGATCTGTGATAGATCATTTAAATGAGTTTAATACGATTACCAGTCAGTTAACTTCTGTAAAAGTAAAATTTTGATGAAGAAGTGAGGGCTCTCATGGTTTTATGTTCTTTGCTAGAAAGCTAGAATAGCTTGGTAATGGCTGTAAGTAACTCTGTCTCTGGTTCAAACACTTTAAAATTTGATGTTGTTGTTGGTGTTATCCTTAGCGAGGAAATGCGTCAGAAAAGCTCAGGAGGGTCCACATCAGGTAGTGTTTTGAATGCAGAAAACAGGGGCAGATCAAAGGAGAGAGGAAAAGGTTCTAGAGGTCATGGGAAGTCACGAGGAAAATCAAAGGATAAGAGATCCCAATCCAAAGGACAGAAGGATTGCTAGTACTGTGGGAAACCAAGTCATCTGAAGAAAAATTGTTGGTCTTGAAAGAATAAAGAAGGAGACAAATAAGAAGGTAATAAGGAGGCAAATGTGGTAAGTAATAAATTTGAAGATGATGCTTTGATTCTTTCCCTAGATAATGCTGATGATTCATGGGTTTTAGATTCAGGGGCCTCATTTCATGCTACACCCCATAGAAGTTATTTTCTTGATTATGTCCAAGGGGATTTTGGGCTGGTTTATTTGGGAGATAAAGAACCCTGTCAGATTGTTGGAAAGGGAAGAATTAAGATTAGGTTGCAGAATGGGAATCATTGGCTACTACAAGAGGTAAGGCATGTTTCAAGGCTCAGTAGGAATTTAATTTCAGCAAGGTAGCTAGCTGAAGAAGGTTGCATTGTTACATTTACTGATAAAAATTGGAAGGTTTCAAAAGGTGCCTTAATAGTAGAAAAAGGTGTGAAAGTAGGCACCTTATATCTTTGTACAGGTCATACTATTCCTTCTACTTTAGCTGTTGCAGAGAAAAAATAAACAGGTTCAGGAACAGTTGCTACAGGTTCGCAGGAAGCGACTGAAACAGTTGCTGCAGGTTCTGAGACAACATTGTGGCATAACAAACTTGGGCATATGAGTGAAAAAGGTATGAAGGTACTTCATTATAAGAAAGTTTTACAAGGTCTGAAATGTATTAATATGGATTTCTATGAAAGTTGTGTGTTTGACAAACAAAAGAAAGTCAGTTTTCTCAACGATGGGAAGCAAAAAAAATATGAAAATTGCGAGAAGCAGAGATGTTGTATTCAATGAGAAGGTGTTGTACAAAGATCAGTTGCAGTAGCATGAGAAGAAAGAAAAAGATTATGTGGTGCTGGATGATACTCCAAATAGTGATGTTTTAGTGGTTCCCCATGCTCCGCAATAGCAACAAGAAAACCACAAACTCCAGTGAATGTTAGATGATCAACAAGGCTAAGTAGACCTCCTAAAAGGTTTTCTCTCTCTTTGTATTCTATTTTGTTAACAGATGTTGGTGAACCGAAAGGGTATGATGAAGCTATGCAGGTGGATACACAGGTTTAGTGGGGACTTGCAATGAAAGAAGAAATGGACTCCTTGCTAAAAAATCAGACTTGGGAATTATGTAAGTTGCATGCAGGTAAAAAGGCTTTACTAAACAAATGGGTTTATCAACTGAAAGAGGAAGATGGAGGTAAGAAAAGATTTAAAGCCAGATTAGTTGTAAAAGGATTTGCACAGAAAAAGGGCATTGATTTTGATGAGATATTTTCTCTGGTTGTCAAGATGACTTCTATTTGTACTATTTTAAGTATTATTGTTGCTAAAGATTTGCATTTGGAATAGCTAGATGTGAAAGCTGTCTTTCTCCATGGTGATTTAGAGGAGGAGATATATATGGAACAACCCCAAGGATTTGAGGTCAAAGGTAAAGAGAAACTGGTGTGCAGATTGAAGAAGAGTTTGTATGGCCTAAAATAAGCACCTCGGGAATGGTATTTAAAATTTGATGGTTTTATGGCTGAGTAAGGCTACAGCTGATGTAATTCTAACCATTGTATTTATTTTAAGAGGTTGGATAATGACAACTACATTATTTTATATTTATATGTTAATGGCATGCTTGTAGCAGGGTCTAACATGGATCACATAAGAGAGTTAAAACAACAATTAGTACAGTCATTTGTTATGAAGGATTTGGGGGCAGCAAAACAAATCCTTGGTATGAAAATTTGTAGAGATAGGAAGAACAAAAAATTAACTCTATTTCAGGTTGATTATGTTGAAAAGGTGTTGCAAAGATCTCATATGGAAAATGCAAAAGTTGTCAGCATACGTTTGCCTAGTCATTTAAAATTGACTAAGGAGATGTGTCCCAAGACACAAGAGGAGGAAGACAAAATGTCCAAGGTACCATATGCTTTAGCTGTAGGAAGTTTAATATATGCCATGGTATGCACGAGATCGGATAATGCACAAGTTGTAGGAGTCGTAAGTAGGTATATGAGTCATCCCGGATTGGAGCATTGGAATGTAGTAAAATAAATTCTCAGATATTTGAGAGGTACATCTAATAAATATTTATGTTTTGGAGGCTCTTATATTGATTTAGCAAGTTATGTAGACTCAAATTTGGCAAGGGATATTGATACCAAGCGGAGTACTACAGGTTATATCTTTACTGTAGGTGGGATAGCGGTGAGTTGGATTTCCAGGTTGCAAAAGGTGGTTGTTTTATCCACCATAGAGGCAGAATATGTATCTGCAACAGAGGCAAGCAAGGAGATGATATGGCTGCAATCTTTCATGGAAAAATTGGGCAAACAATAGGTTAACAGTTATTTGTTTATGGACAACCAGAGTGCCATACATCTTGCAAAGAATTTTGTCTTGCATTCAAAGACCAAACACATACAGTTGAGGTATCATTTAATTCAGTCGGTGTTGGATGATGGACAGTTATGGCTGGAAAAGATACATACAGATGAAAATCTAACCGATATGTTTACAAAGGCAGTGACAAGGGAGAAGCTAAGCTCCTCTTCAGCTTCGGTTGGTCTTCTAGACTGAAAAATAACAAAAATAGAACAACAGAGTCCAGGGTGCTTATTTCTAGTGGGCGCTACAGGGTCAGCGGTGTTATGATCAGTCTCCAAGTGGGAGATGATATGGTGTGGAGTCTGATTAGTCTCCAAGTGGGAGATTGTTGTTATATGGAGCCTAATCAGACTTGGAGGTTAAATTTATCCCACTTTTATTGGCGCAGTTTCCCCCCAAATTCCTATGGGGTCAAGGGGCAGCGCCCCAAAACCTCACACAGTTTTTTATTATTTTATTAAGGCATCGGGAGTTATTTTTCATTGGCTGATATAAAAAAAACCTATTTTGTAACCAACAAAAGTCGTGATAAAAATTGCTAAAGATTAGGGTTTCCATTGATATTGTATTGTAGCATTTGCAGTGGTATTGAGTTGCAGGGATTGCTGGTTGTAATTGGTTTGATTTACTGGATAATAATAATGAACTCTCTGTTTAGTGGATGTAGCCTAAGTTTGGGTGAACCACGTTAAAACTTGTCTCTCGTTGTTATTATTTCTGTGTATTTCCATTCCTCTGTTTAATCTTTATTTGCATTTAATTGATATCTTTTGCTGGCTAACCCTAACACCCATCCTCTACCATGTCTCGCATGAAGTGAAACTGTACATCAATATGCTTTGTTCTAGCATGGAAAGTTGGATTCTTTGCTAGGCAAATCACACTCTGACTGTCACAACAAATCGTAATCTATCCTGCATCAACACCAATATTTGAACACAATCTCTTAAGCCAAATGGCTTCCTTACAAGCATGAGTTGCTGCCATATACTCAGCTTTTGTCATGGACAAAGCAACCATAGGTTGTCGCTTACTCATCCAACTAATTGCACCATCAAACATAGTGAACACATACACACTGGTGGATCTCCTACTGTCAATGTCACCCACCCAACCAGAATCCACGAATCCACGAATACAAACTAAATGTGGAGGTCCTGTAGGATTACCATGATAGCATATGGAATACTCAGAAGTACCCCTCAAATATCTGAACACTTGCTTGACTGCATCCCAATGTACCCATCTAGGATTAGCCATAAATTGACTAAGGACTCCCATTGCTTGGGCAATGTCTGTTCTTATGCAGACCATATCATACATCAAACTACCAACAACACTAGCATAAGGTACTCTGCTCATTTCCTCCACCTCACTAGGAGATTTTAGACAATCATTAATAGACAACTTTGTCCCCAAAGAAACATGAACACACAATGGTCTACAATCTGCCATGCTGAACCAATCTAACATGATCTTCACATACTTACTCTAGCTTAACCAAAGTTTTCTGTTAGCTCTGTCTCTTCTGATTTCCATTTCCAGAATGTACCTGTTTGCCCCAAGATTTTTCATTTCAAACTGTGTTGACAGCTGAGACTTCAAATTAGAAATCATATTCTTACCATTCCTAATTAACAACATATCATCAACATACAATGCAATAATGAGAATGAGATCATTGTCAACTTTATAATACACACAATGATTTGATTTCGATCTTAGAAATCCAACCGACAACACAAAGGCATCAAACTTCAAGTACCACATCCTAGTAGACTATTTCAAACCATACAAAGACTTTTTCAACTTGCAAACTAAATTTTCTTTACCTTTCTCTATGTAATGCTCTGGTTGTGACATGTAAATGTATTCCTCCAAATCACCTTGAAGGAATGTTGTCTTCACATCCATCTGCTCCACCTCTAAGTCATAAGTTGCTGCAAGAGATAACAGGTACTGAATAGATGTCAGCTTTGCAACGGGAGAGAAAATTTCACTATAATCAATTCCCTCCACTTTTGAATAGGTCCCCTTCACAACTAGTCTGGCCTTGTACTTTTCAACACTGCCATCTGCACTAAATTTCTTCTTGAACACCCATTTGCATCCAACAGGTTTCTATCCTTCAGGTAAAGGCACTAAGTCCCATGTTTTATTCTTTTCCAAAGAAGCCATCTCATCTTCCATGGCCTCCTTCCAGGAACCTGCATCTTTCATGCCCATAGCCTCTGTCACAGTTCTAGGCTCATCAGTGTTAGTAAGACAAAAGCATAACTAGAATCAAGCAATGAATAACCAAACCTATCAGGTTCTTTTCTTATTTGTGTAGACCTCTTCAATAGCCGAGGTTGATGTTCTGCTTCTTCTAAACTTTCAGAACTGCTAGAGTTCTCCTCATCATCAGGTCTCATAGGGTCTGTCAGTTCAATCTTCTCAGGGGTAGAAGGAAACTAAACCACATCTTCTTTCTTTTCTATTTCTTTTGGCTGTAGAACAATGGGAGAAAGTGTTATCTCTCTAAAAATAACACTTCTGCTATACAACACTTTTTCAGCCACAAGATCCCAAAGCTTGTATCCTTTCACACCGACACCATATTCAATGAAAATGCACTTAATAGCCTTGTTCTCCAATTTAGACTGTTTCTCCCAAGGCACATGTGCATATGCCTCACAACCAAAAACATAAAGAGGTCTAACTGAAGGTTTCTTACCAGACCACACCTCCATAGATGTCTTACCAACAAGAGCTGATGTAAGAGACCTGTTTGCCAGGTAGCAAGCAGTGGCTACAGCTTTAGCCCAAAACTTTTGTTTGAGGATTGCTCCACTAAGCATACTCCTAGCCTTCTCCATCAGTGTCTTGTTTATCCTCTCTGCAACTTTATTTTGCCACGGGGTGTATGGAGTTGTTTTATGTCTTTCAATCCCTTGCTCTTTACAGAACTTATCAAACTCTGCCGAACAAAACTCATCACCATTATCAATTCTCAAACATTTAATCTTTTTACTAGTCTGATTCTCAACAAAAGCTTTAAACTCTTTAAACCGACTAGAGATTTCAGTCTTGCTTCTGAGAAAATAAATCCATGTCCTACTGTAATCATCTATAAAAGATACAAAATATACATATTTAGAAATCGAAGGAACACTAACATGACCAAACACATCAGAATGAATAAGGTCCAACACACCAGAAGACTTGTGAGAACTAGAGTCAAACTGAACACAATTTTGCTTTCCATATATACAATATTCGCAAAAGTCAAACTTGAGATTACAATCATTTAACCCCTCAACGAGGGTTTTATTTTTTAGGGTTCTAAGATCCTTCTCACCAATGTGGCCAAATCTCATATGCCATAACATTGTCTTTTCAGCAAGAAGCTTAACTTCCAAAGCATGAGCACCCTTGGGTACACAAGATGCACTACCATTAGAATTTGTTACAATAGATTTCTTCACTGCTTGTTCATATGGTGGGGATGAAGTGACTGCAACTCTTTTCTTCGAGTAGAATTTGTTACAATAGATTTCTTCACTGCTTGTTCATATGGTGGGGATGAAGTGACTGCAACTCTTTTCTTCGAGTTAGAAGAATTATTGCACTGTGAAGTGCATAAGCACCATAGATCCTCTAGTCATCTTGCATCCATCTTTCGAATAAACAACCTGCACACTTGCATCATTCAACATACTTACAGAAAGCAAGTTCCGTGCCAAGCCTAGGATGTGCATAACCCCAATGATCCCCTTCACTTGTCCATCAGAGAATCAGATTGAGACTCTTCCACGACCAACAATCTTTAGATGAGAATCGTCACCTAGGTACACTCTTCCACCATCGAACTCTTCATACTTCGTGAACCAGCTTCGATGCAAGATCATGTGGAAAGATGCACAAGAATCAATCAACCACACATCATCAGATGCATGGGTGGCCAAGGTTGCGATAAAGGCATCACCATCATCTTGTGACTTGTTAGAATCTGAATTTGGGACATTCTTTTTCTTCTTTTTCTTTTCCTCTTTGTATTCCTTTTGGAAATGCCCAGTTTTTCCATAGTTCCAACAGAGAGCCTTGGACTTTCCAGGAGATTTGGATCTCCCACAGGATTTGGATCTACCCTTCTCATCTTTCTTTTCCTTCTTTTTTCCTTTCTCCTTGGGTCTTCCACGAACCACAAGAGCCTCTTTGGCTGCTTCAAAAGACTTTGTCCATATCTCTTCAGATAACAGCAAAGATACCACTTCATCCATTTTGAAAGTGGATGTGGTGCTCCCAATAGCCATAACAAGATGGTCCCACGAGTCCTGCAAAGAACAATGCAAGGTCTTACAATGATTTGCCTCCTCCATCTTCACACCAATGGATGTCAACTGTGCAACTAACATGTTGAAAGCATTCAAGTGATCTACAACAGATCCTCCATCCTCATAGAATACAACTTCTTTCTAAAAAAAGGCTTGTTCACAGGGATTTGGCCTGATAAACATCTCCCAGCTTCTTCCAAAGGTCTTTCATGGTCTTCTCCTCATGGACATTTAACAAGACAGAATCAGCTAGACTGAGTCTTATGAGACCCTTAGCCTTATGATCTTTGAGATCCCAATCATCTTGTGCCATTGCAGTTTGTTTTACACCAGATACGGTTTCCCATAGGTCTCGATCAACAAGCATGTCTTCCATCTTAAGTTTCTATAACTTAAAATTTGTGCCATTGAATTTCTCCACCTCTAATCTTCCAGATGTGCCTGCCATCTCCTTCCTGCAAAAAGATTATAGAATACTTTGCACAAAGCTCCCACTCAACCTAAGATTAGCTCAAAAAACCCCTACTCAACAACTAGGACCAAAGGTGATCAAGCTCTGATACCAACTAAAAGGAATCTAGGTCTGTGGAAATCACTTCCTACACTAATCTAATGAGGAGAGATGAGTGCAAATTATTTTTAACCTTTACAATTACAGAATGTTTAACACAACAATGGAGATATTGCAGTAATACACAACACAAGAATGTAAGACAGAAGAAGAGAGAGACAAGATATACGTGGGGAAAACCCTTATGGGTGAAAAACCCCACCCTCCAAAACACAGCTCAAATGTATTATCTAAACAATGAGGTTTACAATACAGTTACAGAGCCAATGCTCTTGCAAGAGTCTTCGACACTCGTATCTAGAGACAATCTAGCAGCATAACAGTACCTATCAATCACATACTACATCTCCTCTCAAAGCACCTATTTATAAAGAAGTTACAAGGCTAAAATGAACCTATCTTGAGATAGGTGTCCAACATGGCCTCATGGCCCAAAATCCATGCCTAGGGACACTTGTCCAACACTGCAGGGTGTTCATGACACTTGTCATATCACCCCCTTCCAAAGAAGTTGCCTATTCCCAAGTTGGGCTATGACAGATACTCTTACAACTCTTACGACTGTCATAAAATCTGTCATAACTGTCATATCTTACAGCTGTAAGAGAATCTGTCATACACAGGCTAAAAATAACATATTCTCTTACATGTCATAACCCTCCTTGGGGTGCCCAAAGATGCCTTCTTCCAAGATGCCTTGTGACACATGTCTTCACCTGTCATAGAACATTCCATTTTTGACTCTTACGTGTCATAGGAATCTGTCATAACCGTTTCGGTCAAGATTCACTTACACACTAGTCAAGATGCTGACACATGGCAGAAAACCTCTACCACACAAAGGGGACGCCTATCTCCACATGGAGTGAGTTGACCATCCTAGTCATCTTACAAGTGGAGTGACAACTCATCGTGCCACTTCACACTAATTGACAAAATAGGATGTGCAACAAAATTACAACATAGGCTAAATAAATAAATACATTTCAAATAATAAATAGAAGGAATTACCAAGGTTGAGACACCTTAATTCCCAACAGTTTAGAGCTCTATTTGAAGCATTCTAGGGCCTCGTTCTTGTCGCTTAAGATGTGTTTTTCTTCTCGTAGGACTCACAGTGAGGAGGTAGGCATGGAAGGATATAAGACTCGAAAAAGGGTAAAGAAATCAAGAGGTAAGGATGTAAGCAAATGTGTAGTGAAGAAATGAACCCAACCAACTAAAGTACCTCCGCATGAAGTATGGATATCAGATTCAGAAATCATGGCAATTGCCTGGAATCGGATTAAACTTATTAAAGGGAAACAGAAGATGACTAAGACAAAGAGTAAAACCAAGATCATCAAACCGTCAACAAATCATGACATGTGCTTTGGATGTGGGCGGAATGTGCTAGTTATCTACAAGGAGGTGATAGAAGAGTACAAGCGAGTACACCCTCCCATGAAATTCGAATTGATAGACTCTGATGGAGAAGAACCTGAGGAGATTCCTTTGTAAGATAGTGAGTCCTTTGTCCAATAGTGAATTAGGACCAGTTTGAGGTTAAAGGGATAATAATATCTTTTTTTGGCTATAATTATCCTTATTAAGCTATATTCTTTAGATTTTGTACATTATGTTGGAACATAGATAATTATGTTGGAACGTTGCTTAGATTTTTATATTATACTCTTTCGTGCAATATTTTATTATTATATGAGTGGTTTTTATATGTTTTGTGTAAGTGACTATATTCACATCTTATGCGAATTATTGCTTTTGAGCGAATGATGCACTCTTCTTATTTTGAGTGAATGATGCACTTTTCTTACTTTGTGTAATGATTGTATTCATATTGTGTGCAAGTAATGCACTTGCGTAATGATTGTATTTATAGTGTGTGCGAGTGATGCACTTGTGTAATGATTGTAATCATATTGTGTGTGAGTGATGCACTTGTGTAATGATTGTGTGTGAGTGATGCACTTGTGTAATGATAGTGTGCAAATGATGCACTTGTGTAATGATTGTATTCATATTTTGTGAGTGAAGCATTTGTGAAGTGATGGTATTCATACTTTATGTAAATTAATGATTTTGTGCAAGTAATACACTTTGAGATCATACTTATACCTTGTACGAATGATGTACTTTATGTACTCTTACTATATGCATTTTAAGAAATGATTGCTCATGTATGAGTAGGAATTATTTGGGTCATTCTTTCAGCTTGGAGTTCTACCTTGACCTTTCCTATCAATTGAAAAGTTTGCAATTGCATTTTGAGATTTTGACTCTCTTTGACTTGAAAGTCTTAAAGTTCTTATTGAAAAAGTTGGTCACCTTATATAATGATAACCTTGATCTTCTATGATTTGGTGACAAGATCATTTTGATCCTTTTGACTTTGGAACATCTTGAATCAGTATTGAATTCATATTTATCTAATTGACATTGACCTTCTTGATTTAGTGTTGAAATCATATTGATCTACTTGAATTTTGGTCTTTGGTGATCTCCTTATCTTATCGATGACCCTTTTATCTTTATCATCTGTGAAAGTCATAATATGATTACATTTTCAATGTTAATGATAAATTATTTTCGATAAAGAGAACATGATGATCTTTATAGTCTTTGACCTTCTTTGATTTAGTCAAGATATTTTATTTTGGAGATCTAGTATTAAACAACTTATCCTTATTGATGTTTCTTCAGTGATTTAGTGTTGTAATCACCCTTAAATGATTTTAGTATGATACTAATCATCAATGACTTAGTGTTGAAATCCAAGTTGACCATTAGAGGTTTAATGTTGAATCATATTGATCTATTTCCATTTATTGTTGATCTTCTTATCTTGTTGAAATCATAATTTAGTGATATAATAATATTTAATGTTGATGACCTCCTATGTTGATGCCAAAGTAAAGTATTGTGGTGCACTAGTTGCCAAATATTTCCCCACAACCACAATCAAAGAAGCAATGAATTTGGGTCAAGAAAGAAATACCTAATGTGCCACTAGTTGACAATGTGTTTGTGAGAAGTACAAAGGATTATCAAGAAGAAACACATAAGAGAAATAGAAAATCATGAAGAATAAAATGCAAGAATCAATGAAGAGAAGTATGATGATGTATGTGGGGATGATGATGATGTTTTAGAAATGATGACAATTCTCCTAGATTAATTCAATGATTCATGAGCGTCTCCATCAACTATATATTTATATGCACCTATATTTATAGTTTGTCCTCTATCTTTTACTTTTTGCTTTATAATTTGGTCTCTTTGATTATGCCTTATTTGTTGTGCTTCTTACACATCTTGTTCCATGTTTGCCTTCCCCCACTTGTGGGGCATTTTCCTTGTTTCTTACTTGACATATTTGTCCTTATGTTTGTTCACACCTTCTTACCTATTATTATGTCCTTGCATGCCATACTCTTGTGTTACTCATTTTACCATTTTGGTTGTTTCCTTATTATTTCCTACTTCTATGCCTAGTCTTGTCTTATGCATCCTTATGCTTGTTTATTTTTGCATTATCTATGTTTTCTTATGCTTCTCATGTTTATCTACTTACAATTCTATGGTCCATGGATGCTTGTCACATGTTTATGAATCTTACCATGCTTGTGATATTTATGATACATATAAGCCTTATCATGCCATTATCTTATAATTAGTTTGATCCTATATGCTCCTATGCTCATTACTTATAATGTTATATTGTGCTCCCACTTCCCATGATGCTCCTAGAACATTCTTACTAGGTTGGGAGGCATCATGCCTTCCCCATTCTATATTATGCTTTGCAAGTTCCTTATCACATTTTTAGAGCTATATTTTAACATTGGGGGCATCATGCCTTCCATGCCATGATAATTATTTTACCACATTGGGGAAACCATGCCTTCTCCCACACCATTGGTTTCTTGCATGTTTTAACATGTGCTTGGAGCCATCTTATCATTAGGGACCTCATGGCTTACCTATACCATTGTTTGCTTGCATGTCTTATCATGTACCTAGAGCCACATTAGGGGCCTATGCCTTCCTAGTGCTATATGTGCTTGCACAATTTTATATCACCCTTTAGAACTACATCGTCTTTCTCATTTGCCCCAATTAGTGTCAAGTTTATATTCCTTGACAATTATCTCCAATATATATGATTTTCACACTTATCATTCAATATGTCTTGCTTGTCACATGATGCATATATGACACTTATTACTTTACATCATTACTTATTATTACATTTACTTTTCACATAATATTTTTCCCTCTCCTCCAATTCCTTGCATTTGATGGATACAACCAATTGAAGGGGGCATATATTGTCACTAATGTTGCTATGTTGAGATTTCGAGTAGTGAATTATCCTACACAAAGACTTGACACTATGCCTAAATAGATCTTGAGCACATTACATGGTCATGTTTGATGTGTCATATCATTCTATTGTCATCGCACAAGGTAGAGTATTACCATACCACTTTCTATACATGCAAAGTTTTCTAACCTTACTCTCTTTTTGTTCCTACTTTTCATTTTCCTAGATGGTTAAAGCAAGTTTATCATTTGTGCTTATTTCACTCGCATGACAAAAGCTACTCATTGCACATCTTTTCTCTATTTTTTATGTTCCTATGGAGCATGCATTCCAAGTAGGAGGAACACAAAGAGAGATCAATTTGGTTCAATTACTTTATATGGACCCTGCAAGCACCAAAATCACACACTCCCTCCATGAGGACCCCTATGATGATTCAAATCCTTGTCACGTACATGTAAGTATGAAAATAAATCCTTTGGGTAGCAGGCCTCTTGATGACATGTCCTTTCTTCTTGTCTTGTGTCGTTTCTGCTTTGTCGATTTCTTTTCTTCCCTGTTTGTGATACTTTTCGACACTTGTTGCGACACTTGTCGACTTGCATTTTCTAGCTTTCAACCTTGATCCTAAGCCTTGTGAGTGTCTTGTAGGTGAGTTTTCACCTCTCTCCTGTGTATTTTGTCTAGTGCACCTCATAGAAGCCTTCTAGAGGTCCCCTGATCCATCTCCCACTTTCCTTTTTTGATTTCGACATCCAATCCAAATCTCCCCCTATTATTTCCAGATCCCCACTGGGGATCCTAAGGACGCAAGTGGAGATTTGGATTCTTCCACATGATTGACCTATTTTCTAATGTAGAATCCATCTTTTTCTTCCCCCTTGCCTTCTGCCATCTTGGTTTTTGCATTCTGCACTCCTGATCGAGGGTCGCCCCCCCAGGTGACCCAAGATCCCCCTGGCGACCCTATCTGACGAAGGTGGCGACCCTATTGTCTTTTGACCCGCGGAAAAACTAAAGTTTCTCTTGTGTTTTAGCTCTATTTTTCCTTCTATTTGCATGATTTTTTATCATTGATATAGAGTTAATTATTTCATGCACCCACACATGCATAATTAGCTCTATTTGATTTCAAATTAACTCTCTAATCAATCTCATGTATTCCCTCACCTCCATTTCTTCTTTAGCGATAAGCTATCATTGCTTCATCACTCCCTAATTAGCTGAGTTCACTGGGCAATCAACCTTGTTAACTCCCCAATCTATTCTTGTTAACTCATCAATCAAATGAGTTAACTCTCCAATCAATCCCTTCCTCAAACCTATTAGTACCCCTCACCTCTTCATTATTTTCCAAGTTGAGCAAGTTGGAGAATACCCTTCTCATCTTCACAAGCTTTTTCAAGCGTCTTCACAGGCCCTTAAGCCTCTTTCTTCATTTCTTTCTATATTTCTTCAAAGCTTTCATTGTTGCATAGCTTCAAAGCTCTTCCAGAGAGGCAAATTCATTCTGCACACAACTCTTGCCAATTTTGCTCTCAAAATCTAGCATTCATATGCTCATACAGGATGAAAGTGCCTTTTATTTTTATTGTTTGGACAAGAAACACTACGCTACTTTTTTTTCCTATGCCATTATGCTCAATCCAAGCTCATTTCAAGCCCACACAAGCTTCACAAAAGTTTCTTTTCGCTTCTTTGAGTCTTTTTGTCGTCGAGAGAACCAACTGCTATCACAAAAGGATTCGAGGTTGCCTACACAAGGATACTAAGGGTAGTGGAGTCTTCAAATCTTCATCTCTTTCAGGTTCTTTTCATTGCTTTCATAGTAATTAGATCATCACACTTTGATCTTGGGAATAGTAACGTTGTGCTTTTTCCTTGATAGGATTAGATCTTGCATGCTAGATTAATCGTTTTTACATTCATAGATCTACTTTGATAGAAAAAAACATCTTCCCTTTTCATTAGATTAGATTGCATTGAAAACACCAAAAAAAACACAAAAACATAGATTCAACTTTTCATATAGGATTGCATGCATATTTATTTCATAAATTAGAAGCATTTTCCTTTCCAAAAATACTCTAAAAATACCAAAAAGATGCTTTGCATATTATCATTTAGCTTGCATTCATATAGATCTGATAAAATAGATAACATTGCAAAACCCTCGATTCCATCATGAGGTATTCACAAACAAACCCTAGGTCAGCAAAACCATAGGTCGAAACCCTAGATTTGGATAGAGTTAGCAATTGCACTACTTTCTCTATCATGATTCACGAATGTGTTTAGGAGTAAGAGGAGAGTGGGTAAGGGCTATCCAAGATGAGATCAAGGAAATTCATCTGCAAATTCAACAACAGACACACATTACACCACAAGGAGACCCATTTGTTCTATTGTTGGTTGAAGAAATTAGGCAATTGCAACTACACAGAGCATTTCTTAGAGACAAAAATAATAGAATCCATTAACGAGAACAACAGATTACCCACACAAAGGTGGAATTCAAGGAACCCAAATAGAAGGAGAGAAACTAGTGACCCTTTAGGTCATAGGGTTATCTCAACTACCACATTAATTGAACGAAACATACAACAAAACGCACAACAACAAAGGCCATAGATCTTGCCAACCCCCTTCGCGAAGTCCAGCTCTCAAACAAGCCACACCCTCGTCATGTCTCGCCTCCTCTCGACTAGCTACTCCCATGTGAGCAAGAGTGACGTGGTGGATCGCCCTATGGCAAGGAGGGAAAGGGTCCGTGTGCGTACCGAAATCTGACCCGACAGCCGCCAAGCAATTGTAGTCACGATTCTGAGCATACAGACCCCATATTCTTTTATGTTTGAATATTTACTTTTTATGCATGGATGTGAGTGCTCATAGACTTTGAAATACATGCTCTTTTTAAAATTCACATGCAAATCCTTACAAAAAGAGAAGGGGAGTGGCTCTACTAGGGTTTCTTGGCTTTGCTTGTGTCTATGTCATATTGCTTTAGAAAGAAAGTCTTTTACTTTTGCCTACATTTATTGTGGTACTCTTTATGTCACCACACTTTTGGGTGATTTTGACCCCTTTAAATGGCCTCAACCTTTCATTCTTTTGTAGCTATTACTATTAGAGTTGAAGGTTTGATGGTGAAAAACAATGGCACCCCCAGCCAAGCGACCCAAGAAATTTGTTGCTAAGGTGTTTCATGAGGTATGTCCCCTAAAACACCCCCAGATGTTGTTCTTTTGATTCTTGAATTTGATAATGCATGTCATTAGTTGGAAAATTTTACCTTAATAGGATATTTTGTGGGTAAGGTCCCCCCTGAAAGCATGCTCAAAGACTGGATCAACAAGTTATATACCCCGCATGGGATCCACCTTGACGCTGTGTAAAACCTTACCAAAGGGTTTTTCTTTTTTGATTTACTAAAGCCAATCATGTTGAGGTTGTCCTCAGTCTGGCCCTTGGCTTGTCCATTCCTCTTTACTTGTTTTCAAACTCTAGACTTGAAAATTTGTCATCTCTGATGCAAAGTCTTTTAGAGTCCTTGTTTGGGTTGAGTTCCCTAGGTTACCCCTGCCATGCTGGAATTTTTTGAGCCAAACAACCTCTTCTCTAGGTTCTGTGGTCTGTGTCAAACCTGAAAGGTTCTATTAAGCTCATCCTCAGTGGCGGGTCTATATTGAGGTGGACTTATCCAAGGACCTTAAATAATTTGTTGATATCCAGATTGGTCAAACAAGTTACACTCAACACGTTCTCTATATCAACCTTTCAAATACCTTTTACTAGTGTCAATCCTTGGAACACAAGATTCAGGACTGCCCTTTGGATTCTCTACATCCAAAGGCTTCTACACAACTTGCTTTTGGGTTGACACCTCATGCAAAAGAAGATGAAGGATGGTCGATAGTGGTTAATCGCAAAGCCAAGTACTCTGGTAACAACAAGCCTACCTCCAAGCCTTCTAGCTCTAGGGGCCAAGCTTCAAAAAATGTTTCAAAACCTCTAGATTTAGGTAAACTTTAACTATCCTCCCCTAGGGAGACTTCTAGTGAGGCAAAATTTGTAAGAGCTCCACTCACAGTGTCAACCTTGTCTTAGTTGCTAGCCATCAATGCCTAACATGCCTCCTCCTACTAGGTCGAGGAGGTCTCATATCCCACTAGAGAAACTAGAAGAGGGAGAGTTTATGCCAAAAAAGGTAGCCAATCTAGCTCCACATCTAGATAGAAAGTTTTGATGCCAATGAATCCATTCTCTAGAACAATTATTCCACTCTGGATGAGCTGGATAATGAGGAGATGACTCTCAACACTCATTTATGAATTGTGTTTCTTGGAATGTTCAAGGTCTAATAGACCTCCCATGGAAATATACCATTTGAGATGCTTGACTTTAGTTTCGAGGTTTAGACATTCTTTGTTTACAAGAGGTTAAAGTTTATGGGTTTTTACTTTCTGCAGCTTGTCATGTTATTTGGCCTTCCAGTCATTTCTTGTGTAGTAACCATGAATTAGGTTGGGGTGGTGTTGTCACCTTTCTCTCCTATGTGGCATCAATACTTAGTTGACTAGGGATGTGACCCCACCAACTGAGCATTGTGGGCTCTTTTCAACAAATTAATAACTCCTTTGGAGTTATTAATGTTTATGCTTCAAATGATGCTATTGAGAGATCTACCCTCTAGAGATGGATCACTAATTCAATGCTTGTCGCCACTTGGGTTTTGTGCACAAATTTTAATATGATTGAAATAGCCTATGATAAATGTGGGGCATTGCTTATGCACTAGATAGATGGAAAAAGAGAGGCATGGTTCTTCATGCATAATAAATTAGGACCTTTTTTATCCCAATATTGGCCACTACCAATATCATGCAATGTGGTACACCTAGAGCAATATAAGAGTTGGCCCTGATAGGGTACTCAAGTGTCTGGATTGAGCCATGATGTCAGTTCAATCTTTCTTTCCTTTGTCAACTGCTAGTCCTTGCCAATGGAGCCTTTGTCAAACATTGTCCTTTTCGACCACTTTTTAATATGATTTCATATTGAGTGGCAAGTTGTTGAACCCAAGATCATGAAGACATAGTTTTTCTATAACACATCATTTCTCAATCACAAATCCATGTCAATCCATATTCAACGTGTCTAGAATTTGGAACCATGTCCCATGCATGGGATCAACTGGATAACTTGGTGGAATGATGCCATAACCCATACCTCTCGCTTTCTTTGCATTTATGGGTGTCAGTTGGCACATTTCCACCACCGAGCTCTTACGAGGCTACCACCACCGAACTTCACCAAGACATCACCACTTTGGAAGCACAACCATTTGATTCTTCTGCTCAACTTTGCATGGCTCAACTCTACCATCAGAAGCAAGTTGTAGATGCTCACATAGCACGGGGAGCCCAAATCAAGGCTCGACTTCGTTGGCTCAAGATTGGAGACAAGGTCTCAAAAGATTTTTTTTAGGATTTTCATGCCCTTCATACTTCTCAATCCATTAAGAAAATTAGAGATGGACAACAACTCTTGCACAAGCTTCTTGATATTCTTTAGGCTTTTGTTCAACATTATGAGCAAGTTTTTTCTGCCCAGGAGTATACTTCATCTTGGTCAACTACTTTATAGAAGTGCCTCAATGTGGTCCCTTTCCAAGTTTCTAATTCCCAATGCACTCTTTGTGACTAACTTCTCACTAAAGAGGATTTGAGGGATGCTATTTTTTCTATGTCTAATGACAAGGTCCTTGGTTTGGATGGTTTTCCCTATGAATTTCATAAATCCTTTTTGGATACAGTGGGAGAAGACCTTCATAAGGTCTATCTTGAAGCTTTTCATTCCAAGTCCTTGGGAAACTTAATTAACAAGGGAAATATTAAGTTCATACCTAAATATGGCGATCTTGAAGAAATTCACAATTTGGCAGTTGATCACTTTGTTGAATGTCTCCTACAAGATCATTTCCAAGGCTTTGGCTCTCAAGGTTAGACCTATGCTTCCTCATCTGGTTCATCCTGAACAAAAAAGTTTTATTAAGTCCAGATATATTTTGGATAATATTATTGTGGTGTGGGAGGGATGGAATGGGCTTGTTGCTCCCAATAGCTTGCCATCTTCATCAAGATTGATTTTGCCAAGGCTTATGACTGTATTGAATGGTTGTTTATCCTTTCCATGCTTCAGGGGCTTAGATTTGGGCCTTATTTCATCTAGTCTATGCAAATGTTGTTTGTTGATGCTTTAGCTTGTATCACCATTATTGGTTAGCAATCCAAGCCTTTTGGGATTCACCAGTCCATCCGTCAAGGATGCCCTCTTGTCCTAACTATTTATGTTCTCACTACAGAAGGAGTTGGCTACCTCTTGGCTCATGTAGTTTCCCAATCTCTTTTCAAGGCCCGATTTTCCTTCCGAACTCTTCCCAACAGTTGGTTAATGGTCATTTTTCCAATGATTCTTTCCTTACTCGCATAGAGGAAGAAAATAATGTCAAGCAGGTCCTCCATTGCCCAGATATTTTTTGCCAAGATTCTAGCTTGAGCATTCAATGGCAAAAGACTCAGTGTTATAAATAATCTTTTCTTCCCAATCCAAATTGGTTAGACAATTTTGGCCAAAACTAGATTGGGCATGGGAAATCTTTCACTTTCTAAGCATTGCCTCACCTTTTAGGACTCTCCTTCTAAGCTCTGGCAAACAGTTGTTGATAGAATTGAAAAGAAGCTCAACTACTAGATCACCAAGCCTCTTTCGTTGGCTAGTAAGTTTCAAATTTGCTCTAAAATCTTGGCTGCCACTCATGTCTACTATTCCTCTTGTTAGGTTCCCTCTAAGGCTTCCTATCTAAAAATTGAAAAATTACTCAGAGACTTTCTCTGAGCTTCCAGTGAAGGGAACCAATCTTCCATCGTGTTGCTTGGGAATTCTGTTGCCTTCCTCATGAAGCTAGTGGTTTAGGTTTGCTCTCTCTTCGCCAGCAAGGCATTGCCTTATGTGCCAAATGGATTATTAGGGCCTTAAAGGGCAATGAAGCTTGGAAAGTTCTCATCAAACATTGTATTAGTTTCAGTGTACCTTTAGCCCAACCAACTTGGAAAGGCCTAGATTTTGGGACTCTCCTCACCATGAGGGAGCTCGCCAAGATTCAGGGCATGTTGGTCATCAAGATAATTTGGAAAGCCTAGCAATCTATTAAGCCTTGGCTTATTTGGGCGGGTAATGATTTTCATAGTGGCCTTTCTATTAATCAACAGTCTATTTGGTGGTCCCTAGTCCTCTCTTATTAAGACTACCCTCTGGCTAAAGTGCCATGGATTAATGCATTGAAATTCTTTAAAAGGGGCATTCCAGTGCTGCTAGATTTCATAAATAGAGCCTCCAAGAATATCCTTTCTTGGCTAGAGTTTAAAATAAAATTTAATCTTGTTAATCAAGACTAGGAGACTTTTCAGTCTGTGATTGATGCTATTCCCCCCAAATGATTCACAAGATTGGGGTTAAATCTATTAAACCTTGGTGGAAGGATTGGAAATGGTATCCAGATACACCATTTCAAAACGACGGGCCTCACAAAGGCTATTTGTGGTTGTCTTCCCATTTTCCTATGGTTGATCAACTGAACCATCATTGGCATCTTCAGTCCTCTCTTGGTATTTGGCATCACCATTTCCATTGTATATGGTCGGCTATTTTAGAGCCTCAGTTGGCCCACTTTGCCTAGTGCATTCTTTACCAAGGCCCCCCTCTTGGTGCTTGTTTGGCTCATATGGGAATTCTTAATCCCCGTTGTCCATTCTGTGGATAGATTGGAAATCTCGAGCATTTTTTTTTGGTTTTGTCTTAGATCTTAGGAAGCTTCGAATTGGATTCATGATTTCTTTAGGCCCTTCCAGCCTACTCCTTTTTCTTAGCATATGGTTTTGCTTGGGGATTGGCCTTGTCCCTCGTTCAATTATACCCATATTTGGTATGCTTTTAGGGTGGAAATTATCTTCAGTATTTGGAAAGATAGAAATGTAACTCTCTTTACAGGCTGCTCTGTTGATGCTCATTTCTCTTTGAACACTAAAGCCATGATTTGCTCTAATGTGCTTATGTAGATTCAGGTGCAAGCTAGTAAAGTTACAATTGATGTTGCTCATCTTTAGGAGCTTTTGGACCACTGGGGGAATGCTCCTTGCACTGTTGCTAGACTTCTGCCTGATCCCTCTTCTCCTTCTCAAGGGCGTCGATGTGGTTGTAGCCAGTCTGCCAAGAAGGATAGAGGCTCCCGCTCTCATGGCTCCTAGCCTATAGATCCCAGAGATAATGCAACCTGCGATGGATGGACTCGGCATTCCAAGCTGCCTTCTGCCTCCTCTCATGGGCACGGTGCTCTTGGTTGGCCCGATTCTAGAAAATTTCCTCATCCGGAGTTGGCCATTTCTGTGGTCCATGCTCTAGATGATACCCCTGAAGAGGAGGGTGCTCTCACCGGTTGGGAGCCTATTGATGATTCAATCCCACGGGATGTTTGGAAGCTAGATGATAAAGATCCTCTTTCTTTTGGCACTACTTTACCCGCTTAGTTATATTTGGGCTTGGCCCTTTTTAATTATCATCTTTGTTTTGGACTCTACCCCGTTTAGACTTTGTGGGTGTGCCTCTCTACCACCTTCCTTTTTTTGTGAATATTGTACTATTACTTTTTTAGTTAATATAAAGTTTAATAAGAAGTATCCATTAAAAAAATAAATAATCACATGCACCTCAAAAGGGTCAAATTGCAATGGTGAAATTTGTATACTCAGATCAATTTCTAATTATATTTGAGCCTATTCCAACATCCATATCCTATATCTTATCATTGATTCAAAAGCTAAACACACCTATCTCTAACATTTAATTTTTAAAAATATCAATTTTAATTAATCATTCCCAACTCTTTCAATTTCTTTAAATTAATTGTACTTTATTATTAAATTTTCCCTTACAAATACCTAATCAATAAATAAACAAATGCAAGTCGCATGGTAGAGATAATCAGTGAAGTAAGCTTCACCAAAAAGAAATAAATGTCGGTGTGTGCCATTAAACAAAAACATAAAAGCAACCAATACAAGATTAGAAACATGTGATGAGCAATAAAAGATTAAAAGCATGTGATAACCAAGAATAATGGCGTGGAATCAAATTCAAATCTGTTTTGAGACATCCAAAACCCGTCACTTCCTCGGTATAACTTCAGTTGCTGTTAAATAATGGGCGGTTGAAAAAATATAAATACTCACCAAATAAATGCTAGTAATTATTAATAATTAAATATTCACTCTTTGTCGGTAACGTGGGGAATGGAAGCAACCTAACCATTGCCCATTGGCTTTTGTACGGGACGGTGTACATCTACTCCAAGATCCCGGGAATGAATCTACACCTTACACTCTTCCTTTGCTTTACCAAAATACTGGCGGCGTTGTTATCCCATGAAAAAGAAATGAATGGATGCCATTGCCAGCTCAGCCCAAATGAAATGACAACTGAAAAGTCAAATTGAATGATCCATCATATAATATATTCATCCACCACACAATCCACCCACTTAAGTAATAATAAATATATACAAAATGTGTATACGTTAACAAGGATCTCCGTTTTTCTTTCTTTTGTTTCATTTGGCGGACGGTTTGTGTGGTCCGAATTTTCAGCAAAAAGACAGACAAATATTCCGTGCGTATTGATTTGAAAGAGTAGACGGATAGTGCGTGAAAAAGGTAAATTGTAGGACTAAGATGAGACATCTCACATGAGAATAGGAATGATGGGCATTGCCAACCAACTCCCAATAATGGCCAATGCCTTTCATAATAATAATAGCTACTATTTTTATATTTACTCGTGTCACGGGTCTAACGCTCTTTCTTTGGCGCTCGGATAAGTTGGGCATTCATTTTTCAAAAGATCGGACGGCCCAACATTAATGGTATGGTAATGGTGTTGGTATCTTATTATTTCATCTACTTTTTTTACGACACAAATTGATGGGTCGCTCAGAGCTCTGACCTGGTACGGGAGGGTGTAACTAACGAATGGTACCTACTACCCGGTGGGCCGGTACACATTACCGGCTACCTGGGACCCGCCGGGGCAGATGGCACCGTGCACCCACCCAAGGAAACGGGCCGTCTGTACTTTGTGGGCCGAGTTGGAAAAGTTTTATCCCTATCTTTTTCTCTTGGAATGAATACAAGTTGACAGTTTAAACTAGTTATTTATTATCTAAATCATATCTAATCATCTTCGGTGAGCCCTAATTCATTCATTTAATTAAAATCCATATATTAAATTGATAGATTTAATGCATGGACATGGAGCCGTATGGTTGTATTTAAATATTTTTGTTGTAAAAAATATAAAGTTTAGGAACTGTATTAATAAATAGAGATTTTTAATAAATTATGATTTTAAACTAAAATATATTTATATAATTAAGTTGATAAGAGTTTATAGTGATAGCAAGGGGTGGAGTGTAATGGCATGAATGTGTTAACAATTTTTTTTTTAAATTTGACAACCATTTATACATCAAAGTATTAATATTTAATAATAAACATAATAGTAGTGTACCTATCTTTATAAAAAAAAAGTGGTGAGGAAAAAAATAATGAAAAGAATAGAGAATGAGTTGAGAAAAAAAGTTTTTCATTGTTTATTTTATTCTAATTACAAGTTAGCATTTAAATTGAAATGCTCTTCTTTGATAATGATTTTAGCCTCTGTGTCTGTCTGTTTAAATTAATAATAGCTAAACATATGAAGTAAATAATTTGTTTTGTTTTTGAACATAATACTAGTATACCTATCTTTTATAAAAAAAATGGGGGAAAGATTAAAAAAAATGTATTAGTAGAATTGCGAGGATGCACAAAGGCAAAATTTTCGAGAGGCGGGGACTGCCTTGGTTAGAGACAACAAATAGGCAAAATTTTGAAGAGAGGAGAGGTGAGAAACAAAACCGAGGATATCCAGGAAAGGAGTGCAGGAATGACGAAAGGAGTCTTTTTGGAATAGAAATCGGCCTGATCTTCGAGGGAAGGGTAACATAAAGGTTTTCAAATATTTTGGAGGCTAGAAGATTTGGAAATGGAGGGAGAAAGAAAGAAGTAAAGAAGGGTTAGATGAACAGAGAAAAGAAACTGAAATTCTGACATGCACAACTGGAGAGAATAGGATCCTGGTGAATGCTAGGGTTACGGAAAAAATCTTGAATATTAACAATAACATTATAGAGGAATCAGTGAAGGATTTAAGAGAGAAGGTTTTTTTTAATAAAATGGGCAAATATGTGGTCGACATGGGATATGATCAAATCATGGTGCGCTAAGAATTGGGGAGAATAAGTGTCGTTGAGAAACTTGTTGAAAGGGTTTTTTTGGTATTGTGTGAAAACAAAGAAATTAAAGAAGAAATCTTGAATAATAGAACTTGGATAATGGATGGAGTTGGCTTCTACATAAAAGATTGGGAGCCAAATTTTGATCCAACCAGCCACACGATAACAATCACACCACGATGGATTAGATTGTATACCCACAGAATATTGGACGGTGGAAATTTTAAAAGAAATTGGAGATTGATTAGGTTCTTTTTTGGAATTAGATGAAGTAACGGAAAGGGAATTTTAGGTATTTATGCCCAGATTTGTGTCAACATAAATATAGCCAAAGATCTTCTAGAGACTGTAAACATTGTTACGGATAATGGGGTTTGGAAACAAAAAGTTGAAATTGAAGGGCCAACAAAAATAAAAGAGACAACAAAGGGTAATGAAATGGAGAAAGAAGGGGAGAAAGAAGAAAAGACTAAAACAAAAACAAATCAAAAGAAAGGGAAGGATTTAGAGGATGAAAGGAATCATGCAGAGGAGTGTGAAGTTGAAATAACAGAAGGAAGCAAATTAGAGAGGAAAGATGTATGGCAAGAAGAGGTGGCGGAGACACCAATGAAGGATAGGAAGATTGAGGAGTTCAAAGATTGGTTGGAGGAAGAGGAGCACTCTGATTTCGTGCAAGGCAGAATGTATGTTGCAGATATGGATAAATACAATAATTTTGAATTAGCCCTAGAATTGTTTGGGTTAGCGGATAATGGTAGGGATGGGGTTAAGGACAATGATGGGGAAAAACCTTCACCGATAAGGGAGGATCTCCAGAAGGAGAGTAAGGGATGCAGAGCTTTGAATTTGGAGGAAAAAGTCAGTAAGGACAATATTCCTAAAATGGTGGAAGTTAATGATCCAAACCTAGAATTCAAGACACCAGTAAGGTCTCAAGAAACTTAGGATTTGGAGGAAGGAAAAATTCCCTCTAGAGAAAAGAGGAAACTCACAAACGAAAACCACAATGGTTAATCCATAGTGTGGGGAATCAAAGAAGAAAGGTAGAAATCCTAATAGTGTGAAATTAGTTGTGAAATTAGCAATGGAATTGGTGAGTAGTTCAAGATCTTGGATGATGTGTAAGGCTACCTGTACTATGTCTAAGTTGCAGTTTTATTTGATTAACGTGTATGGACCCAATTCATATATTCTCAAAAAAGAGTTTCGTGTGAATTGGACCAAATGCTCTCAAATTTTTCTGGTTCCTTTTATTTTTTAGGAGGAGAATTCAGTGCTATCCTAAGTGGAGATGAAAAATTGGGAGGCGTTTAGAAAAGAAGTCAGTCGCAACAGTACTTTTGTGAATTTGTGGTGAGGAACAATCTCCTAGACATCACTTTAGAAAATGGAAAATTCACTTGGACAAATTGAAGAATTGGATTTAGAAATATTGCTAAAAGGCTTGATAGATTTCTATGGCAAGGGGATTTAGGGGCTTTTGGGAGAGAATGCAAGTGTTTTATTGTTCCATTTTCTAGATCGGATCACTATCCAATACAATTGCAGATCAAGGAGGACAGGCAATCGAAAAGATGCCCTTTCAAATTTGAGAATATGTGGATGAGAGATGATAATTTTCTTACTTCAATAGAATCATGGTGGAAGGAAGAAGGTCAAAGAGGTACTAAAAGTTCAATTTATTCTCCAAATTAAGAAGTATAAAAGAGAAATTGACGGTTTGTAATAGAGTTCACTTCAGGCATATATTTAGGAAAAAGGAAGAAATAGAGTCACAGCTCAGAGCAATTAATGAAGTGGTCTTTAGGCAAGGGATGAATCAGGAAAGTTTTCTAGTGGAAAAGGAATTATTGAACAGACATGTAGAGGTTTTGGCAAAAGAAGAAATATTTTGGAGACAAAAATCGAGAGAACATTGGTTGAAGGAAGGGGACATGAACACAAAGTTCTTTCATAATTCAACCAGGATTAGAAGGAAGAAGAACCACATTTCGAAATTAAAGTTGGAAGATGGAGAAGTGTGTGAAGATGAGAAGATTATTAAGATAGAAGGGATACATTTTTTTCAAGACTTACTAAATAATAGGGAAGGATCGGATTTGATCATGCAAAATAAGATTCTAGATTGCATTCCAAAAAAGGTGAAGGAAGAGCATAACCTCCTTCTCAATAAACCTTTTACAGAAGAGGAAATAAAGGTGGTTGCAATGCAATTGCATCTGGGCCAGGCACCAGGCCCAGATGGTTTTCTGGCAAGATTTTTTCGTAAGTGTTGGCACATAGTGGGTAAGGATGTTTTTGAGGCAGCGGGGGAATCTAGGAATAAAAATAAATTATTGAAAGACTTGAATAATACCTAGATAGCATTACTACTGAAGAAAGATCAAATCTTATCCTTTGAGGACTATAGACCCATTTCTTTATGCAATACAACATATAAAATTTTCAAGCCAAAACTGTAGCAAATAGACTAAAGCTTTTTTTGGAAGAAATCATAGCTAAGGAACATAGTGGTTTTGTTCTAAGTAGATTCATTTTCGATGGGACAATCATACCTCAAGAAATAATACATTTGTTGCTGGCTACAAAGAATAGTCAGATGTTGGTGAAGTTGGACATAAAAAGAGCTTATGATAGGGTGGATTGGAGATTCCTTTTTAAAGTAATGGAGGCTTTTAGGTTTTACCAGCAATGGCTAGATTGGATTTTTAGCTTTCTAGCGAGTCCAAGGTTCTCAATTTTAATTAATGGAAGTCCACAAGGTTTTTTTAAGGTGTCCAGAGGATTAAGGTAGGGGATCCTCTTTCACCCTTTCTTTTTATTTTAATGGCAGATGCATTAGGGAGATATATCCAGAGGGTAATAAGCTTAGGAGAATGGGAAGGGCTGCAGATCACAAGGAATGCAGAGTCTTTGACACATCAATAATTTACTGATGATACAATGCTTTATGGAGCAGCTAAAAGAAGGGAGGTTCATTGCATAAAAAGAATATTGGAAACTTATTCTACGGCTTTTGGACAGTGTGTAAATACTACAAAATCTGAAATCTTTTTCTTTTTTACGGACATGAAGAAGTAGGGTGAGATCTTAAGGATTCTAGAATTTAGGAAAGGAGCCTTCCCTAGTAAGTATTTAGGGTTCCCATTATTTGAAAAAGGAAACCAATCAAAGTTATGGGACCCCTTATTAAAGTAGATTACTGATAGAATGTCCTCTTGGAAAGGAAGATGGTTGTCATGGACTAGAAGGATTTTAATGCTCAAAGCGGTAATCTTAGCTATTCAATTTTTTCTTCTTTGTTGCCTTTGGTTACCAAAAAAGATAAATAGCATAATAGATCAAAAAATGAGAACACTCTTCTGGCAAGGGCCTTTAGAGGATAAGAAGATACCTCTCATCACTTGGAATAATATTTGTAGACTGAAGATGGTAGGGGGTGTGGGTCTGAGGAATCAGGTTGTTCAAAATAAGGCTCTGGGAGCCAAGATTCTTTGGACCATATATTTAAGGCTTCACCTGATGTGGGTTAAAATTCCTAGGAATAAATACTTGGACAATCTAGAAGATGATAGAGTGTTGACAACTGTGAATCCAATCAAGGGCTCCAAACTTTGGAACTTTCTGTAATCTTGTAGATGGATTATCATAGATTATTTGACCTGGGATATCAGTGATGGTAGGTCAAATTTTTTCTGGGAGGATTCATGATGGGGTTTCCAGCTATTAGCAATCTATGTCTTATAGTGAAGCATATTTTGACAGAGAGATGGGGTGTAATGGTGGAAAACTATGTGGAGAATAGAGAGAGGAATGGCTCTAAATGGAGTTGGAAGAAAATTGAGAGTCTAGATATTCTTGATGATGAGTGAGAACATTGAAAAAGATTTTGCAGAAGAGAAGGATTATTTTGTTAGTAGACAGGGATCGCCTATGTTGGAATTGCTAAACGACTAGGGAATATAATGCCGAAATAGGTTTTGTGGTAGCAGATGGAGAAAAAGAGAAAACGGATCCCCCTGTCCACTTATGTTGGAACAAATCTTGTCTTCCTAAAGGAGTTTTCTCATGGGTGGCTTTCCAGAAAATAATTCTGACTCGAGGGAGGTTTGAGAAGTTGGGTTTCGAAGGTCTGACTAGATGTGTGATGTGCTTGAAAGAAAGTGAATCAACAGATCATTTGCTTCTTCAATGTCAATTTGCTCAAGAGTGCTGGAGATGGCTATGTGCCAAGCTGGGTTGGATAGGTGCTTTTCCAATCTTGGCTAATAGTGAAACAACATAAAGTTAATGCCAACATCTAGATTATAAGCCCATCCATATTGGTATGGGAATTTTGGAAAGAGAGAAATAGGAGGATTTTTTAGGAAAAGGGAATGGAGATGGAGTCTTTCAAAAATAAGGTTAAGGCAACAATAATTGAAGTAGTTAATAGTAGAATCATAATAGGAGTTAAGAGTATATTCTCAATGGAAGATGAGAGGATGAGAAGGGAGTGGAAAGGGCTTTATAAGCCCCCTTGTTAATGGGGTTGGGGGAGTGCAATCCTAGAAGAAAACAATGAAGGCTAAATGGACACAACCGAAGGAAGGGTGGGTAAAGTTGAATTTCGATGGCGCATCCAGGGGAAATCCTAGAGAGTTTGGGGCTGGCTATTTAGTCTGATATTGGAAGGGGGAGGTCATTGGGAAAGCGGTGAAGAAGTTGACTCCAGGATCGAATAATGAAGTAGAGCTCCAGGCCCTTGTTTTGGGATTCTAGCTATGTCAATATATTAAGGTGTCAAAAGTGGAGATAGAGGGAGATTCACTAGTCATTGTAAATGTAATATGGCAAAGGGCTATGTAAAATTGGAAACTTAAGGCTTTATTAATTGAAGCCTTGAAATCAATAGAAAATTTTGAAAGTACTACGGTTAACCGCGGATACAGGGAAGTTAATTGGGAGGTAGACATGTCAAGGCTAATTTAGCCATCAATTCGAAACAAACACTTCTTTGGGAGGCATCAGATAATGATTTCAACTACTCATGTCTTTGATAATGAGTCTAATCTCTTTAGCTTGATGAAGTTGGCGAAGCATGTGAAGGAGTAATAATTACAGGGAGAGGACATTGCAATTTACAAATAAGATGGTGTTTTCATTGATGGCTTGCCCCTTCATTTGCAATAGATTATTGAAGAGCATGGAGACACCCATTATACTAGTGTGTGGGAAGACGCAGATGTCTTTTCTGGGTAGAATTACATACAGTCGAATGCATAAGGTATTCAAACCAAAAAGTGGTATCATCCTATTTGCAATTGAGTGAATTTTGGGGGAAGATTTTATGGAGAATGAAAATAGATACAGAGTCAATTCTAATCTTTCATCAATGTCCCTAGCGGTATTGCTGGATTTAGATGAAGACAAGGATATAATCAAGAAGCCGATGAAAGCTTATGTGGACAAGGATTTTAGGGGTGGCTTTGAAGAGGTCTTTGGCGTGGCACAAAGCGATTTGGGGATTCCTCTACCAGAGAATTTCCACATAATCAATGTTGTAAGGAATATGGTAGAGTGGAAGCCTTTTGTCACTGAAGCCCAGGTGAAAAGGATAGTAGCCAGAAGGAAGAAGGCAATGCAGGGGGCTAGTTTCCTCAAGGAGCTTCTCGGGTTGGATGTGGAGGATGCTTGGATGCAGGGTTTCTTGGACCAGTATTATGCAGCATACAACAACACTTGATTTATAGTATGTTAAGGTTCTTTTTCTATTAGTAGGTGGTAGAAATAGGGATTTTGTATAACCCTGCGTTAATATTTTATAGATTGTATAAACAGGTATTTGTTAGAACCTTATATAGGATATATACGGTTGGAAAGGACATGGTTTTTTTTATACCCTGTGTAGAAGGATAGGTGTAGATGGATGAACTTCTGGTTCAAACTTTGTTAGCCTTTACAGTTAAACTTTAATACATACGGGAGTAGACCCCATGTCTGCAATTTATTTATCTAAAAAAATGGGGGGAAAAATAATGAAAAGAATACATAATGAGTTGAGAATTTTTCTTTCATTGTTTATTTTATTATAATTACAAGTTAGGGTTTAAATTGAAATGTTCTTCTTTGATAATGATTTTAGTCTTTGTGTATTTTGTTTAAATTAATAAATCTCTTATTTAAAAAAATAGCTAAACATATGAAGTAAATAATTTGTTTTGTTTTTATTTAGCGTTTTGAAAACTATAGAAATGCAGTAGTTTAAATTAATAAATCTCTTATTTAAAAAAATAGCTAAACATATGAAGTAAATAATATGTTTTGTTTTCATTTATGTTTTTCAAAACTATAGAAAAAATAACTCTTCAAGTAAAAATAAATAGAAAAAAATTATGTATTTGAGAAATAAAATAATATAAAATAATTTATTTTCATAAATCTTTGGCATAGTTATATACTTAAGATATGGAGTAAATAAAAATATCTTAAAAAATTTAAAATGTATTTAATATATCTATACTAGTATTTTAGAAAATCTTTGTAAAAGGCACCAAAATCTATGTATTTAAGTGAAATAGGTGCCTCTAGAATGATCTCTTTTTTACATAGTTCTCTAAAGATAGGTATGCTAGTTATATATAATTTTTAAAATAAGATATTTATATTGAATTTTATACCTTCTAATTATGTGGAGAGACATTCTACAATGGCAACAAGGCAAAGACCATCATACCATGATTGTATAAGGAAAAACTAAAATAGAGCTAATAAATATTTTAAAAAATAACACTAAAAAATTTAAAGCTATAGTAGCCAACATTATTAAATAAAACAAAAGTGCTACCATAATTAAAGAAAAGACAAGCTACCTTTTTATGCGATGACCTTGACTCTGTATCTACTGCTATGTGATATTAATAGAAGTGCTGTCATGGGAGGAGATATTTTAAGAACTGAACCCTCTTCCCCCGATGAATTTAAGAATGACCCTACCATTTGGTATATTCTCTAGGAAGGGGGGGTGACCTCTTTCCTTGAAAGTCTGAAAGGGCATGATGAGAACCTATCTCATCAATTTGCAGATTCTTGGGATAATTGACATGTTCATCTTGGTAGCATTGGCTTCGAGGTCACCGAAGATGTCATCAGTTAGGTGATGGGGATGTCAGTAAAGGAAGGAAGCTATGTCGTCGGAGCAGGGTCCTGGACCCAGAAAGTATGGTGGCCTTCTTCAAAGAAGGGGAATCTGCGACCAAAATGCAGGGGGATTTGAGTGGGAGAAGCTTCTAATTCTGCGAGACTAGGTGTGTTTGATGTTAATGAAATATTTTACCCTCGAAGGGCGATATAAAGTCTATTTTCACTATCATTTTGCCTTGCTTAACCACTTCCATCACAGTTCTGAGATTAGTTTTCTATTTTTTCTCTTATCCTCCTTGGAGAATTCCATAAGGGTGGCGAGGGAAGCTCATGCTAAAAATCCCAATACCTGGTCATCCCCCTCCATCAAGGCCTTATCTTCTGCCTTTACCATTTTCATTTGGTCTTGTGTCCTCGTAAGACCATTAAGGTCAGTGTCCTCAATGATTCCCCTCTTAATCCTATTGCTGGTAGCCCCATTATCAAGGGTAAAGGGAATAAGTCTGTTGTGTTTCAAAAAGAGGTAGTAACCTCTTTTGGTATGATCAATGTCCCCAGGGATTGGCCTAGAATTGAGGAGATCTAGGATCCCTCGTCAGCTAAAACTCCCACTCTCAAACCTATTACTAAAAACCCTAAAAGTAAAACCACCACGAAGATACAAAGTAAGAGCCCCAAAACTCAAGCAACTACTGTTAAAAAGGGGGAGGCTTCCCCAGCTAAGACAACTATTGAACTGGAAGAGGGAAGGACCCAAAAAAATTGAAGGAGGAGAAGGAGGATGTTTAGTATGAGGTGGCAGTGTCTAAATATATGGATTTGGATGTGGTTGCTAAGCAAGGTGGAGGTGGTGACTTGACGAGAATTTCTATTAAAATGACCCAGTAGGTTAGAAGGTCTAGCCACATAGCGGGTATCCCTTCTGCAAATCCTCAAGGGATTGAGCTTTCAGGGGAGTTCTAATTTGAAGAAGAGACCTTGGGAGATGATGATGCTGGTACCCTCGAGGGTTCTGTGTAGGAAGAAGAAGGCACCAGTCACTTTCTGGAAATGAATACCCCCTACTCAAAAGATGAGGAGGACACCCATGTTCAGCAGGAGGACAAGAATAAACGTGCTCTGTGTGAGAAGACTACAAAGGAGGTTTCTGATCTCAGTTCTAAGGTGATGGAGTTGCAAAAGAATTAGAGAGTTATGGATGGGTTTGCTGCTAAATTTCTTCACTGCTATGCTACTACTTTCTCAACTCTAAAGGAGTTTGACAACAAGATCCAAGGTATAGGTGTTGATAGTTTGGGAGACTATGAGGAGATGTTCAATTTCGTTACCAAGCATGGGGTTGATGGCAATCCTTGGTTATTTTTTCTATGTTTTCTGGCGTTGGTTTTTGTTTAAGGTCGGTCTGGTCATTGGGTTTTTTGGGTGCTCTTTTTTTTGTTGTTAGTCCGCTACTAATGCGCTATATCTTACCTATCTAAGGCTTTTGCTCTGTCCTTTGGTCTATTTTGTACAGGGTTCTAGACACTGTTTTCCAGCTAAATTCAAAAACATAAATTATAACTATAATTGACATATAAATATAAATAAAATTAATTGAATACTATATGTGTATGGGTTTTTTTTGTTGTTTTCCAACAGTTGGGATTTTTTTCAAATTTTGTGGAATACTGGTATTAACTTGTTGGATATGGTGAACCTCGTGGTTATTAGCATCTTGCCTCAAATGCTCTTTTGTTGTCATCCCTAGGTGCCTAACTTATATACAAATGAAATAAAAAACTAAATAAAAACAAATGAAAAGAAAAGAAAACAGGTAGAAAGGAGAAAAAGAAAGGACAAATTGTAGAGCTAAGAATCTTTAAATGTTATGCTCAGTAAGTATTTAAATCGTTTGACATTGTTTAGATTAAAACTTAAAGGATTTGGCCAAGAAAATATTAAATCATTATCTAGATTAATATTTTTCAATACTATTGGCCACCAATAGTTATATTTATAAAATATAGATATAATACATATAGAGATATGTGTATTTAACTTCCATATAAATTTACCTTAAAATTTTAAGTAAAAGATAGAGCATTATATCTATCCTATCTTCAAATTTTATGTGCATGGAAATGGGGGCCCAAAAGGGAGTCAAAAGTGGTGACTTTTTCCTTAAAATCAACAAAAAATGATCTTCCATAAGTAATTCATGACCAAATGGTAAAAAACACAAAATGTTATAAGGTCAGTTGGATATGATATAGGTTGATTTTATTTGTTAATCTTTGTGTACTATTCTCCCATGATTTGAAGAAAAACAATGCCATTATCTATCTTGCCTACAAATTTAGCGTGCATTCCCATGTGCTTGTAGCATCGCCTCGGTTTGTCATTTGTGGGGGCAACCCCTTGTGCGATGTAGTTTTTGGGAACACATATCTTATGGGTATGTGCTTCTGGAAAGTTCTCATGCCTGTCTTATGGTTTGTTCTACCTTATTTAGTAATTGATTCCTAATAGGAGTTAGCAATCACTTTAAGGTGGGGGCATACATCGTGCTATTCTCTCTTTTTGGTCACATACTTGTTAGCATGGAACTCAACTAGTGATTTAGTGGTCCTCACTAGCCTATGATGTTTCCTCTTTGGTCCATGAGCCACATAGTGCAATGTAGTTGGTTAGTCCATGCGCTTCATGTGACTTGTCGTGGTCACCTAGTAATTCGATGGTCCTTACTAGTGTGTGATCCACTATGGCACTTCTTTCCACATGACCCCTAGCGATATAGCAAGCTAGCGTCAAAGTCATGTGGCTTGTGTGTTTGTTTGATGCATTATGTTTCATGTTTTGTGTGTCTTTATCATGTTTTCCATGTGTTCTCTATGTATTCTTCATGTGTATGCTTTGTGCCTTAGGTGTATGCTCCGTGTCAAGCATGTATGCATTGTGTAAGGCGTGTATTACCTTTGTGTATTACGTGTCTTCCATGTGTATTCTTATGTATGCTTTTAGTACTCCACGTATGTGTGAATTATGTTGCAATGTCTTGTGTGTTTGAAATCTCTTTGCTTATGTGTTTGCAACCTTAGAATCCTAAGCTTGGGGGCTACTTATAGTCCATAACTTGGTGGAATTATTTAGGCTTCTATGTTTGCATGTTTGAAATTTGTCTTCTCCATCCTTGAGTGTGAGTTCGAACGTAAGTTCGTACCCACACTAAAGTGGGGGCTAAATGTTATATCAAAAGATGTGTACACTAGCATTTTACACCTTATTTAGCACTTGGTTGGACCTAAAATGTTACCTTTGTTAATCATGACCTATCTTAACACCTTTTTGAGCATTAAATGATAAAATCCTGATCCCGACAAATAAACCCGACAGAATAAACTTAGGACTGGACTAAGACCACAACATTTGATGCTCCCCAGAGTTTGTGGGGCTATAGGCCTAGGGCGCCTAAGTGCCCTGGTCCCAGTTGTGATCTTTAGCCCCTTTCTTGTGGTGTCGGCTTAGAACACCTCCCTAGTTTGTATATGTCAACCCCATTTGGTTTTATTCATTGTTTGTGACTGAGAATGCATATATAAAGGAGTTTTATAATTCATTTTACACCTAACTTGTTATGAGAAGGAATTATCTTATGCTTTCATGTTTTGATCTTCTATGCTAAAGTGTTCCTCATACTTGGAGTTGCTATCGACTTATGAATGTTATGAAGTTTGTTTTTAGGTCTTGAAGCAAGTTTCAAGCCTTATCCATAACTCTCCTTGTTGGTGAATGATCTTGAGTTATTTTCATCAACTAGGGTTTCACATATTGTGGTAATCATCATCATTTTCATTCATATTTCTATCACATGTTGCAAATCTAGCCTCTGCCCTCCTAGGGCATGTACTCTTGGATCTAAGCATCGCTATAGTGGAGGTGGAAACGCCAAAACAAGGTTTGACTAAGAAATCCCTTATACACAACACAACCTTTTCCTCTTTCTTTGTGTGCAGGTTAGAGAAACATGTTTCCAATGATAATTTCTGGGAAGAAGACAGAGCTTGCAGGTACATGATGGTAATATATTGAGATTATAAAAAACCCTAATTAGGGTCTAGGGCACCCAAGTGCCCTAGTCTTTGGTTCCTCTGCTCCCATAACTAGGTTCTGATCAACTCCCTGATCGTTGTTGTACTTTTGGTTTTCTGATATCTGTTTCTGATAGTTATTAGCATATCTTTGTCATTTAGGGTTTGACTATTTGCCCTAGTTTGCTTGCTTGATCTTGGTTGGATTTGGTTGACTCTTATCTATACAACACAAGGGTATAACCCTTGTAGTTTGGCTCTCCTTCTTGGGTAGAAGCCAAGCTCAGTTTGTGCCCCAGTGTTGAAGGAAGAAAGTTTTGACCTAGTTTAACCTCTTAGGCTAGATCACTCTTTTCTACTCAACATTTTGGTGAACCCAACTTGTCTTGCACTTTTGCATCTTTCTTCTTTTAGATCTGAGTTGTTTACTACCCTAGATATGAATGGGAATTGAGTTCATTAATAATTTTGCATGCATACATAGTTAATTTTTGCATAGTTTCACAACTAGGGTTTGTAAAAACCTTGCATTTATAAAATCTCTAGCTAGCATTGAGCTTAGGGTTTATTGATTTGAGGGTTGTTTCAAATCTTGTGGCTGATAGATTATTTGAATTTTCTGTACCTTTTTCATTCTTTCTGGTTAAAACATTTTTGCATCCTTGTATTTGAAATTTGGAAAAGAAATACTTCATTCTAGACTTGGAAAAAAACATATTTGTCACTTTATTTGCATCTCATAAGGATAGATCATCATAGCATGAATTAAATTTTTGATTTTTGCATCAGATTTGATTGGTATTATAGTAGTTAATCATTTCATAGTGTTACATTGTGCATTGGAATCATTTACATTGCTAGAATTTGTCAAAAAAGTTGCATTTTGTGAAAACCTAGTTAATGTTGAAATCTAGGGTTTGTGATTGATATTTAGTTTTAGATTTTGCTGCTGTCATTTGCATTTAAAATCTAATTTTACTTTGTACTACAATATTACAAATGCCATTTTTCATTGAAGATTGAAAATAGGAACAATTTTGAATTGTTGCATCTTGGGAAAAGCATTAAAATTTGGGTTTGATTTAAGAATTGACATTATTGAAATCTAAGTGGATTTGAGTAGAATTGAATTTGATAAAAAATATATGATGTGCATTATGTTTTTTTATATTTGAACAAAACATTGCTTCACTTAAACAAAAACTCAAATCCTTCTTTTGTTTCATCATTCATCTCTTCTATTTGTGCATCTTGTGTGTTACTAAAGCTTGTAGATGCTTTATGAGCTTTGTGACCTGGTGCCCCGATTCTAACATTCTTGTGTGAAGAAGTCTTCAAATCATGGGTTCTAATGCTTTGCATAACGATGATACCAATACATTGGAACCCCAAATTCCTAGTCTTATTCTGCAAGAAGGTCAAACACTTCTTCCTAATATCCCTACTTCGCATCTTCCTGAAGCATCAAAACTCCATGAATCCATCAACATTGATGACATTGTGGCTCATGTTCCTGAAGCCCAAATTCAGAGATTAGACACAGAGTTGTCTAATTTCTAGCAATCTATAAGCTCAGAACACATAGTTGAGTAGTCTGTCCCTATTGTTCAGAGTCTAAGAAGTCTTTTGCTCGAAGGTCAAGAAGGATTGGAAATCTTGCATGGCCTTGCTCATATAGTGCATAACAACATTCTATCTGCATCTGGTTGTGCTGAAATCATCTCTAATGTCACTTCTAAACAAATAGGGACTCAAATGTCGACACCCATACCAACACTCCTTATTCCTACCTATACTCCTTATTCCTACCTATACTTTTACTATTCTCACCACTACTACATAGCCAAGTAATAGTGCCACCCAATGTGTTGGGTTGTCTAATGGGGGTCCTGTTCACCATTATAGTACCATTGCATATAGTTACATAAATTCCACACCTAATGTTACCCCACCTACATCTAAACCTCCTATCACTTTCTAAAAGGCTACTCATACACCATCACCTAGTACTTCCAATTTAGCTTTCAACCCTGTCATAAACCAATTATTGAAAAATATGACCTCCATCCAACAAAAATTGGCCAACATAAGCAATAGTCCACCTAAACCTAATATGACAACACATTATATCCATAGCCCTTTGTCCTATTCCATCCTAAGAACTCAAATGCTTGAGAAGTTTGAGACCCCTCTCTTTGAGAAATATAATGGGAAGGGAAACCCTAACAACCACGTGGCAGCCTGTACTGCTATGTGTAGTGATTTCTTCTTTGAGGTGCGATCTTGGAAAAACTCTTTCCTAGGTTACTAAAAGACACAACCTTGGATTGGTTTTTCTTGCTACCTCCTAATTTAATAACTTCTTTCTCACAATTAGTCAATAAGTTCCTTAAGCATTTTCAATCAAACATTGGACCTCAAGTCTCTTTAATAGATTTGGTTCATTGAAAACAAGGAACAAAAGAGAAAATAACATATTTTATGGGTCGTTATCAAGCCCTCTTGTCACAAGTCCAATATTCTATTCCAGATGTTGATGTACAATGAATCTTAATTGGAAACTTACAACCTCACATCTGTGATAAGATAATTTTGATGTGATATGATTCTTTCACTCATATTTGTACAACTCTCCATTATTACCAACTTTCAGTTAGTGATTATGAGCATAGTCTCTCATCGGCTCCAGTTGGTCAATCCAAAGCCTCTCACAATCATTCATTCAAAAGTCAAAACAAAAACTTCATCAAGATAAATGCAATTTCAACCAATAACATAAGAAAACACATGGTGGTAGCATCATCTCTTGCACCCACCACGTATAAATTGAAACCAAAAACAAGAAACTTCACACCATTATCGAAGTCTGTCTATGCTATCATGAGACAAATTTTGCAAAGCAACCTCATCAAGCTTCCACCCATTAGACCCCTTGATCCAAGTAAGATGCAATCATCTTCCTTTGATTCAAAGGCCTTTTGTTAATTTCATCGCTCTATTGGCCATGACACTGAAAGATGTATGCATCTTAAACATGAAGTTCAAGACCTCATCGACTCCAATGTCATCTAGGTTGCTAGTGTGAATGACAAAGGGAATAAATTGGTGACATCTCCTAATCAAAATATTCAAATATATACTGATCATTTACCTTATCATGAATCTAACGTTATTGATATTTGCATGGTGGATGCACACCCTCATAAAGAGTGAGTGGAATCAGAACCTGCTATATCTTTTACTCCACATGATGCTACTATTGAAGCTCCCGATGGACCTCTTTACATTACTATTTAAATTAATGATAAACCTATTCAAGGTGCTATGATCGATCCTATATGTATGGTAAATGTAGTAACTGAAGAGTTTCTCTACATGCATGGTTTACATTGAGATACCTATGACGTATCAGAGATGGAAATTAGAGCACATGATGGGTCTATCCTTCCAACTCTTGGTGTCTTGACCCTTAATGTCAAGGTTGGGCCAAGAAACTTGGATGTTAATTTTGTCATCATTCCTACATCAGACTTATTTCATGTGAAGTTGGGTCACCCATGGCTCTGCTCCATGAAGGAAGTCCCCTCTATGGTTCACAAGTTCTTAAAGTTTCCATTTGAGGAATGAGTGCATGTTGCACATCACAGTCAGTATTGACTTGTTGCTTGCAATGGACATTTTACACTTGAATACTTCTGGCCACAACCAATTGGAGTCACTCGAGCTAGAGAGGATTTATTCTTCTTATCATATCAAAAGTTTAAAGAAAAGAAAATAGCAGAGTTATTGCTTAGTAATATTCTTCCTTGTGATGTCCCTGAACCTCCTCAATCTTTTGAGGCTACGATAGTAGTTCCCCCTGTCCCACAGGTGGTGAATGAAGGTAAGCATAAATCGAAGGTTCTTCCTCATCCCTGAGCATCTAGTAGATATGTCAAGGTTCCCCCTCCGCCATCCCTTCAAGGACAATGAGGTAACCTCTAAGCACAAAACAGACCTCCCCGCAATCGCAATGTTACTTTTGTACTACCTCTCTCCATAGAGACTAGTGGAAATCAATAAGTTGCATGTGTGTTATTTCTAGAGGTTTTTTAACTAATTGAGGATGCTCATGTACTTCCACCTATTTCACAAGTTGAGAAGGAAGAGAAGCCCACATTGAGGAACCCTTTGTTGCAAGTATGTACCTAATTGGTGTTGTCATTGATGTCAACATATCAATGTTGTCATTGATGTCAATTGTGCTCTTGTTTTTGTTGCTTTTAATGAGTTTTTAGGATATTGAGAAAATTTGCTCCTCCAGTAGAAGCAGTATATTACAGAGTATCTTTGAAGACCAGTCAAACAGATAGCTCCACATTTCCTTTAGATCCAATAGCCTTGTCTATGGATTGGAAGTTATTTAGAGGTCTATCTGAAGATGTTATGTTCCAAGTTTGAGCCTCCGGTATGAAGATTTGAGTGAGTTATGTTCACCAGTGTGAAAACTACTTTTTTGGTATGTTTGGTGGTGACAGGAAGAAAGTATTATGCTCTGCATTCCTCTCCATTGAAGTATTTTTGTCTGTTGTTCTAAAGTCAAGTCTAAGATGATGTTATATACCTTCAACTCCAATGGTTCATGATTTGGTGGTCTACAAGCAATCTTTTCCTTATGACAGTAGTTGGTAGTGTTGTTTATGTGCTTCGGTTTGAAGAATCTTCTTGACAGAGTTGTTAGAAGCTGTGTGGATGTTCCTGATGATTTCAATGTGCTTGTGGATGTCTCCTGATCATGTTCCTACCCTTGAATTGGTCCGCAAAGAGAAATTTGGTTCATGGATGAAGAATGTTGTTAGAAGACCTAGTGTTCTCACCAGTTTTGGTCGACTTGGTTGATTTCACTATTTGCGGAGATGTTTTGAAGATTGTAGAAGTGTGTCGTGGCGTGAAAGATTGCATTTGAGTCCCAGCTAAGGCATGGCATGATCAACATACATCTTTACATCTTTCCCTTAGCAAATTTTTGTATTAGGTCCATACCTATTTCTATGTATGTTTTGTAATGCAGACCTTGGAGATTGTTCCAATAGTTGATGAATCTATTACCGACCTTGATGTACATTCCAAGGTTGATGATTTGTATAAAGACTTGTAATGTAGTTGCAAAAAATTATTGGTGTGCAAAGAATGAGAAGATAAGTGCGAAGAGTAAGAAGAGCAGAGCAGAGGAAGAATATTGCACTTCAATGGAACTGAACTAAGGCATAGAGCAGATGCTATCAAATTAGTTCAAAAATATTTGGCAGTGAGCTAATCTGTATAGTGAGCATTTTGGGCAGTGAGCTCCATAGGTAGTGAGCCTCACTTTTTTAGTATTGTTATTGTTGTCTCTCAGATTTGCACCCTTGCTGCAGTTGTGAAACTTCAGCAATCTGGAGTAACATGGGAATGATCTCAAAGTGTGGGACCTTACAAAATGAGATCAAACCTCTGGAGAAGGCTGGCTTCCTCTTTCTAAGCCTAATGCTTAGAGAAATGCATCTAAACCTAGTGCTAATGCTTGCTGGGAAAAGGGGTTAGAAGGAATGCTGAAATGAAATGCTAAAATGAACTAAGTGATACACCAGATTTAAATGTGTTTGGCTGCAACCAAATAGACATAGTAATAATCTCACACCTGGAAAGACTTACACAGACTCATATTAATTCTAGAGAGGTCTAGGAGAATAGACACAATGCTAAAAATAATAACAGAGAGGCAAAAATACCAGTTTTATATTATCTCTGAAGGGACGTGTTGGTCATGATGTTAGTCACAAACAATCATAGAATAAAAGTACACATTTAACCTTTATTCATCTTGAAAGATACTATGAATTCAAAGAATTCATGATCCCAAGTCTCCGGTGATTAGGTCTTAATCGTCTGAAGTTACTCAGAAGTTAATGTGAGTTGTTGTTTCCATTTTGGGGCCTTACGTAGAAATTCATCATCATCATGATTCTCCTACAGATATTCTTTACAGAGAAGTCATATCATATAGTTATTTGGTGAAAAGACGCAGATATACCTCAATCTTTGCATGATATTTTCAAGTATACATGCTCTGTACTCAAATATGCTAAATATTTGCAATTATTTACGAGATGTCTGCATATCTGTATTATTTGCTTAAGATCATCAATTATTTGCAATTGTGGAGATGAAATGTTCTAAAAATTAAAAGAAATTAAAGAAATGCTTCTAATTAAAGTGAACCTTTAGCTTCTGAGCCACATATATATTAGATGCTATCATGAAGAGAAGAAAACCAAACCATATTTTCACCAGGACATTCCACAGCTAGATATAGTTGATGCTAACTTCAAAGGAATTTGTATGAAGACAACACATGTAAGTAGACATGCACTCCAAGGGACGCAGCAAATCACCACATATATCTAGAAATCATACACTGATTACTCAAGATTTACTATGAATTGTAATCGACACAGTCTTCTCATTCATTAAGCATGCAAAAATATAAATGTATACAAAAGCTTTGAAATGAGCTCTGAATGTTTCAGCAGACGGATTTCAATTAAGTTTTGAGTGTTTACAATAAGGCATCACACCACCTTTTATAGAATAAGGTGAGGAAACCATTACAAAAGATCTACGATCTTGATTTATCAATACAAAACTATGGTCATGACTTTCCTGACTTTGTCAACTTCTACAAAATGGCACAAGTTGCCAGCTGGCAACTATCTAGACTACTTATGCCTATATCCCCTTCATGATGTATCTTCATCATGCTCCTCAGTTGATTCATGTGGATCATCATCATGTGCATCGCTTCCTGAACTTTCGCTATCCTGATGATGATGCTGCTGCATATGGGGCTGCATGCTATTCCGGACCTGCTCATATGAATGCACAACTTGATCTATTCCTCCGCCATCTTGAGTTTTTGCTTTGATGATGGTGTGCTTATGTGCTTCATACTTGTCTCTGCTATTATCCAGCTTATTTTTTCTGTCCTGCAGTGTTTCATTATATTTCTCCATCTTGACCTTGATCCTCATTATTTTGTCTATAAGTTCTTCTGTCAAGTGGACAGGTGGACCATCTACCTCTAATTGGAAATTACTATGTACAGCTTTTATGGTAGACTCTTCATCTTGATTTTCTATTTTACCTTCCACCTTGCCTTCCAATGTTTCTAATATCACTACCTCTTCAACCATTAAATCACGTAGCCTCATGCTGATATCTCTCAGCTTGTTATTGCATCTTTTGAGGACTCCGCATTCAAACTGAGTGTCCTTATACCAGATATCTATCAATAATGCAGTATTACTGTTCAATACCTACTTACTGATAAGCAGTTGAGGATTTATCCCCTTTATTTCTCTCAAAAGGCTCAAGACCCTTTCCAATTTATAAGACCTTTTCCCAGTCTGTATTTGCAATTTATCCACCTTGGTCTTGGAGTCACTTAGAATGCTCCACCTCTTCAAAGAGGCCTTCATTATTTCTACAGCATCATCCAATGCGGATGACATCCATTTCCTTATTACAGACGCCTCATGCTTCATGAGGTCTAATTTATTTACCTCCTCCTGAGAAATGGCAGTCAATGGGACTGCACGTTCAGTCGTGGTATCATCAGGGTTGGTCAGTCCTTTGATATAGGCATGCAACTGAGCAATGTGCTCCTTATGTTGCTTATTCTTCTCCTTCTCTCTTTTCACCTTTTGAATTAGAGAGTTAATAATGTCTTTGCCTTCTTGACCTTCCTGATCCTCATTAGCAAAACCCAAATCTACTGTGCTGATTTGAAATTCATCAACAATAATTTTACCTTTTTCTTTCTCCACTGCAGGTATGGCAATTTGTGTGGTCCTTCTCCCGGTGGCCGGATCTCTCTTGATGGCCGATGTCATTCTGGCCTTCCTCCTAGGTTTCATTATATCCGTGGAGAACAAGGTGGAGACATCGAATTCTTGAATTTCAAGCTCTTCTTCAATATTTACTTCTTTTGCTAACCATGGAGGCACCTGATCATGTTTTTCAGCATCATCATGATGTTCACCCATATCTCCCTTTCCTATCAGCAGATGTTGTGGAGATGGTGATTTTTCCTTTTCTTCTTCCTGATGCTCGCTTTGCTGTTGATCCTGCGGTACATCCTCCTGTTGAGGAATCTCTTTCTCCAGAGGAGCATCCTCTTGGTGTGGGGAACCTTGTGGTGTATCTATATGTAGATCATGCTGATCATGACCTTTTTCCATCATTACTTCATCTATTTTTATTTCTTCCCCTTGTTGTTCATCTAATGCACTAGATATTGGGGATTCTGCCTGAGGTGCTAGCATTTGTTCTGCGGCCATTATTTGTTCTGGGCCTGCACTGTCAACCTCCTTTGTCTTAGCAGCTAGATCCTCTAGTGCTTCCTTCTTTTCATCAGCCTTTATTTCTTGAACCTCTACTATAGCAGGTTCCGCTGATGTATCCTATGGATCTTGTTGACCCAATTCAAGAGTATGGCCCTCTGATTCTGCCATCTCTATCTCTTCTGTTCGGTCCCTTTGTCAGGTGATCCTGCTGGCTGTTCAGGACTTGCATCCTATTTCTGTCAGGTCTACCACTACAGGGCTTGTCACCTCAGTGATTAATGCTTCCAGCCCTATTTCTTGAGCTACCTACTCTGGGCTCTTTTCTTGCTCTTCTTCCACTTGCTTCATCTCCTCAAATACAGTTTGAACTGGTGGAGGCTTATGAGGTGTCATACTTATACCAGCAGCAAGTGTTTCCATCTTTTGTGCAACCACATCCTGCACCACCTCATCATCAGACAAATTTATTGTCTCATCAAGTGAGACATGTCCTTCTGCTTGTGTTTGGGAGGTTTCTTTCATTCGTTCTTCTGCAAGTTCAGTTTTGAACTTGACTATGGTAGGAAGTGGAACATTATGTTGAAGTTCCTTTGGCACTTCACTACCTGCCCCTTGTACTAGTGTAGGGGGTTGGGTTATTCCACCTCTCATGGAGGTTCTTTGTTTCTTAGGTGTGGTGGACACCAACACCTGTGGAGCTCTTCTCTTCCTCTTTATTATTAACGGAGCCTCCTCTTCTTCAGGCTCCTCCTCCATGAGGATATCCTCTTTTCCAGGTTTCCTTAAGGATTGACCCACTTCCAGGGTCTCAGTGATTCCAGCCTCTACTGTCTTACTCTTTCTGGGCTTTTCTTTCTTTGGAGGGGATGTTGACTCTGATCCTGATCCTGATCCTCCTGCCTCCTCAACTTCAAATACTTCCCTTTCAATTATAACCCCTTTGGGTTCCTTATCCACCTTCTTGCCCCTTGGGGGTCTTTTGCTTTGTTGCTGTGGTGGAGGGATTCTATCTCCCTTGGTCTTCCTCTTCTCCATTAGGAAGTCATCATACTCATCCCCAGGGATATCCTGTCCCTTCTTTTTGTTGTCCACCGTAATGGCAACACCTTTCTTTTTCAGTGCCTCCACCTGCTCATCAACCCAAGCTTGAGTCAGTTGTATGGTCCTGGCAATGAATGGGTCCAAGGATATGTCCTCCTGCATGGTGAGGTCAGGTGCAGAGATGGTGTCATTGTATATCTTCTTTTGTTCATACTCATCTGCCATTATCCTGCCATCATCCTTCTTCAATTGTTGGGGAAGGGGGATGCAATCAAAAGTTCTAATTTGGTTCAGAGTTAGCCTCTGATACCTTCTTCTCCTGGCTTCTGCCTCATCTTCACAGTCAACCCAAAAATCCTCTAGGTCCCTCTGATGAATAGGCTTTCCTAGTATCTTCTGTATCCTGCTGTAAGGATCATATGGTCTAGTTAGTGGGAAAGGCTGCAGATTCATTTTATTTAGTGTGACCATCACCTTCTTTATATTGTCAGAATCAGGGCACATGTAGCAGCCTATGCTGACTAGGAACAAAATTGGTGGCAACTTCTTGGCATCCTTATACATCTTTATCATTGTGGCGCCCTGCCGGATAAACTCCATTAATATTACTGCATCAGTAGGATACCTCGGCAGCATCAGGGGATGTCCCTCAAAACCTTCAACCCTTATGTATGAAAAGGTTGCAAACTATATGTACCAGGCTCCATGCCTGTAAACTACCTCTTGAGCCTCCATGCTCAATCTTTTTGTTATGTCTTCTTCCATGGTCCTTACTAGATGCATAGAGAATGCATCATTGACCAGTTTGTAATCGTTGAGGTAGTTGGTTCTCTGCAGCTGGGGATGATGATCCCAGATATATGCAGCATTTGTGCCTGTGAGCTTTCCATCTGTAACTAAGGTATCAAAAGTGCCTTTGTAAGCACAAGAATAAACAATGTAAGATGTCATATAAAATGCACAATTTGAACCTCCCAGGTTCATCAGCTGCTCATGCAGAGCATCACTTATTATTTGGCCCCATAGTGGCTTGATATCTGAATACAGACACATCATTATTATTCCGTACATCCAATCCCTGAAACTACTAGCATCAGGCTGGCCTGTTACCCTGTTTAGGAGTGCAATCATGTATTGGTACTCCTCACTGAAATCATACTTGAACATGTGCACAGGAAGTTTGGCTGCCGCAGGATATGTGTTGTTCTCTGCTCACCATTGATACATGTTCTTTCTGGCCGATTTCTTGTTGGCTTCATACTCTTTGTCTGCCTTCTTCAGGTCCACACTCTTAACTTTACTGCCCAGCGGTAATCCAAATGTCTGGGAGAGACCCTTGATGGAGAGGTTTGCATATATCCTCCCATGCTTCACCACTTGCCTTGTCTGAGGATTATAATTCTGGGCACATTCTATAACCAGCGCTAGAGATTCCATAGAATACGGGAAGCCAGCAGCGTTCCACATCCCTGATACGAACACTGCATCCAGCATAGGACTCTTGTCATGCCCATCATTCAGCTTAGCTGACCAGGCTTCCAGATTGGTGCTTCCCTGATGTGTGTCTGTAATTGCTCCATACTTGAACAGGACCCCTCTCTGAGAAGAGAACATAGGTCTACTGAATTCCTCTTGACACTTGACAAACCGTTTGTCAGCCATGAGTACCTGCAGTTAACAAAATCCTATCTCACAATGGATATACACATGTGTGCATATTGCAATTAAAATCACTATGCCTACTGTATCTTTTCAATACTACTTAATCATATGGATGCATAAACCAAAACTTACATCATCATACTTGAACAACAATAACATGATGAGGGTTTCATAAATACTTACCTGGTTATGCTAATTTCTCTTTTATACCAGTAGATTGCCCACGATGTTCTTAATTCAGTTGATGATCACCTCTTTCCTTCTATCTGTGAGCTCAAATTATGCAACAGTAGCTGGTATGTGGATATGGGAGTTGGTGCTCTGTAAAACAATTTTATCGCAAGGTAAAATGTGAAAATGACGGTTGAATTACCTTTTAACTTCACAATTAGGGTAAATTTAGGACAACTCTGACACATTAGATTGTATTCCTTGATTATTCGTGTGAAAACACAGGATCTCGCCAGGTGTTTCATTGGGTTCCGGGGACGGTGGGAACCACCTACCATGTCTGCGCGCATTTAATGATAATGGCGGCAACGGGAGTGGGGGATATCCATATGACAGGATATCATGAGGGCAGGAGGATATTCACAAATATCGGGTCGAGTTTCAAATATCATCCTCCTCCCTCATATTGGAATTGTTATTGCGATAAGATTCGAGTGACAAAAGCACTCTTTTGGTTATGTTTAGTACATCAGGAGGATATTTCGATGTATTGGGTGATGTTTCAAATATGATGATGATGAGACAAACTTACATGTCTCTCTTTTGGAATATCAGGATGACGTCATCATGATATTCGTTCTTTGTATCGGAAAGGTATCATGACGTCATCGTCATGTTAGACGAACATGATCATGTTCAGAAAATATCCTGTCGAAATGTAAATGTGATGATGATGTCATCATCATGTTTGTTTCTTCATTTATCAGATTTGGATGACTTCATCAAGATATTTGCTAAGGGTGATATTTCACGTCCGGAGGATATTAAGAAATATTGGGTTACATTCGAAAACATGACGCTTGCGATACAAAAGACCGCTTGACCGGAAGATTTATTACCACTTAAAGTTGACGTCCAGATATTTTACCCGCATGACTTATCGGGGGATGTTTCAAAGATGATGATGATCTTCAACAACATGATCGAGGTTATAAAATATGATCCTCCTCTTGCGAATATCAGGTTTGACCAAAACTTTGACTGTTCATAACTTTTACATCCTGAGGAATATCAGGGTGATGTAAAAGGCAAACCTGCATGAATTTTAACACTCTTTCAAACAATGAGGTCACAGGAAAGAAATACAAATTTTAACAAACTGACCACATAATGGTAACTTACCTCATCTTTGTTAATCATGATGATGCAAACGACTTACTTTTACCAAACCGCCAACACAAGCCAAGCCAACAAGTTGGGTCCCTATTTTGCCAAGTCAAAATGGGGCGTGTTGTGTAACCACACAACAGGACGTCTACCTGCATTAGTTATGGCGTCAAATATCTGGAAATGGGCAGATAGAAGATATTTTTGGTCTTCAATGCAAGCTGTTGCATCATCGATCTGCACCTATGAATCAGTGGAAGATATTTTGGGCATGAATGCCAGCAGCTTCCATTACCTGCAGAAATGAATGCAACAAATATCTGCGTCCTGCCCCAAAAAGTTGCTGAAACGTCCAGTCACCCAGAATATACAAGGCTAGATCCAAAACTTGAAAGTGAAAATAATCACCTCAGAAGCCCACCAAATGAAAGAGGAGGCAAAACAAGCATTTTTGCCTCTTGCAGCATGTTGAAATTCGCCAGGATGAAGGAGATACAGGCGGTCAAAGTTTTGGTCAACTGCCTGTATTCGCTTTGCATCTGTGTATATATCACTTGAATTTGCCACCTGAATCGGAATCTAAAACCTTATTTGCAACTCCTTTTGCATATGCCAAGCGTTTTGTATATTGGGCTATGAAATGTCCTTGTATGTTCAAAAGTATGTCACCTCTTTGTATTTCGTATTTGTATATTTAAATATACAAGTGAAACATGCATACAAAACTTGCACATACAAACATGCATCTGACCCTTTGCATCTCGCCTTGTACATGACCTTTGTATGTGCGAACATACGAAGAGAACATACATACAAAAAACTTGCATCTGTACCTGTGTATGTTTCTTTGTATCTGCGACTTGTATATGCATACAATCGCCTTTGTATATGCAAGCCCCACCTATTGTATGTTAACTTTGTATCTTGCCTTGTATATCGAAACATACAAGCAAACATACAAGCAGAAGATACATGCAAAGTGCTTGTGCCTTGGCGGACCCCACTAGTTGTATCTCCTTTGTATCTACAAACATACAAGCCATAGACTCCAAAATGACCATTAGCTGTATCTGATTGCCCTGTCGGGTCGGGCTTGTATCACCTTTCATTGTATATTTCTTTGTATGTTTCGATATACAAAGCACTTATACATACAAGTCGTGGACTCGACGCTTGAATTTGTCAGAATTAACCTCTGGGTCGAGTCTGACTTGTATCCCTTTGTATATAGGCTTGTATATCGCAATATACAGAATGCAACATACATAGCGCGGACCTCAAATGGTTATGGAGCGGATTGGAATTGCTATCGGGTCCGGCTTGTATCTCTTCCTCTTTGTATATTGGCCTTGTATATTTGACTTGCATCTTTTCTTTGTATGTCGTCGATATACAAACGCCTTTGTATATCGTGGACCCCACCATTTGCACATTCAGCCTTTGTATATTCAAATGTATATTGCCAGTATGCAAAAGGCTTTGTATGTGCCCCTTGTACCTTTTTCCTTGTATGTTTCGATTGTATGTTGGGAACATACAACGCAAAATATACATTCTCTTTTGTTCATTGCGCCGATGTACATCAACTGTAGACAATGCATATTATCTTTGTATATCGGTCTTGCATGTTGGACTTGTATGTTGGCGGTATACATTCCACTATACATTCCCACTTGTATGTCAACTTTGTATCTTAGGTGAAAGTCCTTTGTATGTCCTACCAATATACATTGCAAAATGTACATTCCTCCTTGTATGCTTGCTGATTGCATCTAGCCCTTTGCATATTGCGAATGTATGTTCCAAACATACAATGGCGAATGTATATGCGAATGTACATTCAAAAATGCATATTGAAATACAAGCATGAAACGAAGAAATCCCAGCGATAGAAAATACTTGAAGTTAAAAGATTTTTGAGTTTTTCTGGGTTTTTTGCAAAGATTCTCAAGGTGAGATTTTTTGGGATTTTTGGCAAGGCATAGCATAATTATTTGAAGTATTTAAGCCTTGTATGGGTCATTTCTAAAGGATTTTCAAGGAAAATACAAGGTGAACTATTTAACTCTGCATAGAGGAAAATGGGTCAATAGTTATAACTTATATATTTATGTAGGCTAACACCCACCGTGGTTTTTCCCTTATAGGGTTTTCCACGTAAAAATTTGGTGTCTCCTGTGTTGAATGTGTTATTGTGATTGAGTCTATGGTTTCATGCTTTCATGGTTAAATCTGATTATCAGTAATCAAGTAGTTGATGGTTTGATATGTATATGAGGTTAAGTTTTTGTGACAACTGATTCACTCCCCTCTCATTTGTCCTGTGTATTTCAACACCCTTCCCCCATAGTCTCCTGGCCTTCGGTGGTTCCTGTTGTTTCATCTAATGTTCTAGAAGTAAAGGAAGAAAAAGAACCCATGTTGGAAGACACTACAGTTCCCTTAACAAACATCACAAATAAAGATAAGCGAAATAAGATTGTGAGAGAAAGAAAGAAGCGACATCATGCTATGGATCACCTTGCCATAGGAGAGGAGAATCTCCCTCCTTGCAAACGTTTATCACCGACAGATGCGAAAGAGACATCTACTACTATTGTGTCTCCTATAGAGAAAGATGAAGCTTCACATGCCGCTATGGAACCTATTGTACTACATTCTGATAGCAAATCCAAAGATAGTATAGGTATGACTCTTTTTCCTTATATCTCATGTGTTATAGTTCCTCTTGCATCTTGTGCACCTTTCCAAATTGGTGATGAGCAAGATTAGGAGGAGGATGATTTGCTTTAGGTTGACTCACAAGTGAGGTACCCTTATTTTTATGTTTTGAGTGCATGTGATTGTTTCCCCCATGATGTGTTGCTTTATATTTTATTTATGTTGTTATTATTGTTGTTTTTAATCTCTCTTTGGATGACCCTTGACACCCTTGTAGGTGAAAGGATACAAAGGGACTGAAATTTGTTGTGACATTCTCTCTATTTGTATCATCATTCTTCTATATGTCATAATTTGTATTGGTGTTGTGTGCTTTGGGGATGATGCAAGGAGTAGGATGCTTTGACATTCTCCCTTGTTGACCCAAAGGGTTTTTACTTGATTTCATGTGATACTTCTTCCTTTGTCTCCATAGTTCTACTAATTGGTAGATGATGATGTTGCAAGTATGTGCCTAATCAGTGTTGTCATTGATGTCAACATATCTGTGTTGTCATTGGGGTCAACTGTGCTCTTGCTTTGTTGAGGATATTGAGAAAATTAGCCCCTCCGGTGATAACAATGTGTTGCAGTAGAAACAGTGCATTACATGCAGAAGAACAATCCAGAAGAATGCTCTGCATTTCCTGTAGAATAAACATCTTTGCATGCGGATTGGAAGTTATTTAGAAGCCTATTTGAAGATGTTATATTGCAAATTTCAGCCTCCGGTATGAAGAATTGAGTGAGTTATGTTCACCAGAGTGAAAACAACTTTTTCTGTATGTTTGGTGGTGATAGGGAGAAAGTATTTTGCTCCACATTCCTCCGCATTGAAGTATTTTGGGTTGCAGTTCTAGAATTAAGTCAGTGATTGTGTTAAGTGTCTTCAAATACAATGGTTCATGATTTGGTGGTCCGCAAGCTATCTTTTACTCATGATAGTGGTTGACAGTGTTGTTCCTGTACTCTGGTTTGAAGGATCTTATTGATAGAGTGATTAGAGATTGTGTGGTTGTTTCTGGTGATTACAATGTGCTTGTGGATGTCTCCTGATCATGCTCCTACATTCAGATTGGTCTGTAAGGTGTAATTCAGATCGTGCATGAAGCGTGCTCTTGCGAATACTTGTGTTAACATCAGTCTTGGCCGACCTAGTTGAATTCATCATTTGCGAAGATGCATTGAAGATTGTGATAGCGTGTTGTAGCATGGAAGATTGTGTTTGAATCCCTACTAAGGCGCGACATGATCCGCATTCATTTCTTTTCTTTGTAAATTTGTTTAGGTCCAAATCTATTATGATGTAATGTATGTATGCTGACCTTGGAGATTGTTCCAACGGTTGATGTTTGTAATGCCGACCTTGATGATCATTCTAAGGTTAATGAAGTGTATAAATACTTGTATTTGAGTCATAAAAATGTATCCAAGTGCGAAGATAAAAGTGAAGTAAGGTAGCAGAGCAGAGCAGAGGTGTTTGTGTTTCAATGGAACTAAACCTTGGCATGGAGTAAATGCTGTTATCTTAGTTCAACCCTTTGGCAGTGAGCCTCCTTTTGGCAGTGAGCCTCTTTTTGGTAGTGAGCCTCCTTTTGGCAGTGAACCTTTCTTTGCAGTGAGCAATTCGGGCAATGAGCCCTGTAGGTAGTGAGCCTCTGTTATTCGGTATTGATATAACTTATATATTTCTGTGGGCTAACACCCACCGTGGTTTTCCCTTATAGGGTTTTCCACATAAAAATCTGGTGTCTCCTGTGTTGAGTATGTTATTGTGTTGAGCTTTTCATTTTATGCTTTCATGGTTTTATCAGAATACAAGTAATTAATAAGTTGATCATAATTAGTTAAAAGTTTTAGGACAACTGATTCACCCCCCTCTCAGTTGTTCGGTGCAGTCCAACATATGACAGTTCCAAATATATATAGTCTTGAGATGTCTACTATTATACAACCATTCATATACTGACGCCAGTTGGGTAGATCCCTTCGTGTTATTACTTAGTATAATTTATTGCTTCTTTTATGCTTTGATTTATGTGGCACCTCGTTTCTATGCTCGGCATCATACCATGACTACACAAGCCATTGTGTATCATGCCTATAGGATCGCCTCGATTTACCATTTGTGGGGGCAATCCCTTGTGCGATGTAGTTTTTGGGAACACATATCTTATGAGCATGTGCTTCTGGAATGTTCTTGTGCCTATCTTATGGTTTGTTCTACCTTAAATAAGTTGCTCCCTAATAGGAGTTAGCAATCACTTTAAGGTGGGGGCATACATCGCGCTATGCTCTCTTTTTGGTTACATACTTGTTGGCATGGAGCTCACCTAGTGATTTAGCAGTCCTCACTAGCCTGTGATGTTTCCTCTTTGGTCCATGAGCCACCTAGTGCAACATAGTTGGCTAGTCTGTGAGCTTCATGTGGCTTGTCGTGGTCACCTAGTAATTCAATGGTCCTTACTAGTGTGTGATCCATGGTGGCACTTCTTTCCACATGACCCATAGCAATAGAGTAAGCTAGTGTCAGAGTCATGTGCCTTATGTGTTTGTTCCTATGTTTGTTTGATGCATTGTGTTTTGTGTTTTGTGTGTCTTCATCATGTTTTCCATGTGTTCTCTATGTATTCTTCATGTGTATGCTTTGTGCCTTAGGTGTATGCTCCGTGTCAAGTGTGTATGCATTGTGTATGTCATGTATTACCTTTGTGTATTGCGTGTCTTCTGTGTGTATTCCTATGTATGCTTTTAGTACTCCACGTATGTGTGAATTATGTTGTAATGTCTTTTGTGTTTGAAATCTCTTTGCTTATGTGTTTGGAACCTTAGAATCCTAAGCTTGGGGGCTAATTATAGTCCACAACTTGGTGGAATTATTTGGGCTTCTATGTTTGTGTGTTTGAAATTTGTCTTCTCCATCCTTTAGTGGGAGTTTGAACGTAAGTTTACCCATGCTAAAGTGGGGGCTAAATGTTACGTTGTAAAATTTGTACACTAGCATTTTACACCTTGTTTAGCACCTGATTGGACCTAAAATGTTACCCGTGTTACTTAAGACCTATTTTAACACATTTTTTAGCACTAAATGATAAAATCTTGATCTTGATGAATAAACTCGACAGAATAAACTTAGGACTAGACTAAGCCCACGACATTTGACACTCCCCGAAGTTTGTGGGGCTAAAGGCCTAGGGTGCCCAAGTGCCCTCATTCCAGTTGGGATCTTTAGCTCCTCTCTTGTGGTGTCAGCTTAGAACACCTCCCTAGTTTGTATATGTCAGTCCCATTTGGTTTTATTCATCATTTAAGAGCAGGAATGCATATATAAAGGAGTTTTATAATTCATTTTACACCTAGCTTGTTATGAGAAGGAATTATCTTATGCTCTCATGTTTTGATCTTCTATTCTAAAGTGTTCTTCATACTTGTAGCTTCTATCTACTTGTGGATGTTATGAAGTTTGTTTTCAGGTCTTGAAGGAATTTTCAAACCTTATCCATCACTCTCCTTGTTGGTGCATGATCTTAAGTTATCTTCATCAACTAGGGTTTCACATCTTGTGGTAATCATCTTCATTTTTATTAATATTTCTATCACATATTGCAAATTTGGCCTCTGCCCTCCTAGGGCACACACTCTTGGATCTAATCATCACTGTAGTGGAGGTGGAAACACCAACACAGGGTTTGACTAAGGCAAGCCCTTATACACAACACAACCTTTTCCTCTTTCTTTGTGTCCAGGTCGGAGAAACAAGCTTCTGAAGATAATTTCTGGGAAGAAGATAGAGCTTGCAGGTACAGGTCTTGTAATATCTTGAGATTCTACAAAACACTAATTAGGGTCTAGGGTACAAGCACCCTAGACTTTGGTGCCTCTACTCCCAGATCTAGTTTTTGATCTACTCTTTGATCTTTGTTGTACTTTTGGTTTTTTGATATCTATTTTTGACAATTAGTTATTAGAAGATCTTTGTCATTTATGGTTTGGCCATTTGCCCTAGTTTGCTTTCTTGATCTTGGTTGTATTTGGTAGACTCTTATCTATACAACACAAGGGTAGAACCCCTATAGCTTGGCTCTCCTTCTTGGGTAGAAGCCAAGTTTGATTTGTGCCCCAATGTTTATTGAAGAGGGTTTTGACCTAGTTTAACCTCTTAGCCTAGATCACTCTTTTCCACTTAAAACCATCCATCAAAAATATAAAATCATGCAAATCGATCGCCAAATCCTAAAATTGAAAATCAATCTTTAAATCAACCTTCATCCATAAATCAAAACCCAAATCAAATCCTAAATTCAAAATCAAACATCATCCTAAAATCCAACAATCACCCACCACAAATCAAATTTGTTTAAGGACCTAGATCCCTTAAACCTAATCAATCAATCAAGCTCCCTAGGGTCTTGGACCTTACCCAAATCAAAATCAACCAATCCACCATCAAGTTACCTTTGACATAAAAAATTGAAACCAACCATCACGAAGGGTCCTACACCTTATCCTAATCAAACCAAAACCAATCAATCCTCATAAAATCCAAACCCATCAATCATCATCAAATCAAACCCTCATTAAGGTACCCAAAACCAAATTAATCATAAATTTACTCAAGGTCCTTGACCTTAATCAACTCCATCATTAAGTTACATAAGGTCCTAGACCTCCTCCCAATCAAACCACATCCCAAATCTAAACATCTAAAACATCCAAGTCAAATCACGCCCAAAACCCCAACTATCCAAAAACCCTAATCCAACCCCAATTCTAAAAACAACCCCATCTAAGATCCTAGGTTAGCCAAGAAATCAAATCAATTCAAAGGTCCTAGATCTTTGAAACTCATCCAAAATATTTCATGATCCAAGATCATCAAATCATCCAAAATCTTCCAAAATCAACACAACAAATCATGGAAATTACAAATCCATTTCATTTTGATTAGCCCCCTCATCAAAACCAATCTCAAAACCCCTTTGAACATGATGATGATGATATTCTTGTGGATTAATATGAATATATCAAAATTACCCCTTTTACGACATCATTTCTAGCAAGCTTGCCATGAGATTTAATCAATAAATCAAGAACAATAAAGAGCCTTTAGACCAAGAGATAGCTAGCACTATCTATTGCTCAAAGCCCAATTAAATATCTAATGGTCATCTTTATTGTACCTTTGTCAAAGGAAACACTACTCTAGCCCAAGGACCTTATAGAAAATACATATCTCAACTCCCCATCTTACATGATTGACTAGTAGCCTCCACCTCCTATACAAATCCTTCATCCTCAAAAACTTTTCTATCTAATCCATCCCATATAATCATGAGAAAGGAATCTTGGATCTCATACAAGTTAATGTAAATCAAGTATTTCAAGGTATCAACTTCAAATCTCAAAATGAACAATGTAAAGATGTTGGTAATACCTTTGTGCATCCTAAGGGAACCTCTTCCAACATCACAACAAATTCCTCTCATTGCTCCTATAAAGAGTTTTCTACCACCAATCCTTTCATCAACACCACTATCCCTATCACCACCTTTGACCATCTATCACCTAAAATCATTAATTAGGATCAATAAAATCACACATCATTTGACTTATACCAAAATGATAAAGCTATCACAACATTCATGGGATTTGAAGATTCTATTTCACCATGGGACCATAACATAGACTTTGGAAGTGATTTGGATGAACCAACATATGAAGCATACAACTGCCAAGATTCCATGGATCACCATGTTGTAAAGCATTGGCATGGAATATCATGTCAAAATCAAGTCAAAAATAAAAATGGACCAAAAAGGAAACACAAAAGAAAGTTGAGTCCAAACCAAAGAGAAGCTATGAATCCAAGTTGAACATCCAAATTTACATCTCCACACTCTCATTCCATGTTCCAATATGAAAATATGCATCCCCCATACAAAATCCAATCCAAAAATCCTAAATCCAAATCCAAACCTCCCAATCCTAAGTCCAAAAATCTAAAATCCATTTGGGTCTCTAAATCCCAAACTCAGCAATCCAAAAATCCCCCATCCTAATCCCAAAATTTGAAATCAAGCATTCCCACAAGTCCATCATCCCATACACCCAAAATCGAATGCTTTAAAATCCATCATCCAATCCAACAGTAGAATGCAACATGGTGTGTGAACTTGTTGGTCCTAATTCCCATTGAGCCCATGACATTTACTCATGCCTCACAATCCCATCCTTCCAACCACCCTTTTTCATATTTAAATCCATCATCCAATATCCATCCACAACTACACCCCTTTAATCCAAGATTTCACATAATCACTATCCATCCCAAATCTAAACTATCTTCCATTCCATTTTTCTTGGCAACATCCTCTCACATAGGGGTTACATGTTTACATTTGGGAGAAACCAACTTAACAATCCACATGGTTTCTTGTTGGCAATATGTGTTGTCATTGATGTCAACACTTAGAGTGAGGTCAACACTCAGTTTGTAATACTAATACACCAGTGTAGTAACATAGATGTAGTGAGATGTAATGAGGTTCCTGATGTTCATGGTTGGATGTCATTTCCTAATCAGTATCAAGTCAAGTTGTTTTGAGCATGCTTGTGGTCATCAAAGATGATTTCATGATGAAATATTAAGATGAAAAATTAGAAGCACAAAGATGAATGATGAAATATTAAGATGGGAATAAGAAGCACTAAGATGAATGATGACATATTAAGATGGGAATTAGAAGCTATGCTGAGGATGAGAATATGTTGTTGATGACCTGTGACATGTATGATCCTTCATGATGTTCCTAAGGACGTATGTGTGGTTATATCAAGGTTTTGGCCTCTGAAAGTTGGTGAAGGTCTCTGTTGTAGAAAGATGCTTGAAAAGAATTCCTAGTAAAATGCTCCACATTCCTCCACATTTGAAGATATGGTCATGTAGTTCAGAAGTTAAGTTCAGTATGATGTAAAGGTGCTAAATCTAAAGTTTCAGATCATTTGTACCACCACAGTGAAAGTTATGAGAGACAGAGTTCTAGTCTGTGCTCTGGTAGAATCAAATAATGATGAGGACTGTTTGGAACGCTATGCATTCCTCCGTAGTGATAGACATGGTTGTGCAATTTTGAGGATATGTTCACAATAATGTATGAGTGCATCCATATGAGTTTCAGGTGTTTTAGAGGTCCGCAAGGTTAGTTTTCAAATGACAGTTATAATATAGATAATTTTGGATACCTAGCTATTCTCAGGATATATGCTGATGATGTGCATCAACTTGTTGCTTCTTGAAATGACAAATTAGCTGATGAAAGATGGCCCTGATGATCTTGTATTGTCTCCAATTGCTTTGCAAGGTGTTTTTTTGCTCTCTCTGGAATTGGCTAAGGTCAGGAATGATGATATTGACAGGCTATGCCTCTGTCTGGCCGACTGAAGAATGTTGAAGGTATGTGCCACAATGTTGTTGCTGTGTGGAGTTCAAGGAATGTTTGGAGATAGTGTATAGGTCCTGCCGACTCATCTGGAAGATGCACAAGCAATGTTTAATCACTCATGAGTACCGCCAAGTTGAAATGACCATTGTGCTACACGCACTTCATGTGTTCTTGCTTAAGGGCGACCTAATTCAAATTTGTGAAGTGTGTGGATGTTATTCCTTGAAGAATGATGTTGTGAAGGATGTTTAGGATTTGATTAAGCATGTATTTGGATCCACAAGACATGTGCTTCCTTTTGTAGTAACGTGTAGTTCATGATAGGGCTTGCCCTGCACATGTTTCATGTTGTGTGATCCCTGGCCAACTTGTAAATTGTAATATTCTTGTTGTATTGGATGACTTGTAATAAAATTAATGTAATGTCATGTATATATTGTAAACCTAGTTGATCTAGGTGAAGTATGATTACGTTCATATGAGGATGTGAAGAGCAGAATATGAATATTACATGAATTAAGATGTGTGGCTAAAGGAGAAAGAGTAGAAGTGTTAGAGGCTATCCTAATTCATCTTGAAGATATTTTTGTGACAGAAGGGAATTGAAGAGTGTGCCTAACTGATCCAATCATCAGAAGAAGTGTGAAGAGGTAGGATTGCAATAATCAAAGGTGTGAACTTTATTGTCAGTTTCAGCAATAGAAGGACTGTCATGCTGTAATATTTACTGAGTTCACTCTCAGTTCAAAGAGTAGTTGCTTCCTTGGGTTGTAGACCTAAAACAAAGTTTACAAGGAGTTGTAGCTTCCTTGGGTGACCCTAAAACAAAGTCTTCAGGGAGTAGTAGCTTCCTTGGTTTGTATCCCTAAAACAAAGTTGTAATTTTGAGCTTCATATATTGTGAGTTAATGCTCATTGTGGTTTTTCCCTTCTTGGGTTTTCCATGTATATCTGGTGTTATGTGTTGATGTGCATTGTTTTGATCTTTCATGTTTATGTTGATGCTATAATACTTAAGTTTTAATTTGCTTTAGAGGATTTGAATTTTGTTTAGATACTGATTCACACCTCTCAATATCTTGGTGTGTTCAACAATTGGTATCAGAGCTAAGTTACTCATAAGAAGCTTAACCTCTTGAGGAAGGTCCGGGATGGATAATAATGGATCTCTCAAGGTACCTATGTTTGATGGAATAAATTATTCATTTTAGAAGCTAAGGTTGGAAAACTATCTATATTCTCTAGGGTATGGCATTTGGCAATCAGTCAAGAAGGGTTACACTATTGCTTCTAATGATCCTACTGATGGAGATGAGATTAAGTTGTATGATAATAATGCCAAGGCAAAGAATGCTATCATGAGTGGGTTAGCTAATTCAGAACTTGTGAAGGTAATAGGTTGTACATCTTCTCAGGATGTCTGGAATAAACTTGAAAGCATTTATGAAGGAGATAGTAAAGTGAAGCAAGCCAAGATAAAAATTTTCAAGAGTAAATTTGAAACCTTGAGGATGACAGAAGATGAAGACATTGTTGGTTACATGCTTCAGGTGGATGAAATAGTCAATGACATCAGAGGTCTTGGTGGAGAAGTGAAATAAGATGAGATTGTGAAGAAGGTTTTGAGAACTCTTCCTAAATCTTATAGTCATAAGGTGTCTGCCATTGAGGAATCTTAGGATTTGAATAAATACATAATAGATCAATTGTTTGGATCTCTCATAGCCTTTGAAATGAGAGAACTTGATAAAGGTGATCTAAAGAAGGAAACAACATTCAAAGCAAGTAAGAAGATAGAAGATGAAGCAACTGATCAAGATGATGACCTTGATGAGGTAGAAGAAAAATTTGTAAGAACACTGAAGAAAGGCACAGGCAAATACATAGGTAAGTTAACTTTCAAATGTTTCAATTGTGGAAAGATTGGTCATTTTGCTTCTAAATGTCCATTTAAAGAATCAAGGGGTAGTAACAAGAGAGACAAGTTCAAAATAAGCCTGTATTCCATAGAGAGAAATTATTCTTCAAAAGATGAGGATCATGACGATTCAAATGATGAAACACATTTCATGGCCTTGAATTTTGGTGACAAAATGGATAATATTGAAAAATGGATAAAGATTGGTACCTTGCAAGATCACCAAAACAATGATAGATCAATGGTTGTATGGATTTCCTTTAATGCAAAAGAAGAAGCCAAGGCTTGGGTAATTGATAGTGGTTTATCTAATCATATGAATGGTGATAAGGAGAAGTTTATCGGCCTTAAGAAGTAGAATGGTGGAGCTGTTAAGTTTGGTGGTGATGAGTCAACACAAATTTGTTGAAAGGGTGCTATAACTATTGATGAGAAGAACAAGACCGAGGATGTACTCTATGTCAAAGGGCTAAATGACAATCTTCTCAGTGTTAGTCAGATGTGCAGTAAAGGATACAATCTTACCTTTCATGCCAAAGGTTGTCAAATCAGGAAGGTAGTGTCTGGAAAACTAGTTGCAGAAGGCATCAAGTCATATGGTGATATCTATCATCTGAAGGAGGTAAATGGAAGAACATGCTTATTGGCTCAATTCAGTAGTCTTGGTTATGGTACAAAATAATGGGACACATTAACTTTGATAATATGGTAAAGATCAACTCTATCCATGCGGTGAGAGATATGCCCAAGATAACCAAGCCTGCAAACACACTATGCAAGGAATGCCAAATGTGAAAGTAAACAAAGATAAATTTCAAGAGCAAGGAGTATTCTTCTTCAATGCCATTGGAGCTAATTCACACTAACCTCTATGGCCCCACATGAATAAAGAGTCAACAAGGTCAAAGGTATTTCATGTTGCTTATTAATGATTATTCTAGAATGACATGGGTTACTTCTTAAGAGAAAAATTAGAAGCTTTTGATGAATTCAAGATTTTTAAATCTATAGTTGAGAATGAAATGGATGCTAAGATCAAGTGCTTGAGGTCTAATCAAGGAGGTGAGTTTACTTCAAATGAATTTGGAAAGTTTTGTGAAGATCATGGCATTAGGAGACATCTGTCAGCTCCCAAGACCCCTCAACAAAATGGAGTAGTGGAAAGGAATAATAGGATTGTGCAAGAAATAGCTAGGGCAATGTTGAAAGATGTAGATCTGCCTGACATGTACTAGAAGGAAGCATTTCACACTGTTGTTTGTCTGATCAATAGAGTATAATTGAGTGTCAATAGCACTAAGACCCCTTATGAGCTATGGTATGGAAAACCTCCTTCTTTCAGATACTTCAGGATCTTTGGCAGCAAATGCTATATCAGAAGAGATGAAGAAGACTGAGGAAAGTTTGATTCAAGAAGTGATGAAGGGATCTTTCTTGGTTACTCAACTAGAAGCAAGGCCTATATATGCTACAACAAGAGATTGGGGAAGATGATTGAAAGCACACATGTCAAAGTAGATGAAGATTTGTATCAGATCTCACAAGAACCAAAGGACTTTGGATCTAATATTTCTCCATGCATTGAAGATGAAGAAGAAGAAGAGAAAGAAGAAAAGGAACAAGAACTAGAGCAGATACCCAAGACTCCAGCAAAGTATGTCTAGAAGAACCATTCAACAGATCAGATCATTGGGGACAAGAATAAAGGTGTGTTGACTAGGAGAAGTCTTGTAAAAGCATATGAGCAAGTAAACATGTGTTTATTATCAAAGGTAGAAGCTAAAACCTTTGCTCATGCTAGCAAAGATGATGGATGGATAAAGGCCATGGAAGAAGAATTGAATAAGATAGAGAAGAATCAGACATGGGAATTGGTTCCCAAACTAGCCAATAAGAATGTTATAGGAACAAAGTGGGTGTTCTGCAACAAGCTAAAATAAGATGGGGAAGTTGTAAGGAACAAAGAAAGATTGGTGTGTAAGGGCTATTCTCAAGTTGAAGGCATTGATTTTGAGGAGACTTTTTCTCTGGTAGCTAGGATGGAGGCAATCAGGATGTTTATTTCCCTTACTACTCATAAGAACTTTAAGGACTATCAGATGGATGTCAAGTCAATATTTTTGAATGACGATCTAGAGGAAGAGGTTTACATTGAGAAACTAGATGGTTTTCAGATATCAGCAGATCCAGACATGGTGTGCAGAATCAAGAAAGATTTGTATGGTCTTAAGCAGGCATCTAGATCTTGGTATGCTAGGTTGGATAAGTACTTACTTCAGCAAGGCTTCAAGAAAGTGTTGGTAGGTGGTGACTGATCAGGAAAGTACTGTACACTAGCCATGTATCCTCGCCGGGGTTCGGGAGATAAGGATTTTTTAGGGCCGACTTAAAAAATCCTAGGGCCGACTTAAAAAATCCTATTTTTTATGACCAACATAAGAAAACCCTAATTTTTGTAACCGACAAAAAGGCTTGATAAAAGGTGGCCAAGGGTTAGGGTTTGTTGATTGTATTTTAGCATTTTGCAGCGGTATTGAGTTGCAGGGATTGCTGATTGTAATCGGTTTGATTTACTGGATAATAATATTGGACTCTCTGTTTGGTGGATGTAGCCCGAGTTTGGGTGAACCACGTTAAAACTTGTCTCTCGTTGTTATTATTTCTGTGTATTTCCATTTCTCTGTTTAATCTTTATTTGCATTTAATTGATATCTTCTGCCGGCTAACCCTAACAAGTGGTATCAGAGCGGGTTGTGTTTGATTATCATCTACAGGAAAATCTCACGGTTGAGTGGGAGCAATGGCGGGTGAGGGAAGATTGAAGGTCGATAAATTCAATGGGCAGAACTATCAGTTATGGAAGATGCAGATGGAGGATTACCTTTATCAAAAGGATTTATGGATGCCGTTGGAAGGAGTAGCCAAGAAACCGACAACAATGTCTGATGAGGATTGGAATCTTCTTGACAGAAAGGCACTGGGAACCATTCAGTTGTGCCTGGCACCGTCGGTGGCATTCAATATAACGGAAACAAAGACAACAGATGGTCTAATGAAAGCTTTGGAAAAATTGTATGAAAAACCCTCAGTCTCAAATAAGCTATTTCTTATGAAGCGTTTGTTTAATCTGAAAATGGTTGAAGGTGGATCTGTGACAGATCATTTAAATGAATTTAATACGATTGTCAGTCAATTGACTTCTGTAAATGTAAAATTTGATGAAGAAGTTAGAGCTCTCTTGATATTATGTTCATTGCCTGAAAACTGGGATAGTTTGGTAATGGCGGTTAGTAACTCTGTTTCTGGTTCAAATACCCTAAAATTTGATGATGTTGTTGGTGTTATTCTGAGTGAGGAAATTCATAAGAAAAGCTCAGGTAGATCCAAATCAGGCAGTGTTTTGAATGCAGAAAGCAGGGGCAGATCAAAGGAGAGAGGAAAAGGTTCTGGAGGTCATGGAAAGTCACGAGGAAAATCAAAGGACAAAAGATCCCAAACCAGAGGATAGAAGGATTGCTAGTACTGTGGAAAACCAGGTCATCTGAAGAAAGATTGTTGGTCTCGAAAGAACAAAGAAGGAGACAAACAAGAAGGCAATAAGGAAGCAAATGTGGTAAGTAATAAATCTGAAGATGACGCTTTGATTCTTTCCCTAGATAATGCTGATGATTCATGGGTTTTAGATTCAGAGGCCTCATTTCATGCTACGCCCCATAGAAGTTATTTTCTTGATTATGTCCAAGGGGATTTTGGGCTGGTTTATTTAGGAGATAACGAACCCTGTCAGATTGTTGGAAAGGGAAGAATCAAGATTAAGTTGCAGAATAGGAATCATTGGCTACTACAAGAGGTAAGGCATGTTCCAAGGCTCAGTAGGAATTTAATTTCAGCAGGGCAGCTAACTAAACAAGGTTGCACTGCTACATTTACTGATAAAAATTGAAAGGTTTCAAAAGGTGCCTTAGTAGTAGAAAAAGGTGTGAAAGTAGGCACCTTATATCTTTGTACAGGTCATACTGTTCCTTCTACTTTAGTTGTTACAGAGAAAAAATAAACAGGTTCAGGAATAGTTGCTGCAGGTTTGCAGGAAGAGACTGGAAAAGTTGCTGCAGGTTCTGAGACAACACTGTGGCATAACAGACTTGGGCATATGAGTGAAAAAGGTTTGAAGGTACTTCATTCTAAGAAAGTTTTACTAGGTCTGAAATGTATTAATATAGATTTCTATGAAAGTTGTGTGTATGGAAAATAAAAGAGAGTCAGTTTTCTCAGAGATGGGAAGCAAAAGAAAAATAAAAAATTGGAGCTTGTGCATACAGATGTATGGGGACCAGCTTAGGTATCTTCTTTCGGTGGCTCTCGGTATTATGTTACATTCATAGATGATGCAACTAGGAAGGTCTGGATTTATTTCCTTCGACAGAAATCTGATGTATTTGAAACATTTAAAAAATGGAGAAGCTTGGTTGAGAATGAGACAGGTAAAAGATTAAAATGTCTCAGATTTGATAATGGCAGTGAGTATTGCAGAAAAGAATTTGAAGATTATTGTTCCTTTAATAGAATTCATAGGCAGAAAATGGTTCCAGGGACTCCACAAGAAAATGGAGTGGCTGAACGCATAAATAGGACAATAATGGAGCATGCAAGGACCATGAGATTACATACTGGGCTGCCTTTAAACATGTGGGCAGAGGCTGTCAACACTGCTGTATATTTAATTAACAGAGGTCCTTCAGTTCCTTTGGGCTGTGGTATTCCAGAGGAAGCATGGACAGGCAAGAAGGTGAGTTATTCTTTTCTAAAAACCTTCGGCTGTGAAGCATTTGCACATATAGATTCTGAAAATAGAACCAAGCTGGATGCAAAATCAAAAAGGTGTACCTTTGTTGGATATGGCATCGATAAATTTGTTTATAGGCTTTGGGATTTTGAAAATCAAAAAATTGTGAGAAGCAGGGATGTTATATTCAATGAGAAGGTGTTGTACAAAGATCAGTTGCAGCAGCATGAGAAGAAAGAAAAGGATTATGTTGTGCTGGATGATACTCCAAATAGTGATGTTCCAGTGGTTCCTCATGCTCCGCAACAGCAACCAGAAATACCACAAACTCCAGTGAATGTTAGACGGTCCACAAGGATAAGTAGACCTCTTGAAAGGTTTTCTCCCTCTTTGTATTCTATTTTGTTAACAGATGCTGGTGAACCAGAAGGGTATGATGAAGCTATGCAGGTGGATACATAGGTTCAGTGGGAGCTTGCAATGAAAGAAAAAATGGACTCCTTGCTGAAAAATCTGACTTGGAAATTATGTAAGTTACCTGCAGGTAAAAAGGCTTTACCAAATAAATGGGTTTACAGGCTAAAAGAGGAAGATGGAGGTAAGAAAAGATTTAAGGCCAGGTTAGTTGTAAAAGGATTTGCACAGAAACAGGGCATTGATTTTGATGAGATATTTTCTCCGGTTGTCAAGATGACTTCTATTCGTACTGTTTTAAGTATTGTGGCTACTGAAGATTTGCATTTGGAACAGCTAGATGTGAAAACTGCCTTTCTCCATGGTGATTTGGAAGAGGAGATATACATGGCACAACCACAAGGATTTGAGGTCAAAGGTAAGGAGAAACAAGTGTGCAGATTGAAGAAGAGTTTGTATGGCCTGAAACAAGCACCTCGGCAATGGTATTTGAAATTTGATCATTTTATGGCTGAGCAAGGCTACATTAGGTGTAATTCTAACCATTATGTTTATTTTAAGAGGTTGGATAATGACAGCTATATTATTCTATGTTTATATGTTGATGACATGCTTGTAGCTAGGTCTAACATGGATCACATCAGAGAGTTAAAACATCAGTTATCACAGTCATTTGATATGAAGGATTTGGGGGCAGCAAAAAAAATCCTTGGTATGAAAATTTGCAGAGATAGGAAGAATAGAAAATTGACTCTATCTCAGGCTGCTTATGTTGAAAAGGTGTTGTAGAGATTTCATATGGAGAATGCAAAAGCTGTCAGCACACCTTTGCCTAGTCATTTGAAATTGACTAAGGGGATGTGTCCAAAGACACAAGAGGAGGAAGAAAAAACGTCCAAGGTACCCTATGCTTCAGCTATAGGCAGTTTAATGTATGCCATGGTATGCACGAGACCGGATATTGCACATGCTGTCGGAGTCGTTAGCAGGTATATGAGTCATCCTGGATTTGAGCATTGGAATGCGGTCAAATGGATTCTCAGATATTTGAGAGGTACATCTAATAAACACTTATGTTTTGGGGGCTCTAATACTGATTTAGCAGGTTATGTAGACTCAGATTTGGCAGGGGATATTGATACCAGACGGAGTACTACAGGTTATGTCTTTACTGTAGGTGGAACATCGGTGAGTTGGATTTTTAGGTTGCAAAAGGTGGTTGCTTTATCCACCACAGAGGCAGAATATGTAGCTGCAATAGAGGCAAGCAAGGAGATGATATGGTTGCAATCTTTCATGGAAGAATTGGGTAAACAACAGGCTAACAGTTCTTTGTATACAGACAGTCAGAGTGCCATACATCTTGCAAAGAATTCTACCTTGCATTCAAAGACCAAACACATACAGTTGAGGTATCACTTCGTTCGGTCGGTGTTGGATAATGGACAGTTAAGGCTGGAAAAGATACATACAGATGAAAATCTAGCGGATATGTTTACAAAGGCAGTGACAAGGGAGAAACTGAGCTCCTCTTTAGCTTTGATTGGTCTTCTAGACTGAAAATAATAAAAATCAAATAGTAGAGTCCAGGGTGCTTATTTCCAGTAGGAGCTGCATGCGCAGTGGTGTCGTCTAGGATCAGTCTCCAAGTGGGAGATTGTGTTGGTGTGGAGCTTGATCAGTGTCCAAGTGGGAGATTGTTGGTAGGTGGCGACTGATCAGGAAAGTACTGTACACTAGCCATGTATCCTCACCGGGGTTCGGGAGATAAGGATTTTTTAGGGCCGACTTAAAAAATCCTAGGGCCGACTTGAAAAATCCTATTTTTTATGACCGACATAAGAAAACCCTAATTTTTGTAACCGACAAAAAGGCTTGATAAAAGGCGGCCAAGGGTTAGGGTTTGTTGATTGTATTGTAGCATTTTGCAGCGGTATTGAGTTGTAGGGATTGCTGATTGTAATCGGTTTGATTTACTGGATAATAATATTGGACTCTCTGTTTGGTGGATGTAGCCCGAGTTTGGGTGAACCACATTAAAACTTGTCTCTCGTTGTTATTATTTCTGTGTATTTCTATTTCTCTGTTTAATCTTTATTTGCATTTAATTGATATCTTCTGCCGGCTAACCCTAACAGAAAGGTACTACAGATAGCAATCTTTACATCAAGGAAGAAGGAGATATGATATTGATAGTTGTAGGATATGTTGATGACATCATCTTTGGTGGAGATGATGATATGTGTAAAAGGTTTGCAAAGGAGATGCAAAAAGAGTTTGAGATGTCTATGATTGGTGAGATGTCTTTCTTCCTTGGACTTCAAATTGCTCAGCTAGATGCTGGTATCTTTATTTCTCAAGCTAAGTATGTCAAAGAGATGTTGAAGAAATTTGGTGTGGAGGACTCTAAACCAGTAAGTACTCCTATGGTCACTGGTTGTCACTTGAGCAAAAATGATGAGTCTCTAGAGGTTGATCAGACTTCCTATAGGTCTATGATTGGAGGATTGTTGTACTTGACTACTTCTGGACTTGATATTATGAATGTAGTATGTGTGGTTGCTAGATATCAAGCTAATCCCAACAAAACACATGAGAAGGCAGTGAAAAGAATATTCAGATACTTGAAGGGAACTATGGATTATGGCTTATGATATCTAAGAGGTAATGATTTTGATCTGATTGCCTACATTGATGTTGATTGGGCTAGTTGTGTTGATGATAGAAGTACAAGTGGTGGTGCTTTCTTTTTAGGAAGCAAATTGGTTTCATGGCAGAGCAAGAAACAATATTTAGTGTCATTATCAATTGTAGAGGCAGCATATATTGCAGCAGCATCCTGCTGTACACAAGTGCTGTGGATGAAGCAAACCCTAAAGGATATCAAGGTATTGTATGATGAGCCTATTCCTATCTTGTGTGATAATACAAGTGCTATCAATATTTCAAAGAATCTAGTGATGCATTTTAGAACCAAGAATATAGCAATAACATATCATTTTTTGAGAGAGAAGGTTGTAGATAAGGAAGTAAAGTTGGAATATCTTCCAACAAAGGACTAGATTGTAGATATTTTCACAAAGGCTTTGTAAAGGATACTTTTGAAAATCTTTGACAAAGGTTAGGGGTAACTGCTCCTCCTTCTTGCTAGATGCATAGTGGTGCATCTATCCAAGGGGAGTTCATGCTATATCTTTTTCCTGGACTTATGGTGGCTACCTCTAAGGGGGAGTAGATAGTGGTTGTTTTTGATAGGGGGAGCCCTGAGTTATGTATGAACATCAAAGGAGGAGAAAGTTAAATGTGCCCTAAGGGAAAGAAGTTGTTACCCTTTGTCCTTGATGTCAAAGGGGGAGAGAGAGAAATATACATCTAAGGGGGAGTATGTGTTTCCATCAATGAAAAAGGGGGAGATTGTTGGCAATATGTGTTGTCATTGATGTCAACACTTAGAGTGAGGTCAACACTCAGTTTGTGATACTGATACACTAGTGTAGTAACAGAGATGCAGTGAGATGCAATGGGGTTCCTGATGTTCATGGTTGGATGTCATGTCCTGATCAATATAATGTCAAGTTGTTTTGAGCATGCTTTTGGTTAGTAAAGATGATTTCATGATGAAATATTAAGATGGGAATTAGAAGCACAACAGTGAATGATGAAATATTAAGATGAAAATTAGAAGCACTAAGATGAATGATGACATATTAAGATGGGAATTAGAAGCTATGATGAGGATGAGAATATGTTGTTGATGACTTGTGGCATGTTGTATGATCCTTCATGATGTTCCTAAGGACGTATGTGTGGTTATATGCAGGTTTTGGCCTCTAGAAGTTGGTGAAGGTCTTTGTTGTAGAAAGCTGCCTAAAAAGACTGCCTAGTAAAATGCTCCGCATTCCTCTGCATTCCTCCACATTTGAAGATATGGTCATGTAGTTTAGAAGTTAAGTTTAGTATGATGTAAAGGTGCTTAATAAAAAGTTTTTGATCATTTGTCCCTCTACAGTGAAAGATATGAGAGACAGAGTTCTGGTCTATGCTCTGGCAGAATCAAGTAATGATGAGGACTATTTGGAATTCTCCACATTCCTTTGTAGTGATAGATATGGTTGTGCAGTTTTGAGGATATGTTCACAACAATGTATGAGTGCATCCATATGAGTTTCAGATGTTTTGAAGGTTTGCAAGCTTGGTTTTCAAATGACAGTTGTGATACAAAAATTGATGAGGTCATTGTAGTTGTTGTTAATTCATCATCATTTAATTATCAATCTGGAGGTGTTTGGAGTGATCTGCGATAAGACTCTTAGTGTGGGGGGGGGTTGTAGTGGAGTTCAAATCTAGTGGATGGATGGTTTTGGGTGCATTGCTTAAGATTCAATTTACGTAGCTTGCTGAAATAAACACACATGCGGGAAATAGAAACTATTTTAATTGCTTTTAAAGGAAACACACATGCGGAAATAGAAATTATTCTAATTGCTTGGAAAGAAACACACATGCTTGAAAGAGACTATTCTATTTGCTTTGAAAGAAACACATGTGCTTGAGAGAAACTATCCATTTTGCTGAAATGAAACATAGAAGTAACTGTATCAATTGTCAAACCACAGTAATGAAATACTCTAAATACAATAGTACTATTTGAATAACAAATCTCTTTTTAGTATTTTCCAAAATTTAAGGGACAAACCTGTAGGTGACAATATCTAAAATGATTACATAGAAAAGGAATACACAACATAAGATTAACACACAAATATGAAGATGATGAACAGAAAGACACAACAGAACAACATAGGAATAAATATCAAGAGATCTCCTCCAAGTAGGGGAAGTGGGCCCTACTTTCCTAGCTAGAGAATGATCCTCTTGAACTCAAGATATCTTTAGAAGAAATTCCATTTCATTTGCATTCAAAATAATCCCCAAAATGGTCATGGATACACCAACAAAAATGAGAGATTTTCCTCCAGTGGAAAAGTAATACTAATTGGCTAAAAATTGGAACTAACTAAGAGAGACTAACTGGCTGCTACTTATACACTTGAGCATTTATTGAAATGAATAACTATATGAAATTCTAACTGTAGCGAACTGAGATTAAACCATTTGCTTTATTTAATACATCAACAATTCCTTCTGCGATTTACTTCAGATCAAAAATCTGTATCAATCTAATCATCAATGGGTTGAGTAAATTCTTGGAGTGGTACGGATGCTAATTGATAGCCACTTTAGTTGTAATCAAGCAAAGTGACATGTGGACTCAGACCTTGACGTTGCTAACATGTTTCTTTTATTGGGATGATTAGTTGTATTTGCATCGCTAGATTCTTAAGTAGCCATAGCATTGTCTTTATTAATCATCAACTTAAGGGGAGGATTGATGTAGAGGTACCTGGATAGGAGGAAGATGGGACAAGTTGACAAGGTTTACACTACACCAAAAAGCCCAAATTTGAAGATCAATTTGCAAAAGTGGGAACAATAGTTAGAGGCTTTGAATTCTTCATGGAAAGGTTGATTAGGAATGCATTTGGACCCATTCCAACCACTAGCAAAGATTGGTCAAACTTAGAACTAGTACTTCCTTCACAAACCCAAGATTTTGCTTATAGCCCTAAAAAAGAGAACAATCCTTAATATCTTTTGATATAGATCTTCAAACATAGAACTTGGACAATTAGTAGATACCCATTTGGACTCCCTATCACATATCCAAAACTGGGTATAGGTTGTTTTGGACCGAATACCCCAACCTATAACTCCTCTCAATGACCTAGAGCCCCAATTAGGCCTAAAATACAAAGAGACCCCCCTAAAATTCATGCATAGAACTCAACCAATGACTTGAGAATTTGGAACACATGCCAAAACTATGGATTTTATGGGTTTTGTCCTCCTACAATCTGTTGTTCCCAAAAAATACCTCTATAGTTCCTTGTTATGCCTCTAGAAATTGCCTAACACATAAGGATGTTAGGTTTCCTCAAAGAAAACTTCTCCTCCTCAGATTTCCTACCAAAAACTCATTATAGCATACTAGCACAGACCTACTACAACCCATTCCACTGATCAAAAGTGAATCAAATCAGTGGAATGGCTAAAAAATGCATAATTCTTACCAAAACCCTAGATAAGGGTTTCTTACACTGTTTTCAGGAAGATGAGTCTTATTCTACTCTAGAATTGTTTCAAGATGCCAAATTAGATGCAAATGAATGTCAACTCACTCTAGTTTCATTCCACCACCATAATCCTTCACAACCAGTCTGTACAGAAACAAGGTACGACCTGTAGCAGCGGAATTATACAGAAAATGTAGAAATTTTGAGTTTTTATTATTGTTTCCTCCTTCAAATGACTTCTTCAAGACTCCTCCCTCAATTCCAAAGTCTTAGCAAACATATACAATGGTTTGAGAGGTAGTTTGGATTGATGGAGGGTGTATAACTATTCTTCCATCAGCGAACTGCCCTGTCAGTTTTAAAATAGCAATTACTTGCCATTGTTGCAACTGCCCTGTTTAGGACTGCAGTGACTTGTTTAGGCTTAATGAAGCCTTCAAAACATTTGGAAATTGTATTAAACCTTTGACAAGACTTTGACATGCCTTCTAACACTTTGACATGACTTAACAAGGCTTACAACATGAAATTTGTATGACTGTCCCTTAGGACTTTTAAGACTGCCTCCTATTTACAAGGTGATTGCATGAGTGCCTACTACAACATGGCATCATGATCCTTATTACAACATGAGAAAATGGTCTTCAGGACCTTATTGAATCAACAAACCAAAATGAACAACAAAAATAAGAGAACTCAAGACCTTAGTCTTCTTGGTGCTCCTGCACCAAGGATGCCTCTCTTGGAGTGTAGCGACATCTAGAGCTTTTCAAGGTTTAGGTTCTTCATGAAGAAGGGGGCTCCAGAGGGGTCTAGAGACCACCAAGAAGTTCACTTCTATATTTCTCATGCAATCACACACAACTTGTACAACAATTTCATAAGATATGCATTTGAAAAGTATAATTCAAGTAATTAGCCAAGAGATTTCATCAAAAGGAAATAAGGACTAAACATATATATAATCCAACAAAAAGAAAAGTATAATCATAGTAATATATATGCCATAGAGTTATGTCAAAGTCTTTTGAAACATAAAATATATAGAAATAGACGAGTCATATATTTGGCTCATCACCTCCCACAGCTTAGCCTGTGCCATGTCCTCATGGCAAAAGATGTACAAGATCTGCCTCATTAGTCAAATTTTTCTCCTCTATGATCACACTATAATTGTAGTCGTCATCATTATACTGAGAGAGTAGTCTGCCTTTTGGTGCAAATCCATCATTCTCCAACAACTTGCTGTACCATTTGTTGAATTTGCCTTCTCTCATAGGGTGCCTTGGAGGATGATTGAGGTGCGGGGATGGGATTAACAATAGAGATGGTTGAAACCACATTCCTATCCAATCCTTCTCCTTCTCTTGAATAAGAGTCACCAACTACCTTGCCCTTTCAGTTATCCACCTGATATTTGCTGGTGAAACATGTTCTCTCCTTTTAAAATAGTCAGGTAGCTCTTCATACATGAAAAGACAGCTTGTAACAGCTGCACTTGGAAGGTATCCTACAATGTCATAACAATATGCAATGCAAGAATTCAAGTTCCTTATATATATGCCCATAATACCCTACTTGTAAACTTGAGCTTTAAAAGTGTTTGTGAACCAGGTAGACCTTGGGCATTCATGCCTCATCATTAAACTTATGGTTGCTATAACTGCATCATATTGTTCTTGTTGTTCTTCCCATAACCTGTTATTCTTTAGTAAAGATAGATAGCTCCGGATCTAGTGCTCTCCCACATACAAATTCAACATGGAAGTATTAACATGTCCCATTAAATGATCGTGTTGAAAGAATTCACACAAACGATTCTATTGATCTATGGGGTTTTGCACATAACATTCCATAAATTCTTTATCATTTTCAAAGTCAAAAGACAAGTTGCAATTAATCCTCAACAATTTCTAATGTAAAAATTCTTCCCTAAGAAATAGGGCAGACACACTTAAAGGAGGTCTTTGTGCTAACAAGGTCTCCCTTGTTTCACAGGCCAAGGCTAAGTTTTTCTTTACTACCACCTTGTCCATCTTGAGAGCCTCAAGGTCTCTCTAGAGCTTTCTAATTTCTCCTCTGAGCTCTTTGTTCTCCTGAGTCCATGCCGTAGATGGGTTATCAACCTCATCCTAGGCCCCAACACTGCTCCATGCTATCCATCACAGGTGAAAAATTCATAATCCACAAGACCACAATCTTCCATGGGTCAGGAAGACTGGTCCTTTCAATCCCTTTTGTCACCCCCTTGCTAACAATGTATCTAGGTAGGGGTTCTAGGGCAACAAGAAAATTATATACTAATTCTTCATATGATGGCTTACTTTGAAATAAATCAACACCAATTTCAGGGATTTCAGAAATTTGACTTATAATGGTAGGGTTGATTTGAATTCTTACCCCTTTTACACTGGAGAAAGTGCAGTGAAAGTTGACAATGAATTCTTCTACTAATTTAGCTTCAAATCCTTCAAATTTTTGCAATAAATTCAACCACTCAGCCTGTCGGAACATGTCTGCACTTGCTTCATCAAACATGGCATTCTTTGGTTCTACTTTCCTTTTGTTCCCCATGTTTGCAATCTTTTTCTTGTAGAATGTAAAATAGTGCCAAAAATCAGAGGTTTGTGATTACAAAAGGAGAATTGAGTCTATTTTATGTTGATTATGGCTTGACAATGAAATAAATTCATGGAATGTGGATAGGTTGGTAACCATCTTGTCTATCTTTTCAACATTGATGGCGTGTACATTGGAACTACAACTCTAAGTTGTAGTGTGTGGAGTGTCCTTCCTAGCCACCACCTTTAATGTAATTCTTTTCAAATCCAGAGCTGACACAAGAATTCATCGCTCCACCCCTTATGAAATTTATTTCCATTTATGATTACAATTTGTAATCATGATTACCTCCTTCACTAAGTACTCATTTCTTTTTATGGTATTTATTGAGAATGCAGTTATCATTATGATCAGGTACCCATACTTTATTGAAAAGCACACAAGACCTGAGGGCAACCCTTCCGCTGCCACTTGTCTGTCTTTCAAATGATTGCAATTTATCCAATTGCATGGATGCATGCATGGAAAAGAACGAATGTATGTGGGGCATTTGGGAGACATGTGGCATATACATATATATTAAAGCGATTATATGAGTTTTACAGAAAATAATATACTTACATAAAGTACTTACCCTAAGATAATTTCAACTTAACTTTTTACTAAATTTATTTTTGTGATGCAACATGACTTGGTGCCCAACAATACTTTAATAGTAGTGTCTGTCTTCATCGGTATCCATCTGGATTTGTTTGTATCCATTTGTAGCTATCTATAGAGCTATCTAGAGCTATTTGATACTTCATAATAAAAACCCATAGAAACTAAAAAAGGAATTTTATTTGAAAAAAATAGGAATTTCAAAGGAAAGACCACCATTTCTGGTTTTCAATCCTTCATCTAGACAAAGCCGTCATTTCTAGTTTTCTTTTCCTAATTTTTTTTGGATAGAAAAGGCCGCTATTGCTAGTTTTCAACCCTTACTATTTTATTCATTCTACAATAATCTTTTAGAGTATAATCCTCATAGAAGAAAGATCTTCCATGGTGAAGTGTTCTATCCAAGATTGTATTTCTACAGAGAATTCTTCTTTGGAAGCTGGCTTGTGATACAGCTTCAGTCTATGCCCGTTTACCAGAAGAACTCTTTGGTCCCCATCAATGGGTAATAGCTGAACGACACCATTGCTAAAAGTCTCCTTGATTTCATAGGGTCTTAACCATTTGGTGTTCAATTTTCCCTTAAGATCCTGATACTTTGAGACATACAATACGTCACAATCTCCTTTTTTGAATTTCTTGTTGATGATATGCTTATCATGCCATTCTTTCCTTTGTTGTTGAATAAACTTTGTATGATGTAGTACCTCCATCCACATTTCCTCTAATCTATTCAGATGCATTATTCTATGTTGATGTTCTTCTATTAAATCAGTACCAACTTCAAGTGCTATTCTTAAGGTTTTCACCTCATATTCAATAGAGAGCACTGGATGCTTCCCTTAAACTAATTCATATGGTGTGAAATTAGTAGTGGTTCTCCAAGTGGTGTTATAGGCCCAAATAGATTCTGTCATTCTTTCTGCTCAATCTATTTTTTTGCTTGAAACTATCTTTGTGAGGATGTTTTCTAGTTCTCTATTCGTCACTTCCACTTGACCATTACTCTAAGGGTGATATGGAGAAGATTTTCTGTGACTGATTTGATATCTCTCCAGAAATGCTTTGATCATAGAAGACATGAACTACGGCCCCTGATCAGAAACAAGGACCCTTGGGGCTCCAAATCATTGCAAGATGTGTTTGTACATGAAATCTGCAACCTTTTCTTCTTTTGTTGCTGGCAGAGCTTTGGCTTCAACCCATTTGGTGCTGCAATCAGTACAGACTAGAATGTAATGGTTTCCTCTAGATGGTGGATCAATTGGTCCCACAAAATCTACCATTTCTCAAATGGTTCGAGGACCACTTGAGGATGGAGTGACATTTCTACAGTAGGAGTTGGTCATCCCATTCGCTGGCATTGGTCACATTGCTTGTCATACTGCTGGATATCCTTTGTCATCGTTGGCCAGAAGTAGCCAGCCCCCAAAATCTTGTGTCTAGTTTGAAGGGTTGAAAAGTGGCCTCTAGAAGGTTCATCATGGCATGCTCAGATTATATCATAAATTTTTGTTTCCTGTACACATCTTCTCAACATAAGATCAGGACAATTTTTAAACAAAATACCATTTACCCATTTGTATCTGGAGCTATCCCTAATCAGTCATCTTGTTTCCTTCTTATTGAAATGCGGTGGACATTTTCCTGAAACTAAATAGCTAGCTAAATCTGCAAACCATGGAGATTGTGTGGAAATGGCAAAAAGGTGCTCATCTGGAAATGCATCATCCATTGGTTCATTGCTTCCCTGTATAGTCAATCTTGATAAGAAATCAACAACCACATTATCTTTACTAGGTTTATCAACAATAGTTATATTGAATTCTTGTAATGTAGTAGCAACCATCTAATAAATCTACCTCTACCACAACTTTATTCATAAGATATCGAATAGCAACATGATTAGTGTGGATAAAAACTTTGTAACCTGTGATATAGTGGCAGAAATTATTGATTGCATAAACTACTGCCAAAAACTCTTTCTTTGTGGTGGTATAATTTTTCTCTGCAGGATTTAAATTTTTTCTAACATAATATATAGCATGCATACCTCTAGATTCATTAACCTACCCTAAGACTGCTTTGATGGCTTGATTGGAAGTATTCTTGTGAATATGGAATGGTTCTCTCCAATTTGGTCCCTTAATGACTAGTACTGTCATGAGGGCTCTCTTTATGGATTTGAATGATTCTTGACATTATGGCATCTAGTTAAACTCAAAATCTTTTTTAGAAGGGTAAACAATGGATCAACCTTCTGGCTGAATTTTTCAATAAACCTCTGATAATACCCAACATGTCCTTGGAAACTTCTTACTTTCTTTTAAGTTTGAGGAGGAGGTATTTGTACTATAATTTTAACCTTTTTGGGATCTACTTTCATACCTTCCCGTGAAATGTGGTGACCTAGGACTATTCCTTTTGTCATCATAAGAAGACACTTCTCATGATTCAAAGACAACTGATGCTCCTTGCACCTTTCAAGCACCTTGTCCAGACTATCCAAGGCTTCATAAAAAGTCTTCCATGCACTATGAAATCATCCATATAGACTTCCACACATGTGTTGGCTAAATCAACAAAGATTGCCAACACAACTCTCTAAAATGTGGCTGGTGCATTACACAACCCAAACAACAAAACCCTGTAGGCAAATGTTCCCCATGGGCACGTAAACGTGGTCTTGTTCTGATCCTCCAAAGCTACCTGGATCTGGTTGTAGCCAGTGAATCCATCCAAGAAGGAGAAGTAGTGACTACCAGCTAGATTATCCAACACTTGGTCAATAAAGGGAAGAGGGAAATAGTCTTTCTTGGTAGCTTTATTTAATTCTCGATCGTCAATACAGACTCGCCATTTTCCATTTTTCTTTGGTACTATTACTAATGGCGATACCCACTGACTATTAGAAATAGGATAGATGAATCCTACCTGTAATAATTTTTCTATTTCCTCCTTCAGTATTTCTCTTAGAGCCAGGTTGATCCTCCTTTGTGGTTGTCTCATAGGACGGACATCTTCAGTGTAGATATGGTGTGTACATACACTAGGATGGATTCCTCTCATATCCTTGTATTCCCATACAAATGCTTGGGTATGGTTTTGTAGCAGTTTTGTCAATCAGATTTCTTCTACTTTTGTTAGCCAACTACATATGGAGAGTTGTTTATTGCTTTAGACAGTTATTTCCTTTGTGCCACAGTGAACAAAATGAATGTCTTTGTAAGGATTGATTATAGTATTTAATGGATAGAAGTGAGGCACAATATGATGCAAGGTTTTCGCTTACTGGTAATTCATGTTAGAAGCAACTTCTTTAGAATATGGATAGTTAAATACCCTTAAAGATCCTCTCGGGTCTCTCTGGAGCCATTCGGAGACCTCCTGCTGTGCAACACTATATAGGGAGGTTTCATTGTTTGCTTCCAACTCTTTATACTCTTCATTGGATTCTTCAAAATGCTCTACAATTGTTACCATTGCTCATGAGGAGGCATCATCCTCATCTGAATCCATTAAATCATCTACCCATGGTTTATTCTCATACTGCAAGAATGGCTTAGCAAGAGGGTAGATATAGAGTTCCTTTAATATTTTCCCATCGGAAATAGTCATATTTCCTGACCTACAGTCAATAAGGGCTGTTGCAGTAGCCAGTCATGGTCTACCCAATATGATTGGATATCTTGAACGTTTCTTTCTTGTCTGAAGGATGAGAAAATATTCTGAATAATCCCATGTGTCCATTGTGACTATGACATCTTCCAAAATCCCTTCTGGTTTAGTGATGGATAGATTGCTAGTTGTAAAACTGCTGAGGTTGGCTAAATATGAGTTAATGCCAAAGCTTCCATAGTATCTGCAATCATCACATTGATAGCTGCCCCTAAATCAATCAGTATATTTGAGACTGATGTTCCTTTTATTTCCACTGAGATAACAAGACTTCCAGGATCCCCATACTTTTGAGGAATCAACTTACCTGATAAGACATCAGGAAGTCTTCCCTCCACCTAAATAGTGTTTGGTAATTTTCATTTTCTTCTTGGGAGTTTGAAGCATATGCTCTTGATGGTCTAATTTATCTCAGGGATATCCTTTATTGCCTATAATAGAGGAACTTCAATATGTATCTTCCTAAGTTCCTTAATTAACTGAGAGTAATCTTGAGTAATCTAGGCTTCTCTAGATTTTGGAGGAGTTTATTTTAATCGTTCTAGAAATGGAACAGAAGCTTCTTTAGGCATTTCTTCTGAGTTCTTTGTCTCAACCTCCTTATCCTTTTGCTATTGCTCAGTGCTAGGTATCACTTCCTCCTCATTAGGGAATTCCTTAATAGGAGATTTTATAGGGATGTTTTAGGATCAAGGTTGGATATCATTAATTTCCACTACATTCAGGGTAGTTGTATTGGGATCAATGTTATACACTTGTTGTTAGGGTCTATTGTTATTGGGATTTGGAACTAGTTGAGCAAGTATCTATGGTTGGTTTACCTGGTCATTTTGGTTTCAATACGTAGGTTGTGAGGGTCCAGGGAGTAAGGCTTGAGGTTGATTCCCAAATCATCTCACTTCTTAGTTATATTCAAAATGCCCACTGTTGTTGATACTGCTGTTGATTTGGTCATTGGGGAGTGACCCAAGATTGGTTCATCCAGTCTGACTGGGGTCATGCTAGTCCCCCCTGAGGTGGCATCTTCATTGGAGGGGGTGGACCTCCCTAGGGTCCATTCCATGGGATTGTTCCCCAAATTGATGGGCCTCTTGGAGCATATTGACTTGGAAACTGGTCAAATCCATAGTTTGATTATTTCTGGCCAATAAAATTTAACTCTTCCTCTTCTACTGGTGCCTTTTTCAATCTATTTTTAATTTCAAGAAGAAAACTACACTCATTCATGGAATGGTTTTTGTCACAGATCTTACATAACTTAGTTCAGTTTAAAGGACATTCTCTAAGTGGATGTTTCTCTCTACAAGGAGGAAAATAGATGGCCAAGGGTTTAGTGTTCTTCTTACTGGCTTGCATAACATCAAGGGTGGTATTCAAATGAAGTAAGATATTAGTTTTTAGATTCGCAAGTTCTTCCATTACTTGTGTGACATCATTGGCACCACCTTTTCCTTTCTTCTGCACTCTGTTACCTGCTCGAGTGCGGTAATAATTTCTACTAACTTCCACAATTTCTGCAAAACTTTGTTTGTTAATATCTCCCTTTCCCATTAGGTTTAAGGTTTCCCTTATCTCATCATTAATTCCCCTTGGAAAAATGGTTTTACTAAGTTCTTCATAGAGGTTACTGCCACATCTCTTATGGACAAATAAGAATCTATCCACATAATCTTCCAAATTTTTGTCTTCCATTTGTTTCATTCGAAAGAGTTTATCTTTTTGATATCTGACTCTATAATAATCTTGATATTTATCAAGGAAGGTAGTCTCCATTTGATCCCATGTAGTTATGGAATCTGTTGTCAAGCCCATGAACCATCATAGAGCTGACTCCTTGAGAGTGGAAGGGAAAAGTTTTAATTTTTGATTATCTGTGGCATAATCATAAGTTTTGCAGAGAACCTTAAATTCAAATAAGAATTGATCTAGGTCCTCTAAAGTCTTTCCTCAAAAGGTTGGTAGGAATGCATGAGATATATTTTTCATGGGAGGTTCATTCCTTTTAGGGGTTATGGAGATTGGATAAGAGAACATTCTATTATTAGCTGGTTCATCATGCTCACTATCTCCAAAGAGATTATCACCCATTGTGAAAAGTGTTCTAGAGACAATGGGAGATTCTGGTGGTAAAGGAGATCCTTGATTGATTAAATGATTTGGAAGTTCTTCCAAATTAATTAGCTTCCAAAGATTTACTAACTATGGTTCATTTTATGAATCGAACTAAGGCATCCCTAGGCCTACTCATAAACTAATGGATCTGGAATGTGCTTTTTCAAAAAGTCTTATCAACACCTTAACCTACAATGATTTGTAGATTATTGTCCCTGGCAACGGCGCCAAAAATCATCAGGTTGTTGTAGTAGTTGTTAATTCATCATTATTTAATTATCAATCCAGAGATGTCTAGAGCGATCTGCGATAAGACTCTTAGTGTGGGGGGGTTGGATTGGAGTCCGAATCTAGTGGATGGATGGTTTTGGATGGATTGCTTAAGATTCAATTTACTTAGCTTGCTGAAATAAACACACATGCGGGAAATAGAAACTATTTTAATTTCTTTTAAAGGAAACACACATGCGAAAATAGAAATTATGCTAATTGCTTGGAAAGAAACACACATGCTTGAAATAAACTATTCTATTTTCTTTGAAAGAAACACACGTGCTTGAAAGAAACTATCCATTTTGCTGAAATGAAACTCAGAAGTAACTGCATCAATTGTCAAACCACAACAATGAAATACTCTGAATACAAAAATGATGTTTGAATAACAAATATCTTTTTAGTATTTTTCAGAATTTAAAGGACAAACATGTAGGTGACAATATCTAAAATGATTACATAGAAAAGGAATACACAACATAAGATTAACACATAGAAATGCAGACGATGAACAAAAAGACACAATAGAACAACATAGGAATAAATACCAAGAGATCTCCTCCAAGTTGGGGAAGTAGGCCCTACTTTCCCAGCTAGAGAATGATCCTCCTAAACTCAAGCTATCTTCAGAAGAAATTCCCTTTCATTTACATTTAAAATAATCCCCAAAATGAGCATGGATACACTAGCAAAAATGAGAGATTTTCCTCCCATTGAAAAGTAATACTAATTGACTAAAAACTGAAACTAACTAAGAGAGACTAACTGGCTCCTACTTATACACTTGAACATTTATTGAAAGGAATAACTATACAAAATCCTAACTGTAGCGAACTGAGATTAAATCAGTTGCTTTATTTAATACATCAATAGTTCCTTCTGTGATTTACTTCAGATTAGAAATCCATATCAATCTAATCATCAGTGGGCTAAGTAAATTCCTGGAGTGGCACAGGTACTGATTGATAGCTACTTCAGTTGTCATCAAGTAAAGTGACATGTGGACTTAGACCTTGGAGTTACTAACATGGTTCTTTTATTGGGGCAATTAGTTGTATTTACATTGCTGGATTCTTAAGTAGCCCTAGGATTGGCTTTAGCAATCATCGACTCAAGGGGAAGAGGACTCTCTTGGAGTGTAGCGACATCTAGAGCTTTTTGGGGTTTAGGTTCTTCATGAAGAAGGGGGCTTCGAAGACCACCGAGAAGTTCACTACTGTATTTCTCATGCAATCACACATAAATTGTACAATAATTTCATAAGATATGCATTTGAAAAGTATAATTCAAGTAATTGGCCAAGAGATTTCATCAAAAGGGAATAAGGACTAAACATATATATAATCCAACCAAAAGACAAGTATATATATATATATATATGCCATAGAGTTATGTCAAAGTCTTTTGAAACAAAAAATATATAGAAATAGATGAGTCATATATTTGACTCATCAATAGTTCCAGATGCCTAGCTATTCTTAAGACATATGTTGATGATGTACATCAACTTTTTACTGCTTGAAATGACAAATTGGCTATGGAAGATGGTCTTGATGATCTTGTGTTGTCTCTAGTTGCTCAACAAGGTGTTTTTCTACTCTCTTTGGAACTGGCTGAGGTCCAGAATGATGATATTGTTAGGCTATGCCTCTGTCTGGCCAACTGAAGAATGTTGACGGTATGCGCCAAAATGTTGTTGTTGTGTGGAGTTCAAGGAATGTTTGGAGATAGTGTATAAGTCTAGCCAACTCATTTGGAAGATGTACAAGCAATTTTTAATCACTCATGAGTACCGCCAAGTTGAAATGACCGTTGTACTACATGCTTCATGTGTTCTTGCTTAAGGGTGACCTAATTCAAATTTGTGAAGCATGCAGATGTTATTTCTTGAAGAATGATGTTGTGAAGGATGTTTAGGACTAGACTAAGCATGTATTCGGATCCGCAAGGCGTGTGCTTCCTTCTTTAGTAACATGTAGTTCATGATAGGGCTTGCCCTACGCATGTTTCATGTTGTGTGATCCCTGGCCGACTTGTAAATTGTAATATTCTTGTTGTATTGGCTGACTTGTAATGAAATCAATGTAATGCCATGTATATATTGTAAACCTAGTTGATCTAGGTGAAGTATGATTGCAAATATGAGGATATGAAGAGCAGAATATGAATATTACATGCATTATGATGTGCAACTAAAGGAGAAAGAGCAGAAGTGTTAGAGGCTATCCTGATTCATCTTGAAGATATTTTTGTGATAGGAGGGAAGTGAAGAGTGTGCTTAACTGATCTAATCATCAAAAGAAGTGTGAAGATGCAAGATTGCAATCATTAAAGGTGTGAGCTTCATTATCAGTTTTAGACAGTAGAAGGATTGTCATGTTATAATCTTTACTGAGTTCACTCTCAGTTCAGGGAGTAGTTGCTTCCTTGGGTTGTATCCCTAAAACAAAGTTTGCTGTATGGAGTTGTAGCTTCCTTGGAAGTGACCCTAAAACAAAGTCTTCAGGGAATAGTAGCTTCCTTGGGTTGTATCCCTAAAATAAAGTTAGCAGGGAGTAGTATCTTCCTTGGGTTGTAGCCCTAAAACAAAGTTGTAATTTTGAGCTTCATATATCGTGAGTTAATCCTCACCGTGGTTTTTCCCTTCTTGGGTTTTCCTTGTCTATCTGGTGTTATGCGTTGATGTGCATTGTGTTGATCTTTCATGTTTATGTTGATGCTGTAATACTTGAGTTTTAATCTACTCCAGAGGATTTGAAGTTTGTTTAGATACTGATTCACCCCCCCTCTCAGTATCTTGGTGTGTTCAACATTTCTAACAACATTTATATAATGTAATACCAACAATAGATGCTTGAGTTAGCATTCCTAAATCCAGATCTAAATTATTGAAAAAAATTAAAATAATTGGAAAAATCAGAAAAAGCAAAAAACAAAATCCAAAAAATAGAGAAATTAAAAAAAAGCAAAAAAAAGAGAAGAAAAATCCAAAAAATTAGAAAAAATAGAAAAATAAAAAAAAAGAAAATTTAGAAAAAGTAAAAAATTAGGAAAAGTGAAAAATTTATAAAAATTGAAGAGAAAGCCAAAAAAGCTAAAAATTAGAAAAAGTAAAAAAATCAAAGAAGTTGAGAAAAATCATCCTTTGGTGAAAACCATTCTCATGGAACCTTGGACAAGTACCATGATGAAAACCCATTCTCAGGCGTCATGTGTAAGTCAACTATATATGAGCACCCTACACTTGGGGGCAAGCTTCTCCCATTCTATCATACCTATCCTATCATTCCCATCCATTCTATACACATAGCTATCTAATTGTATGCAACCCATCCTCCCATCTCACTTTTGACCTTGATAAGGATAGGGATACAATGTTGAAACATGCTTTGGACACCTTTTGATGTATCCAAATCTTTCATAACAAATACTACAATCCATTGTAGCACAATTCCATAAGTGACATAGCTAGAGTGGGACATTTTATTCCTATGTGCCATAGCCCTTGGAGATCATATCCTAGATCCCTCATTCAATCCATCTCCCATTCATCCACTTTCTACAAATCATCAATCATTCCATCGAATCCTCCTTTCATCTTTATCTCTAGACTTGGTCTTCCCCTATCATTGGATACAAGAAACAAGCTATCCAAATTAATCCAATGAACTAATCCCATTTACCCAAAGAAATCCATCCAAGCACAAGTAGTCCCAATCCACACAAATATAGCCTAGCAATCTAACACATCATCCAAAATCATCCATCAATTTTATTCCTAGCCTTAATACAAACCTTGTTTAGCTCTAAGAAACCCATTGTCATTAGGATATATCATTCCCACATCATTCATTTTATCCTCATCATCAATCAGTCATCAAATTTTAGCTTGACCAGGGGCAAAATCTTGTTTGTATTTGCATTGTTTGTGCATGCTTGCTTATGTATTTTATCATTTTTGTTTTATATGTAGTGGTCTTTACAACATATCACCACAACAACATCATGGTGTCATACATCATATGCTTTCTAGTGGCCCTTTCTTTTGGACCAGTCCTTCACACATATGGCACAACTCCATCATGGTTCCTCATTCCATGGTGCATCATGTCATATGCTACAACAAACACTAGGTTTCTCAACCTACTAGCATGTACTTCACATATCCCTCCCCTCCATTCACCAACTAATCTTTTCATCCTCCAAATTCATCATTTAGCTACTTCTCTCCATTATCCCCAATCCCTTCATCCATCATTAACATCCACTTCTTTCTTCTCCATTCATCCATAAGCATCTTTACTAACATCTTTTTCATCTATTTTGAGATCACACCCATGTTCTTCAAACCCACCTATTCTCTCGAGGAGGCATCCCTAACCCAATCATTTCCATTCTCAAACCAAAACTCAACTCCAAGTGCATGATGTCACTAATGTCATCCCGCCAAGTGCCTATATCTACTTTCTTTGAAATGTTGTTGCTTTTATTAGTCACAATACCATCTCAAATAGGGGTAAATGTAGACAACTAAGTCTTATTGTATCCTAACATCACACTAATTATCTCACATTCTTGCATCATTGAATTAATTAAATAAAATCATATTTATTTAATTAATTTAACCATTCTTTTAACATTAATTAAATAAATTATGACTAATGAATTAATTCAACCCTTCTTCTAATGTTCCATCCTTAATTAAACAAATCCACATTTATTTAATTAAATCAATCATCCCCTTAACATTCCCCCAAAAATTAAATAAATGCACAATATTTATTTAACTTATCCCAAAAATCCTCCTCATCATTAGTTGATTAAATAACCTAGCTTAATTAAATAGCTAATCATTTACACATTCCTCTGCCAAATCAGCAAAGTCAAGCTTGCACACAACTCTACACTTACACAAGGCTCCAAAAATGGCCTTTTCAATTATCACCCTCTATTCAACCATGAATATCTCAACCCTCCATCTATTTACAATCATTGCCCTAATCATGTGGACCAATCAAAAGATGCCACTTGTAGGCTTCTCATTCTCCCTCGTGAATGGATCATCCCCATCCCTCATTACATAAGATCTAATCCTATCCATCCATCCTTCTCATCCTATATCTATAAATCCACATTCCTTAAGCCATTTCCAAGAGTAGGAATTGGATGCAAATCAAGGTCATGCTACTAGAATGAGCAACCACATCACAACTCAACAACAAAAATTAGTCCTTGAGTGTAAGGAAAGCACAGGTGCGGAATACAACTTCCCTAATGTTAATTCAATGGGGATAATGCAGACAAGTAACTTTCAATTCAAAAACCACAGATAAACACATCAGAAAAATAGAATAAACATTCAAGACAACAAAGAATGACACCAGATTTACGCGGGAAAACCCTTTCGGGAAAAAAACCCACCACCACAAGAGAGACTATCTTTATTACAGTAAACTGAATAGTTACAATAAAGATCCCTACTATTTTGCTCAGGTATCGATTCTCTACAATTATACAAATTCATTCATTTCATCTGTATATCTATAGAATAAACTATATAATCGAATCTCTTCAACAACCATCAACGACACCAGCAGATCTATATTTATATCCAGTCTTCAAGAGCAAAGACATTTATTCAACTTTTGCCCTAACTGATCAATCTAACTTCCCCAGCGTCGCTGCCTTCAAAATTGTCATAACTGTTCACATTCTCGCGAGATGTTTAATCCCACATGCACAAGGTCATAGACAACATTCAGGTTTATATCTCTGAACTCTCAGTAATAGCATCGTCGACAATTTTGTTGCCGACGATGCCAAACTATAGCCTCATCAGAATAACCTGCTCCATTGGTAAGCACTTACTTCCTACATCGATAGTTCAATGTCTCCATGATGCCAGTTCATGTTGAACCTTGAACCTGTTGAACTCTTGACCAGTTCAATGAACCCTTGAACCATTGAACCTGATGAACTTCCAAAACAGTTCAATGAACCCTTGAACAATTGAACCTGATGAACTTCCAGAACGGTTCAATGAACCCTTGAACCATTGACCCCAATGAACCCGACGAACCATTGAACCTGACGGACGAAGTTCAAACCTTCATCGAAGTAACCAATGCATATCAGTTGAACCATTGAACCTGATGAACCATTGAACCCGACGAGCGAAGTTCAAGAGTTCGCCGACAGTTCAAACTTTGTTGATAAACGATGAACAAAAAACACGAAGGAATGAGGTTCCAAACAGTAACTTGAGACATTAAGTCTTTTCATTGAGCACATCCCATATGGAAACAAGGTTTATGTTGGTGAGGTTTCTTGTTTGTCTTTCACCTTTTGTATGGAAATCTTATCTCAATCGGAGGTGTAGATTAGTGTATAATAGGCTAGGTGTTTATATGCATTTATCTATTTATTTTATTCCACATTTGATATACATATCTCCCTACCAAGTGAATATGTATTTTACAATAGTGTGCGAGAAATACATAATGACCTTTGTATTTGTGAGATAAGGCCTAAAATTCTTTACAGGACTGACAAGAGCATATGTTTGCTTCTCCATGATTGAATACTCCATCTTTGCATTTTTCAAGGATTTGCTAAAGAATGCTATAGGAATTTCATATCCATCAATATTGTTTTGTAGAAAAATAATTTCTATAGTGTAGAATGGTGCAAAAGAAAAGAGTTGGAAGGGTTTGAAATAGTCAGGACTTGCCAAGACTGACGCTTTCTTGAGTGTTGCTTTGATATCTAAGGATGAGTTGGCCATTTCCTTTCTCCATATGACTAATTTCCCTTTCCTCAACATCTTTGACATGGCCTTGGTCTTCTTTACAAAGTTAGGAATGAATTTCCTAACAAAGTTTAGCTTCCCAAAGAATGATTGCACTGCTTTAACTATCTTGGGCTAAGGGATGAGGTCTATCGCTTTCACTCTCTCTAAATCTATCCTCACCCCTTCCTTAGACACTATATTCCCAAGAATCCTACCTTCTTCCACATCATAAATGCATCTTTTAGGATTCAAAGAAATCCCATACTCTAGACAACTTTGGAAGTTCAGCTCCAAGTTTTTGCAATGATCTTTTCTATCCTTGGACTATACAGTAAGATCACCTTGGTACACCACCATGATCTCATCAATTAAGATGGAAAAGGAAACATCCATTACTCTTTGAAAGGTGGCACCTACATTTTATCCCAAATGACATTCTCACATTAACATAGGTGCCCCAAGGAGTTGTAAATGTTATCTTGTGTTGTTTTGACTCCTTGACCACCACTTAATTGTATCCAAAGAACCCATCCATCATTAACATCAAATCCAACCTAGTAACTCTCTACAAAAAATGATCCATGCTAGGTAATGGGTAGTTGTCCTTAAGAGACATGATATTCAAATTATTGAAATCTACACAAAGCCTAATGTCACCATTATTTTTCTCATTGAGACAAGATTTAAAGACACCGGCGAGGAGTATCTGATTGACTTGATAATGCCCCCTTCTTTTAATTTCATCATCTTCTACACTTGAGGTGCCAACATTGGATTGATCACCCTTTCTTTTTACTAGAAGGGTTTTGTATTAGGCTAGAGAGGAATTGTGTGCTGAAATAGATCTTCCTTGTAAGATTTCATCTCATCATATGACCAAGAAAAACACTTTCTAAATTTTTTGAGTAACATAATCAACATTTGTTGTTTTGTCAGTTTTAGTTTCTTACCAATGTAAACCATATTTGACATATCATTTGGACCGAGGTTGATTCCTTCCATGTCATCTTCACTTATTGGTTTACTCCTTGTCTTGTAGCAATTTGCACCATCAAACATTCTTTCCAATGCTACAAGGCCTCTTGGGATGGTGTTTATTTGTAGTTGTATTACTTCATTCCTAAAAAACATTTCCTTGTCATCTTCCTTTTCAACCATGGGCTACCAATCTATTAGCTAATTGTCAAATTTGTCTAGGCAATTAAGGAACCTATAGATTTGCTAATTGTCATCAAACACTTTCTAGCTGTTGATGTTATCTAGTATGGTGGTCTTTGTGAGATCTTCAATATTGTATGTGCAATGAGAGGAAACTAGCCACACGTCAAATTTTGGCACCTCAACAACCAAAGCATCTACCACAACATTCTTTTTTCTATTTATCCATTCAATTCCAACCACATCAAATAGTTCAATGGTGTCCCAAACTACATTGAAGCACTTCTTCAACATTTGTCCCTCATTGCATAGATGCCTCTCACATGTGAGACAACCAATTCTAAACCTCTATGAATCCTCAAAAATTTGAATCCATCCTTGTGATAAATATTTAGTCCTTACATGAGGGAATCATACTCTGCAATGTTGCTAGTGCATTGGAAAGTCAATTTGAAGGAACATTTAAAATGCTTACCAATAGGAGAAAGTAAAACAATACTAGCACCTGCACCATCTTTAGAGCATGCACCATAAAAAAATATTGTCCACAAATCATCAACATCATGAATGGGAGGAAGGTAGGGGGAAAGACCAACAATGTAGTTATCTTATTCATTATAGTACCCAATGAAATGGTTTGGAACAGTATCCAAGTAGAGCACTTCATTGGTAGTCTTATAAGGGTCTTGAATACTATGCAACATTTTATTTTCTCTATTCTACTTGACTTATTCTCCATGCAAAGAGATAGTAGCACAACATAGGTCCATTTATATGCTACCGCCAATGGATGCTACCCACTTTCTAGAAAAGAGAATGCCCCATTTTGCAAGACAACCAAGAATGATTATATCCATTAGGAATGGCTTACTTAGATATGTGGCAAGATATACATCTACACCATTGATAATTATGATGCCATTCACTTCTCTAGAGTCCATACCAAATAACTTACCATAATATTCAAAAACCTACAAAGCTAGTTCATTCATAATTTGTAGAGGCATCACATTGCTTGTGGCTCTAGAATCTAACATGTAGTTATGGAGTAGTCATCCATTTTTCAACAAAGTGATCAATATTAAATTGATTGTCTACTAGGGTTTCTCCTAAATAGACTTCAAGTGCATCTTGGGAATTTGTCTTAGTAGCAGTATTAATGAGGAGGTTAGTAGGTTAATCACAAGTGTTTTTAGTAGTGATATGGGATACAACTCTTTTTCTATGTCCAATAATTCTAAAGATCACACATACAAGAATTGAAATTTTGACTTGGCTCATCATTTGAGCTATATTAATGGGGGTATAAAAAGGTAGAGGAGTGGACTCCATAACTATTATGTCTTTTGCAGTAGGAATATAAGGAATGAACTATCCATAAAGACTGACAACATTGCTTTTGGGCTCATTATTGTTCTCTTTGGCTCCACCTTGTTCTTTCTACCAATGTTTTGATTTGGCTTCAATTTGGCATTTGTGATATCCACTTTAGGAACTTCAACATTACCAACTGGTACTAAAATCTTGTTAGTCTTTGGCACATACCTTTTCTACACTATAGGCTCTTGTATAGGAACCTTTTTCTTTTCCATTGTTTTATTTGTAGTGCTACTGTAATTGATTTCAACATTTGTCTTTTGTTTCCCTCTCTCTATTTGTGTAGTAGGAATATTTGGCTTGTCATTTTTGGTGAGTACTTTTCTATTTCTTAATTGATATCCACTCTACACCTATGTAACTACAACATCAATCAGAGATTTTATATATTCATTTGATGGATTGTATCTCTTATATCATTGTTGCATGAACTCCGTAAGATGTTCAAAATAATGGGTGGGCAACTCATACTAGCTTGAGTTGTTGTCATAATCATATTGAAAAGTTCCATAAACTACATCATGATCCACATAAATTACTTATTCACTCTCAGGATCATACTCAAATGTATCAAATTGATTGATGTCATCATCTTCATAGTACTCAAGGCTACCATCTTCATTAGGGAATTCCTTCCCTCTTACTACTGTAAGTGCAATAATGCACTTGATTGGATCATGGAATAGATAACATGTATCACACCACAATGAGTCTTCTTGGAAGTTCACATGATCTCTCTTTAAAGGATCAAGAGTATCTTTCTCTAGCTACCTAAAACTTCCTTATTTTGGATCCACTTTCTATCAATTTGCAGTGGTTTCTTTGACCGATCAGTATTGTAGGGCCTATTATGCAACTACTGATATGTTCATTAAAATATGATATGATATTATTGGAAGGTAGAGCCTTCTCATTTATTTCTATCTTGTGTGACAAGTCCTTCATATCACCCATAAGTCTATCAAATTTTTCATCTACTAAAAGAGGTTTTCTTAAAGCACCCTATCCAATTGTGAAATTTTTACATCTAGCCTCTTAATGTGTTTTCTTGATTCTCTCATGTTACTTTGAATGTTAATTATGGTGGAATAGGTTTCTCTCAAAGTTTGTGGATTTTTTGTCCCAAAGACAATAACCCAACTTGGCATCAAAATCACTACAATAAAGAACCAAACACATTGATTCATTAGGTCTAAAATCTGGTGGTATTGTTGATCTTGTTCTAAATGTCTATTTCAAGGACCAATGCACCATTTAGGATTGAGGAACATGGAAAGTCTTGCAAATAGCAATGTAAGTCTACAATGAGGGTGATCCCTACAAGACAATCTTTGGGATTTGAGGTTGGTTCCCTATCTATCTAGTTGATAATCCTAAAGTTGTTTGTGTTGTGGGGGGTGAAAGGATATAAAAGTTTGAAGAAAGAAAATTAAATCAAATTAAAGGCTCACGTTGGATAGATACAAACTATCTTTACTACTAGAGTAGAGATTTATAGTTCACAATGCAATAATCAATAGGAAGATGCATACATAACAATAGAAGGTAAACAAAGAAAAGATAGAGGATGCCAATATATTGCTTCTTATTAAGTTCACTTATCAATTAACTATTACATAGATACATGTCCACTAAAAAGCATACATAGAGGCTCCCCTCTATAGTAGAAAAGAGAGGCTCGAATAGATACAAACTATCTTTACTACTAGAGTAGAGATTTATAGTTCACAATGCAATAATCAATAGGAAGATGCATACATAACAATAGAAGGTAAACAAAGAAAAGATAGAGGATGCCAATATATTGCTTCTTATTAAGTTCACTTATCAATTAACTATTACATAGATACATGCCCATTGAAAAGCATACATAGAGGCTCCCCTCTAAAGTAGAAAAGAGAGGCTCAAATTAAGCAAGCACATCAAGCTCAAAAGCTCAGCCATATAAGTATGATTCCTTAAGAATTCACCAACACATTTGGATCTATAGCTTATCTATCTGTATTTATATCTTATTTCTAAATGGGCATGTAGATTAATATTTATAGTGTAAATTACCTATCCCATAATGAGTTTTCCCCTCAAATTACATTTATAATTTAAAATTATAGAGAGAAGATGATTATGCAATTCTAGCACCTTAGTTACTCTTGTTAGTGGTTGAGCATCATTGTGGGATCTTGGAAATTGGTTCAAGAAGTCCACTACCTACTAATGCACTTTTGTGGTGATGGTAGGTGAAACTTCTCATCTTAGCACTGTACAATTGCTAGCCATGAATTCTCAACCTTACTACTTTGATAAATTTGACTTTTGGTTTCGACTAATATGGGTTTTGCTAATTTAGTGTTCTATAACCTCTTAGGATGATGTAGGGAAGTCACAGATGCCAAAATTGTGCTATTGGGATGCAAGGAGGAGCCTTTCTATGCTATAATGACTATGCATCCCATGGTATATCAGATGAGTATTTCATTGGAAGATCAAACAATTCGTGCTAACTCAGAAGTTATCCTTTCAATTTTTGTGAATCCTTAAGAGCATGTCATGTGGCATCAGTTAAGTCATACGTTAACTTAAACTAAAAAAAGAAGTGGTTCCTATTGATACTTATAGAAAGTACTTTTACCTTTATACAATAGCTTGCATCATTATGTGTCATAGCATTGGGGCATTGGGGCTTTTTAGTGTAAGCCTTTTCTTCCTTTTTTTAAAGTCTCAATTATCCTAGAAAGTGTAGGGAGGTAGGTAGGGATTTTGCTTTCAAAGGATGGGGGTTCAAGGTTTTTCATACCAAAATGAGAAGATATAGAATAGATACTCTAGAGGTTTGAAGTTGAGGATTCAAATATTTTTCATGCCAAGGGGTGCTTGAGATGAAGATAAGATTACAAGATCATGTGTTGTGATAACTTGAAAGTAATTTCACAAGATGAAGGCATGTAAAACTTTGAAGGTCTGAAAAGGGATGTATGATGAGGGAGGAGGGATCAGGAAAATGGGATAGCTACTACCATGAGAGGAAGTGAAAAGAGGGAAGGGAAATTCTATGGGCACTAGGAGAAAGAATTAGTAGGACAATGTGGATTGCGACTTTAGAATACTTATTGCAAGAGATATGATGGGATGAAGAACTTTGAAGGTTGGTGAAGACAAGGGAGTAAGAAAGTGAGGATCAAAGTTCTAGGATACCAACTATAATTGGGAGAACGGGGGATGAAGAAATTTAAAATATTGCAAGTGACTTTACTAATGAAGGCTAGGGACTAGTGTTCCATCTTACGTGATACCAACGGGGATTGAGGATTTGGGATATGGCATACCTAATACTAGAGGAACTAAGGGAAGGAATATCACAATCTCACTAGGGTGGTAGGGTTTGGAGTTTCATGATATTGAATACCCTTTAGGTATGATGAAAGGAAAAAGTTTGGGAGATTGAGATGTAGCAAGAATTAGGACCTAGGAATATTTTATATTATTAGGATCAAAACTCAAGAGAATTGTGGAAAAAGCATTCCAAGAAGGAAAAATCTGTAGGTCAATGAAAGGGCAACATATGTTAGGGTTTAGACATTAGGCCTACTACCTATGCAATACAAAAGTTAATTGAAATCCTAAAGTCCTAGACCTAAAAGTAAAGAAGGCATGTGGGAGATAGGAATTGGGGGTGCAGGGAATTGGAGGAAAGTATATAGGTTGGGAGTTTTCTAGAAGCTCGTTAAAAGTAGAAAAATAAGAACCATGAAGGTGTGGGGAATCAATGTATGAAGGGAAGGCATGATAGAAACGACAAGGTTGAGGGTTTAGGGATTGGGAAACATGAGGAAATGGTACCAAGGTAAAGGAAATCTTGAAAACACAACCAAGGCTAGAATTTGATCCAAACACCCTCATACTTAGAAATTTTAGGCATTTTTGAAACTTATGCACATGATAGTAGTATGAGACGCAAAGCACGACACCAAGCACAAATTTGACCAAGGGATCCCATTGAAGAAATGCTTTGACTAGTTATCAATGATTGATAATGTAAGGCCAAAGGAGCGAAGGGAGCACCAAACTTAGAATTTTTTGTATTGTTAGGGTAGGTCCTAATGATGACTTTGAACTAATATTTAAGAAATAATTCCTTGATGAACGCATACAAGCATAGTGTGTAGGATCTACTAGAATCCTTTGATGCATTAAACATTTAGGAAATTCCCAGAAAAAGAAATTTAGAGGTAGCTATAATGGCCCTAATAGGTTCATAGTTTGATTTGGTGACCAAATTATTGTTGAATAAAGAAGCTATCAAAATAATGTTCAGATTGACTATTCTTGACAACCAATGCCATTGGATGCTTTTTCAAAATGATGAGTAGATTAATTATTTTATCTAGTAAATTGATGAGTTTTTAGAGGCGTTAGCTCCAAATATTCAAGAAGCCTATGGAGACCAAATCTTCTAGCTAAAAGGGAACAAGTTTCCAAGAGGGATGATCACCTTGAAAGGTATGTTTATTCTAGATGGATCTTGTAGGGATAAAAGAAAAATAAAGGCCAACAAAAAGGATTGAAAAGATGTTAATATAGCCCTAGGCAAGATTCTAAAACTTTCTAAGATCTGTAAAACTAAAGAAAATGAGTGCCTTATCAATCTATGCATAACATATGACTGGGTCATGGCCTAGGAATATGAGGGATTGATAGGATATGACAAAAATATAATGCAACATACAATTGAGATCCAACCTAAAATCAAACTAGTGAGACAAAAATAGAGGCCATTTAATCAAAAAATAGAGAACATATGAAGGAGTTATCCAAGTTGGTGAAATAAAAGATTATATATTCAATCAAACATTCAAATTGGGTATCTAATCTAGTTCTAGTTAGGAGAAATAATGGAGAGATCCAATTGCATATAGATTTTAGAGATGCTAATAGGGCCTCTCTCAAAGATCATTACCCTTTGCCATCAATGGATCAAGTCTTGCAAATTGTGGTAGGATCAGATAAGTTCTCAATACTAGATGGTTTCTCCAGCTTCTACCAAATACTAGTCAAAGAAGAGGATCAACATAAAACAACATTCACTACAAAATGGGGCACATTTTCCTATCAAAAATGCCATTTGGTCTGCCAAATGTTGGAGCCACTTCAAAGAGAAATGGATATTCATTTTAAAGATCTTTTCAATGAGGTCATCCTAATATATCTTGATGAATTGATAGTTCTTTAAAAAATAATGAAAATCACTTTGATCTCTTAGAGAAAGTGTTTCAGAGATGTTGACAATTTAGAATCTCTCTCAATCATAGAAAATGCATATTTGGTGTCCCATAGGGAAAACTATTGGGCCACATTGTTTCTAAAGAATGCATAGCCATGATCTTGAAAGGGTGCAATCTATTCTTGAACTCTCACTACCTCAAACAAGAAGATACGACAATATTTCTTAGGAAAGATCAACTTTGTGAGAAATTTCATATAAAATTTGCTAGTATAGTGCACCCCATTACTCATGCTAAAAAAGGATCAATAGTTCAATGGATGGATGACGGTAAACGAGCATTTAAATAAATCAAAGATGCCATTTATAAGGTCCTAGTATTAATTAACCATGATTTCTCTAGAGATTTCTTCATATATGTGTATGGTGGGTAGGCTAGTGTTGTTGCAATGCTTACCCAAAAGGAAGAAAATAGTACCAATGAACATCCTATCGCATTTTTTAGTCAAACATTAAAGGATATTGGGACAAAGCATACTTTCATAAAGAAGAAAACACATTCCTTGGTGAAAGGACTAAATAAATTTAGACATTTGGTTTCTTCTAACAAGATCACTGCCACGGTTATCTATTAAAGCATAAGAGAATATATCTTTAGCAGAGAAATTAGTGAAAAGAGAGCAAGTTGGATAACTAAGATTCTTGAGTATTGAATAGATATAAAATCCTACAAAGTTAGTGAAAGGAAATTTCTTTGTCAACACCTCACAGAGGATGTTTTTATTTAAAAGGACTTAGAAGAAGTGAAAGAATAGTAGGAAGAAACTTGTTCAACCACTAAAATAAAACAAGTAAGGTGGATACAAGATAGAATCAAATTTCTAGAAATAAGACAATTTCTTGGTAAGTGGAATCTAATTAAGAGAATAACATATAGGCTACAAGCAATACCATGTAGACTAATTAAGGGTGTCCTTTTTAGATAAAATTTCATGGGGTATCATTAAGATATGTGGAGGAAGAAACTACTCGGACACTCCTCATGGAATTCCACCAAGGCCTTTCAAGTGGAATTTATTCGACTCAAACCATAACTACGTAGATTATGAGAGATGGTTAATATTATCTCTAGATGTTCACAAATGCCCATAAGTGGACAAAAAATTGTTAGAATTAATAATTTTATAGTGGCAAAAAGAATAAAGCACCACTCCCTTTTAAGCCCATCTAAATAGACTAGCCTTTTTCTCTATGGAGATTGGATTTCATAGGAGTAATTAACCCTCCATCAAGTATAGTTTATAAATTCATGTTAACAACCAATGATTACTTCATGAGATGGGTTGAGGCTATCCCCTTGAAGGAATCCATGAAGGCAATGATTATTGACTTCCTTGATTGAAGGAATAATAACTAGGTTTGGTATTTTAGAGACCATTATTATTAACAATACAAAAACATTCATTGGAATATGCATCACCCAATTGGGTTTAAAATATGGAATTTATCTAAAATATTCATCAAACTACTATCCACAAGGAAATGGACTTGTTGTGACTTGCATACACACCCCATTTTTCTTTGACAAAATAAGGACCCCCCTTTTTGGTTTGTGTTTGCTTTCGATCATTTTCTAGGTCTTTGTTGTGAAGAGTAGTGATTCTAAAGATTTGGATGGTTGAAGGGTCAAATATTTAAAAGTTTAAGTCTTTTGCACAAGTTAGCAGTGGTCTCCTTCGCTAAATCTTGAAGATCTTTTCCTTTTCAAAAAATTGTAGACTTTTGTCCTGTTACTGGATGTAGGTTTTTCACTTGTTACTGCATATTGCATTTTCTCTACAAGGTCATATTGTAGGATGTGTGGTTTTGCTAGTTTATATCCCACCCACTTGTCTTTTTTTCTATAGTCTTTTGGAATCCTTTTGATCTCCTTTTTTTGGAGTTCTACATCGATACTAAATGTTGTCAGGTTTCCTATCACATCTGGACCCTTCTATTTTTCCCGCTAGATCCACATCCACTATTTTATTGAAAAAAGTGTAAGTTGAGTTAAGTCACTCGTGGAATTTTTTTTTTTATGGATTCTCGATCCCCTTTAGGATATTCTTTGTTTCTCACAAAGCATCCAATCCCATCCTTCATGCCTATGGAAGAGAAAGTGACTTCAATGCTATGTAAGCATCCACCTACTTTCTTCAATTGCATTAATGGTGTCTAAATTAGGAATTCTAAGGTTTAAATCCAATCTTTTACATTCATTTTAAACACTTTGTTATTAATACCTTTGATCTCTATCTGCATTTGATTCCCTACGACCAAAGCAATATTTACCACTACAATCTAGAGCTTGAATTCAACTGCATTTTCAATAAGTGACATCCTTCAACAACATTATAAATGGTGGTGTGAAGACTCAGAGGCTAAGTACATAGATTCACTAAGAATCACTCACGACCAATCAATGAACTCTAGAACAAGTAGGTCATATCCACCATTTTCATTTATTTCTTCACTACAACTGTGAAATGATAAACCTTCAAAGAAACGAAATTCAAATTCAAATTCAAACCATTAATTCAAAATAATGTACTCCTCAATTTAAATTTCAACTATTAAATTTAATTAGGGTACAATAAATAAATTTCGTTTTGAACACTTAAAAACTAGTTTAACTAAATGGTCATTAATCACACAATTAAAATAAAATGGTTAAATTGGAAAATTTATAAAGATGCCATGGTTCAAATGTATAAAAATCTTGCAAAGACTTCAAACAAGAAATCTTAACTTGCAAAAATGCATAACCGGAGGGAAGTTTTTAGTCATTAGTATTAACATCTAAGAAGTCCACAAATTCCCGCAACATTCCAAACATAGTTGAAATGTATTAAATTTGTGGAGTTTTCTTCTAGAAGTGAAATTTTAAATCCAAGTCCTAAGATTCTATAGCCCTATATTTTCCTCCATATCTTAAAAAACTTGATTTTCCCATAAAAAGGTATTCCTTCGAAAGATTACGTTGGTTTAAGTTTGTGAAGATTTGATACCAGATGGGAGTCTAAGTTTAAATAGTCATGTCGGGTCTTGGCCAATTCCTTAAAAATGTATGAAATAGGTAAAAAGTGAAAATTTCACTTGGAATTGCAGTTCCAAGACCCTTTCTAAACATTTTGTTCGCTTCGACTTCCCCATAAAATTGCATAGTTGAAAAATAAGCAAATGGTATTTCTTATCGACAACTAGATACTACACATCTAGATAACATTTAAAGTATTATGTATGTTTAAACAAGTAGATAATTTAAACTCAAAGTAGACAAGGGATGTGAACTATTTGACAGAATGCCTCAAAGAAATTTGTTCTCATGGAATGGGCTTCAATTGCAGGCAGGGCTTAAATTTTACAGTCAACCTTGAGTGTCAAGCAATTTTTTTATGACAATTATCTATTTAATAGTGTCTTTGAAATATAATGACATACATTAATATATAATATAAATAACTATATAAAAACCAAATATATATAATCATAATCCTATATAAATTTTTATAGTTTGTCCAAAATCTCTTCTTTCATATGATACAATTTTTTCAAAATTTCAATTGTATTTTACAACTAAAATGTCTAAATTATATAGCTGTACAACCAAGTCAAATTTAAGGCCTAATCCTATATATATAAACCAAATATATATCATCATAATCCTATATATATAAACCAAATATATATCATCATAATCCTATATAAATTTTGATAGTTTGTCCAAAATCTCTCCTTTCATATGATACAGTTTTTTTAAAATTTCAATTGTATTTTACAACTATACAAATGTCTACCAGAGCATTTTGTGTTTGCAGGGTATTCACAAAATGGATTTGTTGAAAAGGCTTTAGAAACATTCAAGCAAATTGCAGGGTATTCACAAAATGAATTTGTTGAAAAGGATTTAAAAACTTTCAAGCAAATGCAATTGGAAGGTGTAAAGCCAAATTCAATAACCTTTGCCAGCATCCTCCCTGCCTGTGATAAAATGGGAGCTTTGGAATAGGGTATGGACATTAATCATAGCATAATGGAAGGGGGATTTTTGGCAAATATTATAGTTGGAAATGCTCTGGTAGATATGTATGCAAAATGTGGAAGCGTAGACAAGGCACGTCAACTATTGACAGAATGCCTCAAAGAAATATGGTCTCGTGGACTGCATTGATCGCAGGATATGCACAATATGGATTTGTTGAAAAGGCTTTAGAAACTTTCAAGCAAATGCAATTGGAAGGTGTAAAGCCAGACACCACAACCTTCGCCAACATCCTCCCATAGGCCTGTGACAAAATGGGAGCTTTGGAACAGGGTATGGACATCCATCATAGCATAAGGGAAGGGGGATTTTTGATAGATATTATAGTTGGAAATGCTCTAGTAGACATGTATGCAAAATGTGGAAGCATAGAAAAGGCATGTGAACTGAACAGGGTATGGACATCCATCAAAGCTTGCCCTAGTTTAAACTTTCGTTCAACATAATCAATGAGAAAGTGAGAAAATTAGAAATACCTGGAGGGTGGATGGCTGGAAGGTGGCTAACTTTGTGATGTTCAGCTGGTCGGGAGCTCCTGGGGTCCTCCTGGGGTTTGGGTCGTGCTTCGGGTTTGGCTATAAAACTGTCAAAAATGACAGTTAAAAAACACTTAAAAAAACTTTAATAGGGGGTTCAATCGAACCCATGTTCGAACGAACCAACTATTTTATTAATAAAAAATAGGTCGACCGGGGGTTCGATTAAACCCTCCAATGACTTGAGCTTATGTGGGGTTCGTTCAAATGGGGGGGTTTAAACGAACCCATTTTTGGGTTCTAATGAACACCCCCCATTCGATCAAACTGGTTCATTTTTTTTGAGGCACGGGCAATTTTCCTTCCTCAATGCAATTGTAACCCAGTTATGTGGGTTCACCCAGGGGCAACCAGGTACATTTTGGGGATGGAGATCAAAAGAGACAAAGCAAACAAAAAACTTTGGTTAGGCCAAAGTAAGTATGTTAACACTGTGTTGGAGAGATTCAGTATGGTGGATTGCAGACCGTTGATTGTTCCTGTTACGATGGGGATAGAGTTATCTGTTGATGATTGTCCAAAGTCTCCTTCTAAGATAGAGGATATGAGCAGACTACCTTCTGCTAGTGCAGTTGGTAGCTTGATGTATGCTATGGTCTGTACAAGACTAGACATTACCCAAGCAGTGGGAGTCCTTAGTCAGTTTATGGCTAATCCTGGATGGATACATTGGGATGTAGTGAAGAGAGTGTTCAGATATTTAAGGGGTACTTATGAGTATTCCTTATGTTATCATGGTTATCCTACAGGACCTCGGCATTCTGAGTATTCGTGGATTCTGATTGGGTAGGTGACATTGATAGCAGGATATCCACTAGTGCTTACATGTTCACTATGTTTGGTGGAGCTATTAGTTGGATGAGTAAGCGATAACCTGTGGTTGCTTTGTCCATGACAAAAGCATAGTACATGACAGCAACTCATGCTTGTAAGGAAGCCATTTGGCTTAAGAGGTTGTGTTTAGATGTTGGTCTTATGCAGGACATATTACTATCTGTTGTGACTATTAGAGTGTGATTTTCTTAGCAAAGAATCCTATTTTCCATGCTAGAAAAAAGCATTTGATGTTCAGTATCATTTGTTCATGATATGGTAGAAGATGGGAAGGTAATGTTGGAGAAGGTTGACACTTTGAAGAATGTTGTAGATGCATTGACGAAACCTGTGGGCATAGACAAGTTCAGATGGTGTTCGGAGTCTATGGGCCTCTTGGCTCTTAGCAGTTAAATCTTTTCATTCTATTGGCTCTTGCAAGGTGTTCAATAAGTGGGAGAATGTTGGGAATTAAGGTGTCTCAACCTTGCAATTCCTAGCATTGATTATTGTATTATATTATTTATTTATTTGCTTGATTTTGTATTTACTTGCACATCCTATTTTGTCATTTAGTATAAGGTGGTATTGTTATTGCAAGTATGAACAGTAAGTGTTGTCATTGATGTCAACACCTAAGGAAGTCATTTGAATAAGTCTGAACAAGTATTTGAGGAATTAGTATAAAGTGCAAAATTGCTTTATCTACTAGAACAGTGCAGTGTTTTGGTCCGCATATCCTGTAGATGAATATCTTTGCTTACGAATTGGAAGTCATGTTAAGGGATGTTTGTAGATGCTATGTTTCAAGTTTGAGCCTCTGGTGTGAAGATTTGAGCGAGTTCTGTTCACCAGAGTAAAAACTATTTTTCTGTGTATTTAATGGTGACAAGGAGAATGTATTTTGCTCCGCATTTCTCCGCATTTAATTTTCACAGTCTACGATTCTGGAATTAAGTTTGTGATGATATTATGTGCCTTCCATTCAAATGGTTCATGATTTGGTGCTTTGCAAGTGATCTTTCCTTTTTGACAGTGGCCGATAGTAATGTTCAAGTGCTCCAGTTTGAAGAATCTTATGGCTAAAGTGTTTAGAGGTTGTGCGGATCTTCTTGGTGATTGTAACATGCTTGTGGGAGTCTCTAGATCATGTTCCTACCTTCTGATTGGTCTGCAAAGTATAATCCAGATCGTACATGAAGCATGTTCCTAAAAGTCTTAGTGTTAACTCTAGTCTTGGCTGACTTGATTATTTTCACTACTTGCTATTGTGCTTCGAAGTTTGTAAAATTTGTTGGTGCGTGGAAGATTGCAATTGAGTCCTAGCTAAGGCTTGGCCTGATCCACAATTATTCTTTTCTCTCTCAAATCTGTTTAGGTCCAGACCTATCTTGATGTATGTATGTTTACCAACCTTGGATATTGTTCCAATGGTTGATGACTGTAATGCCAACTTTGATGTAAATTCCAAGGTTGATGAATTATATAAAAACAAGTAATGAAGTCGTGAATTAGTGTGTAGGATGCAAAAATGACAAGATAATTGTAAAATAAAAAGGCCGAGTAGAGCAGAGGATACCAGTTGTGCTTCAATGGAACTGAACCTTGGCATAGTGTAGATGCTATTATCTTAGTTCACCAACTTTGGTAGTGAGCCACCCATGGGCAGTGAGCCACCCCATTGGTAGTGAGCCTCTTCTTACATTGATCATTTTGGGTAGTGAGCCCTAAGGCAGTGAGCCTTTAATTTTTGGTATTGTTATTACATATTATATTGTGAGCTAACACTCACCGTGGTTTTTCCACGTAAAAATTTGGTATCTCATGTGTTGGATGTGTGAATGTGTTTAAGTTTCTGATTTCATGTTTTCATGGTTAAATACAATAATAGTGATTAAGTGGTTGATGCATTAATGGTTTTGAAGTATTGGTTACAACTGATTCACCCCCCTCTCAGTTGTATTGCACTTTTCAACAATTGTGACATGTCATCCTACTTGTAATATGGCATGGATGGTCAAGTCAAACACGTGGATTTAGGCATCCCATTTGAGGTGGCACTAATATGCCATGTGTCAGCATCTTGTGTTATGATAGAAGAGTTATTTTATATGACAGAATCTATGACGCGTAAGAGCCAAGTATAGAGATTCCTATGACAAGTGATGAAAAGTGTCAAAGAGCATCTTTCCATGTGGAGAAGGCATCTTTGGGCACCCAAGTTGGGTTATGACATGTTGTAAGAGGAATATGCTATTTTTAGTCATGTATGATGGATTCTCTTACAACATTAAGTGTTGTTATGTTGTAGATTTTTATGACAACTGTAAGATGCGTAAGAGCATCTGTCATTGCCTATTTTTAGCCTGGAGTGCTCCATTCTTGGGAAGTCAAATCTTCCATGTATGATGGATGTAAATGGGATGTATGCATGTTGGACAAGTGTCCTTGGGTGTGAGGAATAGGCCATGTGGCCAAGATGGATGCCCATCTCTAGAAGCTTCCTATTTATGCCTTGTAACTCTATATAATGAGGTGTTTTGGAGTAGTAATTGCATAGTGTTTGTACAGGTACTGTTATGTTGCCAAAATTACTCTAGAAATGACATTTGCAAACTCCTAGAAGAACTTGCATTGCAAGTGTGTTGTAAACAATCTTGTTTTGATAATACATTGTGTAGGTTTTGGAGTGTGGGCTTTTTCTCCTGAAAAGGTTTTCCCCACGATATATCTTGTGTCTCTCTTGCATTCTTGTGTTGTCATTGTTGTTGTAATCTCTATGTTAAACACATGACATAACTGTGATTATAAGGATTTAAAAGAATTTGCATACTATTCCCCTCATTAGATTGGTGTAGGAAGTGTGTTCCGCGTACCTTGCTTCCTTTCAACAAAGTCTTCGGCCTTGACACTTCTTTTCTCTCCTCTATCCAGCTTCCTCAACTTAGAAGAATTTCTTGGACTACTGCCATATACAATCTAGAATTTGGAGATTTACCATTACTTATGTTGATAGAATTGTTGTATACGAATTCTGTCTATGATAACATCAAATCCCATACCTTGGGATTATCTCCTACCAAGCATCTCAGCAGGTAACCTAAACTCCTATTCACCACCTTTGCTTGTCCACCAGTCTATGGATGATGTACAGAATTGAACTTCAAATCAATCTTCAACTTCTTCCATAAAGTCCTCCAGAAATACCCAACAAACTTAGTATCTCAATCTGAAACTATGCTTTTTGATAGACCATGTAGTCTTATCACCTCTCTGAAAAATAGTTCTACAACATGAATATCATCATTGGTCTTATGGCATGGAATGAATTGTGCCATCTTTGAAAACCTATCAACCACCACAAATATGGAGTCATGTCCTCTCCGCATTCTCAGAAAACCAAGAATAAAATCCATGCTAATGTCTTCCCAAGGTCTTTTTGGTACAGGTAACGATTGATACAACCCTATATTTTGACTTACCCATTTGGCCATCTGACATATTCTACAGCTTTGCACAAATTTCTTCACATCCTGGTGCAGTTGTGGCTAGTAGTAATTCTCACTAACAAAAGAAATGGTCTTATCTTAACCAAAATGTCTTGCTAATCCTCCACTATGCTTCTCCTTGATAAGATTTTCTCTCATGAAACTCCTTAGAATGCACAACTGGCTTCCTCTAAATATCATACCATCTTAGATCATGAAATCCAACCACCTTGTCCTATCCAAAGCAATAGGTTCTAAACAAGCTTTCCAAGCCTCTACAAAATATGGATATTCAGATGATTTCTTCATGATTTGCTTATTTTTACAATTCTACTTCTTGGGGTAAATTTTCAAGTCCATACATACCCAAATAGGCCAACTTACTAAAAATAGCAGGTTACTATTTTTATCCTTTCTAAACTTCTGACAGCCTCGAACCACTGAAGTGTCAACATGGACTCCAACACAACTAAAGAAACCTACCAAAACAAAGAAATTCAAAACCACTTCAAATATTTTTGGGTGATGCAAGATTGCCCCTACACCACTGGATGCTCTTGCATCACTACTATACTGGTCAAATAAAAGATTATTGATGACAAGTCCCTCACACCACCATTCATGTGGGAAGAGTTGTTAAAATTTAGGAAATAAATTGTGGACAAGTGTCTTGTAGAAGTAGATCATCTCGAAAGTGACATATGGGATATATACAAGGTGATATCTTTGATGTGATGCATGACTTGACTAGGCAATACCTAGATTCCTCTAGTGAATTACATGTAGTTGACTTCAAAGGAAAATTGAAGTAAATCCTAATGTCTAGATTTCATGAGCCACTTTAATCATTTAGTGCTGAACACATGAACAAATTGATCGATTTGAAGTGTACAATCAGGAAATTTTTGAAGGAAAAACTTAGAAGAAAGGCTTCATACAACATGTTCTACAAAACATACGATGCACAAAAGTTTATAGTTGAATTTGTTGATGAACCAAATCTAGATGCTCTTAATCCTACCCTTAATGCCTTAGTGGATTATAGAAGGAAAAAGCAAGTGAAGGATCAAATTACTATTAAGGAGGACACATTAGATTGAGGTGTTGTCTTTGGACCTATTCACATTGGTAGATTGAACTAGTTATTTCCTGTTTGAATCCCAAGCTGAGCACTTCCCCTAGGGCTTTGTGCTAAACCTTTTTATCTTTTAAATGTTGTAGCTAAAGCAAGGCGACTTTATTTTTTGAGGCCACTTTTGTCTTTTGTGAAAAAGTGAAAAAATAAAAATTATAACCATTAGATGCAAATCAATTGGAAATGGGTGACCAAGATGTATTTGGCCCAAAAAAATTAATTGTAATTAATCCAAACCATTGGTGAAGGATGAATCCTAGCTATCCATTGTATACTAAGTGCTCTAGCCTCTTATATAAAAGGCAATAACTTCTCTTTGTTTAAGGATTTGGAATTGTTGATAGTGGTCATACTTTTGAGATTTATAAAAAAAAACTTGATTCATGGTCTCTTACCAATTTATTGTTAGAGATTGTTGATATCTATTAAGCTTTTGATGTTAATGAAAGAGTTTGCTTTATGGTTCCTTTTCATATAGAAGAATTTTTCGTGATTTATAAATGAATGATTATGAGCATTTTATGGATCTCTTATGTTACTACTGGTGATTTGTTGAATGTAAGTTACTTTATGTAGTTAACTTGAATATTTTTTTAGTTTTATTTTCAATTGTGAGATATTTTGTTAGGCTGTGCTAGTATGGGTGTCTGATAAAATTATTTTATTCCTTAGAATATTTAACCATCTTTGTGGCATTGTGGGTTACCTGGTTAAGTAGACATTGGTTTATTTTGGGATCTATTTTGTAACATCCACGTTCTAAAAACACAATAATATAGAGAACTTTCCATGGAAAAAAATTCAACAAGGTAAAAATGAGAGAAATTTTTTCTTTTATTTATCATATAATCAAGTGACAACAAATTGCAAGATTCTCTTACATAAAACAAATATGACATATTGTCTTTCTCAATTATAAGTATCTGCATAAGTAATTCAATTACATAAACAAATTTGGAGTGATTACTGCTTCTGAATATCTAGCATCTTTATCACAAGTCACGACATGTTTTCTGCTGGAGAGAGAGAGAGCATCTTTCAAGTGTTTTACCTGCATCCACAGATCGGCAGTCTCCCACACATCTTCCACATAGGAAGTGGCCCTACCCTTCACGAGAAATATAGACCAAAGGTGACTAGTGGTAATTTGCCTTCTGAGTACATATTGTGGTATCCTACACAACTCTATCAACCATACAACCCTAGATACCCTCTAGCTAAGTATGATTTTTCAATAGGTTATGTAATCCAGATACAGTGAACCGATAATGCATGCAGAAAATGAATGCATTACTTTGGCCAAAGGTTTAATATCAATAATGTTCATAATGAACATGGTCGAAATGTTCACCCATCCCAACTTGACTTGGATACTATCATATTCTTATAGTTTTATCCTCACCAACTATGTTTACGTATATAGTTTTAACATCTTTCAAGTAATGGTCTACTTGACTTAGACAAGTTCAGATGGATATAACTAACCATTTATATTCATGTTCAATACTAGGGTTTTCATTGCAACCTTAATATTCCGATATTTCAAAATAACCATACTTCATAACTATGAGACTAAGGTTTAAAAATGACCCCTAGGTTTACTCAATCAAGATTAAGAATAATATGATTCTGGAAAAGATATTTCCTCCTACACAATGGAGTAAGAGTACCTTCTATTTCCCTATTGCGATAACATTGATAATCACAAACGTTTAGAATATATATATATTTTCCTTACTAGGTCATATATTCAAGTTTATATTTCTCGATTTCCATCATAATGGTTTATAAAAAGAATATACTCAACAAGATTGATATAATAGGTAAAAAGCATTGTTCTATGGAACTTATTTCCTCTACTAGTTTTTCCATCACTCGACAAGATAAAATAGTTTTCCAAAGATTACTAAGAATCTAGGTTTTTGAATAGAATTTGTTTTAACATATAACTAAACAAAGGATGGTTTAAATTGACATCATCCTAGCTTAATGATTAAGCCGTGTTACACATATCCAAAAGTAATACATACCAAAGCATCATATTCCTCTAATGACACCGAATGTCTTTCAAATGGTTTAAACTATAACATCATATGTTAATTAGCTACATGACATAGCTCAACATCATGGCGACTGGTTCGAGCTTATAAGGCTCATGATAACTACAATATAATTGATAAGAAACTTATACAAGCACACAAATGGTGATGGTCACACTGTCATTACAAGGTAATTTTGACATCATAACAGATATAAACATATCATATGTTTTTAGCTCAAAGAGCTCTAGTTTAAGAATTCAATGATAAGATAATGCATTGGCCAATCAATGGCTCAATCGATGCTACCAAGTTTCCTATCTGCTAAATAAGCAGTTTGCAATCATTGCTATCTATAAAATATAACAACGATTATATCACAATAAACACTGTAGTTTTAATCAAAAACACATTCGACAAAATAGACTATACAGAAAAGTAGATAACCTGGTAGCGACGACTCTTCAAGGATAAAACTAAGTTGGAGGTTGCGATATCAATAGACGCCTATGGCTAACGTTCTTCCTTCACTAAAACTATTTTCTATCACCTGCTACCCACAACAATTCCTCCCAGCAAGATATAGATGGTGCTGACTCTTATAGAGCCGTTCCCCTTATAAAACTCTACCATGACTCTTAATGAGTCCTATCCTCATTACTACCCATGACCAACAGTTAGAGCCAATAGAAAAGTATGTATAGTCCACGTCTACTTCTGTTGCAACCAAATCCTATCAAGGTGCAAGGTTTAACATATGTCGAATGGGTGGTGACTCAGCATGGAGAATGTGGGTTAAAATACCACAAATTGCTCTCAAAGAGGCCGACATCACATTGATACCACTATATGATCATTTAGTGATCACATTGAGTTGTTCGACCCACCACTTGTGATAAAAGAAATGCATTCCTAAAAGCATGCACACGGCTGCTCCATGATTGAGCAAGTAGTTAATAATTATGAGGTATTAATCTCAAATCAATATATATATATATATATATATATATATATATATATATATATATATATAAGTAATGGTTTATCATGACAACTACCTTACTTGATCATTTATGCTTTGATCAAAATATGATAATAATAATAAGTCGAAAGGCTTACGAATAATGTGAAAGGGTCGAGCTTGTCTCCCCTTCATAGAATCTCATTTAATCATGTCAATTTGACTTGATAAGATCGTCATATGATGTTTAATGTCAACAAATTGAACATTCTATGACTTAAGGATGCTAACACATCAATTTTGCGACAATGCTGACGTAAGATTATGTTAGTCATAAATAGACATCATTCTACTATGAAAACATCATTTTCTTTTACGAATAACAATGTTGACACACACAACTAGCCCAAAAAAGAATCAAAAGATATCGACTACTTGTCAAATAGATCCAAGAGTTATACTGACAAAACATGACTTACCTCTATTGATATCGGTTCATGTTTTGTTAAACACTTATACTCATTTTGTAAATGAACACTCGTAACCCAAGGTCTATATTTCTCTCCTTGAAAGATACTCTCTCTCTCTCTCTCTCTTTTCTCTGAGAGTCATCTGTGATCTGTAATCTTGTATAAAACTTGAAATTAACAGATTATGATCAGTGCATCATTATTCAAACAATAAACCAAATTCTCATAATGCAATTATTAAATCGATATAACATATGCATATCAATAATTCCATAAATGACATTCAATACAATCTATGTTTTTCCTTGATATTAATCTAAACATCAAAATAGATTTACTTATGTTCAAGTAAAAGTAAAAGTATTAGCAAGACAAAATTAGGGATGTAACATATCCTTCCCCTAAAGATTCATCGTCCTCGATGATATAAAGTATCAAAATGTAATTGAAAGCAAGTTCATTATTTTTCAACTGGTAAAAGTATTAAATAAATGAGGAAACTTCTGATAAAATTCATAGTAGTCCTCCCATGTAGCATTTTCCTCATCATATTGGTCCCATTGGACCTTGCACTACAAGACCTCTTTGTTACACAAATAGAGCTTGCATGTTTCTAACACTTTGAGTGGCTCGATCGTGACCACCCCTGGGTCCTGCATCTATAAAGAATTCCAATTTAAAATATGATTATCACCTACAGTATATTTCTTTAAATAAGAAATATGAAAAACATTGTGCATTCTAGACAAAGCTGGTGGTAGAGCAATTCTGTAGGCAACTGGATTGACCACTTCGAGTACTTCAAAGGGTCCCACATATCAAGGAGCTAGTTTAGAAGACTTCCCAAACTTGATAGAACTTTTCTGAGGTTTGAATCTCAAGAGAACTTTCTCTCAACAGAGAATTGTCTTGGTACGCGATTGGCATTTGCATAACTCTTCTGTTTATCATTGGCTTCTACCAATCTTTTTCTGATCAGCTTAACTTTTTCTTCCATTTCAACTAGCATTTTTGGTCTGATGCTAATCCTATCTTCTAGCTTATCCTAGCTTATAGGAGTTCGACATCTTCTCCCATACAATGCTTCAAATGGTGCCATCTTAATAGAGGAATGGTAGGAATTGTTGTAAGAAAATTCTACAAGTGGTAAGTATTCTTCCCACTTATATTGCTGATCCATGCAATACATTCACAACAAATCTTCCAAAACCTGGTTAACTCTCTCAGTTTGCTCATCGGTTTCAAGATGATAAGCTGTACTCACATTGAGTTTGGTCCCTAGTGCAGAAACCAAAGTTTGCCAAAACCTTGATGTTATACGTGCATCTCTGTCTGAGATAATCTTTTCAGGGAAACCATGCAATCTAAACGCTTCTTGAACAAATTTGCGGGCTAACATTGGTGCTCTACCAGACAAATTTCTTGGTATGAAATGTGCTACCTTCGTGAGTTTATCAACCACAACTAAAATGGCATCGTGTCTATTACTAGACATAGGAAGACCTTGAACAAAATCCATACTTACAACTTGCTATTTTGACTCTAGTACATCATGCGGGTACAACAATCCTGCTGGGTGTTGATATTTTGCATTAACCCTCTGGCATTCTAAACAACTTGCTACAAATCTTGCAGCATCGTTCTTAATTCCTTTCCAAAAATAAAGAGGTTTAACATCCACTAGAAGTTTGGTCACTCCTGGATGTTCGGAGTATGGTGCGGTATGAACTTCTTTCCATACTAGATTCCTTAATTTAGCTAAATTAGGAACATACATTCTACCTCTAAACCTCAATAGTCCATCTAACTCAAATAGAAACCCATCATACCTTGGGTCTCTAGGATTAACCTCCAGAGCTTGCTTAACCTACTCATAATATTCATCACTAGACAAATTTTGCAGCACTACATCCTTGAAATTTCTATGGATAGAGACAATTGAAGATATATGTCTCCTACGACTCAAAGCATCAGCTACCCTGTTCTCTTTTCCTTTGATATAGTTTATCTCAAAGTCATAGTCAGATATCAATTCTAGCCATCTCCTTTGTTGAGCATTCAGATGTGGTTGAGAGAAAATATACCTAAGACTTTGATGGTCTGACTTAAGTACAAAGGTTTTCCCTAACAAATAGTGCCTCCACATTTGCAAAGCATGAGTAACTACTGCCAATTCTAGATCATGTGGTGCATAAGTTTTCTCATAGGATTTCAATTTTCTAGACTCATATGCTATCACTCTCCCATCTTGCATAAGCACTCCTCCTAACCCTTCTCCCGAGGGATCTGTAATTACCTCAAACTGTCCTTCAGGGTCAGGAACTTTCAAAATTGGAGCTGAAGTTAACTTTTCTTTTAAAAGATCAAATGCCTCCTGACATTTGTCTATCCATTCAAATCGCTTTCCTTTTCTTTACAGGGAAGTGATTGGACTAGCAATACTGGAGAAATTCAGAACAAACTTTCTATAATAACCAACCAGGCCCATGAAACTATGCACCTTGTGCACATTTGTGGGTACAGGCCAATCTAGAATAGTTGTGATTTTTGCAGGATCAATAGATATTCCATTTGCAGATATAATATGTCTTGGATATTGAATCTCCTTCTGGAAGAATGAACACTTTGATAGTTTTCCGTATAACTTATGTTCTCTTAACCATTGCAGAACCAATTACAAATGTCGATGATGTTCTTCATTCTTAGAGTAAATAAGTATATCATCCAGAAAGACTAGAATGAACTTGTCTAAACAATCTTTGAATACACTGTTCATGAGATTCATGAATACGGCAGGGGCATTCATCAAACCAAATGGCAACACTGTGAACACATAGTGCCCATATCTAGTTCTAAAAGTTGTCTTATGGACATCCTCATCTTTTAATCTTAATTGATGATATCCTGATCACAAATCGATCTTTGAAAATACTGTAGCTCCACAAATTTGATCAAAGAGATCATCAATACGCGGCAAAGGATATTTGTTCTTTACCGTTGCTTTATTAAGCATATGATAATCTATACATAAACGAAGGGTTCCATCCTTCTTCTTGACAAAGATAACTAGAGCACCCCATGGTGAAACACTGGGTCTAATCGAACCTTTTGCCAACAATTCTTGTAATTGGGCTTTCAATTCCATTAACTCCGTAGTTGTCATAAGGTAGGGTGCTTCTGATATAGGCTCAGATCCTGGTTTAATATCAATTGCAAAATAAAAATCCTCTTGGGAGGCAGTCCTGGAAGTTCTTCTGGAAAAACATCCTAAAAATTCTAAAGAAAGGGATACTTTTCTTCAAAAGATGAACTAGGGTTTTCTAACCCTTCCTCCAACTGTTCCATTTTAACTACAAACAACTGACAACCTTTCCATCTAACCCTTTTTAATTGCTTAGCAAAGATAGGTCTAATCTTAACTTCTCTTTGAATCCCTTGAAATTGAGTTTGATTTCCCAAATCATCTAAGCATTCAACCATTTTTGAAAAATAGTCTACCTTAGCTCTATGCTTCCATAACCAACTCATTCCTAGGATTACATCATAGGAACCTATGGGGGCTACGTATAGATTTACTTTCATTGAGAAACTAGAGAGATCAATCTTGGTCTCAAACAAACATTGGTCTACCTGAGCCTTAGACTGATTAGTATATTCTACTGACCAAGGTTTAGACATGTACCTAGCTTTTCTAGGAAACTTATTCAAAATTCTAGGAGAAACAAAGTTTTCAGTGGCTCCTGTATCAATCAAAATAGATATAGGGACTCCAAACAAGGTACTTGTCATTTCAATGGGTGTGATTTGATACTCTGCTTGACGATTGTTGAGATCTGCATGAATCCTTTACTGGAATACTTCTTGTTGAGTAGGTAGTGCAGTACCTCTTTGTTGACCATTTTGATTCTTGTTTGGGTAATGATTAGTATAATGGCCACCCCCACAAGTAAAGCATCAGGCTCCAATGGGTCCTCTCTTATCTGAAGTCTTTCCATTGTTATCCTCATTCCTTTTGTAATTACCATTCTTCTTCTCATTTCCAGGTCCACCCCTGTTCTTCTGAGTTCCTTTTTCTTTTCTCTTGTTCTCATAGGTCTTATCATTTCTTCTCTTGAATGGTTGGTTAGCAGGAGTTCCATTAAATCTCTTGTGGTTTCTATCATGATAAGTTGAGATGGATTTCAGCTTTTGTTCTTGCTTGATCGCTTTCTCATACACTTGATCCATTGTTGTGGGACCATGTACATCCACCTCTCCACCAATTTGAGCATTTAAACCCATGATGAATTTTCTGATTTTGAATCTCTCATCTTTTTGATACTGAGGCACATATTTCAAAAGACGGGTGAATTTTTCTCCATATTCCACCATTGTCATGTCTCCTTGACAAAGATTCTAAAAATTAGTCAATTTTTCATCAAAATAAAGTTGTGGTAGCCATCTTTTGCGAAAGAGCTCCACGAACTCATCCCAAGTTACCCTTAAAGAACTTAAATTTAATTCCATTTTCTTATTCATCCACCATGTGGATGCTTCTCCTTCCAGTTGGAATGCTCCCCAAACTGCCTTGGTTACTTCCGAGCAATTCATTATCTCGAAATATTTTTCCATTTCTGTCAACCAAGCTTCTGCTGCATCTCCAGTCACCTTTCCATCAAATTTTGGTGGAGTGACCTTCTTCATATCCTTAGAGAGTTCTTAGGTCAATCTATTCCTTGCCTCTTTATGAGGTTCCATACTCTTACTTTGTTCTTCATGATTCTCTCCACTTTCTCCATGAGAGTTTTCGTTTCTCCCTCAGAATTCCCTTTATCATCCACCTTCTCTTCCAAATCACCTAGTCTTTTCTTAGTTTCCTCAAGCATGGTTATGATCTAGTCCAATTTATTATTTGATGGGTGGTTTTCCTCTTGACTTCCTCCTTGGTTAGTTCTTGTCTGAACCATGTTTATCATTTTTCTCACATCTAAGAATATTGAGTTGTCTATTAGTTCATGATTATAATGCATCCCATTAAATCAAAACATAATAAACTCAAATCAAACAATAGTTTGGTACAAGAACAACCCTTCTTCATTTATTTCATTTTAGGGTAAAGAATCTTCTTTATTTATACAAGAAATGACTTCAAAAGTCATGCTCAAAAGGAGAATATCCTTCAGATTCATTTTCAAATAGATAATCTCGAGGTATATAACCTTTTGACTCATTATTGGACATAACTTCTATGATCTCAACAAATGGGGGTATGCGGGGATCTCGCCTAACCATAGTTGTATCTTCATCTGACATATATGCTATGATTTTAGTTGTGATCTTAACTCTTTCAATATTTTCCTTTCTCACTCGCTTGATTCGAGTTAAGGCATTCACAAGGGTTTCAGTATCACTTAACCATATGTCACTCTCATCATTACTTCCCTCAAAAATTTTAATAATGGCTTCACATTCTCTTTTTGCTTTAAGGAAATGTTTACTCCCATTAACTGACTTTCTCACTGTCTTTTTAAGACGTACCATCCTAGCATAGAAATTTTTAAACATTAGCTAACCACATAATATTGACTATAGGTAAGCATAGTGGTCTCATAAGCCCTAGTGCTGAACCTGGTAGCTCTGATACCATATGTAACATCCATGTTCTAAAAACACAATAATAAAGAGAACTTACCATGGAAAAAAATTAACAAGGTAAAAATGAGAGAAAATTTTTCTTTTATTTATCATATAATCAAGTAACAACTGTATACACCTAAAAATGACACGACTCTATCTAAATAAATATTTTAAATATTTATTTCATTTTAAATTCCTCTATCAATAAATAAATAAATCAATTTATTTATTTGATTCACATTTCTCCAAAAATTAAATAAAGTCATTTATTTAATTAAATCATCCAAATTCTTCTAAAATCATTCTAAATTAAATAATACCAAATTATTTAATTAATTCTTCTAAATTCCAAAGTCTTCAAATCCATAAATATCAAATCATTCTCTATATTTAAATAAATCCAAATATTTATTTAAATTATCTATTTCCTTCAAAATTGAATTAATACAAAAATAATTTAATTAATCTACGTGCACATGTAATTAAATATTTTTAATATTTAATTAGCTAATATCCCCTCACCCACATGTCCTATTTCTCCTCTAGTCAATTTAGTTAACTCTTCAATCAATTTACTTAACTGATTAGTCCATTCTATTAACTCCCCAATCTATTCTGTTAATTGGTCAATCATCTCAATTAACTCTTCAATCTATTCTATTAACTCCCCTGATGCATGAAAGAGCAAGACACTTGTCCTCTCCCTATTCATGCACATCCTCTCAAATTTCCTCAACCATTGATCTTCTTATTCATTCTACACCATTGATCTTCTTTCTCACAAATCTATAAATACAACCCTTATTCCTCCATTTGAATCATGCAAGCTTTTTATAAACTTACTCTGTAGGAATCACAGCGTGCCTTTGGCCCAAATCACTCCATAGCTTGAGATCAATTGTCACACCATTATCACCATTATCATTGTATTGTGATCCTCTTCATTGCAAAACCTATCAACAACCATTCTCCATTGTCATCTTGGAAAAAAGCAAGGAAGTGCACCTTCTGAGGGCTTTATTCATACACAAGATCAATTCAAGATAGGCAACCAATGGAAGTCATGAAATAGAAAGGTTTGCAAGGTATTGTGTTCTTTGTGTTTGATCTTATTTGTTTCAATTTCATTGAGATTATCTGATAATTAGTTGTTTATTCCTCAGTAGCTGTACAAAATCAGAGTGGTATATTTGGTGACACAGGAGGAAAATATTCTCTAGAGCCGTCTAACGTCATACACTCATTTAGTGTAGAGATAGGAAAGTTTAACTCTTTGGAGGAACTATAACTTGGTATGCGTGAGAAGTGAGTGCCGTGGAGGGGAGCCGGTGCTACCAAGTTATTAGCTATCCGCCTTTATGCAAGTGGCTAGTGTAAAAACCAAGTTGGAACTCATTAAATACTGTCCTTACCAACTTAGGATTGTTCTTGCATTGTAATAAAAAAAGTCAAAAATAAAAAAAAGTCAAAAAAATAAAATAATCATGAAAATATTCTTTGTGTGTGATGTGTCTTTCTTGCCATAATCAAAGAAACAAATTAAAAAAAGCAACATTCAAACAAAGAACCCAAAAACATTGAAAAACATGCCTTTACCAAGTCAAAATCAATCAAAATCAAACAAAATAGACAGATCTGCACATCTGCTTCATCCTGTTGCACATTTGCTACACCCTGCTGCGCATATGTTTGTGCTGCGCTTTTGCACATTTCTACTGCGCATCTACTTTTTACCAGAACTGTGCATATACTTCCTGAAGCTACGCATTTATACTCTATTCTTACGCATCCACTTTTACACTAGATCTTCGCTTTTGTTTCCTATTACTGCGCATTTATGCTCTGTTCCTGTGCATCTGTCATAGTGAGTACTTCCGTACAGTTTGTCAGACAAACATTTACCCTTTTGAGCACCCATTTCAGTCTTGTATCAGTTTTTGAGGTCAAATTATCTAAGTAGTCACTTCTCCCCTTCATTTTCATAGCGTTCCCTCTTTTCCATTGGTCACCTCGTCAGAATTTCACAAAACTTCCCCAAGAACAAATCAAACTATCAAAACCAAGTTACTGCAAGGCAATTTTTGGATCATATTAGACTCAAACATCACTAGTAAGTCTCCACTATCAGGATCTATCATCCTTCTATCTCAAAACTTCCCTAGTTTGTTTTGGTGCAAAACTAGTCTCTACCAAGTAATCAGATTTCAATCATCCTTACTTTTGGCTACTGTTTTGCATCGACCGACTTGTTTGATACCATTGATCAAAGAAAACCCTTGTTTAAATCTTATCACCACCAGTATCCCCTTCACTACAACCTATAAACACATCTTACCAAAACGTCCAATTTCACCCCACTCCATTCCAAAACACATTGCATGGTACTAACTAGATCACAGAAGCAAAAACAAATTGAAATGGTTGAAATGTTTGACAAAATTGTCCCCTCCCCTTACGATAGTGACGAGGAGATATCTCACGAGGACTTACAAGAAGCTCTCCAAGAAAGAAAATTTCAACGAATGATGGACAAAGTACTCCACCAAGACCCTACAAAGTTCTTTCTCCACCTCGCAACCTAAGGAGTTAAGCTCCCCTCTGACTTTGACATTACAGCATTGAAAGAAACCGAAGAGGAAAGAACCCTTGGCATAGACAAAGGCAAGAAAACCATAAACTCAACCACACTTTTAGACATGTTAACAAAACAAGTTCAAACCCTACAATAACAATTAGTGGACCTCCAAACAGGGATGTCCACTAAACACTATTCATTGGAGGAGATCTCATCGTATCCCTTCGATAAGAGCTTGAACATGATCCCCTTTCCCCTTAGATTTGAAGTTCTGAAATTTGACAAGTATAGAGGAAAGGGTGACCCTAGAGACCATATCAGAGAATTCAGGGCCACATGTGTAGAGGTGGTCCACAATGAAACTTTTCTCATGAGACTTTTCCCTAGATCTCTAGGAGGGCAAGCCATGGAGTGGTTCTCTTGACTCCCCCGGGTATCCGTACCTTTGATGAGTTAGTGAACAAATTTGTCATGCATTTATTGTATAATATCGAACATGAGGTATCCATGCTTGACCTTTGCAACACAAAACAAAAGAGTGGTGAATCCTTTGCTGCTTTCTTACAACCATGGAGACAAATTGCGAGCAAGTGCTCATATCATGCCCCTGAGAAACAGATGACATAAATGTTTGTCCATAATCTCAATCCTGATCTACGCTATCAAATTCAAATCCAATGCCCTACCTCATTCATGAAAGTCATTGAGATGGGGTTATTCATCGAAAAAGCTATGATCGCGAAAGGACAAATAAAATTATTTAAATACTCCTAACTCAAACTATACCATGGATAAATCAAAATTTTGGACCAAAAACAAGAACATCATCAATGATGGAGTGGCTGATGCCAAAGTAGCGACTCCTAAGAAACCAATTTTAAATCTCAACGGAGCATGTAGCAATGCAACATCGAGCAAACCTTCGTCACATGAACAGAGACAACCATACAACTTTACTCCTAGATGGAAATTTACACCACTGGGGGAGTCATATGAGTCCACTTTGAGAAAGTTAGTGGCAAACAATGAGATCACCCTTCCCACCACAAGAGACCATGCACCTCAAGTCAAACCTTCTTGGTGGAAGGATACCAATTTCTGTGAGTACCATAGAGGCAAAGGCCATAAAACTGGTGACTGTATCCACTTGAAAAACATCATACAAGACTTACTAGAGCAAAATCATGTGGGCATAAAAGATCATCCCTCTAACGAATCACATATGACATTCAAGGATCCGCTCCTTAACCATGACAGGCAGAACAATCATAACAACAACAATAACAACTAGCCAAATCACAATAACGGGAACAATGATGCTAACTACATGAACGTGCTATTCAATTACATTGTTAATTGCATATCAGAGCATATCCCACAAATCAATATGCTCACATTTAACAAACAATCAGATTCCAACACCAAATTTGATTGCAATGTCACCACCCGCAGTGGGAAAGTCACCTTGCACACACTCCCTCCAAGGTCACCATCCTCACCATCTATCCAACGCAACTACAACATCATTGACGAGCTATGAAAGACTCCGACCCATATATCCATATTCAAGTTGGTGCATCTATCGCCTTCCCACAAAGAGATTTTTGATAAAGCCCTAGTGGAAACCACTGTGCCCACCAACTTGGCCCAAGAGAAGTTTCAAGCCATGGTAGGTCATCTTACCTCACCTAACATCCTATCATTCACTAAATAGGATGATCTATCTGTATCTCAACCCCATAACACATCACTACATATTGAGGCCTTCATTAATAAACATCGCATCAAAATGGTTCTCATTGATGGAGGAGCAGGTTTAAACATTTGCATGCTAAAGTTGGTCCTTACATTGGGGTTCTTAGAAACTACAATAGATCCAAGAAAGAAGATCACAATAAAAGCCTATGATGAAGAAGAATGGACAACCAAAGGAACTGTGGTATTACCGTTAAGGATTGGACCAGTGGAGAAAGAGGTTGTTTGCCAAGTCCTTGACAAAGAGCTCGCATATAACATTCTCCTAGGAAGACCTTGGATACATGCCATAAAAGATGTGCCTTCCACATATCATCAATGTATCAAGTTCCCTCACCATAGCTGAGAGATCACCGTCCAAGGTGATCCTGATCCTTTTCAACACTGTAACACTATCCAATCAAAGCTAGATTTCATTATCCCTAATAATGGAGCTTCCACATCTTCCACCTCCCAGCATGATACTGACTCCCAAGCTTCCACATCAAAGGCCATAGAGTAGAAGGTCAAGATTAAAGAAACAGGGGTAGGAGAGTACTCCATCGAGCATATCTTTTGTTTAGCCAAAATTCCTTTATCTCCAAAGTCCTTTGGACAACCTACACCCTACCCAAAACCATCTACTCCTCCTAAACCTCCCAAAGCTCCCTTTATCAAATGGGGCACCCTATCAGATGAGAGAAAAGAAAGAGGCGTTCTGCAATGGCTCTACATAGATGAAGATGACACACTGCAAGACAAACAACCAAAGATCCCAATAGAAATCTATGGGCATGGTGAATCTATCTTACATAGAATGGGCTATGAAGGACAGGGTCCCATTGGCCTGAGAAAAGATAGAATAACTAAACTCATTCAATCCTCTTCATTCTCATCGGCTAGAGACACAAGAGGGCTAGGATACAAAGACAATGGCAAAGGCAAAGCTAAGGTTACTACTTATTTTATGGAATAGATCCGTAACCTCCAAGAGGATAGTGATACAGATTCTAATGAGTATGAATAGGATGACCTTTCAGAACATTCCTATGAGGACAAAGGAATCTATATCGTTTGCACCTATAGCCCCTACTGTGAGGGACAAACTCTAAGGCCTAGACTGGTAGAGTGTGATTCGCCCATTCCGGAGAGAACAACTTACGAGGAAGGTCAGAGTTCTAATGCGATAGATAATCTTGAAGAGAGTACCATCATAGATCTTGTTCCTATCACTCCAAATCCTGACCATATATCCATCCTTAGCATCACACCCACAGAACCAGATCAACCTGTCGATCCCCTCCCCCTAGTACATCCCGAGCTTATCAATTGGGATCTACAGGAACCCCCCAACTAGATATGTTCTAGAAAGACGATGCCTACATTGATTACATGGAACTAAGAGACCACCTACCCACGGGAGATCATAAAGTTGGCTTTGCCATAGAACTCAATATCGTAGCTTATTTTGGAGAGGGTACCAAGCCTTCTAGTCACAAAAACATAAAAATAAAAAATGGATCTGATGGTGAAAACCGCTCTGTGGCAGTGTCAGATCCAAAAAAAGTAAAAATAAAGGATGCATCTGATGGTGAAAACCACTCTGAGGTGCCAGACGATGGAAAGCTTGATACTCTCCCCAACAACATGTATTAGGAGAAGTCACAAATTGTGGTAGAACCTACAGAACCTGTTGACATCGGCACAAAAGGTAACCCAAAGATCATACACTTTGCCAAGTCTATATCTCCGGTGAAAAAGATGAAATTTGTGCCCTTCTTCAAAAAGAAACAGGTCAACTTTGCTTGGTCCTATGCAGATATGCCCGGGTTAGATCTAGACTTGATCTTGCATCATCTACCACTAGATCCTAGAGTTAAACCTGTTAAACAAAAACTCAGGAAAATGCATCCACATATCATATTGCTAGTCAAAGAGGAACTAAAGAAGCTACTGGATTGTGGGTTCATCAGAGCAATCGATTATCCGGAGTGGGTATCAAAGATTGTACTAGTATCAAAACCTGATGGAAGAGTCAGATTGTGCAATGACTTCAGAGATCTCAACAAGGCTTGTCGCAAAGATGACTTCCCATTGCCCAACATTGACATCATCGTAGACTTGACAGCTGGACACACTATGCTCTCTCTTATGGATGGTTTCTCTGGGTACAACCAAATTAGAATAGTGCTAGAGGATCAGCATAAGATGACATTCACATGTCCATGGGGTACCTTCTGCTGGAACGCCATGCCATTTGGGTTGAAAAATGCGGGATCAACATACCAACGAGCAATGACTACTATCTTCCACGACATGATGCATGCCACCATGGAAGACTATGTGGATGACATCCTTGCCAAGTCACTTACAAGGGAATCTCACTTATATGTCCTAGAGAAAATCTTTTAGTGGCTAGAACATTTCAAGGTCCAATTGAATCTGAAAAAGTGTGTGTTTGGAGTCACCTCCAACAAACTCTTAGGTTTCATAGTATCAAACAATGGGATTGAGGTAGATCCTGTGAAGGTAAAAGCTATCATGGAGATGCCACCACAAAGGAACATCACCCAACTGAGGTCTTTACAGGGAAAATTACAGGCAATCCGTCGGTTTATCTCACAACTGGCGGACAAATGTCAACCTTTCACTCATCTCTTGCATAAGAATGTTCCATTTAGATGGGATGAGAAGTGTGAAGATGGATTTCACAAATTGAAAGAGTATCTCATGAATCCACCTATATTGATGCCACCTGTCCAAGGCAAGACACTATATCTTTACATATCTGCAACACCAACAGCTCTTGGAGCCCTTTTAGCACAAGACTATGAAGGTAAAGAATGAGCAATCTACTACATTAGTCGCACATTGGTGGGGTATGAATTGCAATATTCTCAAATTGAAAAATGTTGTCTTGCTGTGGTTTTTGCTTCCCAAAAACTACGCCATTACATGCTTGTACATTCCATCAAGCTAATTGCAAAGATCGATCCATTAAAGTACTTGCTAAGAAAAGCAGCTCTAATAGGCCACCTAGCTAAATGGGTAATGCTACTAAGTGAGTATGACATAGAATATGTGGAAAGGAAAGCTATTAAGGGTCAAATCATCACAGATCAGTTGGCAGAGGTACCATTGTAAGATACCACTCCAATGACATTCAAGTTTCCCGATGAATCAATTTTTAGTATCACAACACATTCATGGAAGCTCTACTTTGATGGGTCTTATACAAACCATGGATCGGGGGTAGGAATCTTATTAGTCACTCCTTAAGGCGACATAATACCTAAGTCCTATCGTCTACTTTTTCCTTGCACAGACAACACAACAGAGTATGAGGCCTTAGTCATTGTTCTTCAGATGGCGGCAGAGTGGAAAGTGAAAGAACTACATGTCTATGGAGATTTGCAACTTGTCATCAATCAAGTAAATGATGACTATCAGACAAAAGATGACAAGCTAATACCATACAAGTGTATGGTAGATGACTTTAAAGGATACTTTGTGATCATCTCCTTTGAACAGATTCCTCGCATAGAGAACAAAGCAGCAGATGCCATGGCAACCATTGCCTCACTTCTCGATATACCAGAGAATGAGTGACATTTTGAGTTCTTGGTGGAGCCAATCACACAACTAGCTTATGATATCCCCGAAACACAATCCATTTACCTCCTAGTAGGATCTGATTCACCCTTGTATGGTAAAATCTACACTTACCTCAAGGATAACACCTTACCAGCTGACTTATCCAACAACCAACACTGAACCTTTATCTGCCAAACATCCCGTTATACCATTATTGCCGACACCCTCTACTGCCGGGGTTTGGATGGTACTCTATTCAGATGTCTTGAGCGTGATGAATCTCAACCTACCTTACGAGAAGTACACGAAGGAATTTACAGAACACACTCTAGTGGTCCTACCTTAGCCAAGAAACTCATGCGTTTGGGATATTATTGGCCAAACATGGAGATAGACTCATATCATTTTGTCAAGAAATGCAAGCAGTGTCAGATTCATGGTAACCTCATCCATGCACCAGCTCAGGAACTACAACCTTTAACAACACCTTGGCCCTTTTGTCAGTGGGGACTCGACCTTATGGGAAAAATCCATCCTCCATCATCCAATAGACACAAGTTTATTATCATCGCCACTGAGTACTTTACAAAGTGGATTGAAGCCGTCCCACTCACCAATGCCACAGGCAAACAAATTGCCTCCTTCATCCTTAATTACCTCATTTGTCGATACAGAATTCCCTCATCCATAGTCATGGATAATGGAAGACCCTTCAAAAACTAGGATGTCAAAGAGCTCTATGACAAATTCCAAATCCAACACCGCTTCTCTACCCCATACTACCCACAAGGCAACAGTCAGGCAGAGGCATCCAACAAAACCATCTTGAAAATCCTCAAGAAAAATGTCAACGACACCGGCCGTGATTGGCACATGCAACTAAATCCTGCTCTATGGGCCTATAAAACTAGCACACACACTCCCACAGGTGCCACACCATATGCCCTTGTCTATGGTTTTGAAGCCATTTTACCTATTGAGGTTGAGTTACCATCTTTGAGGGTGTCATTAAAAGGTCTTATAACTGATGAGGACTACAGAGTTTCCAGACTACAAGAGTTAGAACTGGAGGAGGAGAAATGATAGAATGCTTTCAACCATCTCAAATCCTACCAACAAAGAATGGCAAGAAGCTATAACTACAGAGTTTGTCCAAGGGTCTTTAATGTTGGTGATCTAGTGCTCAAAGAAAATCCCCGCAATCAGCAGGATCGGGAGAAGAAAGGAAAGTTTGAACCAACTGCCTTGGTCCTTATGTAATCATTGCTGCCTATGGATTAGGAGCATACCAGTTAGCTACATTAGAAGGTGAGTTGTTCGATGACCCAATCAACAGTATGCATCTTCACTGGTTCTATACCTAGAGAACCCTAATGTAAGGGGGGCAAAAATTAAAAAAAATAGTAGCAAAAAAATTTAAAAAAAAAAAAAATGAAAGAAAAAAAATATAGAAAAAAATTCACAAATAAAAAAAACAACAAAAAAATTGTCCTCTGGTGAAAACCTAGTAAACAGGCACCTTGGATAGATACCATGATGAAAACCTAGCAAACATGAGTCATGTGTATTTTAGCTTTCATTGCAATAAAAGCAAAGTACTGAAAACCTGGCAAACAAGCACTCTTTGCAATGCGAACCGCTTCCTCCATCTTTGGGAAACCATCGCCTTGCATCCATTCTTCCTACCATCATCCGATCGTATCCATTTCACAAAACAACCTAATGATAACCTATCATGGATTTATACTCTAGATCACCATTGTCACCTTACTACCTAAGGTTTATCCAATACCCTATCCATAGTGTCAGCTTGTCGTAGGGTCCATCATCAGTATCTTATCATCCCGAACTATGTTGCCTCTACGTCGTCACATAGGCAAGGCCATCATTGATGGGCCCCTGAGGCTACCCATCCGTTCCATACCTTATCATCCATCCTATGGTCCATCCACATCCTCACCATTTCCCATCACCTAGGTCTTAGGAGCACATGGTCCACACCCTGAACTACAGTCTCTGTGTCATAATGTAGGCAAGGCCATTTATCAATGGGCCCCTGAGACACTAGGTCAGTCTCTTAGGGCCTATTTCTTCATGTCTATTGTCCATTCTTCCATAATAAATTGATCCTTTACCTGACTGGGGGCACGTCCTTGACCTGGTTACAAAGTTGGATTTTGCAATGCCACATGTTCTAAGAGGGCACCAATAAGGATTGTGATACCTTTTACTAGACACACACACGCAACAAAGCACCTTTCCACACAGAAATTTTGATGCAAGACATCAACCTATCCTAAGCAAAACAAACAAAGACCTATACACTCGAAATGATTTTATCCAAATTATGGCAAGAAGACACATCTAATGCAAGAAAGTTTTGTTTTGATTGGTTGTGCCTTAAAATTTTAACTTTTGTTATCATGTTTCCTATGCTACTCAAGGATGCCTAAAAACTAGAGAAGCTATGATGGGGGCATGATTATTATTTTTTTTCTGCTTGTGGGTTTATCTTTAGTAATGTGAAGCCTTGTCTAAAGACATGATCAACATAATGATCATCAAGGACATCACAGGTCTGAACATGAAATATGTGTAATCCTTGTTTGTTGATACGCAAGAAATACTCAGGTCATCTTAGTTCAATTATACTTAAATGCTTATATTAACTTGTTAAATCAAAATCCATGTAAGCAATACTTAGGTCATCTTGATTTAATTATACCTAGATGCTTGTATTTTCTTACAACATGTTAAAAACACAAAAAAAAATAAAAAATCACCCAATGATGAATCAAGCACTTCAAAATACTTGCAATATCAAGGTGACAAGTATCCGCATCCATGCACATCCAATTGCATTTCATATACCATCCATAAATAAAGCTTTTGTTCACAGTGCCAATGTTTATAAGTAAAAGCTTGGGATTCCTTCATTCACATTTCTTTTGTCAATCACATTTCTATCTATCATTGTGTCTTTCATTAAATCTCTTCTGTATTGATTGAGTACACTTGGACATAACAAAAAAAAAATATTTTGCATTTCATATTAGGTGAGATAGTCGTTAAGTTGATTAGATCATTCGCATACATATAGGTGCATTAAATCATACATATCATCATTTTGCATTTCATATTAGGTGAGATAGTCATTAAATTGATTAAATCAGTTGTATACATATATGTTCATTCAATAATCCATATGCATTTGTATCAACATAACATAAGCATACATAGTATCTCATCAGAAAACCATAAAAAACATAGCTGTCAGTAATCATCTCATACCATTTTACTTGCATAACAGATGTTGCACATTAGATATCATAACATTTGCATAACATATAAACATAACATATAAAGTGTACCCATGATCATCGCATAAAGATAAAAATACATGTAGGCCATCATAACTACATCATCATATATAAACATAAAACATAAAAGTGTCCATAGCAAATAGAGTGCATCCATGATCATTGCATAATATAAAATGCATGTAGGCCATCATAACTGCATCATCATATATAATCATAAAACATAAAAATCTCCAAATTTACAATATCAGTCTGTCATCCATGGGTCAAATTGCAAAAGGTGTATACATACATCAAAATCATAATGATACATGTCTTAGTAGCTGTACAAAATCAGAGTGGTATATACATAATCTGGCTATCCATGAGCCATCAAAAAATGTGTGTACAAGGTAAAAATCTATACAGAATCATAGCTAACCCTTCTATCACAGGATGCTGCTCCCGGGACTGTCCCCCCTCCTCCACCTCAGCTTGTCCCAGACTGCTGTGGGCCCATGCCCAAAGCCGTCGATCGTGAACCTCCTGCCCTTCACAAGGACACAGCCACTGACTGGCTCCTATAACTCGGTGTCCTCTAATCTACTGGCACCACCCCATGGTGTAGCCCTCTGTAATGCTGTGTCTGTGCTTGAGCTTAAGCCAACTGTCCTAACACTTATGTAACCTGGGCCTGGGCCTGTGTCAACCATGTCACAAGCAGTACTATACCTGCGTAAGTACCTAGGGTAGCTATGGTTGCATCACTCTCCCCTTTCAAGGCCTGCACCCTGGCCAGTGTAGCATCTCTCTCTACAGTGATGCTAGCAATAATCCTTGCATCTCCCTCTATCTGAGCCTCTGCGGCTCTTAGCTATGCTCTCAACTATCTCAGCTAGCCTCGTAGCAAAGCTACTACATCCCCCTGCACCTACTGCTTCAGGTCAAGTTGGTTAGGTGCTTGTGGTACCTGCAGATCAACTACTGGTGCTACCTGCTATGCCACCTACTTAGGTGGGGCCTGCCCCACTCTCTGCCACTGTCTCAGCCGGCCGTCACCTCCTCCATCTCCTCTCCTCCTCATCTGCCTCCTCCTTCGTCTACCTCCATCATCCTCCCCCTCTATCTCAACCTCCTCTAGATGAGGAGCTAACTCTCCCAGACCCGAGTACTTGGGGAACAGGTGTATGGAAAACCAATCCTTAAAATCTTGTGTCATCGTTGCATTAACGACCTCCCGCCTCATCGACCATGCTTGATAAGGAATCTACAGGAAGTCGGTCCAGGCCTCCTCATAAGAAGCCACATGACCCCATCACCGCTGCTCTACCCATGTCCTCACGAACCATGCCTACCCCTATGGCATATCCTGTATACACCTGAACTATTGGAAGACACAGCTAACTATCTACCTCTCGAGAATATGTGGGGTCCGTCCAATCAACCACCACATCTAAAACACATACGGCAGCTCATCAACCTCATCATCCCATACCTCGCACTCCAGGTATGGTTGCCACACAACTGCATCCACATTATCCAAGGCATGGCGCCAGTACTCCAACTTACCCAGCCTGTGCTAAATAAGTACACCAGCATATCCATAAGAGTATGGCTCATCCAGCTGCCGATGAAATGTGACAATGGGCCATGTAACTGCAATGTGCTCCCAAGCCTAGAAATGTCACAAAGAAACACCCGCAGACAGACTAGACGCTCTGCGGTACACAACTTGATGCATGTCATGGTAAAGGTGGGCCAGAACACAGACACCCCAAGAAAAATGAGTGCCCTCAGTCAACATCCTCTCTAGGGTTTGACCCCAGCCAATGGCAAATCCATGTGATCTTTGATCGGGGCATACAACACCTCCAATCAATCTAGCTACAATCCCTAGGAAGTAATCATAGTAGTCATACATATCCTGCTAGCTAATCACTGATCCCTCTATGTCAAGATTGTCAAAAATCCTCCTACACTTAGCTAGCCCAGCATCACGCTGAGAGTCGTACTCTACCAGCTCATCTACTATAGGAAGTCTCAAGATCCTGTAAACATCCTCCAAAGTCATGGTGATCTCACTAGTGGGGAGGTGGAATGTCCCATCCTCACTGTGAAAGTGCCCTACTAGAGCAGTCAGCAGACCAAGGTTCGTACAAAGCTCAGGCATGAAGTAAACATAGTACAAACCAATCGCTCCAAGCACTAGACGATCTACCTCTGTGAGCATGTGTCATCTCCGCATAGTAACGAGAAACTACTCACGAGACATTAGACAGTCAGAAATATCCTCCTGCCATCAATAAAGCAAGTCGTCAACCATAACTGTATCAATGTAAACCTGCTCAACTATTAAACCTATCCAAATCACTTACTTAACATATCAAATTGATCAAACCAAGCATATCATCTCTTGCCTATATTCTATCAATCTTGGAGATCACTTATCAATTGTCGGATTGATCAAAATGCCAATTGAGTAAATTTTGCTAAGTAACCTGAGTATCCTAAGCAAATGCACCATTCCAGGTAGTATTTGCATAGTATCAGAGCAAAAGCACAGCTTCACAATGCATGCACCGACACATTGAACAAATGCACATCTTCTCAATAATGCAAAGTATCGAAACACATGCATAGGAACCTACGGCAAGTGCGCAGAACTTACGCATGTGCAACAACAAGACCTAAATGTGCTGAAATAGAGAAAATGCGCAGTTTTGGGCCACAGATGCGATGAAACTCAAAGCTGTGCATATGCTCAAGTAACTTTAGCACGCATTTATTGCACTAATAAATACACCTAGCCTTAATTTTTTGACATACGTATCAGGGTTCCTGCATCCGCTGCTCGCTCGAATCATTGAACCTGCTCAAAATGATGCTCCTCGACTGGAATATCCATCTCTCTGCTGACTGTGGCTCTTGTGCTCTACAAAGCTCCTATTAGCTCTCACAAAGTGACAAGTGTGCAAATGACTAGGATTGTGGACCCAACTTCTATATATAGTGTTTAGTGGAAAATTGGATTTGTTAATGTTTTAGTGTTTTGATGTTTGAATCTGCTTTTCTACTTTACATTCAAGGATCTAGGGTCAAGTGGCAATTCACTATCATACCCTAGATCGCTGTGAGATGTAGCGAAGCTTAGATTAGGGAATTTAATTACCAATTTTTCTTTTCTTATGCTCAATTGACCATTAAAACCCTAATTATGAAAATACGACAATAAACTGATGACTAACAGAAAAAGCTCTTGCAGACGAGAGTAAAATAGAAAATCACAAAGTACCTAATTTTGGGGTTCTAAGGTAGAACAATCAAGGACTAAGGTGCGGGCACCCAAGTCCAAGGTACTAGTTTCTTCGCGGGATCTGGACCTCCTTCCGACACCGATCAGCCCTGTAACTTCTATTTCTAAAAAATTTTCTGTGGAGGACACTAGTGTGAGCGCCCAAGTCCTAGAAATACTCTGATGTCCTACTTCTCTTCGGATCCTGAATCCTTGATATCTGCCAATCCTTCCTGCAACTTCACTTTTCTAAAATGCGACACCTGTAACTTGTAATCGCAAGAATTTGGGAGGGCGTTGTGGTGTTTAGAGGCTTGCCTCAGTCAAGCCCCAGAGGACACTTAAGTCTTCAAACACCATTGTTAGATAGAGAGTGCGTGCCCTTGTGAGGAAGAGGCAAAAACCAAAGGAATTGATAATGAAAACACAAGATAATGCCACCTTGTAGTGAAGATGTCATGGGAGGAAGATGCTCTTCATTCCATGATGAAATGGATGCTCAAAACTGCAAACAAACACATAAACCACACAAGTCTGCTCTTGCAACACAATGAAAGCCTTGAATCACCTTAACAACACAATAGCTTGCAAGTAGTCATCTAGTTTACAAATGAATGCCTAAACATGCTTTTATATGCAACTACAAACACTCCCGCCAAGATTTTCGTAATTCAAACTTACCATGTCGGCAAAGGACCCAAATAATGGTCATAAACTGACACTCAGAAATTGGGTCGACCCCAAAATAGGGTAGGACTAGGGTACGGGCGCCCAAGTCCTCCCCCTGTTTTGGGCAGGGTATAGCTCAAGGGGTCCTCCTAGGTCCCATTTGTCATGTTACCTAGGGTTCATTCCATCGGGATGCTAAATTATGAACTAAGATGTCCTAAATGCATGCAAAAGACTCAGGAACTAAACCTTATGAGGGAAAAGCCCCCAAGGGGATATTTTCCAACGTTACACTTAGCCCCCACTTTAATGTATGTATAAATGCAAGGTCAATACATGCATTAATTAAGGTCACAAACACAAGAAACACATCAAGCATGGAGAAGATACACCAATCACATAGAAAATAGTAACAGGCATGCAAAACACAGAGAAGATAGTTACAGTCACGCAGAACACAAAGAATACAATCAATGCATAGGATACACATTAATGCATGGAAGATAGAAATGATATCTTTTCTTTTCTTTTTCTCATATATATGAAACACAGATGCAAGTACTAGAAAGTAAACAAACCTCCCATAATACATGATGCACCCATCGTGTAAGTCTTTTTATATATGGCGCAAGACACACGCAAGACACACAAAACCTCCCAAAATGTAGGATGCACAACCTGAGGGCATTGGTCTTTATTTTGCATATGGGGTAGAAAACATGCCACACAAAACAAGCACACCAAAACACACACTTGAAGACACAGAGAAAACATGGTAGTTAAGCGATGGTGTGTTCCCTATTTCTAGGCTCATCACCATCTTAGGCACATTACATGCACACACCAACTATTGGGCTTCACCACAACAATCACCGAAGACACTCTTATGTTGATAACTGAGAGGGGGGGGGGGTGAATCAGTTATCCTAATTATTTCCCTTATTGAACTTTCCTTTTAATTGAAGCAGCATAAAATCAAACACAAAACATTAACCATGAAATAAGAAACACATGACACAGTATTTTTGACGTGGAAACCCTGTTAAGGGAGAAAACCACGGGGTGATTAACCCAAGAATTATTCTCTGTTAGAAGAATAGGAAATTACAAAAATGGCACTTGCCAATTAGGGCTCACTGCCCGAGCACACTGCTCACAAGAGGCTCACTGCCTACAAGAAGACACACTGTCTTACAAAGTGATAAGAATCACAGTCTTGAACTGATTGGAAGCATCTGCATATGCTGGAGTTCAGTTCCGGTTAAGTTCAGTATACTGATCTGCTGCACTTCATCTTTCCTCTGTTCTTTAGTCTGCTATCCTTTCACATATCGGATCTTTCTTGCTACTTCTGCTCTACTCTGGACTTGTTCGCATATCCTTTCACACACTTCACACTCTTTACAACTAAATCCATCCTCTATATATATCCGCACAAGTAATTTCATCACTTTTCTAGTCGGCATCCGGAACAGTCTAGTTTCTTACAAACTTAGTTCTGTCGGCTGAATCCTTGCTCACCAAGCAATGCAGATCAAGCATATACTTGTAGATATCATCAATTATGTCGGCCAAACATGATTCATGCCTCCGCAACCTTTATCATCATCTGTAACACATCCAGAAAGTAGTCTGATACTCTATCAGTCAGTTCTTCCTCTGTTTTCATTGTTTCTCAGGAATCCGGTACTCAACTATTCATATCTTTTTCTTTGTCCGTCTCCGGAGGCTAAATCCTTGGAATATACTACTCAAGATAGTCCTCTTGACTTCCCCAGATCCGCACTGTGCCAAGACACTTCCTCTGAGAGATCCGGACCAATCTGTCGGACCTTGCCACATGCTCTGTTCTCGTTCACCGGACCACAACAATCTTCAATCTGACTTCCGGTAGAGATATATCATGACTTGCGGATATGTGGGATGACCTTTGTTGCCATCAATGACAACAACCATGAATCCATATAGTGTCTCTTGCCAACAATCTCCCCCTTTGGCATTGATGGCAACACTTAGTGAAAAATGACTAAGTGTTTACACTATGCTCCCCCTTTGCTGATGCTCTTGTCTTTATATACAATTTCCGGAACTCCCCCTGAGTTGGATTCCTCATTTTTCACTGCTCCTCACTCCCCCTTTGACATCAATGGCAAAGGGTAGGGTCCGCACACCAAAATTCTCAAAAATTTTCTATATATAGCCGCATATTTACATACTCACATATACTGCAGAATGTCTGCAAAGGATGTCTGCAGTTGAACCATTTCAGTAGCCCAACTAAGCTTCATTCTGTCCAAGATTGAAATGTGACCACTCAACAAAAATGCAAAAGCTTCTGCCCGCCTGAGATCTGTCGGATCTTTTGTATGGGCGGTGGTCTGGGCATCACTGATGGCCTCATGCATAGTTTCCAACTTAGGGACTATAATTCTTCTAAGTTCTCCCATCCGGTTGGTAATGTTCTTCCTCTCCTTCTCAAGATTCTTTATTTCATTTAAGACTGCAATAGTCTGACATTCTTGATTTATTATAGAGGAAGAGAGAGGATCAAAACTTTGAGATAAACTTTGAAGCTTGTCCTGTTCCTCTTTTATTTTCTTGTCAATTGCTGCTGTTGCTTTTGACCAAGATATACAAAATTTGTAGATGTCACCGCCATCCTTAAGAGCATTTTCTAAGCTCTTTATTCCAATGCTTACAATCTTCCTATCCTTAGAGATTAATTCTAATATTTCAGAAAATCTCTTATCCAAAAATTCCTTCCGGACCTTTTCTTCAGCTGATTTTTCTAGAGAATTAAAATGTGTATCAATACTGCTGACTAAGGTTTTTAGATTACCGGAAGTGGAGGCTGTCGGATCTATTTGGATTGATGGCATGATCTTTACAAGTACTCCGGAAGCAGCCTCTATCAACTCACAGTCTTCCATATGAGACTTCAGGAGCTTTTCATTTGCCTTGGCATTTGCAAATGAAGCTATCTTCATTGTTTGTACCGGAGAGAGAGAGTCAAAATCAAATGGACCTTTTAGAAGCTCCGGTTCATCAATCTCTAGAGTTTCTTTGCTCAAAAATTGTTGAACAGTTTGTGCAGTGTCTCTTGCCAGAGACAGATGTTTCTTTTCTTCTGCAGTCTTAGAACTGTCAACCTCTTTGTCTGTCACCACTGCTTCCTTCTCCTGCAATTGCTCTTCTTCTTTGGATCCGGAGACTGTAGGGGAAACCGGAGGAGAGATGCTTGCTTGTTCATGGGCCACTTCTTCTGGAGCAGAGGGTCCCAAGTCCTCACTTGTCTGTTCAGGGCTCACTTCTTCCGGAATAGAAGATTCCAAATCAGCGGCTGTTTCTGCACCTAAGTCCTCTACAACAGGAAGATTGAACCTTTTGAAGGCCTTCCGGAGGATCTCTTCTGTCTCTTGTGCCACTTTGTCAGTCTCGCCAAGCATGAGCTGATTCATCCTAGCTTTACTTCTGAACTCATCTCTGCAGTCCTTGAAGATCATGTTCATTGTCTTGGGATCAATTTGAGGATATAGCTGAATAGCTATCTGCTCCCGGATCTCAAGATCTTTGGCATGAGCATTATTCTTTCTTACTTCCATTTCCTTCTCTAGGCTTTTAGGAATGAGAGATATGATCTCAATGAAAGCCTTATTGTATGTGTTCAGATATTTAACTGTGGCTTCCTGCAGAGTCTTTTGGTCTGCCTCACTGAAGTCATCATAGGATTCAGTCATTGGTTGAAGGTTTCCATCCACCGTGACCGACTTGATTATGCTCTCTAGTGACAGAGTGGGCTTTTCAACAGTTACCTCTGCCATTTCATCCTTGTCTTTGCCTGTGGAGGGCTTACCGGATCCTTTCTTCTTCTGTTTCTTTACTTCTCTTACTTCCTCATCTGATTCTGTTTCCTCTTCATCCTTTTGGCTTTCATAAGCCCTTGATGCTTTTGTCTTGGATCTTTTACCGGATGCCTGGACTTCCGGTTTTGAGCTTTTGGTTGTGGAAGGTGCAGATCTCTTTGATGATCTGGTCCGGGTGGGGGTTTCAACCGGAGCACTTTCTTTGCTTTTCTCTTCTTCCTCAGCCTTTCTCCTCTTTTCCCGGCTGGCATCAAGTGCCTCTTTTGAGATGCCTAGGCCTTGAGCAATGTGCTCTACTTCTTTTCTCACTTTTCTCTTAATCTCAGGTTCCCTGAGTTCTACATGTAATTTCACACTCAGCTCCTCAAAGGTTCCAAACCTTTCTGCCTTAGGATCTTTGGGCTGACTTAGCATGTGTTGAACATGCAGCTCTACTATCTGTTCATCAACTTCATACCCCATGGGCATGATCCAGATAGTCCTTGGCTCCACTGCCTCCATTAGGCACTGATCAGTGTCAACCATAAAGCATACTGAGTCCTTGTATTTCTCAATGAGAGACTGGGGAATTCTCTCTCTTGCTTGCATCATGCTCTGAAAGTTTTTGAAGTATCCCCATAGAGCTGTATTTCTCGCTTTTGCATCCCCAAGTCCATGCAAATAGTCTCTTATCTGGACTGCAACAGGTTTGTCATTCTGCCATACCCATCCACTTGTTCCGGGTAGCTCATTCATGAAGTAAAAGAATAGACATATAATGAGAGTACCATACTTAAAGGAGTTCTTCTTGTCTTTCTTGATTTTCTGAACATTTTCCATTAATTGGCTTAGTAGTAGTTCACAAAGATCATAATCTGCATTCTTTCTTAGCATTTCATATGCTGTGTATATTGCAGTTCCGGATACAGAATTCTCCCTGCTGGAGTGATAGATCTTATATCCTATTATCATTGATGCATATTTGATATCCGGATCCGAAATATCTTCAATCTGACTTCCGGTAGAGATATATCATGACTTGCGGATATGTGGGATGACCTTTGTTGCCATCAATGACAACAACCATGAATCCATATAGTGTCTCTTGCCAACATCTTAAGGGTTGAGTTAGTCATAGAACTGCTCCCCGCCTCCACAGAGGACTTTTGAAATGACAAGATAATTTAATATGCTCCAAGAAATACACCATCTCCACCTCTGCAGAGGGCTTAAGAAAAAGGATATGCTCAATATCCCACCTCTGCAGAGGGCTTACATGATTGATTGCAAACAAACTCAGGGTGCATGATGCACTCATTGTTGGCAAGAGACACTATGTGGCTTCATGAGTGTTGTCATTGATGGCAACAAAGTCTATCCCACACATCCGCGACACATAGTATGCCTATACTGGAAGTCAGATTGAAGATTGTTTTGATCCAGTGAACAAGAACAGAGCATGCAGCAAGGTCTGACAATTAGGTCTGGATCTATCAGATGGTGTAACTCAGCAAGTTGTGGACTTAGACAAGTTAAGAGGAGTATCATGACTACTATATTCCAGAGATTGAGCCTCCGGTAATAAAACATGGAAAAGATATGAGCATCTGAGTGTTGGGTTCCTGACAGACAGAGTAGACTGAGGAAGAACTGACCGACAGAGTATCAGACTTCAATCCAGATGAGAAATTGATGGTGATCAAGCTATTTGAGGGATCATACAATATTGGCCAATATGATTGGTGACTTTAATGTCTATGATTTTGATACGCATCACATATCAAGCATGGATTCAGCTGACAGATCAGTATTTTGTAACTATCTTGAGTATTCCGGTTGTCGACTAGAAAGTTGTTGAAATCCTTGGTGCGGATATATATACCAGATGGATTTCGGTATGAAGGTGTGTGTGATGATATATTGTGTGCAAAGAAAGGCAGAGATAAGTGTGAAAGCAGAAATATAATTTTGGTATGTGACAAAGTAGCAACACTAGAGCAGAGGAAGAATGAAGTGCATTAGCTTAGTATATTGAGCCTAACTAAAACTAAACTTCAGCATTTGTGGATGCCTCTCATCAGTTCAAACACCTGGTTACCTTCTATAAACTTTGTAGATAGTGAGTCTCTTGTAGGCAATGTGCCTCTTGTGAGCAGTGTGCTTGGGCAGTGAGCCCTAATTGGCAAGTGCCATTTTGTACTCCTTATTCTTTTAACAGAGAATACAATCTTGGGTTAGTCACCTTGTGGTTTTTCCCATAACAGGGTTTTCCACGTAAAAATCCTTGTGTTATGTGTGTTGATTTTATTTCTGCTCTCATAATTATGTATGCTTATATGTTTTGATGCTGCACTAATTGTTAAAGGTGAAAAGAAAGTTAAGATATTTGAGATAACTGATTCACCCTCCCTCTCAGTTATGTACTTTGTTTCCAACAATTGATATCAGAGCCAAGTTCTTCTAAACAGAGCCTAACAACTTGAGGAAGATCTGGGAATCTCAATGGATATGTATGGTATGAAGGAACAACTTTAGTCGGCCCTAGATGATCTTGAGCAATCTCACTCTAAACTCAATAACTTGAGAGAAAGACTCAAACAAGTTGATGATTTCATAAATGAGCTAAAAGAAAAATTGAGTATCTCTGTGAAAAAGAGAAAGGAACTACTTCAAAAATTAGCAAGCCAAAGTGAAGCCAATGATACTAGTGAAGATCTGAATGAAAAAAGCAAGCTACATGAGAAGCTATCAAAAGAGGTCATTATGGTAAGACATGAGATGGAATTAGGGGTTATGAGATTCACCCAAGAAATTGAAGAGAAAAGGAAAATTGAAGATAATCTAAAACAATCTCTCAAGGAGAAGACAAAGGATTGCCACAACATGGATAGAATAATCAGGCATCTTGAATCTGATCTTGAAGAAGCTAGAGATAATGAAGAACAACTTGAGAATTAGATAGACACTCTTAAACAAGATCTTCAAACAACAAATGAATACAAAGAGAAATTCAAGATAAGCTCAGCTCAACTTGAAGTTCTTCTTGAAAGACAAAAGAGGGTAGATGACAAGCGTGGCTTGGGATATGAGAAAGGTGAAAGCTCTAGATCCGGTCAGAAGAATTTTGGATCAGGAAATCAAAGAAATAGGCTGAGAATACCTCTGATAAGGCAACCAGATGCTCAAAGACATCCATCCTTCAATGGATACTGCTACAATTGCAACAACTTCGGTCATAAAGCAACTCAGTGCAAAAGAAGAATGAATCAGACTAATCCATCCTTCTCTGGATAGTGTTTCAACTGCAAAAGGTATGGTCACAAATCTCATGAATGCAAAAATATGAAAATAAACAATTCATTCAATGGTAGATGCTTTGCATGCAATAGAATGGGACATATGGCTAATCAATGTAGAACAAGAGGATATCAGTCAAATATGCAAAGAAATGTTGTTTGCTACAATTGCAATAGATCCGGTCATATTGCCAAATTTTGTAGAAGTAAGAATTAGGATAAAAAGGGTCCGATGCATCATAATCAAAATCAAGATAAAGGAAAAGGCAAAGTGAATGCAGATGAAGTTCAAAGGGAGATGAGCAAGATTTGGGTAAAGAAGAGTACATAAAATGTTGGTGATGGATCCGTACCAGAATTTGGTGCTGATATTCCTTCCGAAAATTAAATAGATGAGCTTTGGCTCAGGAGGAGTCACAAAAGAAAATAAAATCCCCCAACCAGTCAATTGGTGCCTAAATTTGGCACATGAAATGTTGCGGATTAAAGGGTTCTTAGAAAATTATCCATACAACCCTCGGTGAAAATATGAATTATCCGCATGGAGTCTTGCAAGAGTTTAATCATCCAAGATTGATCCGATCTGATAGCGATCTGGTAAAAGCAGGATTTTCATAAACAGATCCAGTATGATTCAAAATTGAGATATCTTGATCTACGAATTCATGGCATGATTAGAGGAAAGAAGATACATTGTCAATTATCACTAAAATGATTCTAAGTGCATCTCAGTGATTCGAAAAGATTTCTCTCAGAACAAGGCAACTAGATGACTTAAGTTGTGCATTTATTGCAAAAGGAAATTAGGGTTTGCGCAGAGATAAAAGGGTTATTTTACTCATCATTTGCACATTTGCATTTTGAGAAGAAGAAAATAAGAGTTCTGCATCAAGTTTTTACAACTTTCTCAAAGATCAACTGCAGAATCCAATTCAACCAACGATTTGTTTTGGCTCTTTTTCCTGAACCCTATAGCGTAAAAAGGTACTTCCATTTTGAATATCTCTCTCTTTGAATCTTTTGCAAAAATGGCTACTCCAATGGTTGTTAAGATGTCTGATAGGCCGTGCCCAAAATTCAAGAAACACCCCTATAAATCCCTAGAAGTTGATCCATTAGGCGCTCTATCTAGCATTCCACATGGGGTTTTGCATGTAGAAGATGTTAGGGTTTACATCCATGCCAATATTGAGGAATTTGGAGAATCCAAGCTGATGGACATCTACCATAAACAATAAATAGATGAAAGTTTTGAACTTAAACCTCAATACAAGGCCCTCCGGGATAAGCAATTTAGACATTGCATCCACTTTCCTTGTTTAGCAAAAGATGAATGGGTCCGGTATGTTCTTATTTGAATACATGACAATTTCTTATGGTTGATGAAGCCCTTCAAGATAACAAAAGATGCCATTAGGGCAATAACTGGACTGCACTCATTCGGTGGGTTGCCTGCACTCAAATCTGTCAAGAACCAGATAGTAAGTGAAGCTATCGGATCTAAGTTTGACAAGAGAGCAATGACCATAGAAGACATCACAGATCCAGATATCAAATTTGCCTCTATGATAATTGGTTATAAAATCTATCATTCTGGCAGTGAGAATTCTGTGTCTGAAACTGCAATATATACAACATATCAGATGTTAAGAGAAAATGCTGATTATGATCTAGGTGATCTTCTTCTAAACCAACTATTAGAAAACTTGTAGAACATCAAGAAGGATAAGAAGAACTCATTCAAGTATGGTTGTTTGATACTATTTCTATTCTTTTACTATATGAATGATCTACCCGGATCAAGTGGTTAGGTATGGCAAAATGATAGACCGGTTGCCATACAAATCAGAGACTATATGTATGGGCTTGGTGATGCCAAGGCTCAAAGCACAGCACTTTGGGGATACTTTAAGAACTTCCAAAGTATGATGCAGGTTAGAGAAAGAATTCCTCAATCCATAGTTGAAAAATATGAGGATACAGTGTGTTTTATGGTAGACACTGATCAATGCCTAATGGAGGCAGTTGAGCCCAAAATAGTTTGGATTATGCCAATGGGATACGAAGTAGATGATAAAATTTTGGAACTACACGTTCAACACCTGTTGAGCCAGCCAAAGGACCCTGAGGCAGAAAGGTTTGGAACCTTTCAAGAATTAAGTGTAAAGATACATGTTGAGCTGAGACAACCAGAGATAAAAAGGAAAGTTAGAAGGGAAGTAGAGGAAATTGCCAAAAGATATGGCATATCAAAAGAGGTAGTTGATGCAAATAAAGAGAAAATAGAAAGAGACAAGAAAGAGAAACAAGAAGCAGAAAAAGGAAGTGTTCCAGTACAAGCCTCCTCCTGGACTAGATCCTCCAAGAGCTCTACACCTGCCACCTCTAAGAGCTCAAGAGCCTCAAAACCGGAAGCCAAGACATCTGCAAAGGGAGTAAAGAGAACGAAAACAAAGGCCACAAGGTCCTACATAAGCCAAAAGGATGATGAAGAAACAGAGTCTAATGAGGAAGTTAAGAAAATGAAGAAGAAGAAGAAAACATCCGGGGAATCCTCTGCCGACAAAAACAAAGAAGAAGAGGCATAAGAATTTGTTGAAAAGCCCACTCTTTCTATTGATGATATCATCAAGGCAGTCACTATGGATGGAAATCTGTAACCAGTAATAGAATTTTATGATGATTATAGTGATACTGACAAAAGGATCTTGGAAGAAGCTACAGTCAGGTACCTAAATATTTATAATAAAGCATTCATTGAAATCATTTCTCTAATTCCCAAAAGTTTAGAGAAGGTACTTGAACTCAGAAAAGAGAATGCCAAGGAAAAGGACTTAGAGATCTGACAACAGATTGTTATTCAGCTCTATCCTTCCATTACTCCAAAGCAAATGAACATGATCTTTAAGGACTGCAAGGATGAATTCTGGAGCAAAGCAAGAATGAACAAACTAATGCTTGGAGAGACTGATCAGGTAGCAAGAGAAACATAAGACATCCCCTAGAATGCCTTCAAAAGATTAAATCTTCCTATCATAGAGGAAATAGATGAAGAACCTTCTACCATGGATGTCGAAGGATTAAATGCATCAAAAGAAGAATCTACTGAGAAAAATGTAGAAGGGTCAAAAGAGATGGATGAGGAGAAGTCTAAAGACTTGGATTCCTCTGTTCTGGAAGAGGAAGTTCATGAAGAAGTTAACATCTCTCCTTCAGATCCTACTACAGACATTCTAGATCAGGTGCTGAAGGAGAAGGAAGAAAAGAAGAAAAAGTGAGTCAAGAAGAGGAGGTAAAGGGAAGAGAAGAAAAACAAACAGAGAAGATCTTTGATAACAGTTTAGAGATTCCAAAAGAAAAGAAGACTTAGTCTCCGGCAAGAGACACTATAGAGGTAGTGAATAAATTCTTGAACAAAGAGCTGATGGAGATAGATGAATCGGAACTTTTTCAAGGACCACTAAATTTTGATTCCCTCTCTGGTCCAGACAATGAAGATAGCATCTTTTGCTCAAGCCAAGGCAAAAGAAAAACTTCTGAAGTCTCACATGGAAGACTGTGAGCTATTAGAGATTACATCTAGTATGTTGGAGAAGATCATGCCATCCTTTCAAAAGGATCCTTCGGCCTCTCCATTCGGTAACCTAAAATCTTTGGTAAACTCTGTCAGTACTCATTTTGATTCTTTAGAGAAATCGACAGAAGAAAAGGTCCAGAAAGAATTTTTGGGAAAGAGATTCACTGAAGTACAGGGACTCATTACTAATGATAGGAGGATCTTAGATATTGGGATAAAGAGCCTAGAAAATGCTCTTAAAGATGGTGGAGAAATGTACAAATTTTGTCTATCTTGGTCTAAAATGACAGAGGATATTGAAAAGAAGGTGAAAGAACAAGAAGGTAAACTATCAAGTTTATCTCAGAATTTTGATCCCCTCACCACATCCATAATGAATCAAGAGTGCCAGGTTATTGCCATTATAAATGAAATAAAGAGGCTTGAAAAGGAGAAGAAGAATATAATAAGCAGGATGAGTGAACTTAGAGGGATAATTATCCCTAAGTTAGGGGCAATACATGAGGCCTTAACTGAAGCTCAGACCACAGCCTAGACCAGTGATCTGACAGACTTAAGAAGGGTAGAAGCTTATGCATTTTTGTTGAGTGGTCACATCTCCATTTTGGACAGGATGAAGCAGAGTTGGGCAACAAAATTTGTACAGTTAAAGACCACTTTTGCGGATATACTTAAGTATATGTAAGTATAACATGTATATATCCTTATGCAGCTATGTATAGGTTAATTTTTGCAAATTTTAGTGCGGATTCCATCCTTTGCCATTGATGTCAAAGGGGGAGTGAGGAGTAGTGAAAAAGTGGAATCCAGCTAAGGGGGAGCTCTGGTAAAATAGTACATAAGACAGAGCATCAGCCAAGGGGGAGTTTGCTGTGACACTTAGTCATTTTTCACTAAGTGTTGGCATCAATGCCAAAGGGGGAGATTGTTGGCAAGAGACACTGTGTGGCTTCATGAGTGTTGTCATTGATGGTAACAAAGTCTATCCCACACATCCACGACACATAGTATTCCTATACCGGAAGTTAGATTGAAGATTGTTTTGATCTGGTGAACAAGAACAGAGCATGCAGCAAGGTCTGACAATTAGGTCCGGATCTCTCAGATGGTGTAACTCAGCAAGTTACAGACTTAGACAAGTCAAGAGGAGTATCATGACTACTATATTCCAGAGATTGAGCCTCCGGTAATAAAACATGGAAAAGACATGAGCATCTGAGTGTTGGGTTCCTGACAGGCAGAGTAGACTGAGGAAGAACTGACCGACAGAGTATCAGACTTCAATCTAAATGAGAAATTAATGGTGATTAGGCTATTTGAGGGATCATACAATATTGGCCGACATGATTGGTGACTTCAATGTCTATGATTTTGATACGCATCACATATCAAGCATGGATTCAGTTGACAAATCAGTATTTTGTAAATATCTTGAGTATTCCGGTTGCCGACTAGAAAGTTGCTGAAATCCTTGGTGTGGATATATATACCAGATGGATTTCAGTATGAAGGTGTGTGTGATGATATATTGTGTGTGAAGAAAGGTAGAGATAAGTGTGGAAGCAGTCATACAAGTTTGGTATGTGACAAAGCAGCAACACTAGAGCAGAGGAAGAATGAAGTGCATTCGATCAGTATATTGAGCCTAAACATAACTGAACTTTAGCATTTGTGGATGCCTCTCATTAGTTCGAACACCTGGTTACCTTCTATAAACTTTGTAGACAGTGAGTCTCTTGTAGGCAGTGTACCTCTTGTGAGCAGTGTGCTCAGGCAGTGAGCCTTAATTGGCAAGTGCCATTTTGTACTCCTTATTCTTTAACAGAGGATACAATCTTAGGTTAGTCACCTTGTGGTTTTTCCCTTAACAGGGTTTTCCACGTAAAAATCCTTGTGTTATGTGTGTTGATTTTATTTCTGCTCTCATAATTATGTATTCTTATATGTTTTGATGCTGCACTAATTGTTAAAGGTGAAAAGAAAGTTAAGATATTTGAGATAACTGATTCACCCCCCCTCTCAGTTATCTGCCTTGTTTCCAACACTCATCGCGCATGTCTTTGCACCTGAGGACAAACACATTGCTAACATCTACAACAGATAGCTTACCTTATATATGCCCCCACCTTAAGGTGGTTGATATCAGTTATCGATATCAAGCACATTAAGGTAGGTAGAAAACACACAAGGGAACACTAACTTTCACAAATCCCATGCCCCCCAGAGGTGACATGTACTTAGCGATCGCCAAATGTTCTCACAAACACATCCTTGCAAGAAACATGTTAGTGTCTACAACATCATAATAAACAACATCAATGCATATGATTAACCACACAAAGAGCCAAGGTTATACAGTGAATTCATAGTTCGAGGATAACCATGGGGCTATATCACAAAGCTCTCTGAATTGAGTACTGCCAAGGTTAGATTTAAAAACAAAGGTACATAGAGCAATAATATTGTTAAGGTTTGTAAATGCGATAGAAACATCATGAAATTCACTACACTGAAAGCACAAGTGCTTCCACTAGCCAAACATCAGATAAAATATACAACCCCATCATCATATTATGAACTAAGTCCAATTTTTGATTGCTCTCGAAAGGGACACTAGGTCTGCATCAGTATAAATGTTTGTCATCATCCGCCCGCTAGATGGAAACACTAGAGGAAGGGAAATGATAAATAAGAGAGGAGAAACAAGTGTCTTAGGGATAATCACATAGGAGGGTGCCCCCAGTGTCACCAACCGTGACGCTATGTCCGTAAGACATAACACACAACAATGAAATCAGAGAGAGAGGCAATATAGAAGAATGATGATACAAATAGAAGAAGGTCACAACAGAGGTGGTCTCCTGGTATCTCAGACCCTATGAGATAATCAGGGGTCATTCCAGGAGACCTAAACAACACATAACACATCACAAGGGAAGCACATCACGAGAGAGATAAAGGGTTAGAGATACTTACCTATAGGGTACCACCATTAAGAACCTACAGATCTTTTTGAATTAACATTAAGTGTAGGACAACGAGAGGCTTTCCTTTCTTTAAAAGGATTATATCCAATGCCGCTTGAGTAATGTGTTGAAGTAGATTTTATAGGTACACGAATCCCTTTTTGATTTATACCACATCCCTTACCTTCATATTCACAATTGCTATAAGGGATTTTAAATCCTCGACCATAAAGTGATGTCATTTCCTTAGAAGATAATGAAGCCTCATAGGTGTCATAATTTGTAGTGTATGTAAGAGTATTGTTTTTATTTTCTACCAATGGGACTTTAGGTTTCTTAGGTGCTTCAAAGGATTGTTTAGGTGAGATCGATGCCACTTTTGATGTATCAAGGCTACTAATTTTATATTCCCCTATACTACAAGGATTAAAATCTAATGAGCCCCAATTATCACCAAAGAGTGCATTCAATGATATAGAATCTTTCACAACATCATTCGTGGCTAAAGGCTTTGATGAATTAGCTTGTAAATTGTGTAAGCTCATATGCTTGTAAACTAGTTTTTTTGTTTCAATATGTAAACAGTTATTTGGTTCAGGATCAACATGAATAGTATGAAGTTTACCTTTGAATATAAATTTGATTGAATGATGTAGAGTGGAAGGGACTACCCCCAATGCATGAATCCAAGGTCTACCAAGAATCATGTTGTAAGATAAAGAACAAGGCACGACATGAATCAGGGTAGGCACAAGCACAAGTCCTACTTATATAGGTAGAGTTATAGTGCCCATTGATTGTTCTCCAACATTATCAAAGCCACGAATGCTAATGCCATTTGGTGTGATTTGTGATGTGTCAACCTTGATTTTGTGTAGTAGGTCAATGCTACAAACATTAAGAGCCAATCCATTGTCAATCATAACTCGTTTTACCAACGTTCTATTTATTGTGACAAAGATTATAAGAGGATCATATTGGTTTTGAACTTTAATTGATGGTAATACCTGTGGTTGAAAGAGGATATCTATTTTTATCGCATGCATACTATCCAATACAGCTGCTACATCATTCGGCTTAATAGCAGGTGGCACAATCACTTTTTGTAAAGCTTCTTGGAACATTCCATGGTATGTAGGCGATATTTGTATCAAATCCCAAAGAGAGATCTTAGCCAGAGTAGCGCGAAGCTGTTCGACAAGATCATACTCTTGACCACTTTTATGAGTAAGATGAGGTGGTGGAGGGAGCATAGGTTGAGAACATGGAAGAGAGACAGACACATGCAGTGCTTGGTTACTTTGCTTGTTATTACGAGTGTTGTATGTGTGAGCAATCACATTGTGGTGTGGTTGTTGTAACACATTTTGAACACCTTGAACCGTAATCACCGAATTTAAGCAATAAGGTACATTAGGTGCCCCCCGAACAATCATCTTGATTGCACCTAACATCCATCCCTAAAGGATTTAATGTGAGAGACCTTTTCTCATCCACTAATGCTACATCTTGGCCAGGGAGAGAAATAGGATGAGAGGCAGGTACATCATCATCATACTCTATGGCAGAAAAAGGATTTTCACTCTCATCTTTCTCATGAGTGTTCCTAGAGATGAATTTGGTTAAATCTTCTAATATCAAAGGATGTTCACTCATGAGGATTAGGAATTTGTCAAAATCAAGATCTTTGATAAATGTATGCAGAGATACCATACAAAAATGACATGAAGGTGCCATTGCATTGTTTTCAATGTAAAATCAGATTTTGAAAGCTTTTCAAATTTGATGCAAAAGACAAGTGCAAAAGAATGTATGAAAATGACTTAAAATGCTTGATCTTTTGTACTTTTTCAATGCAAATGAATGAAACAAGAGGCGTTGTAAGGATTTTGATCAGGGGTAACAATTTATATGTCTAATATTAGTCCTAAACAGCAATATGATCCTTCTCAACACACTCTTGATGCAAATCGAAGATAATACCAAGTCAAACTATAGTGAAAATATGTCAAAATAGGCACTTTTTTCACTAAAACTCAATGCCAAAGAGCATAACAAAGGGTGTTGTGAGTAAAATTATGATTTATAGAAAATAATATCATTAATAATAGCCACTTGGTTCCAAAATACCCAACACAACACGTTTTTAGTGCCACTTAAGGTAAAACCCTAGCAAAATATGCAATTTTTCACGGTTTTTCAATTCCAAGACCTAGAAAGGAGGTGTTGTAATGAATCTCAGGAGGTTAAAAAAACAATATCAATGATATTAGTCACCTCAATTCATAAAATTTATCACAACACGATTGGAGTGCAAACTAGGTCAAACCCTAGGGCAAAAATAGTCAAAATGTGTAGTTTTTCACCGAATTTTCAATTCAAGAGCTTGTTAAAAAGGTGTTGTGAGCCTTTTTAGGAGGGGAAGAAAATTATTACCTTAATAATAGCCAACTAATACAAAAATATCCTTCACAACACACCTATGGTGCAAATTTATAGAGTCGATAAGGCCAAATTTAGTGAAAATCATTGTTTTTGAAGCCCTAGGTTTGAGATCTTGACACAAAATGCTATGTGAATGTTTTGAAGTATGATTTATGATGAAAATGAGTTACTCTCAGATCTGAAAATGATTTTCAATCTCTAATATGCAAAATGCTAATGCAAATTTAATGAAAATGCATGAAAATTGCTAGTTTTTGTTGAAATTTTCTATGCAAAAATGCAAATATTTTAAATCTAAATGTAAATTTACACTAAAATGCAAAACTACAGCCAAATGCAAATTTGAATGTGCCTCTAAAATCAGTAGAAAAATCTGAAAGAAGATTTTGCCTACTAACCCTAGATTTTGGAATTACTAGGTTATATGAAAATTGTGAAAATTTCTACAAAAGCCTAGCAAATTAATGATGAAAATGCAATGCAAATTTCTGAATTTTTGTGTTTTTCTGTAGTTTATATCAGATCTGATGCAAAAATTATGAATTAGGGAAATTTAGAAAGAATTGATGCAATTTAGTAAGCCAAACAATGCAATTTTTTTGAATTTTTCTCAATGCAATAAAATGAAAGACTATATGAATGAATGAAATCAATCCAAATCTAAAGACACACACTCAATAAGTTGTAATTTAAGTTCAAAAACATGGGTTCACCAAAATGTTTAGTGGAAAATTGGATTTGTTAATGTTTTAGTGTTTTGATGTTTGAATCCGCCTTTCCACTTTACATTCAAGGATCTAGGGTCGAGTGGCAATTCACTATCATACCCTAGATTGCTGTGAGATGTATGGAAGCTTGGATTAGGGAATTTAATTACCAATTTTTCTTTTCATGCTCAATTGACCATTAAAACCCTAATTATGCAAATACGACAATAAACTAACGAATAATGGAAAAAGCTCTTGTAGACGGAAGTAAAATAGCAAATCATAGAGTACCTATTTTTGGGTTCTGAGGTGGAACAGTTGGGGACTAAGGTGCGGGCGCCCAAGTCCAAGGTACTAGTTTCTTCACGAGATATGGACCTCCTTTCGACACTGATCAGCCTTGTAACTTCTGTTTCCAAAACTTTATCTGCAGAGGACACTAGTATGAGTGCCCAAGTCTTGGAAATGCTCCAGTGTCTTGCTTCTCTTTGGATCTTGAATCCTTGATGTCTGCCAATCCTTCCTGCAACTTCACTTTTCCCAAATGCGACACATGTAACCTGCAATCACATGACTTTGGGAGGGGGTTGTGGTGTTTAGAGGCTTGCCTCAGTCAAGCCTCGGAGGACACTTAAGTCTTTGAACACTACTGTCAGATAGAGAGTGCATGGCCTTGTGAGGTAGAGGCAAAAACCAAAGGAATTGATAATGAAAACACAATATAATGTCACCTTGTAGTGAAGATATCATGGGAGCAAGATGCTCTTCATTCCATGATGAAATGGATGCTCAAATCTAGAAACAAACACATAAACCACACAAGTCTGCTCTTGCAACACAATGAAAGCCTTGAATCACCTTGAGAACACAATAGCTTGCTAGTAATCATCTAGTTTACAAATGAATGCCTAAACATGCTTTTATATGCAACTACAAACACTCACGCCAAGATTTTTGTAATTTAAACTTATCGTGTCGGCAAAGGACCCAAATAATGATCATAAACCGACACCCAGGAATTGGGGTTGCCCCAAAATAGGGCAGGACTAGGGCATGGGCGCCCAAGTCCTCCCCCCCTATTTTGGGCAAGGTACAACTCAAGGGGTCCTCCTAGGTCCCATTTGTCATGTTACCTAGGGCTCATTCCATCGGGATGCCAAATAATGAACTAAGATGTCCTAAATGCATGCAAAAGACCTAGGAGCTAAACCTTATGAGGGAAAAGTCCCCAAGGGGACATTTTCTGACATTACATATAGACATGCAACCCTAACTAGCTGTGTGGTGACCTTGCCTATTCTCCATACCCTTTCTCCTCCACTTTTTCAAGCCGTAACCTATTTTCTCCACCGTTTCACACATTCTTTCACCTTCTTCATCGTGAGATTGTCCATCTCACGCCCTTGAAATAGTCTTCCTGTCCAATCTCCCGAGGGGGCATCCTACTGTCGTTAAACCTGTACCAGGGGCAAACTAGGGCATGTATCAAATCGCAGAAACTTCTTATTCTTTGAAACAATGTGATAAAACACATTGCATCAAAGAGGGGCAAAATGTATACACCTAAAAATGACATGACTCTATCTAAATAAATATTTTAAATATTTATTTTATTTTAAATTCCTCTGTCAATAAATAAATAAATCAATTTATTTATTTGATTCACATTTCTCCAAAAAATAAATAAAGTCATTTATTTAATTAAATCATCCAAATTCTTCTAAAATCATTCTAAATTAAATAATACCAAATTATTTAATTAATTCTTTTAAATTCCAAAGTCTTCAAATCTGTAAATATCAAATCATTCTCTATATTTAAATAAATCCAAATATTTATTTAAATTATCTATTTCCTCCAAAATTAAATTAATACCAAAAATAATTCAATTAATCCACGTGCACATGTAATTAAATATTTTTAATATTTAATTAGCTAATATCCCCTCACCCACATGTCTTATTTCTCCTCCAGTTAATTCAGTTAACTCTTCAATCAATTCGCTTAACTGATTAGTACATTCTATTAACTCCCCAATCTATTCTATTAACTGGTCAATCATCTCAGTTAACTCTTTAATCTATTCTGTTAACTCCCCTGATGCATGAAAGAGCAAGACACTTGTCCTCTCCCTATTCGCACACATCCTCTCAAATTTCCTCAACCGTTGATCTTCTTATTCATTCTACACCATTGATCTTCTTTCTCACAAATCTTTAAATACAACCCCTATTCCTCCATTTGAATCATCCAAGTTTTTTATAAACTTACTCTGTAGGAATCACAGCGCGCCTTTGGCCACTCCATAGCTTGAGATCAATTGTCACACCATTATCACCATTATCATTGTATTGTGAAGATTCTCTTCATTGTAAAACCTATCAACAACCATTCTCCATTGTCATCTTGGAGAAAAGCAAGGAAGTACACCTTCTGAGGGCTCTATTCATACACGAGATCAATTCGAGATAGGTGACCAATGGAAGTCACAGAATAGAAAGGTTTGCAAGGTATTGTGTTCTTTGTGTTTGATCTTATTTGTTTCACTTTCATTGAGATTATCGGATAATTATTTGTTTATTTCTATTGTTCACATTTTCTGATAACAACAAATTGAAAGATTTTCATACATAAAACAAATATGACATATTGTCTTTCTCAATTACAAGTATCTGTATAAGTAATTCAATTACATAAACAAATTTGCAGTGATTACTGCTTCTAAATATCTGACATCTTTATCACAAGTCATGGCATGTTTTCTGCTAGAGAGAGAGAGCATCTTTCAAGTGTTTTACCTCCATCCATAAACTGGCGGTCTCCCACACATCTTCCACATAGGAAGTGGCCCTACCCTTCATGAGGAATATGGACCAAAGGTGACCAGTGGTAATTTGCCTTTCGAGTACATAGTGTTGTATCCTACACAACTCTATCAACTATATAACCCTAGATACCCTCTAGCTAAATATGATTTTCTGATAGGTTATGCAATCCAGATACAGTAAACTGACAATGCATGCAAAAAATGAATGCATTACTTTGGCCAAAGTTTTAATATCAATAACATTCATAATGAACATGGTCGAAATGTTCACCCACCCCAACTCAACTATGTTTATGTATATAGTTTTAACATCTTTCAAGTAATGGTCTACTTGACTTAGACAAGTTCATATGGATATAACTAACCATTTATATTCATGTCTGATACTAGGGTTTTCATTGCAACCTTAATATTATGATATTTCAAAATAACCATACTTCATAACTATGAGACTAAGGTTTAAACACAACCCCTAGGTTTACTCAATCAAGATTAAGAATAATATGATTCTGGAAAAGATATTTCCTCCTACACAATGGAGTAAGAGTACCTTCTATTTCCCTATTGTGATAACATTGATAATCACAAAAGTTTCAAATATATATATATATATATATATATATATATATATATATTTCCTTACTAGGTCATATTCAAGTTTAGATTTCTCTATTTCCATCATAATGGTTTATAAAAGGAATATACTCAACAAGATTGATATAATAGGTAAAAAGGATAGTTCTATGGAACTTATTTCCTCTACTAAACTATTTCTAGTTTTTCCATCACTCGACTAGATAAAATAGTTTTCCATAGATTACTAAGAATCTAGGTTTTTGAATAGAATTTGTTTTGACATATAAGTAAACAAAGGATGGTTTAAATTGACATAATCCTAGCTTAATGATTAAGTCGTGTTACACATATCTAAAAGTAATACATACCAAAGCATCATATTTCTCTAATGACACCGAATGTCTTTCGAATGGTTTAAATTATAACATCATATGTTATTTAGCTACATGACATATCTCAACATCATGGCAACTAGTTCGAGCTTATTAGGATCATGACAACTACAATATAATTGGTAAGAACCTTATACAGGCGTGCAAATGGTGATGATCACACTGTCATTACAAGGTAATTTTGACATCATAATAGATATAAATGTATCGTATGTTTTCAGCTCAAAGAGCTCTAGTTTAAGAATTTAATGATAAAGGGAATAGATTGGCCAATCAATGGCTCAATTGATGCTACCAAGTTTCCTATCTGCTAAATAAGCAGTTTGCAATCATCACTATCTATAAAATATAACAACAATTCTATCACAGCAGATATTGTAGTTTTAATCAAAAACATGTCGATTAAATGGTTTGGCCTATCAGGCAAATTTGAATGACTATTAGCAAGACACCACAGTGAACATTGAATACAAAATAGACTATGTAGAAAAGTAGATAACCTCGCAATGATGGCTCTTCAAGGATAAAACTGAGTTGCAAGCTATGAGCTCAATAGATGCCTATGGCTGATGTTCTTCCTTCACTAAAACCATTTTCTATCACTTGTTACCCACAACAATTCCTCCCAGCAAGATATAGATGGTGTTGACTCTTATAGAGTCATTCTCCTTATAAAACTCTACCTTGACTCTTAATGAGTCTTATCCTCATTACTGCCCATGACCAACAGTTAGAGCCAATAGAAAAGTACGTATAGTCCACGTCTACTTCTGTTGCAACTGAATCCTATCAAGGTGCAAGGTTTAACATATGTTGAATAGGTGGCGACATAACATGGAGAATGTGGTTTAAAATACCACAAATTCCTCTCAAAGAGGCTGACATCACATTGATACCACTATATGATCATTTAGTGATCACATTGAGTTGTTTGACACACCACTTGAGATAAAAGAAATGCATTCCTAAAAGCATGCCTACGGCTACTCCATGATTGAACAAGTGATTAATAATTTTGAGGTATTAATCTCAAATTGATATATATATATTTATATATATATATAAGTAATGGTTTGTCATGACAACTACCTTACTTGATCATTTATGCTTTGATCAAAATATGATAATAATAATAAGTCGAAAGGCTTACGAATAATGTGAAAGGGTCGAGCTTGTCTCCCCTTCACAGACTGTCATTAAATCATGTCAACTTGACTTGACAAGATTGTCATATGATGTTTAATGTCAACAAATTGAACATTCTATGATTAAGGATGCTAACACATCAATTTTGTGACAATATCGATGTAAGATTACTTTAGTCGTAAACAGACATTGTTCTACTCTGAAGATGTCATTTTCTTTTACGAACAACAATGTTGACACACACGACTAGCCCATAAAAGAATCAAAAGATATCAACTACTTATCGAATAGATCCAAGAGTTATAAGTTGGAAAAACATGACTTACCTCTATTGACACTGGTTCACGTTTTGTTAAACACTTATACTTGTTCTGCAAATGAACACCCATAACCCAAGGTCTATATTTCTCTCCTTAAAAGATACTCTCTCTCTCTCTTTTCTCTGAGAGTCATCCACAATCTGCAATCCTGTATAAAACTTGAAATTAACAGATTATGATCAATGCATCATTATTCAAACAATAAACCAAATTCTCATAATGCAATTATTAAATTGATATAACATATGCATATCAATAATTCCATAAATGACATTCAATACAATCTATGTTTTTCCTTGATATTAATCTAAACATCAAAATAGATTTACTTATATCCAAGTAAAAGTAAAAAGTATTAGCAAGACAAAATTAGGGATGTAGCATATTTATTCATGCTTCATGTCATAAGTTATAGAAGTTCATAGTCAGGAGTTTCTAAAACCTATCTCTTTCTCATTTATTTTCTAAACTTTTTATATAAGTGATTAGAATAGCTTAGGTCTTAGGACTAGCATCATTGAATATTAAAAATTAGATGAAAAGATATTGTTTCCAACCATAAAAAGTTGTATCCAAATTTAAGATCCTAGAAAATTCCTAGGGTTTGTTGGTAGGTTTAGAATTTATTGTCTTTAGATCAAACTATATCCTTAGGTTCCAATGAAAATTTGTGTAAGTCCCTTTGTGTGTAAACAACAAAGAACATCAATTAATGAGTTATTTTGTCATGGCCAAGACCTGGCTTGTAGAGACATTGGGGTCGTCATTTTCCATTTCTTTGGGATTTGATTCCTTTTAGGAGATATAAAGTAATCAGTATTTCATCTAAGTTGGTTCATGTAAAAACACCCATCAATAGGACTTGCTTATCAAAAGAATTTATTTAGAGCATAGAAGACACTGACATTTACACTTAAGGAGACAATTGTGGGTAGATATAATTATGCTTAAACAAGCTTTAGGGACTTCCCCTTATTCTCTGGTTTATGGTAAAGAGTCAAGATTGCCTAGTTCTATAGAGCTACCAACTCTTGAAATCATGTAATAGATGGAAATTGATGAGAACATGGAAATGGTAGTAAGATTGGTTGAATTTTTAGAAGAATAAAGAAAGACTACCCATAATTAGATGAATAAGTGATGGTTTGATAAGTGAGAAATAGTAAAACACTTCAAATTTGGTGAATATGTGCTGAAGTGGGATGATGATAGAGTAAAATGAAGGCAACACAATAAATTTGACTCATTATGGAGTGGTTCATACATCATCACAATGTGTAAATAAGCCAATTTATTTGAGCCCTCACTATTAGGTAAAACTATATTATCAACCCTAGTCAAAGGGATCCATTAATAGCCATACATGTAAGTTCCCATGTTTCCCCTATATATTTTTCTCTCCTTTCTATATATAATTATTGACATGTTATACATGTCTATATATTCTTGTGTGTTCTCTTGCTAACATCCAATGCATCCATTCTTGAAAAGAAACCCATCCTAGTTGTAAATCCAAGCCAATTATGTGTTTGAATCCTCCCTAAACCTTCCCTAGCCTTTTAACATCTTTCTAAAAGGATTTCTATGTTAAAGTGAATTATTCACCCCTTGAGAAAAGGTTTCTATCTCATTCTATGACAAGAGTACACATGAACTATTTGATCATGCTACATTGGTTTGATATGATGATTCTTGCTAACTATGGAAGTCTCCTATAGTTTGTAGAGTGTAAACCATACCAACTGTCTAATTATGATAGCTCATTTTAATCCAATGATTCTTGCTAGTCCAAGTAAATTTTGTGTACTGTCAAAACCAAAACCTCTACCAAGCATTTGATGGCTTAAATTTTATAATTTCCTATCCATAAATCTTTAAATGAGTTATCTACCCCTAATTGAACCCAAGATATAATGTGATTTGTCAATCATGCTACATTGGTTTGATTTGATGATCCCTACTACTCCAAAATGTTATCAAAATAGAAAACCTCATGAGCCATTGATCAAGAAATGAGCCATCTCTATCAAAAAAGTTTGAAATGCAGCACAAGATGATGATCTTACCACACCAATACCATCAAATAGTTCCTACTAATCTTGAATGATCTAAAAAAATTATAATTAAATGTCCCGTGAGCCATGAAGATGATTTAGAATTTCCAATCTAGACCATTCATCAAAAAGGCAATCCCTCTACTCCAAAAGGTCCAAAACTCAATGCATGTCATTAATCTTGCTAGATCAATGTTAATCTGATGGCTCCTACTACTTTAGAAAATTTTAAGTGACTATAAAAATTAAAATCTCCAAAAACCATTCAATCTCTCAATTTTTTTAATTAGGATCATGAAACATAGAGTGAGTCATCCTTCCCAAACAAAGTCCTAAGCTAGAACATGAGTTGTGGATCATTCCATATTGGTTTGATCTAATGACTCTTGTTATTTCAAAAGGTTTTGAAAAGCTAAAAAGAGCCAAAAGTCCTAAGAATTATTGTACGTAGCCTTGATAGTCAATCTTTGTTGTCCATTCAAGAAAATATGTAATACTCAAACAAAAAAAAATGGCTTATTATATTAGACAACCATGTATCTATTAGGACTTCAGTGATATTCACCTGCAAAGAGTCCTTATAGGAAGAGTTTGTCTATAGAATGAATTGTAGTAAGATTTTATGAGTTTTAAGTGTTTCCTTATAACATGCATGTTGGTTTACATGTGGTGGTGTTGTGGTAGAAACTACAGGTCATTTGAAGAAATCAGAACCACATATGGAAATAGTGTAGTGGCAAGCATGAATAACAATGCAGGAGCACTTGTGATAGAGTTGGAGTTCATGCAACATAATTTAAGAGTAGGATATGTTCTATAATATGGAATAATGTACCACAAGTAGTCAAAAGTGATGTTATGTTTGTATGTGATAGCACAAGTGTCAAGTTGGTTGTGGTGGCTATATAAGAAAACATAAACTCATTGATAGTGTTAAGTGTGTAACTATTGATTCATAGTATTTAGTAGTAGCTACATATACAAGGTGATTATCCATGTGGAGACATCATGTTTGATGATATGTATAGTATTTTGATGTCATAATATGGTTAGAATATAGTTTCATGACTCTTGGTATTCCATAGGTTGGTTCAATAATTAGACAATTGGTATTCCCATGTCCATGTCTATATGTATCATCTTATATGAATGTGCCAAGATTGGATGGTTATATGGATTGAATAGGTTACATTTAGATTGAACATTGTAGGTTTGAGACATTAGAGTTATTGTAAATTGTAGATTGAGACTCTGTAAAAAGGCCTTGTGTATGCATACTAGTCTATTTACTTATGTGAATGTTGTTAGATAGATTTTGCAAATACTATTGACCATTTTTAGTGCACATAACATTAAGTTACTTTAATCCTAGTTTATCAATAATTTTTAATAGGGGTGTGAATCTCCAACATTTAGTATCAAAGTGTAGGTAGTTGTTTGGGAAGTTACTACGTCATTGAGAGTCCAAACTCTAGCAGATATAGTAGTAAACCCTAAAATACTTAGTTTTTTGTAGTTCATGTATAATTGGTCATGAAAGACTTTGAAATATTTTGTGAGAGGAAATAATAGTATTAAATCTAAGGATAGGATGCAGAGGTATGAGATTAAATGTTTCAATGGTTAGAAATTTCAAATATGGAAGTTGAAGATGGGAGATCTTCTAGTGGAGAGAGATCAATGGGTTGTGATATCTTCTTTGACCAAACCCTCTAGTATGTCTAATGAAGACTAGGTAAAATTGGATAAGAATGCTAGAAGAACTATCCAATTACGTTTGATCGATTTTATGTTAATTAATGTGTCTAAGGAACAAACTATAAATCATTGTTGAATACAATGGGTACATTATATTAGTCTAAGATTCTAGTAAATAAACTTATCTTGAAAAAGAAGTATTCTCTGAAATGAGAGAAGGAGATTTAGTAAATAATCACTTGAGTAACTTCAGTATGATACTTATTTAACTTGTGTCAATAGGAGTCAAGATGGTGTTGGCAGTGAGCTGCCCCCTTGTCAGTGAGGTGTTCAACGCTGACCTTGGGATTCGTGACATGGCAGTGAGCCTCCCGTGGATCTGGGTTAAGTCTGGCGTTTGTAGCGAGCGTTGATAGCTTGAGCTTTTGGTGCAACGGCAAATGATTCCAACAATTGGTATTAGAGCCATGGGTCACGAGTTCGAATCCCTTGGGTTGTGTTGGGGGGGATTGTTGGCAGTGAGATGCCCCCTTGTCAGTGAGGCATTCAACACTGACCTTGGGATTCATGACATGGCAGTGAGCCTCCCGTGGATCTGGGTTAAGTCTGGCGTTTGTAGCGAGCGTTGATAGCTCGAGCTTTTGGCGCAACGGCAAACGATTCCAACAGATGGATGGAGAGGATTTAAGTGCATTTTATTACTTTTTATGATTCATGGGAAAACATAATAATGTCTATCAACAACAATGTTGTGTCACTAAATCTAGAAATATAATTGGCATTTTGTTAAGTTAGAAAATCAGACAAAAGTTCATGGATGAAACTTCTTCTCATGTCTTAGTTGTTAGAGGCAGGTCTAAGGAGATTAAAGGCAAGAAGAAGAATTGGGATAAGAAGTCTAAAGGTAAAGATAGGTCTAAATCTCCAAGTAAATATAAAGTAAAAATGCTAGAATTGTGGAAAGAAAGGTCACATCAAGAAGGATTGCAAGTCTAAGAAGAAGGATTATTCTTTTGATAAATCCTTTGACAATGATGAATATAATAGTGGCACTTTGGTTTCTACTAATGTCATTGGTGATAACTCTTAGTTGATTGACTTAGGTGTATATTATCATATGACACCTCATAGAGAGTGGTACTCTAAATACAAAAAGTGTGATGAAGGTAAAGTGTTTCTTATTGATAACAACTCTTTGAAGATAGTTGGTTGAGGAAAGGTAATTGTTTCCTTCATGGATGGAAGAGTAAGTACACTCTAAGATTTTTTGAAAGGAACTTTATATATATGTACAAAATGACCAATTCTAGGATACATGTTACTTTTGATGGTAAATGTTGTAGGTTTGATACAGACAACTTGGTGCTTGCAAAAGGAGCATGACATGGTACTCTATTTAGGCTAGATGCATCAACATTTTTGTGTGTGCTAATGTAACTCAATTTGATTTAGGTTTGTGGCATCTTAGAATAGGACATTTGAACAAAAAAGGTTTGAAAACCTTGGCAAGTAAAAATATGGTGGATGGAATTATTGATGGTTTTGTTGGTATTGACTTTTGTGAGCATTGTGTGTTGGAAAACATAATATAGTGTGGTTTGTTTCTAGAAGCACAAAAGTAGAAAAGATTTTGGAGGTGATATATGAAAGGAAGAAAGATACGCAGAAATACTTCCTAAACTAATCTTAGAGAAGATTTTTGTGCAAATTTTCAATCATTAACAATTATAGTAAACCAGAAACACATAATAAAATGAACATATATGATAACACAAGTGCACATAGGGAAAACCATTTTTAGATTAAAAAACCACACTCCAAAGAAACCTAATGTATTATTTACTAATATAAACAAGGTTACAATACACTTGTAGAGCAATCCTTCACATGAGTATCACCAAGATACAAATCTAGAGTGACTCTAACAACATAACAATACTTGTTAACCCATACAAACTACAACTCCAAGCACTAATTTATAGGAAAGAGTTCAAACTAGAAACCATGAATGATTTAGGAAAACCATTTGTAAAACCAGAAGAGGTATGGTATTCAAAGAATGGGTCCAAATTCTAATGCCCCTTCTTGGTCTTGGTCCTCCTGGCTATTTTTAGCACATTCCTTACAAATATTACATTGTCATAATCTATCATATATTTGACCACCCAACTTGGATATGATAATTTGTACTTATTTAACCTATTCAAAGATTGTCTTTAACAAATGTCCACACCTATTATAATTTTGGTCAAGATTCTGATGTAATCTCCCTCTTACATGCTCTTATGTGTCATAAGAATATGTCATATGTAACTCTTGTCATGATGACCTCACACACACCAAAGATGTTGACACATGGCCAAATAATGTCACCTCAATGTGGGATGCCTACCACCTCATGTGAGGATAAAATCCACTAAATATGAAATCCATGTCTACTCCAAATGGGATGCCAACTCTCCCACAAGAAGACAAAATACACAAAATATGAAATAGTGAATGCATACAAAATGTATTAAAATGAACATTATGAATGCAAGGTTGAGACACCTTTCCAAAAATTCTCCCACTTGTCTAATAACTTGCAAGAGAAAAAGGAAACTCACCAACACTAAAATCTAACTACTAGAGGCTAAAAGGCCCATAGACTCACTACACCACCTAAACTTATATTTGCTCACAGGCTTTGTCAAAAAATCTAGAACATTCATCAAAGTTTCAACCTTCTCTAGCATCACCATCCCATCCTCTACCATGTCACAAATAAAATGGTACTAGACATCAATGTGCTTAATCCTCACATGGAAAGTTAAGTTCTTTTCTAGACATATGGCACTTTAACTATCACATAGAATTGTAATAACTCCTACATCTAGCCCAACATATGACCAAAATCTCTTAAGCCAAATGGCTTCCTTACTAGCATGAGTAGCTACCATGTAATCTTCTTCTATAGTGTACAATGCAACCATAGTCTGTAATTTACTCTTCCAACTAATAGCACCACCAACATAGTGAAAACATATCCACTGGTGGATATCCTACTATCAACATCTCCAACCCAATCTGAATCCACATATCCATGAATACACACTAATGTCAGGTCCCTATAGGATAACCATGATAACACATGGAATACTCAAAAGTATCCCATAAATACCTGAATACCCTTTTCATTGTATCCTAGTGTACTTGTCCAAGATTGGCTATGAAATGACTAAGGACTCCCATTGCTTGGGCAATGCTTGGTCTTGTGCAAAATGTAGCATACATCAAACTCCCAACTAAACTAGCATAAGGTACTCTTATCATATCCTCCATCTCACTAGAAGAACTTAGACACTACTCAATTGATAACTTTGCCCCCATCATAATGGAACACATAATGGCCTACAAGTTGGCATGTTGAATCTCTCCAACACGGAGTTCATATACTTGTACTCTAGCCTAATGAAAGTTCTTGTTAGCCTTATCTCTTCTGATCTCCATCTAAAAGATGTACTTGACTACCCCAAAGTACTTCAACTCAAGTTGTGTTGAAATCACATACTTCAAATCACAAATTAAACCCTTCCCATTACCAAAAAACAATATATCATAAACATATAATACAATAACAAGAAAATGATCATTGCCCATCTTCTAATATATGAAATGATCTAATATGGATATCAAAAATTCCAAACCCAACACAAATGAATCAAACTTTTGGTACCACATCCTAGGACATTGCTAAAAACCATACAAATATGTCTTCAAATTACAAAACAAATGCTCTTTACCCTTTTCAATGTAGTGTTTTGGTTGTGACATAAAAATCTCTTCCTCCAAATCACCATGAAGGAAAGTTGTCTTCACATCCATTTTCTTAGCCTCAAGATCATACATTGTAGCAATAGATAATATAAAATGAATGGATGTTATCTTAGCAACTGGGGAGAAAATATCACCACAATCAATTCCCTCAACCTAGGAATATTCCTTTACAACCAAACTTGCCTTGTATTTTTGAACACTACGATCTAAACCAATTTTCTTTTTGAATTCCCATTTGCATCCAACAGGTTTACATCCATCATACAAAGGTACCAGATCCCATCTATAATTTTTCTTAAACACAACCATCTCTTCTTCCATGGCTAATTTCCAAGAACTTACATCATTCATACCCATAACCTCATTTATAGTCCTAGGATCATTAATGTTAGTAATCAAAGCAAAAGTACATCTCCAATTAGAAGGAGTATACTTATCTGGCTGTTGTCTTTGCCAAGTGAACCTTCTTAAAAGTTGAGGTGGAGGTTCTATCTCTTCTTTTGAACTCTCTAAACTATCTAATCTCTCCTCTTCTTTAGGTCCTTCATGGGATTTTGGTTCAACTTTCTCAGTATTTAGGGGTAGTTGAATATCACATTTTCTTTTCTTTATTTTATGGTTGCAATATAGTGGAAGAAGACTTAACTCCTGTAAAGACAACACTTCTTGTATACAAAACTCTCTCATCCATAAGATCCCAAAGCTTTTACCCTTTCACACTAATACCATAATTGATGAAGATACATTTATTAACCTTGTTTTCCAACTTTGACCTCTTCTCCCTAGGCACATGTGCATATGCCTCACAACAAAAAACTCTAATATGTCTTAGTGAGTGATTTTTTCTTGATCACACCTCCATAGGTGTCTTATCAAAAAGAGCTTATGTAGGAGACTTATTAACTAGGTAACCAGCTATAGAAACTATTTTCACCCAAAACTTGTGTTCCAAGGTGGCCCCACTAAGCATATTCCTAGCCCTCTCCATCAATGTCCTATTCATTCTTTCTATAACTCCATTGTGCTGAGGGGTGTACAGAGTTGACTCATGTCTTTCTATTCCATGATCTTTACAGAAGTTGTCAAGGTTTGTGAAATAAAATTCATTGTCACTATCAATCCTCAAAATCTTAATATTTTTTCCAGTCTAATTTTCAACAAGATTCTTAAACTCTTTAAGCTAACTAAAAACTACAGATTTACTCCTAAAGAAATATAGCTATTTCCTTTTACTATAGTCAATAATGAAAGATACATAATAAACAACTTTTGAAATCGAAGGAACATTAATAGGACCAAAAAATCAAAATGTGTCAAGTCCAATACCCTAGAAGAAATGTGAGGACTAAAATAAAATGAACATGGTTTTGTTTTCCATAAATGTGTTGTTTGCAAACATGAAACTCAAAGTTATAATCATTCAACCCTCAACAAAATTTTTATTTTTCACAGTTCATAGACCCTTCTCTCCAATGTGACCAAGCCTTTGGCGCAACAACTTTATTTTATTTGTTGTATTTTTTTCTCCAAAGTACGAGCACCCTTAGATACCTAGAAATCATGACTGTAGGAAGTAGATGAAACACAACTCTTTTCTTCTAGTTCCAATGGTGAAGGTGAAGACTCTATAGATCTCTTCATTGCAATAATAAAAGAACTATTGCACTAAATTGTGTGTGCCTCCAAATAAAATAGAGTGCCAATAAAAACACCCTTAACAAGCACCATAGCTCCTTTGACCATCTTGCACCCTCCACTTGAGAAAACAACCTACACACCTGCATCATTTAATTTACTTACAAAAAGTAGGTTATGTGCCAAACTAGGGATATGCAAAACACCATCGATCCCCTTCACTCATCCATTAGGGAATCGTATTGGGACTCTTCCATGGCCAATAATATTTAGATGAGAATCATCTCCAAGGTACACCTTCCCAGCATTAAATTCTTTATATTGTGTAAACCAACCCCAATGTGAGGTCTTGTGATAAGATGCACTAGAGTCAATCAACCACACACCATCCAATGCATGTGTAGCCAAGGCTATGACAAAGGCATCACCATCATCCTAGAAGGATTATTAGACTCATCATCAAAATCATTCCTTTTTTTCTCCTCCTCCTCCTTGTAATCTTTACACAAATGACTAGGCTTTCCATAGTTGCAACATTTAGCATTGGAATTACCATGAGACTTAGATTTGCCACATGACTTAGATCTTGACTTATCTTTCTTCTTGTCCTTATCTTTCATTTTTATTTTGATCTTCCACAAATAGATAGGGCCTCCTTGGTTGATTTAGAAGTCTTTCTTTGCATCTCTTAGGAAATCAATGATGCAACCACCTCATCCATTGGCGGTGGTGCTCCCATTGGCCATAACAAGGTGGTCCCATGAATTTGGAAAATAACACAACATAGTCATATAATGAACCTCCTTCATTTTTACTCCCATGGACCTTAGTTGGGAAAATATCATATTTAATGAATTCATATGATTAGATATAAATCCACCATCCACCATTCGAAGAGCGTATAGATTCTTTCTCAATAATAACTTATCCACAAGGAATTTAGATTGATAAATCTCTCAAGATTTTCCAAAGTTTTGTTGTGGTGGTGTCTTCATGAACATTTAGAAAAATTAAATCTTCCAAATAGAGTCTCACAAGACCCTTCACCTTTCTATCCATCAAGTCCCACTCTTCTTCTTTCATACCTTATGGTTTGATAGTAGATATTGAAACCTATAGATCTCTATCTATGAGCATGTGTTCCATTTTGATTTTCCACAACTCAAAATTAGTGCCAATGAATTTATCCATTTCTACCCTAGATGTGATTTCAATTTATTCCAACAACAAGATCAAAATCCACTTTGTGCAAGATCTGATTCAAATAAAGTTTAGTACAAAAAAATCTCTACCCAACTCTTAGGATCCGAGGTGATCAAGCTCTGATACCAACTAAAAGGAAGAAAGGTGTGCAGAAACACTTCCTAGAATAATATAAAAAAGGTTAGAATATGTTTATAGAGAAATCCTTCATAGGAGTATCCCCAACATATAAATCTAGAGTGATTTTGGCAACATAATAGTACCTATAAACTAACCCATACAAACTACAACTCTAAGCACCAATTTATAGGAAAAAGTTCAAAATAGAAAGTATGAATAGTTTAGGAAAGAAATTTTCAAAATGATAAGAGGTGTGGAACCCAAATCATGGGTCCAAACTCCAACTCCCCTTCTTGGCCTTGGTCCTCCTAGTTATTTGTAGCATATTTCTTACACACCTTACTTTGCCATAATATGTGTCATATTTGACCACCCAACTTGTGTACCCCAATTTTTCCTCATTCAACCTATTCAAATATGCTTCATGACAAGTGTCCAAACCTATCATAATGTTGGTAAAGATTCCAATGTAACCTCCCTCTTATATGCTCTTACATGTGAAAAGAATTTGTCATATGTAACTCCCATCATGATGACCTTACACACACCACAAGAGGTCAACATATGGACAAACAATGCCACCCTCAATGTGGGGGTGCCTACCTCCTCATGTGAGGACAAAATACACTAAAGAAGAAATTAATGAAACCTCCAAATGAGACACCAACAATCCAACAAGAAGATAAAATACACAAAACATGAAATAGTGAATACATGCAAAATGTATTAAAATGAACATTACAAATGCAAGGTTGAGACACCTTTTCCCAATAATACACAATGATGTATTTTGTCATGTGAATATCTAGTGCATTACTAAGTCTCTACGCTATGTATCATTCACTAATGATTATTCTAGGTATTCTTGGGTATATTTTATTATGAGGAAGTATGAAGTATTTTTCAAGTTCAAGGAGTGTAGAGCTCTTGTTGAGAATCAAATGAGTAAGAAATCAAAGTGCTTAGGATAGATAATGGTGGTGAATTTTTCTCCAAGGAGTTTGAAACATTCTATAAGCATAGTGGAATTATGAAGCAAAGGACAACACCTTATATACCACAATAGAATATATTGGCTAAGAGGTTGAATAGAACCTTGCTAGATTAGGCTAGAAGTATGTTGAGTAGTGCTAGTCTAGGACAAGATTTCTAGGATAAAGCAATAAGTATTTCATGCTGCTTGAAAAATAGGTCTCCTACTTTTGCACTAGAAAATAAGACACCATATGCAATGTGGAATGACATAAAACTAGAGGTAACACATTTAGAGGTCTTTGTCTATGAGGCATTTGGTCATGCACAAAAAGAGAGATGGCCTAAGTTATATTTCAAAGCAAAAAGGTGTCTTTTCATTATATATGGTGAAAATATTAAACGCTACAAACATTGGAATATGAAAACACTAGAGGTTATCTATTTAAGGGATGTTACATTCAATGAACTTAAAGTCTTGTCCAAGGAACAATAATCAAAGCAACGAGAGGGAAAATGTACATTTTGAATCAAAGTTAGAGTAGTAGAATGCATCTAAAATTGAGTAGGAAAGTGGACATGATAGTTTGGAAGAAGATGCAAACACATCTAGGGTGAACTTTAAAGAAGAATAGGGTGTTGGTATGTATGAGCACAGACCAAGGACTTGTGATTAGATACTTGAGAAGTTATATTTATACCCCAATATTAGGGATAAAGAGAGAGTTAGAAGAGGTTGTGGTGGAAATGAAGAGGTTTCAATGGTTTCTAAAAGGATATAGTGTTAATAAAAATGTGTAGAAGTTAAATAGAATTCAATAAGTGCATACCACATTCTTTATAACTCAAGATAAGATAGTTCCAAATTCTTGCGGTGACTTATATTCATGTATATACAATATGGATTACATTTACCTGAGATTATAACATACATATGTATTCTCCTTGGGCACTTTTACATATATTCTACATACAATTTATCTATTTATTTTCCCATTATTTCATCTATTATTGTATTTCCCTTTCTTGTCTCCTTTCTCTCTTTTGTGGCACATTTACTTACATCTAGGTATAACTAAAGCATGTGTCTCCTTATGTTTCTTGACTTTTGGCTTGACAATTGGCACAATCCTTTTGCAGTGGGTTAGTGTTGTCATATTGTGATCTCTATCTTGCTAACACCATCCCACCTTTGAAATGATGTCTTGTCCTCAAGGCATATTTGCTCTATCCTACTAAGTAATCAAAATTTGTCTTTTGCAAAATTGTCTCAAGGCTTACCATTTTTTAGGGAAGAATATTTTTATATAGATTTTGGAGTTGAGTATATATATTCTCCCATTGGATGATCCCCTACTATAATATAAAAATCTATCCATGATTTATATTAAGAAGTGTCTACTCTCCCCCCTTTATTTTTGTTGGTATTTGAATTTGTGCTATAATTTGAGTAGCTTCACCAAGTAGGGTTGCTAGATGATCAAGGTGGATGTTGACTACTTCTCTAAGTCTTTGAATCTAAGCCCTTACTGATTCCCTTTGGTCTTGAATTTGCTGATACTAGTTGTGGAGAGTTTCAATGAATTCTCTTTGGTAGTTATCCTAGTCTTATTGAACATCATATGTTTTCCCTAGCTGTATAATTTGGTTTTCTATTTGCTTGAGCTATCCTTTGAGTACTTTTGTAGTTTAGGCCATCCTAAATAGAATTGGTATGGCACATTTAATTTGGATTGCATGGACTACATATTAATTATGGCCACTTCCATTTTAGTGTGTGCGGTGACACACTTTTTCTATATTTCCTCCAATTGCTTCCTGCTGATTTGTTCTATCAGTTTTTCTTTTATCTTAGTTTCTTGATTTTGCATCTTTTGTACTGTCTTCTGTGAGATGTTTCAATTCTTGAACCAATGTGTTTGATGTATTCCTAGGAGTATTCAGAGAGAAATCTTGTAATGTTTTGAGAACATTTTCAATGTCAACCTGTTGCTTTAATAATTCCTTCCTTGCATTGGATTGTAGAATATCTCCTAATTGAAATATCTCCAATGGTGATATCTATTCTATGTTTTAAATAGGGAACTTGAAACTTGGTGGAGGTGAAATAGGTTGTAGATGTTGGCAAGTATGAGCACAGACCAATGACCTATGCTTAAATGCTTGATAAGTTGTATTTATACCATAGTGTTAGGGATAAAGAGAGAGTTAGAAGAGGTTTTGGTGGTTTCTAGAAGGATATAGTGTTAAGAAATATGTGTATAAGTTAAACAAAATTCAATAAGTTTATACCACATTCATTACAACTCAAGATAGGATAGTTCCAACTTCGTGCGATGACACATATTCATATATAACATATAGGTTACATTCAGTCCTAAGATTATAGCATACATATGTACCTTCTTTAGGTACTTTTACATACATAATTTATCTATTTATTTTCCCATTCTTTCATCTATTCTTCTATTTCCCTTTCTTGTCTCCTTTCTTTCTTTTGTGACACCTTTATATCTAGGTATAAGTAAAGGGCATGTCTCCTTATGTTTCTTGAATTTTGGACTGATAGTTGGTGTAATCCTTTTGTGCTGGGTGAGTGTTGTTGTATTGTCAGCTCTATCCTACTAACAAAAGGTATAGGTGTGGTAGAGGAATTTCTTCATTGGTAATTATGATAAGGTTTACAAGGTAATGAAGATCACTTGATAGGTATAGTTGTAACATAGAAAATTGAATACCTTTACAATTTCACATTGTGTTTTGCACCTAATTTGGTGTCCATTCCATTAGTATATTATTAGGCTCATCTTATCCCATGTCTTAGCCTTTTCCCACCCATGGTGCCAAGAACATGTTCATGTTGCACCTCCTATGGTCCTTTTCATTCAAATATATTTTAGTGACTTGTTATCCTTGTTGTCCTTTGGTGATTTGAGACTTTAGAAGTTCAAGTGGCTTGGATGCTAGTGTGATGCACTAGCATCCTAAGAGTGTCAATCATATAATGACTATTTCTGGATGTTTCCATCATGATGCTTGCATGTTCATGTTTTTATAATTGTCGCTACCACAAATCTGAATGGCTCTCTTGACCCTTGGACTTCCTATTTCCCTCTTCTTCTCTCAATTTTTGAATCCATCACTTATCAACTTGCAATCTAAAATTTCCCAAAAATATTTTGAGAATTATACAACATTATAGTTTTCAATAGAAACCACTTGATTTTTCTATGAATCTCTAGCTATCTCCAACACTCTTTGTAAGATATTAGACACATTGCATCCAGCTAGGATCTCTTGGCATCTCCACCTTTGTTGATATTTCCTTGGCTCTTGTTTATTGTGGTTTTCATCTTCCTTGTAGGTGATTGTGTCTTTGTCTTTTTTAATTCTATTATTGTTGATAGAATCCTTGTAGTGATCTTGGCATTCTTAGGTCCTCATATCCTTGTTATCTCTCTATTTCATAAACACTAGTTTGTTTCACTTTATATACCTAAGCATAGCAATCATAGACCATTATTGTTGGTCCTAATCCATAGAAGTACTTAGGATAGGAGAACACACAAATTTCTTATTTCTTTATCACTAGTTGTTTGTGGAGGATGAAAGACAAACATAAGGGCTTGACCATTTTGGTAAGCTCCCATATAGCCCCAATTTTTTTTCCCTTTAGCTACAAGATTTTCATCGAGAGATACTCAACTGCATGAGGGATTGATATCATCTTCCTACTTTCATCTCTTTCATTTCTCTTCTTGTAATACATATATTTAAATCTTCTTATTTGATTTCTAGTGTTACTTGGTGATCCACTCAGTTGTCTTTATCTCTCTGTTGTTCATACCAAGCATGTGTATTTCAAGGCAAAAGTACATTTTTACTAGTTTCTATTATTCTTTCTATATGAACTACACCATGATGCATAGATTTCCATGTGATACACAGGCATCCTCAATAGAGGCTTCTAGTTTTTTGGCCTAAGTTCCTCTTAATTTGATATTTATAGTTTTGCTTTTGTTTAGTTAAAATTATTTTCTAGAATCTATAAAATCATCTTCATTTCAATTTTCATTTATGTTTTGTCTTGTTAAGAAACATTTATTTTACAAGGATAAAATATGTTAGGTTTATCTATTTTAATTTTATCATTCTATTAGAGTAGAAGCAAGTTATTTTCTTTGAGAAAGACCTAGTTGTTCCTAGTGTAGTGCCAAAGAGATAATTTAGTTTAGAGAACTAGACTTTTTTTAGTTGAATCAATTTTCATTCATTATATTTTGATCACCTACCACTCTAGAATTAATCAAAAACTTTCTAAAACTTTTCTTCATCATTCTAGTTTGTGCATTGTAAAGCTCATTTTCTTTATGCGCTTTATGACCCAACCTCTCTACTCAGACAATGTTATTTGAAGAAGCTTGTGAAATAAAAGAATGAAACAATCTAGAACTACCAATTCTCCTATCAAAACAACCATTTATTTCACAAAATTTTTCTTATGACCCAACTATAAAAACTCTCCCAATTCTTTCAATTTCTCTGACAACTTTCCATGATACTGATGTGGCCTTTGATCACGAAGTTGCATTGTGAGTCGGTTCTCAAACTAATGTGTGCAATCTAGATATGCACCTTATAGATTTTCAATCTCATTTTAATGAGACTCAAACCATATCCAATATTATTGTTCCCATAGTCAAGGCCCTCTATACCATGTTAAACAATCATCCTAATGGCCTTGACCTCTTAAGCGTGATTTCTCATATTGTGAACAATGATGTTCCCACTTCAGGCATCACTCAATAGTAGATTCAAGAATCCCATTCAAACATTACACATCAACAAATTTCTATCTCTATGCCAAATTCTAGTGTACATATGTCAACATCTATGCATATGGCCACTAGAGCTGCATATCATAGTTAGGAGAACCCTTCCTCTTTGGGAGTGATGAGGAAACCCATATCTAATTATGGGTTTGTGCCCATTCTCATCCTTTAAAATTTGATTTTCTTGGTGGGCACCTCAACGCTTCACATCCCCTACCTTTGTAGTCCATGACTTCCATGCTAGTACTTACTTTGCCCTTCATAGGCCTTACTATCTTTGTTGCTAGTATAACTCCCTTGCAAACCATAGACCTTGTAATCAATCATCTTTTGAAAAATATGGGAAATATTTAGTAGCAATTCACTTCACTTTATATGCAACGAATGCCTATCCGTTATATCAAAACATACTAAAATTTTCCAACACAAAACCTCATACATTTGTTTTTGAAAATAAATCTCATGTAAAACATTTTTACAACAATGTGAATCAAATAACATTTTTTCTCTTTTCACAAAACATGTATAAGAATGAATAAACTAACATTCTCTCAAATACATAATACATGCTTGCATCATCATTTTGATGCTATGATTACATTTTTTTCAAATAATAATATTCATACATATAATTCCACTAGAATATGAATGATATCTCTAAGTAACCAAGTCTTCGACATCTTCAACTGCAAGAGTGAGAACTGTTGATGTAATTATTAGCCACAAAAATAAGAAATAAAAGTTTACACATCAAACCTTTATCATCTTGAAAGATATGATAAATTCAAGATGAATTTATGATCCCAAGTCTATGTGGACTAGGTCTTGGTCGTCTGATGTTACTCAGAGTTTGATGTGTGTTGCTATTTTCTAATAGGGGCCTTATGTACTTTAGTAATTTCTACAAGGTTCTTCAACATTCTATCCAGTATCAAATCCTTTATGCATGTTCTGCACAAATCTTCAATAATTCTATCAAATCTTACTCTGTTAAGTCAGGATTTAAGCAAATAGACATCAATTTGATCTTAACTTTGAGTAATTCATTGGAATTTATCTCTAGTTTAGACTAGTTTTGAATATAATTCCAGATTCAATTAGTTCTTCTAATATTATCCATGTATTAACTAATATTTGCTTCTGCACTTCAAATCTTCTCAAAGATTGTGCCTATAAGCATGTATTTCACTATAATTTGCCATTACTTGCATGATATTAATTATGATGTGCATTTCTTACTGTAATATGCTCTCGATATATGATTATTTGTACTACTTCAACATATTTTTACTATATCTACTTATGATTTACCATTATTTGTAGTTATCCTATGGTTATCCATGAAATTGAAAATGAGAAAAGAGTTTAGAGATTGAGATTCCTAAAATTACTTAACTATGGCCAATGATCCACATACATGCTTTGATATAGTAATGAAGAGAAGTGAAACTAAATCATACTTTACTAAGATAGTCCACAAATCCGTATGATCCAGTGTAAATCTTCAAAGGAAAAGTTGACAACAATATGCAATAAAATGAAAGAACTTCTATTGAATGCAGCATTTCACTGTTACATATCCAAAAATCAACTGGAAGATTACGTAAGGTTTACAATCAGGATATGTATGCAAAGAATATGTACATTTATAGTGGTTTGGAGAAAGACTCTTGCAAGAGAATTCACCAATTTGCAGAACATCACAACTTGTTCTCAGAATTGAAACAATCCATCCTCCCATAGTTTCAACAATTCAGTCTCCATTAGTTTGAGTAATCTGATCTTCTATCAGGTCCACAATAATTTGACCTCTTGCCAAATATGTAATAATTGGCTGTGCCCTTTCAAATGAGAAGTCACTACCCCTTTATAGAACAAAGGCCAAAAATAGTTACATTGATCTAATGGTTAGGATCCATCTATAATAATCAACGGACTAGATTGGTGGCACATGATTGTGAGTTGGCAATCATACAGCTGGCAAAGAATATTCCAGCACCTTTGAGTTAGTCAACCCTCCAGCTAGCATACAAAATATTCGTTGGTATCTTCTAGTTCTGGTTCAAGTCATATTCTTTGATTGTCTTCAATTTCATTTGGTTAACCTTCCTTTTTACAACATCCAACCTTCTTCATTTGCACGCTCTGCATAACATTTTCTCCAAGCCTTAATTAGCTCCAATATCCTACAACAAACATACAAATTTTAATCATTTGCATTTGATAATCTAGTAGGAAATTGTACACAACACTAAGTGTGAGATGAGGTCCAGATATAGATATCTGAGATGTGAATATCAGGTTCAAACTATATCCATGGCAATGAGTATGGATGAGGATACCAGGATATGGAGATTCAGCTACGAATATCAGGTTCTGGATATCCAGATATTAGGATATGCAAAATGTCCATATGACGTCAGCATGAAGGTTAGGTCAACTCTTGTTGATCAAAAATATACTATCAGACATTAATTCTGTTTAGAATAGGTTGAGATATCCATGTGGACATGTGTCTCAATATCATTGGCTTGACATGGGCATGTATATTTAGAAGGTCGGGATATTAGCAATGCAAAATATTCATGTTGGAAGGTGCAAAAATACTCAAGTGACCTATCACTAAAAGTTGATGGTCAAACAACTGTATTCCATCATTTTGTGGAGGAGATATCCATGTGCGTAGTGATACCTGCAGAATCATGGAATCATGCCACATGGCATCGTGTTGCTTACATGTGTGGCTTGAAGGAGTTCACTGTTCCGCGAAGAGCATCAAGAGCTTCCTGTGAAGATGCAAAATGGCACCATGTGGCAGTATGACTTCAAGGTACTTGTGTTGGGCCTTGCCACACTTACGTGGTAAGCACGAAATGAATTTTGCTAGGTATCTAGAGGTATAAAAGGCTTCCTACGAGGCCATGAAATGGTGCCACATGAGCTATGTCTCCAATTTGGACTATGGTGGTAGCATGAAGCTGATGTGGCACAATCTTGTGCATTTCACCACTTCGCAGAGGGTGCTCAAAGTTTTCCGTGGGAATGGGAAAAGATGCCACATGGACAATGTGAACGAATTCTGCTAGATCACTGAAGGTATGCAAAACTTCCCGCGAGGCCACAAAATGGTGCCACGTGGACTATGAAAGGTATGGATATTAAGAAAATGTGAAATATCCATATGAATGAATATCCAGATGACACCAACAGGTTTAAAACTATGTATAGGTTGAAATGGTGTGATGTCATTAGGATCAGGATGCTTGGTAAAGGTAAGGATATTCGACAAGGTTAATATCCATGTGAATTAATATCTGCATGACGTTAGTTGTTTATACAAGTCAAGTTCAAATGACATCATCGGGATATGGATATGTCAAGGGCATAAGGATATGGATATTAAGGAAGGTCATGACATTAAGAATTAATATGCGATCCTTGAATGTCTTAATGATGTCATTGTCATTGAGCATTTCTTTGGAAAGGGATCTGGATGACATCATCAGGATATTCACATTAAAGGATCCAAACATTAAGAAAAGTCTGGACATTAGGATTTGTAAGCATTAAGCAAATGTCTACATATTAAGATAATGTTTGGATATTAGGACTGAATATCCATATTGTGAATATCTAATGCATATGATGGCTTCGTTATACCGATAGGATACAAATTTGATGGGTGCACATCTGAATGTCAGGATACTAAGACTTATACTTAGCAATTTTCTAAGCCTCTTGGTTGGGATAATTTGTCAAGATATTAGCGAATGTGAGGACATTTAAGTGTAAATCGGAATATCCATATGGTCGTTGACCAAAAATTTGACCTTGAATAACTTCTTGGTTTTAAAGAATTTCCACATGCTTCAAAAGGCAAACTTGCGTAGAATCTCACCCTCTATCATTTGGTAGGCTTCATGAGGAAAAATTCACACTTTGAAATTTTGATCTAGAATTCAAGATCCGGATATGCCTAAAACAGGACTTAGACATACTAACGGATACTATTTTTACCATACCGCCCCAAAATAGAAAAGAAAAGAAAAATAAGCCAAGCAAAGTAGAAAATATTGGGTCTCTATTTTGCTAGTGCAAAATGAGGCATGTTGTGTAACGACACAACAACTTGCCACCAAAAAACAACCAAATTCCAATCAATTCAAGAGAGGAAGACAAATTAGGACATGAAGTTCCAACTCTTATTAGACATAAGCATCTTGATCCTTTCCAAATGAGATCATATTCATTAACATAACTATATGATGAGAAGGAATTCAGGTGTGTGCATTTGATTCATTCCTTCTTCATGAGAAAGGTTGAAAATGATAGTAGTTAGTGTTAAGCTACATGATTGGATTTAACCCTCTAAGCCAACCTTGGATAGAGCCTTGCTACCAGTCAGGCATTCATAGCCTTAGCAAGGTTATCTTTACAATTCTCCCAAGTAGAGCCCTATTGCCGCTCAGGCATCCATAGCCTTGGTAGAGTTACTTGGATGACCTAAATAATTTTTTTTCTTTGGATTTTCAATATTTTCTTTTTAGTTTTAGTATTCATATGATATGATCTTGTAAGATCATTTGCAAGGTGTAGGCACTTGCTTGTTAGGCTGAGAATTGCAATGGTAGCAAGGGCAAACCTTTGGATTTTTCACTTAACATAGACACTAGTACTTTCAACTAATCCAAGGTTGTTAGATGTATTCATGTGATGATTTCCTTGAACAAAAAGGTTAATATTGATGAATATGATTTCACAGACATGATCAAAAATATGTAAACTGATAGGAATTACAACCTATGTGGAAATTTGTAATCCTTTCTTGAATTCTAACAATTTTAATGTTTTCTAAAGTGAAAAGGTACTCCATATTGCTTAACCAAAAAAAGAACTCAACAAGTAAACAAAACAAGACAAGAAAAAGCACACAAAGCAAACAAACCACTGTACAAGCAACTATATAGAAGGGAAACACAACCAAACAAAGCAGAATAGAAAGGAAAGAAGCAAAAACAACAACTACTCTACCAAACTATATACAAGACACTACAAGGCAAATGAAGCCTAGGATAACACCCACAAACACTTGTATTTACATGCCATTTCAGAATATGCAGGAGGATCAGGGCATTAGTTATGGTTCTAATCCTAGTGAATTCATCTTTCTGAAAAATATTCTTGTATTCTAGTTTTATAGTATTTAACAGAATAAACCTTGATGATCAACAATTGAGGAGGTTCATTATGTTCATGATTGATCCACTGACATGTTCTATCCCATGAATTTCCATAATCAAAATAATACTCAACATCATTTATTGGGGAAAGGAAATATACAACCTGGTGCATTTCTTGTTGTACTAGACATGCTTGTTCACTGCCAGCTAGTCCTCCATTTGAATATACATTTTCATTGCTTGGCTCAATGTCTTGTCTCACTTCAACTTGAAGGATGTATGACTCTCGATGGATTATTTCTTCATCTCTATCCAACTTCACTTCTTCATTTTGTGGGCTTATTGTTGATGGTGGTTTTAGCACATAGCAACACAGGTGAAATATAGGGCATCTCACCTCTCTTGAAAGGAATCATATCCCAAAACCTTAGAATAGGACTACCCCAAGGTTCATACATCGAGGTCTTATCTTGCAAGGATAACTTCAGTGGAATGTATCAGCTATACCAACAAAGGGGACTTACATGTGACTTAGGGTTTGTGAAAAGATGACAGCAATGTAAATACAGAAACCCTAGGTGATGCAGATTGTGAAGTTTGAAATTTATCAGCAATTAATCAATGTAATGCTGCTCAAACCCTAAATCTACCAAACTTTATGTAAATAAAATGCAAAAGGAAAGGGAAGAGAGAGAAGGGATAAGAGATCCTATAGACAATTACATAATTGATCAACACACAGATAGACAGATTCCCAACAATAAACGAATCTCTACTTAACTAGGCACCCATAATGCCACAGAGATTGTGCAATCTTCTAAGGAAACATAATGATTTTCAAATTGTGGAGGGTTCATCAAACACCAATTCTTGGCACAGCTCAATGAAATCACACAATCAAACTCAACTCTTGAAAATATGCTGAGACTAACCATGCATAATGACATACAATTAGCCAGCCATTAATGGCATGGATAGGAAATCCATCAAATATATGGAGAATCAACCACAACTACAACTGAATAACTAATTGGAAAGATGAAGAAGAACCATGATAAACATATCCAACCAATAAAATGAACTCATATGGTAGAGGAAAATGAAATTTTGTTTGTATTGATTTAGAAAAATAGCAGAGTTTCAACAATTTAGTGCTTTCTCATAACCTTTACAATGAGAGATGCTACCTTTATATAGAGAGGCAAGTTTACCAAATTTTTCAATGGACGGTGAGGATCAAACCAACACCAATGGTCTAGATTACATGGCATTTAATTTGGTCGGTGGGTAGTTACAATCACGGATTTGCTTTTGTCTTGTAGGAAAAAGACAAAATTACAACTTTTTAGCTCATGAGAACAAGACGAAATAGGAACTTTTTGAGTTGTCCAATGGGACAAATCCCTTTTCCAATGTGTTGACTTGTTAAGAGGAGCATGTGGCATGTTTTTCATGAAGGCATGTCCAACTGGATGCTAGCTAGGTCAATTCTTGATGACTGGATTGCTAGAACAGTGTAGACAACTGTGAACGTGTTCTAGACAGTGAACTAGATCTGTAGGAACAACAAGGTGTAGGCATGATCTCTAGTATCTTCAAGCTCTTGATACTTATCTACATCATCTTGGACATCATAGAGACTTTTCCTTGCAAGTGCAGTAGCAATTTGGTTGACAAAATGAAGATTCTGCATATTCAGGTCAGTAATGTACTTCTGTGTGTTCATCCTTTTGGAAGACAACTCCAATTAGCTCCTTTGTCCTCTCAAACCTACAATTCACAATGTCAAGCATCGATTTCATCATAACAAGTCATTTTCCATCAATTTAGATCAGAATATGTCCGTTTGCAGCCATGGATCCATCATGAACAACTCAAAAACCAATCTAGGTTGTCATGGACAACTTCACAAATTTAGTGATTTTCATATGATTTTCTTAGTTTTTCATCATTTTCAAGTATCCATTTGGCCAATATATTGATTTGGGAGGTTTTTACGACCCTTAAGATCCATTTGGAGACTTTTATTTCATGTTTTTATAGCCTTTTTTTGCAAAAAGTAGGATTTTTTTGGGGGGGGTACTGGACATTCAGGTGCAGTGGCATTAATTGATGCAAAATATGCTCAAAATTCACAAAAAAAATGGTAAAAATGTCCATCATGATGTGATAAATGGATATGCAATTTAAATTCACCATTAAAATCTAGTTTGCACCTTGAAAAAATTAGTTTTTTAGGCCAAATTGGCAAAAAGCGGGGATTTTGAGGGTCACTGGACATATCCTGCAGAGGTCAATTTTAGAGATGGGTTCACTTGAATGCCTTGGCAGGGATTCCATGGGTTACTAGACAAGCGGGGTTTTCATCATCAACTGGACATGCAATGAAGTGTAATTTTAGTGCAAATTTTATGTAATACTCTTGGCAGAGTTTTTGGTGTCCATTGGATAGCGTAGATTTGTGGTGCTACTAGATATGTGCAGTGAAGGTCTCTTTTAGCGTAGATCCTGTAGGGTGCATTTTTAGCACAAAACATAACAAAGGTTCCTAGCAGGGAAAATGAAGGGCATGGGATCGATGAAGTTTTTGGAGGCAACAGGACATGTCCTACGAGCGCGATTTTTAGTGCAACTCTAGTGATCGTGATTTTTAGCACTGAAGTATGCGAATGGGGTCCAACACTGATATCCATTGACACTGGATATTAGCGCAATATGTAGTAAGAGTCATTTTTAGTGCTAGATTTTGAAGGTCCCTTCCTGACAGTATATTTAAAAATATATTTCCTATACTTTAAATATTTCACTAGTACAAAAAGAGCAATATATTACTTAAAAAACTACTAAAAACTACTTATAAATGACCAAACATGGTCATGTGACCATTAGTAGTTTATTTCCAGTCATTTATAACGCGACCAAATTGATGACTAAACCATTTTTAGTCATTTATTAGTTGTTTTGATTGATTGATTTGGTAGTATATTTAGTCATTGCTTTAGTCATTGATTGCTGTAATCTGGACACTTATTTAGTCATTTTTTATTCACTGATATATTTAGTCATTTTTATTCACTAATTTCTGTCCATTCGTAGTGTATTTAGTCATTAATTTTAATCATCATTTTGATCAATTTGGTAGTATATTTAGTCATTTTTATTCACTGATTTAAAACTAGTCATATATTTAGTCATATTTATTCATTGTTCACTGATTTTTATCAATTGGTAGTATATTTAGTCAATTTAATTATTAATTGACGTCAATTAGTAGTATATTTAGTCATTTTGAAGCTTGCAATCTATGTAGATTTCCATCTGGTATTAATTGTTTGCTTCACACATGTCTCTTTGATTATATTCATTGAATGCTCTGTTAAGAGGAGTGTTGGGAGATGAGTAATATAATCCACATTTGGATCTCATATGCCTTGGTTTTATTTCTCCGCCAGCTTGAATGACTTCAATTTATTAAGTTGGCTCGTGTGATCCTCTTTTATGCAAGAGGCCATGGTATCTATGTCATTATTTCATTCTTACCTCTTCATTTTTCTATTGCTATGTATCTGCAATGTCTATCTATCCCCACAATTGTTGACCTCATTTCCCTGTTCAACCATGGGAACAACCAATGCACGAAAGCATCAACTCAGATTTCATGGCTAGGGCCTTCAAACTACTCGATGAAGAGCCGGTGGAGGATGCTTTGATAGATGTATGTGATAGCGATTTTCTATTGCAATCTAGGGTATGTTATGCTTCGCATCTGGTAACTCATTTTCTCACAAATGTGATGGACTTATTTCATTAGGTTGATAAGGTTAAAAGGATAGCATCAATGTTTGTTCATGACTATCTAGTCCCAGATGTCAAGTTATTTGAAGCTTTTTCTACTTATAATCTCCATGATGACTCAACCTTGGTAGGGGGACTCTTCCTCCATGAAGATATCATTAATAAACCAAGTTTTAACTGTGTTTATCAAGCGATGATTTTAAGTTTGTAATCAGGTAACAGAGAGCTCTTTGATAATTCACTGCAGGTTCATAATTCTACATTTGGAAGGTCCAAGAGGGAAAGGATAGGGGAAGTATTCAATGCATGGAGCTTCTTGTCAAATTTCCAACCACCGGTAGTTCCCTTCTCCAATGATGACATAAGCCTTTTTGTAGAGAATCCAACTGGGGGATCATGGATTTACGGTTGTGGATTTAAATATGGACATGTGAACCACTCTTTCTGTTATAAGTTTTTGGCATCACTGTAACTTTGGTTTCCTTTTTGGCTAGAAAGGGCCTTTTAGATCTGTAGCTCTGTTCAGGGCTCTTAGTTAAAATGCTCTGTTATGTTATCTTTTTGGCCAGGAAGGGTCTTTTTGTAATCTGTAAAAACATTTTTATTAATACTAATATATTATGATGCTCTAGGCATCCTTACCGATTAAAAAAACATGTCAACCTTGGTTCATGTGTTGTCTCAGTAAAGACCTGTACCATGAAAGAATCAATTAATTATACATAAATTCCAAATTAAGTTGATGAGAAAATATCTTTGATATCCAACTGGGAAGCCTTAACATCCAAAAATTACTAACCTGATGTTTCACTACAAGTTTCCCAACTGTGACATCATCTTTACTTAAGAAACCATATATTGATCCACTGCCATATTAGATCTCACATGATTCTCCTTCACAAACAACAAATGATATATATTAATTGTTTAGCAACTTCCTTAATATCCCCATGTAAGCATACTAAACTAAGTGAGGTTGAGGGTTTGGAGTAGAGTACCATGTTCTTGGTATGTGCTTGACTTTGATGACTTGTATCTTGAATAAAAAAGCAAGCTAGTTGCACTATACAATCATTGTTAATCATTGTTACAAAAATAACCACAAAATCCTCTTTAATTAAAATAATCCTTCTAGATATTTCAGTTAATTTCTAAGAAAGCTAATAATTTCACTATCTAAACAGCCATCAATCTATTTACTGTATATAATTTCCCAGAATTCAGAATTTGAATGTAGGCTAAGTATTCTAGCAACATTGCTTTTTTAGTTGGATCCTAAAAATGTTGCAACTTATGTTCTTCTCTAAAACATCTGTGTAGAAGCAGGCATATGTGGTGAGGTTCAAATAGTAAGGAGATTGATGAAAGATAGAGAAATTAAAAAGATACTTGCATGTAGTTGGATTGAAGGGCATAAAATGGTACATGCTTTTTTGTGTAGGAGACAGATCACATCCACAAACATGGGAGAGCTATGAAAAATTAGAGAATTTGGCTTGGCAAATGAAGGCAATAGGGTATTTTCAGATTCAAGACTTTTTCTTAATGCTGTGGAATAGAAGAAAAAAGAATCATTTATCTACCACCATAGTGAAAAGTTAGCAATTGCATTTGGTTTGTTAAACATGGCCCCTGGTGCAACCATTAGAGTTGTTAAGAACCTTTGAGTATGTTCTGATTTTCACACTGCATCTAAATTCATCTCCATGATTGTTGCAAGAGAAATTGTTTTGAGAGATGTGAACCATTTCCATCATTTTAAATAGGGACAATGTTCTTGTGGAGAATATTGGTGATGCTAAATGAAATAATCTAAAAAATAGGCTTGCACTATAATAATGTGCACTACATTAGATATTGATTAATAATGAAGGGACATCCATCAAAGCATATCAACAGGGATTTTTTTTATCATATGTTGTAGTTACAAGTGCCCTACTAGACATACATGAAAATGTGGAAGCATAGACAAGACAAGCGAACTATTTCAAAAAATGCGTCAAAGAAATGTGATATCATGGAATGCCGTGATTAAAGGATATGTTTAAAATGGGTTTTTTTTGAAAAGTCCTTAGAAAATTTTAAGAAAATGCAACCAGTGGGTGTAAAGCCCAACTCCTCAACCTTTGAAAGCGTCCTTCCTACCTGTGAGTGAATTGGAGCTTTGGATGAGGATATGAACATCATTAAAAGCATATTTGGAAGTATATTTTAATCATATATTGTAGTTGCAAGTTCCACTTTGGATCACCAAAGACTTCACAAAAATTTTTGCACAAAGTTCAATAATGAAGAATTTATGCACAAATTCTCTTTTGAATGATGCACAAAGCCTCTACCGCAACACCACATAGTTTGTTGCTAGGCCTTGTGGTGATGCAGGAATCACCCACATCACCACAAGGCCTAGCAACAGTGCAGTGTTGCGGTGGAGGCTTTGTGCATCATTCAAAAGAGAATTTGTGCATAAATTCTTCATTATTGAATTTTGTGCAGATGTTTTTGTGAAGGCTTTGGTGATTCGAAGTGGAACTTACAACATTTCTACTTGAATAAATAGGTAGATAAGGTACACCCTCCATTCCACAAGCTCTGCTACCTCCAACTAGACCTATGCCAAGTGATTGAAGGAATAAATTACAAAAAATATCATCCTATCTATTTATGATGTTTTTCTAAGCAACAAATAATTAAATAAACAAACTACAAAACACACAAGTACATCTCTTAGTTGTATAGACCAGGACAATTCAACCACCATTATACCACTCAATAAATACTAACCAGCTCCTAAGTCATGATCCAGATGACTCCTTTAGTGCCTTGTAGGTGGTCCTGCATATGAAAGCTTTGGGTCCTAACAAAAAACCACAAAATCAAGTAGTTCAAACCAAGAATAAACAATATAGGGAAAATAACCAACAATAAAGATACCTTCATACATTTGATAAAAGAACATTTGATAAATCCATAAACCCATACAAATTTCCTTCCATAAATCCATCTTAGGGATCCATATTTCTTTTAAAATTATTCCAGGAGTCATTCATAGCCCCCCATACCAAGTCCATGTGAAAGATATTTGTATTTTTGACCATAGATGTGTTTTTGTCTCTCAGTGCAATCTTGTAGGTCACTCAAAAGGTCTTGGTAGGTGTGCGGGATCCAAGGGTAATAAGGGAGCATTTATCTCTATCCCGCTGCATGACGAGATTGCACTTGCGGCATTGCAGTATGCAGAGATCGATTACCATAGCCCCGTAACAGTCTCAAAATGAAGTGGCGGGCTAGCGATATAAATTAAAGTGGCATATGATACTTCACCGTAGTCCTACGACAGTCAAGAGAATAACCGGCAGTAATGCGATAAGAAGGAGTAGAGGAAAACAATACACCGCACCCTCGCGACGGCCTCAAGTGAGGCTTACGGTATCGCGGTAAGAAGGAGCAAAGGAAAATAGTACACTGCGCCCCCATGGCGGCCTCAAGTGAGGCTTGTGGTATGGTGATATAAGGAGTTTAAGTTATGTAAGTGTTGAATACCATGACCCTATTACAGTTTCAATGAAGGAGTACGGTAGTGCGGTGAAAGGCTTCAAGTGATGTTTAGTATACCGCGGTCCCGCGATGGTCAAAGAAACAGTTTGTAGTACTGCGGCAGGGAACAAGTCATGGTGATATAGTTGAATTTTTGAGACAATATTTCTGAAATGGAGATAGAGTAAACTATGAACTTTCTTAGACATAGCCAAGCCATGACTTACACCCTCTACATGTTCCATAGAGTTGTCTTTATGGTAGAGATAAGTCAAGGGATAGTAGTTTGCAGTCATTACATTTCATGAAGGAGTGGGATTCTAAATAATTTTTGGTGTTGAGATACCCCTGCTACTAAGATAAGAATCATGTGACGATCTACCTTAAGGCAATAAAGAGATACAAAGATATGCCATGACTTACACCCCCTTGACAACTGAACAAATATAATTAGAAGCAACAAAATAAAAGATCATTAACCGTGCTTAGGCATTCACTTTAATTTTGCATCTATGGCCCCTTGGCTCCAATAGTTGCCATCCTATCTTCTTTCTATTGTTGATTCTGTGTGTTCCTCGAAGTCATAAAAGTAGACACGGTAGGCAACTCCATCACAGGAAATCAATAAAATCATGAGCCCCCAAAGCCAAAGCATTGGAAGGCCTCATTTGGTTCAAAATGATATTCAATAGAATGGTAATAAAATTCTTGGTTGACACTTCACATTGGAAACTCATTTGTTAAAATAAGTCAAAATAGCAGACAATCACTGCTAATCTCATTTTTTCAATGCCTATTGGTATCCTAGATGATATCACCATTAATAGCATTTTGTGGATTGTGTCTAGATGCATGATCTGTTTTAGCTTTTGGTATTGTCCCATCTCCGGGGTCATATGCCTGTCTTAGTAAGATATATTATTTCTTTTTGTCAAGCTATCTTAGTGAAGCCTCAAATCAGTTTTTATTTTTTCCCATAATGCTCTTCATTTGTGTAATAATGTTGGCCAAGGTATTGGTAACGAAGTTACCAAAGACATGGTGATATAGTTGAATTTTTTGAGACAATATTTCTCATTGGCCCGATCAAATCAAAGAACACCTTTTTTGCCTTTTCTCCACTATTCTTTTATGAGCTTAGTAATTTCAAATTTGATTGCTATCATTTGCAATGCATTTCTATTGCATTTCAATCTGAGACATTTGATCCATTGTTGGATTGTTGTCACCTTTACAGACATAAAAATGTACTTGTTCTAATATTTTGAACCTATGACAAGTCAAAGTGGGTTGTGCTCGTTTAGCAGCTGGTTGAAATTTAATTTGAATGTACTGCTTCTTGATGTTCCCCTTGACTCATTATCATTTTTTTTATCATCTTGCTTTTTGGCTAGCAACAAATGTGTGATGCATCTGTTGTGATTTCCTATGGATGGTGGCTTTTTCCAAATTATTTTCAAACTATTTTGAGTTCTAGGTGTACACGTTGTGGAGACTTATGGCATATTTCTATGCTTAATTTTTTTCCAAGGTTACAGTGAGCTGATAAATGCAATTATTCCAAAGGTAGTGGAAATAATTTTGGAACAATTATCTAAGTTCTCTCTTAATGTTCAGATTTCTCTAATTTTTGATTTTGCAGATTTTTAATAGGCTTGTTTGACGAGTCTTAGAAATTGGTTTCAATTTATAGGGTAAAGCTTCCATTTGGTGATAAGAAGATTGTGCTAAGTAGTTGTAGAGCCATGATTGGTCAGGTTACTGGTGGTGGAAGGATAGAAAAGCTAGTACTCAAAGCTGGCAATACATATCGCAATTAATATAGGGTCAAAAGAAACTATTGGCCCAAGGTTCGTGGTGTGGCAATGAATCCTGTTGAGCATCCTCATGGTGGTGGTAATCATCAACACATTGGGCATGCCAATACTGTGCATCATACATAGAAGTCTTAGCATGTACACATGCTTAATCATAATTAAACAATTATAGAGCTCTAATTATTTAAAAATGTCATCTTTTAGTTTCTTTTTTCTTTAGGTTGCTTTGTCTCAACAATTTATGGGGACCAGGTTGTAAACCATGTTTCCTATTATTGTTTCTTATAATTAGTGGTTTACTCTTGATTCAAAATTTTGGGAAAGACTTCAAACTAGGTTGTAATCCTTGTTTCCTTGTATTGTTTGAGGCTTATTTTAGGCTGCCATATTAATTGACTTTGTGCCATCTAGCTACTAGCAATTGCATAGGGTGTAAGGCAATCATTATGATGCACTATGCAACTTGTGACTAGCATTGGTCTAGAGGTATAGATCTTTGCAAGCAACTGAACTATCTTCACTGCTTTACAAACCAAAGGGAGGTTATAGAAGTGGGATCCAAAAGGGAACCTTTGAAAAAGAGATGATCTAGGTCTAAAAATGGTTGCCATAGGACATAAAAACAACCCAGATTTACCAAAAATATCACGACCCTTGTTTGAGAAAACTCTCTATCCTCAGCAGACTTGAAGAAGAAAGAAATCCTTAAAAGGAAGAATTTAACTCTGTATCTAGCCTTGTAGATTCCATATCCATCCATAGAGTTTTACATCATCTAGTTTTCTTCCCATGAATTTGCCCATGAGAGGTAAATCATCATGCTAAAATGACATTTTAGTTAGATGATCATCAAGGAGAGAAACATCTGAAAGGGTGACTTCCATATCACAGTAAAAAAGCTAGAAACCCTAGATTGATCTACAAGCTCATCACTTGGGCATTTTAAGCCAAGCTAAACCACCTAAGATGACCCCAATTAAGAAAAATCAAACCCCATTTTATCAATGGAGCATATTGAATACTCTTCAAAACACACCAACACTAGTATTAATAACCAATACTTCAACACAATAATGACTATTCAGGGGACTAAATTGTGATAGGGCTGGCAGAAACTGAAATGGGTATTAAGCAATATAAGATTATTTGTTGTTTTCTTTTAAAAAAGTTTGCAAGGTTGAGGTAGTTCTTCTACAATTAGGTGAAACCCTGATCCTTCACAACTGAGCTTTGAAACCTTGATCCCTAATAACTTATAAGAGTGGGGTATTGTTTGAGTATTAACAACCAACATATTGAATTAGATTTTGGTGTCTATATTTATAGCATCTGGAAAATGGGCATAACTCAAATAGAGTGCCAAACACAACAAAAAATTATAGTTTAAAAAACACATGAATACCAGACCTGCTAGTAAGGTTCCTCGGTGATTGAATGCAATGCATCTGGCCATGCCCTTCTCCAGAAACTCTTCTATCACTTCTAGGAAATCCCCCTAAAATGGGTCTACCCAATACAGAATTTAACAAAATACAATAAAATTAACATCTTCAAGCAATTGTGTTCCAATTCATCAATTCAAAAAGAGGGACATCAATGAGCCTTACCTATTTTTGAGCCTAAATTCAACCCCTGTATAGCCCACCCAATGCATGAACAATGTCTTGAGCATAGAGGCGGCCAGGTTTCTTTTATTTGAATTATTTTTCATGGAAAAAATTTCCCTCTTTCCAATTTGAAATATTTTTTTTATTTCCCTCTCTAATTTTTACTTGTGTGACTAATTATTTAGTCATTTATAGTTGTGTTTTTTACCCACCATCAAATTAGTCATTTATTTAGTCATTTATAGCTGTGTTGGCAAAAATGACTAGAATTTAATCATTTTTAGTTGTCGTGGCTAAAATTTTAGTCACGTAGTCATTTATTTGCCAAAATTCTACTAGTGTTTTGAAATATACTATCAGGATGTTTGAGATAGGTCTTGGATCCATGGGATATAACATGCACATTCTAGATTTTGGAGGATCCACCAGATTTTAGACTTAGTTTTTCAGGGTATCAGGGCTATTCGCCAAGAAAAAGGCATATGGACCCCTTAGTGAAATGTTGTGAATTTGACATGATTTTGCAACTCTAAGGCTTGGAAACTAGGAATTCTAAGAAGACACAATCTGCAGTAGCAATTTCAAGGACAATATCCAGTGACACAAGATTTTAGAGCAAAATACAGTAACACCCAATTTCAGTACAAAAGGTAACAAATGTCCATTGTAAGCACAAACCCAATCAAATCATCTCCAAATCAATCACCCAAGGCATCAAACAACCTCAAACATGCGAAATGTCTAAATTTGAAATAAATCCTGCATTCTAAGCACAATTTCACCTTCATCATCATAAAGAAGAAAGGTTGAGACTCTAAGCCAAAGTGAAAAAAAGGGGTCTCCATTTGATAAAATGGGGTGTGTGTGCAAGACACAACATGTATTTGATCCTTAAGCTCAACAAACACCTCAATGTTTTCTTCAATTATCTGCACATCAGCATTTAGGTGAGTATCATCATCATTAAACCCTGATATACATAAATCTATCATTTCTACATCATGTAGCTGTGAAGGTGAAACATCATTTGATAGATAGGAATATTTCCCTATTTCATTTTCAAAATGGCACTAGATTGACATCTGATCATGTACATCAACAACAAAACTTGTTGTATCTTCTATTTGCATAAATTTCTCTTCAAATAATTCACTTCTACCATCCAGTAAAGTGTTTGGTTCCATTGTCCTACAATAATTTTGGATTAGATAATTCAATTTAAAGGAATTAAATAATAAATTAGTATTTACTCTCTTCTTTATGATTCCTCTAATTGTTGTCATAGAATTTTCTTCAACAGCTATGCATTTTAATTCCTTCACCACCTGTTTACACTTCTTTGCCCAATCATCCTCATCAAAACTATTAGAATCATATCCAGAGACATTATCTTGACAAGTATTTCTTAATAATTCAATATATTTATTAAATGTATCAAAATTAATTTCACGTTTCTTTTCTCTCTCATTAAATCTTCTTTGTTGATTATCTAATGACTAAGAACATGGTGTAATTTCTTCTCTATAGTTTTCAAAAGATTCATACTTGCACTCTACTTTATTCCTATTTGAACTTTGATAGAGAAGTGGAGAACTCTCACTTTTACCATAAAATGATTCAAGGAAAGATATTTCTATATCCTTATCTCCCAAAATTGGCTCAACTATTGATTTGTCTAGATAATTCATGACTTTCGATGCCATATCTCCTTGTTGCTCTAGAATTCCTTTTCCTGCTAGACTTCAGTCCTATACACATCTGGGAAAGAAATTAGTTCTTTTAAAGCTAAATCCAACCTTGTGAGGAAAGTCAAACAACTAACTTCACCATTCTCTTTAGAATTGTGTATCCAAAATCTTTTGGATAAACCAAAGATAGATTTTGAGGATAAAGTTTCTCATTTAAATCTTTTTGAAAGAAAGGAATATCAACTTGGAAATTGTCTTCATATGAATCCATCGAAAATGAGACTTTGTTTTCAAATTTTTAGAATTTTGAAAATTTTGAAATTTAAAGAGATCTAACATATCTCAGAAAAATATGAAAGCTCAGAAAATCAAATTAATCTTTTTGGGATTTTTAACAACTCTTTGCAAATATCTAGTTAATTATCCTTAATGAAGGGATATTTGCAATTAGACTACTCAAATTGCAAAGTATTGACAGAATCTTTGTGGAAACACTAAAGCATTTGGTTGGCCCTCCTTCTAGCGCCGAAAACCTGTTGATGTAGTTATTAGTCACAACAACAAGAAATAAAAGTTTACACAACAAACCTTTATCATCTTGAAAGATACGATAAATTCAGGATGAATTTATGACCCCAAGTCTCTGTGGACCAGGTCTTAGTCGTTTGACGTTACTCAGAGTTTGATGTGTGTTGTTGTTTTCCAATAGGGGCCTTATGTACATTAGTAATTTCAACAAAATTCATCAACATTCTATCCATTATCCTATCCTTTATGCATGTTCTGCACAAATCTTAAATAATTCTACCAAATCTTACTCTGTTAAGTCATGATTTAAGCAAATAGGCATCAATTTGATCCTAACTTTGAGTAATTCACTGGAATTTGTCTCTGGTTTAGACTAGTTCTAAATATAATTCTAGATTCAATTAGTTCTTCTGATATTATCCATATATAAACTATTACTTGCTTCTGCACTTCAAATCTGCTCAAAGATTATACCTATAAGCATGTATTTCACTCTAATTTTCCATTACTTGCGTGATATTCATTATGATGTGCATTTATTACTGTAATATGCTCTGGATATATGATTATTTGCACTAATTCAATATATTTTTACTGTATCTGCTTATGATTTACCATTATTTGCAATTATCCTATGGTTATCTATGAAATTGAAAATGAGAAAAGATTTTAGAGATTGAGATTCCTAAAATTACTTAACTATGACAAATGATCCACATACATGCTCTGATACAGTAATGAAGAGAAGTAAAACTAAATCATACTTCACCAGGACAATCCATAAATCCGCATGATCTAGTGCAAATCTTCAAAGGAAAAGTTGACAACAATATGCAATAAAATGATAGCACTTATATTAAACGCAACATTTCACCATTACATATCTAGAAATCAACTAGAAGATTACGTAAGGTTTACAATCGGGATGTAATCTATAGCTTCATCTCCATTAGGTATGCAAAGAATAGGTACATTTACAGTGGTCTAGAGAAAGAACCTTGTGAGAGAATTCACCAAGTTACAGAACATCACAACTTGTGCTCAGTATTGAAACAATCCAGACTCCCATAGTTTCAACAATTTAGTCTCCATTAGTCTAAGTAATCCGATCTCCTATTAGGTCCACAATAATTTGACCTCTTGCTAGATATGTAATAATTGGCTCCCCCCTTTCAAATGAAAAGTCACGACCCTTTTATAGAACAAAGGCCAAAAATAATTACATTGATCCAATGGTTAGGATCCATCTATAATAATCAATGGCCTAGATTGGTGGCACGTGATTACCAGTTGGCAATCATACAGCTGGCAAAGAATATTCTAGCACCTTTGAATAAATCAACCCTCTAGGTGGCATACAACATATTCACTAGTATCTTCTAGTCTTGGTTCAAGTCATCTTCTTTGTTTGTCTTCAATTTTATTTGGTTAGCCTTCCTTTTTGCAACATCTAACCTTCTTCATTTGCACGTTCTACGTAACATTTTCTCCAAGCCTTAATTAGCTCCAATATCTTGCAACAAACATATATATTTTAATCATTTGCATTTGATAATCTAGTATGGATGAGGATACTGGGATATGGATATCCAGGTATGAATATTAGGTTCTGGATATTTGAATATTAGGATATGCAAAATGCCCATATGGATATCCATGTGGATATGTCCATATGACGTCAACATGAAGGTCAGGTCAACCCTTGTTGACCAAAAGTATGCTATCGGGCCTTAATTCCATTTAGAGTAGGTCAGGATATCCATGTGGACACATGTCTCAATATCATTGGCTTGACATGGGAATTGATATTTGGAAGGTCAGGATATTAGCGACCTGTGAAATATCCATATTGGAAGGTACAAAACTACTTAGATGACCTATTGCTAAGCCTCTTGGTTGGGACAATTTGTTCGGATATTAGTGAATGTGAGGACATTTAAGTGTAAATGTGAATATCCATATGACCGTTGACCAAAACTTTGACCATGAATAACTTGGTTTTAAAGAATTTCCACATGCTTCAAAAGGAAAACCTTCTTAGAATTTCACCCTCTATCATTTGGTAGGATTCATGAGGAAAAATTCACACTTTGATCCAAAACTCAAGATTTGGATATGCCTAAAATAGGACTTAGACATACTAATTGATACTGCTTTTGCCATACCACCCCAAAACACAAAGGAAAAGAAAAACAAGCCAAGAAAAGCAAAAAAGGTTGGGTCCCTATTTTTCTAGGGAAAAATGGGGCATGTTGTGTAAACACACAACAAGAACAGCACCCGAGTGCTTTACCTCCAACCACAGACCAGTGGTCCCCTGCACACCTTCCATCTGGAAGTAGCCCTACCCTTCACAAGGGAAGTGGATTAAGGAAATCAATAAGATCCATCATGTCTTCTGAGAACTAGTGTTACATGTCAATTTACAATCAGTTATACAACTTTTAGAATCCCTCTAGCTAAGTATAAGTAATCTGAATGTTTTTCAAAGAAAATAAAGACACTATGAACCGACAATACAAGAAGTGATTTTGCATTACTTTGGCCAAAGATTTCATAATTCATACACATTCCTAAGTCGATATGTGTGTCGTATGTTCACATACTTCTATCTCAAATTGGTCATCCTCTATCATTATACCATATTAAAAACATACTTTAATAGTAAAAAATTTCATTAATAGCATATCATCTTAATCAATTTAACTTCTATCCTAGGCTTGGCTAGATGAATTGGTAAGTTATCCCAACTACAATTTCAACTAGTCAAGTAAAAGGTAGAACATTTAATAAATCAGATAAATATATATTATCAATAATTCTACTATGCAAAACTTACAATCTCAGCTTGATGCCCAACTGGTAATCTTTCATAATATTAGAAACTTAAGTTATCAATAATCAAATACAAGAACATTATCTTTCACTTCGAGATTAACATTTTTATATCAAATAATCATATCAGTCTACAACTAACTAGAAATATTATGCCAACTAAAAACTAAGCAAGAAATCTCTGTGATAATTCCTCTTACTGATATAAATGAATCTCCTTTAAATTGCAATTATAATCAACTCTAAATAAACATAAACATAATCTGCTCCTTCTTGAGCCTATATATGTGTGTGTGTGTGTGTGTGTGTGTGTGTGTGTGTGTGTGTGTGTGTGTGTGTGTGTGTGTGTGTGTGTGTGTGTGTGTGTGTGTGTGTGTGTGAAACAATTGGCTCTAGTGATGTAGCAAGGGATCTCCAGTGAGGATTGGTTGCATTTGGATTTTTTAGTGTTTGAATTAAGTTTTCAAGTTGTCTTTTGTTTTCCTCAATTTTCCTTAAAAATTTTGCTTGTGTTTCACTAGGAAGCCGAGGAATTGAAGGAGGAGTTTGAGGAGGGTTGTTTTGTGCCCCCTCTTCAATTGGAATCTCAACATCCCTTCTATTTGGTGGATTAGGGTTTAGGGGTGTTTCATGGGGTTCATTGACTGAAAATTGAAAACAAAATTTGAATCAAAACATTGAAAAACAAACAAATTCATTTTCAAATTTAGAATTTAAAACATGCAAACCTTACCTTGTTCAATTTGTTGACCCTGTGGAGCTCATGCATGATGTCTTGGAGTGCAGGAATGTCATGGTGGCATTGTCTTTGAGTGGCTTCTCCTCTAATTTCTTCAAAACATGGACGTGCAATAACCCTAGTCATGTTTTCAATCTCTCAAGGAATTGTGCAATGAAAATGAGGGGTCACAATCTGTGTTTTTTTATATTTAGTAGTTCATAACGTGCACCCCCATCTTTTTGCACATACCCATAGTTCTATCTACTTCAAGGATTTCCTAATTATATGATGTGGCAACTCTATTGTTATGATTCAAAGTTTATGTTGCTGATGTATGCCTACTAGGGGTGCAACAAATCTTGTTCCACATTGGCGCAACAACATATCAAGGTACATAATTGCTTCTTATTTCCTCTCTTGAAGCAAGAATTATTGTGCAATGATATTATTTTAGAAAGAAATGCAGTTATATTTTAGCATGTCATGAATTTTCATTCATGGCCTTTAGGTCTAAATATGTTGATAGGGAATCCTCTCCTTATATTCCATCTTATGGTTCATGCCCTAGGCATTATACAAATGAGTGTAAGTTAAATTATTTCAGTGATACTTCATATTATAGCTCTAGTAGTTATACTTCATCTCCAACATATTCTCAAGGTCATGCATCCATACACCATCAAAATGAACTCATTAGGCAAGAAAAATAAATTAAAAATCAACTCAGGTTGCTTGAGTCCAGTGTGTAGTTTGATACTCTTCTCGCTACCCCAAATTGTTTAAGTGCTCGATCTCCTTCCATTCCCCTTGGCACCATCTAAAAACAATTGGATCTCTCATGGGTTGATTATGAAATGCAAACTATGACAGCTAAGGTGTTCATTTAGATGCCTATCTTTGATGGAAATTATCTATATGATGGGGAGGCACATGTTGCTGCATTTTTAGTATTCATGGACATATATCAATTTGATGATGAGGACATGTGGATGAGATTCTTTGTGAGATCTCTAAGTGGAATGGAAAGGAGATGGATTTGACATTTTTTGGAACATCACTTTGCTTCTTGGAATGACCTAGTGGCAGCATTTGAAGAGTGTGCAAGTTGTCTAGACCCTGTTGCTCTTGTCCGGTAATTGGAAAATATTAGAAGGCAAGAGGGAGAGTCTAGCAAGGACCTCAGCCATAGGTTTGTTGTTACACTATCAAAAACTCTAAAGGATTTCAAACCTTCTTTCTCGGCCTACTTTGCCCAGAACCCCGATCTAGAATATGTTTCTATCTACTTAAAAAAATGGGTATATTTTTTGAATCATATGAGGTTGGAATGACTTTAGTGTAGGAGGACTTGAAGCTCACTAGTTTTTAGTAGGCTTACCTATGCCTTGAAACCGTAGAAAGAGTAAGAAATGAATACATTGGAAAGTCTCTATCCCCAAAGGCAAATGTTATAAGAAATGGATTAATGGATGGAAATACTACAATGAATTAGGTTGAGTGTGTAGTTAGAAGGGTTGAGCTATGTGATGCAACATCATATGAAAGTTGTGTAGAAAGTGAAGATAGTATGTCCACCTATCTTCAGTTGGATGAATCATCCCTTGGGGATGGTGATGATTTTGTTTTGTCAATTGACTCCCAACCTGAAGTCAAGGGTGGTAGTGATATGCTTGCACTTGGTGATGATTGATCTAAGACAAATGTTGATGTGGACATTGGTGTTCACTCTAGAGGCCTTGCCATGGATGATGGTGTTGTTGTAGATGCAAGTAAGGAAGATGAATTGCAACAACTTTATTATTCATTAGATGTGTGTCCTTGCTTTGTTGAATTTGAGGATGATGTTCACACCTTCCTTATTGCAAATGAGAATAATAATCTAAAGGTGTGCATGGTCATACTATTGTTCCAGGTCAAGGAGTTTTAGACCTTGGTGAAATTTTAGAACTTGGTTTGGATCAGCTATCATATGCTAACATAAATTGCATTGAGAATATATTTTTGAGCTCATTGGTTGTACATTTTGATGTAGGGTTTGCATGTTCTCAAGAGAATCAAGGTGTTTGTTTGCATGTTGGTGAAGAGGAAGATCAGATCATAGATCAGTTTCTTAGTAGTAATATTTTTATTGCAGGTTGCAGTGAAATATGTGAGACAATGAGGCAACTTGAAGATGATGAGTCTTCATGTGAAATGTGTCAAATTTCTAATTTATATGCTGATAATGTGGAAATGGATTTGAATCAAGTCTTTAATTCAATCAAGGAAGAATACATCAACATTTGTGGTGCAATTGGGTTGTAAGAGATTGAACAATCAAATGATATTGCTCAGCTTGAAGTTGCACCTGAAATTGACACTTTTCAGCTTAGTGTTCTGGAGGATATTTTTCTTCATGTTGATTTGTGTGCAGGCATAGATATGCATCATGCAACCAGGGATCTTGAAAGTGATTATTTCTGTGCAATTCAACATGATGATGCGTCTCATTATGTATGGTTTACATGTCCCAATGACAATCACTTCCATTTCTAGAATGATGATATGAATAGTTGCAATTTTCTTGCACATGATTTGGAGAAACTTCATTGGTTGCAGTTGAGTGAAGAATGTAATTTCAACTTGAGGATGCTAAGTTCCTTCTTCAATCTTGTGTTCGATAGAAGTAAGCAATTTGCAACAACTTGTCCATGTCCTTATGCCATGGATCTTTTTTGCAAGGTTTGACCTGCAAGTGTTCTAAATTTATAGCCATAACCATTTACCTTTGTGCTTCAATTTTATTAGTTGTAAGTGTTCCTAAGTATAGTTTGTTGTGTTTTTCCTTGTACATATTGGCTTGCTTTTGTTTCCCCTCCCTCCTCGCCCCCTTTTTGGCATTTTGGTTTGCAAGGTATGGAGATAACTAGATCCTCATTGTGTTTGCAAGAGAGACACGTCCTCAACTAGAGTCAATGTTGGCATATGCCTAATAATTTTTCAAAAGTCCCAATTTTATGCCTCCATGTTGTTTAAAAAATCTCACCCATTATTGATAACCAATCTGAGAAATCTTCACTGGGTTTTCCTTGGTTCTATTTTTTGTTGTGGTGACTATTTTTCCTTCCTGATGTCTTTTCCATGTCTTATCATCACTGAAAAATCCCATAGAATTCCTTGGTTTTGTACTTTCCTTGTTTTTTTTCTAGCTTTTAGATGCCTGGTTCCGATGTCCTCCAAAAATCCCATTTCCCCTCACCCAATTTGGAGGATCAAAACATGGTTTTTTTATACGATCTTGGAGATGGTGGCTATGTGTGTCATCCAACATTAGGTGACACTTTCATTTTAGAATTCTGGCACTTTGGGATTTTCAAGTTTTCTGGGGACATCAGGGCATTCTTGGTTCATGTGTCCTTCAGAAACTCCATTTCCCCTCACTCAATTTGGAGGTTCATAACATGTTTTGTTTCAAATGATATCAGAGATGGTGGCTATGTGTGTTATCTAGTATCAGATGGCCCTTTCATTCTAGAATTATAACACTTTGGGATTTTTGGGTTTTCTGAGGACATCAAGACATTCCTGGTTCCTGTGTCCTCCGGAAACCCCATTTCCCCTTGCTCAATTTGGAGGTTCATTTCTTGAATTTTTCTAATGAAATCAAAGGCTATTATTATTGGTGCCCCCTTGCATATATTTGGCCTTTTGTTTTGGTGTTTTTCTTGTTTTCAGATTTTCATGTTTTCCATGATCTTTCTAGACTCCCTGATTTTTTGTGCTTAATTTGAGGGCTCAAAACATAATATTTTATGGTGATCTCAGAGATTCAGGCTATGCTCATCATGTGGAACTTTCGTTTTGGGATTTGGGTCAAATGAGAATTTTGGGATTTTTGTGGACATCAGAACTTTTCCAAAAATCCTTGAGTCCTTGGTTCTTCCGAGTTTCCCATTTCCCATGGGGCACACCATGGGAATTTTAGGTTTTCCATGGAAATTTGAACTTTTTCAAAATATCCCTATGCCTCTAGTCCTTTCTAGTTTCCCATTTCCCTTGGGGCACCCCATTTGGCCTAATGTCCTTGTTCCTTCTAAGGTTTCGGATCCCACCGGACACTTTTCCAAAAATCCTTGTGTCCTTGGTTCTTCCAGGTTTACCATTTCCCATAGGGTGCTCCATTTGTCCTAATATCCCAAATCCTTCCAAGATTCTAGTTTTTAGGAAGCACTTTTAAAAAATCCTCATGTCTTTGGTCCTTCTGGGATTCCATTTTATGGCCCAAATACTCATAATTTTTCATGTTTTACAACACGAGATGGGACACTGCAACAACTCTTAGAACTGCCATTAATGATCTTTTTAGGACCTGATGCCATAATAGGTGAGCTCCATACATCCCAAGGCTACTGTGAACTCTTCCATGATGAGATTTTTGTACTAGAGCATGGGTAAACACACCAAATGTGTAGAGTTTTCTAGTACAACCCATGTGTCATGATGTAGGTAGGCATGGTGGTCTGGTTTCATTTTTAGATGTTAGATCCCTCCTCCCAAGGCTTCTTGATGGATTGAATGAAGTATTTAAGGGATTTCCCATTCATTTTATAGAGGATGGATTTTTAGTTGCAGAATAGAGATAGAAGAATACAACCTTAGATACCTAGGGTTTCTTCTAGTAGATAAAACAAAGCATTTTCATTGTAATTTCTTCTAGGTTTTATCTCAACGATTATAAGAGGGAATTGTAACATTCAAATAATGAATGTAAAGTGTAGATTCAACATATTTTCAACTGTCTCCATGAGCATTTTATGAATTTCTAGTATTCTAGCAATTTACCCTAGTCACACTTGTTGATTTGAGTATTGTTATTGATTAGTTAATAACCAAAATTTGTAAAACACTTTGCAATGATTTTGTGAAGTATCTTTTCATGACAATACATGAAGTTTATAGGTTGTTCATGGATCATTAAAGAATGCTTGAATTGATGTTTTGTAATTTCTTGTAGCTGCCTATTTGTATGTGTAGAGCCTAGCTTATGCATTATACATTTTTTTTTGTCTTTGTTGGTATCTTGATTAAGGTATCATTATTCTATTACATTGGTGTCCCCTTTGATTTAAGACCTAAAATATGTTGTACCCACTGGATTAAGGCACTGATATGAATTTTGTTCAACTCTTTCCCCTTCAAACACAATCAAATATAACAAAACCTCTATCTTTTACCTTATTTGTGTTGTTTATCCTACCTACATCTATGTCTAGATGTGCTACTGCATAAGGGGCTATCAAAGCAACATTTTAGACTTTGCATGGTTGTATATCTTCTACATGAAGGTGCAATACCCTTGAATTGCTCAAACTAGCATAGATGCTACTTGGTGATAGAAAATTGGAGTTTCCTGTGCATTAGTTATGGTTTGATTCTAGGTCTATCTTCAAATTATTATGAATTATTGTCCCTTTACACCTCAAGGAATACACCCTTGGTCTAACAAAGCCAAAAGATGAAGAAGGTCTTACCCACCTTATCAATGTTGTCCTTAGTTGCCTTCCTAAGCGTAAGTTTATAATCTTTGTCTTGAGTTTGAGACCCTTGGCACTCAAGAACTGATTGGCTTTAGAGATTTGAGGAGTCTCAACTTTGAGCACCAATAGGGTCTAAGTAGGAAGATCTTGAAAGAGTTCAAAAATAGTAGAATGTGCCTTGTTGAAGGCTTCTCAATCTATGAGCATTGATATGACTTAAGTTGAGAAGGGAGTCTATGAAATCTCTGAGAAATTATATAAGCTCTAGCCAAATACTAGTGTGGATTAATGTGGTAAGGTAGAAGCTCGATGCCATTAGTGAGAAATTCAATTTGTTGTGATTATGAACTATGGACATGTGTGTGTCAAAGGATAAGTCTTTATGTGAATCATGAATTTTGGTGTCTCATGGTGTGGATTTGATTTGTAAGTTTGTGAATTGGTGTGGTCTAGCTTTCCACTAAATGTGCGTGAGATGGATGGCGTAATGAATCTATAAATTGAGGCCTCAATGAGTTCTATAAGATGCACATGTAGTTGAGTTGGGATATTGGTTGTCACAATAAATAACTAAATAACAAGGCCTTGCTATAGTGAGGTGTTGCCTAGATTACCAAACATTCCTAGGCTGATAGCTACCTCAGTGAATAATTAGACAACATCATCTTTTATTAGTGAGGTGTTTCCTTGACATCAAGGTGGTTCTTGTTCACTAATATTTAGCCTAGTCAAGTGGCAATATCCCTCCTAAACTATGTTATGGTTGTATGTGTGACTCCAATGTGAGACTTGTGTGCTATCCATATGAACATGTGCTTGTTCATGGGTATCAAAAATTCAAGACTTCTAGGCTAGTTGTAGATGCTTTTTTGCTACCATGCACCTCGCCCACACCCATCTAAAGTTGAATACCTACTATGAGGGTGAATGGGTGGATTAGAAAACTAGATTCTTGGGTTGGCCTCAGGAGGCTAAAAATTCTTGATTGGTGGTGATGAAAATAAGGTGAAATTTAATTCCTTACCTAACATATTCAACTCAAGATTGATTACCATTTTTACACTATATCTTATATATTCAAGTGAAATTTTGAGATTGACCTTATTTAATTTGTTGTAAGAGTGAATAGGAACTAAGCATTAAGATCAAACTAAATGTTTCTAAAGATTTTCATAAGGTCATCCAATAGGGAGGAAAACATGGATGATCTTCAAATTTTTATATGAAATTATAAACTAATGGCCTGCGAGCCAAAAATATTTTTTATCAGTCAGATTATGTATAAAAAAATTAGGGTTAAAGCCTTAGCATTCACATGTAATTGAGTTATGATTCCACTTCTAGATAAATATAACATTTGGTTCATGAAATGGTTATCCCATTCTTTTTATGGTAAATTATGCTTGGAGCTATATGAGCTCCTTGAAGGCCCTATGAGTTTGTGCTTAATTTTATATCAAGATCATATAGTGCTAATTGTTTATTGAAGTCACTTGTTAGATCAATGATTTGATATACCTAATTACAACATTTAATAAGTAATAAGTAGATGATATTACTTGTTCCTAATTTGATATAGAATTATGGACTATACCCCAAACTAGAACTAAGCCAAGATCTAAGTTAAATAAGTTAGTGCACACTTAAAGCCTTTGGAACCTTGTTAATGACTAGAGCCTAAGTTATGATTAGGCTTGAATATTGTTCTGAGAATTCATTTCCAAAATCTAATCATAACATTTATTAAACATTGGTCAAGCCTCTAATCCTTCTAAGTGTTGATTTGATATCTTGTGTCATCCTTTTCAACTTTGTTCCAAGATTTTGTGGCCTTGAGATGATGTTCAATTTCCTATAAGTTCTTTGTTAGTGTTTTATATTCATAAGGCTTTAACCCTAGTAGATAGATTAGTGGTTGTCGATCTCATTTCAATCAATGGATCAAGCAAGGACAAATTTTTTTGTTGGATTCTGACAAAGCTCTAGTGTTCCATTGGTTGGCTGAGTCCAACTCAAAATGAGGTTGGCTCCATATTCTTGTTTGTTTGTTGCACATACAAAATAGTATTATATTGTTAGTGTTTCCACATGGTAGCTTCCCATAACTCATAAGAGTATTAGTATACTTGCTCCCCGTGATACACCAAACATCTAATTAGGACATGATCTAATGGCCCACATAGTTATGTGAAGTTTCCTTGGAATTGTTAGTGTAGAATTATGCTATGGGTTCTAGTGCTCCAAGTTTGTAGAGGTGGGCCCTCTTCCTTTTTCTTTATTGAGTGGAAAGTCTAATGGATGCTAATTTTAGGCAAGTGACATGTTGACAATCCACATTCCCTAGTGATTTTAGGCTAAAAAACCCCTTAGCAATGCACCATTGGCCAATTAATTGCCATGCCATCATGTGGTGGGTCCCTTCCCTTATGTAAAGACTCATAGGTGCTTAGTGACATAGCAGTCAATGGAACCATGAGATCTCTAGCTAAACTAGAGAATCAAGTGGCTCACACATCCCTTAGAATTTATTAGTCTGATAACTCCAACTATTTTGCCATTGGTCAGCTCGAGATCACATCATCAGTAGTAGGCCTCTACTCCTTATGCTTGTGTATGCCTAGAAGTGGTTTCTATATATGTTCGCCTTCATGTACTTATTGTAATGGGACCCCTAAGTTTTGTGTAGATCATGATATTGCCAAAATTATGGATTGAGTGATCTTCTAGTGAGATGGAAGGTCTAAAGGTTCTCACATAGATTAAAGGTGATGAGTCTTCTTCTGTTTGGAAGTCTCTATGCATAGTGCTATATGACACAAACACTTAAACCGATATGATCTTGACCATGATATCTTGATCATTGGTGCTCTTTACAGATTTAAGAACTCACAATGTTATTATCATGAAAATCTCATAATGACTTACTAAAGTAACTATTTTCCATCATAAAATCATGTTTTCTCTTCGATAGTTAACACAGATGTTATTTTAATGTTAGTTAAAAAAACTGGGTCTATTTTTTGGTAAGCCCATTATGGGTGTCACAACAATCAATTGAAGGGGAGGCATACATGATCAGTATTGTTCTTATTTTTACATATGATCTATCTTGCGAGTTAGAAGCTACTCATAAAATCTCTTATCCTTGTCTTGTAGGAATTCATGGGAAAACATGCATAAAATAAAAAAACATGGAAGGAGAATCTTCATCCTTTATGGTTTGCAGGTTCATCTATATCTTGCATTTAATTTATGCATGTTTCAAATGCTTTATATTTAGAGCTATAGGGTTCATACTTATAGATTCACATACACCTTAAAGTGGGGGCAAAATGTAATGGTGAAAAATGCATCCTTGAAGCATTTCCCATTTAGTTTTCCATCTAATTTGGGGCAATGTTAAAAATACATTTATATAGCTATAAATGTTGTATTTTTGTTCATTATTGGTTCTACATAGCTAAACTAGCTTACACCTAGCCCTATGCTCAATGTTTATCCCTAGTCTCATTACTTATCCCTATGCTAATGTGCATGTACTCCTAGACCAATTAGATTATCTATTGAGTTTGATCATTAATCTAATCATTATCCATAATCCAATCCTATTGAAAATAAATCCAACCTAGCTATTTGACCTAGGTTGTGTCCATGGATGTAAGGTTGTCTTCACAATTAAAATCTTGATCCTTTTAATTATAAAATTAAAATCAAACATTTAGCCAACTAGCCCCATCTTACACTTTGGTCCTAGGTGGACTTGAACAAATCTTCATAATTTAGTGTTATGCTAAAGTATAAAAAGACATCAACTTGCACTCATTTACATATAAAGAATCATTGATTATCACAAGAACAACCATTCACATATGCACTCAAATCAAGAAAGGAATCCAACATGTCTAATCACACTCATCCTAGCACATGTAGATCACCTAATAATCATTCTAGAATTCATTTGCATGTCAATGTATTTTTAAATACTACCAACTTGACAAAAAACCCCTAAAAGTGTGAAAGAATATATTAGGTGTAGTAGTTTGTTTATTTGAGATTTCATGCAAGGTAGAATCCAAAGACCAATTGAGATTGAGTTCGTTCTTATTTAGTTAGTTTGCAACCATGAACTAGATCTAAAATCACAAAGATGGTCCAATGCAGAACATATAAGAATATTCTGGTTCTCATCCATACGCATGTCTGTTTAACACATTTCCAAATTCCAAGGCACAACAATTTCATTGTCATCATCCATTGTTATACAATCTTTAGTCATAGAGCTACATAATATTTCTCTCTTTAATTACTATTTATGACATGATTATGTTTATTGTCTGATCTAATCCATTCTATTCTACTCCATCTACTCCCCACAATAATCTTTAAATTAATTGGTGCTTAATTACCGAACTTCCCAATCAAAAAAGAAAAAATCATTACTTTCATACTCAAAGTTGAGATATAAAATTAGCATACCACTCTTATTCTCCAAGTCTTACACAAATGATGGGTGGGTTTCTTTTTCTCGAAATACACTGATGTGAGATTTTGACGCGTTAAAACATTTTGATATAATTTAGAATGCTTTAGATCTCTTTTGATTTAGCTCTGATACCGTATTCACGATTTGAAACCTAAACACATATACATCATATCAAATCTTCAGTCTTAGACACTAAGTTATCCGATGCTTCACCTAATTATTTTCTTCCCACACCTATTATGCTAATCATAGCGTATGGTATAGGTTTGCTAATGGTTGGCTGATAAGGCGTACTATTTTGTGGTATAAGTTATGTATGTATCAGATCAGTGGGATTTTAAAGATAATCTTTCTAGGTATACAGTTGATGAACAGGAAGAATAATTTGTGGTGAGTGGGCACGAGCGTGGGGTTGCTTGTTGGACAGACATTCCATTCATAGCTTAGATTATCGAAACAAACAAATTTAAAGCCCATCCTTCAATGTATTATTGAGCATTTACAGCTGTCGGGCTTGTTTCAATGTGGTTTATACTTTATCGTGCATGAGTTTTCTGCACGTCACCACCTTTCAAGACGAAGTAAAAGCCACGAGTTATTTGTGATCATTGAAATAGATTTTGAATAAACCTGCTCCAGTTAATTCTTGAAGCCTTTATAAAAATAGAGCCTTGATTTCGACTTTAGTCCAGACAAAACCGAGAAACAGTAAAATGAGTGACTTTACAAAAGAAGCCGCCTCGTTCCCACGTTGAAACACCAAATTTAACTGTTGCAAACTTTAGTCTTGTTGATATCTTTTAAACGTGGATTTGGAATTGGAAATCTCGTATTGAGTGGAGAGAATGATATTCCAATAAATGTCCAGTCCAATGGGCCATCATTCCAGAACAAAAGTCCAATAAAATCTCACATTTTAGATCAACATCTAGAATCGTGTGATGCTAAATGTCTCGACAAAAACGTTATCACTAGTAGAGAAAAAATAATCGACTATAGATTCGACGACAAATTTGTATGGCTTCGGAAAGAGTAAAAATATCGACGATTCGACAAGATCCATCGTAAGCGACGAGATGGACGGACGGAGGGAGAGTGAGAAACGTGATGTCACAGAAACCTCATATGTTTCTGTCGCCTGCATTAACTCCAACTCAATATCACACGTCACTCTTGAGCTATGTTAATCTCACAAATATAAAGTATTACTCTACTTCGTAGAACGTGCACGCATTGTTCAACGTTCCCACAAATCCAGCTTGGGCAAAGAAAATAAACTCAAGTTTCTAGAAAATATTAGGTTTTGAAGTTTATGGAAATTCTTGTGTGCCAATTCAAACTTCGATTTTGATATTCTAAGTTTTCACATAAACCCAATATTATTAAAGATAAAAAGCTATCAAATCGTTGTAGACGAGAGCTGGACTTTGTAGGAATTGATATGGGTAGACCTTTTCTACATTATTTTTTTAATTGATGCATTAAATCTTTTAATAAGGGAGATAAATAGGGTTATAGACTCTAGGAGTTTCCAAAAGAGATAAATAGGGTTATAGACTCTAGGAGCTTCCAAAGAGATAAATAGGGTTATAGACTATAGGAGTTTCCAAAACTTCTTTCCTTGAAGCTTTCTAGCACTACTAAAATACATGCCTTGACTTTGAAGATAGGATCATTCAACCTTCAATTTACACTAAATTTTAATTGTCCTATGTTTTGAGGATCCCTTTGGCATAGTTCAATGTTTGTTCACGCCTCCTTTGCATAGAAATGGGTCACCATATTCTTTAGGAGCATTGTATTTGTCAAATTTGTTCTATGGATTTTGAAACTAAGGATCGTTTTGTTTTTAGATGCTCTCCTTATAATGAGATTAAGAGACAATTATTTTGCCTCTTCAAAGACTCATATAACTCTCTCCAAACCTTCATGTGTGGGTTCTTTTCTTTCAAGAGATATTTAATCTTCATCAATGTCTAGCCAAAAACTTTGTGTCCACATTGCTCTACACTTTGAGGATTGCTTCTTTCATTCACACTATCTCTTCTTTAGGATTGATAATGAAGCAACCTCATAATAGGTTTTTAGATATGATAAGATTGAAAGGAAGCAAGGTACGCATAAATGCTTCGTACACTAATTCTAGAGGAGAGCATTGTGCAAATAAAGACCTTTACAATTACAAGAATGACAAACACATATAAAACATATAAAAAACAATATACCATGAGATGAGAGTTTATGTGGGGAAAACCCTTTTGGGAGAAAAAAATCCACACTCCAAAAGCACAACCACTTGTATTAATCAACAACAACCATTTTTACAATAAAATGAGAAGGCTATGCTTCTTCTAGGAGTATTACCAACAAGTAAATTTGGAGTGATTCTAGTAGCATAATAGTAACTTCAAATAGACTTAACAAAACCATACATCTACTCCTTCCCAAACACCAATATATATGAGATGAACAAACTAGAAACCATCACATGGTTTTGGAAAACCATGAGGAAGGCCAAGGGAGGTATATCACCCCAAATGATCAAGGAACAAATCCAAACACCCCCCTTGGTCTTGGTCTTCTAGGATACTTTTAGCTTATTTCTTACAACATGGCATATGTCATAAATGTCATTTTTGACCACCCAAACTTGGGTGTCCCAATTTATTTTCATTCCCAATGCATAAAGATACTCCATGATATGTATATAAACCTAGCATAATGTAATTAAGATACCAATGTAACTGTTGGCAATATGTGTTGTCATTGATGTCAATATAGTATATGGAAATATAAGGACAAACTTGTATAGAGGTAGAGTCAGCATGGTCAAGGCAAATTAGTCTGGGAGAAGAGAAAACAGTGTAAGTATGGTAAGGTGATCAATTTTGTGTCTGAGCATGATGCAGAGGTAAATACTCATGTCCTTCCATGTTTCCAGTATTCCTACATGTATATCTCTTCAGTTTGGAGAACCGCACTTAATGATATATACTAGAAATTTGTCTAGGGCATTCATAGTGCATATCCCAAGGCAGAGTAACATTGTTCTGGTCCACATTTCTCCACAGAGCAAGATTTGATCTTGTGGTTCTGAAGACAAGTTTATCCAGGTATTGAAATGATATATCCAAGTTTTCAGGTCTTCACATCTTTAGCAGAAAAAGTTACAAGGGATAGAGTACCAGTTACTACTTAGATAGGGAAAAGAAATGATGGAGACTTAATGGAATGCTTTGCATTCCTCTAAAATATATTATTTTGTTATGCAGTTCTAAGGACAGGCTCAGAGATGAACAAGGCTTACCATGTTGAAGTATCAAGTGGTCTGGTGGTCTACAAAGTTAGTAATCAAGTGATAGAGGCAATATAGACTGTTCTGGGGCCTAAATGCATATGTTTGAGCTTTTGGGTAGGTGCAAAAAGTTGGGGGACCAAAAAGTGGCCAACCTTTTTTAAAAAAACTTGTAAGCCATAACACAAGTGTGTTATAACATGCTCACATTATGGTTTGGTGATGCTGAGCCTAAGGCTTAGCAACACCAAGCCATAAAGCGCTCGCATTATAACGCGAGCACGTTATGCTTGCCTATTGAAAAAAAATGCATTTATCCTCATTTTCCCATTTCATTTTCTTCTACCCGTGGCCTACAAACCCTTGAGAGTGCGCTCACGTTATTGGAGGTCAATTTCATCACCAAATCATCGCAAATTCATCGTCAAAATGCCACCATGACGTCGAGGAGGCTGAAGGAGTAAGTTGTATTTGGTTTTTTATCTAAATTTGTTGTTAAATAGGTATGTTTAAGTAGATTTTTGATGTAAATTTCTTTAATTTACAGGAAATGATAATGCACCTCGTCCTCCTCCTGAAAATCCACAAAATCCTAAATCCCCTGAACAACAAATACTTGTTGAAGAACAACCCCAACAACAAACACCTCCATTCATTCCTCAACATGCCCCTGGAACACAAGAAAATCTAATCGGGCAAATTAAAAATAATAAAAAACAAATTGAGGACATAATTGCAAGGTTGAAAGATCCTACAACTTCAACTTCACATAGATCCACGCTTGCTTAATCTCTTGAATCTATGTTATCAAATGTAGATTCAATTAGCAAGTAATTATCTAGTTGGTCAGAAAAGAGGAGAGAATTTAAAGGGTACTATGTAGACAAGTTGTCATATGAACAAGTAAAAAATGAACAAATTACAAAATTGGACTTGTGTTCCATTTTTACAGACCCATGAACAAATCAACCTCTACCCCTGACATGCAAGAGGTTCCCTATCCATTGGTACAACAACCAAGCGATAAGGGACAATTTTGGGTAGAGGTGGTGGATGGTTTTTGACCATACTTCATGCAACAATAATGGGGTCCCGCAATACTTTTTGAGGAAACTCTACTACGAGTTTGTAAAAAATAAAGTGCCAAGCTATTTTGATATGCGAGACTTCTAGGGTAGAGGTGGGGGGTGAGCATAGGATAGACTAGGGGCACGTGTTGACCCACAACGGTCAGTGAGACAAGCACTCGCCAGACCAACCCATGAGCATGTGTCTATCTATCCAAACCCAGGGCATCATAGAGCATGCCATTCCTGTAGCACAACGTGGGTTGGGGGAGAGTTTGAGTAGGGTTCTACCCATACTTGTTAGGCTTGTGGTTCAGCCTGTGGTTATGACCCCACAAATAGTCAGGACATAAGTGTGCAGGCTACATCTACAGGTGAGTAGATGGTGATGAAATATGCCCTCCTGAGTGGGACTTTCAGCCTTGATACTCAGGTAAATGTTAGCAAGTTCATTGGATTTAATTTATTAAATTTCATTTTTGAAATGCAAGATTAACTAATTTAGTTTGATGATTTTAATGAAATTACAGGGTCATAGCGTTGATGTAGTTTTCAGTGGTTTTCCACCTGCATATTACACTACGACATCTACTACCGGGCTATGTAACTAGTAAACAATTATAAATATTACATGTGAATAGCATTGTTATATGAATGGTATTCTAATATTTGATTTTGGATGTTGAATAGGTTAATATTGGAGATTTCATAGCAACACCTGCCAGTGGTGGTGGAGTTCAAAGCTTCACTCAGGTAATAAAATAAATAGTTTAACTAATGAATTGTACAATTTACTAGATTTTTGTATTTTATATTCATATCATTGATTACATTGCATTGCACATCTTTTAAACTCAAAGCATTACTAGACATTGCATAACTAATACCTAGATGTTGATAGATGACAAAATTTCAATTACAATATAGTTATTTGAAAAAATGCCTCAAAGAAATGTGGTCTCATGGAATGCCATGACAAGTAGATGCATAGACAAGGACATCACCATGAGACCACATTTATTTGAGGCATCTTTTCAAATAGTTCACTGCCTTGTCTATGCTACCACATTTTCCATACATGTCTACCAAAGCTTGTTGATCCCCTCCACACTATTCTTCAACAAATTCTCTCTAATAAACTCATCCAATTACCACCAATTAGAGCCCAGGACATGACACTAGAGAGGGGCACGAGCCTATGACATCTTATATAGCATATGATTGACTCCAACATCATCTAGGTTTTAGGTCTTAATTATGGCGGCAACAAGTCACCCCTAACCAAAATCTTCAAATCTACACTAACCCATTCCCCTACAAACTATGTCAATCCTATTGGCTCAATTTCTTCCATCCCTACTTCTGATCCTACATCTAACCCACCTAAGTCTAATGAGGACCCTTCATTTAATACTACTATAATCTTTGAGACCTCCAAGAACTCACATAAAAATGTACCAAAAGAGCACAACAACAATGGAGACTTGAGGAAGCATAAGAAAGAGCTATAGTATATCACCAAGAGAGTGAAATCTTCACAAGAGTTCACAACTAGTTGAAGAGCCAAGAGAGTTCACCATAGAATGCATGAGAATGAAAAGTGAAATTCAAAAATCCACCACATGAGATGGAAAACCTAGAGATAGAGTCAGAACAAAGACATTCTGAGTGGCAAAGAGCTGTTACTAGAATCTTGAATCATGAGCTTAATATATTCTAACAGTGGACCATGACCATTTCCATTCCTACAACCTGATAATGTTTCATTAGTTTGATATGTTTATAAATGAAACTTGACTATTTTGACACAAATATCTGAACACCAATGAACCACCATTGTTTTGAGCCTATAATTTAATAATTTCTTAATAGGTTGATAAATTCACCAATGAACCATGATTATTACAAAATTGCACTCTAATAAAGGTCCACGTAATTTATGTCTAAACGTCATTAAACCATGACTATTTCAACACCTAAACTAAACAATTTTTCATGAACCAATATATTTTCCAATAAAATAGAACCATTTCAACGTGTACAACCTAGTATTTTCTTTTTCTAATTTCTAACTTCTAAAGGGAACCATGAACTTTTCTTAAAATTATCAAACTCCTCACTTCAAAATTTTAAAAAATTTCAACCCACTAAAGCTTAAAATTTAATATTTTTTAATCAATAATACTATGTTTAAACCAATCAACCTAACCAACATTAATATCTACAACTTAATAATCAATATCAATAGACCAAAAAGCACAAGACTCTATAAAACCTTAGGGTTAAAGTAGCACAACCCCTTACCCTAACTAAACATACCACCATATTTCCAAGGTGTTGATATCATACAAATGCTCATGGCTCCTTTATTCTTCTTAAGGGCAAAGTGAAACACCTCTTTAAATACACAACCACCTCTTCTATGGACCCCTTAACCTGTGAAATGATCAAAGTTCCCTCATATAATATACTTTACATACTTGAAGCCTAGTAGGGTTCTAATTTCTATCCATAAGGGAGTCGATCCTATCTTCCCTATCCAAAATAAGAAAGAACTTATTTACAATTTCAATGATTGTTACCTCCAACATTCATAGTTCTCAACCCAAGAAGATAGATCAATAGATTAAACTCTTGGTTGTGATGTTTTTGATGCCCATACCCAAGACTTTACTATGGGAATTGATGGTGAAGAATGTGTATTATGTGTCTAGTTGTATCATAGTGATGCATTGGTGACAATGAATATCTTTTTTTTGTACAATACAAATCTCCATTACAATATCTAGACAAAATACATTTTGCATAGTTGGATACCTTTAACATTTTATTTGTAGAGTTAGATCATGTTATGTATTTAGATGGAGCCCTTTTACATTTATCTTCTTGGTTGGAGCCCTTTCCACATAGTCAGTGTTTTTATCACTTTTAGTAATAGGTGGAATCTTTCATCCTACTATTTTTTTAAACAATTGAGCAAGTCATGATTATGCTATCCCACAACCCTACCCCACCCTACCACCAACCTAAACCTAAACTAACACCTTCACTCCCTCTCTGACTTCTTAAACCTAAAATTTGATGCTACTATGGTTCCTCCTTTGTTGACCCTTATACCACACAATAGTCATGAATCTTCATCTAATTTGTATCTATCTATACATGACTTGTGTGCTTTATTGTGTGTACTTCGATGTTTAGGTGAACATGTGTGTATGTTAGGAGCCATGACTTGCATAACTATTCTAGTTTTCATAATTGAATAATGTTGTTTTATTTTTAGATGATGTAGGTTACGGAGACACCTCCTGAAGTTCATAGGGCAATGGAGCATGGTGTCTCCTCTATGATTCATAACTCCATGCCTTTGATGGGGGTATGAGGTAGATTAGTAAATTTCAAATTACATACATTGTTATAGTTGTTTATTTTTGAAAATTCAAATGATTATTGATTTGAAGTTTAATTTCTATCTGGATGGTTTCTATAGGACATGACATCACCATAGCCTAATCCTGGTACTGAGGAAAATGAGGAGACAAATTTTCTGGTAGAGCAGTAAGTGATTATTTTGTCAAATGTTTATTTTTTATAATGTAATTTCTATATATTAATGTCTATACTTTTTATTGTAATAGCTATAGATCCATGAACAACTAAATAGGAGGAGCAGCCCTCTGTTTCATAGTAGACCACCCTCATACATGTCTCCATCCTCTCGAAGATCAAAGGATGCCCGTGATCTATTCTCTTCACTGGACAGAGGGGAATGACTTTTTATTGGGTTCCTTGGTTGTATGCCTAAATGGCATTTGTGGACATATATTTTGTATTGCATATAGTTGACATTGTATGCCTATATGGCATTCTTGTAAGCCTATATGGCTATTTTGTATATATGTTATACTTATATCGACAGATATTGATGTATGCCTAAATGGATATTTGGTTAATACAAATAATTTTTGTTGATGGTGTCCATATTTGCATTATAAATCCATGCTTCAATGGATATTTGTAGACGGTTTACTTCAAATATTTAAAGTCCAATTGTATTACATAGTAGGATTTTTTAAAATTCAATCCTCTCTATGGCTCTCATAATCCACTTAGCACACAAATCTAATTTGTTGAAGACACCCAGCAAAAGAGTCCTTTAAAATAAAAATGAATCATCGTGTTGAATATCAACACAAGATTGTATATTAAAGTCATAAAAACTTGGTTTGTGTGTGGTGAATTTAATATAGTGGAAGTGGCATCAAACAAGTCTGGTAATTTCTCCCCATGTAATAGACAACTAGTGAGATGGAAGCTTAGTCTTACATGCACAATAGATTGGGGCTTTATTATCTCAATATTGTATGATGTCACAATCACTCTCCATGGTATATGTGGAATAATCTCTACTTAGAATATTTAAGGGTTTTCAAAGGGCTTGAATGACCATTTATGACATGTTTACTAGAATTTGGAGCCACATCCTCCTCATTAGACTAGCTGCATTTAATGGTGAAATAATACTATCAAGCATACATGCCACTTTATTCACATTTATGGGTGCTAGTTGGTGCATGTTAACTATTGTTCATACAAGGTCACCACCATAAAGCTCTATCATGTCACTTCTGAGTTGAAATAGAAACTATTTACATCATCTCTACAACTACTTCTGGCCAAGATTTGCCACAACTAATGACATTGTTGTGAATGTAAGATCTTGACAAGTGATTGGAAGAATTGGAACCAATTGTGGGTTGTTTGTGTCCCCATGCAAGTCTAATGTAATGATGGAATTTCACAACAAGAAAGAGGGGTAGTAAGTTCAGGTCAGATTCTCTTATTTTTAAGCATAATCAGAATGACTTCACCAAGTACACCATTGATGAAAGCTATTGCAACCCTTAAATTTGCATTGAGCATAGCCTTCTAGCCAATGCACAACACATTTGCCTCAAGTTGAACTCATCATTTGAATTTAAAATTGCCATGTCACCTATTTTCTTGATAATGCATCATGCACCTAGTGTGGCCATTTATTTTTAGCATTTGCTATGTATTGCAACCAAATCATTTGTTATAAGAAAATGTGTTTATGAAATAATTGTATCTTGTTTATTTGTAGAAATACATGTATTGGTGTGTGACATGAGGGGTTTCCAATCTATCAATGTTGCCTTGATATTCTTGACATTTGTAAGGATTTTGTGAACTTTGAGAAATGGGAAGGTTCATCCTCATATTGTTGATAAAATTTATCCAATTGGATATTTTTTTGGAAGCTTCTCCAAAGTTTTGTCTCATATAATGATGTAACATACATTTGGATGTCCCTTACAAGTCACAATTGTCTTAGGTCACCAACAAGAAGAGTAGAGAAACCACTAAAGAATTCCTCAAGCAACCTACTATCAATTCATTCTAACAACCTTAGTCTAATGAAGCTCACTTCCTCATTATGAATGTAACAAATGAAATAATGCTTTCTTGATAAGTTGAAAGAGCTGGACCCTTAAGAGGGCTAATGTGTTTTACTAGTATGTGAAGTGCTACATGAATGGTTGATGCATTGATGTTGAAATCAACCCAATTTATTGGGGTGAGAAATAAAAAGGATGATAATGCATGAGAACATTTGTCGAAAGTATTATCTTGATGTTCTCACGAATACTGATGACATTTCAAAGGCAAAAAATTGTGACCCTGCAAATAGGAAAGACTATAACCCTTTTATAATGAAGGGCAGTGACCATGTGTAGCGTATATGTGCCCAACTGGACATGTTGGCACTAACGATTTGGCCCCACGAAGAACAAAACAAAAAGTAGCCTACCTTGCAACTTTACACTACATGCTTTTGACAAATTTTGGAGCAGCAAAAAATCTTTCACCATAGGCAAATTCCTCAGGATATCAAAAACTGAGAGAGGTTATTGTAGAGGGGTTCTATGTGATTGTGTAGCCTTAGACGAAATGGTTCTAAGTGACATAGTTTCTGAGTAACAGCTCATCAAAGATTGCTGCCTTTTTTGCACTTTGGTCTCTTAAGGGATATCGTTAGTACAATGTAGCTCAAACTGTTTCAACATGTTTGGGTGTGAAACAAGACCATACCTAGCCTAAATGTACCCATCTAGATGTGTTGGAACTATTGGTTTGGCCGCACAAGGAGCAGAATGAAAGTTACACCCCTTTGCAACTTAACACTGCATGCATCTGACCATTTTTGGAGTAGCAGAAAAACTTTCACCACGAGCAAACGCCTCAAAGATATAAAAAACTAAGAGAGGTTAGTGTAGAGGGACCCTACATGATCCCATAGCCTTAGATAAAATATTTCTAAGTGACATGGTTTCTGAGTAATAGCCCATAAAAAATTGCTGCCTTTTTGCACTTTGGTCTCTTAAGGGATATCGTCAGTACAATGTAGCTCGGATTGTTTCAGCATGTTTGGGTGCAAAAAAAGACCATGCCTAGCCTAAATGTACCCATTCGGATGTGTTGGAATTGTTGGTTTGGCCACACGAGGAGCAGAACAAAAGTTACACCCCTTTGTAACTTTACACTACATGCATTTGACCATTTTTGGAGCAGTAGAAAAACTTTCACCACAGGCAAATGCCTTAGAGATATAAAAACTGAGAGAGGTTATTATAGAGGACCCTATATGATCCTGTAGCCTCAGACATAATGTTTCTAAGTGACACGGTTTTTGAGTAACAGCTCATCAACGATTGCTACCTTTTTGCACTTTGGTCTCTTAAGGGATATCGTCGGTACAATGTAGCTCAGACTGTTTCGGCATGTTTGGATGTGAAAAAAGACCATGCCTAGCCTAAACATACCCATTCAGATGCATTGGAACTGTTAGTTTGGCTGCATGAGGAGCAGAATGAAAGTTACACCCCTTTACAACTTTACACTGCATGCATCTGACCATTTTTGGAGCATCAGAAAAACTTTCACCATAGGAAAATGCCACAGAGATATAAAAACTGAGAGAGGTTATTGTAGAGGGACCCTACGTGATCTCGTAGCCTTAGATGAAATGTTTCTAGGTGACACAATTTCTGAGTAATAGCTCATCAAAGATTGTTGCCTTTTTGCACTTTGGTCTCTTAAGAGATATCATCGATACAATGTGTTGAAAGTTGTTTGTCATTGATGTCAAAAGTGTTGAATTAGGTCCAAACAACTGAGAGGGGGGGTGAATCATTTGTGCCACAATTTAACAATTTCTTTCTTAATCTTCTTTTACAACTTATAATGGTGTGAACATTTTAGCATAAATCAATAACACATGAGCAGAAACATAAATAGTACACTTGACACCAAGATTTTTGACGTTGAAACCTGGATAAGGGAAAAACCATTGTGGGGGTTAACCCACAAAGATTATACTCTATTAAAAGTATTACAATGGGGAATGCACATGCATTCGAGCTCACTGCCCAAAGCTCACTACTCAAAGAAGGCTCACTACCCAAAGCTCACTACTCAAAGAAGGCTCACTGCCCACAAGAAAGAATAGTTACAATAAATTTGAAATGATATTTGGCATCTATCAATGTTGGAGTTCAGTTCCAGTTAAGCATAGAAAACTGACTTGATACACTTCATCTTTATTCTCCTCTTCTTACTGCTCTGCTAGCATCTAAACTTTGATCTCTGCTTCCTTTCACAATTACACCATTTTTGCCAACACACACACAAAATCATCCAATTCCATTGGATATATATCCACAACATGATCTACAATCATTTTACTGGTTGGCTTCAAGAACATTTAGAACTTTGTAGAGTACTCTGCCCTGTCGGCTAGATTCATACATAATATGAGATGCAGATTGAAACATGCACTTGTAAATCATCAATCATGTCGTCTATCACTACTTATCATCACCAATTGCCCAATAGACAACTTCTATACATCCAAAAATAGGATCATTCATAGGGTCAGCCTGTTCTTCTTTTGTTTGTTCTGTCGAACTGAAACCTGATACTCAGAAGCTAATATCTTTTGAGTCCATCTCTGGAGGATGAGACTCTAGATTTATAATGTCTTGTCATTGCTTACAACTACCTTAGATCCACAACAAACCATGCCTTTCCACTGGAGAGATCCGGACCAAGATACCGGACCCTATCACTTGCTCTGTTCCTGACTGCCTGGACTTAGACAAATTCTAATTCTAACTTCCAGTGTGAACAAATTGTGTAATGCAGATGATTGAGATGATCTTAGTTGCCATAAATGACAACACTTATCATGCCTATCAGTGTCTCTTGCCAACAATCTCCCGCTTTGGCATTGATGGCAACACTTAGTAAAAAATGACTAAGTGTTGGAATAGATCCCCCTTAGCTTCTGCTCCATACTGTTGTTCATACTGCTTTCCATTACTCCTCCTTAGCTGGATTCCCCATTTTTCACTGATCTTGACTCCCCCTTTGAGATCAATGGCAAAGGGTGGGGTCCACAATCCAAAATTTTCAAAAAATTGTATATAGGACCACATATGTACAACTAATCATTAATTTCTATTCACATGAACATGAGAATATCTGTAAAACTATTTTTCAATTATACAACTTCAGAGGCCCAAGTTGCCTTTATTCCATCCAAAATTGAGATGTGTCCACTCAGGAAAAATGTATATGCTTCTACCTTTGTCAGATCCGAAGGATTACTTGTCTGAAGTGCAGTCCGAGCTTCTAATAAGGCATTAAACATGGTTTCTAACTTGGGGGCAATCAATTCCTGGAGCTCACACATTCTCTTCATAATGTTACTTTTTTCTTTACCGAGCCTCTTTATCTCATCTGTCAAGATAATTACTTGATATTCCTAACTTATAGGTAAAATTGTTAGAGAATCAAAAATTTGAGAAAGATTTGACAATTTTTGTTCTTGCTCCTTTATCTTCTTCTCAATATCCTCACTAATTTTAGGCCATGATAGATATAATTTGTACATATCTCTTCCATCAATTAAAGCATTCTGAATACTCCTTAAGCTAATGTCGAGTATCATCCTATCATTTCCTATTAGATTTTATACTTCACTAAATTTCTTATCTAGAAATTCTTTCTAGACCTTTGCCTCTGCAGATTTTTCAAAGGATTCAAAATGAGTATTTACATAACTTACAAGAATTTTCAGATGTCTGGAGGGGGAAATAGATGGACTCTTCTAGTAGGAAGGTATTAACTTCTCCAAAATCCTGGTTGCGAGCCCCAGTAGCTCATTATCCTCCATATGGGACTTTAACAATTTTTCTCTAGCCTTTACTTGGGTGAAAGATGCTATTTTCATCAATTGAATGGGAGAGAGAGCATTTGGATTGGTTTGACTTTGGAGTAGTTCAAGCTCATCAAGATCAATCATCTCCTTTTCAAGAAGAATTTTCACTGCATCTGCAGTGTCTCTTGTAACATTTTCTAAATCATTCATTTGATCATCAAAATTTTTAGCATTTATTTTAGGTGCTTCAACATTTGCACCATCTTCTTTTGCTTTGTCTTCTTGGTTTTCTCCCTTCTCTTCCTCTGCTTTATCATTTCTTGTATCACTTCTAGGTGAAATCTTTTATCTGTCTTCACTACTCACTGCCTGATATGGAGGGGTCTGTATAGCAGCAATATCCTCTTCTTTTCTGAAAAGATCAGGTGGAAGAGTTTCTTCTACATCAATTATTTTGTCTGTCATTTCTATGTCCTCTTGATTGACTTGTTCCTCTTCCAGAACAAACGCTTCACTAAACTCAGATTGCTACTTAGAGATGTTCTTTTCCTGAATTTCTTCAACATTTAGATTTAATGAATCAAATCCAACATTAGTCTCTTCATAGATTAACTCCGGAGGATCTAAATTAACACCTTGGTCATCAATTCTCTTGTTAATCTCTTCATCTGGAGCTTCCAATTCTAGAACTAGAGAATTATCTTCTTCAACTTGTTTCTCTGAAATAATAAAATATTTATCCTTGTCTACGGCCTTTCTCAAAATTTCCTTTGTTTCTTTTGTAATTTCCTCAGTTTGTCAAGCATTAGCTTGTTCATCTGAACCTTGCTTTTGAATTTTTCTTTAACTTCTCTGAGGATTTTTTCTTCTTTTCTAATCATTACAGGACACAGAGTAGAAAGGACATACTATCTGAGTTCTAGATCCTTAGCCTTGGTTGTTTCTTTCCTCATTTCCAATACTTTCCTTAAACCCTTAGGAAGTTCTTCTAAAATTTCCAATAGGGCTCTATTAAATTTGTTCAAATATATGATAATGGCATCTTCCAAAATTTTCTTATTTGCTTGATCAAAATTATCATAGTAAACTCTGATAGGCTTTAAGTTTCCATGAACAGTGATTATTTTTACAATTTCATCAATAGTCATAGAAACCTTACCAGGTACTTTCTTTTTACCAGTCTTAATGCTTCCAGAAGGCTAGTCTTCAGAAGTCTTCAAAGTTCTGGCTTTCTTGAATTTGACTTCTTCATCTGTCTCTGTTTCCTCATCATCTTTTGTGCTCACGTGGGTTCTTGTGGCCTTGGTTTTCTTTCTTTTCCCTCCATCACCGGATGGAGTGGTTTCCAGTTTCTTAGTGGAAGTGGACTTGAGTTTCTCAGCAAGAGTTGCATAACTCCTTGTCTTCCTTGAGGAGCTTGGTGGGACTTTCGAAGCGATTGCCAACTCACTTTCTACTTTTTCAATTGTAGTCTACTTAATGCTTTTCTTCATCTTTTCAATTCTTTCTCTGTTCCACTTTACTGTCTCTTTGGTTAGGCCAATGCTCTCATCATACCTTTCAACTTGTCTCTACACTTTCCTCTTGGTTTCTGGCTGACTGAGCTCCACATGCAATTTTAGACTTAGTTCCTTGTAGGTTCCAAACCTTTCTACAGAGGTATCTTTAGGTGTGCTCAGAAGATGTTGAGCATACATATCCAAAACTCTTCCATCCACTTGATAACCCATAGGCATTATCCAAATTGTCCTTGGTTCTATAGCTTCCATCAAGCAATGATTTGTGTCAACCATGAAACATATGTCATTTTCATACTTCTCCACAATTGATTTAGGGATTCTCTCCCTTGCTTGCATTAAACTCTGGAAGTTTTTGAAGTCGCCCCAAATGGCAGACTTTTGGGCTTGGGAGTCACCAAGGCTAAGAAGGTGTTCTCTTATTTGCCATGCTACTAGTCTATCAATTGTCTAATGCACACCTTGAATTCTAGGTACTTCATTCATAACATAGAAGAACAAGCATATAATCAAGGAACCATATTTGAAGGTATTTTTCCTATCTTTCTTTATTTTTCTTAGATTCTCAATCAACTAATTCTTTAGTAGCTTGCAAAGATCATAATTAGCATTTTCTTTTACCATTTGATAGGCTGCATATATTGTAGTTCTGGAGACAGAAGTTTCCCTGCTGGAATAGTAAATCTTGTACCCAATCACCATGGAGGCTAATTTGACATCAGATTCTATGATATCATTGATGGTCATTGCCCTTTTTTCATTCTTGACACCTGTAGCTTCAGTCACTATCTAGTTTTTCACAGCTTTCATCATGGGTAATCCACTAGAGGAACTAACCCAGTTACAGTCTTAATAATATCCATTGTAATCTTAAATGGTTTCAATAGCCACATGAACTCATTGTGTATTCAGTTCAATACATACTGAACCCATTCATTTTCATCAAATATCAGAAACCTAATGACTTGCAGAAAGTCTTTGTTCTCTAGGGCTTTGTATTCCAGTTTCAATTTATGGCTATCATCAGTTAAGTAGTTGTTGAGCAAATCCAAGAGTTTCAGGTTTCCAAATTCATCCATATTACAGTGGATGTATGCCCTAATGTCTTCAACATGTAAAACCCCATATGGAACACTCGAAAAGGCACCTAGCGGTTCGACTTCAACAAATTTGTAAGGATGCTTCTTAAATTCAGGACGGGGCCTTTTAGTGACATCAACAACTAAAGGTGTAGCCATTTGTAGAGATTGAGAATTCAAGAGATTTCATAGAAAATAGAAATACCTTGTTCCATAGGTTAGGGTTTTGCTTGAGGATCTTCTTCACGCTTCAATTCTTGAGAATTCTCAGCTTAGAGCCTGTTCACTCCTTCACTTCTTGCTTTCTTATGATGCAAAGTGATCTGACTGGGGAATGAATGGCCCTTTTATGCTCCATAGCACTTAATTTGTCTTTGTAATAAATGCTCTACCCTCGTACATCTAGTTACTCTGTTGTTGAATAGTTTCTCATGAATTATTCTGCAATTTGTCATATCCACCTTTTTTCTTCCGAAAATCCTTCCAAATGATCTGAAACAATCGAAGATCTCTTTTCTCACTGTGCCAGATTCAGGCACTTACTTACTGGTTGGGGGATTTTGATTTTTATTGTAGCTCCCCCTAAGCCAGAGCTCCTAATTTAATTCCCTAAGGAATTATCTGTACCAGATTCTGGTGCGGACCCATCACTATGGTTCACAATTGCTTTCTTGACCCATGCCTCACTTGTTTCATTCTGGATCTCATTCTGTTCAATTTTTCTTTTACCTTTGTCTTGTCTTTGCTCATCTAGTTTTCTATTCACTGGACCTCTTCCTTCATTAGTCCTACTTCTATAGAATCTTGTAAAATGACCAGATCAGTTACAATGGAAGCACACAACATTTCTTCACCTATTTGATTGATTTCCTCTTGATCTACACTGATTGGCCATATGTCCAAATCTATTGCATGCAAAGCATTTGCCTTGGAAAGAATTCCTATTTCCTCTATTTGATGAGTCATTCATTATGATACTTCTACATTCATTAGATTTATGACCATACCTCTTACAATTAAAGCATTGTACAGAGAAGGATGGATTATTTTGATTTACTCTACTTCTGCATTGAGTGGCTTTATGACCAAATTTATTGCACTTGAAACAATTTCCATTGAAAGATGGATACCTTTGAGTATTAGGCTGTCTTATCAGAGGTCTTGTAGGTCTGTTTGTCCCATTCCTTGGTTGAGAGTTTCTCTATCTAGATCTAGAGCTTTCACCTTTCTCATATCCAAGACCATGCTTGTCTTCAACCCTTTTCTGACCCTCAAGAATTGCTTCAAGTTTAGTTGAACTTATCTTGAACTTCTCCTTGTATTCATTTGTAATTTCTAAATAATGTCTGAGAATGACAATTTGTCTTTCAAGATCTCTTTCATTCTCTTTGATTTCTTGTAGATTAGATTTTAGATGACCAGCAATACTATCCAATCTGTAGCATTCATCAGTTCTTTCTCTTAGAGTTTGATTCAAATCTTCTTTAGTCTTCTTCCTTTGCTCAATTTCTTTGGTAAACTTCATTGCCCCAGATTCCATCTTAACTTTTAGAACAACTTCTTTTAACAGTTTCTCACACTCCTTTGACTTTTATTCCAAGGCTTCATTCATGCCATTTTCTTCAGTTAAACTGGATAATTGCAGAAGTAGCTCCTTATTCCTTCCCAAAGACTTCTTTAATTTATCTTTTAACATTTCAATGGTATCATCAACATCCTTGATTTCATCTTTCAGATTAGATATTTCTGCTTTGGACTAATCAAGATCTTTTAGGGCAAGCTGAAGTTGATCTTTGAATGAACCCATTGATAACTCCTTCCAAGATCTTTCCTCAAGTTGTTAAGCCTCTTTTAAGGAACTTCGCTCTGATACCAATTGTTGAATTAGGCCCAGACAACTGAGAGGGGGGGGGTGAATCAGTTGTCCCACAATTTAACAATTTCTTTCTTAATCTTCCTTTACAACTTATAATGATGTGAACATTTCATCATAAATCAATAACATATGAGCAGAAACATAAATAGTACACTTGACACCAATATTTTTGGTGTGGAAACCTAGTTAAGGGAAAAATCACGGTGGGGGTTAATCCACAAAGATTATACTCTGTTAAAAGTATTACAATGCAGAATGCACATGCATTTGGGATCACTGCTCAAAGAAGGCTCACTACCTACAAGAAAGAATAGTTATAATAAATTTGAACTAATATTTGGCATCTATCAATGTTGGAGTTCAGTTCTAGTTAAGCATAGAAAACTGACTTGATACACTTCATCTTTATTCTCCTCTTCTTATTGCTCTGCTAGCATCTGAACTTTGATCTCTACTTCCTTTCACAATTACACCATTTTTGCCAACACACACATAAAATCATCCAATTCCATTAGATATATATATCCGCAACATGATCTACAATCATTTTACCAGTCGACTTCAAGAACATTTAGAACTTTGTAGAGTACTCTGCTCTGTTGGCTAGATTCATACATAATATGAGATGCAGATTGAAACTTGCACTTGCAAATCATCAATCATGTCGGCTATCACTACTTATCATCACCAATTGCCCAATAGACAACTTCTATACATCTGGAAATAGGATCATTCACGAGGTCGGCCTATTCTTCTTCTGTTTGTTCTGTCAAACTGAAACCCAATACTCAGAAGCTAATATCTTTTGAGTCCTTCATCTCTGGAGGATGAGACTCTAGATTTAGAATGTCTTGTCAATGCTTACAACTACCTCAAATCTGCAGAAAACCATGCCTTTCCACCGGAGAAATCCAGACCAAGATACCGGACCTTGTCACCTGCTTTGTTCTTGACTACCCGGGCTTAAACAAATTCTGATTCTAAATTCTGGTGTGAACAAATTGTGTTATGCAGATGATTGGGATGATTTTAGTTGCAATCAATGACAACACTTATCATGCCTAACAGTGTCTCTTGCCAACAAAAAGGTTAGGAGGTGTTAATCATTTCCCTGTTGGTGTTGTTGCCAAAGGATCAGGGTGCTCAGTTATGGTGTTCATGTTTCATGGTATGGTCTTCACAAGATGCCTTCATTCACAGAGCTCACATGCCTTTCATGCTTCAGGATGGTGTGTTCATGTTTCACAAGAACCCCAACGAACGTGAACTATTTGACACGATGCCTCAAAGAAATGTTATCTCATGGAATGCAATGATTGTAAGATATGCACGAAATGGATTTTTCATAAGGCTTTAAAAACTCTCAAGCAAATGCACAAAAGTAAATTTCAAGCAAATGCAAATTTTGGTACATCTAAAACCAAATTGCACAACCTTATCCTACTTCCTTCTTGCCGATGCCAAAATGGGATCTAGGGAACATGGTGTGGACAACCATCAAAGCATAAATGATATAGGAATTTTGTCACATGTATTGTATTTGTAGCTACCCTTGTAACATGTATAGAAAGTGTGGAAGCATAGACAAGGTACATGAACTGTTTGAAATGATGCCTCAATGAAATGCACAGTCCCACAAAATGCAATGATTGCAAGATATGCACAAAATGGATTATTTGAAAATGATTTATAAAATTTCAAGCAAATTTAATTGACAGGTGTAAAACTAAATTCCTATAACAATAATTGATCATCATATTAAATATTTAATATAAACGGTCATATACATAATGTCATGAACATAACATCTAGTTTATATATAAAGCCATATAGGCATGTCCTAACAAAGCCATACAGGAATATATACAAAAATATACATCAGTAACATACAAAAGTATGTATACAAAGCCATCTAGGCATACAAAAAATGACCCAAAAACTAGTTTCCTATGGACTTTTATGAAATAATCAGTGGTTGAGAGGAACCTCCTGCAACAATATAATGAAAATGTATGAAATAACAGAAATACTAGAAAACAGAAGGAATTTATTGATCGCAGGCCACTTTGAGGGGGCAACCTCCTTTGAGCAAGCTCAATACAATAAACTTGTGGATGCCTTCATTGGCCTCAACACGTACTTATATACTAAGTCTAATCTAAGAAACTATTACTTCCCATGAATGTGGGATAATACAATATACTCACGGGAAGACTTACAAAGCATATGCATCCAACAACAATATACTAATAAAGTAAAGAGAAGGGTTAAACACGGGTTCTTAACATCCCCTCCCTCTTAGAAAAACTTTGTCCTCAAAGCTTAAGATGTGGAAATTATTGTTGAATCTAAAGGAGTGGTTCCGATGTAGCATCCTTTGGTTGCATTCTGTGCCACTGAATTAATACCTCTGTGATGGATCGAGAGCAAAGATAATGAGTGCGCCTGTCGAGGATTACCTCCAGCTCCAAAATGATGGATCCTTCATTATCCAGTTTTGGTAAAACAGTTTGTGCTCTGATGTTGGTGCCAAGAACTTTCTTTAGACAAGAGACATGAAATACTAGATGAACGCAGGAAGGAGGAAGCTCCAATTTATAAGCAACTGACCCAATCTTCTGAAGAACCTTATATGGCTAATAGAACTTTGGAGCCAGCTTTTGACGCCCTTTGAGTTTTAGGGAGGATTGTTTGTATGGCTATAGATGAAGAAAAACCATATCACCTACTTGAAAATTGCACTCAGAATGGTGCTGATCAGCTTGTTGTTTCATTTGATTTCTTGCCATGTGAAGATTGTCCTGCAAAATGTGAAGAATCTGATCTCGGGTTCAGAGAACCGTGTCAACTACCTGAACTGGTGAACTGCTAGGGGTGTATAGAAGGAGTATTGGCAGTGGCTAACCATAGACTGCTTCATATGGAGTCATTTTAGATGCAGTGTGGTAGGAGGTATTGTACCACCATTCAGCGAGAGGGAGCCACTTTGCCCACTGATGTTGTTGTTATGAGGTGAAACAACAAAGATAAGTTTCCAAACATTTGTTGATAACTTCAGTCTGACCATTTGTTTGTGGGTGATACCCAGAACTCATCTTCAGTTTGGTGCCAGTGTGGTGAAATAGTTCTATCCAAAAATGACTAGTGAAAGTGGCATCACGATCTAAGACAATGGAAGAAGGGATTCCATGAAGACGGAAGGTCTGGTCCATGAAAATCTGTGTGACGGAGGAGGTGGTATTGGGATGGTGGAGGGCACAAAAATGATTATATTTGGAGAGGCGATCAACCACAACCAAGATCACTATCTTCGCTCCAGATTTAGGGAGCCCCTCAATGAAATCCATAGAAATATCTATCCAAATCCATGTAGGGATGGGCAAGGGTTTGAGCAATCTAGGAAGGAGTGTCGTTTCAGCCTTGTGGCACTGGCAGGTATCACATTTAGCCACCATCTGTTGAATTGCCCTTTTCATTCCCTTCCAAAAGAAGTTACGTCGTGCCCGCTCATAAGTTTTGAGGAACCCAGAGTGCCCTATTGATGGAGAATCATGGAGTTCATAGAAGACAACCTGTTGAAGATTTGGGTTCTGGGGAAGCACCAGACGATCCTTGTATCTCAGAGAAGCACCAACCCAAGAGTAATGTGGTACAACAGAAGGGTTATTGGCCAATTGTTGGATGATTTGAGATAATGAAGAGTCATTCACATAGCCCTACTGGACAGATTCCAACCAATTTGGAATAGGCATAGAAATAGTTGAAAGAGAAGCTTGGTCATCAAATGTGTGAGAAAGAGCATCCACCACAATATTGTCCTTACCCTTCTTGTAAGTGATCTCATAGTCATAACCCATGAGTTTGCTAACCCATTTCTGTTGTGCTGGGGAGGAGACCCGCTATTCCAAGAAATATTTTAGACTCTAGTGATCAGTCTTGATGCAGAAATGATTCCCTAATAGGTATGGCTGCCACTTCTATACTGCATGCAAAATAGCCATAATTTCCTTATCATATGTAGAGAGTACTAAATTCTTACCTGAAAGGGCTTTACTGGTGAATGTAATGGGATGTTCATCTTGAAGGAGAACAACACCAAGTCCATTGCCGCAAGCATCACTCTCAATAGTGAAGGTCTTGGAAAAATTTGGTATAGCTAGAACATGTGTAGTACACATAGCTTGTTTCAGTTTTTCAAATGCACACTCAGCAACATGTGTCCATGTAAAAGCATCATTTTTCAACAGAGCTATTAATGGAGCTGCAATCTTCCTGTACTCCTTGACAAACTTGCGGTAGTATCTAATTAGTTCCAAAAAACTACAGAGGCTCTTGAGTGTCTAAGGATGCGGCCAATTTTTCATGGCATCTATTTTGGCAGGATCCACTCGAACGCCTTGGGCTGAAACAATATGCCTGAGATACTCCACTTCCTCCTGCCCAAAAACACATTTAGACTATTTTTCATAGAGATGATGATCAAAGAGAAGTTGCAGTACAAGATCCAGATGCTGGAGATGCTCAGCCCATGTTTGACTATAGATGAGGATATCATCAAAGAAGACCATAATGAATTTCCGCAAGTAGGGCCAGAATATTTTATTCATCAATGCCTGGAATGTGGAAGGAGCATTAGTGAGGCCAAAGGGCATGACCAAAAACTCATAGTGGCCATCATGCATACAGAAAACCATTTTAGGGATATCATCCTCATGAACCCAAATTTGGTGAAACCCAGAATGAAGACCAACTTGGAGAAAAAATGAGCACCATGAAGCTCATCAACAATAGGAATTGGAAACTTATCTTTGATTGTGATGTGATTAAGTGCTCGAAAGTCAATGCAGAGGTGCCATGACCCATCTTTTTTTTGAACAAGAAGAACTGGTGAAGAAAAGGAACTGGTACTAGGGCGAATAATACCTTGCTTCAGTAAGCCCTGAACGAGCATCTCAATCTCTGTCTTTTGGTGAAATGGGTAGCGGTAGGGCCTGATGTTGGGAGGAATGCTTCCAAGAAGGAGCTGAATACGATGGTCCTTTGGTCGTGAAGGTGGAAATCCTGCTGGTTTAGCAAAGACATAGGCATATCTATCCAAAATTTGTTGTAGATCCGAAGGACTAGTGGAGACCGCTGATGGTTGCATCTGAATGGAATGGAGCTGAGCGATGACATCATGTGAATTCTTCTTAAGGAGATTTTCCATGCAATGTGAACTGATGATACTGAGAGACCCTGGTTGTAAGCCCTTCAATGTGTGTTTTTGCCCATTGTCTGGAAACTGCATCCAAAGTTTAGTAAAATCCCATAAGATGGGTCCAAGTGTGCGTAACCATTGAGCGCACAAAACCACATCACATCCGCCTAAGGGCAAGGCAAACATGTCGGAGCACAAGTTATAATCTCTAATAGAGATATGAACATTACGGTACTTCCCTTTGCAAGGTAATGTGCCCCCATTGGCAATCATGACTTCAATGCTAGAGTAAGGATGGATAAAACAATCAGCCTGTTTGGCGATCTGAGAGTCAATGAAGTTATGAGTGCTACCAGAATCAATGAGTATTGTTAGAGGGAGTTTCTTGAAGTAGCCCTTGACCTGCATGGTTTGTGGGGTGGTGACTCCTACTAAAGCATGGAGAGAGATCTCAGGGTGGTCTTCCTGAGAAGGAGGGTCAACATGCGACTACTGAATGTCGACCTGATCATCTACTATATCCTGAGCATCTTCATAAACTTCAGTTGTAGGCAGAGAATCCACATTAAAGAGATAGAGCTTTTGCTTAACACATCTATGGCCTTGAGTGAATTTCTCATCACAATTATAACAAAGTCCTTTTTCTCTACGTGTCCTCATCTCTGCTTTAGACAAATGCTTGATAGGAGTTGTTCTAGGAGCTGGCGTGATTGGAGGTCTTTGGGAAACCATATTTCTGAATGGAACAAAAGTGGATTTGGAGCGCTGTTGAGCTGTGATCTTGTCCTCTGCCAAGTTAGCCAACCCTAGGGCTTCCATCATTGTGCTAGGACGAAACATTTTAACCTCAGATCGGATTGCATCCTTTAGACCACTGACAAAACAACTCCTGAAAAATTCATTAGACAATCCCTCTGTGTGATTGGCCAGTTTCTCAAATTTGGTCTGATATTCTCTCACAGTGCTAGTTTAGTGAAGTTTAGTGAGTGCTCCTATGAAGTCATCAAAAGCACTAGGGCTAAATTGTTGCAAAATGAGTTTGCAAAAATCTGTCTATTTTGGCCTTTCATGAGCCTTGATGTACCAACGGAACCATTGAAGGGCTTCATGTTCCAAATGAAAGGATGCAAGTGGAACTTTGTTGACATAAAAAGTATTATGCAGAGTGAAATATTGTTCTACCTAGTATATCCATCCAGTCGGATCATCATCATTGAAGCGAGGAAAATCAAGCTTCAGCCCATGAAAATTGCTGGAAGAAGAGAACCCAATGTCTATAGAAGACTTTGACTGTCGTCTATTGTTCATGGCTGAATGCTAAAGATTGAGGCCGAGAATTTTTTCATCTAGATCTTGGAGTTTGGTCTTGAGGGCTACAAGTTCATTCTCCATGGTTTTTGCTTCTGCGCAGGTGACAACCATAACCAGGAGTTTTTTTTTTTTCGGGAATGGGTAGAAAAACAAAAATAGAAACTTTTTTAGTAAAGGAAAATTTGGATTTGGGGAAAACTTGGATGGGTAATTGAGGTTTGACTAGGGTTTGGACACTTTCTGAGGGATAGGGAAGCAGAAAATGGGGATTTCAGAAGTGGGGTGAAAGAATGGGAAAATTTGTCCAAGAGGGACAAAGGAGCAAAAATAGGAAATGAACACTAGGGCAAAATTTGAAGGCGCTTGGGTGAGAATCAAAGAAGTTATGGCAAACCCTAAAAATAGACAAATGTGGAATTTCTGGCTTCGATAAATGGAATTTGGGATATGGTCCTTCAGGGGTTCCAGTGAATTTTTAGAGGAAACAGAGTGAAAGCAAGGAAGAAATGGCAAAAAAATAGCGCTCAACAGATTCAATCGATGATTTGTCAGCTGGTAATAGATATGGACCCCAGGTAAGTTGGGCTTCCTAAAGGTTCAGGGGATTCACTCAGATACCAATGTTGTCTAATGACTTGTGTATTGGGGCAGTACCCCTCACTCCATGGCTCAGGTAAAACTAATAACCGCTTTGCCACAAATGACAGCTCTTGGTTTACCTCACGGATGGGAACTAGTCAATCAGGTAGGGGCCATTGCCCTTTTTGCAACAGGTCCTCTCAATGGGCCAGCTACTTTGGGGTTCCTGTGGTACTCGTCATAATGAGTTTTAGGGCTATGCCTAGGCACTTCCCATAGTTAAGCAAATAGGGATTATTCCTTGATCCGAACCTGCAATTAAAATGAACAATACAGATGCAAAGAAAAAAGAACTACTGCAATAATCACAGTGCTCGGAGGCCACTGCAAAAAAAATTTGGCAGAAATTCCACCCAATGAGCCCAAGAAAGCGCTCTGATACCAGATGAGAGGAACCTCCTGCAACAATATAATGAAAATGCATGAAATAATAGAAATAGCAAAACACAGAAGGAATTTATTGAATGTAGGCCACTTCGAGGGGGTAACCTCCTTTGAGAAAGCTCAATACAATAAACTTGTGGATGCCTTCATTGGCCTCAACACATACTTATATACTAAGTCTAATCTAAGTAACTATTACTCCCCATGAATGTGGGATAATACAATATACTCACGGGACGACTTACAAAGCATATGCATCCAACAACAATATACTAATAAAGTAAAGAGAAGGGTTAAACACGAGTTCTTAACAATGGCCCTTGCTTGACCATGAAGATGGAGAGCTAATTAGTGACTCAGCCTCTCTCTATCGTCGAGTAGATTTCTTTGACAGAAGTTCATCCAGCTCCACCTGTTAATACAATCAAACAATATGCACACTGATATATAAAATGTATGAAATATATAACATCACATATGTAATCAATCACTTACCGCCACCTAATGATCACTCTCCATCATGTTGTCTCTCTCTTCATCTGTAAATGGATGGGTTGGAGTTGTGACCTCCTGTGAGAAGCATCAAGAAGCAAAATTGACTACCCATAAATATAATTTATGTACATCAAATGACATGAGATAAAATAAGAAATATAAAATTATGACATTTTCATGTTATTAGCTCATACCTCAGTCAAAGGATAAGAATCCTCAACCAAATAGAGTGGTTGAAAGAAAGAATAGGACTGTTCAAGAAGCTAACATACCAGATGTGTACTGGAGGGAAGCAATTCATACTACTATTTATACACAAAACAAAGTACAAGTAACCATGTAGGAAAGTTTTATGCATACTTGCAAATTAATCCAACGAACCATCTAGGTCTACTCTACTCTTTATTGTGTCAAGTATTGCCTCATGGTCAAACTCACACATCTTCCACAAGGTCTTGTTCAAAGGTCTACCCTGATATTGTATCAAATGAACATTGGATGTCACGACAAGGTTCGAGTAATGAAGAATCTTCTGATGCGTGTTAAAGTCCTGAAACAACCAAACATTAACACTCTTATGTGGGTACCTTCTAAGCCATGTTCCAGTAACAATCACTAAGCCTATAGGGTATTCGATGTTTTCTCCATCTATAACTGGGGCCTCCAATTTATTTTTAGCCTCAACACAATGACACAAGTAATGATTTGTTCCCTCTCCATTGTCTTCATCTGTAATAACTGCATAAACATGCCCTACATTGATATATGCAACAAATTAGATGAAATTAGTCGACATTACAAAAACAACACAGAGTAAGATAACATTAGGAATTTCAAAAACTATGTAAGTAGATATATTACCTGGTTGAACTAGATCTGATATGTGGTCAAAGTCAACTGATGATTCCATTTGTGTTAGTTCTAGTGTCGTCGGGGGTCGATACGTGGCAAGTAGGCTAAGATAACTTAACCGCCATTCATCAACCCACTCCTTTGACTCGCACTTATTCTAGGCTTGAATTGCACATGAAGAACAAAAGCATGCCATCTTCCAAGTATGGATACTCCATGAACCTGCAATTGAGCTTCTGAAAGAGTCTAGCTCACTTGATCCTGTCAGTGTATAACAATTCTCATATGGTACAATGTTAGTATCATCTATCGACCAAAAAATCTATGAAGTGAAGACTTAACTTCATTACCTGGATGCATCAAAGTATTACACCACTCAATGATTGATTTTGCATCTATCAACTTTGCATTGTTTTTATCCTTTAACTCTTCTTGTGCTATGGCTCTTTTGATATATGCTCCCCCTTTCCATGCCCGACCTCACAAAAGTTCCACATATGCTGAACACCTATAATATTATGCCTCCTACTCAGCCAATAGAACATTCGCGAGTTCTTGAATTGTGATGCACAATTATTTGACCATATGATATGTTAACTGAATGATATGCCCCTTCTAGCCAAATCATTGTAGAAAACCTAAAAGCAACCTTGCATGAACTCCGTAGAATGCATGTGATCATCACTAATATAAAAAAATGATACTCCCTTATGATCTTTCTGGGATTCTCTGTACTATCATTCGCATGAATGAATGTGATGTGCACAAATATAGAAACATGTGTGGAGTTGTAATATTTTGATTGCAGCCCATGTTGTGGCTATAAACTGTAGTTCTCTACAAAGTCGACGACTAAAACAATGCTACCAAGTGGAAATGTGTCCTTGCATAACTTGAATTGCAAGTCCAACCATTGAGCTCTATGGGTATGCCTTGCATACTCATACACTATACTGTCACAAAATGTAGACATAAACTGATACACTGGAATCTTTTGAATAACCAAATCACACATATTTGCTTCTTTACCATCTTTTGTATTGTAGGCCACTATTTTATACTTTCCAAACTCTATTAGTCCATTTCCAACTGCATGTGTGCTTTCCATATGTTCACATATTGACATACATTGCAAGCCACTGCAATGCTGACATGTGCCATCCAAGCACAATTTTCTATAGAATATTTGACATTCCTCTCTTTCACATAAAATTGTTGATATGAAGTCTCTTAAAGATGGTGGTGGGGCATGTATGCCACAATCCTGCAAATCATTGTTAGTATGCAAATATAAACATATAGACCAATAAACATCAAAATGGTTAGAAAATTCAATATGTAATCTACAACAACAAGTAGTGTGTGTGTGATTTATTTTGACATAGAATGGTTTTAGCATTTCAAAATATCTTTGAGAAATTTTAATTTGAGGATACATCTCTACAAATTTACCAAAAAACTGTGTTTGAGCATATCCAAAAAATACTTTGGATGTGGCTCACAGTTTTGACTACTGATTCTCCTTCTTCCACATCTCTTTGATTCAGAGATACCCTTGTGTAATTCTTCCAAAAGTCTTCAATTACTGATCTCAATACTTCAACAATTGGTTTATCTTTTTGTGGTAGTCTCCTTGAGAATGACCATAATTCATTGGCATCGATGTCCTCGATTCTTTGGCACCTTCTAATGGCTCTTGATAAAGTTTTTCTATTAATTCTTAATGTTTGACTTGTCTTTCTAATGAGACGAGCTTTCCTCATTTGATTACTAACTATTGTCGATGTAATGACATGTTGTGTGACATTACTATATTTTGTGCATGAGGTGTTACTGACACTCTCATATGCACTCATTAGATTCTTGACAATAAATTTTTCACTTGAAGACTCTGATGTTCTCAACCCAAGAATCTTCATGATGGACCTATACTTTATACTTCGCATCATTTCAATGAATAGTTGACATCTTGCGGTCTCATTTAACTTTTCAAAGAACACTCTCCAAATCTTATGAGCATATCTTCTACAAGTGCATTTTGGAATCTTACCTTCCATTGGCTGCAAAATATTCTCATCAATATCAATCAAATACTTTGTCTTTCTATGCAAAATTCTAGGTGGTGTTAAGAAAGGTGAATTCATCTCAACATTATGAATTTCATCAATATTTAAATGAGATGGGCTAGATGGCATACCTTCGATCGGAGATTGAATAGATGACATACCTTGAGGTCGAGGTGGGAATGATGGCATACCTCCTTCCTCACCTTTGAATGATGACATACTCTCAACTTGAGATGCGGTAGATGGTGTCCCTCCATCTTGACTTGTGGTAGAGGACCTGTCTCCAATTGCGGTATTCAAATCTCTCAAAGAATGAAGATTTTTCATCCGTTCCCTTTGTGCCGCTAATGCCATATCTCTTGTTGATGGTTGAGGTTCCTCTTCAATTGGCATGTCTTTGACAATCGTGTCCAATTTCCTCTTCTCACGAAGTTCCCTCATAGTCATTGTTTTCTTTGCATTCTTAGCTTCTTTCTCTTCCTGTGTTGGTTTAATCCTTGATCGTTTCCTCGGCATGATGGAGAATTTATCTGTAGCATGATAAAGAGACAAATATTAGTTCCTATGAAATGAATATGGTTCCAAATTTTAGGTTTGCTACCCTCAACATTTCCAACACTTCACACACTTTCTTTGCAGTCAAAGAAGAGTTTTCAATCACATGGTGGAGGATTTTTCAGCCCATTACCATTGTTGAAGTGTTTTCAGCTAGTCAAAGAAGAGTTTTTCAATTCAATTTTAAAGGGATCTTGTTAAAATTCAAGGTTAAAGCACTTTACATAAGAGGCCCTATAAATTGGTGCTAATTTTATGTCTATAAGATATCAACATTGCAAGTCCATACTCAACTAAGTAGTAGATTTTATGGTAAAATTTTGGGTGGACAAAGAGCCCCATATAGCACCCTAAAACCATCAAACCAATTCTTGTGTAGGAATATAGATATTCATTTAAGATATATGCCTCACTAATTTTATGCATCTTTGAAGGCCCTTATAAATTCCCCTTCCAAATTCATGGTCAAATTGTGACCATTTTTTATCTTTCAAGCCCTATAAATTAACTCCATTATGATGTTTTTGGGGCTCTTAGAGTTGATGATGGTGAGTATACTAATCTTCCCTATGCCAACTTAACTTCTCATTTGAGCTTTAAGTTAGGGTGTGTAATGCAAGTATTGACATTAATTGTAAAGGGTGATATTTTCTAAAAAGTAAGGTACTGAATTTTTTTATGGTGGTTTCAAATTGGTTAGTTAAGTAGTGGTGCTTGTGGCTTATTATTAGGTGGATAGGTGTAATGGCTCTTAACTCTAATGAAGGTAGACCTCATGAATCTTTTAGATAATGTGTAATGTCAAACAATAAACTATCTTTAATTTTTAATTGCTCCTCTCTAGCTGCCTTAAACTTTGTCAAAGCTATCTAAGGAAGGGGTGTGGATGATGAATACATTGAGACTTAAATCATATATTAGAAGTGATTTTGTGGAAAATCTAGCTACTTTCATCCCTTTAATGAAATGGTGGTTGAGGGTTCTCAAGTTTGTACTCCCAAGCCACTTTGAAGGTATGTCTTTAGCACCACTAGAAAATATCTTAACAAGAACTTAGTTTTGGTTGTATGGAAATTTTTTAGGTTTTTCTATTTCTTTGGTTGGTAGCTATGTTTGTTTAATAGTTGTCAGATCATTATTGGATGTTCTATGGTTGTCTTGACTAGTTTATGTTGGAGAGGAGTGTATTGTAATCCCATTTTTTTACTTTTTGAATTTGAATAAAGGAACTCAGTTTTGCAGCTAGGATACTATGTTCCTATTGATAATTTTGATAAATTCATGTTTTGGATTGATGATATATCTTTCATGAGAAGCTACAGGTCTACAAGTATAAAGAAGAAATTCAAAACAATAGAAATTTACAGCTGTTTGGGAAGAAATTCAGAGCTCGGGCTGCAAATTCCCTATTAGACATGTATGCAAAATGTGGAAGCATAGACAAGGCACATGAACTATAAACACAACTGATATAAACCATACAAGTGATATAAACATGTATTCAATGATGCATGATAAAGTAATTCAAATAGAATTAAGGAAAACATAACTTACAACATGTGTAAAGACTTGACATACCTAAAAAATAGAGATTTGAATGGAGAGAGTACGTAATTATGTAGTCTTTTTTTCTTCTAGTATCAAACTCCTAAACAATTTGAGTTTTTCACCAATTGCTTCCTTTTCAATGTTAAATTGAATAACACTCAAATAGAATTACTAACAACAATACAATTAACCAATGTATAATGTTAAATTCCTACAATTCAATCACAATTAACATTGCAACACAACAAAAATTGAAACTTGAATTGATATATATCAAAATCGATGTGAAAACTATGTTATTTCCTCCTTAAGTTGGAAAACTAGAAAAAGGTGGTGGAATGTTCATGCAAAGGTGGTAGAATGTGAAAAATGTGCATGTGCTCTTCCCAACAACATGGAAAATCTTTCTTTTTGTCAGAAGACACGCATAACCACAAGAAAACTGAGCACGTGGGCCTGGATCAGGGTGTCTTGCCATTTTTACCATTTGAATAGCAAGACAAAATGCGCTCGCGTTAGAACATGAGTACGTTATGGCTTGCTATACAAAACTCTATATTATTCATTTCTCGACCTCCTCCTTACCCATCTTTCCCTCAAGTTCTCAACTTCAATCTCTCATGTATTTCTCCTATCTCTCCGTAACCTCTCTATCTCTCACCTCTCTCTCCCCCTCACCTCTCTATCTCTCCCCTCTCTACATCTCTCAGTCACTCCTTGTCTACCTCTCCATCCATCCTTAGGGATCTTGGTCTTTCACTTAACCCTAAACCCTATTAGAGATCAGACTGCAAATTCCCTATTACACATGTATGCAAAATGTGCAAACATAGATAAGGAACATGACCTATAAACCTTAAACCTTAAATCCTAAAGCCTATCCCAAAACCCTCAACCCTCAACACTATACCTTAAACCCTATTCCCTTATCCCTAAAGCCTAAACCCTATCCCTAAAGCCTCAACCCTCAACCCTTAAACCTTAAATCCTAAACCCTATCTGTAAACCCTAATCCCTCAACCCTAAACCCTTAACCCTAAACCCTAATACCTTATCCCTAAACACTATCCCTAAAGCCTCAACCCTCAACCCTTATACCTTAAATCCTAAACCATATCCCTAAACCCTCAACCCTCGACACTATACCTTAAACCCTATTCCCTTATCCTTAAACCCTAAATCCTATCACTAAACCCTTAACCATTAAACTTTAAATCCTAAACCCTATCTCTAAAGCCTAATCCCTAAACCCTAAACCCTAATCCCTAATCCCTAAACCATCAACCTTAAACCTTAAATCCTAAACCCTATCCCTAAACCCTCTTAACCCTAATCCATAATCCCTAAACCCTAAACCCTAACCCCTAAACCCTAAACCCTATCCATAAAGCCTCAACCCTCGACCCCTAAACCTTAAATCTTAAACCCTATCGCTAAAGCCTCAACCCTTGACGCTATACCTTAAAACCTATTCCCTTATCCCTAAACACTAAACCCTATCCCTAAAGCCTCAACCCTCAACCCTTAAACCTTAAATCCTAAACCCTATCCCTAAACCCTCAACCCTTAAACCTTAAATCCTAAACCCTATCCCTAAACCCTCAATCCTTGACACTATACCTTAAACCCTGTTCCCTTATCCATAAACCCTAATCCCTCAACCCTCAACCCTAATCCCTTATCCCTAAACCCTATCCCTAAAGCCTCAACCCTCAACCCTTAAACCTTAAATCATAAACCTTATCCCTAAACCCTCAACCCTCGTCACTATACCTTAATCCCTATTCCCTTATCCCTAAACCCTAAACCCTATCCCTAAAGCCTCAACCCTCAACCCTTAAACCTTAAATCCTAAACCCTATCCTTAAACCCTAATCCCTCAACCCTAAACCGTAAACGCTATCCCTAAAGCCTCAACCCTTAAACCTTAAACCTTAAATCCTAAACCCTATCTGTAACCCCTAATCCCTCAACCCTAAACCATAATCCCTTATCCCTAAACCCTATCCCTAAAGAGTCAACCCTAACCCCTTAAACCTTAAATCCTAAACCCTATCCCTAAACCCTCAACGCTCGACACTATACCTTAAACCATATTGCCTTATCCCTAAAACCTAAACCCTATCCCTAAATCCTCAACCCTTAACCCTTAAACCTTAAATCCTAAACCCTATCCCTAAACCCTATCCTTAAACCCTAATCCCTCAACCCTAAACCCTAATCCCTAATCCCTAAACCCTAAACCCTATTCCTAAAGCCTCAAATCTCATGTTGGCAAGAGACACTGTGTGGCTTCATTAATGTTTTCATTGATGGCAACAAAGTCCTTCCCACACATCCATAGGACATGGTGTGTCCATACCGGAAGTCAGATTGAAGAATGTTGTGGTCTGGTAAGCAAGAATAAAGCATGCAGTAAGATCTGACAATCAGGTCCGGATCTCTCAGAGGAAGTATCTCAGCAAAGTGCGAACTTGGGAAAGTCAAGAGGAGTATCATGACTGATATATTCTAGAGATTGAGCCTCCGGTGATGATAGAGTGAAAAGATATAAGCACTTGAGTGTTGGGTTCCTGTTTCACAGAGTAGACTGAGGAAGCCCTGACCGACAGAGCATCAAACCTTAATCCGAATAGGATATTGATGGTGGTCAAGCTTCTTGAGGTATAATTCATGACTGGCCGACATGATTGATGACTTCTTTAACTATCTTTTTGATACGCATCACTTGGTAAGCAAGGATTCAGCTGATAGATCAAAGTTTGAGAAAATATTGAGTATTCCGGATGCCGACTAGAAAGATGTTGAAATCCTTGGTGTGGATATATATACTAGATGGATTTCGATGAGAAGGTGTGTGTGGTGTGTTATGAAGTGCGAAGAAAAGAAGAAAGTAGAGTAGAAGCAGTAATACAGGTCTGGTCTGTGATAGGACAGCAGCACCAAAGAAGAGGAAGAATGAAGTGTAGTAGATCAGTATATTGAGCCTAACCAGAACTAAACCTCAGCATATGTGGATGCTTCTCATCAGTTCAAGTATCTTTCTACTTTCTTTGTACCTTGTAGACAGTGAGTCTCTTATAGGTAGTGAGCCTCTTGTGACCAGTGTACTCGGGCAGTGAGCCCGAATTGGCAAGTGCCATTTTTGTATTTCTATTCTTTTAACAGAGAATACATTCTTGGGTTAGTCACCCCGTGGTTTTTCCCTTAACAGGGTTTTCCATGTCAAAATCATTGTGTTATGTGTATTGACTTTGTTTCTTCTTTCATGATTATGGATGCTTATTTGTTTTGATGTTGTACTAGTTATTAAAGAAGAACAAAAAGTTAAATTAATTAAGATAACTGATTCACCCCCCCTCTCAGTTATCAACAATTGGTATCAGAGCTAAGTTCCTCCAAACAGAGCCTAACAGCTTGAGGAAGATTTGGGAATCTCAATGGATATGTATGGTATGAGGGAACAACTTCAGTCTGCCCTAGATGATCTTGAACAATCTCACTCCGAAGTCAATAACTTGAAGGAAAGACTCAAATAGGCTGATGATTTCATAAATAAACTAAAAGAGAAACTGAGTATCTCTATGAAAAAGAGAAAGGAACTTCTTCAACAATTAGCAAGTCAAAGTAAAGCCAATAATAATGATGAAGATCTGAAAGAGAAGAACAAGTTATGTGAGAAGCTATCAAAAGAGGTCATTATGGTAAGATATGAAATGGAATCAGGGGTTATGAAATTCACCCAAGAAATTGAAGATGATCTAAGACAATCTCTCAAGGAGAAGTCAGAAGACTGCTATAAAATGGATAGAATAATTAGGCATCTAGAATTTGATCTTAAAGAAGCAACAGATAATGAAGAACAACTTGAGAATTAGATTGACACTCTTAAAAGGGATCTTCAAATAGTAAATGAATACAAAGAGAAATTCAAGATAAGCTCTGCTCAACTTGAAGTTCTTCTTCAAAGCCAAAAGAGGGTAGATGACAAATAAGTCTTGGGGTATGATAAAGGTGAAAGCTCTGGATCTAGAAATCTAAGGAACATGCCTAGAAGACCTTCGATAAGGCAACCAAATGCTCAAATATATCCATCCTTCAATGGATACTGCCATAATTGCAATAATTTTGGTCATAAAGCAAATCAGTGCAAAAGAAGAATGAATTCGATTAATTCATCCTTCTCCGGATAGTGTTTTAATTGCAAAAGTTATAGTCACAAATCTCATGAATGTAGAAATTTGCAAATAAACAATTCATTCAATGGTAGATGCTTTGCATGCAATAGAGTGGGACATATGGCTAATTAATGTAGATCAAGAGGATTCCAGTCAAATATGCAAGGAAATGTTGTTTGCTACAATTGCAATAGATTCGGTCATATTGCTAAATTCTACAGAAGTAAAAATTGGGACAAAAAGGGTCTGGTGCATCATAATTAAAACCAAGACAAAGGAAAAGGAAAAGTGAATACAGATGAAATTCAAAGGGAGATGAACAAGATATGGGTGAAGAGAAGTACATAAAATGTTGGAGATGGATTTGTACCAGAATCTGCTGCTGATATTCCTTCTAGAAACTAAATATATGAGCTCTGGCTCAAGGGGAGTAACAAAAGAAAAACATTTTCCCCAGCTAGTCAATAGGTACCTAAAATTGGCACATGAAAGGTTGCGGATTAAAGGGTTCTTAGAGAAACATCTTAATAAGCCATGGTAAAGATATGGAAGATTTGCAAGAAGTTTAGAAAAGGTTAATCTTCCAAGATTGATCCGGTTCAATAGTCATCTGGTAAGAACAGGATTTTCACAGATAGGATTTTCATAGTTTAGAAAGATAAAGAGAATTCTTTCAAGTATGGTGGCTTGATACTTTGCCTATTCTTCTACTATATGAATGAGCAACCTGGAACTAGTGGCTAGATATAGCAAAATGATAGACCTGTTGCCATACAAATCAGAGATTATTTGCATGGAATAGGTGATGCCAAGGCACAAAGTACAACACTATGGGGCTACTTCAAGAACTTTCAGAGTATGATGCAAGCAAGAGAGAGAATCCCCCAATCTCTAGTTGAAAAGTATAAGGATATAATATGCTTTATGGTAGAAACTGATCAATGCCTAATGGAGGTAGTGGAGCCAAGGATAGTCTAGATCATGCCAATGGGGTATTAAGTTGATGAGAAAATTCTAGAACTACATATTCAACACCTGCTGAGTCAACCCAAGGACCTTAAGGCAGAAAGGTTTGGAACCTTGAAGATTTGAGTGTGAAGATTCATGTAGAGTTAAAACAACTGGAAATGAAAAGAAAAGTGAGAAAAGAGGTAGAGGATGTTGCCAAAAGGCATCAAAACCAGAAGCCTAGACATCCGGAAAGGGAAAGAAGAGAACAAAGAAAAAGGCAATAGGATCCTATCCAAGTCAGAAGGATGATGAAGAAACTGAAACAGATGAGGAAGTCAAGAAAATGAAGAAGAAGAAGAAGAAAGTATCTGGTGAATCCTCTATAGGTCAAGACAAGGAAAAAGAGGTAGAAGAATTCAATGAAAGACCTACTCTCTGCATTGATGGTATCATCAAATCAGTTACTGTGGATGGGAACCTACAACCAATGGTTTAATTTTATGATGAATATAGTGAAGCTAATCAGAAGATATTGCAAGATGCCATAGTTAGGTAGCTAAACATCTACAACAAAGCATTTATTGAAATTATATCTCTGATTCCCAAAAGCTTAGAGAAGGAACTTGAAATAAGAAAGAACAATGCCCAAGCAAAAGACCTAGAAATCCGGGAGCAGATTGCTATTCAACTTTATCCATCCATTACCCCTAAACAAATGAACATTATCTTCAAGGATTGCAAGGATGAGTTCTGGAGAAAAGCCAAAATGAATAAGCTTATGCTCGGAGAGACTGATCAGGTGGGTAAAGAGACTGAAGAGATCCTCCAGAATGCCTATAAAAGATTCAATATTCTTGCTATAGAGGACTTAGGTGATGAACCCTCTACCATGGATGACAAAGGAGAATCTATTGAGATAGTTGCAGAAGAGACAAAGAAAGGTGAGGAGAAAATGAAGGATCTAGATTCCTCTAATCCAGAAGAGGAAGTCCTTAAAGAAGCAAACATCTCTCCTCTAGTTTCCCCAACAGACTTCGGATCTAGAGGAGAAGAAAGAACAGAAGAGAAAATTAGTCAAGAAGAAGAGGTGAATGGAAGAGAAGAAGGTCAAACAAAGAAGACCACAAGTGACAGTGCTAAGGCTGCAGAAGGGAAGAAAACTCTGTCTCTGGCAAGAGACACTGCAGAAGCAGTCAAAGACTTCTTGACAAAAGAAATGATGGAATTAGATGAACCGGAGCTACTTCAAGGACCATTCAATTTTGATTCCCTCTCCTCAGTTCAGACTATGAAGATAGCATCCTTTGCCCATGCAAAGGCAAAATCAAAACTTTTGAAGTCTCACATGGAAGACTATGAGCTAATTGAGATTGCATCCGGTGCATTGGAGAAAATCATGCCATCCTTCTAGAAGGATCTTTCGGCCTCTTCATCTAGTAACTTAAAATCTCTTGTTAATTCAATTAGCACACATTTTGATTCTTTGGAGAAGTCAGCTAAAGATAAAGTCTGGAAAGAATTTTTGGGTAAGAGATTCTCTGAAGTACAAGGGCTAATAACAAATGATAGGAGAACTATGGATATTGGGATAAAGAGCTTAGAAAATATTCTTAAAGATGGCGGATATATATATAAATTTTGTTTATCCTAGTCTAAAGTGACAAAGGATATTGAGAAGAAAGTAAAAGAGCAAGATGATAAACTGTTAAGTTTATCTCAAAGTTTTGATCCTCTCTCCTCTTCCATAGTAAATCAAGAGTGTCAGACTATTGCAGTCATAAATGAAATAAAGAAGCTTGAGAAGGAGAAGAAAAATAGAATAAATAGGTTAAGTGAACTTAGAGGGATAATTATCTCTAAATTAGAGGCCATGCATGAGGCCCTAACTGATGCTCAGACCATAGCCCGGACCAGTGATCCGACAAATCTCAAGAGAGCAGAAGCTTTTGCATTCCTGTTGAGTGGTCACATCTCAAGTTTGGACAGAATGAAGAAGAGTTGGGCAACAGAAGTGGTACAGTTGAAGACCACCTTTGCAGATATAATTCAGTATATGTAAGTATAACATGTATATATACTTATTCAACTAAGAATAGTTGGTTTTTTGGTGTACGGATTCTACCCTTTGCCATTAATGTCAAAGGGGGGGTGAGGAGCAGTGAAAAATGAGGAATCCAGTGAAGGGGGAGCTCTAGAAAAGTGTACTTTAGAACAGAGCATAAGCCAATGGGGAGTGTAATATGACACTTAGTCATTTTTCACTAAGTGTTGCCATCAATGCCAAAGGGGGAGATTGTTGGCAAGAGACACTGTGTTGCTTCATTAATATTGTCATTGATGGAAACAAAGTCCTTCCCACACATCCTCAGGACATGGTGTGTCCATACCGGAAGTCAGATTGAAGAATGTTGTGGTCCAGTAAGCAAGAATAGAGCATGCAACAAGATCTGACAATCAGGTCCGGATCTCTCAGAGGAAGTATCTCAGCAAAGTGCGGACTTGGGAAAGTCAAGAGGAGTATCATGACTGATATATTCCAGAGATTGAACCTCCGGTGATGATAGAGTGAAAAGATATAAGCACCTGAGTGTTGGGTTCCTATTTCACAGAGTAGACTGAGGAAGACCTGACCGGCAGAGCATCAGACCTTAATCTGGATAGGATTTTGATGGTGGTCAAGCTTCTTGAGGTATCATTCATGATTGGCCAACATGTTGATGACTTCTTTAACTATCTTTTTGATATGCATCACTTGGTAAGCAAGGATTCAGCTGACATATCAAAGTTTGGGAAAATATTGAGTATTCCAGATGTTGACTAGAAAGATGTTGAAATCCTTGGTGCGGATATATATACCAAATGGATTTCGATGAGAAGGTGTGTGTGGTGTGTTATGAAGTGTGAAGAAAAGCAAAAAGTAGAGTAGAAGTAGTAATACAGGTCCAGTATGTGACAGGACAATAGCACCAAAGAAGAGGAAGAATGAAGTGCAGTAGATCAGTATATTGAGCCTAACCGGAACTGAACCTCAGCATATGCGGATGCTTCTCATCAGTTCAAGTATCTTGCTACTTTCTTTGTACCTTGTAGATAGTGAGTCTCTTGTAGGTAGTGAGCCTCTTGTGAGCAGTGTGCTCGGGCACTGAGCCCTAATTGGCAAAGTGCCATTTTTGTATTTCTATTCTTCTAATAGAGAATACATTCTTGGGTTAGTCACCCCGTGGTTTTTCCCTTAACAAGGTTTTCCACATCAAAATCATTGTGTTATGTGTATTGACTTTGTTTCTATTTTCATGATTATGGATGCTTATTTGTTTTGATGCTGCACTAGTTATTAAAGAAGAACATAAATTTAAATTAATTAAGATAACTGATTCACTCCCCCTCTCAGTTATCAACACCTCAACCCTTAAACTTTAAATCCTAAACCCTATCCCTAAACCCTAAACCCTCGACACTATACCTTAAACCCTATTCCCTTATCCCTAAACCCCAAACCCTATCCCTAAAGCCTCAAACCTTAAACCTTAAATCCTAAGCCCTATCTCTAAACCCTCAACCCTCGACACTATACCTTAAATCCTATTCCCTTATCCCTAAAGCCTCAACCCTCAACCCTTAAACCTTAAATCCTAAACCCTATCCCTAAACCCTCAACCCTCAACACTATACGTTAAACCCTATTCCCTTATCCCTAAACCCTAAAACCTATCCCTGAAGCCTCAACACTCAACCCTTAAACATTAAATCCTAAACCCTAATCCCTCAACCCTAAACCCTAATCCCTAAACCCTAAAGCCTATTCCTAAAGCCTCAACCCTTAAACCTTAAATCCTAAACCCTATCCCTAAACCCTCAACCATCAACACTATACCTTAAACCCTATTCCCTTATCCCTAAACCCTAAACCCTATCCCTAAAGCCTCAACCCTCAACCCTTAAACCTTAAATCCTAAACCCTATCCTTAAACTGTCAACCCTCGACACTATACCTTAAACCCTATTCCCTTATCCCTAAACCCTAATCCCTCTACCCTTGACACTATGCCTTAAACCCTAATCCCTCAACTCTTAAACCCTTAAACCCTAAACTCTCAACCCCTAGATACCCTTAAACCCTATACCCTATACACTTAACCTTGGACACTCAACCTTGAACATTATCCCTTAACCTTCAAACCTCTACCCTATACCCTATACCCTATACCATCAACCTTATACTTATGCCCTAAACCCTATATCTTAGACACTCAACCTTGAACATTATCCCTCAACTATAAACTCTCAACCCTCTACCCTATACCCTCAACCATATACTTAAGCCCTAATCCCTGAATCCTCAACCATATACCTTAAACCCTGAAGCCTACACCCACAAACCCTCATCCGTATACCCTATAACCTCACCCTTATACCCCAAACCCTAAATATTGTGACTCAACCCTATACCTAAAACCCTAAACCCAATATCCTAAACCCTAATCCCCATGCCTTACACACTTGATCTTATGCACTCAACAAGATGAATATTATCCCTCAGCTATAACCCTCAACCCTCAACCCTCAACCCTCTACCTATTACTTAAGCCCTAATCCCTCAACCCTATACCTTAAACATTAAACCCAAAAACCTCAACCCTCAACCCTAAAAACTATACAGACTCAGGTCCTTATATACCGTAAACCCAAAACCCTTACATACATACATACATGTACATACATACATACATACAAGTATACATATATACATACATACATATAAGAATACATACATATATATATATATATATATATATATATATATATATATATATATATATATATACATATAGGCATATACATACATACAATTTGGAATACATACATACATATATAAATAAAAATATATACACAACTATACATACATAAAACATACTTTAAAACCTTGAACATAAATCATTCCAAGTGAGACATAATGCAGGTGAGTTATAACACGCTCATGTTATGTCGAATTGGGCAAACATCGGGCAAACTTGCAAAAAAGAAAAAATGAAAAACATAACGTGAGCGCATTATAACGCGCTCGTGTTATATTTTTCTTTGGGAATCTCAAGACTTAGGCTTGGGATTTGATTTCAATTTCCAACCTGAAGGCTTGGAGTGCCTTCCCAACATCCAAAGATGTGTTTTTGCATATTCTACAAGATTTCACATAATTTTGTTCATACTAACCCTCAGATTTGTACGTGTTTCAAGGTCAAACAAATCAAACACCTGGGTAATGTTATGCTTTCTCTTAGCTATTTAATAATGTAATTTTTTTCACATTTTGACAATGTTAAGCCTTTCATCTTTAATTTCTTTTGTTTGTGTATCTAGTTTTGGGCAAAAACTAATGTTTGGTCTTTTTCTCATTATTAATTAACTGTTCATTGAAATTTCAAATAAATTCAATTTTTATAAACTAGACTCCATTCTACACATATTAAAAAAATAATTTTCAATTAGTTTTCAAATTTTATAGGGGCAGCACGGCAAAAATTCTATTTTTTAGGATGTGTCTACTTTGAAAAATAGTAAAAAATCAAATATTCGTTAAAAAATTATTAGAAAAATTGGGCATAAACTACATGTTGTTATCTAATTTCTCATAGAAGTGGTTTTAAAAATACCACAAAAAAGTTAACCTTTTGAGGGAGGCACAAAACACGCTATGTTATGTTTTTTTGACAGAAACAACACCAATTTCTATGGTTCCCATCTTTTTTGAATCCCTTAATCTATACCATTTTAAAAAAAAATTAGTAGTTTAGAAAGTAGACTCAGAGCACTACGAACATTGTTTTTGTTGCGTCTTAAAATTTTGAGTGTAACTATGCTCAATTTCTCATCCAAGGTCAGTATTTTCTAATTTCAGAAAATAAGTGGCCACTTAAGACCCCTTTTTGGCCCCCCATCTTCTTGCACTTACCCTTTTGTAGAAGATGAAATGTATGTAGATCAGTCATAAAAGTTGGTGCAGAGGTCTTACATGTTCCAATATATCTCAGGTTTAATCCACATGTAAATATTCCTTATTGTCCTATACCGCAATGTTATATCTTGAGTTACGAAGTGTCACATGTGGTTCGTAATGCTCTGTTTCCTGTAGTTCATCACATTTCTTACTGTACGATTGTATAGATTGATCTAATACTTCAACAGAAAGGTGAATGGATGATGTTGAGATTGTACATGATTGAATTCTTGCTCTGCATGAAAATTTTGGCTTCTCCTCGGTAGTGTGAAGATGAATAGTTAGCAGTTTTGAGTAGCTTAGGAGAACAAGTTAAGTCTCTAGTATGTGCAATAGATCCTAACCTATTTCTTTGACTTTGGAAGATGTCAAGAGACATGTTTTGAATACCTTCATGAAGTCCTAAAGTCCGCAACAAGTTTTCTATCATATTGTATGTATTAAGGCTGACCTTTGATGAGTTACATGTTTCATCCAATGATGCTTATGATGCCAACCTAATCAATGTTTTGAAATGTTGCAGATGATATTTATAGATGATCAAATTCATTTGTGATGTGAAGATGTAAGTGCAAATATGATATAGCAGAGGGTAAGGTATGAAGTGTGTAGAATCAGTTTGAAGGCATGTTTTGAGCAGAGAAAGAAGACCGCATTATCAACATAAGTTAGATGTTTCCTTTGTAATAGTCCATATACTTATCCTTTTAAATCCTAAATGCAGTGAGTAGCATATTCAGGGAATAATGGCTTCCTTGAGTTCTACCCCAAATCAAAGTTGTAATTGTTGTAAGCACAAAGTACAGGGAGTAGTAGCTTCTTTAGGTTGCAACCCAAAAACAAAGTTGTAATATTTTTACAGTGAGTAGAATATATTATGAGCTAACACTCACTGTGGTTTTCCCCTATTTTAGGGTTTTCCACTTAAAAATCATGGTGTTCTTGTGTTGCATGATTTACTTTCTACTCTTTAAGTTATTTAGGTTTATCTACAAATATTTGTTTAAGTTTTAGTGTGTGCTAATTCACCCCCCTCTCAACACCTCATTATGTTCAACAATTGGTATCAGATCTAAGTGCTTTTGAGAAGCCTAACAATTGAGGTGGATCCTATACTTGAACACATGGAATCTAAAGTTATGGACAATGATGTGCTTGTATCAGAACCAGATCTAGAAGCAATGGAATCTGAAGGTTGGGATCTTGATCTAAATGAGTGTGAAGTAGACCTTGAAGGAGAACTCAAGTCATCCCTTGATGAACTAGATGAAGCAAGAGAAATGAATATAGAATATAAAGACATGCTTGAGAAAGCAAAGGAGACAATTGAAAAATTGAAGACAAAGGCCAAAGAATCAAAAGAAGAAATTGGCAAACTAAAAACTTTAATAGAAGGAGATAAAGGAGGTGGCATATATCTCAAGGAGGAAGAAGAAATGATCTCAAATTTGAAAGTCATGGTTGAAGAAGAAAAGAGGATTGAAGATTTCTTAAATATCAAGCTCTATGAGAAATCAGTTGAATGTTCAAAACTTGAGGAAGAAATTCTCACCCTAAGGAAAGAACTGGAAAAGGAAAAATAACAGATTGACAAAGGACTAAAACTAAAAGGAGGATCTGAAATCCTTGATGAGATAATTAACTCTCAAAAGATAGCAAAAGAAAAATTAGGTCTTGGTTTTGATAAGGGGAAGAGTCCTATGATTAGTGCTTCTGCAAATTTATATGATAACTTCCAATCACGAGGAAAGTATGAAATAAAGAAGGAAGAGGTCTGCACTAAAGATCCTAATAAGAATTCCTCTAGAGATACAAAAGAAGATAAATTCATTCCTGTCTGAAGACAAAGGAAGAATATGAATAAGAATTTCAAGAAACCTACACCTAAACAAACTGCCTCTTTCAGGTATCCTCAAGGTTTCAATGGAAATTGTTATGCTTGTAATAAATTTGGTCACAAAGCTATTGATTGTAGAAGTAAGATGAATCAAAATGTTGTAAGGTGTTATACTTGGAATAAGGTTGGTCACAAAGCTGTTGAATGAAGGAGTAAGATTAATCAAAATTCTATAAGGTGTTATACTTGTAGTAAGATGAGACATAAGGTTAATGAATGCAGAAGTAAAATGCCAAGGTATAATAGGGATAATGCTTAGCCCTTTCATGGATATTGTTACACTTGTAACAAGTTTGGCCACAAGGTAGCTAATTGCAGATCTAAGGTGAGAAGAAATGGTAATGTCCAACAATCAAAATTCACTTGTCATAAGTGCAATCAAATAGGGCATTCTGGAAAGAATGTAAGGTATGCTCCTCAAAAGAAGGAAATGAGAAAAGTATGGAAGAAGGAAGAATGTGAAGGTTTCGGACCTCTACCTAGTGTAGATGGATCCTCCGGTTACTAAAAGGATGAAGTACTAATTCAAGGGGAGTTACAACTGTAAGTTTCTTCAAAACCCCTAAATGAATGTGATGCTGAATTCCTTAATATTCTAGCTAAAATTGGTATGAACACATTAAGATGAGGACATGAAGAGATTTGATCAAATTTCCAGAGCAATTGGTTAATTTGCGGAGGATTGCTGTATGATTATTGGTATCTACATATGAAAAGGGAAAACTAGGATATATTCACACAAGAAGGCTAATCTAATAGATAAGAAGGTTGATCCAGTTGAAGTTAAGAAGGAAATGAACAAGATCTGGAAGAAGAAAGATGAGAATGAGGCGAAGAATGAGTCTGTGCCAGCTCCTAGTGCATATGTTTCCTTTGGAAACTAGATGAAGTGCTTTGGCTGAGGGGGAGTTTTAACAGAAAATCCTTAATCCCCCAAAGATATGATGCTGATGCTTTTAGCACACTAGTACATGTGTAGATCGACACTATTGATCTACTGATGATATTTTTGATATGATATCTCCTGTTGCGGATATTTGTGGAGTGATTGAAGGTGACTGTGTCAACACATTGAGGGTTTGCTAGCTTTTTGACCTAACTCTATTAATGCACTTTAGGTCTTCATAAAAGTGTTTATATGTGATTTCACATATGATTAAGTTATTTGTGATCAAACATCTGAAGAGTGAAGAGTAGAGTGAAAGTGATTTGAAGAAATTCTGAGCTATTGTGTGAAACCCTATCGGAAAATAAATTCAAAGGTATTTATCATTTCCTACTAAAACCATGGTTTCAGAAGTGATTCATTATGTTTACGCCTCAAGTGATTGATGTCTTGGAATGGCCAAGACCCAAGTTTAAGAAGCACCCCTACAAATCCATGGAGACGGATCTACAAGGCACATTTTCAAAAGTTCCTTATGGTGTTATGTATACAGAGGATGTGCAAATCTACATCCACATGAAATTGGATGAATTTGATCAGACAAAGATAAAGGAGATCTATTTTAATGAGCTTACTAGAGATAATTTTGAACTGAAAACTAAATTTGAGGGTATGACAGAGAAGAAGTTGGATGTGTGGAATAACTTTTCAAATTTTTTGTTATGAGAATGATTGGATTAAGTATGTTTTGAGTTGTATTCATGACAAGTTTATGTGGTTGGACATGCCACATATGATCAATAAGAAAGCTATCACAGTGGTTACTAGTTTATGTTTTTTAGGACCCATTCTGACAATGAAGGCTGTGAAAAAGGAGATGGTTATGAATCTCACTGGTGCAAAATTTGACAAATGTGCCCTAATAGTGAATGACATAAATGATTTGGCGGTGAATTATGCATCAATGATGATCAGTTACAAGATATATTACACAAATAGAGAGAATTTAGTGTTAGCAACTGCTATACACATTGCTCACCAGATGGTGAAAGAGGGTCTGGACATTGATTTATCTGAGCTCCTGAGACAGTAGTTGATGGAGAATCTACAGAAGACCAAGGATTCTCAGTACCCATTCTGGTATGGTACCCTTATCATATGTTTATTGTTTTACTTTCTTAGAGAGTTGCCTGGTGTGAAGAATATTGTGTGGTTAAGAAACATTCCTATTGCAACTCAAATCCGTGATCATTTAAGAAGGATTAGAGATCTAGATACTCATAAATCTATCCTATGGGGTTTCTTCAAGTACTTTCAAGAAAGAATGCAAGAGAGAGAAAGGATACCGACAAACGTTGTTGAGAAATACAAGAAGTACATAACCTTTATGGTTACCAGAGATGAATGCATAATGGAAGCTATGGAACCTAGAATAGTTTGGGTTCTTAAAATGGGATATGAAGTAGCAGAAGGTCTAATCACAAGAGTTGTAGAATTGATGCTGAGTAAACCAAGAGATCTAGTAGAAGATAGATTTGGAACATATGAAGAAAAATCTAGTGAAGTGCACCTGAAACAAAAGGAAAAGGAGATAATGAAAAATGTTGAAAAGATGAAAACTAAGTTGGAGGAGATTGTTACACTAAGGAGCCCTGTGGAGAAATCCATAGGCATACCTACTTCTCTAGGGAGTATTCCCAACACAAGAAGGTCAACTAGGACCTCTAGCCCCTCTCCTACTATTATGAAATCCTCTGGAACCATGCATACAAAGAAGAGAGTAGCATCCAATGCCTCAGTACAACAAGAGCCTCCTAAGAGGAGAAGAGTAAAAGAAACGGCCAAAAGAGAAAAGTATATCAATTATGAGGATGAAGAAGAAGTAGAGGAAGGATCTCAGTTGGTCCAGAAGAACAAGAAAATATCTCATGCCTCAAGAGAAGAGACAAGTGCAAAGAAAGCAAAAGTTGGCACTATTAAGATAGATAGTGAAGAGGAAGTTGAGAAGGAAAAGTACGAAGAAGAATTAGTTAAAGGCAAAGAAAAAGGCAAGGGGAAGAAGGACAAATCCCCTCTAGTAAGGGAACACAGTCCCTTAAAATTTGATGCATTATTCAATAGTATTTCAGAATTTGGTCTCTTAGAAGAGACAATAGAAATGTACTCGGAATCCAATAAGGAAGATAAGGCCACCATTGAAGAAGCCATTGTTAAGTATATGGTTACATTTGACACTACCCTAGACAAGATTGAGGATCAATTGTCCAATGATTTGAAAAATGTTTTAGCTACAAGAAGGCAAGAAGCTATAGAAGAGGATCGAAAGATAAAGGCATATGCCTTGGAGAAGATTGGCTCCTCATTTTCTGATGAAGATAGAGAAAAATTGGCTCAATTGTATAACCAAGAATTCAGAACAAAACAAAGAGTAATCATTTTGATGAACAGAGACAAAGATGATATTGAGATATTGAGAAATGAGATTCTACAGAAAGTAGAAGAACTTGCTAAAGGACTGAGAATCCCTCTGAACAATGAAGAGCAATGTTAGCATGATAAAACTGTTGTGGAGAGTAATAAGATGGATAATGCACAACATGTGCATATGTTTGAAGATGAGAATGTGAAAGAAGACATGGTTACAGATAATGCTCCTCTAGTAGTAGAGATTATTATTGATGATAAGAAAAAAGAAGAAAAAATCTCAGAGAAAATAGAAGCACTAAATACTGAAAGTTTTCCTCTGAAATCTATTGAAGAAGAGAAGAAGACTAAGGATAAATCCGGCGATGATGAAAGGAAGGAATAAAAAAATACAAAGATTGATGGTGAATCCTCTAAAGATTCATTAAAGAGCTTATTGGACATGTAGTTGCAATTTGAACTAGTAGTATCTGCACAACTGCTACAGCTTCCAATGCAATAGGGACAAGTTGATATTACAGCAATATCTCCCTTGCAAAAGCTTCAGCTTGGTGATGTATTTCATACCTCCCCACAAAAGGAGATACTGTCAAAACACCAAAAGAGCATAGAATTGATAGAAGAAGCAGTTAAAGTGTTGAAAGAAGGCATCCCCAAAGAAACCATTGATGATTCTTTATCTGGTGTGAAAAAGTTAAGCTTTTGTTAGATTTTTTCAAAGATTATCCTACCAGTCTAGAAGAAAAATTAGAAAAAGAAAGGACAAAGAAGGTCAATGATAAGAGATTGACTAAAATATCTGAGAAGTGTAGTGTTGCACATGGTAAGCTATAAGAAAATCTGAAAGATGTACCAAAATGCTTAGAAGAAGCTAGAGTCTTGTTTCAGTTTTGTTTAAAATGGCCTAATTCTACAAAGAGCATTAAGGACCAAATGGACTCAATAGAGTCACAAATTGGTCAGGCCTCCAGTATCTATGATCCAGTTTGTGATGCAGATGGTACAACAAGAATAGCAATTGGGAATCTGCATGGACAATTTTTCCAGCTACAAGAACAAAAAGAAAGGATCATTATACAACATTGTCAGCTTAGAGATCTAGTAAGTGCAAGGCTTACCTCCTTGACCAGTGTGATAGAAGGTGTGGAGAAGATGGCACAAATGAATCTGGTACCTTGTTCTCCAAATGAAGGAGAAGACTTCCTTATTCAGATTGAGAGTCAGTGTAATTTGCTTTCCTTTGCTAAGAAGGATTGGGAAGTTGGGAAGAAGGATTGGGAGACACACCTTGTAAAATTGAAAGTGTCTTACAAGAGTATTTTGCCCTATTCTAGTTAAAAGTGTACATTTCTATTTTACTTATGTAATTTCTGATTTCTTTATATATATATATATATGATAAAGGGGGAGTATGGTGAAGTAATCAGAACAGTTGAAGAGCTTGACATTGAGAGCCCTTTATCCTTGATCTCAAAGGGGGAGAGAGAAATATATCTAAGGGGGAGTATATGTTGCCATCAATGAAAAAGGGGGAGATTGTTGGCAATATGTGTTTTCATTGATGTCAACATAGTATATGGAAATATAAGGAAAAACTTGTACAGAGGTAGAGTCAGCATGGTCAAGGCAAATCAGTCCTAGAGAAGAGAAAACAGTCTAAGTATGGTAAGATGAATAGTCTTGTGTCTGAGCATGATACAGAGGTAAATACTCATGTCCTTGCATGTTTCTAGTATTCCAACATGTATATCTCATCAGTTTGGAGAACCACACTTAATGATAAATACCAGAAATATGTCTAAGGCATTCACAATACATATCCCAAGGCAAAGTAACATTGTTTTGGTCCGCATTTCTCCTCAGAGTAAGATTTGATCTTACAGTTCTGAATACAAGTTTATCTAGGTATTGAAATGATATATCCAAGTTTTTAGGTCTTCACATCTTCAGCAGAAAAAGTTACAAGGGACAGAGTATCAGTTACTACTTAGACATGGCAAAGCAATGATGGAGACTTAATGGAATGCTTTGCATTCCTCTGGAAGACATTATTTTTTCATGCGGTTCTAAGGATAGGATCAAAGATGAACAAGGCATGCCATGTTGAAGTATCAAGTGGTTTGGTGGTCCACAAAGTTAGCAATCAAGTGACAGAGGCAATATAGACTGTTCTGGAGCCTAAATACATATGTTTGAGCTTTTGCAGAAGATGAAATGTATGTAGATCAGTCATAAAAGTTGGTGTGGAGGTTTTACATGTTCCAATATATCTTTGGTTTAATTTGCATGTAGATATTCCTTATTTTCATGTACCTTAATGATATATCTTGAGTTACGAAGTGTCACATGTGGTCTAGAATGCTTTGTTTCATGCAGTTCATCACATTTCTTACTATGCAGTTGTATAGATTGATCTAATACATCAGTAGAAAGGTGAATGGATGATTTTTAGATTGTACATGATTGAATTCTTTGTCCACATGAAGATTTTGGCTTCTCCTTGGTAGTGTGATGATGAACAGTTAGCAGTTTTGAGCAGCTTGGGCCGATAGGTTAAGTCTTTGGTATGTGCGGTAGATCCTGACCTATTGCTTTAACTTTGGAAGATGTGAAGAGACATGTTTTTAATACCTTCATGACATCTTGAGGTCTGCAACAAGTTTTCTTATCATATTGTATGTATTGAGGCCAACCTTTGAAGAGTTACACGTTTCATCTAATGATGTTTATGATGCCGACCTAATCAGTGTTTTGAAGTGTTGAGGAGGATATTTATAGAAGATAAAATTCATGTGTGATGTGAAGATGTAAGTACGAATATGATATAGCAGAGGGCAAGGTATGAAGTGTGCAGAATTAGTTTGAAGGCATGTTTTGAGTAGAGAAAGAAGACTACATTATCAACATAAGTTAGATGTTTCCTTTGCAATAGTCCATATACTTATCCTTGTAAATCCAAAATGCAGTGAGAAAAATATTTAGGGAGTAGTAGCTTCCTTGGGTTCTACCCTAAATCAAATTTGTAATTATTGTAAGAACAAAGTACATGGAGTAGTAGCTTCCTTGGGTTGCAGCCCAAAAATAAAGTTGTAATATTTTTGCAGTGAGCATAATATATTGTGAGCTAACACTCACCATAGTTTTTCCTTGTTTTAGGGTTTTCCACATTAAAATCTTGGCATTATTGTGTTGATTCTTGTGTTAAATGATTTACTTTCTACTCTTTAATTTATTTAGTTTTATTTGCAAATATTTTTTTAAGTTTTAATATGTGTTGATTCAACCCCCCTCTCAGCAGCTCATTGTGTTCAACAAGAACCTCCTTGTTACATGCTCTTACATGTTAGAAGAATTTGTCATAGTAACTCACATCATGATGACTCAAGATGCTCTTATACACCTTCCAAGATGTTGACACATGGCCAAGAATGCCGCCTCAATATGGGACACCTACATCCTCATGTGAGAATAAAATCACTAAAGACAAACAATAGTGCACCTCAAAATGGGACACCAACTTTCCCATGTGAGGAAAAAATCACTAAAGATGAACAATAGTGTCACCTCAAAATAGGATGCCAACTTCCCCATGTGAGGATAAAAACACTAAGGATGAAGCAGTAAATCCAAATAAATGATCAAATATGAACAATAGGAATGCAAGGTTGATACACCTTTTCCCAACATTCTCCCACTTGTCAAACACCTTACAATAGTAAAACAAAAACATATCACACTAAAATCTAACTATTAGAGTTGTGAGGCCAATTAACTCACTAAGCCACCTAAACTTGCCTATGCTCATGGGTTTCATCAAAGAATTTGTAACATTCATCAAAATATCAATCTTCTCTAGCAAACCCCTCCCATCCTCTATTGTGTCATGAACAAAATGGTACTAGACATCAATGTGCTTCATCCTTACATGAAAGGTTAGGTTCTTAGCCAGACATATGACACTCTAACTATTGAACATAAAATCGTAATAGCTCCTAGATTTAGCTCCACATCTAAAAAAATGCTTAAGCTAGACTACTTCCTTACAAGCATTAGGAGCTGCCATGTACTCTACTTCTATAGTGGATGAAGTTACCACAAGTTGTTACTTACTCATCTAGCTAATAGTACCACCAAACATAATAAAAACATATCCACTAGTGGATCTCCTACTATCAGCATTAACATCCCAATTTGAATGCACATATAGTCACTCAGTTCTAGTCCCCTATAGAATAATGATGATAACAAATGGAGTCCTTGGAGGTACCCTACAAATATCTAAAGACCCTCTTCACTGCATCCCAATGTATTCATCCAAGATTAGCCATAAAACAACTAAGGACTCCCACTACTTGGGTAATGTATGGTCTAGTAGAGACCATAGCATACATTAAGCTCCCAACAACACTAGCATAAGGTACTTTGGCCATATCCTCCATTTGACCAGGATAAGTTAGACAATGATCTACTAATAACATCATCCATAATAAAATAAACATGCAATGGTCTACAATCTATCATTTTAAATCTCTTAGACACTGAATTCCCATAATTTCTTTAGCCTAACCAAAGTTTTTTGTTAGATCTATCTCTTTTGATCTCCATATCCAAGATGAACCTAGTGTTGGGTCCCAAAACCGTAGGTCCAAAACCCTAGAGTATATTCTCACTTCCTAATCTAGGGGATTTCATCAAGAAAGTAGAACAAGGGCTCATCAATAGATTAAGGAAGGTTAAAGGTTGACTTATAGGAGTGGGTAATCTCCTCTTTACTTCTAGTTCAACTAGACCAAGGAGGGTATTCCTTAGAGGTATCCCTCAATAGGGATTGATCACAATACGAGATATATGCAATAGAATAACAAAAGTAGTGATATCTAGGGTGCTATCTTAAACCTTAAAGATGTCACTAGTTTAGACAATAACTCAATACATCAAATAACCTCTTTTAATTTGATCGAAGCATCAATGCAATTGTCCATGATGTGGGTATGCACATTTAGTCCGAAAAAGATGAGATTTGTTTGTTCGAGTGAAGATGACTCCCTAACTAAAACACAGAAATAAAAATGCATACAGATCTATGAACTACTTCACACTTGAGATGGTTGTTTTTATTTTAAGTGGGTGTGGGTGACAAAACATTTCATAGACTGGTGCCTATGCAAATGGGCTATAGAGTCCCCAGTTCAACAAATGAATCATAGAAATAAAAAAATTAACATATGATTGTCTAGGAACATGAATCTGATGCCAAACTGGAAATACTTAGTAATCCCTCATTATAATGGATTCAGCCATATATAATATTGAAATGATCATTAAAATGCTTTCTATATTTTAAGAACATACACATTCATCAAATCAAATATTATATTCATACTATTAAACATAGCAAAGGGAATCTCTAGCTGCGACTCAGATGATTCTAAAGAGAAATATATACAAGGCTAGAGAAATCCAGTGAATGATACCAAATTTTATAGTAAATAATTCATACACTTTTAGTTGTTGCACCCTAAAGAAATGAATTAGACGCTGCAAAACCCTAGAAATGTTTTTCTTTGTTTCTACACACTAACTTTCTAGAGGAATCAAGAAAAGACCCACCCAAAAACATCTTCTTAACAAGTGTATATAGCATTACATTTACTTCTATACTTGGGTGGGAAACACCTACCCAACCTACCACCATAACTTTTGCATTCAATCCTACCTACCTCAACACCAACCTCTATTTTCAACTTTTTTCTGCATTAATGGTGTCTAAGAAGTAGGCAGGTGTACAAACTAGGAAACCCATGAAAAAACATGCTAACTAGATTTTACAACACTATAAAAATTTCATTTAAAACTTGAATTTTGACACATTAAACATTAGTGAACCTTTTTGGTAGGTTCACAGGTTTGTGAACCTGTCGAATCACTAAAAATCCACTCTACTTATCTTTCCTTTACTTTTCTTTCTTCTTGGTTCATTATCCCTTTTTCGGCAATTTGAAACTTTTAAGAACTCATGAACCATTGAAGCCTTGCCTCTTCCTTGTTCTCTTTTTTCTCTTTTCACCATCTTTTACTTTCTTCTCCTTTTTTATTGAATTGGTGATTCCTCGAACTTGTGAACCTCACTAGCTTTCTCTTCTTTAGCATTTTTTGTGAGTTCATGAACTTGCGAACTTGTCAAAAGCTTCTTGCTTTCACTTTTTATTTTCTTTTCTCTTTACCTTGCATTTTCTCTATTTTTGGCGGTTCAACAAAACATCAAACCAACAAACCTTTTGACTTCCCCCTTTGCACTTATCTTCCTTTGGTATTTCGACAAAACCAAGAACTTCAGAACCATTTCAGCAACTTTACAGGTTCACGAACTTGTCAAACTGCTAAAAGGTATTATACTTAGTGGACTTTGAATGCACTTCAGGATTTCTCAAGGTTTATTCTAGGCATAGAAGATCTTTTAGGGATTTTGCAACATAGGAAAATAGGGATTTCAAAGGGGACCTTCACACATAGGAAATTTTCAGATTTAGGCTTTTATGAAACAAGAGAACACATTAGGGATAACAACAAAGATTTTTTAAATTTGAGTTGGAAAATGAGTTCCCAACAGTGGCTCTAATTGGGGATGTGTGCCAAACCTTGCACAACAAGAATCTAGAACATCTCTAAGCAAACAACAAAAATGGGAATGGGGAAAACACAACACAAACACACCATCATAACCAATAGCGGTCAAGACTACTTGGCTCAAAACTCTAAAGGTATACTTGAATTCATCAATCAAAATTTAAGGAACTCATTACTCATTAGCAATTCTTCAGATTCTAACCATGAATTGGCAGCTCCATGAGTTCTCTTTCTAGATTCACAAAGCAGTAGACATTGAGCTCAAACTTTTTGGCCACTTCATAAGGCCTGAGCCACAATGGATTGAATTTTCCATGCTTTCCCTTACCTTTAGACTTGGCATTCCAAAGGAGAACCAAATCCCTAATCTGAAAATCCCTAGATGTTGCACTCTTGTCAAACAAACATTTCATTGTTTGTTTATAGTCCAAGTCTTTATCATGTGCAACCCTTCTTTTCTCCTCTAACTTAGTCAATTGTATAATCCTCTAAGATAATAAATCACACAGATCTTCTTCTTCCTTCTGAAACAACTGGCAAACTAGTAATTCTATGCTAATTAGAATCTTTGCCTCTGTTCCATACACAAATTCAAATGGGCTTCTACTTATGGATCTTTTGAAAGCTATTTTTCTAGCCCATAAAAGTATACTTTAAACTATCATCCCATCTTTTCGTGTTCTAATCTAATGTCATTTTTTTAATCTTCATCAAGATTCTATTACTTGATTTGGCTTGTCCATTTCTTTGAGGGCGGTACAAAGATGAATGCACTAGGTTTATACCAAACATAGAACACATGTTCAACATTTCTTGAGACCTAAAACACATCACAGTGTCCACAAAAATCCTAGAAGGCACTCCAAACATGGTTATTATGTTGTTGATTTAGAAATCAATTACTGCCTTGGAGGTTGCATTCTGAGTAGGGACTGCCTCTACCCACTTGGTAAAGTAATCAGTAACCAAAAGGGTCTACTTATATCCATTAATTAATTTTTCTTATATTTCCTTGGTGAATTCAATTCCCCATTGTTGGAAAGGTGCATCAACTATAAGAGGTAAAAGGACAACTACTCTAGCAAATTTCAACTTATCAGAAAACCATTGACAAGCATCACATCTTCTTATCTTCTATGCCACATCCTTGAATAAAGTGGGTGACCACTACCCAACTTTGAGGATGTTATGGGTAGTATTTTTATGTTTTAAATGTTCCCCACAAATGCTATGGTGACATTCACTCATCGCTTCTTTAGATTGTTCTTGGTCCAAACATTTGAGCAATATACCTTCATGATTCCTCCACATCGGTTCATTTTGAAATAGAACATACCTCTGAGATTTTCTCTTGAGGTTCCTTTTCTGATTCTCATCTTGTTATATATGAAAAGTGGGAATGATGAGTTTAAGTGTTGTTAAGATAGATTCAATCAAACCCTCCTTTCACATATACCATTCAAGGACATAAACCAAGTTAAGTCACTTCTGTTTCAAGAGGACTCAGCTACATGGTTAGTGTCACTTTGAGATGATAAGGAAAGTTGGAATGTATTGATGAATTTGTTAAACCTCGATCTGATTAAGCCTTAAACCCTAATTATATGATTTCAGATATAGATGAATAAAACATGACAAATGATCGCATAGGAGGGCACTAAATACAAATTAGAAACATACCAAGATTTGAATTCTAGAAAGAGGAAACTTCAGGGATAAGGGGGTGGGAACCCGAGTTTGATAGGGAAAATTTTCTATGGATCTAAAACAATGATTTGTATCAGACTGCAACCTACTTTGAAGTTTCTAGAAAATCCAAAATGAAGGATACTGGGGCGGGCACCCTAGTCTAGAAATGAATATTCTCTGCTCTTTTCTTCATATCCAAATTATTTATCTTCTGCTCTAATCTCCTGCAACTCCTCTCCATAAGATCTTGCACCTGTAACCTGCAATCACAAGAGAGGGGTTGGGGGTTGTGGTATTTAGGAGCTTGCCTTGGTCAAACCCTGGAATGGAATTCAAGCCTTCCAACATTGTTGTTAGATAGAGTGCATGTCCTTGGTGCATAGAGGCAAAGTCAAATGATAAGATAGATTGATTGAAACACAAAATAGATATCACCTTAGAGGTGAAACCCTCATGGAGATGAAGTGCCTTCAAATCATGAGGAAATGAGTTGATGGAGCCAAATCTGCAACAAACACATACACACACAACACAATTCTACTTTGCAACATAATGAAAGCCTTGAATGCTCACTAGGAGTAAAATGAAGTCCTAAACATGTTGATATATGCATTCCCACTAACATTCATAATTCAAATTGAAAAGGTCGACAAAGGGAAACCTTTTAATGGTCATAAACTAACACTTTAAATTTAGGTCTCGACAAAATAGGTCTATACTAGGGCATGGGCACCCAAGTCTAGAGGCCTATTTTTAGTCATGATTCAACATTAAAGTGGACCCCTAAGCCCCATTTGACATGGGTTTCAAGGGAATTTTCTCTAGAAAATTTTTTACACATGCATGATTAAACTAAGGGGACTTAAGAGCTAAACTAGGAGGTAAAAAATCCTAGGGGGACATTTTACAACGTAACATTTAGCCCCCACTTTAATGTATTTATGATCTTATGACCCATACATGCATTAAAGTATGATCAAAAACACATCAAACACGCCAAGCACATGAAGCTAAGGCATCCACAAAGATTAAAGAACTATTTCTAGCCCCCAGTCTCAGGTAAGCACTAGAAAACACATTGAAGATATGCAAGACACAATGAAGACAGTGAAAGCATGCAAAACACGATGAAGACGTGAGAGCAGTCATGTAAAACACGATGAATAAATTGATATAACATTTTCATATGTGAAATAAAATCCTAAGGGGTGTGGGGAGCTCATCGCTACGCCCTTGAAACCACCAAAAACACACAATACAAAACCCAAAATGTAGGGGGAGCTCATCGCTACACCCTTGATACTACATGAGGGAGAAGACATGCCAAAAAAAACCCAAGTGTGGGGGGAGCTCATCACTACACCCTTGAAACCATACAAGGGGGAAGACACATAAAGAAGACACACAGAATACACGAGTACCATATAGCATGCTATAGACATACTATATGTCTTATACATGGCAAACACGAGGAATGAGAGGAGATTATTTCTAAGTCCCACCATATAAAATGAACTGCAGACACACCTGACAGTTGAGCTTATGCTACAACAACCACCAAAGACACTCTTAAGGGAGGATAGCTCAAGATCCAACCTTGCCTCTCGATGAGGACTTTGTATAAAAGGATGTACACTAGCTCAAGAGATACACCATCCCACCTTCCATAGAATGGCTTTGTATACAAGGATACTCACTAGCTCAAGAGATACGTTATCCCACCTCATGGAGAGGGCTTTTTGATTGCAATTTGAATAAGGATGTGCACTACCATTCAAAGTCTGCAAGAGCAGATTGAGTGGATTGTAAAATGTTAATCACAAGAAATACCATAAGATCATACATCACACAAAGTGATTCTACTAGTCAAGCATTGGATATATGTATATCAACCCCATCTTCATATATGGACTAGGTCCATTTTTGCTTACTTACTGAAGGGACGCATAGTCATTATCAATATTTGTTTGTTTTCAACATCTGCCAACTAGGTAGAATCATTGAAGAAGGTAAACCATAAAAATGAGAGAGGAGAACAAGTGCCTTAGGGACACCACGTAGGAGACCACATAGGAGGATGCCCCCAAAACACCCTCCACAATGCTATGCCCCTATGACATGATGCACAACAATAAAATAGAGGAGAGGCAAGATAGAAGAATGATGAAACAAATAGAAGAATGGTCACAATAGAGCCAGTCTCCTGGCATCTTTGACCTTACAAGAGTATCAAGGGTCATCCTAGGAAATCTAAACAACATATATATCTAGGAGGAGGCCACCCTTGACATCACAAACCATAGGTGCTACATCAAGTGTGGCTAAAGGGGGGAGAAATACTTACATGATTTAATGGGATATTTCCTGGCAGACAATCCTTGTCTATCAGCTCAGGATATCTCACATGTAGTTTTGGTTTTGTTGATATTGTATTAACATTAAGTTTAGGGTGGTGGTAGGCTTTGGTGGACTTCAAAGGACGGTATCCAATATCGGTCGTGTAGTTAATTCTAGCAACTTGTAAAGGTACTCTGATTCCTTGCTGATTTACACCACAACCATTGCCTATGTAGTCACAATTTTTGTATAAGATTTGAAAGCTGCGACCATAGAGAGAGTCCATTTCTTTAGAAGATTGCGAAGCCTCGTAGGTCTCATAATCTGTAGTATAAGTAAGAGTGTTGTCTTTGTTTTGTACCAAGGAGACCTTGGGTTTCTCAAGTATTTTCAAAGATTGCTTGGATGAAATCGATGCAACTTTTGATGTATCAGAGTTATTAAGTTTATATTCCCCCGCACAAGAAGAAGTAAAATCTAATAAACCCCAATCATCACCAAAAAGTGCATTCGATGGTTTAGAGTCTTGCACAACATCATCTATGGCAAGAGATATTGATAAATCAACTTGTAAGTTGTTTAGATTCGTATGATTGTTAACTTTCTTTTGTATTTCACTATGTAAAAAATTATTTGGTTCAGGATCGACCTCCACGGTGTAGAGCTTGTTTTGATAAATAAACTTTATTGATCGATGAAGGGTGGATGGATCTGCCCCCATGGCATGAATCACCAGTCTACTGAGAATCATATTATATGAAATTGAGCCAGGCATGACATGAAAAAGGGTAGATAATGTCACAGGTCCAACCTTTATGGGTAAAGTTATAGTACCCAGGGATTGTCTACCAACATTATCAAAGCCAGGAATGGTAATCCTATCATGGTTTGATTAAAGAAGTGTCGATCTTGTGTTTGTGTAGTAGGTCAATGCTAGAAACATTAAGAGCCGATCCTTTGTCAATCATAACTTGCTTTATCAACTTTCTATTTATTGTGACAAAGATTATAAGAGGACCATATTGGTTTTGAACTTTGGTTGATGGTAATTCATGTGGTTGAAATAGAATATCTATTTTTGTCGCATGCATACAATCTAATAGAGCCGCTACATCATTCAACTTAACAGTAGGTGGTACAATCACCTTTTGTAAAGCTTCTTGGAGCATTTCATGGTATGTAGGTTATGTTTGTATTACATCCTAAAGAGAGATCTTAGCTGGAGTAGCGTGAAGCTACTCAACAAGATCATACTCTTGACCACCTTTATGAGTAAGGTGAGGTGGTTGAGGGAGCATAGGTTGAGAAGCTGGAAGAGAGATAGGCACATTTGGTGCTTGCTTACTCTGCTTGTTATTACAGGTGTTGTATGTGTGAGAAATCATGTGATGCTGTGGCACATTTTGAACACCCTGATTTCTTTGAGTGATTTGTCTTGCCACACTTAGAATGTAACCCAGGGGTCGAGGTGGTTTTGGATAACCTTGAACCATAATCACTGGTTTTAAGCAAGAAGGTGCACTAGGTGCCCCATTCAAAATGAGTTTAGGAACATTAGTATACTTGTTCACTATCCCCTTAGTAGGTTGAATAAGTCTAATAGTGATGATTGCATTAACATTGTTTTTACTATGATTAAGCTCGACATCCATCCCTAAAGGATTTAATGTAAGGGACCTTTCTTCATCCGTCAATGCTTCATCTCTCGAAGGAGGAGCATTGGAACAAAGTGAAGGTACAATGTTGTGATGGGAATTGTTGATGATTGTATCATTAGTAGTGTCCAAGGGTTCTAAATATGTAACCAAAGGAGAACTATTCACATCCTTAGTGATGTCCAAAGTACTTGAACATACATCCAAAGAAGGGAGATCAGGGATCTTCACTTCCTTAGTGATATACAAGGTATTTAAACATTCAATTAAATGAGGAATAGGGTGAATCATGGATTCATCATCATCGTCATATACTTTAGATATTTGATCCAATGCATTATCATGATTTATAGAACTTTCACAGTCCTCTTTCTCATGAGTGTTCATGGCTATGAAGTTAGATTTTCTAATATCAAAGGATGCTCACCCCATGAGAGTTATGAATCTATGAAAATCAAGATCTTTGATATATGCATGCTAAGATACCAAAGAAAAATGACATGAATATTTCATATTAAAATGTGTTGGAATAATAATGTATAATAAAATCTATTCATTTATCACATACAACCAATATGAGAGACTTTTGTACACCACAACACTAGTTTGAGGAAACTAGGTTTTTGAAGCTTTTTGTAAAGACCAAAAGCACACTAGTGTCACTAAAAATGAAGTGAATTTAATGTTAAAGTGGTGCACAAAAGGTGATATTGGTAATTTTTTGGTTTATTGCAAAATATGTGAAAAAGATGCTTATTTTCTTATGTTGAAATACACATTTTGTAATTAAAAATATGCAAATTTTTAATCTAAAGCATTGAATGATTCCAAATTTTCACATGAACAATGAATATATGCTTGAAAATGAATGCAAGATCTGAAATGAAATATATTTATGACAAATGCAATGAAGCAACATAAATCTATGCTTGTTTATTAACTAAAAATGCTCAGATTTTTTAGTTTTTTCAATGCAAATGCACAAAAGATGTAATGAAACTATGCAAAATGATGAATGAATGAAATATAATCAGATATAATAGGATAAATATGATGTAACAAGGATGATAAGATCCTACAATGTTCAATGCATAATCAAAATTAAGGAAGAAAGGATGAATGTGTTTATTTTTGTTGAAATACACAATGTGTAAATGCAAATTTTGAAATCTAAATGCAATAACACACAATGATGAAACACTACAGTAAAAAATTAGATTTGACAGAGTGTTTAAATGAGTAGTAAAATCTGAAACAAGATTTTAACTACAGACCCTAGATTTTGAAATCACTAGGGTATATGAAAAATGTAAAATTTCAAGCAAAAACCTAGCAAATGAGATATGCAAATGCGAGGTAAATGATCATGAAAAGATGAAATGATGTAATTTATCTCACATATAATGTGAATATCATAAAATTACATGTTTTAAATGATATGCAAGGAAAATAGTGCAAATTAAGCCTTCATGCAATCCTAGAATGCTTATTTTTTTCAAAAATTTCAAATTTATGCAAGACTTTTGAATGTATGATGATGAATATGATATGAATGAATGTAAAACTGATTAAAACACTCAGCAAGATACAAGTTCAATAAAAACATAGGTTCACCAAAATGTTATATATGAAAAGTCAGAATGATGAGTTTAAGTGTTGTTAAGATAGATTCAATCAAACCCTCCTTTCACATATACCATTCAAGGACATAAACCGAGTTAAGTCACTTCTATTGCAAGAGGACTCAGCTATAGTTTTGGTGTCACTTTGAGATGATAAGGAAAGTTGGAATGTATTGATGAATTTGTTAAACCCTAATCTGATTAAGCATTAAACCCTAATTATATGATTCTGGATATAGATGAATGAAACACGACAAATGATCGCATAGGAAGGCACTAAATATAGATTAGAAACATACCATGATTCAGATTCCAAAAATTAGAAAATTTTGGGACAAGGGGGCGGGCACCCAAGCCTAATAGGGGAACTTTTTTGCAGATCTAGAGATCTATATCAGGCTACAACCTACTTTGTAGTTTACAAAAAAAGCCAAAATGAAGGACAATGGGGTGAGCACCCTAGTCTAGAAAGGAATATTCTCTTCTCTTTTCTTCAGATCCTGAATCTTTATCTTCTATTCTGATCTCCTGCAACTCCTCTCTATAAGATCCTACACCTGTAACTTACAATCACAAGAGAGGGGTTGGGGGTTGTGTTGTTTAGGAGCTTGCCTCGGTCAATTCTCAGAATGACATTCAAGCTTTCCAACACTGTTGTTAGATAGAGTGTGTGTCCTTGGTGGATAGAGGCAAAATCAAATGATAAGATAGATTGATTGAAACACAAAATAGATATCACCTTAGAGGTGAAACCCTCACAGAGATGAAGTGCCTTCAAATCATGAGGAAATGAGTTGATGGAGCCAAATCTACAACATACACATACAAACACAACACAATTCTGCTTTGCAACACAATGAATGCCTTGAGTGCTCTTTGCTTGATAATCATAAGTTCGCCTTAATCAACTAGGAGTAAAATGAAGTCCTAAACATGTTTATATATTCATTCCTACTAACATTCGTAATTCAAATTGAAAAGGCCAACAAAGGGAAACCTTTTAAAGGTCATAAACTGACGCTTTTAAATTTAGGTCCTGGCAAAATAGGTTTGGACTAGAGTGCAGGCGCCCAAGTCTAGAGGCCTATTTTTATTCATGATTCCACATTAAAGTGGACCCCTAAGCCCCATTTGACATGGATTTTAGGGGAATTTTCTCTGGGACAAGTTTTACACATGCATGATTAAAGGAAAGCCTGAAATGTTCACCATCTGGTGATATCAACACAATACCTGCACCCGATCCATCCTTAGAACACACACCATCAAAGTGCATAGTCCACAAATCATATGCATCAACAATAGGGGAGGCACAATGAGGACAAGAAGCAATAATATCCTATTATACATCTTCACAAAACCCAATGAAATGATCTACGTCAATATCAAAGAAATATATTTCTTCATGGGTCTTGTAACAGTCTTCTATACTATGATATTCCACCTTCTTCTCCTTGTATAGTTTCACCTCTACCCCTTGCACTAGAATAGTAGAATATGTGATGTAGAGGTGTCAGGTCTTAGAGGTAATCTAACAAGATCAAAAGGTTTCAATAGTTTGTGGGCTTCAGTCAATAAGACTTCACTAGTCTTCCCTTTGCCTTAAACTCCACCAAAGGGCCCAAATTTGGATTCCAACTTCTTAGATGAATTCTTGTACCTTCTAGGGTCTCAACCTACCCCAACAAACAAGGTTCAATAGGTTTCATACACCATTTTGCTTGGTTCTTGACAATTCCACTTGACTAGGCCTAATCCTAGTAGCCCTGTTCAATGACTAATTTGCATTTTTCTCTAAGCTTTCCCAAAGAAATCTCAAAATAAATGACTGATCTGAGTACCCTTTATCAAGTTATAAAACATATCTCAAACTTACCTACTATTGTTTTGGACCAAATGTGACTGTCCTAACACCTTGTTGTCTTCCTACAAGGCCTAAATTGACCATTTTACAAAGGAACCCTATGACAAACTTGTCCCACACACTTCAAACCTAAAAAAAGTCTTAGGAAAGGGTTCAAAACAAATTATTTTCTAGGTTTGATCAGGTGGTTTGCACATTCAAAAGTTCAAATACAAAAACCTCATTTCTAGGGCCTAAAACCTAGGGCTTGCTAGATCTCCCACTTCCAATCACTTCCAGACCTCATTCAAAGGTCTAAAACCATGTACTTGACCATATTAAACAACAGAAAACATAAAACCATTACCTTATTAAGGCCAATCTCCTACTGCTATAACTGAGCCACCATTTCAATGCTCTTTCCACATGTAAAACTAGACTTCCAACGATGATCACCTCTCCATTTGCAATCCTCCTGCTTTGTCAAAGTTAGGAATCATATTATACATGTTACTAAGGACCTATTCCATGAGAATCAGGATCTTACATCCATGGAAAGGTCCTATGATGCATTGTAACCGCTCAAGAACTCACAGAACAGTCTGCTGTTCCTTGTAGCAGTCAAATGAACAGTAATAAAACTACCTAAAGAAACCTTCTCAGAGCATGAAAAAAAGTTCCACTATGGTTATATGAGACTCAATACATTTTCCAAACACCAACAATTAAAGGATCAACAGAAATGATAAGGAAAATGCAAGAAAAACTGAATTTTTATTGTTCTTTCCAATCTGCCGTACAACCCAGGCCTCAAAATGATTCTTCTGTGCCATCTAATGCCTTGGGAAGGCTTATATAACTTTATCCTATCTCCCACAACCAATTCCCATCGGTTGGAGATGGTTAAACTTCCAAAACTGTCCATTCTTGCCTTTCCCGCTCAAATGCATTATTCAAAAATTTGAATATTAAACTTTGTTTTACGTGACTTTTAGTCTACCAAATCATCATGGTTGATCTTCTTAGGATCATTATAATTTATTCCTAGTCTTGGACACCTATATTTGACTCTAGAGGCATTATTGGCCCAACTTACATTATTTTTGGTCGTAGGGTCCTTACCAGGACCCTCAGGACATTTGATCATTACATCATTTTGCTCATTATAACATGTCATAATTGGTCTTAGGATGTTCTAGTTGATTTGATTTGCTCCATGGGCTCCTCCTATGATCATTTGTGTCTTCTTGCTCCAAGGTGTTCTTTTAGGTGCTCCTGCACCATACTCCCCAGCATGATAAAAACTCTTGTCCCAAGAGTCATGTGATCTGATCCAAACCTCCTGCAGTCTTTTTGAAATGTTCCTATGATTTGTGATAGGAAACATGAATTCTCCAAGGGTTATCCTCCTTCTTCTCCCACCTGCATGACTCTTACAAAAAAAGTTAGCATCATAAAACATGTTTTGATGTCCTTGCCTAGGACCTTGCTGCTGTAATGCTCTTGCACTTTCCATCTTAGAATTCTGATTTATTCCTGCCTGTACTATCTGATGTCTGCCTTCCTTCTTCTACCTCCTTATAGGGCAGTCAATGTCCCCAATCTTGATATGACTCAAGTCCCAAACCTACTGTTCTTGAGGACTGTCATAAGCCTTCTTCTGTTGTAACTGTTCCTGCTGTTTCCAATCATCCTTAACCTGCACATTCAACTACAATTTCTCTCCAAAACAGACAATAGCATGTTCCTTTTTGTCTTCACAAGGTAAAGGTATTAGTTTAAACTTTTTACCATCTTTGTGCACCACATGACTATTCGTATAACCATCATGAACTGTCCTTCTCAAATGTTGCCATGGTCTACCCAAAATTATATGCCCACATGTCATTGGAATAACATCACATAAAATAGAATCATGATATGGACCAATTGAAAAATCAACACATGCCTTCTGATTAACCCTTACTTGTTGTTCTTGACTTACCCAAGTAGCATTGTAAGGACTAGGATGATCAAATGTCTTCAATCCCAGTTTGTGTACCATATCCCAAGAGACTAAATTATCATGTGAACCTGAATCTATAATCAACTTGCACATTTTTCCATGGCTTAAACAATTAGTTTTAAAAATGGATACCTGTGGTGCTTGTTGTACCTTGCCTTTTTTCACAATGAGAAATTCTCCATCTGTTGTTGGATAGGTTGCTGCTGGTTCTTGGTCTTCTTTCTTTTCCTCTTCTTGTGCCAAATGAACTCTTCTATCCTTGTTCTTATCAACATCATCCTTCTTAGGACATTTGAAAAATGGATGTCCCACTTCATTGCAATGATCACATCTGCTTGTGAATACTCCTCTACCTAATCCAAATCTACCTCCACCTCTATATCCACCTCTCTGATCTACAGAAAACTCTTTGCCTTTCTCATTGTTGCTCTATCCTTCATTAGTAGGTCTGCCCCTACCTCTATATCCTCTACCACTACCTCCTTGTCTTTCTTGCTTCCTCTTCACCCTCTCTTCAACCCTTATGGCTAACTGAAAACATTCTCCAAGTGATTTTGGTATGGTCAAACCAATCTCATCTTGCAAGTTATACCTAAGCCCATTAAGGTATCTTGACACTTTCTCTTCTTCATCTTCCAATCCTCCTCTAATACTAAGCTTATGAAATTGCTCAGTATAGGACATAACATCCATGTCCTTCTGCTTCAAATTCTACCTCATCCTCTTTGTTTGAATGGAATAATTAGATGGAAGAAACTGATCCTTCATCATATCCTTCATCCTACCCCAAGAAGTGATTTTTGTTCCACCTCTAGCCACTCTTTCTGTTTGTACACTACTCCACCATGTAAGTGTTGTCCCTCTCAACTTTGTTTTTGCAAATTTAACCTTCTTCTCATCACTCATTTCCTCATACTCAAATTTTTCAAGGGCATCTATCCACCCTAATACCTCTCCACTATCCATCTTCCCCTGATAGATAGGTAACTCTATGTTTGCCTTTGTTCCACTTCTTGGAACTGCCTTCAGCAATCTCATAAAATTCTTTTCTTCAGGATCCAATTCATCCTCAGGAGGGTTCTCATCTGCCTCCTCATCTCCTTCTGAATCATTTTGTTCATCCCTTCTAGGATTCTTCTCCAATGCTTCCAACCTTGCCAAGATTGATGCATTCTCCCTTATCACTTGTCTTAACTCTCTTTCTCTTGCAGCATCATGTTCTCTTCTCTCCCTCAACTCTTTTTCTCTAGCCTCTAAGGCTTCCCTCAATTCATTATTCTCCCTAGCCATCTGATTTTTAGGGGGCATCTTCACAACTTTCACCAACCCTTAACTCTTTCACAAGATCCTACTACTCCCTCGAGGATCTACTTTCTGATCTGATACCACTATGATGCAGAGATGTCAGGTCTTAGAGGTAATCTAACAAGATCAAAAGGTTTCAATAGTTTGTGGGCTTCAATCAATAAGACCTCACTAGTCTTCCCTTTGCCTTAAACTCCACCAAAGGGCTCAAATTTGGATTCCAACTTCTCAGATGAATTCTTGTACCTTTTAGGGTCTCAACCTACCCCAACCAACAAGGCTCAATAGGTTTGATACACCATTTTGCTTGGTTCTTGACAATTCCACTTGACTAGGCCTAATCCTAGTAGCCCTATTCAGCGACTAATTTGCATTTTTCTCTCAACTTTCCCAAAGCACTCTAAAAAAAATGACTGATCTGAGTACCCTTTATCAAGTTATAAAACATATCTCAAACTTACCTACTATTGTTTTGGACCAAATGTGACTGTCCTAACACCTTGCTGTCTTCCTACAAGGCCTAAATTGACCATTTTACAAAGGAACCCTATGACAAACTTGTCCCACACACTTCAAACCTAAAAATAGTCTTAGGAAAGGGTTCAAAACAAAGGATTTTCTAGGTTTGATCAGGTGGTTTGCACATTCAGAAGTTCAAATACAAAAACCTCATTTCTAGGGCCTAAAACCTAGGGCTTGCTAGATCTCCCACTTCCAATCACTTCCAGACCTCATTCAAAGGTCTAACACCATTTCCTTGACCATATTAAACAATAGAAAACATAAAACCATCACCTTATTAAGGCCGATCTCCTGCTGCTATAACTGAGCCACCATTTCAATGCTCTTTCCACATGCAAAACTAGACTTCCAACGGTGATCACCTCTCCATTTGCACTCCTCCTACTTTCTCAAAGTTAGGAATCATATTATACATGTTACTAAGGACCTATTCCATGAGAATCAGGATCTTACATCCATGGAAAGCTCCTATGATGCATTGTAACCACTCAAGAACTCACAGAACAGTCTGTTGTTCCTTGTATCAGTCAGATGAATAGACATAAAACTACCTAAAGAAACCTTATCAGAGCATGAAAACAAGTTCCACTATGGTTAGATGAGACTCAATACATTTTCCAAACACCAACAATCAAAGGATCAACAGAAATGATAAGGAAAATGCAAGAAAAACTAAATTTTTATTGTTCTTTCCAATCTGTCGTACAACCCAGGCCTCAAAATGATTCTTCTGCACCATCTAATGCCTTGGTAAGGATTATATAACTTTCTCCTAACTCCCACAACCAATTCCCATCGGTTGGAGATGGTTAAACTTCCAAAACTGTCCATTCTTGCCTTTCTCGCCCAAATGCATTATTCAAAAATTTGAATATTAAACTTTGTTTTAAGTGACTTTTACTCTACCAAATCATCATGGTTCATCATGGTTGATCTTCTTAGGATCATTATACCTTATTCCTAGTCTTAGACACCTATATTTGACTCTTATTTGACTCTAGAGGCATTATTGGCCCAACTTACATTATTTTTGGTCCTAGGGTCCTTACCAGGACCCTCAGGACATTTGATCATTACATCATTTTGCTCATTATAACATGTCATAATTGGTCTTAGGATGTTCCAGTCGATTTGATTTTCTCCATGGGCTCTTCCTATGATCATTTGTGTCTTCTTTCTCTAAGGTGTTCTTTTAGGTGCTCCTGCACGAATATGAGAGATCCATCTGTATACTACCTCCCATAGAGTCTACCCACTTTCTTGATAACAACATATCACACATGGGAGGGCAGTCCACAATCATTATGTCCATCTAAAAAGACTTTTTAGGGTAAGAAACAAGTTGAACCTCGGCATCCTTTACTAGCCCAATGACATTTACTTCTCTAGAGTCCATGGAAAAGCATTTGCCAAAATATTTAGTCACTTTCAAACTTAATTCATTCGTGATTTCAAGTGGCATGGCATTGCTAGATGCACAGAGTGAAGAATGTAGTTGTGTAACAACCATCCATTTATAATTAGTGTTGTGTAGAAAGGGTCTACACCCATCTGACTATTCATGACATTTGACCCCAGATACACTGAGCTACTATCTCATCGTGATCCTTACCCTGAGTATTATCTCCAAAAACAATAACAACCTACTTTTGTGCATCAATAGGTGTGACAAATGACATGACCCTATCTCTATGTTTAGGGATTCTAAGAACTTCCCCTATTGGCACTAATATTTTGACTTGGCTTAAAACTTGGGCCATGTCTATAGGATTGTAGCTTGGTAATGGGGTATCACAAGAAATAGTAATATCACTTTCACTAGGAATATAGGGTATCAATTGACTAGATGAAATGTCCATACCTTTCAAATCCTTCTTATCTTTGATCTTCTCTAGTTCTTTTGGTGCTTGGGGTTGATCATGATTAACCTATTGCATATATGTTACCTAAGGTTGTCACTGATGTGGTTGTCATTGATGCTTATGTTGATGGTATACTATGATGGTGTGGTAACAATGATGTTTTTGATGTTCATTATTGGATGTCATGCCTTGTTTAATGTCAATTAAAGTAGTATTGAGTATGTTTGTTGACAACAGTGATGATATCATGATGATATATTAAGATGAGAATTAGAAGCATTAAGATGAGGACTAGAAGTAATGCTAATGTTGGGAAGATGTTGCTGATGGTCTGTAGTATGTTGTATGCTCTCTCCTGTTGTTCCTAAGGAATTATGTGTTTCTACAAGGAGGCTCTGGTCTTTGGTTGTTGGTGAAGGTTTCTGCTGCAGGAAGTTGCCTTGAAGATTGATTGGGAGTATGCTTTGCATTCTTTCATGTTTGCAGATATGGTCATGTGGTTCAAAAGTTAAGTTTAGTGTGTTGTGAAGGTGCTATATCCAAATTTTCATATCATTTGTCCCTTCGCAGAGAAATTTGTAAGTGACAAAGTGTAGGACTGTATTGTCCAGTGGCTAGTTTTAGTGTCTGTTGGCTTGCACCAACTTGTTGCTATATGAAGTGGTGAATTGGCTGATGGAGAATGATCCCGAGGATCTTGTGATGTTTCCTGTTGCTCTGCAAGGTGTTTTCTAGTTTCTTTGAAATAGGCCATGGTCTAGAATGAAGGTGTTTCTAGGTTATGCTTTTACTTGGCCGACTGAGGTATGTTAAAGGTGAGCACCACAAAGTCTTTGTTGTGTGGAGTTCAAGGAGTGTTTGGAGATGTTGTATGGGTCATGCAGACTCATCTAGGAGAAGCGCAAGTAATGTTTAATCTTTCATGAGTATCATCAAGTTGTAATGGCCATCATGCTACAAGATTCATTTTTTCTTTCGTAAGGCCAACCTATTTCAAATGTACGAAGTGTGCGGACATTATTCTTTGAAGGCTGATATTGTGAAGGGTATTTAGGACCAAGTTAAGCATGTGTTTGAATCCACAAGGCATATTCCTCTTCCTGGGGTTGCATGTAGTTCATTTTAGGGCTTTCCCTCTACACGTTTCATGTTGTTTGATCTTTGGCTGACTTGTAATTGTAATATTCTTGTTGTGTTTGGCTGACATGTAAAGTAATCGATGTAATATCATGTATATATTGTGAACCTAGTTGATCTAGGAATGTGTGATTGTGAGTGTGAGTGTAAAAAGTTGAATGTGGATGTATAATACATTATGATGTGTGACTGAAAGAGAAAGAGCAGAAGTAATAGATCATGTCCAGATTCATCTTCAAGATATTTTTGAGATAGAAGGGAAGTGAAAAGTGTGCCTAACTGATTGCTAGAGGCAGTGAGCCAAAGGCAAAACTTCTTGAAGGATGAAAGCAATGAGTCATTAAGTTGCAGAGAAGACATCTGAAGAAGTTGTCAAAGCATAATTGTAATCATCAAAAGAATTGAGCTTCATTGTCAGATTCAGATAGTAGAAGGATTGTCATGCTATAATCTTTTCTGAGTTTGTTCTTAGTTCAGGGAGTAGTTGCTTCCTTGGGTTGAAGCCCTAAAACAAAGTCTATAGGGAGTTGTAGCTTCCCTAGGAGTGACCCTAAAGCCTTTCTATAGGGAGTAGTAGCTTCCTTGGGTTGTAGCCTTAAAACAAAGTTGTAACTATGATTCTTTTGTGAGGCTAGATTAGGACAGTAGCTCCTAGTAGCTTTTCTTACCATGGTTTTTCCCCTTTGGGGTTTTCCACGTATATCTAGTGTTATGAATGGGCTAGCTGATTTAGAACTTTTGAAGATAATGAATTGTAGTTCTACTAAGGATGTCTAGGAAAAACATAGCAGCATTTATGAAGGAGATAATAGAGTAAAGCAAGCCAAGATGCAAATCTTCAAGAGCAAATTTGAGGCCTTGAGGATGGTAGAGGATGAAGATATTGCTAGTTATATTCTCTGTGTGGATGAAGTAGTTAATGGCATTAGAGGTCTTGGTGGAGAAGTGAAAGAAGATGGGATTATGAAGAAGGTTCTGAGATCTCTCCCTAAATTTCTTATAGTCATAAGGTATCCACCATTGAGGAGTCTAAGGAATTTAATAGCTATTCAATAGATCAAATGTTTGGTGCTCTCATAGCCTTTGAAATGAGAGAGTTTGACAAAGATGCTCCAAAGAAGGAAGAAACATTCAAAGTTAGTAAAAAGGTAGAAGATGAAACAATTGATCAAGATGGTGATTGGTGTGCCTTGCACACACGCCGCATTTTATCAAATGGAGATCACCCTCTTTTTGCTTTGGCTTGGAGTCTCAACCTTTCTTCCTTATGATGATGAGAAAGTGAAATAGTGCTTAGAATGCGGAATTTGTTCCAAATTTGAGTATTTAGTGTGTTTGAAGTCATTTGATTTCTTTCATGATTGATTTGGAGGAGTCTTGATTGTTCTTGTGCTTAAGAAATAGCCATATTTTGCCTTTTGCGTTGAAATTGGGTGTTACTACATTTTTCTCTAATATCCTATGTCACTGGATATAGTACTTAAAACTGCTACTGCAGGCTATGTCATGTTAGAATTCCTAGTTTCCATGCCTTAGAATTACAAAATCATGTCAAATTTCACAACATTTCACTAAGGGGTCGATATGCCTTCATCTTGACGCATGCTCCTGATACCCTGAAATTGGCTAAGTCTGATGTCCTGAAACCCTGAAAAACTAAGTCTGAAATCTGGTGGATCCTCAAAAATCTAAAATCTGCATGTTAAAGCCCGTGGATCCAGGACCTATCTAAAACATCTTGATAGTACATTTAATAGTATTTAAAGTATATGATATTTTTAAATATATTGTTAGTTAGGGACTTTCAAAATCTGGTAGAAAAAATGCCCCTCACTGCACATTGCGCTAATATCATGTCACTGGATATCAACTCTGGCCCTTTTGCATCTCATTCAGTGCTAAAAACTCACTTGACCAAATCGGCGATGATTTTCCATCCAACCGGACATGTCCATCGCGCTCAGATTTCCCCACCGAGCACTTTCCAACACTTAGCGCTAAAACTTCCCATGATAGGATCGACGCTAAAAATTGTGTTCACAGGATATATCCTATCTGGTAAAAAAACTCCGCATATCCTGTACCCACTGAAAACTCTACCGAAAGTCTAGACACCAAGGGTTAGCAAACTTTTTTCCTTCCACAGGAGTTAGCACTAATAGTAGCTTGGACCAGATATATCCTATGAATGACGAAAACCCCATTTTTTGACATTTTGGGCTAAAAACTCATTTTTTGAAAGTGAAACTTGGATTTTCTTGATGAATTTAAATTGTACATCCTTCTATCACATCATGATGAACATATTTATCAAAATTTTTTGGATTTTGAGCATGTTTTGCATTAATTAATGCCACTGCACTTGAATATCCAATGACCCCCAAAAATCCCACTTTTTGCAAAAAAAGGGCTAAAAACGTGAAATAAAAGCCTCCAAGTAGATCCAAATGACTACAAAAACTTCCCAAATCATTATATATGCCAAATGGGTACTTGAAAATGATGAAAAATGTAGAAAATCATGTGAAAATCACAAGATCTAAGTTCTTCATGAGAAAGCAACATTGACAATGAGTTGTTCCTAAGTGATCTATGGCTGCAAATGGACATATTTTGATTGAAATTGATGGAAAATGAATTTTTATGATGAAATTGATGCTTGGCATTGTCGATTACAAGTCTAAGCAAACACAGGAGCTTGTCGAAGATGTCTTGGAAGGATGAACACACAAAGATGGAGTGCTGACCTAGATATGCACAATTATCATTTTGTCGACCAAATTGCTATTGTACCTACAAGAGAAAGTTAGTATGATGTCCAAGATGATGGAGATGATCCCTAGGAGCTTGAAGACATAGGAGATCAAGTCTACTTCATTGTTGTTCTTGCAAATCTAGTTGAATGTTCAGAACATGTTCCAGCAGTTTAGTCATCAAAAGTTAAATCCAACAAGCATCCAGTTGGATATGCCTTCATAAAAAACATGCCACATACTCCTCTTAACTAGTCAACTCATTGGAAAAGTGATTTTTTCTATTAGACAACTCAGAAGTGACAAGCAATAGGATGATCCAATCACCATGAGCAATCCCGTCAGTCCACATCAGCTCAAGTTTTCACATGTCATATGACCTTCTTTTGACTTCTTTTTGTCTTGGAAATTGACAATTCCTCCTATACAACCAAATGGGTATCCATTTTGTCTAGATTCAATTTATTTGCAAGCTATATTTTGTCTTTTTCCTAAGGAACAAAATTAAATCTGAAAATGTAACAAACTGTTGTACTTCATTAAATGCCATGTAATCTGGAACATTGGTGTTGAGTAAATCTCCATTGTCTATGAAAAACTCAGTATAGTTCCTTGTCTATAAAAAGGCCATCATTTTCTTCTCATTGTAAACAAGACTTGATAGTGAATTGCTGAGACTCATATGAAGTGATCAATACAAACAAATTTTGCAAGATTACTGGAAATTTATCTATTGTGTTATCTCTTTTTCTTTTCATGGTTCACATCAATTTGGAATTAGTTAAATGTGCTTTTGCAATGTTGGATGAATGCTAAAGATATTTGATGAATGCTTTGGTCCATGATACTATTAGTGATTGTTGATTGTAAGTTGATGTGTATAGTTATCCTGGGCCTTATTATTGAATTCGTTTTGATTGCATTTTATAAATTAAACTACGCTATAATCTGGGTGTTTAATGAATAAATGTAATTTGAAAATCATAAGTTTCCATTGAAGATTGCATTACCTCTTAATAGCATTGTGGTTTTTACAACTTGGTAAAGTAAGAGGCGGTTTCATTTAAAGGCATTTGTCTATCTACAGCGTCTTATCCATATTGTGATTGTCACTTAGGATTCTACATTCTCTCTCAAAACCCTTTACATTTTGCATTTTATTTAATCAAGCTTTATTAGATTAGGTTATAAGGAGCAATCACATTTGCAAATTTGCTGAAAATATCATAGGGTTTTACACACCTTGCTGTCATAGTTTCATCAAACACTATCATTGCATGTAAGTCCCCTTGTTGGTACAACTAATACATCCCACTAAATTTATTCCTGCAAGCTAAGACCTAATTGTATAAACCTTGAGGTAGTCTTATCTAGGATAAGATACCTTTCAAGAGAGGTGAGATACCCTTGTATTTCATCTGTGTTGCTGTGTGCTAAAACCACCATCAACAGAATTGGCACTAGAAGTAGGGTCGGACTGAGGTTTTGATGCAAGATTTCAGTTTGTTGGTTTATTTCACATGTTGAAATGACTTAAAATTTAGGAGATTCACCTACAATAGGTATACATAAGGGTTTCAGTCATGAGACCCCTTCATTCTTCAGAGGACTATCGCAGTAGTCATATCATGGAGAGAACTTCCAAGTAGATATCCCACTTTTCAAAGAAGTGCTAGATATGTAGATTAGGGTGAAGTATCCTCCATTAACCTTGCTTAATTTTAGTTCACCTTAGGTTTGCACTATACATCCTGAAGAGTTGCATGACAAGATTGACTATTTAACTTTTCTCCAAAGATTGGATCTGCACTTAAAGGGATTGCTTCCTATTTTTGAAATATACAAGCCTGAGGTGGGATATATGCATGACAAAGATATTCAAGGCAAGTCCACACAAGGAGTTGTAGCATGGATGGATGCATATGCATGTGATCATGTCTTGGTTAAGAGAACTCAAAGAGTTGATGTTGTAGGACATATAAATCCATTTATACGTGATCACAGTTAAAAGGGTAGTTTGCATATGGAAAAAGTTCAAGTTGTTCATCAAAGTACATGTCCAGATGATGATGCCAAACAATGCATGTGGTCTGTAGGTCACCCAACTCAAGAGTATACTGTCCTTGACTGGTTAAAACCTAGTTTTTAGTCACTGGACCTTGACAAGATAGTCCCAGCTTGGCTAAAACCTAACTTTCACTCATGAGACAATGAAAGGAGCAATATGCAAGACCACATTTCTTCTACTAAGGAGGTGGATAAGATAGATAAGGAATCATATTTGATGAGTAGTCATGTTGAGGATGCATATCAATAGCTAGATGCTTCACATATATTGAGTTCTAAGCCTGAATTTGTTGTTGTAGAGGTGGAGAACAATAATTTATTTCAGTTGGTTGATAATTCTAAGTTTGAATAGAATCTTGATCAAATCAAATGTATAGAAGAACAAGAAGAGATCAGTCCTCCTAATGAAGAAAAATCATTAACATATATATAGGAAGTAGTTCCAGTTGACATATTGTCTAGTATACCATCATTGTCTAGTGAAAAATGATTAGACTCTTAACTATATTAGCCCAGTATACCATCATGACCATTCATATCATATTGAATCAATCACTCCAATAGGGTCTCCAGTTGAGTCAAGTGGACAAAATCAGGATGATACAGTACTTCAAGGCAACATTGACACCAGGAATCAAGTTATATGAGAAGAAGAAGATCTTGTTGCTGCTGCAGACAATGGATGTGCAGTCCAAATAGGAAGGTTGTTGATTAACATAGAGGAAGTCTTTTTAGAACATGTGACTAATATGGATGAAGTAGATTCAAGTATATCATATATTCATTAGGCCGAACCTATTCATACTTGCATAAAAGAAGATCTCCACATGGTTGATGCTAACCCAATAATGACAAAAGGAAGCAAAAGTATACGATTTGAGAATAAAAATCAAGCAGCCATGCAAGATGATGGATTGGAAGGTTTTTCATGTCAATCACTTGATCACATCATCGAGTTGGTATCAATAATGAGCAAGGATATGCTGCTGCATGGGAATTCACTGCACATGTCAGACTTCACTTTAGCCAATTCATGCAGAATTCATCCACATGATCTACATGTTGAACAAGGTTGTCTAGACTTTTGGTTTGCTTGGGAGCTTGCTGTAGTATTCAACATCCCAAAGGTATTTGATGCACAGGATATGACCCAACACAAGCTAAAATCTCATGAAGATGAGAAACTAGGTGACAAAATGCAGCAAGGTGATGAATTTACATTCCCAACTGATGGTACTGCAAAACAGGTTGTATCTTCCCTCTTTTCACTTGGTTTTGATAGTTATCAATTTGATTACAGTGATTTTGGGAATGAGTAATTGAAACCACTAATCCATCTGAGTAATGGAAAGGGAAAGGGCCCCGGCTCTATATCTGTGAGTTGCCCCAAGCCATTTGCCCTACTATAGATAGGCGAAAAGGGAACAGTAGGCGGATGAATAGCCCCTACGATGAAGCTGGGGTGGGTGGGTGGGCAATATATATATTTATTGGCTTCAACAACAATCACCCTCCCACCCACCCACCCCAGCCTTTATTAGTTGGCCTCCCACCCACCCCCATAGATTAGAACCATATTAGCAGCCAGGCGGGCAACTCTAATTGAGAATCTTAGACATCAACTCCGACCGAGACATTGACAAGTAGCATGACAGTCCCCACCCATCCTCCTCCCACCCACCCCGATTACTACTTCTACCGCCATGGCTAGATACTAGTGGTTACTCTAGGTAAGACAACTTGCATTTGGATTGATCATGGCCCTAATGAATTGCCCCAATTGCTGATCTTATGTGACTGCCATACTAAACATGAACCTAGCATGCCCTCACCTTACTTTTCAAAGTACAAAGATGAATTTGCTAGACTTAGGACACTGACCTACACCTTGTTACTTCTATATGTCCTAAGAAATAAATCATGGCGAAGTGTAAATACTTGTTGTCCGAGGCCTCTGTACATAGTTCTGCTTATTTTTGGTTGGGGTTTTTTGTCAGTTGTCAATTGTTTTAGTTTAGTTTCTGCTTTCTTTTTTCTGTTTTCCTTAGTTGCTAGCTATTAGTTGTTAGTTGTTGCTTTCATTTTGCTTCAGTTAGAGTAGTTTGCTTTGTTTAGGTTAGTTTCTTTGCTTTTGCTTTTTGTGCTTGTTTTGTTGGGGTTCTCCATTTCTTGAATAAGGTGGCAGGTGTGCAGTCCTGCAAATGGTCCTCTTTGGGTAAGTAATTTGGATGATTTCTTTGAGAAATTTTGGTTTTCTACTTAGGTCTTCCTATGGGTTTTATTGTTACTCTTAGATGGTATGATGCTCATTCATGGGAAAGGAGTCATTAGTTTGGTTCACTTTAAGTATTTTCTAGTCCAATATCTCTCACACTTTTAAATAATCCTGAAGCTTCTAAAGGAATCTTGGTGATCCTGGGTTAAGTGAAAAATCTATAGGCCCACCTTTGTAGCCACTATGATTCCTAGCCCAATGAAGTTGAACCAATTCATAGCCCATGTGATATTTATCATGTGCTGCAAGGGTATGTGGTACTTTCTAGTACTCATATCAAGAGCTAAGCTCAATGTATTATCAAATAAAAACTCTACTAAATCAATACTTCCTAATTTCCTTGTCAAAATGTTTGATCAGCTGGAGGAGTCAAGTAACTCTATCAGGGGCTATGGATGCCTAATAGACAGTAAAGAAATGCTTGAGGGAATCATAGAGATAACCTCTCTAGGGCTATAGACGCCAACTGCCAGTGGGGCAATGTCCAAGGTAGTTCAAAAGGTGTGTATCTTTAGGTAGCTTAATGCAAGTAAGCCTTGATGATCTTGGTTGCAGAAGGATGGGAATGAATACAGTTGCACACACTTAGACTTTCAGGATGTGGATGGTTGTACTGAGTTAGTGATCTTTGCTCTTGTGATATTGTATTATGTTATTTAGTCTAACATGTGGGAAACATAGATTTTGGGTTTGAAATTGTCATTTATCTTAGAAATTCTCTGGACCAATTCCCTAGTAGAGTCGCCATTTGTTGTGCCTTGCACACATGCCCCATTTTATCAAATGGAGACCACCCTCTTTTTTGCTTTGGCTTGGAGTCTCAACCTTTCTTCCTTATGATGATGAGAAAGTGAAATAGTGCTTAGAATGTAGGATTTGTTCCAAATTTGAGTATTTGGTGTGTTTGAAGTCATTTGATGTCTTTCATGATTGATTTGGAGGAGTCTTGATTGGTCTTGTGCTTACGAAATAGCCATATGTTGCCTTTTGCACTAAAATTGGGTGTTACTGCATTTTGTTCTAATAGCCTATCTCACTGGATATAGTACTTAAAACTGCCATTGCAGGCTATGTCATGTTGGAATTCCTAGTTTCCATGCCTTAGAATTGTAAAATCATGTCAAATTTCACAACATTTCACTAAGGGGTCGATATGCCTTCATCTTGACGCATGCTCCTGATACCCTAAAATTGGCTAAGTCTGAAATCTGGTGGATCCTCAAAAATCTAGAATCTGCATGTTAAATCCCATGGATCTGGGACCTATCTAAAACATCCTAATAGTATATTTGAAAATATTTAAAGTATATGATATTTTTAAATATACTGTCAGCCAAGGACTTTCAAAATTTGGCATAAAAATGCCCCTCATTGCACATTGCACTAATATCCTGTGTCAATGGATATCAGTGTTGGCCCCTTTGCATCTCATTTAGTGCTAAAAATGCCCTTGACCAAATCGGTGCTTATTTTCCATCCAACTGGATATGTTTGGCATGCTCAGATTTCCCCACTGGGAACTTTCCAACACCTAGCACTAAAACTTCCCATGACAAGATCGGCGCTAAAAATCGTGTTCACAGGATATATCCTGTTGGGTTGAGAAACTCTACATATCTTGTACCCACTAAAAACTCTGCTGAAAGTCTAGACACCAAGGGTTAGTAGGTTTTTTTCCTTCCACGGGAGTTAGTGCTAATAGTAACTTTGACCAGATATATCCTATGCACGACGAAAACCCCAAGTTTTAACATTTTGGGCTAAAAAACTCATTTTTCAAAGGTAAAACTTAGATTTTATTGATGAATTTGAATTACGCATCCTTCTAGCACATCATTATGAACATCTTTATCAGGTTTTTGTGGATTTTGAGCATGTTTTGCATTAATTAATGCCAGTGCGCCTGAATATCCAATGACCCCCAAAAATCCTGCTTCTTGAAAAAAATGGGCTAAAAATGTGAAATAAAACCTCCAAATGGATCTAAATGACTACAAAAACTTCCTGCATCATTATATATGCCAAATGGGTACTTGAAAATGATGAAAAACGTAGAAAATCATATGAAAATCACTAGATCTGTGAAGTTCTTCATGAGAAAGCAACATTGACAATGAGTTGTTCCTAAGTGATCTGTGGCTGCAAATGGACATATTTTGATTCAAATTGATGGAAAATAACTTTTTATGATGAAATTGATGTTTGAAATTGTTGATTTCAGGTCTGAGCAAACACAGGAGCTTGTTGGAGTTGTCTTGGAAGGATGAACACACAAAGATGCAGTGCTGACCCAGATATGCAGAATTATCATTTTATTGACCAAATTGCTACTGCACCTACAAGAGAAAGTTAGTATGATGTCCAAGATGGTGGAGATGAGCCCCAGGAGCTTGAAGACACAAGAGATCAATTCTACTTCACTATTATTCTTGTAGATCCAGTTGAATGTTCAGAACATGTTCTAGCAGTCTAGTCATCAAAAGTTGAATCCAACAAGCATCTAGTTGGATATGCCTTCATCAAAAACTTGCCACATGCTCTTCTTAACAAATCAATTCATTGGAAAAGTGATTTTTCCTATTAGACAACTCAGAAGTGACAAGATATAGGATTATCCAGTCAGCATGAGCAATCCCGTCAGTCCACATCATCTCAAGTTTTCACATGTGATATGACCTTCTTTTGACTTCTTTTTGTCTTGGAAATCAACTCTTCCTCCTATATAGCCAAATGGGTATCCATTTTGTCTAGATTCAATGTATTTTCAAGCTGTATTTTGTCTTTTTCCTAAGGGGTAAAATTAAATTTGAAAATGTAACAAACTGTTGTACTTCATTAAATGCCATGTAATCTGGAACATTGGTGTTGAGTAAATCTACACCATCCATCAAAAACTTGGTATAGTGCCTTGTCTATGAAAAGACCATCATTTTCTTCCCATTGTAACTAAAACATGATAGTGAATTGCTAAGACTGTGCTGAAGTGATCAATACAAACAGATTTTGCAGGATTGCAAGAAATTTATCTATTGTGTTATCTCTTTTGCTTTTATGGTTCACATCAATCTGGAATTAGTTAAATGTACTTTTACAATGTTGGATGAATGTTAAAGATATTTGATGAATGCTTTGGTCCATACTATTAGTGCTTGTTGATTGTAAGTTGTGTATAGTTAGCTTGGGCCTTATTGCTGAATTCAGTTTGATTGTATTTTACAAATTAAACTACGCTATAATCTTTGTGTTTAATGAAAAAATGTAATTTGAATCATAAGTTTCCATTGAAGATTACATCAGATGTCTCTTAATAACATTGTGGTTTTCACGACTTGGTAAAGTAAGAGGTGGTTTCATTTAAAGGCATTTCTCTATCTGCAGCGTCTTATCCATATTGTGATTATCACTTAGGATTCTACATTCTCTCTCAAAACCCTTTACCTTTTGCATTTTATTTAATCAATCTTTGTTAGATTAGGTTATAAGAAGCAATCATATTTGCAAATCTGCTGAAAATATCATAGGGTTTTGCACACCTTGTTGTCATAGTTTCATCAAACCATATCATTGCATGTAAGTCCCCTTGTTGGTATAGATAATACATCCCACTGAAGTTATTACTGCAAGCTAAGACCTAGCTATATAAATCTTGGGGTAGCCTTATCTAGGATATAGGATACCTTTCAAGAGAGGTGAGATACCCTTGTATTTCATCTACATTGTTGTGTGCTAAAACCACCATAAGACCTTGATGAGATAGAAGAGAACTTTGTGAGAAGATTGAAGAAGGGTACCGACAAATATAGAGGTAAGTTGCCTTTCAAGTGCTTCAATTGTGGGAGAATTGGTCATTTTGCCTCTAAATATCCTTTTAAGAATAAGAGGATAGCAACAAAAAGTTCAAAAGAAGCCTTTATTCCTTGGAGAATAGCTGCTCTTCAGAAGATGAAGATCATGATGATTCAAATGATGAAACACTTTTCATGGTCTTGAAAGTTGGTGACAAAGATACTGATATTGGTAAATGTAAGAAGTCTGATACCTTGCAAGCTGACAACGATAATGAAAAATCAATGGTTGTGTGGACTGACTTTCATGTAAAAGAAGAAGCAAATGTTTCAGTAATTGACAGTGGTTGCTCCAACCACATGACTGGTGACAAGTGGAAGTTCATCAACCTTTAGAAGTGGAATGGTGGAGATGTCAAGTTTGGTGGTGATGAGTTAGCACAAATTTGTGGAAAGGGTGCTATAACCATTGATAGAAATAACAAGACTGAGGATCTCCTCTATGTCAAAGGGCTGAAGCACAATCTCCTTAGTGTCAGTCAGATGTGTAGTAAAGGATACAATGTTACATTTCATGCCAAAGGTTTTGAGGTCAGGAAGGCAGGATCTAGAATATTAGTTGTAGAAGGTACTAGGACATATGGAAATATCTATCATCTAAAGGAGGCAAATGGAAGAACCTGTTTATTAGCTCAATCGAGTGAGTGTTGGTTGTGGCACAAGCAGATGGGACACATCAACTTTGATAATATGGCGAAGATCATCTCTACTCATGTAGTGAGAGATATGCCTAAGATAACCAAGATTGCAAAGACATTATGCAAGGAGTGTCAAATGGGAAAGTAGACAAGGACAAATTTCAAAAGCAAGGAGTGCTCTTCTACAATGCCATTGCAGCTGATTCACACTAACCTATGTGGACCTAAAAGGACAAAGAGTCAACAAGGTGGAAGGTATTTCATGTTACTTATTGATGATTACTCTCGAATGACTTGGGTTACATTTTGAAGGGAAAATTAGAATCTTTTGATAAGTTTAAGATTTTCAAAGAAAACATTTAGAAAGAAATGAATGCTAAGATCAAATGCTTAAGATCTGATATAGGAGGTGAATTTACTTCAAATGAATTTGAAATTTTTTGTGAAGATCATGGTATTAGGAGACATTTGTCTGCTCCTAGGACCCCTCAACAGAATGGGGTAGTGGAGAGGAAGAACAAGACTATGCAAGAGATGGCTAGGGCAATGTTGAAAGATGCAAATCTACCTGATAAGTATTAGAAAGAAGCAGTTCACACTGCTGTCTATCTACTTAACATAGTACAATTAAGGGTTTATAGCACTAAGACCCCTTATGAGCTATGGTATGGAAGACCTCCCACTATTAGATACTTCAGGATCTTTGGCAGCAAATGCTACATTAGAAGAGATGAAGAAGACCTTGGAAAGCTTGATTCAAGGTGTGATGAAGGGATCTTTCTTGGTTACTCAACCAGAATAAAGGCCTATAGATGCTACAAAAAGAGATTGGGAAAGATGATTGAAAGTACAAATGTTAAGGTAGATAATTTTTTTTGTCAGATCTCACAAGAACTAGAGGTTTGTGGATCTGATATACCTCCCTATATTAAAGAGGAAGAAGAGGAGAAAGAAGAGAAGGAACAAGAATTAGAAAAGTCCCCTAAGACTCTCGCATTAAAGTATGTTCAAAGGAACCATTTAGCAGATCAGATCATTGGGGATAAAAATGAAGGTTTGTAGACTAGGAGAAGGCTTGCAAAAGCAAGTGAGCAAGTGAATTTGTGCTTACTATCAAAGGTAGAGACCAAAACCTTTACTGATGCTAGAAAAGATGAAGGATGGTGTTGAAGGGAATGGAAAATAAATTGAATCAGATAGAAAAGAATCAAACATGGGAATTTGTTCCCAGACCAGCTGATAAGAATGTTATAGGAACAAAGTGGGTGTTCTAGAACAAGCTAAATGAAGATAATGAAGTTGTGAGGAACAAAGCAAGATTGGTGTGTAAGGGTTATTCACAAGTTGAAGGTATTGACTCTGAGGAGAGTTTTGCTCCGGTAGCCAAAATGGAGGCAATTAGGATGTTTCTTGCCTTTGTTGCTCACAAGAACTTCAAGTTCTATCAGATGGATGTCAAGTCAGTCTTCTTGAATGGTGATTTAGAGGAAGAGGTCTACATTGATCAACCTAATGGTTTCCAGCTATCAGAAGATCTGGACATGGTGTGCAGACTCAAGAAAGCTTTGTATGAACTCAAGCAATCTCCTAGAGCTTGGTATGCTTGGTTGGATAAGGGTAAAAGTACATTTAGTTGTGTCACACTTTTATAAGGAAACAGTCAACACTGATCCAACTTTTGAACTTCAATCACTAAAAAGTAACATATGTTTTGAATTTTGAAATGAATATTAAACTAACAAAATATTTATTTTTTTAGTATATTTAATGTTTGTATTTTTTATAAAAAACTAAAAAATTATTTGAATATAGTTTTTAATAAATTGACACTATAATTTAGGTACTGATAAAATGTTGAAAAATGAAGTTACATGAGACGTCAATCTTTATATAGTAAATTTTATATTTTTTTCTTCAATTTTTTTTGAGTATTTATAATTTGAAACTTTAATGTATGGATATATTTTTTTCCAATTTTGATAAATATATTTTTAAATAAATATTAAAATGTGTGTGTGTTAAAACACAGTTGTTTCCATTTGACGTCAACTTTCATATTAACTAATATTTATTTAAAATAGAAAAAAAATTATACCATCTTGATATAGATTATTTTATTTAGTGCATCATATATATTTGAAAACTAAACTTATAGATCTACAAAATTGAATTTTTATATTTTTTAAAAAATGTTATTTACATGAGTAGAAGTTGTTGAAATATCAAGTTTTTTGAATAATTTTTTTTTTTTGGTAAATTGGCCTCATTGTGGTTATACATATGCATTTAGCCAACAATTTTAGTTGAAAAAGTTGTGGACATATCTAACTTAGCTAGAATGAATCTTACAAGATCATACGTTTGACCAAAATTGATTTTTAGTTAGAAACACTTAAATTCACTTGTGCTGATAAGTTGGCAGAAAGTGTGACACAACTTTGTGCTTTTACCCATTATAAGTATTTACTTCAACAAGTTTTCAAGAAAGGTACTGCATATAGTAATCTTTACATTAAGGTAGAGGAAGACAAGATTTTGATAGTTGTTATATATGTTGATGACATCATCTTTGGTGGAGATGATAATATGTGTAAGAGGTTTGCAGAAGAGATGCCAAAATATTTTGAGATGTCTATGATTGGTGAGTTGTCTTTCTTCCTTGGGCTTCAAATTGTTCAACTAGATGATGGTATCTTTATTTCGCAGGCTAAGTATGTTAGAGAGATGTTGAATAAATTTGGCATGGAGGATTCCAAACCAGTAAGTACTCCTGTGGTTACTGGTTTTCACTTGAGCAAGGCTGATGAGTCACTTGAGGTTGATTAGACTCTTTATATAGATCTATGATTGGAGGATTATTGTACTTGATTGCTTCTAGACCTGATATTATGCATGTAGTATGTTTGTGTTGGAAGCTTGCTGGTGTTGTCATTGATGTTGTCACGTCTCATTTTTATACTATATAATTATTCTAGATTAGTGAACATTTACTATGATTGTTTTACTTTGAAAAAGTTCCACGTGTGTGAAGTTAATTATCATGAAGTTATATTTTTGTAAATTGGAAAGTTGATTTAAATATTAAATATTATTGATGTGATTATAATGTTTTGCTTTGGCTATGTTTTGAGGCACTAACCTATTGACGTCGACTTGAGTGCGAATGAATGCAGGTACTCGTTGAAAATGAGAACATGGTTGAGGTAGAGATGTTCTAGCCACTTGGCAAGAACTGTTGGGATGGTTAACCTGATGCACTCACACTCACATAGTCTCATATTGCATTATCTTGAATGGTTTACTATGCATTATTGTGTGGATAACAAATGTGATTGATGGTTAAATACTTAGAAAATATTGTGTTTTAATTGTGATAGTAAGTTCCTTTCGAATGCTTGATTTAGTCATAATATTAATGATTCTTGTGATTTAAATTAAAATTTGTGTGTTCTATATTATTTAATAATAATAAATAATGTTTTCCTATCTATAAAAATATGGATGTTTGGAAGACAATATCTAAATTAGATTAAAAAAAATTGTATTTAAATTACAATAATTATATATCTATTAATTTTAATAATATTTTATTAGAGTAATTATGTGTTAGTAATTGCGTTTTATTAAAAATAGTTAAATTATATTAATAATATCAATATTATATTTTTAAATATAGAGGATTAAAGATAAGTTACTGTCATGCATGTGACATAAAATGAATTAAAGTTGTTTATTCTAATTAAATAGAAATATGAGAGCCTTTTTAATGGAAAACTCACGCAAAACTGACGTATCGATTAGTTATGAAAGCTAGTCAAAACCAAAAATAGTGGAGGCCAATTTTAGGGTAGATTTGGAATAAAAAAAAGAAAAGGTTAGAATAAAGCGGTAATCATCTATAGGTGACCAATAGCTCTGGTTCTGGAAGTGACATAAAGGAATTGAAGGCAGCAACTAGAAGGCAAAAGTAAGGAGCGACCAGGCAGAATCCAGGTACTTTTCTTGTATGTTTTGCAAATAATAATGAATGTTTTACTATTAAAAACCTTAGTTATTATGGCCTTTGAATGTTCCTGTTTCTGGTCTGTGTTCTATCTACTTGGCCATTAGAAATCGACCCTCTAAAATGCCTAGCATTAACCTGTTCCTGGTGTTGGTCCCTTGTCTCTATTTTGTTGTTTATCCCTCTCTCTTACCTGGTGTCGACCTGTTGTTGGAAGTGTTTATAGCTCTTTTAAATTGGATCAACCTACATTCTAACTCTCTTTCATATCGCCAATCTTCTCTAACTACGTTGTTGATATTGGATCGGCCTGCTGTTTTATTTCATTAACTCTGATTTTCTTGCTTTTGGCTTATAAGCTAAGTAGAATGCCCCCTCTCTATGACCATTGTCTTAATCCTTTTATCTAAAGTTTAACAAAACCCTGGTTGCTGATAAAATCACTCTCTAGTAGACATAAAATCGATAACTATTATCTTTCTTGTTTTGCTATTAAAAATTAGTCTTTTACTGGAAGTCGACCTCGTCTTAATGATTAAACAATGTGCAAATAGCTCTATAAACTTAGTTGATGAGTATGGGATTCTTGTAGCTATATTTTCCCCTATTTTAGAATGTTATTCTAAGACCTGTTAATTCTGATTATGAACTCTAATATTTTATTTATTTTTATTCTGTTACAGTTCCTGTCGTAGTTGCTATAGGAAGAATATTTTCTTATTTCTTGACTTCTTCTCATAGTTGTGACAGTAAGGTTCCTAAAAGATTTATAAAACATATTGCGATATATATATTTATTGAACAAAATAGTTATTGTCATAGATATGACAGTAAGATTAATAAATAACTTAGAATACTTAATACATTATGAATTATGATGAAATATGGATTCGATAATTAAATCAATTTTAGTAGTTTTATAGATGCAAATGTATGATCAATAATGAATTATTTGCTTGAAATTATGTTTTCTCAATTGATGTTTTGGGAAAAGAGATTAGAGATGAATTATAAGAGAACATTGATTTTTTTATTTTATTTATTTATTTACTTGTTTCTTGGGGAAAAAAGTAGATTTTTATCTAGAAATGTGTTTGGATTACTTCTGGACTAGGATACCGAATGTGGATTATCAAAGATAACTTTTCCTCTTTTTGGAAATTGCCTGGTTACTATGTTTTAAAGGTTTAGATCTAAATGAGATGTCATTGAAAAAGATGAATATTTTGTCTAGGAAACTCATTGATATATATCTCTGCCACATCCTATTGTGAGACAATCTAAATTTCATTATTTAGAATTGCACATTTAGACATCAGGTTGCATCAGGTGTTCCCACCTGCCAGTTGTTCTAGGTAGCTAGACATTTCATGCAGGGCTTGGTTTCCTTCATGTCATGAAGGGATCCAGGGAAGTGTAATTGTTTCATGGTTGGGTGGAAAAGTGCCTGAGCCATGTTCTCATCTTTCATCTCGCATGAGGACCATTTTGGTTTGTGGCGACTAGAGATTGTATTGATTTATTTATACTTGTTGTACATGATTAGCGTAACTTGTAATTGGATGTATTATGGCATGAATGCCCATGGACTTTGTATATTATTTTATAGTTCTTTCACCTAGATTGAGCATGAGATTTTGTAAGATTTAATGACTTTTATTTATTCATATTTATACGATTTATCTTTTACTTGGAAGTTGAAATTAAATGGATAAATTACCTCTTTTTACTTTCATTACTTGTGATGTTCAAATTTAAATGGAGTATTTACTTTATTTACTTCGTTTTAATTTTGTGATGGTTTGAGTTGCTTTACATTTGGTATCAGAGCGCTAGGTTGAACACTAGGGCCTCTTTTCTAGGACTATTATGCTAAGTTACAAACTTGATGCAGATTATTCATCATGAATAGTAGAAATATTGATCGTAGTGGAGGATCAGAAAGTGGTCAAAATAGAAGAAACTGTGGAGGTGCAAATAGTGGTCAAAATGCAAGGAATCATGGAGATGCTAATAATGATTAGGATGGAAGATTGGATCGTATTCTTTCTCTCTTGATCCAACAGGATACAAGGATGAATGCTCTTGAGCATGCAATCGGAGGACATCCTAGAGAGTAGAATGCTGATGAAAACTTAGAAGGTGCTAATGCAAATGAGAATCTAAGGATAGAAGTCCAAGTTCCTAAGGATGGAGTTAATGCTAACAATCAAGTAAGGATTCGAGAAGAGTTTGGGAAAGACCTCAAGAAGGTCTCACCATCTAAATTTGATGGAAAGACAATTGGAGATGGAGATGAAGTGTGGATCATAGAAATGGAGAAATACTTTGGTCTCCAAAACCTTTCAGATCACACAAAGGCAATGTGGTGATCATATCAGTTGACTGGTGAAGCAACAACATGGTGGGATAATGAGAAGGCAGATACGAAGCTGTTACCTGGTGAAATAACTTGGGAGATTTTCCTGCAATGTTTTAGGAAAAGATGGTTACCACAACTCTTCTTTGATAAGAAGATGATAGAGTTTCAGAATTTGGTTCAAGGAGCAATGTCTGTAACCAGTTATTGGGAGAGGTTCTCGCTATTAGAATTAGACCAGACAAATGAGAGGGGGGGTGAATCAGTTGTCACACAAAATAAACTTTTTTTGCTTTTAACCTTCTTTATTAACTTACTTATCAGATTAATGATATAAACATTAGAGCATAGATCAACAACATATGAGTAGAAACATAATCAACACACTTGACACCAAGATTTTGATGTGGAAACCCTGTTAAGGGAAAACCCATGGTGGGGGTTAACCCACAAAGATTTGTACCCTGTTAAAAGTACTTTAGAAAAATAGAAGGCACATGCCTTTAGGCGCACTACCCAAAGCTCACTTCTCAAAAGAGCAGCTCACTGCCTACATAATTTATTTAGAACAGAAAGAATTAACTGAGAAATAGCATCTACTTCATGCCTATTTTAGTTTCAATGAATGTTCACAAAACTTATGCTTTGCCCCAAATTCTTCTTCACTAACTTCTTACTCTACACTACTCTCGCTCCTTTTCTTCTCTACTCTGCTTCTGATCCTTTATTCAGATTTAATCTATTTTTCTCAAGGATGATTTTTAACAAGTCTTCAACAAGTATTTATATACTTCATCAACCTTGGAATGATTAACAAGGTTGGCCAAACTTAACGCGGATCTTAAAACTATTAGCCAAACATAGCTGAGACTTGAATCTTCCTCTACTAACATGCCATGCTTCATAAAATGATCTTTAGATCATCCGTAACATGCTAGGAACATCTGCTCAGCCAAAACTAGGAAGAACATCAACTCCAAAGAGGAAATATTTAATAGCAAGCTCAAACTCTAATGCGAACCTCCAACATAGTAGCCACACAATCCAAAGACTTCCATAAGCACATTAAACTCACCAATAACATCCACTCTAAACCAAATTACCAGAATCATTTGTATCTTCCTCTGAAACCTCAAGAACAGTGTCTTCCATGACTGTCAAACTAGAAGGATGGCTTGTGGACCTTCAAATCATGAACTACTGGAGTTGATGGTACACATTAACTTCCCAAACATGCCTTTAAATCTATAGACTATAATATTTCACTATGAAGCAATCCAGACCAACTTACTGTCACTCTGTCTCTTCTGAATACTGCAAGATCTAGTTCTATTCAGATGGTCATAACTTCTTCAAATTTTCATGTGAACTTCTCAATTCTTGACTTGGACAACCTCTGACAATCCTCTACACATCCATAAGGTCCATGAACATTGAGTCTTCATTAATTCTCAATATCCTCAACATTCCATTCTCCTAAACAGGTAACAAAATAAGGCACAGTTGACACCAATGACAACAAGAATATGTTGACATCAATGACAACACCGCTTAGGCACATATTTGCAACAATCTCCCTCTTTATCATTGATGTCAACATATGTCGTGAAAAACTAATTCAACCATTATGACAAAAACTTCTCCCCCTAACTTCTGCAACCACTTCCTTCATTGCTCCCCTTGTCATCAGCAATTAGTTTTTCACATGTCTTCTCTCCCCCTTTGACATCAATGGCAAAGGGAACATATTTGCAATCTTTAATCCCCCTTTTTATTTTAGACTGATCTCCAACATTTGCATACTAACTACTCCTTAGAGTAGTATTTTCTCAACATCAATCCAGATTTCAAGATATGACTGAGAATTCCACCGGACGGATGCACCTCAATGCATCTTAGTTCTAATTCAGAGGGGTAATAACCCCTAACTTATCTCTGAGATACTCAAAGGTATCCTTGGGAAGAGGCTTAGTGAAGATATTTGCAATCTGATCTTTGGAAGACACAAACTCCAACTTGACTTCATTCTCATTTACCTTCTCTCTTAGGAAATGAAACTTGATAGATATATGCTTTGTCTTTGAATGCAACACTGGACTCTTTGAGATGCTTATTGCACTAGAATTATCACAAAAGATTGTGACTGGCTCCTCAAACACAACTATCTTGTCCTTCAACATTTTCTTCATCCACAGAACCTTAGTACAATTATTTGCTATTGCTATATATTCTGCTTCTGCAGTAGACAGAGATATTGCCTCTTATTGTTTTCTCATCCAAGAGACCAATCTTCTTCCCAAGAAAAATGCACCACCACTAGTACTTTTCTATCATCCACATCTCCTGCACAATTAGCATCTATATATGCATGAAGAGTGAAATCATTGTCCTTTGGATACCACAATCCACAGTCAATTGTCCCCTTGAGATATCTAAAAATTCTTTTGAGTACCACAACGTGGGATTCTTTTCGATTATCTTGAAATCTAGCAACAAGTCCAATGACATTCATGATGTCAGGCCTAGTTTGAGTCAGATAGAGCAATCCTCCAATCATTGATCTATATCTTTTCTAATTTGCCTTTGGGGAATCATCATCTTTACTTAACTTGCATTTGGTTACCATAGGTGTACCTACTAGTTTTGAATCTTCTATTCCAAACTTCTTTAGCAATTCTTTCACATACTTGGACTGAGACATAAAGATACCTTTATTTAACTAAACAATTTGCAGACCTAGGAAGAAATTCATCTCTCCAAACATTGACATCTCAAATTCACTTTTCATTTGATCAGCAAATGTTTTGCACATACATTCATTTCCACCAAAAATGATATCATCAATAAAGACCTCAACAATCAGGATGTCCTCATGATTAATCTTGAAGTAAAGATTACTATTGACAGTACTTTTGATAAAACCTATCTTAAGCAGATATTTATCCAATCTTGCATACCAGGCTCTTGGACCTTGCTTAAGTCCATACAATGCTTTTCTTAGTCTACAAACCATATCTCCTTGATTAGACAACTAAAATCCTTCCGGTTGCTCAATGTAGACTTCTTCCTCCAAATCTCCATTCAAGAATGTTGATTTGACATCCATCTGATACATTTTAAAATCTCTGAAAGCAACAAATACAAGAAACAATATAACTACCTCTATTCTTGCTACTAGAGCAAAAGTTTCTTCAAAATCAATTCCTTCTACTTGAGAATAGCCTTTGCATACCAACCTGCTTTGTTTCTTACAACTTCACCATCTTCATTTAGTTTATTCCGGAAGCCCCATTTGCTTCCAATCATATTTTTGTCCTCAGGTCTAGGAACAAGATCCCAAGTGTGGTTCTTTTCAATTTGTATTAATTCTTCTTCCATTGTTTTTACCTAGTTTTCATTATTGCAGGCTTCACTTATTGATTTAGGTTCAATCCTTGAAATCAAACAAATATCTTCTTGATCTTCAACAACTCTTCTCCTAGTTCAAACACCTTTATTTCTATCTCCTATGATTTGATCTTCAGGATGATTCATTCTTACATACCTGGGGGTTTTGGGAATTGCTTGAACTTCTGTTTCTTGAGCTTGTTCCTCAATATCTGTACTATTTTCTTGAGTTCCTAGAGTTTATGGATCAATCTGAATATGAGTCAGAGTTTGAACTAACCTTCCTTGACTTTGACTTTCATCTTGTTCATTTGAATCATATCCATAGAACCTGGAATGTCCTTCCTTGCTCTCATCAACTCTAACATTAGCACTTTCAACAATCTTCTATAGCCTCTTGTTAAAGTACTGGTAAGCTTACTTTGAGTAGAGTATCCCAAAAATATTCCCTCATCACTTCTTGTATCAAACTTGCCTAAATCCTCATCTCTTTTGATATAGCATTTAGTACCAAAAACTCTGAAATATCTCATAGTAGGACGATGACCAAACCATAGTTCATAAGGGGTCTTACCAAAATTGCCTTTGATCTACACTCGGTTAAGAGTGTAGACAACAGTACTTACAACTTCTCTCCAATAAACTTAAGGAACATTTGTTTCTATCATCATGGTCTTGGTAGCTTCTTGAATGGTCCGATTCTTTCTTTCCACAACTCCATTTTGTTGGGGAGCCCTAGGAGCAGATAATTGTCTTTTTATGCCATGCTTTTTACAGAAAGCATCAAACTCATAGGAAGTAAATTCTCCACCTTTGTTGGATCTCAGACATTTTAATTTTTCACCATCACTTTGAACACCTTAAATTTGTCAAGAGCTTCTAATTTTTCTTTTAGGAAAGTTACCCACATCATCCTGGAGTAATCATCAATCAGCAACATGAAATATCTATGTCCTTGCACACTCCTAATTCTAGCAGGACCACAAAGATCAGTATGTACCAGTTCAAATCATCCACTTGAAGCTTGTTCCTTACTTTTGAATGAAATTTTACTCTGTTTCCCCAATTGACATTCTCTACACATGCTATTAGGTTTCACAAGTTTTGGAAGATCTCTTATAGCCTAAGTGGTACTTATTTTGACAATGTTATCAAAATTCACATGACACATCCTCCTATGCCATAACCAACTTTGATCTATCTGAGCAATCAAACAACTTTTGTCAAAACTACTTAAATGAAAAATGTTACCTCTAATTTTTGTACTAGATGCAATTTTAGTTCTGAAACTCTCCAAGATTTTGCATTTTCCATCCTTGAATCGAAGATCATAACCTTTATCAACCAACTGTCCAACACTAAGAAGATTATATTTTAGTCCTTCCAAATACAGAACATCATTGGTGCTATTCTTACCATCAAAAGAGATAGATCCTCTACCACAAATTCTACCAGCTAAGTTATCTCCAAATTTCACAAGCCCTCCTTCATAATTTTCAAAATTCACAAACTTACTCTTGTCTCCAGTCATATGATGAGAACATCCACTATCAATCACCCATTCATCTTTCTCAATAACCTGAGCAGCCAAGGCACTTTCCATATTTGCATAGCTAGCAGATTTAGTAGACACTGGATCTTCTTCTTTGATGGCAATGAACACCCAATCATTTTCAGAGGAATCTCCATGATCAAATTCATCATCTGTGACTCCTTCTCCATCTTCTTGGACATAGTAACATTTGTTTTGATTTCTATATCTGTTAGGGTTTGGTTTTGAAAACCTCTCCGGACATCTTGAGGCAAAATGACCAATCTTATTACAAGAAAAACATTTGAGTGGCAATTTTCCTTCATACTTACCAGATCCTCTTGGCAATCTTTTAGCAAGAAGAGCTTCAAGATTTGCAGTTTCAATTTCAACATCTTCAAGATCCTTCCTTGTCTTCACGAATCTATTTGATCTTGCAGAAGAGCTTTCACCCGAATCATATCTTTGTTTTCCATATAAACTGGCCTTAAATGCAGATTCAGACTTGGGAAGAGAATCACCAAACTCAATTCAAAAGCTGAAATTTTGCTAACTAGTTGATCTCTTGTAACTTCTGAGACAGTCCTGATCTCCTCTATAGCAACAATCTTATGTTTGTATGAATTAGGTAAAGATTTGAGCACTTTTGATACAATCTCTGATTCTTCCAATGGTCCATCAGCACACTAGATACCACACGCAAGTTCATTTATCTTTTGCATGTAGATTGTGATGTTTTCATCTTCAGTCATCCTCAGAGTTTCAATTTTTCCTCTCAGACTTTATAGCTTGGCACATTTGAAAAATTTATTGCCTTCATACAGATTCTCCAATTTTTTCTAGATTTCATAAGGAATTTTTAGACCAAAGACATTTGTCATTTCTGAATCAGTCAGAGCACTCAACAAGGCTTCTTTAGTTTGAAGGTTATTTTTAGCATCTTTGATTTGATCTGGAGTTGAAGGACCTTTCATCAGAGGTTTATACTCAACACTGGTTATCACCCAATAGGCATCGCCCATGCATTGCAAATGGTACTTCATGCGATTCTTCCAAGAAGAATAATTTGTTTCATCAAATCTCAGACTATCCTTCTTGTAGGTTGACATCCTAGATCACCTCAAGTGGTCATGCTTTAATAAGAGGATCTGGCTTTGATACCAATTGTTGGAATTAGACCAAACAACTGAGAGGGGGGTGAATCAGTTGTAACACAAAAAAAACTTTTTCTGCTTTTAACCTTTCTTTATTAACTTACTTATCAGATTAATGATATAAACATTAGAGTATAGATCAACAACATATGAGCATAAACATAATAAACACATTTGACACCAAGATTTTGACGTGGAAACCTGATTAAGGGAAAAACTACGGTGGGTGTTAACCCATAAAGATTTGTACCCTATTAAAAGTACTTTAGAAAAATAGAAGGCACATGCCTTCAGGCGCACTACCCAGAGCTCACTACTCAAAAGAGAGGCTCATTGCCTAAAAAAAATATTTAGAACAGAAAGAATTAACTGAGAAATAACATCTACTTCATGCTTGGTTTAGTTTCAATGAATGCTCACAAAACTTCTTCTTTGCCCCAAATTCTTCTTCACTAACTTCTTACTCTACACTACTCTCGCTCCTTTTCTTGTCTGCTCTGTTTTTGATCCTTTATTCAGATTTAATCTATTTTGCTCAAGGATGATTTTTAACAACTCTTCAACAAGTATTTATACACTTCATCAACCTTGGAATGATCAACAAGGTCGGCCAAACTTAATGCAGATGTTAAAACTATTGGCCAAACATAGCTGAGACTTGAATCTTCCTCTACTAACATGCCATGCTTCATAAAATGATCTTTAGATCATTCGCAACATGCTAGGAATATCTGGTCGGCCAAGACTGGGAAGAACATCAGCTTCAAAGAGGAAATCTTTAATAGCAAGCTCAAACTCCAATCCGGACATCCAACATAGTAGCCACACAATCTAGAGACTTCCATAAGAACATTGAACTCACCAATAATATCCACTCTAAACCAAATTACTAGAATCATTTGTATCTTCCTCCGGAACCTCAAGAACACTGTCTGCCATGACTATCAAACTAGAAAGATGGCCTGCGGACCTCCAAATCATGAACTACTGGAGTTGATGGTACACGCTAACTTCCTAAACATGCCTTCAGATCTGCAGACTATAATATTTCACTGTGAACCAATCCGGACCAACTTACTGTCACTCTATCTCTTCTAAATATTGCAAGATCCAGTTCTATTCAGATTGCCATAACTTCTTCAAATCTTCATGCGAACTTCTCAATTCTTGACTAGAACAATGTCTGATAATCATCTACACATCCATAAGGTCCATGAACATTAATTCTTCATTAATTTTCTCAATATCCTCAACATTCCAGTCTCTTGAACAGACAACAAAACAAGGCACAGTTGACACTAATGACAATAAGAATATGTTGACATCAATGACAACACTGCTTAGGCACATATTTAAAACACTCTCATCTACTTAAGTATGTTCCACAGTACCAAATAGATGAGAGATTTCAGACCATGAATTTTATTTTAGGCTTAAGGCCCCATATTGGAGCAGAGGTAGACATTCATAATCCACTCACTATGGATGTAGTTTTTGAGAAAGCAATTAAACAAGAGCAAAAGTTGCAACTGTAGACACCCAAATTTGTCCCAAATTTGTCCATGTCTTGCAACACCTTGTCAAAAACATTACCTAGACATCATGTAGCATTTTGTCCTAAATCCCACTCTTAATCCTATTTATCCATTAAGCCAATTAATTAAATAAATTTTATTTATTTAATTAAAATCCCATTCAATCCCATCCTCATCCTACTTAGCTAATTAATTAAATAAATTTTATTTATTTAATTAATTTCACATGCATAATCCCATTTATCCTATCCCCATCCCAATTAATTAAATAAATTTTATTTATTTAATTAATTTCTAACTCATATCCCAACTAATTCAAATATTTTATTTGAATTAAGTCACATGACCTTTTATCTCACCTTGACATTTGTCCATTTCCCCTTAATCATGTGTTGTAGTACAACTTTTATCTTTCACATGTACAACTATTGGGACCTAAATTTAGTATTTATCTACACAATCACACATGAGCCTTATCCTCCTTTGCCACATGTCAATTGACTACAATTTCTTAATGTGCAAGGAAACCTAACTTAATCCTATCCATCTATTTCATCTAAAGCCCTAATTGATCCTAGCCATCCATTTGAACCAAGCCTTTCCTATAAAACAAGCCTCTCTTGAGCCATTAGAGGAGAATGGAGGATTCTTCTTCATGCAACGTCACTCTGCTAAATTTTCATCTCAAGCCATTATCCATCATCTTCAATCCATCTAGCTTGCATCTATCAACCCTTAATCATCCATCATTTATCTTCTTATCAATGTTATGCTGTGGAATCGAGCAATCAACACAACAAAGTGATCAATCAATCAAGCATCTTGCATCTTTGAGGTATTGAATGATTTGGGTTTAGGTTATGCATTTCATTGTTTGATCATTTCCATTTATAAATCCAAATTTTTTAACATACATTCTGGCACGCCCGGTGAGACTCACTTCGCTTGATCTTTTTTACAGGTTTTTGTAGTAAAAATTTGCATTCATATAACCCCCATTGTTGAGTTTTGCAGGTTTAATTAACTTTTTGTTGCAGATCTACTACTTTTTGGACAAAACCCTAGGTTTTAAAGATTTCATCATATCTTCCAAATGGCTATGAATTTTTCTACAAGATTTAAGTAGATGTTTGTCCATGATATAAGGAAGCTACAACAGAAATTTTTTGGGTTTGTCCATGATATGATATTATAGGAGGCCTACTTGGAGACACACCACTCCAAGGGATGACCTCAATTGAGGTTGAATCAAAAGACACCCTCATTGGGAGTTGTAAATCTTGTTACTCTTGGCTAAGCCCCAAAGAACTTTATACCTTTGGGAAGTGAAGGTGAAGGGTGGGTTACCCCTTTCTCCCGGCTGTGTGGCAAGATTTCACTTTCAATTCCTTAGTCAACCTTGTGCAATCTAGCCTAAGACCTAATTGGCCATACCCACTTGACTAGACATTAGGCTTGTTGATGTGTCTTCCATGTGTGCTTGCTTAATCATCACATTTCATTTTCAAATTAAAAAAAAACTTGCTTATGTGTCTTGCGTGAGTGATTCATGTGTGTATATGCATAATCATTTGTTTAAACATTGCCAAATCAAGCTCTAAACACCAAACAAATAAATAAATCAATCTAAAAATTCATCCTAGTCAACACACATCATATCCAACTCAATTTCATCCATATCATCTAAACAATCCACATCATCATCCAAATCATAACCAAGCACTTGCCAAAAAGGACTTAAGACTTAAACACTTGTGTGACATTATGTCAACCTTAGAGAACCTCCAAAAGCTCCTTCATATGCTTCACCACATGCATGCAAGCCAATCACCTTTGGAGCAGCAAACCTTTCAAAGCATTCAAGAACTGATTCAAATATGTCAAACAAACCAATCCTCACACATACAATGCCTCTTGGAAGAAATCCAACACCTCATGGCTACTTACAAAGTCCAACGACCATCCTATCTAGCACCTATCCCATCATATCTATCCACTCATCAACCCAATTCGATACCAACTTATTCCATTTCTTCTAATGTTATCCCTTATCCACATCAACACATCACTTCACTACAACCCATTCAACAATTCCAACAACAACAAATCATATCACAACAACAAATCCAAACACCATCTCAACCTCAACAAATTCCACCTCAAACCTATGAACATCCACCTCAAGCTTATCCAATCCCTCATGCCACCATTCCAATGCACTACCAAGCCCATCCACAAAGCAATCAAGTGATATCACATGAACAACATCCAAGTCCCAATGGCCTTTTGTAAATAAATCAATTGAGTACAAGTCCACCTTGGCAACAAGATCAAATGCCATCAACTTCATATCAATCCCAAGACCTTTTATCTACATATCCCACCATTTCACTCAACCACCAAGACTATCAATGGCCTCCACAACAACCACAAGTGAGCCTAAGTCTACCTTTGCAACAAGAAGTGCATGCAAGTCCAAGTGGTCCCTTGTACATAAATCAAACAAGCCCAAGTTATCCTATGCAAGATCTAATAACCTTTGACAAGGGAGATACCAATCTAGAGTGGCCTCCACCATCCAATCCCATGCCAACACTACCATGTGATCCCATTCGTAGTCCCTCTACCTTCCAAACCATCAAGCCCTCCATTACCTTCATCACCATGTCATTCTAATCCTTCACCAAAGGATGCGGCTGAGATAGTTTTACAAAGAATGGTTGAAGAAAAATTCATTGAACTTCCTGAAGTCAAACCATGTGAAGAAAGTCCATATGATGAACATGATTATTATGCATACCATAGGACCAAAGGCCATAATACAAATCAATGCCCAATATTTGTCTCAATTGTTTACAAGGTGTACCCACCTATAATGGGAAATCATGCCACATCATCCCCATCTAGTCCAAATACAAATCCATCCAATCCAATTAGCGCTCAACCTAATCCTAATCCTAATCCTACAACATCATCTACTATTATCATCCATCCATTATATTTCCCATCCACTCATACCCTTGCGAAGGATGTGATCCATTGGCTACTAGCTAGGAATAAACTACCTCCATGTCAAACACCCATTCATGAGCCTACCAAAGAACTTCCAAAGGTCATGTCCAATCCTATAATCCCATCATGTGGTCCACCTATCCTTGAGCCTATCCAAGAGCCTTCCATTAACATACCTATCCCTTTGAGCCCATCATGTGACCTACAAGCCATCAAACCTATTCAAGAGTCTTCTATCATTAATCTAAGTCAAGAGTCATCATGTTCTCATGTTGTTGACCAAGAGCCTATCCAAGAGCCTTCCACTTCCATTCAAGCAACCCAAGAGGTATGTCAAAGGTTTAATCCTAAGCATATGGAAACATTAAGTCCTAGTCCAACTCAAGATCAAAACACTTTCATGCAACCCATCCATAACATTTACCTTCTTTATGATCAAGATGATACCTATGAAGAAGCTATCCATGAGCACCTTAATCCTATCCATAATCCTATATCTATCCATGAGCAAGATATCCGCATTACTCTTAATCATCCACCATCTAGCCCTATCCATAATGAGCAAACATCCACTTGTCATGATGAGACACTTGTCCCCCAAGTAAGCATAAAAGATCAAACAAATAACTTGGATCTTAGTGAACACAATGCTAATCAAGATCCTAATGATCCTCCTTCTACATCCACCATTGATTCCACATCAAATCCACTATCATGTCCTAGTGGTCTTACCACCTTTGTCCATGAATATTCTTCCTTAGGACAAAAACAACCTCTACCCACTTCACCTTCTCCATCCAATAAAGAGCTCAAGTCTAGTTCCCAAACTACATCTAGTCCCATAGTCAATCGTATCCTCCAAAACATGAAATACAAAGGTAAAGGCCTAGGTCTTTATGAACAAGGTATTTTGGAGCCAAACCATGTCAAAGTTCCTCCATGCTCATATGGCCTTGGATACACACCCCAAGGTAAACCCTCTAAAGATGTTGGTAATTCCTCCATCCCTCCTAAGTCCACCACTTTCCATCACAAACCACATCATATACCCAAAACATATGTAGCCATTCCCCCTCCATCAACTTATAAATGTCAAAAGCATGTGACCATACACCTTCCGCCATCCACTTTGCCTCCACTTTTACCAACTCCAAATATCCCTCCATCCACCTTGCCACCGTTACTTCCCTCACCTAACATACCTATCATTCATAAGTATCCTTACATCCCTAATCATGGCCAACAAAAGCACACATCATTTAAGCATAAAGCTTTCAATCATTCCATCCACTCCACCCACCCCATGGGATTTAGAAGAAATTTTTTTGATGCCTCTACTTATAAAGCTAAAAATCCTACCAAAAATCCTAAAGGTCTTCATACCTTAGGACATAAAGAATCAAAATCAAAGCAAAGTACATTCATAAAACTATCAAAGCCCTTACCTCCAAATGCAAAGCCCAAAAGCAAAATGGTTTGGGTTCCTAAGCAAACAACTAGCAAAGTGAATTAGGCATCCTCATCCACATCTCACGAATCCCAATCACCTATCTCCATCCAAAAGCCTACTTCCATCCAAAACTTCCATTCCCTTCAAAAATCCCACAAGCAAAACAAAAGTACTAAAAATACTAAATCTATGTGGGTTCCTAAATCACTTCGTCAACCATCCCCTAAGCAAACATCTCCATTGCTTCCTACACCACCATCCAATCAAAAGCTTTAATGTTTATCATGGTGTGTGCAACCATTGGTCATGGTTCCCTTCCATTCCAAAACATTCCCACATGCCTCCATCTCCCCATCCTTCATCCATTATCCTACAAATCTTCCCCATCACCTTCCTATGGTCCATGCTTTTGCATAAGCCTTTTATCCATCCATCCTTGCATGAACCTTCCATAATCCACATCATAATCTATTATCCACCTAATCCATCTCCCATCCATGCAATCCCTTATCAACATCTATGAGCACACTTGACATAGTCCATGCGAAGACATCATCAATCTCTAAAGGGACACTATCAACCTTCATAGCACTAAACACTTGAGTCCCTCCTATCCATTACCATGGTGAAAACCTGGCAAATAGGCACCATGTGTAATTGTCAACCCATCTAAAAGCAAAAAAAAAAAAGCATAAAAGAAAAAAAGAAAAAAAAAATCAAAAAAGTAAAGAGAAATCCCTTCGTCCAACGGTGAAAACTTGGTAAACAGGCACCTTGGATAAGTACCATGATGAAAACCTGGCAAACAGGTGTCATGTGTAGGTTGATCTTCTATGTCACTTACACTTGGGGGCACATTCCTATCCATTTCCAAACTATCATACCAACCTATCATTTTCATCCTATCTTGACATCCTACCATCCTTAGCCATTACACCCATACACCTATCTTATTGAGTCTCTTCATCCACCCTTCTGCCTTTTGATTTTGATGAAGACATAGGGGCAAAATGTTGAAACATGTTGGGATATTTCTTGACATATCTTCTTTCCAAACCAAGTCCTATCCATTGATCATTCATCCATCCCATTCAAACCAATCCATCATGTCATCCCATTGTCATGAGCCTTGTCATGTAAAATCCATCATGTGTCATGTAGAAAAATCCTAATCATTACCACCTAGAATGGGGCAAGTTCTTCCTATGCAACATAGCCTTTGAGGATCACATCCTAGCTCCCTTATGATCCATCCACTATGGCATATCCTTATCATGAGCTTTCCATCTTATAGCTTATCCCCATCTGTTTATCATGAGCTTTCCACTATAGCCTACCTATCTGTTTATCATGAGGCATGCATCCATCCCTTATATGGCCTATCCTCTTATTTATCCATCCAACTCTCAGGAACCTTCTATCCCATCCATCTATCATGAGTCCTCTATCCCATTTACTATTATCCATCCTTTTATCATCCAATCCCATTTATCCATCCTTGTTCCTAGACTTGGTCTTCCCTTGTCATTGGTATCTAGCACAAAGGCTACCCAAATTGTAAATCCATTGACATCCCAAAACATTCAAAAACACAAAAAAATTAAAATATCCCAAAAAAAACACAAAAAAAAAATCAAAATATGTCAAAAAAATCTAAAAAAATCAAATATCCAACAAAAAATTCAAGCAATAAAACCAATCACATCATCCAAAACAATCCATGCCATCAACATTTAATCAAATCATCATCATCATCAATTCTTCCTATCAATAACATTCATTCATCTATTTCAATCAATCACTTCTTCCATTTCCATCAATCAAATCAATCTAAGCAATGATCTTAAATCCAAGCCACATTAATCCATACCAAGCAAGCTAATCAATCAAGGAAGATTATCTAATCAAATCAACAAGTTTTTGATCCTAATCTTGTCATGAGCCAAATCAATCATCATCAATCATCATCAATGGGATATAGCGTTCCCACATCCATGTGTTGATCTAGGGATATAGCTTTCCCCGCCATGACAACACTATCTATCATCATCAATCAAACAATCAATCATTGGTTTATGACTTGACAAGGGCAATACCTTGTTTATTTTACATCCTTTGAGCATACTGAGAATGCTTGCTTATGCTTAGATTGAATCAACACTTTAATCATCACACCATCATTATCAATCATCAGCATCAACACCAAAGCAAATCAACTCAATCACATCCAACTCCAATCGGAACAAATCCAATCACTCCAACAAATCAAAAGCACATCAAGCCAACCATCAACAACAAACATCACAACCAAAGCACGTCAAGCCAACCATCAAAACAAATCCAATCACTTCAACAAATCAAAAGTAGCTCAATCCACCACATATAATCACATCATCAACATTTCATCAATCCTAATCAATCCATTTTTATCATCATCAATAAAACATCAGAACTACATCTCATTTCCATCGTTAAGTGCCTTGATCCCATGGATACAGGGTATGTAGGCAGTCTGGAGTACGAAGGAAGTGCCCAGATTCAAGCACAAACGATTTTCCTCTTTCTCCTCTTATCATTTCTTCTATCATCTATCTTATACATCATTAATAAACAATTTCTTCCAATCAATCTATCATTCAATCAATCCATTTCCTTCAATCAAATCATCCATTCATCATTTCATCATCCTCAAAATCATTCCAATCAATGATCCAAGTGCAAGCCATCCTTAATCCATACCAAGCAAGTTAATCAATCAAGCCAAGTTATCCAATCACAATCCATGGTCTTGATCCTAGCCTTGTTGTAAGCCAAATCAATTAGCCAATTAGCCAACCGACTTAGCAAACAACCTTGTGTTGATCTAGGGATATAGCTTTCCCCGCAATGACAACACTCTCAACTATCATCAATCAAACAATCAATCTTGGTTTACAGCTTGACAGGGGCAATACCTTATTCATTTTTGAATCATTTGTGCATGCTTGCTTGCTTGTGTGTGTTATCATTTTAGCTTGCATTTGTTTCAAATCCTTATCATTTCTAGCTAATATTCATATCTTGTGTATGTTGGAATAGCTTTTTGCACTATCCTTTGCATTTAAGGTCATATCATACCTTTTGTGCAGTAGGACTTCAATGCTCTAAGTTTTCTTCCTCATACGTTAGACAAGATTGTATTATGCTAGGGCACAAGACACATCGTCACCCTGGTCCTTATACCTTAGTGCATAACGTCTAGTGCTATATCAAATATCATGGTTACTCACATTCATTGCAGCATAACACATCTCCATTTCTTCTATCTAACCCCTTATCTTTCTTTTGCAACCAAGCCGTTTCTTTTCGAGAGCATACTCGTGTTTGTCCAACCCACCTATCCTCTCGATGGGGCATCATCATCCTATCTTTCTGTCATCATCCTATTTTTTTTTCATCCTATCCATTTTCCTCTATCCATATCTTAACTTCTTTGAAATGATGTTACTTGACATAAATCTTATCATCTCAAACATCATCTCAAAGAGGGGCAAAATGTAGACACCTAAATTTGTCCCAAATTTGTCCATGTCTTGCAACACCTTGTCAAAAACATTACCTAGACATCATGTAGCATGTTGTCCTAAATCCCACTCTTAATCCTATTTATCCATTAAGCCATTTAATTAAATAAATTTTATTTATTTAATTAAAATCCCATTCAATCCCATCCTCATCCTACTTAGCTAATTAATTAAATAAATTTTATTTATTTAATTAATTTCACATGCATAATCCCATTTATCCTATCCCCATCCCAATTAATTAAATAAATTTTATTTATTTAATTAATTTCCAACTCATATCCCAACTAATTCAAATATTTTATTTGAATTAAGTCACATGACTTTTCATCTCACCTTGACATTTGTCCATTTCCCCTTAATCATGTGTTGTAGTACAACTTTTATCTTTCACATGTACAACTATTGGGACCTAAATTTAGTATTTATCTACACAATCACACATGAGCCTTATCCTCCTTTACCACATGTCAATTTACTACAATTTCTTAATGTGCAGGGAAACCTAACTTAATCCTATCCATCCATTTCATCTAAAGCCCTAATTGATCCTAGCCATCCATTTGAACCAAGCCTTTCCTATAAAACAAGCCTCTCTTGAGCCATTAGAGGAGAATGAAGGATTCTTCTTCATGCAACCTCACTCTGCTGAATTTTCATCTCAAGCCATTATCCATCATCTTCAATCCATCTAGCTTGCATCTATCAATCCTCAATCATCCATCATTTATCTTCTTATCAATGTTATGCTGCAGAATCGAGCAATCAACACAACAAAGCGATCAATCAATCAAGCATCTTACATCTTTGAGGTATTGAATGATTTGGGCTTAGGTTATGCATTTCATTGTTTGATCATTTCTATTTATAAATCCAAATTTTTTGATATACAGCAACAAGTAGCCAGTTACCTTAAGCAGAGAGATGTGAAGTTTGCCAATAAGAAACCTTAGAATAATCAGTACAACTATCAACATAGTTATAATTAGAATAACAATCAAGGCAATAACAATTAACAGATCAGGAATTTGAAGAGGGGTAATAACTCTCAAGATGGAAATGGTGGAAAATAGCATGGAGGAAACAAAAGAGGTGGCTATAACAACCGAAACAACAATTAGAGAGAAAGAACTAAAGGATAGAGAGAACCTAAGGGTGGATGCTATATTTTTGGAGGAGAGCATTATGCAAATTCATGTCCTCAGAGATCAGCTGGAAGAGGAAACATAAATCAGCAAGGAGCACCACAACATTAGATTCATGCCATAGTGGACAATCGACAAGCTAACTTTCAGGCAACACCTATTTAGTGTGAAGGTAAGCTCTATGGATTACCTATTTCTATTTTGATTGATACTGGTGCCATAGAATTTTTTGTATATCCTAGAGTAGTATCTAAGTTATCTATTAGACCTAGGCATATGGAAAACTCTTGGATGGTACAATATGGCAATAGAGTAGAAAAGAGAGTAGACTCATGTCTAGCATGCAGTGAGTTAGAGCTTCCTAGTTTTCAGACACAAGTTAACCTATATGTAGCACCTTTAGGGTCTTATGATGTAATTATGGGAATCAACTGGTTAACTAAACATAAGTCTCTAGTAAACTATGAAGACAAAGTTGTTCAATGTTTGGATGACCTGGGAAATCAGGTGGAAATTAATGGATCTAAGAGACCTTTAGAACATAGAAAAATCTTAGCAAAGCAATTGAAGAAAGCCAAGAAGAAAGGGTGTGCCATTTATGTCGTCCAAGTAAAGGACCTAGAGAATGAAGAACCAATATTCAATGACTACCCAATCCTTAGAGATTTCAGAGATGTATTCCATGTGGAGTTGATAGAGTTACCAGCTAAGAGAGAATTTGACTTCTCAATTGATTTGCTACTAGGGACTGAGCCTCAATCTAAGGCACCCTACAGGATGACTACTACAAAATTGTATGAGCTTAAAGCACAATTGCAGGAGTTGTTAAATCAAGGGTTCATTAGGCCTAGTGTGTCGCCATGGGGCGCACAGGTTATCTTTGTAAAGAAGAAGGATGGTACTTTGAGATTATGCATTGATTATAGGATGCTTAACAAAGCTACCATAAATAAAAAGTACCCACTCCCAAGAATAGATGAGCTCTTCGATCAGATGGTGTTCTCGATGATAGACCTTAGATCCGGCTATCACCAATTGCGGATTAAGGATGAGGACATCTCTAAAACAACTTTTAGGACTCGATATGGTCACTAGGAGTTCACAGTGGTACCATTTGGGTTGACTAATGTTCCAACAACCTTCATGAATTTGATGAATAGCATTTTCAGAGATTGTTTAGATGAGTTTGTGTTGATCTTCCTTAATGACATATTGATATACTCTAAATCAGTGGAAGAGCATGAAAAGCATTTGAAGATAGTCTTCCAACACTTGAGAGATCGAAAGCTTTATGGTAAATTATCTAAGTGTACATTCTTTCAAGATAAAGTGCACTATCTTGGTCATGTGATCTCAGCAGAAGGGATTGCAGTTGATCTTGAGAAGATTAAGGTGATAATGGAATGGCATGCACCTCAGAGTGTGACAAAAGTTAGAAGTTTTATGGGACTCGTAAGTTATTATAGGAAGTTTGTGGAAGGTTTCTCCACTATAGCAGCACCGATTATCTCGCTACAAAATAAGGGTAAGAAGTTTGAATGGATAGAAAAGTGTGAGCAAGATTTCCAAGTACTAAAGGAAAAGCTCACAACTGCTCCTATCTTGACCATACCAGATCCTAATGGTCACTTTATAGTTATAACTGATGCTTTGGGAGAAGGAGTAGGAGGAGTGTTGATGCAGAATGAGCAAGTAGTTGCATATGAGTCAAGAAAGTCAAAGCAATGAGTTAAACTATGTGTCGCATAATCTTGAGTTAGCCGCCATAGTTCATGTATTTTAGATGTGGAGGAATTATCTTATAGGTAAGCCCTTTGAGTTAAAGATAGATCATTTAGGGCTCAAGTATATATTTACCCAACCTAACCTTAATGCACAACAGAGAGAGTGGTTAGAATTCCTTAGTGAGTATGATTTTGGAATTGAGTATATAAAAGGAAAGGAGAATAGAGTAGTAGATGTTCTTAGTAGAAGAAGACATCTGGCTACCATGGTTACAATGAGATCTACTTTGAAGTAGAAATTAATTTAGAATCTTCAAGGGGATGAGCATTATGAAAGAGTAAAGCAAGCTTTGGAAGTAGACCCCTTAGATCACAGGTTTGATGGTTATGTGTTAGAGTCAGATGAACTTTCAAGATTTCAGGGAAGGATGTATATTCCTAACTCAAGAGAACTGAGGAAGTTAGTGCTTGAAGAGATCCACAACACACCTTATTTGACACACCCTGGAGTGACCAAGATGGTCGAAGGTTTGAGACCTTTATACTTTTGGCCTAGACATAAGAAGGATGTGACAGAATTTGTGGCTCGATTGGTGTAATCACGGTAGGAGGGTTCATAGAATGAACTATCCGGACCATGCAACAAGAGTAAACACAATAGAAACTAATCAAAGAAATGGAACAAATGCAGATTTAGTCATTCAGTATATCAAAGAATTAAAATACAATCTGGCCGACAACATGCGGGCTTATAACTGGGCTCAAGGCCTGAATACATACATGCACAAGATAAAGATTTGAGGCTACTTCACACAAATCTAAACTATCAAATCTTTCTTATGTGAATAGCTACTTTCCTAAGGATCTATTACATCTTTATATATCATTTCTAGACCAATAGATTCCTCCATGTCAGCTAAGGAAGGTCACAAACTCCAATGAAGAGTTGTAATGTGTTCACAGATAGGTCAGGCCTAAATGCATAGAACACTTCCTCAAATGAATGGAACAACACGCGGACTCTTGGGGAAGGTCAGTCATGAACCACAGGGCATTGAATGATGTGTCATTAAGATCTACAAGTCAAGGAATGATCTGCAAGCCTTCTCCTTTAGTTGATTATCAGGAACCACTAGAATGCTCTGCACTGAGAAAATAATTGACCTTCTGATAGCGATACCTTTCCGATAACTGATCTAAATGCTTTGAATTCATGATATGATGTAGATGAATGAATATAGATGCTAAGTCTAGATCTGCAAGATGTGAAATGCCAAAACGAGACCACAAATAGAAAATTGTTACTGACTGAACTGCCTAAACTGAACTGGAAAATGAAAGAACTGAAATGCAAATGCTTTTGGTTGATGCATGATTACTCTTGAACTAGGGATGCTCCTGCATCAAACATTTAGGGTTATTGAAAAAGTGAGTCCCTCACTTTGTTGGGGCTAGGGGAGAACCAAGATTGTCCATCTCAGCCTGATAAATCCATGATGAATCTTCTTCCAGTCTACCTTTCCACTTCACAAGATATTCTTTGTATTGTCTTCCTCTAGTGCTACATCCAACTCTGCTATCCAAGATGTCTTCTATCTGCTCTGATGCTTGTTGTGGTAACTACTTCTTCAAGTCTTCTTCCATGTTGTCACTAAACTCTGCTTCATGATACAGATAAAGATCTGCAATGTTGAAAATAGGTGATATACCCAAGGTCTCCAGTAACTCCACTTCATATACATTTGCTGAATCAAATTTTCTAAGTATCTTACAAGGTCCAAACTTCTTCATCTTCAACTTTTTATATGTCCCAACTGGAAATCTTTCTTTTCTCGAGTACACCATCACTTCATCTCCCACTTCAAATTCATTATGCCTTCTCTTCTCATCTGCCTTCTCTTTGTACTTACTATTTATATCCTCCAAATGCTTCTTCACTTGATTATGTATTGTCTTCATATGGTTTGCAAATTCTTCTGCTTCTACACTCCTCTTTTCTTCCATACTGATATCTCTTAATTCTACTACTCCTCTAGGATTCACTCCAGTAACAATCTCAAAAGGTGTTCTTCCAATACTCCTGTTTACTGAATTATTGTATGAAAACTTTGCTTGTAAAAGAATCAAGTCCCAACTTCTTGTCTTCTCTCCAACCAAACATCTCAACAAGTTTCCCAAACTCCTATTCACTACCTTTGTCTATCCATCTGTCTATGGATGAAAAATTGAACTGAACTTCAAATCTATCTTCATCTTCTTCCATAGTGTCCTCCAAAAGTATCCAATAAAATTTGTATCTCTGTCTAAAACTATACTCTTAGGTAATCCATGCAATCTCACAATCTCCTTGAAAAATAGGTTAGCTACATGCACTGCATCAGTTATCTTCTTACAAGGTATGAAATGAGCCATCTTTGAAAATCTGTCAACCACTACAAATATTGAATCATGTCCTCTCTGTGTCTTAGGCAATCCCATTACAAAATCCATGCTTATGTCTTCCCATGGTCTCTCCAGAACTATCAAAGGTTTATACAATCCAATGTTCTAACTACTCCCTTTTGTAACTTGACAAACTCTACAATTCTGCACAAATCTCTGAACATCCTTATGTATTTGAGGCCAAAAGTAATTTTCACTTACCAAAGCCACTGTCTTATTAATGCCAAAGTGTCCTGCCAATCCACCACTATGCTTCTCCTTGATCAAATTATCCCTCATTAAACTTCTAGATATGCACAACTGACTTCCTTTGAATAACATATCTTCTTGAATAAAATAATCTAACCACTTGCTTCTATCTGTCACAACAGGTTCCTTATAGTCTCTCCAAGGCTCTACAAAATTAATGTCTCCCTCATACATGTTCTTCAATTCATCAAAACCCAACACTTCAACTCTCATCTCTGTCAACAAGTTTCTTCTTCTACTCAAGGCATCAACAACTTGATTTTCCACTCCTATGCTTCAACACAAAAGTATAACTCTGCATGAACTCTACCCATCTGATATGTCTCTGATTCAATTTACCTTGACTATTCAAATATTGCAAAGCTTGATGATCTGTATACAACACAAACTCCATAGGCAACAAATAATGTCCCCACTTCTTCAAGGCTTGAATTATGGCATAGAACTCTTAATCATAAACTGAATATCTTTTCCTTGCATCATTCAACTTTTCACTGAAATATGCTATGGGTCTACCTTCTTAACTTAACACTGCTTCAATTGCATTTCCACTTGCATTAAAATCAACTTGAAATACTTTATTGAAATCCGGTAATGCCAAAATCGGTTGCTCTATCACTTTTTTCTTCAACAACTCAAAACTTTTATCTACTCCTGATGTCCACTTGAAATCTTTTCTGTCACCTCTCATTGTCTCTATCATAGGGTTACAAATTAAACTAAAATTTCTGATGAACTTCCTGTATAAGCTAGCCAATCCATGAAATGATCTAACCTCTCCAATGCTCTCTGATGTAGGCCATTCAACAATTGCTTTCACTTTCTCAAGCTCTCTTCAATCCTTCCCTAGAAATCACAAATCCCAAATATACCAACTCTTCCTTCATGAAACTACACTTCTTGATGTTTATCAACAATTTCTCCTCTCTCAACATCTGCAAAACTTGTCTAATATGCCACAAATGTTCTTCTTTTGTTTTACTGAAAATCATAATATCATCCAGGTACACAATCACAAACTTACCCAAGAATTTCTTCAAGACTTAATTCATCAATCTCATGAAAGTAATCGGTACATTTGTCAATCCAAAAGGCATCACTAACCACTCATACAATCCTTCATTTGTTTTAAAAGTAGTCTTCCATTCATCACCTTGTTTGATTCTGATCTGATGGTATCCACTCTTCAAGTCTATCTTTGTGAAATAGATTGCTCCACTCAAACAATCCATGATATCATCCATCCTAGGTAAAGGAAACCTATACTTAACTGTGATCTTGTTTATTGTTCTGGAATCAGTACACATTCTCCATTCTCCATTCTCCATCCTTCTTCGGTGCAAGCACTGTAGGTACTGCACAAGGACTCAAACTTTCTTTGATCAAACCTTTCCTCAACAACTCTTGTATCTATCTATTCAATTCTTCATTCTTTGTCAGTGTCATCCGATGTGCTGCTTTGTTGGGCAAACTTTCTCCCGGTATAAGATCCATGTGATGACTGATACTCCTTATAGGTGGTAATCCTTTAGGTACATTATCTAATATGATGTCTTCATACTCTGTTAGCAATTATTTTATCTCATCCGGTTCAGTTTCTTTCTTCAATACTTTAGGCGTTTTAGGAATCAAGGCATAACATATACTTTCCTGTTTCAAACCATCCAAAAATTTCCTTCCATCTACCAAACATATTCTAGCATTCCCACATACCACATCTTTAGGATCATCTTCCAAAGGAATCAAAGTAATTCTTTTCCCATTTGTTGTTATAGTATATGTATTCTTTCTCCCATCATGTATATCTTTTCTATCATATTGCCAAGGTCTACCCAACAAGATATGACAAACATCCATAGGCATAATATCAGACAAGACTTCATCATGATAAGATCCAATATGAAATTTCACCAAACATTTTTCACTCACAGTACCTTATGATCATCCTGAATCCATTCTATCTAATAGGGCTTAGGGTGTTTCAATCTTTCCATCTTCAACTTAGTAACCATCTCCTCTGAAACTAGGTTATCTAAACTACCACTATCAATTACAACTTTGCAACACTTACCTCTAGATTTGCATCTATTTCTGAATAGACTTTTCCACTGTGACAGTTCCTTATTTATCTCTATTTGAAACAGTGCTCTCCTCATCACCAATGATTCTCCTTTCTCAGGTTTACCAATAGAACTGAGTGATTCAATGGGTTCTTCTTCAACATAGGTTGCTCTTCCACTATTTTCTATCCTCTTGCTTGTACTACCTTAATTACACTCAAATGCTCTATGTCCTCCACCTCCACACTTGAAACAAGTGCCTCTAAATGCCCTCTTATCAAATCCTTTTCCTTCTCTTATGTATCCTTCATTCTGGTATGCACTAGGGTTTCCTCTCCAGTAAATTTTTTTGTCATCTCTTTGGTAAGCATTGTTATCTCTATCATCCTTCTTAAATGAGCAGTCAAGCTTGTTCTGCTCCACAAATGATCTCTCATATCCAAAAAATGTTTTACCTCTTTGAAATTTACCTCCTCTGCCTCTCTGTCTCTGATCATGTCTCTTATTCAGCTTCTCTTCAACTTTCAGGGCAAACTGATATGCTTCCTCCGAAGATGTCATCCTTACCAAACTTAGTTCTTCTTGAATGTTCAATCTCAGTCCATTGATGTATCTTGCCACTTTCTCTTTGCTCGCTTCACTATGTCCTGTCCTTATGATCATTGTATGAAATTCTTCAATGTACTCCTTCACAGATTTCTCCTTTTGTCTCAGGTTTTGCAAACTTTTCAACAATTCCGACTCATAGTCAACAGGTATGAACAGATTCTTTAACTTTGTCACCATCCAGTCTCACTTTGTAATCTTTTCTAAATTCCTTTTCTATTTCTTTCTAACTGAACTTCTTTCCACCATATAGCAGCATGTCCTTTCAACTTTGTCTTTGCAAATTTCACCTTCTTTAGATCTTCAATTTCCTCATATTCAAAATATTCTTCCATATCATTTATCCAATCAATCAATTCTTCAGGATTCAAATTACCAGTATAGTTTGGCACGTTAACTCTAGGTCTTTTCCCAATCTTTGAAATAGATCACAACATCTTTATCTGATCTGATTCTTCTTCTTCATCACCTTCTAGGGTTTTGCCAGTGTGTTCAATAGATTGAAATTCTTCCTCATCATCACCTTCAACATTAGGTCTTAGTGTCAATCCTCTTCACCTATCTTCCTTAACAACATCCAAATGAATTTGCATTGTTCTCATCAATTCCATCATCTCATCCATTCTATTAGCCATTGTACCAATAGGAGGAACTCTTCGTGGCAACATCTTCCTAGGATCAAGTGCAAACTACGTCAAATTCGGTGATCGGGCTACAAGCGACAACTACCTCTCAATTGGTGATTGGTTGTGCACAAGTAACCTACCTTAAGTAACCTACCTTGGATCGGTGATCTTCTCGCAACAAGATCTTATAGAATTCCCTTTGCCAATTTGCTCCAAAGAATCAAACTTTCGCTCTGACACCACTTGGTGCAGTCACGGTAGGAGGGTTCACAGAATGAACTATCCAGACCATGTAGCAAGAGTAAACACAATAGAAACTACTCAAAGAAATGGAACAAATGCAAATTTAGTCATTCAGTATATCAAAGAATTCAAATACAATCTGGCTGGCAACATGCGGCTTATAACAAGGCCCAAGGCCTGAATACATACATGCATAAGATAAAGCTTTGAGGCTCATTCACACAAATCTAAACTATCAAATCTTTCTTATGTGAATAGCTAATTTCCTAAGGATCTATTACATCTTTATATATCATTTCCAGACCAATAGATTCCTCCTCATCGGCCAAGGAAGGTCACAAACTCCAATGAAGAGTTGTAACGTGTTCACAGATAGGTCAGGCCAAAATGCATAGAACACTTCCTCAAATGAATGGAACAATGCACAGACCCTTGGGGAAGGTCGGCCATGAACCATAGGACATTGAATGATGTGTCATTGAGATTCACAAGTCAAGGAATGATCTGCAAGCCTTCTCCTTTACCTGATTATCAGGAACTGCTAGAATGCTCTACATTGAGAAAATAATTGACCTTCTGATAGTGACATATTTCCAGTAAATAATCTGAATGCTCTAAATTCTTGATATGATGTAGATGAATGAATGTAGATGCTAAGTCCAGATACGCAAGATGTGAAATGTCAAAACTGGACCATAAGCAGAAAATTGCTACTGACTGAATTACCTGAACTGAACTAGAAAATGAAAGAACTGAAATGCCAACAAACTGAAATGCAAATGTTTTTGGTTGATGCAAGATTACTCTTGAACCAGGGATGCTCCTGCATCATCAATGTTTGGAGTGCCAGTGAGTCAAAGCTGAGCATGTGCATCTAGCAGGATTGTTTTATCTACACAGTGTTCTTGAGCATAAGTGGCAAGTAATAAGTATGGATTTTATTCAGGGGTTGCCTGTGTCTAAGAATTGGCATGATGTTATCTTAGTGGTTGTGGACAAGTTGACAAAGGTAGTACATTTTATTCCAGGGAATCTTTTAGATGGTTCTATGGTTTTAGCTAAGAAGTTTGTTTAGGAGATTTTTTGATTGCATGGAGTGCCTGAGACAATCATTTCAGATCGAGATACTCGCATTACATCCAGATTTTGGACAAATCTTAATGCATCTTTGGGCACCAAGTTGAATTTTAGTTTGGCCTATCATCCGCAAATGGATGGTTAGACTGAAAGAGTCAATCAGGTTGTAGAAGACCTTCTCAAAATGTATTGTATGGATCAGCAGTATAAATGAGAGGAGTATCTTCCATTAGTAGAGTTTGCATACAACAATTCATATCATGCATCTTTGGGAATGACACCATTCTAAGCTCTTTATGGGTGTAGGTGTCGAACACCTATCAGTTGGGATAAGGTGGAAGACAAAATAGTGATTGGTCCTGATATGTTAAGGGAAATGGATGATTATATGAGATTGATCAAAGAGAATTTGAAGCAAGCTTAAGATCATCAAAAGAGTTATGTAGATAGAAATAGGATGCCTAGACAGTTCTCTATTGGTGACAAAGTCTTCTTGAGGGTCAAACCTCATAAGAGTTCAGTATCATTTGGAAAAGCATCCAAACTTGCTCCTCATTTTGTAGGACTGTTCAATGTCTTAGAAGTGATCAATCCTGTAGCGTATAGATTTGCTCTACCACCTACACTTGCCAGAATCCATATTGTTTTCATGTGTCCTTGCTTAAGTTGTATCATCCTAATGCATCACATGTTCTTGATTGGTGTGCTTTATAGTTTCAGGGTCCTGGAGTGGTACTAGTGGAGCCCACCCGAATCTTGGAGAGGCGCAACGTTAGGTTGTGAAGTAGAGATGTGGTACAATATAGGGTCCAATGGTACCAGTATTCAGAGGACAGTGCCACATGGGAGGATGTAGAGGAGATTGATAGATATTTTCCTTATTTGAGGATTTAGCATAGATTTCTTATTCATGCATGATTATGATAATTCAAGTATTGTTATTGTTTCATGATACTTTGATACTTTGTTGGTGGTTTATTGATACCTTATTATTTGGTTGTGTAATAAGACATCGGGATGATGTCTCTTCCTAGTGGGGAAGGATGTTCCATCTCATTTTTATGGACTATATAATTATTCTAGATTAGTGAACATTTACTATGATTGTTTTATTTTGAGTAAGTTCCACGTGTGTGAAGGTAATTATCATTAAGTTATATTTTTGTAAATTATAAAGTTGATTTAAATATTAAATATTATTGATGTGGTTATAATATTTTGCTTCAGCTATGTTTTGAGGCACTAACCTATTAACGTCAAGTTGAGTGTGAATGAATGCAGGTACTCATCGAAGACGAGAACATGGTTGATGTAGAGATGTTCTAGCCACTTGGCAAGAACTGTTGGGATGGTTAACCCTGATGCACTCATACACTCGCATAGTCTCATATTGTATTATCTTGAATGGTTAACTATGCATTATTGTGTGGATAACAAATGTGATTGATGGTTAGATACTTAGAAAATATTGTGTTTTAATTATGATAGTAAGTTCTTTTCGAATGCTTGATTTAGTCATAATATTAATGATTCTTGTGATTTATATTAAAATTTGTGTGTTTTATATATTTAATAATAATAAATAGTGTTTTTCTATTTATACAAATATGGATGTTTGGAAGACAATATCTAAATTAGATTAAAAACAATTGTATTTAAATTGCAATAATTATATATCTATTAATTTTCATATTATTTTATTAGAGTAATTATGTGTTAGTAATTGTGTTTTATTAAAAATAGTTAAATTATGTTAATAATATCAATATTATATTTTTAAATAGAGAGGATTAAAGATAAGTTACTGTCATGCATGTGACAGAAAACTAATTAAAGTTGTTTATTCTAATTAAATAGAAATATGAGAGCCTTTTTAATGGAAAACTCATGCAAAACTGAGGTATCGATTAGTTATGAAAGCCAGTCAAAACCAAAAATACTGGATACCAATTTTAGGACAGATTTGGAATAAAAACAAGAAAAGATTAGCATAAAGCGTTAATCATCTATAGGCGACCAATAGCTCTGGTTCTAGAAGTGACATAAAGGAATTGAAGGTAGCGACTAGAAGGCAAAAGTAAGGAGTGACCAGGCATAATCATCCATCTTCTTTTTAGGTAGAATCTGGGTAGTTTCCTTGTATGTTTTGCAAATAATAATGAATGTTTAAATATTAAAAACCTTAGTTATTATGGCCATTGAATATTCTTGTTTCCATTCTGCATTCTATCTACCCGGCCATTAGAAATTGACCCTCTAAAATGCCTAGCATTAACTTATTCTTGGTGATGGTCCCTTGTCTCTATTTTGATGTTTATCCCTCTCTTACCTGGTGTCGACCTACTATTGGATGAGTTTATAGTTCTTTTAAATCAGATCGACCTACCTTCTAACTCTCTTTCCTATCGCCAATCTTCTCTAACTATGGCATTGATATTGGACTGGCTTGCTGTTTTATTTCATTAACTCTATTTTTCTTGCTTTTGGCTTATAAGCTAAGTATAACGCCCCCTCTCTATGACCGCTGTCTTAATCCTTTTATTTGAAGTTTAAAAAAAACCCAGTTGCTGATAAAATTACTCTCTGGCAGACATATAACTGATAACTGTTATCTTTCTTGTTTTGATGTTAAAAATTAGTCTTTTGTTGGAAGTCAACCTCTTCTTAATGATTAAACAATGTGCAAATAACTCTATAAACTAAGTTGATGAGTATGGGATTCCTATAGCTATATTTTCCCTATTTTAGAATGTTGTTCTAAGACCTTTTAAGTCTGATTATGAACTCTGTTATTTTTTTAATTCTGTTACAGTCCCTATCACAGTTGTGATAGTAAGGTTCTTAAAAGATTTATAAAATATATTGTGGTATATATATTTATTGAATGACATAGTTCATGTCATAGATATGATAGTAAGATTAATAAATAACTTAGGATGCTTAATACATTATGAATTATAATGAAATATGGATCATTCGGTAATTAAATCAATTTTAGTAGTTTTATAGATACAAATGTATGATCAATAATGAATTATTTTCTTGAAAGTATGTTTTCTTGATTGATATTTTGGGAAAAGGGATTAGAGATGAATTATAGAACATTGATTGTTTTATTTTATTTATTTATTTACTTGTTTCTTGGGAAAAGAAGTAGATTTTTTTTATCTAGGAATGTGTTTGGGTTACTTCTGGGCTAGGATGCTGAATGTGGATTATCAGAGATGGCTTTTCCTCTTTTCAGGAATTGTTTAGTTACTATGTTTTAAAGGTTTAGATCTAAACGAGCTGTCATTGAAAAAGATGAATATTTTGTCTAGCAAACTTATTGACATATATCTCTGCCACATCCTATTGTGGGACAATCTACATTTCATTATTTAGAATTGCACATTTAGACATCAGGTTGCATTGGGTGTTCCCACCTGCCAGTTGTTCCAGGTAGCTAGACATTTCATGCAGGGCTGGGTTTCCTTTGTGTCATGAAGGGATCCAGGGAAGTATAATTGCTTCATGGTTGGGTGGAAAAGCTTCTAAGCCATGTTCCCGTCTCTCATCTCACAGGAGGACCATTTGGTTTGTGGCAATTGGAGAGTGTATTGATTTATTTATACTTGTTGTACATGATTATTGTAACTTGTAATTAGATGTATTATGGCATGAATGCCCATGGACTTTGTATATTATTTTATAGTTCTTTCACCTAGATTGAGCATGAGATTTTGTAAGATTTAATGACTTTTAATGATTCATATTTATGAGATTTATCTTTTACTTGGAAGTTGTAATTAAGCGGATTAATTACCTCTTTTTACTTTCGTTACTTGTGATGTTCTAATTTAAATGGATTATTTACTTTATTTATTTCATTTTACTTTTGTGATGGTTTGAGTGGCTTTACAGATGTCAACCTCTAGCAGATGGTTTAATTAGTTTCCAAGTGCTTTTGAGAAAATTTGAATAAAAGGTGTACAATGTGACAGAGGTATGTTCAGTGTTATGCTCCGCATTTCTTCATGGTTGAACATATGCTTGTGCAGATTGGAAGTGATGATTAGAGGTGTTCAGAGGTGTTATATCTAGAGTTTCAACTTCTGGATCGGGCAGTAGTGGAAGATGAGTTTTGGTGTTGCCACAATAATGGGTTACACTTTCTGGGACATCCTGATTTTTGCTAAAATCACATATTTTTAGAAAATATAATGATTTAAGCCTTGAAAGGTTCCATTTAAAAGATTTTAATTGAAGATGGTTTGAACAAACCCCCTTAGATTCAAACCCCCTTGGATAGAACCCTGCTAGTTTTAAACCATACTATAATGGAGTCTCCTCTACACCTATCAAAATGTTGATAAAAAGCCAATTTTGATTTATCTTTTGAGGGATAAAATGAATTCATTTATAATTTATGCTTTGTAAGTATGTAGTCCTTATTATAAGCTTCCCAAAAAATATAATTTTAAATATATTTAATTTGATTATTATATTTATTTTTTATTTCTTGTGAATGTATGTTTTTCACCAAAGATCAAGTTCTCTATTCTACACACATTGAAAATTAGTAAATTATTGAAAAAAATTCTAAAAAATATCTATGCACTAGGTATTGATGTCCTTGTTTCAACAAAAGAAAAAAATTGAATTTCGATACGTACAGAAAAAGTTATGTTTTACGGAATACGCCTATGTCTAAATTATAGTTCGTTTGACTTAAAAAAATTAATTAAAAAAAATATATTCAAACAAAACATTATGAAACCAAATCCATACACTATATATCAGTGTTACCAATCTAAATTAAAAAGAAATAGAATTTTATCCTTTGTAGAAAAAAAGTTATGTGCTACAGAATACACATCACTTTAAAAAATGTTGTTTACTATTAAAAACTAGTTATCAAAGGAGATGCAAAAAAAATTACAATTTAACTCCAATTTTTTTAAAAAAAATATATTTAGAATCTACAAACAAAATCTCACAAATCACTAGTTTTCATCATCTTCAAATTCCTAATGGTTTAGCGGCTATAGGTGTCAAAACATGAAGATTTAGTTCAAAAATACTGATTCAAATGTCAAGTTTGGCCAAAAAGTGTAACCCATTATTGTGGGATGACCCATTTTGACAAAGTGTCTTCCGATGAAGAAGGTTGTCTAGGAGAAATGAGATTGCTCCACATTTCTCTGCATTGAGGTATCTTGTCCCGTGGATCTGGGAACATGCTTATATTGTTTGTATCTACTTTCCCTTGAATTTTCTAGTGTTGGGTTGCTCTGCAAGTTCAGTTCTTGTGTTGGAGCTCAATAGTAGTGCATTTTGAAAGTGTAGAATGAAGACATTCTTTGTTTTAGGTGGTTATGGTAGTGTTGTAGAAGATTCTAATGATGCTAGAATACTCTGGAAAGATGTGTGGCTGCTGTGGAATATTTATTTGTGGTCAGCATGATGTTTTTTGACTTGGAGAGGCATGTATGCGGTTGCTTGTAGTGTTAGCTCAGGTTTGGCCGACTTGGCTTACTAGCGCTATTTGTGGAGGTACCTCATGGATTGTGGATGTGATGAGCAGCATGGTGATACAAATTTGGGTCCTAGTTAACCCTTGGCATGGCCCACCTTCACTTCTTTCCACTGCGGAAGTGTTTGGTGCCGACCTATTTCGGTGTTGCACATTTGAGGTGCAGATGTTTCATTAAGGCCGGCCTAATTGATGCGAATGTGAATCAAGGGTAGTGAATTGGGTGTGAACTTAAATGCTTATGACTCCTAGATGTAGTGAGAAGAAGGTGTCTACATTTCAATTTTCTTGAAGTTATTGGAGGTAGTGAGCTGAAGGTTGCAGATGACATAAAGTTGTAGTGTTGGATTTTTCCTATTGCTTTTAGATAGTGAATCTCTCTGTAACAATCCTCTTCTATTCTTCCCTTCTGGATAGTGAGTCTTTCTAGTAGTGAGCCTTTCTTCTAAGTAGCGAGCCTACTTGTATTTGGTGTTGCTATTCATATATATGTGAGCTAATCCTCACCGTAGCTTTTCCCTTCTTAGGTTTTTCACGTAAATCTGGTGTTCTTATGTGCTTGGATGTGTTTGCATTATTGCTTCATATGATTACATTATGCTAATGCATAATAGTAGTTTGAAATAGTATTGAGGGCTTAATGTTTTAATATACAATTGATTCACCCCCCACTCAATTGTCCTATGTATACTAAAAATTGGTATTAGAGATAGGTTCCTTGAAGAATCTTAACCACTTGAGGTAGATCTAGATGGCACATAGGAAAGGTATTGAGATTGCCTTGTTTGATGGATGAAATTATGCTTTCTGAAAGATCAGGATGGAAAGATTTCTTGTCTCATTAGGGTATGGCGTATGGAAGTTAGTTGAGAAAAATATGCTATACCTACTAATGGTCCAAAGGATGATGATGAGATTAAAGACTATGAGAACAATGGCAAGGCAAGGAGTGCTCTTCTAAATAGTCTTTTTGATTCAGAATTAGTGAAGGTAATGAGCTATGTTGTCATGTGCAATTGCACCCTATTTGAAGCTAGTTCAAACACTTCAATGACACAATGGGATTGATCTCAAGGTGTGGGACCTTGTAGATGAGATTAGACCTCTAGAGACAGTTGGTTTCTCTTTTTGAGCTTAAGGCTCAGAGAATTAAACTAAATATAGTGCTAATGCCTGCAGGGGAAAAGGGTAAGAAATATTGTTGAAATTAAAATAGGTGATGCCCCAGATTGAAGATGTTCAGTTGCAACCGACTCAACACAGTAATAATCTCAAAACTGATGGGAACTCACATAGACTCATATTAATTCTAACAAAGGCTAGGGGAGAAAAATGGAGAAATTAAAGGGACCATTTTGCCCACAATACACAGCTCGCATTAATCAAAATAGACATGGTGCAAGAATAATGAGAGGAAAAAATATCAATTTGTATTGATTATAGAGGCCAAATAGCCATTACAAAAGAGAGAATGATATAGAAGAAATAGACACAAAATAGTCAATTACACTCATAGTTGAACTATCAATTGGAGACATGAGAGGCTCAACAAAAGAGCATAGTCCATCAGATCCAATTGGTTCTTGTAATTGCACTATAAAGGCCAGGTTACAAGAATTCTCTAACCTACAATAGCCTAGAAGAACAACTAACAGAAATACATTGCATTTTGAAGTATATATAAAAATTTTGAGCTCTACAATAGTGGCACTAGAGCTGGTCAATTGACCCAGGACAACACACACTTCTATTAAATTTCTCAACCTGAAGATCTGCTGAAAAACCTGCAAACAAAGACAATGGCCATGCATCTATTAAGCCTGCAACCTACAAAAGAGATCACTTGCATGAATGGATGGTAGGCACATTTAGGAGAGAATGCAAAAAGTCATGTTTTCTCCCTAAAAGTTCACTTTGTAACTGCATTTGTACTCCAACATTGAAGAGTTCCACTATTCCAGCTACCCCCATTTGGCCGTGGCCTGCAGAATTGAATGTCGAGTACCCTCCCTAAGAAATGGCATGATTTTAGGGAGAAGGAAGCTTTTACAACACTTAAACATGTTGTACTCCCTTGCTCATTCATGGCGCCACTAAATTCCCTATTGGTTGAATTGGCTTGGGCTGAATTCTACCTCCTATCGCTTGAAAAAAATGTCCTTCTTAGAACCATCAGGCTCCATATATTCATGCCTTATCGGTGAATTTGTTTTTTGTCGAACCATCTTCATTTGGTTCATTTTCACCTTATCAGCAAATTGCCACTTTTTTGAACTAAAACTTTAGTACATTTTGCCTTGTCAGCAGAAGTACCTTTTGTTGAACCATATTTGACTCATTTTAGCCTTATTGGCAATTTTGCACCTTCTTGAACCTTGCTTTTGGTCTTGCTTTTTGCCCTTATCAGAAAAAGTTAATCCTGGCAAACCTTTTCCTTTCTACCTTGTTTTCTCTTCTTTATTGGCCTATCGGCAAACTTGAAGCACTATGAACTTTTGAAAAGTTCTATTTTTACCAATTTGCTGATAAGGCGTCCTTCTTTCTTTTTATATTCTCAATTTTTTATTGTCGGCAAAATCATCAAATCTTGAACCATGCTTTCCTTGTCGGTAGAAGTCAATCTTGCCGAACCTTGGCCCCTTGGTTCCATCTTCACCCTTACCGGTGAAATATGTTTTTTATGAACCGAGCCCCTAGTGGCTTTTATCTTCATTGTGCCCTGTTGGCAAAAGTGACCTTTGGTAAACTTTGCTTGATTCATTTTAGCCTTATCTTCCTTTTGCCTTGTCGGTGAACTTGAGAAATTTTGAACTAGCCGATGAGTTCTCCCTTTAGTTGATTTGCCAATTTGACCTTTCCCTTAGCCATTTTCACCTTCTCAGCGAAATTTTCCATTCTCAAACCAGGGCTTGTTTTTTCTTTGTCGGCAAAAGCTCCTCTTGCCGAACCACTTTCTTTATTGGCAAAATCTTCATCCTCAGAACTATTGCCTTTATCTTTTACTTTCACTTTTATCAGCGAAACCAACTTTTCCTGAATTCCATTTTCCTTAGCCAAATTTATACCTTCTATTTACCTTATCCATAAAATCATTAAATCCCAAACTTGTCCTTCCTTGTTGGTAAAATGCAACTTTGTCGAACCATCTACTTCTTTGCCGGTGTCTTTACTCTGCTTCATTTTGCCTTATTGGCAAAATCACCCGTCAATGAACTTTCACACATTCAAACTAATTCATTAGTTCGGTTCCCCGTCGATTTCCTGACAAAGGGAAACTTTTCCTACCATGCCTTAGACAATTTTGGAGCCTTCTACTTAATTAGTGATTCTCCCCCTTCATGGAACTTGACCATCTTCCTTCTTTTTGCCTTATCGGCAAAAGACGCTATCAGTGAACTAGCGGATTTTTGAACCCAGGGAAGAGTTCATGCTTTTAATACTTTGCCGATAAAGGCAAGCCTTTGCTCCTTCATGCCTTAACCATTTTTTGGTGAAGTTCGCTCTCCCTGCTTGTTGTCGTTGAATTTCCAAATCGGCGAACTTACAGAAAAGATGAACTTGGAGAAGAGTTCATAAAAGATAAAAAATGTCGACCAAAGGGAGAAAACCATTACTGATGCCTTAGTCAATTTTTTGGTTTTTTACAAGTTCAGGAACTTGAACTTTTGCTAATAAAGGCCAAAAGTAGGTAAAAAAACCAAGGCAAAGGCCTAGATTTTTTTAGGTTTTCTGAGAGGATTCTCCACAAGGAATTTTGGGGATTTTTGCAAGGGAATTCATTGGATTTTGAAGGGTTTTAGGTTTTACCTCCTTCTATTTAGGCTATCTTTGATCAATTTTTTCTGATAGGAGGGATTTTGGAATATTTTGGGTTAGGCAAAATATAACAACATTTTGGTGACTTTGCAGGGGTGTTTGCCTACTAAACACATGGATCCAGCTGCCTTATACAATCCATTGGGCACAGAGTCAAAAGAAAGCAGCCTCATAACCAAACCAAGTGAAAATGCCTCCACAAAACAAGAACAAAAATGAACAAGGCAAGGCAATCTCCTAATGAGAAAGCTACCTGTGCAACAACACTTGGAGGAAGGGAGACCTAAAATAGAAAACAAATCTACTCTAAATATTTACAAGAATCTCAAAACCAAACTTAGAAGTATGGTTTGAGATGAATCCCATTCACTGGGATCAAAAGTTCCTCACCAGTCAGTTTGGAGAGTTGAAAAGCATTGGCCTGCTTGTAACTAGTGATAATGTAGGGGCCACTCCATATAACATCAAATTTGGAATGTCTTCCTACCTTGGCCCTATCTTCATCCCATTTCAACACCAAATCTCCCTCTTGGAAGACTCTATCAACTAATTTTTTGTCAAATTTCCTCTTGACTTGTTCTTGGTGTGCTTCAAAGGTTTTCATGGTAGCATTCCTCTTTTCCTCGAGCTCGATCAGCTCAGGAAATCTAACTATCATGGCATCATTTTCAAGTAATTCCAGCTGGTGGGCCAGTTCAAGGGATGGTAGCTCTAATTATAATGGAAGCCTTGCTTCCTTTCCATATACTAGCATGAAGGGCAAATTACCAATTGCTCTTTTGGGAGTGATCTGATCAGTCCAAAGAGCTATCTTCAACTTGGCATGCCAAGTTCTCTAATTGTCATCTACTATCCTCTTGATTTCCTGATCAAATTTTTGTTTATGGACTCATCCAGGCCATTCCCTTGGGGGTAGTAGTGGGATGATGTTTTCAAATAAATTCCAAGGTTTAATGCCCATTCACTAATTTTTGTGCCTACAAAAGCCTTAGCATTATCAGAAATAATAGTGAATGGAATACCAAACCTAGTAACTATACCTTCAAGAAATTCTAAAATATAGATGCCTCTATGGCATCCTTCAATGCAACTACCTCTGTCCACCTTGTAAAATAGTCTATGGCTGTTAGAATCCACTTGTACCTAGCACTAGATGGTGGATAAATCTGATGCAGAGCAAGGGAAGGATCTCAAGTTGTCTTCAAAAGTATCTTGTTTGGTCATGTAGGCAATTTGTTGTCCTCTTGCAATACAAGCTTGAATGGTAGGCAAAAAGAGCCATTTCATGGTTTGAGTACATAAGCCACTTGCCAAATCTTCCAACCACCTTGAATCACTTTAATTTGACTAGGACATGCTCACAAACTCACCAAACTCCTTGAATGTTTTCTTTCACCTACTGTTCCTTCCCAATTTGGCCTTCTTGCTTGTAGCCCTTAAAATGTAGTTTTTGGAGCATATCTCATAGAAACAAGACCAAACCCATGAACAAATTGGTTTTCCTAACACCCATTAAGCTCCTTTCTAACATAACTTCCATGCAACATAGATTGTTTTTAAGCATATTGCCCAAATCTGGATTGTTGCTACTGTCCTAGGCCTAATTAGGTCTCCCCTTATACAAGTATATGAAAACTCTAACCCACAATGTAAATTCCTTTTCTAAGGTGATTGGAATATTGTGTTATGATGGATTAAGCTAGTTTTAGGGTTCTAGCCACTCTCAACCTAATTTTCTTCCAAAAACTAATTCTTACTATGCTAGAACTGTCTAATACATAGTGATATTAGACTCTATGAACATAAATATGCCCTTTTGTACCAATCCCCTGCTCCTGCACATAAACCCAATTTAAATACATCCAAAAAAACCCATTTCACTCATTTTTGTTTATGGTGTAGATTTGGAAGGTTGCAAATCCATTGTTTTGCATTAAACCCTCAAAAACTCCCTAAAACCCTAGATTTAAGACCTACTTACAGAAAAAATGTTATAAAATGCTTCCTTCTCAATGAAAATGGCTCCAACCAAGTGTAAAAGAAAAGTAACTTAGATTTTCAACCCATGGTATGCATTAGAGCCTTTGACTATGTAGTACGGCTCATTATAGTCGTGTAGAACAGCAACAAAAATTAGGAAACTTTGAATAGTCTTAATAAAATCATTTATAAATCCCTTCAAACATCATCAAAATTCCTCAAACCTATTTCAAGACAAAGTTAGGACCATGCATTTCACCATTTTGTGCATTGGAATCTATGACTGTACTGTACGGATGCAGAAAAATGAAAAGAACAACAAAAAAATAGAGAAATTGCAGAAACAGGGCAAAAATCACTGTATTTTCTTCCTTCTTCCATACATGTCTCCTCTCCTTGACATAATAAAGGTATATTAATCAAGTTTCATGCAGCCTTTTTCATCCCACTACTCCACCATCCTGGGGAAAAAGAAAAAATAAGGCTAAACTTAGACTCCCACAACTCTGCTCATAATAGTAGTTTTAACACAAAATAAGGAAACATTCCAAAATTTGAGGTCCACTACATGGAAGTGCCCCTAGTGGGCTTTATTACATTAATAAATGACATAACTCCCTTTTTGACTCTTAAATAAACCAAAAAAATCAAAATTTAAGACCAAAACACAAACTTGATGACTAAAGTCTAGGTGCCCCTGCACCATAATCATCCCAATGAAGTCTAAACCCCATTGGGTAAATGGCTGGTCAGTCTGAATTGGATGGAGAGGAAGAGTGCCAGCCTTTGTTTGCCTACAAAGAATACACATTCTTTGTAGCTCCTTACCCATTTATGGACATCTCTGGATAAATCAGGCCAGTAGTAACTAGCCCTCATAATCTTAATAGCGATCGTTCTTGGAGAATAATGGCCACTAGCAGGGCCATTATGAAATTCTTCTAAGACCCTAGAGTTCTAATTTTGAGTAATACATCTAAGAAGAACTCCATTGATGTCCTTTCTAAACAAAACACCATCCACAAGAACATAAGGGGCAAACTGAAGTCTGAAATACCTTGTTTTTGCTGAGTCCAGTCCATCAGGGCATCTTCCTAACTATAGAAAAGTGACCATATCATGATACTAGTTGGTCTGGGAGTGGGGATCAGCTAGTTGCATTTGCCCTTGGACACATAGTATTATTTCTATCTTTGATGTCTACTACCATCTATTCACATAGACATTTGCCATGAACCAGCTTGGTAATATGGATATCTATATCATATTCCATCACTTTAGTTATTCACCTAGCTCTTTTTCATTGACATCCCTACTCAGTGGGAACTCTTTGACGCTAGGGTGGTTTACCATCAGCTATATCTTGCTATTAGAAAGCATATGTTTGAATGTTTTTAGGGATTTCACTATAGCAAATACCTATTTTTCCATAAAGTCATACCTATGTTCATAATCTTTGAGTGGCTGACTAAAGAAGGCTATTGGATGCTCCAATTTGTCCTTATTTTGTTGTGTTAAGACAACTGATATACCCTCTTTGCCTCCAAATGCATAAAGGATAAAATCCTTCTCATACTTTGGGTTTATTAGAGTTAGAGCCTATGCGATGGCCTATTTGATGGTTTCAAAGATATCCCTACCTTCTTTGGACCATCTGAAGGTAGCATTCTTTTTTAGCATAGCTATGAGAGGTTTTTCTATTGAAGCAAAATTTGGAATGAACCTTTTCACAAAGTTGATCTTTCCCAGGAAACTTTGTAGACCTTTTTTATGATTAGGAAGATGAAGAGATAGAATTGCACTTGTCCTTTTAGGATCAATGGCCAATCCTTCTTTGGAGACTACATGCCCTAACAATCTGCCTTCTAGGACAACAAGTACACATTTTTGGGGATTTAATGATCCCATATTCTCTGCATCTTTCAAAGACTTTTCTTAAGTGACCCAGGTGGTCAACTACATGCTTAGAATACATAGTCAAATCATCAAGATACACTAAAATAATATCATTAATCAAGCCTTTAAAGTCCAAATCCATTGCTCTTTGAAAAGTACCTCCAGTATTTGTCAACCCAAAAGGCATTTTTTGGTAAGCCAAGGTACCCCATTTGGTGGTAAAGGTTGTTTTATATTGGTCTAATTCTTTTACAAGAATATGATTGTAGCCTAAATAGCCATCTAGGAGTGAAAACCTTTCATCTCCTGCTACGATTTGTAGGATTGGTTCCATGGAGGGAAGCAGATAGTGGTCTTTAAGGGAGACTCTATTCAAATCTCTAAAGTCCACACATAATCTTATTTCTCCATTCGTCTTCCTAACTAGAACCAAATTTGCCACCCAAGAGGAATGTTTGATGGGATAAATGATCTTTACCTCTATGAGCTTGGACAATTCTTTTCTCACCAGTGGCTCTATTTTGGGGTTGATGAGCCTTTGCTTTTGGCAAACAGGCTTTGCATTAGGGTCCAATTCAATGGTATGTTGGATTAAGCCAGGATCAAAGCATTTCAAATCTCAATAATCCCAAGTAATTAAATCATTAAATTTATTGCAAAGCTCGATAAAAACTTGTCTTTTAGCTTGGTTACATACCTTGCCATGCTTGAGAAATCTACCTTGTGTAATTTCTACCTCTTCATAATCCTCTTTTTTGATAGTCATGTTCATCTTTTCTTTCTTTGGCTGATCATCTGTGCCAAATATGCTCTCTAAAGTGATCGGTCCCTTGGGTTGCTTGTCAGTCTTTAGCTATATTATTTGGTCTCCATAATGCTTTTGCAATATTGATTAGTTCTTGGCAGCATACTCTGCCTCATCTTGCAAAAAATTCACAATTTGTTGGTCATTTTCAAATACTTGCCAGCTTATGATGCTATCAGGCACAACAGGCCTCACAACAACCTTGACTTGCTGATCTAAATTTTGTTTGACATTCTAAGGAATGTCAAACTGTGCACCAACTGTGGCCAGTCTATCAACATCCTTGTTTTTTTGTCTGGGAACTCCCTGAATGTTGAAGCCATCAAAGTCTTCAATTAGGTCCCAGACCTTGTGTTTGTATGACTTTAGCAAGTGATTCTTTGAAGCACTTAATTTTCTAATTTGGTGGACAACTAGCTCGCTGTCACGAAACACTTGCAAAAAAATTATTCTTTTTTGAGCTAGCTGTATGCCCTAAATCAATGCTTCATATTCAGATACAATGTTAGTACAGCTAAACTACAATCTAAATGAAGAGAAATAACTTTCCTTTTGGGGTGAAATTAGTACAACCCTAGCACCTACTCCATTTTTGCTTCTGGAGCCATCAAAATATTTGACACACCCCTTCAGGATTTGTTGTTGTTTTTTCAATATTGTGGATGATGACATCATCATCATGGATACAATAAGTACCCAGTCCTATTTCCTCTACATGAACAGGGGTGTCAAACTGGAAACAGTCTACCCACTCACCGAGTAATATGTCAGGCATCTCCTCCACTAAGGTGGTAGCCTCATGTCCATTGCTACTATTGTCCTCTAACTCATGGATTGTACAATTCATATTAGTGAGATTAAGAGTGTAGGGATCTATATGGTCATTGGAAATAGGCTCAACTTTAATGGTTACTTTGGTGCCATACCAGTTCTAAATAGCATATGGGACCAATCAGAGGATAGGTACCCATTTGTTTTGGCAATGAAGTCTCTAGATAGGCATATGCCGAAGTAAGTTGGGAGATCAATGACTGAAATATCTTGGGAAATAGAGCACCTGAGGCATGCATGCAAAGTGATTTTTAAATCTTTTATAACACCTACTGCTTTAACAACAGTGCCGTCTAATTGCACTACCCCTTTGTTCACATGCTCATAATCTATACCAAACTTGTCAGCTATGTTTTTAGACATGATAGAGGTACCCACCCCAGAATCTATCATTCAATTGTGTAGCAATTTGTCACCAATAGTTAAAGAAACATAGTATGGAGGGGACTTACTAGTTTTTCTTGTGCTTTCCTCCTTTTCTTGTTGGAATAGTCTTGCTAGGGAAATTATCTTTTCTTTTAACAATTCCACATCAGGTTGACAAAATTCTGTTAGGGCCTCTTGAAAAAAATTCCTTTGAGATGGGATTAATAATGCATCCCACATAGTGATGGTTAGATTTGTCTTCTTCATTTGATCCACTATACTAAAGGGTATTTGACTGCTCTCTATTCTCTTTTGTGATGTTTTGGTGACAGCAGGGTCAATCTTTGACTGTTGATTGGCTTAGACTTGCACCATTGGCACTAAATTTTCCCTATTTATAGTTGGATCTACCTACCTTGAAGGAATTTCACCTACTACTCTTTCACTTGTATCCCTTTGGGACATATGAGATGAAGATGCCTAACCAACTGCAGGTATTGATGCATCCTCAGTGGCTCTTCTCTTTGCCCTTGTATTGAAGGCTATTGGACTAGCACCTTGATTAACACCACAGTAATCATCAAGGGTCCAATTCATCAAAGTGGTATCATTTTGCATTGGTTTTTTTCCTCCCACCCTCTCTTGACTAGAACTAACTTGCTACTCTAAAGAAACAGATTGATTTTGGGTTGTCAAGGCTTGACTAAACTACCCACCTTAGCACAAATTTTGATCGTGTGGCTGATTACATGGATAACAACAATCATTATACATAGCCAAGTTGTTTTGTATGGGCACAAGAGGCTTAGATGTACTAGCTTCATTTGGATGCACAACATTCAATAGTCTAATGTAGTGTTGATTCTGCCTTTGTGCATTACCTTGATATTGTGGTCTGTTCTGCTGGTAGTTTTGATTGAAAGGTTGATATGTCTGATTAGAGGGATGATATTTATGATTAGCTGGTTGATATGGTCTATTTTATTATGCATTTTGTCTCTTTTCCAATGTCAATTGATTGGTTAACATTCTTATCGTAGCATCCCTATCATCTTCTTTCTCCATTGTAGGCGTAATCAGAGGAGCAGCAGAAGTGGCGATGGGAATTGGAGCCACAACAGGCTAAACAACAAGGGCCTCTAGAAATAAAGGCATTTGTGGCTTTGGGGTAATTTTTCCAGCCTGAATCAGGCAATTCTATGCCCTGATCACTCTTTCATATGCGTCTAGTAGCAATGTCAGGATTCAAGGATTTCAAATAGTAGATGAATGTTGTGTTTGGGGAGGGCTTCACCAAAAATGGGATTCTGTCACATGTCTTTTGGAATCTATAATTAAAGTCCACCATATATTCATGGGGGGCTCTCTTGATTGTAGCCAACCACTCCATTAGTGATAGGTGATCGCTTTTGTCCTCAAAATGTTGGCACAACTTAGTGCCTAGATCATCCTAGTTGTGCATGGAATTTGCTTGGAGACCCCTATATCACTGCAAGGCTTTTTCCTTCAAAGAAGAGGCTAGGAGTCTCATTGCCACATTATCAACAATGGCATTGTGGACAGAGTAGATACTGGCTATGTCTTGAATATGCCTAGCTGGGGTGGTGGAGTTCTCATTCGTAAAGAATGGTATAACCTTTAAGGCTGAGATGGGGATATTATCGTATTGAGCTAGGTCCAATGGGTTACCCCTGTTAAAAGTAACATATGGAAGATTCCTCACATATTGGGAATGCTCAGGTTAATTATGGGTATGTGTAGGGTTCCTCTTAAGTACTGAAACCTAACTTAGAAATTGACTGGAGGGGGTGTAGACTGAGATGTAGATGGAGATGGTTTTACACTCCTATTTTCCCTCACAGGTGATCTAGATAACCTCCTTCTAGATTCAGTAAAAGAGAGTGTTGTAAATTGGAAATTATCTCTAGAAGATGATCTTGTCTGCACTCCAAGTATGTAATGTCGATTTGATGTGGGTACTAGATCAATAGAGTTTCTAGGTGCTTGAATACTTCCATAGTAGAAAACAAAACTGAGAAAAGCACCAAATTCTCAGCTTAGCTCCTACTTAGAGTGGAGTGTCCCACCAGGCATTCCAGAAACTATTGTCATGTGAAATTACACCCTGTTTGAAGCTAGTTCAAACACTTCAATGACATAATGGGACTGATCTCAAGGTGTGGGACCTTACAGATGAGATCATACCTCTAGAGAAGGCTGGTTCCTCTTTCTGAGCTTAAGGCTCAGAGAATTAAACTAAATTTATGTTGCAAGTATGGACCTAATCAGTGTTGTCATTGATGTCAACATACTCATGTTGCATTAATGAGAAGGAGTGGATGAGTTGTGTGCTAAGGATATTGAGAAAATTAGTCTCAATCAGGAACAGTGAAGAACAGTGATGACAACAAGGTAAAAGTCCAAGATAGGTTGAGGATCAGAGGATGTAGTTTAAAGGGTTTGTAGATATAAGTCTTGAGATGCTCAAGTCAAGTTTTCAGAGGTCCGCATGAAGATCTGAAGAAGTTATGGTTGCTCAAGTAGAACCGGTTCCGGTAGGTGTTCAGAGGTGACAGAGTGACACAGATAGGTCCGGTGAGATCCAGAAATAAATTATCCCATTTTGTGGATTTGAGGAAGTGTTGAGAACGTCCTTGTGAAGTGTCAAGTTGATTGGTTCATGGTTTGAAGGTCCAGAAGAACCTATTCCTTTGTGACAGTGATGACAGATTATGTTCTTGAGGTTCTGGATGAAGGAGAGAAGGATTCTAGTAAGCAGATGAAGTGTGGATGTTCTTGGTGATTCAGGAAAGCTTGTGGTGATCTGTGGATTGTTTCCAGTTCATGTTGGTGGTCTGCATTGAAGTTAGAGTGCGCATTTGAAGAATAATCACTAGATGATGGTGTTCTTCCTAAGACTGGTTGACCGAATGTATTACACGTCTTGCGGATGTTCTTGTAGAAGTTTGCCGACTTAGATGCTCATTCCTAAGTTGATGCCTTGTATAAATAAGGGATTGCGAAGTTAGTTTGAACTTTCCTTTTTGTGTGGAGATGAGCGTGTGGTAGTGAAGAGGAGAGCGAAAGGCAAAGCAGAAGTATTGAGCTTAATGGAACTAATTCAAGCATGGTGAAGATGCTATTCTCTAGTTCATGTATGTGACACTTATTTCTTTATAGATAGTGTGTCTCTTGTACGCAGTGAGCCTCTTGTGAGCAGTGTGCTCGGGCAGTGAGCCCTAATTGGCATGTGCCATTTTGTTCTTTCTATTCTTCTAATAGAGAATACATTCTTAGGTTAATCACCCCGTGGTTTTTCCCTTAACTGGGTTTTTCACATCAAAATCTTGGTGTCTCATGTGTTGATGAGTTTCTGCTTTTGATTTGAATGCATTATATCTCATGTTTAATATACTGCTAATCACTAAGAGGATTTAAGTGTGTAAATTTGAGAAAGCTTTGCACAACTGATTCACCCCCCTCTTAGTTGTGTGCCCTAAGTCTAACAATTGGTATCAGAGCCAAGTTCCTCTAAAAGGAGCTTAACCGCTTGAGGAGATCCAGGATGTCGTCATACAAGAAGGATAGTCCAAAGTTTGATGGAACCAACTTTGCTCTTTGGAAAGGTCGCATGAAATGTCACTTGTAGTGTATGGGAATGGCGTACTGGTCCATGGTTACAAAAGCGTATGTACCTCCACAGGGTGGTCCGATAACCCTAAATGAAATCACAGATGCTGAAAACAATCTGTGAACCAAAGAGGCTCTTCTAAGCGCATTATTTGACTCAGAGCTCTCAAATGTTATTGACCTACCAACTGGCTTTGAGATTTGGAATAAACTAGAACTTTTGCATGAAGGAGATTAGTATGTTAAATGTGCAAGGTTATAGAGTCTAAAAGGGAAATTTGAAAAACTAAAGATGAGAGATGATGAAAATATTACCACTTTTATGCCAAGAGTGAATGAGCTGGTTTGTGGAATTAGAAATGCTGGTGGAGTCTTGGATGAAAATGAGATTGTTGGTAAAATTCTCAGATCCCTTCCTGCTTCTTACAAAATCAAGGCTGATGCCATTGAAGAATTTAGAGCCCATACAACTGTCACAAGAGATCAATTGGCTGGGAAATTGGTTGCATTTGAAATGACAGAGTTTGGAGATGACCCCCCAAGACTGAATCTGCATTCAAAGCCAGTGCCTCTATTAAAGGTAAACAAAGGTTTGATTCGGGAGAGAATTCTTCAAGGAAATTGTCATGGTATGAAAAAGCAAGAAAAGATCTGGAAGAAGAAGAAGTAGAAACTACTCAACTTGAAGCCCTTATTGCAAAGAGGTTGCCAAGAGGATCCGGTAAGTATGAAGGATAATTGCCTTTTAAGTGTTTTAACTGCAATAAGATTGGTCATTTTGCCTCAAAGTGTCTGAAAAGATTTTCAAGCAAAATCCTAACAAGCCAAGGTTTCAAAAGAACTGTTACTATGTTCATGAAGAAGATGATAATGAAGGAGTAATAGATGATGAATCATAGACTGGAAACAAATCAGGAAATGAATGGGTGTTTATTGCCATCAAGGAAGAAGAACCAATATCCTCTATATCTGTCAATCATAAGGTTGTAGAAAGAGCCCTGGCTGCCCAAGTTGAAGAAAAGGATGATTGGGTCATTGACAGTGGTTGCTCTCACCATATGACAGGTGACAAAAATAAGTTCATAGATTTGGAAAGATATGAAGGAGGAGTGGTGAAGTTTGGAGATAATTCTGCTGGTAGAATCAGAGGAAAAGGAACTATTTCTTTTGATGGAAGGAATAAAACTGGTAATGTTCTATATGTTGAAGGCTTGAAGCACAATCTTCTCAGTGTTGGACAGTTGGTGGACAGAGGCTATGATCTCTGGTTCAAGAATGGAAAATGCAAGATCTTTGAAAGCTCTGGAACAGAGATTGCATCCGGTACCCAAACTAAAGGTAATATCTTCCACTTGGTTGGCACTGATAAAAGTTGCTTATTTGTTCAAGCTGATCAGAGTTGGTTATGGCATAGGAGAATGTGTCATGTGAATTTTGATAATATCATCAAGATAAGCAATACTCAAGCTGTAAGAGATCTTCCAAAATTGGTAAAACCTACTAACAGCTTGTGCAACGAATGTCAGTTGGGTAAGTTGAGCAGAGTCACATTCAAAAGCAAGGAACTGTCTTCTACCAGATTATTGGACTTAGTTCACACTGATCTTTGTGGTCTGGCAAGAACCAGGAGTATTCAAGGTGATAGATACTTCATGTTGTTAATTGATGACTATTCCCGGATGATGTGGGTAACCTTTCTAAAGGAGAAATTAGAAGCTCTTGAGAAATTCAAAATATTCAAGGCTATGGTAGAGAATGAAACAGGATTAAAGTTGAAATGTCTGAGGTCTAATAGAGGTGGAGAATTCACATCCGGTGAGTTCATAGAGTTCTGTGAGAAACATGGAATTAAGAGACAGTTGTTTGCTCCCAGGACTCCACAGTAGAATGGAGTAGTGGAGAGAAAGAACCGGACCATCCAAGAAGCATCTAGAACCATGATGATGGAAGCAAATGTTCCTTAGATCTATTGGAGAGAATCTTTCAGCACTGCCGTCTATACTCTCAATCGAGTTCAAATCAGAAGTAATACCGGTAAGACCCCTTATGAACTCTGGTTTGGCATTACTCCTACTGTAAGATATTTCAGAGTCTTTGGTGGCAAATGTTACATCAAAAGAGATGAAGATCTAGGCAAGTTTGATGCTAGAAGTGATGAAGGAATATTCTTGGGTTACTCTACTCAAAGCAAAGCATACCAGTGTTATAACAAGAGACTAAGAAAGATGATAGAAAGTACAAATGCGAAGGTTGATGATGGAATAGAGAAACCCTCAAGGTTTTATGAATATGATGAAGATGATCAGAATGGTGTTCTGGTTCAAGGAGTTTAGTCCTTTTCTAAAAGTCAGATTCAAACTGATCTGGTAAATCAGGAAGAAGAGATAGGTCTGAATAAGCCTAATCAAGAAGTAGAAGTGCAAGAAACTCCCAAAATTCCAAGGTATGTAAGACTGAACCACTTTGAAGATCAAATCATAGGTGACAAAAGCAAAGGTGTGCAAACTAGAAGGAAAATTGCTCAAAATTTAGATGAATATTGTCTAATTTCAAAGATTGAACCTACGATAATAAATGAAGCCTGCAATGATGAAAAATGGACCAAAGCAATGGAGGAAGAGTTGATGCAAATTGAGAAAAATCACACTTGGGATCTTATTCCTAGACCTAGAAACAAGAATGTGATTGGAACCAAATGGGTCTTTCGGAACAAACTAAATGAAGTTGGTGAAGTAATCAGAAATAAAGCCAGATTAGTCTACAAGGGCTACTCTCAAATAGAAGGAATTGATTTTGAAGAAACTTTTTCCCCGATGGCAAGAATTGAAGCAGTCAGATTATTTCTTGCATTTGCTACCTTCAAGGATTTCAAGGTGTATCAGATGGATGTCAAGTCTACTTTCTTGAATGGTGACTTAGAAGAAGTGTACATTGAACAACAGATGGATTTCAATTATTTGAGCATGGTGATATGGTCTACAAGTTGAAGAAGGCACTGTATGGACTAAAGCAAGCCCCAAGAGCCTGGTATGAAAGATTGGACAAACATCTTTTGATGATTGGCTTCAACAAATGTACTGTTGACAGTAACTTATATTTCAAAATTGATCATGAAAACATCTTGATTGTTGAAGTATTTGTTGATGATATCATCTTTGGAGGAAGAGACAGTATGTGTAAAACTTTTGCAAATCAAATGAAAAGTGAGTTTGAGATGTCAATGCTTGGTGAAATAAATTTCTTCTTGGGTCTGCAAATTACTCAAACAAAGAAAGGAATCTTTATTTCTCAGACCAAATATGTGAAAGAATTGTTGAGGAAATTTGGAATGGAGGATTCAAAGCCAATGAATACTCCCATGGCAACCAGATGTAAGTTGAGCAAAGCTGATGACTCTCCTAAGGCAGACCAGACAAAGTACAGATCAATGATTGGAGGATTGTTGTATCTCACTCAAACTAGACTAGATATAATGTAGGCTGTTGGTCTTGTTGTGAGATTCCAAGCTGATCCCAGAGAATCTCATGTCATGGCAATCAAAAGGATTTTTAGATATCTAAAAGGAACAGTTGAGTATGGTTTGTGGTATCCTCAAGATCATGATTTCTCTCTTCATGCATATATAGATGCTGATTGGGCTGGAGATGTGGATGATCAGAAGAGTACCAGTGGTGGAGCTTTCTTTTTGGGAAAGAGATTAGTTTCTTGGCTAAGTAAGAAACAAGAGGCAATATCCCTATCTACAACTAAAGCAAAATACATAGCAGCAGTAGGTTGTTGCACTCAAGTTTTGTGGATGAAGCAGATGCTAAGAGATATTAAAGTAGAGTATGAGGAGCGTATCACAATCCTCTGTGATAATTCAAGTGCTATAATTATATCTAAGAATCCGGTGTTGCATTCAAAGACAAAGCATATATCTATCAAGTTTCACTTTCTGAGAGAGCAAGTGAATAAGAATGAAGTCAAATTGGAGTTTGTGTCATCTAAGGATTAGATTGCAGATATCTTTACTAAACCTCTACCTAAGGACTCTTTTGGGTACCTCAGGGAGAAGTTAGGGGTTATTTCCCCTCCGATGATGAACTAAGGTGCACTAATGTGTATCAGTCTAGTGGGTATCATAGTCACATCTTGTGATCCAGATTGATGTTGGGGAGCTACTACTTAGGGGGAGCAGCAGGTATGAGTCTGAAGTGGTGAAATTGCAAGTATGTGCCCTTTGCCATTGATGGCAAAGGGGGAGAGAAGACATGTGGAAAACAAGTGGTTGCTTATCAAAGGGGGAGTAGTAAAGGGAGAGAAGACATGTGAATGGTTGTTGTTGATAGAGGGAGTTGTGACAGTAAGGAGAAGTTCTTGTCTTGATGGTTTTTCACATCATATGTTGCCATCAATGACAAAGGGGGAGATTATTGCAAGTATGGGCCTAACCGGTGTTGTCATTGATGTCAACATACTCATGTTGCATTAATGAGAAGGATTGGATGAGCTGTGTGCTGAGGATATTGAGAAAATTAGTCTCAATCAGGAACAATGAAGAACAATGATGACAACAAGGTAAAAGTCCAAGATAGCTTAAGGATCAGAGGATACAGTTTAAAGGGTTTGTAGATATAAGTCTTGAGATGCTCCAGTTAAGTTTTTAGAGGTCCACATGAAGATCTGAAGAAGTTATGGTCGCTCAAGTAGAACTGGTTCTGGCAGGTGTTCAGAGGTGACAGAGTGACACAGATAGGTCTGGTGAGATCCGAAAATGCATTATCCCATTTTGCGGATTTGAGGAAGTGTTGAGAATGTCCTTGTGAAGTGTTAAGTCGATTGGTTCATGGTTTGAAGGTCTGGAAGAACCTATTCCTTTGTGACAGTGATGACAGACTATGTTCTTGAGGTTCCGGATGAAGGAGAGAAGGATTCCAGTAAGCAGATGAAGTACAGATGTTCTTGGTGATTCAGGAAAGCTTGTGGTGATCTGTGGATCATTTCCAATTCATGTTGGTGGTCCCCATTGAAGTTAGAGTGCGCATTTGAAGAATAATCACTGGATGATGGTGTTCTTCTTGAGACGGGCCGACCGGATGTATTACACGTCTTGCGGATGTTCTTGTAGATGTTTGCTGAATTAGATGATCATTCCTAAGTTGATGCCTTGTATAAATAAGGGATTGAGAAGTCAGTTTGAACTTGCCTTTTTGTGTGGAGATGAGCGTGTGGTAGCGAAGAGGAGAGTGAAAGGCAGAGCAGAAGTATTGAGCTTAATGGAACTGATTCAAGCATGGTGAAGATGCTATTCTCCAGTTCATGTATGTGATACTTATTTCTTTGTAGATAGTGTGTCTCTTGTAGGTAGTGAGCCTCTTGTGAGCAGTGTGCTCAGGCAGTGAGCCTTAATTGGCATGTGCCATTTTGTTCTTTCTATTCTTCTAATAGAGAATACATTCTTGGGTTAATCACCTCGTGGTTTTTCCCTTAACCGGGTTTTCCACGTCAAAATCTTGGTGTCTCATGTGTTGATGAGTTTCTGCTTTTGATTTGAATGCATTATGTCTCATGTTTAATATACTGCTAATCACTAAGAGGATTTAAGTGTGTAAATTTGAGAAATCTTTTCACAACTAATTCACCCCCCCTCTCAATTGTGTGCCCTAAGTCTAACAATCTAGTGCTAATGCTTGTAGGGGAAAAGGGTAAGAAGGATTGCTGAAATTAAAATAGGTGATGCACTAGATTAAAGATGTTCAGCTGCAACCGAATCAACACAGTAATAATCTCAAAACTAAAGGGATCTCACATAGATTCATATTAATTCTAACAAAGGCTAGGGGAGAAAAATGGAGAAATGAAAGGGACTATTTTGCCCACAATACACAACTCACATTAATCAAAATAGACATGGTGCAAGAATAATGAGAGGCAAAAATATTAGTTTGTATTGATTATAGAGGCCAAATAGCCATTACAAAAGAGAGAATGATGCAGAAGAAATAAACACAGAATAGTCAATTACACTCATAGTTGAACTATCAATTAGAGACATGAGAGGCTCAGCAGAAGAGCACAGTCCATCAAATCCAATTGGTTCTTGTAATTGCACAATAGAGTCCTAGTTACAAGAATTCTCTAACTTGCAATAGCCTAGAAGAACAACTAATAGAAATACATTGCATTCTGAAGTATATATAACAATTTTGAGCTCTGCAACAGTGGTGTTGGAGTTGGTCAATTGACCCAGGAAAACCCACACTTCTATTAAATGTTTGACCCTAAAGATCTACTGAAAAACCTACAAATAGGGACAATGGCCACACCTCAAACAAGCCTGTAGACCGCAAAAGAGATCGCTTGCATGAATGGATGGTAGGCACATTTATGAGGGAAATGTAAAAAATCCTATTTTGTCCCTAAAAGTCCACTATGTAGCTACATTTGTACTCAAGCATTGAAGAGTTTCACTATTCTAGCTACCCCCATTTGATCCTAGCCTACAGAATTGAATGTTGAGTACTCTCCCTGAGAAACAACATGATTTTATGGACACAGAAGCTTTTACAACACTTCAACGTGTTGTACTCCTTTGCTCATTCATGGCACCACTGAATTCCCTATTAGTTGAATTGGCTTGGACTAAATTCTACCTCTTGTCGCTTGAAGAAAACATCCTTCTTAGAACCATCAGGCTCCATATATTCATGCCTTATTGGTGAATTTTTTTTGGCCAAACCACCTTCATTTGGTTCATTTTCACCTTATTGGCGAACTGCCATTTTTTTGAACTAAACCTTTAGCTCACTTTTTGCCTTGTCAGTAGAAGTACCTTTTTCTGAACCTTATTTGACTCATTTTAGCCTTATCGGCGATTTTGCACCTTCTTGAACCTCGCTTTTGGTCTTGCTTTTTGCCCTTATTGGCAAAAGATCCTCCTAGCGAACCTCTACCTTTCTGCCTTGTTTTCTCTTCTTTCTTAGCCAATTGGCAAACTTGAAGCACTGCAAACTTTTGAAAAGTTTCATTTTTTACTGATTCACCAATAAGGCATCTTTCTTTCTTTTTATGTTCTCAATTTTGCCTTGTCAACAAAATCATCAAATCTTGAACCATGCTTTCCTTGTCAGAAGAAGTCAATCTTATTGAACCTTGGCCCCTTGGCTCCATCTTCGCCCTTATTGGTGAAATATGCTTTTTACGAACCGAGCCCCTAGTACCTTTTATCTCCATTTTACCCTATCGGCAAAAGTGGCCTTTGCTAAACTTTGCTTGATTCATTTTAGCCTTATCATCCTTTCACACCGTCAACAAACTCGAGAAATTTTGAACTAGCCAATGAGTTCCCCCCTTAGCTAATTTGCTAATTTGACCTTTCCCCTAGCCATTTTCTCCTTATCGGTGAATTTTTCCATTCTCAAACTGGGGTGTGTTTTTGCTTTGTCAGCAAAATCTCCTCTTGCTGAACCACTTTCCTTATCAAAAAAATCTTCCTCCTCAGAACTATTGCCTTTATCTTTTACTTTCACATTTATCGACAAAATTAACCTTTCCCGAACTCCATTTGCCTTAGCCAAATGTATACCTTCTATTTACCTTATTGGAAAAATCATTAAATCTTGAACTTGGCCTTCCTTGTTAGCAAAATGCAACTTTGCTGAACCAACTGCTTCTTTGTCGGTGTCTTTACTCTACTTCATTTTGCCTTATCAGCAAAATTGCCTATCGGTGAGCTTTCACACATCCGAACTAATTCATTAGTTTAGTTCCCTGTTGATTTCCTGACAAAGGGAAACTTTTCTTGCCATGCCTTAGACAATTTTGGAGCCTTCTACTTAATCGATGATTCTCCCCCTTCATGGAACTCATCCATCTTCCTTCTTTATGTCTTATCGACAAAAGGTGCTATCAGTGAACTAGCAAATTTTTGAACCTAGGGAAGAGTTCATGCTTTTTGTACTTTATGGATAAAGGTAGGCCTTCACTCCTTCATCCCTTAACCATTTTTTGGTGAAGTCTGCTCTCCATGCATGTTGTTTGCGAATCACCGAATCGGCGAACCTGTAGAAAAGATGAACTCAAAAAAGAGTTCATAAAAGATAAAAATTACCGACCAAAGGGAGAAAACCTTTATTGATGCCTTAGTTAATTTTTTGGTTTTTTGCAAGTTCAGGAAACTAAACTTTTTCTGATAAAGGCCAAAAGTAGGTAAAAAACCTAAGGCAAAGGCCTAGATTTTTTTGGGTTTTTTGAGAGGATTCTCCACAAGGAATTTTTGCAAGGGAATTCATTAGATTTTGAAGGGTTTTAGGTTTTACCTCCTTCTATTTGGGCTATCTCTAATCATATTTTTCTGATAGGAGGGATTCTAGAATATTTTGGGATAGGCAAAATATGACAACAAGCTACAGAACTACTAATGAGATTTGGAAGAAGCTAGAAAGTATCTATGAAGGAGACGACAAGGTCAAGCAAGCAAAGATGCAGAATTTGAAGACCAAGTTTGAAACCCTAAAGATGTTAGAGGATGAAAATATTGCAAGCTACATGCAGAGAGTGGATGAACTTGTCAATTCCATTAATGGTTTTGGTGGAAAGATGGAGGAAGCTGAAGTGGTAAAGAATGTACTAAGAACTCTTCCAAAATCTTATAGTGTTAAAGTTTCTACTATTGAAGAAGTTCAAAATTTGGATAATTATACTAGGGATCAATTGTTTGGTACTTTAACTACTTTTGAATTAAGAGAGTTTGGTCAAGATGACTCAAGAAAAGAGACTGGTTTTAAGGTTAGAAAAATAGAAAAGAATGATGAGTCAGATTCAGATGAAATTGATAAAATAAAAGAAAATTTTGTAAGCAGATTGAAAAAGGGCTTTAGAAAATATAGAGGTAAGTTACCCTTCAAATGTTTCAGGTGTGAAAAGATAGGTCATTATTCTTCAAAATCCCTGGTCAAAATTTCAAATGACAAATACAAGGCTAACAAAGGTAAATCAATCAAGAGAAGTTATTATGTTAAAGAAGATTCTAGCATATCTGATGATGCATCTGACTATCTAGATGATGAAAGTGATGAATGCTTGTTCATGGCTTTGAATGTTGGAACCAATTCTACTCACTCTGAAAGATGTATGGAGGAAATTGATCCAGAACTAGAGCACAATATCAAAGGAGCTTTGGTGACTACTTTTCATGCAAGAGAAGAGGAAAGTTGCTACATAATTGATAGTGGATGTTCAAATCATATGATAGGTGATAAGAATATGTTTGTTAAGCTTGAGGAATTTGATAGAGGTTTTGTTAAGTTTGGAGATGATGCATTTGCTAAGATCTGTGGAAAAGGTTCAATTAGTTTTGATGGAAAGCACAATACAAATGATGTTCTCTATGTCAAGGGTCTTCATCATAATCTTCTAAGTGTAGGACAAATGTGTAGCAGATGATATAACCTTGTATTTCAGGATGGTGGCTATGAAATTAGAAAAGAAAGCTCTGGAACTCTGGTTGCTACAAGAACAAGGACAAAAGGAAATGTATATTATCTCAAAGGTGCTAATGGTATGTGCTTTATGACTCAAATCGATGAAAGTTGGCTATAGCATAAAAGAATGTGTCACATCAATTTTGATAGCCTAGTGAGGATCAGCTCTACTCAAGCTATGAGAGATTTACCAAGATTTACAAAGCCTATCAATGTAATTTGTAAGGAATGTCAGATGGGGAAGAAAACAAGGAAGAATTTCATAATCAAAGAGTATTCTACCACAGCACTATTGGAGTTGGTACATACAGATCTATGTGGACCCACAAGAATAGGAATCTTTCAGGGTGACAGATATTTCATGTTGTTAATTGATGATTACTCTAGAATGACTTGGGTAACCTTTCTCAAAGAAAAATTAGAAGCTCTAGATAATTTTAAAGTATTTAAAGTTATGGTTGAAAATGAAATAGATTTGAAAATCAAGTGCTTGAGGTCTAATAGAGGTGGTGAGTTCACCTCTAATGAGTTTAACTATTTTTTATGAAGATCATGGAATAAAAAGGTATTTTTTAGCTCCTAGGACTCCTCAATAGAATGAAATTGTGGAAAGGAAGAATAGGACAGTTCAAGAAGCAGCAAGGACAATTTTGAAAGAAGTAAATGTACCGGATATATATTCAAGAGAAGCCATTCACACTGCTATCTACATACAAAACAAAGTGCTTGCAAGGGTCAACAGTTCAAAGACTCTATATGAACTATGGTATGGAAGAACTCCTACTGTAAAATAATTTAGAGTGTTTAGAAGCAAATGCTACATTAGGAGAGATGAAGAAAACTTGGGAAAGTTTGATACAAGTTCAGATGGAGGAATCTTCCTTGGTTATTCTACAAAAAGCAAGGCTTACAGGTGTTACAACAAGAGACTAAAGAAGTTAGTTGAAAGTGCAAATGTCAAAGTGGATGAAGAACCACATCAAATATCAGTATTGATAGAGGGATATGAATATGATGAGCTCCCTTGCAGAGAAGAAGAAAGAATAGAAGAAAAGGAAAAAGAGATGCAAGTTGATGATGAAGATGCTCTGGAAAGGATACCTAAGACTCCCAAGTATGTATAGAAGAATCATTTTGAAGATTAGATCATTAGAGATAAGAACAAAGGTGTATTAACAAGAAGAAAAATTGCTATGGTAGATGAACAAGTAAATTTGTGCTTATTGTCTAAAATAGAACCCAAAACAATGACTAAAGCATGCAAAGATGAACACTAGATCAAAGCTATGGAAGAAGAATTAATGAAGATCAAGAAGAATCAGACTTGAGAAATTGTCCCAAGACCAGTAAACAAAAATGTGACAGGAACTAAATGGGTGTTCCAGAACAAATTAAATGAGAATGGAGAAGTAATAAAAAATTAGGCCATACTTGTGTGTAAAGGCTACCCACAAGTGGAAGGAATAAATTTTGAGGAAACATATGCTCATAAGGACTTCAAAGTTTATCAGATGGAAGTGAAATCTACATTCTTGAATGGAGAATTGGAAGAAGAGGTATACATTGAACAACCGGAAGGCTTTTAGTTGTCAGATGATCCAAATATGGTCTACAAATTGAAGAAGTCATTGTATGGACTCAAACAGGATCCAAGAGCTTGGTATGCAAGATTGGATAGATACTTGTTGTAGCAAGGATTCAAAAAGGGCATTGCAGATGGAAATTTATACTTTAAAATTGAAGAAGATCAAATCTTGATTGTGGAGATATATGTTGATGATATAATACTTAGAGGAAATGAAGGTATGTGCAAGAGATTTGTAGAAGAGATGCAGAAAGAATTTGAAATGTCAATGTGTGGGGAAATTAATTTCTTTCTTGGATTACAGATAAGTCAATTAGAAAAAGGTATTTTCATTTCCCAGTCAAAGTATGTTAAGGAAATGTTGAATAAGTTTGTAATTGAGGATTCCAAACTGATATGTACTCCCATGGTTACTGGTTGTAAGTTAAGAAAAAATGATGAATTTCCTAAGGTTGATCAGGGCAAGTACATATCAATGATTGGTGGACTATTATACCTAATTGATACTAGACCGAATATCATGCATACAGTTTATCTTGTGGCTAGATTTCAAGAAGACCCCAGAGAATCACATGTTACAATAGTAAAAAGGATATTCAAATACATGAAAGGTGTTGGCAAGAGACACTATGTGGCTTCATTGGTGTTGTCATTGATGGCAATAAAGACCACTCTACACATCTGTAGGACATGGTGTATCTTTACTGGAAGTCAGATTGAAGAATACTTTGGTCTGGTAAGCAAGAACAGAGCATGCAACAAGGTCCAACAGTCAGGTCCGAATCTCTTATAGGAAGTATCTTTGTAAAGTGCGGACTTGGGGAAGTCAAGAGGAATACCTTGAGTAATAGATTCTAGGGATTGAGCCTCTGGTGATGAAAGAGTGAAGAGATATGAGAATCTAAGTATTGGGGTCCGGTTTGGCAGAGTAGACAGAGGAAGAATTGACCGACAGAGCATCAGAATTATTCTGGATGAGATATTGATGGTGATCAAGGTTCTTAAGGTATCATCCATGATTGGCCAACATGTTAGATGACTTCTATAAGTATCTCCTTGATTCGCATCACTTGGTAAGCAAGGATTCAGCTGATAGACTAGAGTTTGGGAAAATATTGACTATTCTGGATGCCAACTAGAAAGAGGATGAAATCCTTTGTGTAGATATATATATACCAGATAGATTTGGATGTGAAGGTGTGTGTTGTGTGTGGAGTTGTGCGAAGAAAAGTAGAAGAGCAGTGTGAAAGCAGTAGGGCAGGTCTGGTATGTGACAGGACAACAGCACCAAAGAAGAGGAAGGATGAAGTGCAGCAGATCAGTGTATTGAGCCTAACCAGAACTAAACCTCAACATATGTGGATGCTTCCCATCAGTTCAAGGATCATGTTATTCTTCTTACAAATTATAGACAGTGAGTCTCTGGTAGGCGTTAAGCCTCTTGTGAGCAGTGTGCTCAGGCAGTAAGCCCTAATTGGCAAGTGCCATTTTGTATTTCTATTCTTCTAACAGAGAATACATTCTTGGGTTAATCACCCCATTGTTTTCTCCCTTAATAGGGTTTCCACGTAAAAAATATTGTGTCATGTGTACTGGGTTTATCTCTACTTTCATGTTCATTTAAGCTTATATGTTTTGATGTTGTACTAGTTGCCAAAAGAAGAACAAAAAGTTAAAACAATTGAGATAACTAATTCACCCCCCCTCTCTCAGTTATCAACAATTGGTATCAGAGCCAAGTTCCTCCTAACAGAACCTAACAGCTTGAGGAAGATCTGGAAATTCAAATGGTTATGTATGGTATGAGGGAACAACTTCAGTCTGCCCTAGATGATCTTGAGCAATCTAATTTTGAAGTCAATGAATTGAAGGAAAGACTTAAATAGGTTGATGGATTCATAAATGAATTAAAAGGGAAACTGAGTATCTCTATGAAAAAGAGAAAGGATCTACTTCAGCAATTAGCAAGTCAAGGTGAAACTAATGATACAAATGAAGACCTAAAAGAGAAAACCAAGCTATGTGAAAAGTTATCAAAAGAGGTCATTATGGTAAGACATGAAATGGAATTAGGAGTTATAAAGTTCACCCAAGAAATTGCAGAAAAAAGAAAAACTAAAGATGATCTAAGACAATCTCTCAAGGAGAAATCAGAAGACTGCCACAAGATGGATAGAATAATTAGACATCTTGAATCTGATCTTGAAGATGCTAGAGATAATGAAGAAAAACTTGAGGATCAAATTGACACTCTTAAAAAGGATCTTCAAACAACAAATAACTACAAAGAGAAATTCAAGATATGTTCTGCTCAACTTGAAGTTCTTCTTGAAAGCCAAAAGAGGGTAGATGACAAGCATGGCTTGGGATATGAGAAAGGTTAAAGCTCCGGATCTAGTCAGAAGAATTTTGGATTAGGAAATCCAAGGAACATGCCTAGAAGACCTCCGGTAAGGCAACCAAATGCTCAAAGATATCCATCCTTCAAAGGATACTGCCACAACTACAATAAATTTGGTCATAAAGCTAATCAGTGTAGAAAGAGAATAAATCAGACTAATACATCCTTCTCTAGATAGTGTTTCAACTGCAAAAGGTATGGTAACAAATCTCATGAATGCAAAAATATGCAAATGAATAATTCATTCAATGGTAGATGCTTTACATGCTATAGAATGGCACATATGGCTAATCAATGCAGATTAAGAAAATATCCTTCAAATATGCAAAGAAATGTTGTTTACCACAATTGCAATAGATCCGGTCATATTGCCAAATTCTGTAGAAGCAAGAATCAAGACAAAAGGGGTCTAGTGCATCATAATCAGAATCAAGACAAAGGAAAAGGAAAAGTGAATGCAGATGAAGTTAAAAGTGAGATGAACAAGATTTGGGTGAAGAGAAGTATAGAGAATGTAGGGGATGGATCCGCACTAGAATCTGGTGCTGATATTCCTTCCAGAAATTAAAAAGTGAGCTCTGGCTCAGGGGGAGACACAAGGAAAAACATTTTCCCCCAACCAGTTAATTAGTGCCAGAATTGGCATAATGAAAGTTGTGGATTAAAGGGTTCACAAAGAAACATCTAAATAAGCTTTGGTAAAGAGATGAAAGATCCACAAGAAGTTTTGAACAAGTTAATCTTCCAAGTTTGATCCAATTAAATAGTCATTCAGTAAAAATAGGATTTTCACAGTTAGATCCAGTATGATTTGAATTTGAGGTATCTTGATCTAAGGCTAAATGGAATGATTGTAAAAGGTAGATAGATTGCTAATATCCACCGAGAGTAACTTTAAGTGCATCTTAGTGATCTGGAAAAATCTCTCAGGACAAGGAGAACAGAGCAACCAAAATAACTTAAATATGCATTTATTGCAAATGGAATTAGGGTTTGCGGAGAGATAAAAGGGTTCTTGTATTCATCATTTGTACATCTGCACTCAAGAAAAGAAGAAAAGGAGCTCTGCAAATGAATTGTCTCAAGCCTCTCGAAGATAAACTGCAGAAGTCATTTCTTCCAGCAATCTGATTCAGCTCATTCCGTGAAACCTAGAAGCGCAAAAGGTATTTTCCATTCTTGAACATCTTTCTGCAAATCTTCTTGGAAATGGCTACTCTGAATGTTGTGAAGATTTATGATAGGCCGCGCCCTAAATTTAAGAAGCATCCATACAAATCTCTAGAAGTGGATCTCTCAGGTGCATTTTCCAGCATTTTGCATGGTATTTTGCATGTAGAAGATGTTAGGGTTTACATTCATGTGAACTTTGAAGAATTTGGGGAATCCAATTAAGGGATATCTATCACAAACAATTAATAGATGATGCTTTTGAACTCAAACCACAGTATAAGGGCATCCGAGATAAACATTTTGGTTAGTGCATTCATTTCCCCTGTTTTGAAGAAGATGAATGGGTCCGGTATGTGTTGAGCAAAGTGCATGATAAATTCTTATGGTTGAATAGACCATTTAAGATCACCAAGGATGCAATTAGGGTAGTAACTGGTTTGTACTCATCCAGAGGGTTACCTATTCTCAAATATGTCAAAAACCAAACTGTGAGTGAGGCTACCGGATCAAAATTTGACAAGAGAGTAATGACAATAGAAGACATCATAGATCCAGATGTCAAGTTTGCCTCCATGATAATTGGTTACAAGATATATCACTCCAGCAGGGAAAATTTAGTTCCCAGAACCGCAATTTACACTGCCTATCAGATGTTAAAAGAGAATGTAGATTATGATCTTTGTGAACTTCTTCTAAGTCAACTATTGGAAAACCTTCAAAAGATCAAGAAGGAAAAGAAGAATTCTTTCAAGTTTGGAGGGCTAATACTATGTTTGTTTTTCTACTTTATGAATGAGCTGCCTGGATTTGGTAGTTGGGTATGGCAAAATCATAGACCTATTGCCATTCAAATTAGAGACTACTTGCATGGGCTTGGGGATGCTAAGGCAAGAAATACAGCTCTGTGGGGTTACTTCAAGAACTTTCAAAATATGATGCAAACTAGAGAAAGAATTCCCAAATCATTGGTTGAGAAGTACAAAGATACAGTGTGTTTCATGGTAGACACTGATCAATGCCTAATGGAGGTAGTGGATCCAAGGACAGTTTGGATCATGCTAATGGGGTATGAAGTAGATGAGGAAATTGTAGAACTACATATCCAACATCTACTGAGCCAGCGCAAAGACCCTAAGGCTAAAAGGTTTGGAACCTACCAAGAGCTAAGTGTAAAAGTTCATGTGGAACTTAGACAACCTAAAATCAAGAGGAAAGTAAGGAGGGAAGCAGAAGATCTTGCCAAGAGGCATGGAATTTCAAAGGAGGCACTTGATGCAAATAGAGAGAAGATGGAAAAGGTAGAGAGAGAAAAAGAAAAAAGCAGAGAAAGAAGGTGCTCTAGTGGAAGTCCCCTCCTAGACCAGATCCTCTAAAACCTCTACTAAAAGCTCAAAGACATCTAAACCGGAAGCAAAATCATCTGGTAAAATAGAGAAAAGAACTAAAACAAAGGCCACAAGGTCTTACATTAGTTAGAAGGATGATGAAGAGATAGAATCAGATGAGGAAGTAAAGAAAATGAAAAAGAAAAGGAAAACATCCAGTGAACCCTCTACTGAAGAAGTAATAGAAGAATTTGTTTAAAGGCCCACTCTATCCTTAGATGATGTAGTTAAAGTAGTTACTATGGATGGGAACCTGCAACCAATAACATAATTCTATGATGCATATAATGATGCAGATAGAAAGATCTTGGAGGAAGCCACAGTTAAGTACTTGAACATATATAATAAGGCTTTTATTGAAATCACATCTCTCATTTCCAAAAGCCTAGAGAAGGAATTAGAGGTAAGAAAGAATAATGCTAGGGCAAAGGATCTTGAGATCCAGGAATAGATAGACATTCAACTCTTTCCTTCAATCACTCTGAAGCAAATGAATATGATCTTCAAAGATTGCAAGGATGAGTTCCGGAGCAAAGCTAGAATGAATCAGCTTATGCTTGGTGAAACTGACAAAATAGGAAAAGAGACAGAAGAGATTCTCCCGAATGCATACAAAAGATTCAACATTCCCATTGTTGAGGACTTAGATGATGAAACCTTTGCCATGGATGACAAAGAAGAATCCATTAAGACAGTAGCAGAAGAGGCAAAGGAGACTAGTGAAGAAAAAGATAAGGACTTAGATTTCTTTGTTCTAGAAGAAGAAATCCAAGGAAAAGTAAATCCGGTTTCTCCAGCAGTCTCTGGATCTAAAGAAGAAGAAAGAATAGAGGAGAAAGAAGAAGTGAAGGGAATAGAAGTAGATCAAGCTGAGAAGATCACCAGTGACAGTACAGAAGGAAAGAAAACTCTGTCTCCGGCAAGAGACACTGCAGAAACTGTTAAGGATTTCTTGACTAAAGAAATGATGGAGATTGATGAACTGGAGTTACTTCAAGGACCATTTGACTTTGATTCTCTCTCCCCGGTTCAAACAATGAAGATAGCATCCTTTGCCCAAGCAAAGGCTAAAGAGAAACTTTTAAAGTCTCACATGGAAGACTATGAGCTGCTAGAAATTACATCTGGTATGCTCAAAAAGATCATGCCATCCTTTTAGAAGGATTCCTTAGCTTCTTCATCTGGTAATCTCAAGTCTCTTGTTAGTTCTGTCAACACTCATTTTGAGTCTTTAGAGAAATCAGCTGAGGTAAAGGTCTGGAAAGAGCTTTTGGATAAGAGATTCTCTGAGTTACAAGGCCTTATAACCAATGATAGGAGAAATATGGATATTGGGATAAAGAGCTTAGAAAATGCTCTTAAGGATGGAGAAGTATATAAATTTTGTATATCCTGGACTAAAGTAACAAAGGATATTGAGAAGAAAGTGAAAGAACAAGAGGATAAACTGTCAAGCTTCTCTTAGAATTTTGATCCTCTCACTGTATCCATAATAAACCAGGAATCTCAAACTATTGTAGTCATGAATGAGATTAAGAAACTTGAGAAGGAGAGGAAGAACATATTAAGCAGAATGGGTGAACTTAGAGGGATGATTATCCCTAAATTAAAGGCCATGCATGAGGCCCTAACTGATGCCCAGACCATAGCCTGAGCCAGTGATCTGACAAATCTTAAAAGAGCAGAAGCTTTTGCATTCCTGTTAAGTGGTCACATCTCAATTTTAGATAGGATGAAGCAGAGTTGGGTAACAGAATTTGCCTAGTTGAAGACATCTTTTGCAGATATACTTCAATATATGTAAGTATAGCATGTATATATACTTATGCAGCTAAGTATATATTGTTTTTGGGAAATTTTGGTGTGCGGACCCTACCCTTTTCCATTGATGTCAAAGGGGGAGTGAGGAGCAGTGAAAAATGTGGAATCCAGCTAAGGGGGAGCTCTGGTAAAGTGTACAATAGAACAGAGCATCAACTAAGGGGGAGTGTAGTATAACACTTAGTCATTTTTCACTAAGTGTTGCCATTAATGCCAAAGGGGGAGATTGTTGGCAAGAAACACTATGTGGCTTCATTGGTGTTGTCATTGATGGCAACAAAGACCACTCCACACATCTACAGGACATGGTGTATCTTTATCAGAAGTCAGATTGAAGAATACTTTGGTCTGGTAAGCAAGAACAGAGCATGCAACAAGGTCCGATAGTCAGGTCTGGATCTCTTATAGGAAGTATCTTTGTAAAGTGCGGACTTGGGGAAGTCAAGAGGAACACCTTGACTAATAGATTCTAGGGATTGAGCCTCCAGTGATGAAAGAGTGAAGAGATATGAGCATCTAAGTATTGGGGTCCAGTTTGGCAGAGTAGACAGAGGAAGAACTGACTGGCAGAGCATCAGAATTATTCCGAATGAGATATTGATGGTGATCAATGTTCTTAAGGTATCATCCATGATTGGTTGACATGTTAGATGACTTCTATAAGTATCTCCTTGATTCACATCACTTGGTAAGCAAGGATTCAGCCGATAGACTAGAGTTTGGGAAAATATTGACTATTCCAGATGCCGACTAGAAAGAGGATGAAATCCTTTGTGCGGATATATATACCAGATAGATTTGGATGTGAAGGTGTGTGTTGTGTGTGGAGTTGTGCGAAGAAAAGTAGAAGAGTAGTGTGAAAGCAGTAAGGTAGGTCCGGTATGTGACAGGACAATAGCACCAAAGAAGAGGAAGGATGAAGTGCAACAAATCAGTGTATTGAGCCTAACCGGAACTAAACCTCAACATATGTGGATGCTTCTCATCAGTTCAAGGATCCTGTTATTCTTCTTACAACTTGTAGACAGTGAGTCTCTGGTAGGTAGTGAGCCTCTTGTGAGCAGTGTGCTCGGGCAGTAAGCGCTAATTGGCAAGTGCCATTTTGTATTTCTATTCTTCTAACAGAGAATACATTCTTAGGTTAATCACCCCGTGGTTTTCTCCCTTAATAGAGTTTCCACGTCAAAAATATTATGTCATGTGTACTGAGTTTATCTCTGCTTTCATATTCATTTAAGCTTATATGTTTTGATACTGTACTAGTTGCCAAAAGAAGAACAAAAAGTTAAAACAATTGAGATAACTGATTCATCCCCCCCTCTCAGTTATCAACAATTGGTATCAGAGCCAAGTTCCTTCTAACAGAGCCTAACAGCTTAAGGAAGACCTGGAAATTCAAATGGATATGTATGGTATGAGGGAACAACTTTAGTCTGCCCTAGATGATCTTGAACAATCTAATTCTGAAGTCAATGAATTGAAGGAAAGACTTAAACAGGTTGATGAATTCATAAAGACTATTATACCTAACTAATACTAGACTGGATAGCATGCATACGGTTTGTCTTGTGGCTAGATTTCAAGAAGACCCCAGAGAATCACATGTTACAACAGTAAAAAGGATATTCAGATACATGAAAGGCACTCTCAATTTTGGATTATGGTATCCCAAGGATACTGATTTCTCTTTGAGTGCATATACAGATGCAAATTGGGCAAGATGCATAGATGATAGAAGAAGTACAAGTGGTGGTGCTTTCTTTCTTGGAAGCAGACTAGTCTCATGGTTGAGTAAGAAGAAGGATTCAGTATCATTATCTATTGCAGAGGTAGAGTACATTGCAACAACATCTTGTTGCACACAGGGGTTGTGGATGAAGCAGACATTGAAGGATATGAAAGTATCATATGATGAACACATTCCTATCTTATGTGATAATACAAGTGCTATCAACATTTCAGAGAATATGGTAATGCATTCAAGAACAAATCATATTTCAATCTGGTGTCACTTCCTAAAAGAGAAGGTTGCAGAGAATGAGGTAAAATTGGAATATGTGCCTACTAACCTGATCAAGTTGCAAATATTTTTACAAAGGCTCTTCCTAAGGGTACTTTTGAATATCTCTGGTAGAAGTTAGGGGTTATTGCCCCTCCTTTTAACTAGATGCATAAGTGTGTGCATTTGTTCAAGAAACATTTCAAGATACATTCTTAGTCCTGAACTAATGTTGAAAGATACCTCTCAAGGGGAGTACATAGTGGTTCTGTTGGTTGGTGTAGTTAGATGGAGCATATTTTATGCCCCTAAGGGGGAGAGTGCAAAAAAGTGAAAGCAGTGGAGTGAGAATAGGTGCTTTCTGGTGTTGCAAGTGTTACCCTTTTCCATTGATGTTAAAGGGGAGAGAGTTAGAGTGGATGAAAAACCATAGTGTAGGAAAGTGTGTGAAGTAGAGGTAAAAAGTGTGAAGAGTAAGAGTTACTCTAGTCAGGGGGAGTACTACTGGGTGTTGGTTTGATGATTGGTTACTTTTGTTATTGATGGTTTTTCAAAAAGTTAGTGTTGCCATCAATGACAAAGGGGGTGATTGTTGGAAGCTTGCTGGTGTTGTCATTAATGTCAACTTCTAGCAGATGGTTCACTTGATTTCCAAGTGCTTTTGAGAAAATTTGAATAAAAAGGTGTACAGTGTGACAGAGGTATGTTTAGTGTTATGCTCTGCATTTCTTCATGGTTGAAGATATGTTTGTGTTGTTTGGAAGTGATGATTGAAGGTGTTCAAAGGTGCTATATGTAGAGTTTTAGGTTCTTGATCAGGTAGCAATGAAAGATGGGTTTTGACAGAGTGTCTGCCTGTGAAGAAGGCTGTCTGGGAGAAATGAGATTGCTCTACATTTCTCCGCATTGAGGTTTCTTGTCCTGCAGATCTGGGAATGTGCTTATATTTTTTGTATCTACTTTTCCTCAAAGTTTCTAGTGTCGGGTTGCTCTGCAAGTTTAGTTCTTGTGTTGGAGCTCAATAGTAGTGCATCTTGATGTGTAGAATGAAGACATTCTTTGTTTCAAGTGGTTACGATAATATTGTAGAAGATTCTGATGATGATGGAATACTCTGGAAAGATGTGTGGATGTTGTGGAATATTTATTTGTGTTCTGCATGATGTTTTTGGACTTGGAGAGGTGTGTATGTGGCCTCTTGCAGTGTTAGTTCAGGTTTGGCTGACCTAGCTTGCTAGTGCTATTTGTGGAGGTACCTCATGGATTATGGATGTGATGAGTAGCATGGTGATACAAATTTGGGTCCTAGTTAACCCTTGGTGTGGTCCACCTTCACTTTTTTCCACCACAGTTCAAGTGTTTGGTGCTGACCTATTTCGGTGTTGCACATTTGAGGTCCACATGTTTCATTAAGGCCAACCTAATTGAGATTGTTTTAGGTCGTGGATGGTATAAATGCAAGATGAAGTTTGAGTGGAGAAATGTAGAGAAGATGATGTGAATGTGAATCAAGGGTGGTGAAGTGAGTGTGAACTTAAATGCTTATGACTCCTAGATGCAGTGAGTAGGTGTCTACATTTTGATTTGCTTGAAGTTACTAGAGACAGTGAGACAAAGGTTGCAGATGCAATAAAGTTGTAGTTGTGGATTTTTTCTATTGCTTTGAGCTAGTGAATCTCTCTATAATAGTCTTCTTCTATTCTTCTCTCTTTTAGATAGTGAGTCCTTCTGGCAGTGGGCCCTTGGTAGTGAGCCTACTTGTATTTGGTGTTGCTATTCATATATATGTGAGCTAATCCTCACCATGGTTTTTACCTTCAGGGGTTATCCATGTAAATCCGGTGTTCTTATATGCTTGGATGTGTTTGCATTGTTGCTTCATGTGATTACATTCTACTAATGCATAATAAGAGTTTGAAATAGTATTGAGGGCTTAATGTTTTAATATACAACTGATTCACCCCCCCTCTCAGTTGTCCTATGTATACTAATAGTTTGGTTTCCAGATATCAAGCTAATCCTAAGAAAACTCATGAGAAGGCAATAAAAAGAATATTTAGATATTTGAAGGGAACTCTAGATTATGGTTTGTGGTATAAGAAGGATGATAACTTTTCTTTGAGTTCCTATACTAAAGCTGATTGGGCATGATGTGTGAATGGCTGGAGAAGTACCAGTGGAAGTGCATTTTTCTTAGGAGATAGATTGGTTTCTTGGTTTAGTAAGAAGTAGGACTCAGTTTCCTTATCTACAACAGAAGCTAAGTATATTACTGTAACATCTTGCTGCACCCAAGTGCTTTGGATGAAGCAACCTTTGAAGGATATAAAGGTGGTATATAATGAACCCATTCCCATACTATGTGATAATAATAGTGCAATAAACATTTCCAAGTCTCTGGTGATGCATTCAAGGACCAAACATATTTCTATCCGGTATCACTTTCTAAGAGACAAGGTTGCAAAACAAGAAGTCAGATTGGAGTATGTTCCTACTAAGGATCAGATTACATATATCTTCACTAAGGTGCTTTCAAAGGATATTTTTGAGTATATCTGGTAGAAGCTAGGGGTTATTTCCCCTCCTTCTAACTAAATGCATAGATAGTGCATCTATCTAGGGGGAGAAATTCATAGCATAACCTTTATTCATGGATTGATGTGAGCTACCTCTCAGAGGGAGTAGGTAGTTGGTTGGTTGTTACTAATAGGGGAGCATGATAATTGCATGAAGGAGAAGTGGATAATTTTGTTGAGAATGTATTGATGATATAAATGAAGATCTTTTCCCTTTGTCCTTGATGTCAAAGGGGGATAATGAGTAGGTGTGTGTTGCCATCAATGCCAAAGGGGGAGATTATTGCACATATGTTACCTAAGGTTGTCACTGATGAAGTTGTCATTGATGTCAACACTTAGTTTGGTTTGTAATTGATGCTTATGTTGATGGCATACTATGATGGTGTGGTAATAGTGATGTTTCTGATGTTTATGGTTGGATGTCATGCCTTGTTTAATGTCAATTAAAGTAGTATTGAGTATGTTTGTTGACAATAGTGATGATATCAAGATGATATATTAAGATGAGAATTAGAAGCATTAAGATGAGGATTAGAAGTAATGTAGATGTTGGGGCGATGTTTCTAATGGTCTATATTATGTTGTATTCTCTCTCCTGTTGTTCCTCAGGAAGTATGTGTTGCTACAAGAAGGCTCTGGTCTCCGAATGTTGGTGAAGGTTTTTGCTACAGGAAATTGCCTTGAAAATTGATTAGGAGAATGCTCTGCATTCCTCTGCATTTGTAGATATGATCATGCAGTTCAAAATTTAATTTTAGTGTGTTGTGAAGGTGCTATATCCAAAGTTTCATATCATTTGTCCCTCCATAGAAAAAGTTGTAAGTGACAGAGTGCAGGACTGTATTGTCTAGTGGCTAGTTTCGGTGTCTATTGGCTTGCACCAACTTGTTGCTATATGAAGTGGTGAATTAGCTAATGGAGAATGATCATGAGGATCTTGTGATGTTTCTTGTTGCTCCATAAGGTGTTTTTTGGTTTCTCTGAAATAGGTTGTGGTTTAGAATGAAGGTGTTGCTGGGTTATGATTTTGCTTGGCTGACTGAGGTATGTTGAAGGTTTGTGCCACAAAGTCTTTGTTGTGCATAGTTCAAGGAGTGTTTGGAGATGTTGTATGGGTCATGTTGACTCATATGGGAGAATCACAAGTAATGTTTAATCTTTCATGAGTACCTCAAAGTTGTAATGGCCAACATGCTACAAGCTTCATAATTTCTTTCTTAAGGCTGACCTATTTCAAATGTACGAAGTGTACTGATGTTATTCTTTGAAGGTTGATACTGTGAAGGGTGTTTAGGACTAGGTTAAGCATGTGTTGGAATCTGCAAGGCATATTCCTCTTCTCGGTGTTGCATGTAGTTCATTTTAGGGCTTGCCCTCTACACGTTTCATGTTGTTTGATCTTTGGCCAACATGTAAAATAATCAATGTAATAGCATGTATATATTGTAAACCTAGTTGATCTAGGTGAGCTCTGATTGTAAGTGTAGAATGTAAGAAGTCAAATGTGGATGTATAATGCATTATGATGTGCAACTAAAAGGGAAAGAGCAGAAGTAATAGATCCTATCCAGATTCATCTTGAAGATATTTGAGGACTCTTATCCCTATCTTCAAGAGCCAGTTTTGGTAGGTGCAAGATATTTGATGTTAATGGTAGTAGCATAAGCCAGTTTTGGTAGGTGCAAGAGACAACTATCTGTTACACATATGGTTCTTAGTGTTGTCATTGATGTCAACACTATCACTAGGTTGTCATTGATTTCAACACTATCATGGTGGTGTGATGGTGTTCATAGTTGGATGTCATGTCCCATCTAACAAGAGAAGAAGATATAGTTCATGGTTGGATGTCATGTCCCATCTAACAAGAGAAGAAGATATAGTTCATGGTTGGATGTCATGTCCCATCCAACAAGAGAAGAAGATATAGTTAATGGTTGGATGTCATGTCCCATCCAACAAGAGAAGAAGATATAGTTCATGGTTGGATGTCATGTCCCATCCAACAAGAGAAGGGAGAGGATATAGTTCATATTAATATGGGAATTAGAGGAATAAAGATGATCGTATGTATTTTTGATGTTACTAATGGATTGAAGCATGTATGTTCCAAGCTCTATGATGATTGGATTATAGGAAGAGTTTTTTTTGTTGACTTTTTGAAGATAGTGTTGTCTCTATCAAGGTGTTCTATGTAGAACAATGGAATGCTCCGCATTCCTCCGCATTTGTAGATATCACCATGCAGTTTTAGAACTGTGTTCAGGGTGTAGTGAAGGTGATAATTATAAGTTTTAGATCATTTGTCCTTCCACTGTGAAAGTTATGCATGATAGAGTTGGTTTTAGGACAAACAACTGAGAGGGGGGGTGAATCAGTTGTCACAAAAACTTTCTTTTCTTTAAACGCTTAAATCCTTCTTATATTTCAACAGCATAATAATGATTCAATCATGGAAGCACAATGCAATAACTTAAGAGAAGAAACACATTAACACATGACACCAAGATTTTAATGTGGAAAACCTGGTTAAGGGAAAAACCACGAGGTGACTAACCCAAGATTGTATTTGTATGTTAGGGTAAAATTGCAAATCAGGGCAAATGAATATACAGCAATGATAAAACCCTAGCAATGCACAATGAAGCACAAGACAACATGAAAATCAAAATAACAAATGTAAATGCAAACCGATCTCCATGTCAAACTTGATTTATCTCCATTGCTCTTCTCCACCTCGCATGAGCATGCAAGATTTTGAAGGATTATTGTTGGAGGAATGTTGGGTGCTCCTTTCTGCAGCATAACATTAAGATGAAGATGACATGAGGATGATAGTTGAAGGATGCAAAGGCTCTAATGATATTTTGACAGAATAATGGTACTTGAAGCTCAATGCATTTTAGAAAATTTGGCAGAATAATGGTACTTGAGGCTCAATGCATGCATGCTAATGGCTTGTGAGGGAGTTGATTTATAGGAAATGCTTGGTTTAAATGGATGGTTGAGATTAAAAAGCTAATTGATTGATGTGGACGGCTAGGATTGATTAGGTATTCCCACTCTTCAAGGGAGTTGTAGTCATTTGACAAGTGTCAAGGAGGATAGGGCTCATGTGTGCTTGTGTACATAAAAAGTACTACATATAAAAGATATTAAATAAAAGGCTGTAGTACCACTTATCTTTTTTAAATGAAAGAGGCACACATGTCGGCTAAATGATAAGATAAATTAATTAAATAAATAAAATTTATTTAATTAATTGGAAAGTCGGCTTATGATGAGAACTTAATTCAAATAAAATATTTGAATTAGTTGGGATATGAGTTGGATATTAATTAAATAAATAAAATTTATTTAATTAATTGGATAGTGGGGAACTTAATTCAAATAAAATATTTGAATTAATTGGGATATGAGTTGGATATTAATTAAATAAATAAAATTTATTTAATTAATTGGATAATGGGATTAGGATGGGATTGAATGGGATTTTAATTAAATAAATAAAATTTATTTAATTAATTGGCTAATGGAATAAGTGGGGTTAAGAGTGGGATTTAGGACAAAATGCTACATGATGTCTAAGTGATGTTTTTGACAAGGTGTTGCAAGACATGGACAAATTTGGGACAAATTTGGGTGTCTACATTTTGCCCCTCTTTGAGATGATGTTCGAGATGATAAGATTTATGTTGAGTAACATCATTTCAAAGAAGCTAAGGTATGGATAGAGGGAAAAGATATGGGATGATGATGTAAGGATATGATGATGATGGAAAGATAGGATGATGATGCCCCCTCGAGAGGTTAGGCGGGTTGGACAAACACGGGTAGGCTCTCGAAAAGAAATGGCTTGGCTAAGAAAGATAGCAAAGGGAATGGATAGAAGAAATGAATGATGCGTTATGCTGCAATGAAAGTGAGCAACCATGATGTTTGATATAGCACTAGACGTTATGCACCAAGGTATAAGGACCAGGGTGACTATGTGTCTTGTGCCCCAGCGTAATACAACCTTGTCTAATGTATGAGGAAGTAAACTTAGAGTATTAAAGTCCTAATGCACAAAAGGTATGATATGACCTTAGATGCAAAGGATAGTGCAAAAAGCTATTCCAACATACACAAGATATGAATATTAGCTGGAAATGATACTGATATGATGCAAATGCAAGATAAAATGATAGCACACACAAGCAAGCAAGCAAGCATGCACAAATGATACAAAAACAAACAAGGTATTGCCCCTGTCAAGCTGTAAACCAATGATTAATTGTTGATTGATAATGATTGAGAGTGTTGTCATTGCGGGGAAAGCTATATCCCTAGATCAACACAAGGTTGTTTGCTGAGTTGGTGGGCTGATTGACTGATTGCTTTGGCTTACAACAAGGCTAGGATCAAGACCATTGATTGTGTTTAGATAACTTGGCTTGATTGATTAACTTGATTGGTATGATTAAGGATGGGCTTGCATTTGGATCATTGCTTGGAAGGATTGGAAGATGATTGAAGGATGATTAGATGAAGTGATGATTGGATTGATGTGCTATGATAGATTGATTGGAAGAAGTTATTTATTGATGATGTATAAGATAGATGATAGAAGAAATGATGAGAGAAGAAAGAAGAAAATCGCTTGTGCCTGAATCTAGGCACTTCCTTCGTACTCCAGACTGCCTACATACCCTATATCCACGGGATCAAGGCACTTAACGATGGAAATGAGATGTAGTTCTGATTTTTGTTTGATTGATGATGATTAAAGATTGGGTTGAATTGATCAAGTTATGGATTAATGAAATGTTGATGATGTGATGATATCTGGTGGATTGAGCTACTTTTGATTTGCTGAAGTGATTGGATTTGTTTTGATTGTTAGCTTGATGTGCTTTGGTTTTGATATTTGCTATTGTTGGGTGGATTGTTTTGATGATTGGATTATTTTGAATGATGATAGTGATGCTGTGATGATTAGAGTGTCCACTCAATCTAAGCATAAGCAAGTGTTCTCAATATGCTCAAAGGATGTAAAACAAACAAGGTATTGCCCTTGTCAAGTCATAAACCAATGATTGATTGTTTGATTGATGATGATAGTGTTGTCATTGCGGGGAAAGCTATATCCCTAGATCAACACAAAGATGTGGGAACGTTATATCCCATTGATGATGATTGATGATGATTGATTTGGCTGATGACAAGATTTGGATCAAAAACTTGTTGATTTGATTGGATAATGTTCCTTGATGAATTAGCTTGCTTGATACGAATTAATGTGACTTGGATTTAAGATCATTGCTTAGATTGATTTGATTGATATGATTGGAAGAAGTGATTGATTGAAATGGATGAATGAATGTTATTGATAGGAAGAATTGATGATGATGAGGAGTTTGATTTTGATTTAAATTTTGATGGAGTGGATTGTTTTGGATGATGTGATTGGTTTTATTGCTTGGATTTTTCATTGATATTTGATTTTTTTGGATTTTTTGACATATTTGATTTTTTTTTTGTAGTTTTTGAAATGTTTTGGGATGTCAATGGATTTACAATTTAGGTAGCTGTTGTGCTAGATACCAATGACAAGGGAAAACCAAGTCTAGGTGCAAATATGGTTGTAGGATGGATGGATAAAAGGATGTGCTCATAGTAAATGGGATGGAAAGGCTCATGATAGATGGATACATAAGAGGATAGGCCATATAAGGAATGGATGCATGCCTCATGATAAATAGATAGGTAGGCTAGAGTGGAAAGCTTGTGATAAGTAGATGGGGATAAGTTATAAGATGGAAAGCTCATGATAAGGATATGCCATAGTGGATGGATCATAAGGGAGCTAGGATGTGATCTGCAAAGGCTATGTTGCATAGGAGGAACTTGCCCCATTCTAGGTGGTAATGCTTATGGTTTTTTACATGACAAAGTTCATGACCAAGGGATGACATGATGGATTGGTTTAAATGAGATGGATAAATGGTCAATGGATAGGACTTGGTTTGGAAAGAAGGTATGCCAAGAAATATCAAAACATGTTTCAACATCTTGCCCCTATGTCTTCATCAAAATCAAAAGGAGGAAGGGTGGATGAATGGGTTCAATAAGATAGGTATATGGATGTAATGGCTAAGGATGGTAGGATAACAAGATAGGATAAGATAGGTTGGTATGATATAATGGGATAGATAGTTTGGAAATGGATAGGTTGAATGAGACAATGTGCCCCCAAGTGTAAGTGACATAGAAGATCAACCTACACATGACGCCTGTTTGCCAGGTTTTCATCATGGTACTTATCCAAGGCACCTGTTTACCAGGTTTTCACCGTTGGACGAAGGGATTTCTCTTTACTATTTTGATTTTTTTTTCTTTTCTCTTTTTTTTCTTTTTTTTGCTTTTTAGATAGGTTGACAATTACACATGGCACCTATTTTCCAGGTTTTCACCATGGTAATGGATAGGAGGGACTCAAGTGGCTAGTGCTATGAAGGTTGATCGTGTCCCTTTTGAAATGGATGATGTCTTCATATGGACCATGTCATTATGCTCATAGATGTTGATAGGGGGTTGCATGGATGGGAGATGGAGTAGGTAGATAGTGGATGATGAAATGGATTATGAAAGGTTCATGCAAGGATAGATGGATCGGGATAGTGGACTATGATGTGGATTATGTAGGCTTATGCAAAAACATGGACCATAGGGATAGCATGGTGGAGATATGCAAGATAATGGATGGAAGATGGGTAGATGTAGATATGTGAAGGTGCTGCGGAGTGGAAGGGAATCATGACCAACGGTTGCACACACCATGATAAACATTGAAGCTTTTGATGAGATGGTGGTGTAGGAAGCAATGGAGATGTTTGCTTAGGAGATGGTTGATGAAGTGATTTAGGAACCCACATAGATTTAGTATGTTTAGTGCTTTTGTTTTGCTTGTGGGATTTTTGAAGGGAATGGAAGTTTTGGATGGAAATAGGCTCTTGGATGGAGGTAGGTGATTGGGATTCTTGAGATGTGGATGAAGATGCCTCATTTGACTTTCTAGCTATTTGTTTAGGAACCCAAATTATTTTGCTTTTGGGCTTTGCTTGTGGATGTATGGGCTTGGATAGCTTTGTGAATGTACTTTGCTTAGAATATGGATGATTTAGAGGCTTTTCACATTGATACCCTAAGGCATGAGGGTCCTTAGGAGTTTTAGTTGGATTTTTGGCTTTATAGATAAAGGCATCAAAATTTTTGCTTTTGAATCCCATGGGGTGGGTGGAGTGGATGGAATGATTGGAAGCTTTATGCTTATATGATGTGTGCTTTTGTTGGCCATGATTAGGGATGTAAGGATGCTTATGAATGATAGGTATGTTAGGTGTTGGAAGCAATGGTGGCAAGGTAGATGGAGAGATATTTGGAGTTGGTAAAAGTGGAGGCAAAGTGGATGGTGGAAGATGTACGGTCACATGCTTTTGACATTTATAGGATGATGGAGATGGAATGACAACATATGTTTTGGGTAGATGATGGGGGGTACAATGGAAAGTGGTAGGTTTAGGATGAATGAAGGGATTACCAACATCTTGGCCTTGTTTACCTTGGGGTGTGTATCCAAGGCTATATGAGCATGGAGGGATCTTGACATGGTTTGGCTCTAAAATACCTTGTTTATAAAGGCCTAGACCTTTGTCTTTGTAGTTCATGTTTTGGAGTATGCGATGGACAATGGGACTAGCTGTGGTTTGAATATTAGACTTGAGCTCCTTATGGGATGGAGAAGATGAAGTGGAGGACAATGGTTGTTGTTGTCCTAAGGAAGAACACTCATGTATAAGGGTGGATAGACCAATAGGACATGATGGATTTGAAATGGGATCGATGATGGATGTAGGAGGATCATTAGGATCTTGATTAGCATTGTGTTCATTAAGATCCAAGTTATTTATTTGATCTTTTGTGCTTACTTGGGGGACAAGTGTCTCATCATGACAAGTGGATGTTTGCTCATTATGGATAGGGCTAGATGGCGGATGACTAGGAGCAATTTGGATATCTTGCTCATGGATAGATATAGGATTATGGATAGGATCAAGGTGCTCATGGATAGGTTCATTATTATGGCTATCATCTTGATCATGGAAAAGATACATGTTATGGATGGGTTGCATAAAAATGTTTTGATCTTGAGTTGGACTAGGGCTTAGTATGTCCATATGCTTAGGATTAAACCTTTGACATACCTCTTGGGTTGCTTGAATGGAAGTGGAAGGCTCTTGGATAGGCTCTTGATAGTTATTGACATGAGGGCATGATGGCTCTTGACTTAGATTAATGATAGGAGGTTCACAAATAGGCTTGATGGATTGTAGGTCACATGATGGGCTTGAAGGGTTAGGTATGTTAATGGAAGGCTCTTGGATAGGCTCAAGGATAGGTGGACCACATGATGGGATTATATGATTGGACATGACCTTTGGAAGTTCATTGGTAGGCTCATGAATGGGTGTTTGACATGGAGATAGTTTATTCCTAGCTAGTAGCCAATGGATCACATCCTTCGCAAGGGTATGAGTGGATGGAAAATATAATGGATGTATGATAATGGTAGTTGGTGTTGTAGGCTTATGATTAGGATTAGGTTGAGGGCTAATTAGATTGGACGGATTAGGATAAAAGGGGGGTGATACATAGGATTGGGATGATGTGGCATGTTTTCCCATTATAGGTAGGTACACCTTGTAAACAATTGGGACAAATATTGGGCATTGATTTGTATTATGGCCTTTGGTCCTATGGTATGCACAATAATCATGTTCATCATATGGAATTTCTTCACATGGGTTGATGGGGGGAAGTTCAATGAGTTTTGCTTCAAGCATCCTTTGTAAAACTCTCTCAGCCATATCCTTTGGTGAAGGATTAGAATGAGATGGTGATGAAGGTAATGAAGGGCTTGGTGATTTGGAGGATTGATGGACCAATAGACTAGGAATAGGATCACATGGTGGTGTTGGGATAGGATTAGTTGGCTCATGTGTTGGCATAGGATTGGATGGTGGTGGCCACTCTAGATTGGTATCTCCCTTGTCAAAGGTTATTAGATCTTGCATAGGATAACTTGGGCTTGTTTGATTTATGTACAAGGGACCATTGGGATTTGGATATTGTTCTTGTTGGAAAGGTGGATTTAGATCTATCAATGGTGCTTGGTGGTCTTGTTGAAAAGGTGTACTTGGACTTGCTTGATTTATGTACAAAGGACCATTGGGACTTGGATGTTGTTCTTGTAATATCACTTGGTTGCCTTGTGGATGGGCTTGATAGTGCATTAGAATGGCGGTATGAGGGATTGGATAAGCTTGAGGTGAATGTTCATAGGTTGATGTGATATTGACTTGGTGGATAGGTGGATTAGGTTGATAGGAAGTAGATGGATATGACATGTGGCTATGAGGTGGATTAGGTTGGTATGGAGTGGCTAAGGATTGTTGTACTTGTTGAGTTTGACTAGTGGCTAAAAGGTGTTGGACTTGGGCTATGAAGTGTTGTAGTTGAGGTGATTGGCTTGCATGGGGTTGAGCTCTTTGGATGAAGAATTGTAATGTTTTAATGGCATCTTGGTTTAGGGGTTGTGATCCTTGATAAAGATTTTGGAGGAATCTTTGGAATTTGATTGTTGGGTCCTCTAGTGTAGACATGTTGTCACCAAGTGTTTGTCTTAAGTCCTTTTAGCAAGTGCTTGTTTAGGGATTTGGATGATGATGTGGATTGTTTGGATGACTTGGCTATGTTTGGGATGAAAGTGATTGGGTTTGAATGTTATTGGAAGAATGTGTAGGATGACTTGTCTTTATGTGTTTGGGTGTTTAGAGCTTGATGTGGCAATATTCAAACAAATGATTATGCATATACACGCATGAATCACTCACGCAAGACACATAAGCAAGTTTTAGTTTGGAGGAATGTGATAATGGTTAAGCAAGCACGTGAAGACAATTCAATAAGTCCTAGTCAAGGCAAGGCCACTATCACAAGGAGGTTCTAATGAAAATCTGGGGGACCGGCACCCCACGAGCATCCAGCAAGCCACTTAAGACTTTAACTAACCCTACTAGGAGTTTTAATATACACGATGGTACACCTCCTTTCGAGTTAGCACTGTATGGTGAGCGCTAATACCGGTTAGACTTGGCTTTCGCCTTATCCTCTAATTTTTATAGCGGACCGGATGAAAGTACCGCTTGAGGTCGTTCCCTTGGAGTGGATACCAAGGCAGGCCTCTCTAAGGCTAAACAAAAGCAACACAAGTAAATGTTTTTGATCTCCAAGTTCGTGTTGGGACGCGAGGAGAGAGCATACACATTTACTTGGTCACACTCGCATAGGGTTCATTAACCTTAGAAATTCAATGTGTGGAAGACAATGCAAGCACTTGTTTGTTTTAAAGCCCAAATCCAAATGTGATGAAAGACAATGGTTCGTTTTAGCTGAATGTTTTGATGTGAATTTGCAAACAATTGTTCATTTTATGCCCAAAATCCAAATGTGTTTGCAAACAATGATTAGAAGATGAGAAATGAAATGATTGCACCTGGTTAATTCGCTATCCAAATTGTTGTAGATGTTGATGTCAATGTTGCTCCAGCTCCTTATGATCACCTACAATATAAAAAAAATAATATTATAATGCAGGCATAAAAATAGGCTCATCAGGCAAGGAAAATTGTAATTTTAGATGCATAGCCGAATTAGATTTGATTATTTCGATAGATTTTTGGTTCAAAAATTAAAAAATCAAAGAAGAGACCCCCATTAATTTTCCGAGAGCTTTCCGAAAATGTAAAGAAATCAGAAAAATTCCCTGATTTGCGCCCAGAAATGCGGATTTATGAAAACGGTATAGTCGGCAAAGATCTGATTTTTTCGCAATGTAAACGACCTGGAAATTAAATCTGCAAAATAGAGACCCCCATTAGAATTTCAAGAGCTTTCCAGAAATGTAAAAATTTCTAAAAAATTCGCTGATTTGCGCCCAAAATTGTGATTTTATGAAAAAACATAAAAACGTGATAAATCCCGCAAACATCGCGATAAACCCAAAATTTTTCTGCTGTAGCTTCCTTATATCATGGACAAACTTCTGCTAAAATCTTGTAGAAAAATTCACAGCCGTTTGGAAGATATGATGAAATCTTTAAAACCTAGGGTTTTGTCCAAAAAGTAGCAGATCTGCAACAAAAAGTTAATTAAACCTGAAAAACTCAACAATGGGGGTTATATGAATGCAAATTTTTACTACAAAAACCTGCAAAAAAGATCAAACGAAGTGAGTCCCACCGGGCGTGCCAAATGTATGTTAGGGTAAAATTGCAAATCAGGGCAAATGAATATACAGCAATGATAAAACCCTAGCAATGCACAATGAAGCACAAGACAACATGAAAATCAAAATAACAAATGTAAATGCAAACCGATCTCCATGTCAAACTTGATTTATCTCCATTGCTCTTCTCCACCTCGCATGAGCATGCAAGATTTTGAAGGATTATTGTTGGAGGAATGTTGGGTGCTCCTTTCTGCAGCATAACATTAAGATGAAGATGACATGAGGATGATAGTTGAAGGATGCAAAGGCTCTAATGATATTTTGACAGAATAATGGTACTTGAAGCTCAATGCATTTTAGAAAATTTGGCAGAATAATGGTACTTGAGGCTCAATGCATGCATGCTAATGGCTTGTGAGGGAGTTGATTTATAGGAAATGCTTGGTTTAAATGGATGGTTGAGATTAAAAAGCTAATTGATTGATGTGGACGGCTAGGATTGATTAGGTATTCCCACTCTTCAAGGGAGTTGTAGTCATTTGACAAGTGTCAAGGAGGATAGGGCTCATGTGTGCTTGTGTACATAAAAAGTACTACATATAAAAGATATTAAATAAAAGGCTGTAGTACCACTTATCTTTTTTAAATGAAAGAGGCACACATGTCGGCTAAATGATAAGATAAATTAATTAAATAAATAAAATTTATTTAATTAATTGGAAAGTCGGCTTATGATGAGAACTTAATTCAAATAAAATATTTGAATTAGTTGGGATATGAGTTGGATATTAATTAAATAAATAAAATTTATTTAATTAATTGGATAGTGGGGAACTTAATTCAAATAAAATATTTGAATTAATTGGGATATGAGTTGGATATTAATTAAATAAATAAAATTTATTTAATTAATTGGATAATGGGATTAGGATGGGATTGAATGGGATTTTAATTAAATAAATAAAATTTATTTAATTAATTGGCTAATGGAATAAGTGGGGTTAAGAGTGGGATTTAGGACAAAATGCTACATGATGTCTAAGTGATGTTTTTGACAAGGTGTTGCAAGACATGGACAAATTTGGGACAAATTTGGGTGTCTACAGTATTCTCTATTAAAAGAATAAGAAGAACAAAATGGCACATGCCAATTAGGGCTCACTTCCTGAGCATACTACTCACAAGAGGCCCACTACCTATAGGAGATACACTATCTATAGAATAATATAAACATTACATACTTGAACTAGAGATTAGCATCTTCACCATGCTTGAGACAGTTCCATTTAAGCTCAACACTTTGCTCTGCTTTTCACTCTTCTCCTCTCTACCACTCTCTCATCTTCTTCAAGGATACTTTGAACTGACTTCGCAATTCTTATTTATACATGACATCAACTTTGGAATGATCATCAAAGTCGGCACACCATATTCTATTATTGAGCAATTACAAAAATAAAACTTGATTTGTTACAAGAACTTCATGCGTAACACCACACTATTGGCCACACATATCTGGGACTTCAATCTTCTTTGAGGAACACGCCATGCTTCACAAAACATCTTCAAGATCATCCGCAAGATGTGTAAAACATCCGGTCGGCCATGATTAGAAAGAACACCATCACCTGAGAGTAAATCTTCAATTAAAAGCTCAATCTTCGATGCGGACCACCAACATGAACTGGACACAATCTAGAGACCCCCACAAGCTTGCCTGAATCACCAAGAACATCTACACCACTTTTTCTTACTGAAATCATTTGCATCTTCATCTGAAACCTCAAGAACATAGTTTGTCATCACTGTCACATTAGAATAAATGCTTGCAGACCTCTAGACCACGAACCAATTGAGTTGTCAATTCACATTGGCTTCCTAAACATTCCACCAAATTTGCAAAACAAGATATTGTATTTCCGGATCTCACCGGACCTATTTGTGTCACTTTGTTACCTCTGAATAGCTACTAGAACCAGTTTTACTCATATGGCCATAACTTCTCCATATCTTCATGCGGACCTCTCAAATATTGACTAGATCATCTTTAGACACATATCTACAAACCCTTTGATGCGCATTCTATGATCTTCATCTAGCTGGGATCTTCACTTCATAGAGTTTCATTGTCTTCATTGTTCTTCTCTACTTCTGATAGGACTAATTTTCTCAATATCCTCAGCACATAGTTCATCCAATCCTTGACATCAATGACAACACCGGTTAGACCCATACTTGCAACAATCTCTCCCTTTGTCATTGATGGCAACATATGATGTGAAAACTATTTTAACCATCAAGACAAGAACTTCTCCTCACTAACTAACATAGCTCCCCCTATCAACAGCAATCATTCATATGTCTTCTCTTTCTTTACTACTCCCCCTTTGATTAGTAACCACTTTTGTTTTTCACATGTCTTCTCTCCCCCTTCGACATCAATGGAAAAGGGCACATACTTGCATCAATCAGAATTATATAAACTACTCCCCCTGAGTAGCAGCTTCTTATCATCAATCCAGACCACTAGATATGACTATGAGATCCACTGGACTGATGCACATAAGGGCACCTTAATTTAGATCTGAAGGGGTAATAACCCCTAACTTCTCCTTGAGATACTCAAAAGAGTCCTTAGGTAGAGGTTTAGTAAAAATGTTTGCAATCTAATCCTTTGAGGGCACAAACTCCAATCTAACTTCATTCTTGTTCACCTACTCTCTCAAAAAATAAAACTTGATAGATATATGTTTTGTCTTTGAATGCAACACTGGATTTTTTGATATATTTATTGCACTTGAGTTATCACAGAAGATTGTGATAGGTTCCTCATACTCCACTCTGATGTCTCTTAGCATTTGCTTCATCCACAATACTTGAGTGCAACTACTTGCTGCTACAATATATTCTGCTTCTGTAGTGGACAGAGATATTACCTCTTGTTTCTTGCTCAGCTAAGAAACCAATCTTTTCCCCAAAAAGAATGCACCACCACCGGTACTCTTCTAGTCATCCACATCTCCTGCCTAATCCACATCTGTATATGCATGAAGAGAGAAATCATGATCCCTAGGATACCATAAACCATACTCAACTGTTCCCTTTAGATATCTGAGAATTCTCTTGATTGCCATGACATGAGATTCTCTGGGATCAGCTTGGAATCTGGCAACAAGACCAACAACATTCATAATGTCAGGTCTATTTTGAGTAAGATACAATAGTCCTCCAATCATTGATCTGTACTTTTTCTGATCAGCCTTAGGAGATTCATCATCTTTGCTTAGTTTACATCCTATTGCCATGGGAGTATTCATTGGTTTTGAATCTTCCATCCTAAATTTCTTCAACAATTCTTTCACATATTTGGTCTATGATATGAAGATTCCTTTCTTTGTTTGAGTGATTTGCAGACCCAAGAAGAAATTCATTTCCCCAAACATAGACATCTCAAATTCACTTTTCATATGATTTGCAAATGTCTTACACATACTATCTCTTCCTCCAAAAATGATATCATCAACAAATACTTCAACAATCAAGATATTTTCATGATCAATCTTGAAGTACAAGTTACTGTCAGCAGTGCCTTTGTTGAAACCAATCTTCAAAAGTTATTTATCTAGTCTTTCATGCTAGGCCCTTGGGGCTTGTTTGATTCCATACAGTGCTTTCTTCAACTTGCAGACCATATCACTGTGATCAGACAATTGAAATCCATCCGGTTGCTCAATGTATACTTCTTCTTCCAAGTCACCATTTAGGAAGGCAGACTTGACATCCATCTGATATACTTTGAAATCCTTGAAGGCAACAAAAGAAAGAAATAATCTGTCTGCTTCAATTCCTGCCACTGGAGCAAAAGTTTCTTCAAAATCAACTCCTACTTGAGAATAACCCTTGTAGACCAATCTGGCTTTGTTTCTAACTACTTCACCATCTTCATTCAGTTTATTCTGGAAGACCCATTTGGTCCCAATCACATTTTTGTTTCTAGGTCTGGGAACAAGATCCCAAGTATGATTTTTCTCAATGTGCATCAACTCTTCCTCCATTGCTTTAGTCCAGCTTTCATCATTGCATGCTTCACTTACTATTTTTGGTTCAATCTTTGAAATCAGATAATACTTTTCTGAGTCTTGAGCAATCTTTCTTCTTGTTTGAACACCTTTTCTTTTATCACCTATGATCTGGTCTTCAGAATGATTTAGTCTTATGTACTTGGGAGTTTTGGGAATTTCTTTCACTACTATATCTTGGATAGGTTCATTCAGACTTATCTCTTCTTCCTTTATTTCAGGATTCTCCAGATTAGTCTGGATCTAAATTTCAAAAGGGGCTTGAACTTCTTGGACCAAAACATCATTCTGATCATCTTCTTCATATTCATAAAACCTTGAGGCTTTTTCAATGCCTTCATCAACCTTCACATTTGTACTTTCTACAATCTTTCTCAATCTCTTGTTATAACACTGGTATACTTTGCTTTGAGTAGAATAACCCAAGAATATTCCTTCATCACTTCTAGCATCAAATTTGCCAAGGTCTTCATCTCTTTTAATGTAACATTTACTACCAAAGACTCTGAAATACTTTACAGTGGGAGTGATGCCAAACCAGAGTTCATAAGGGGTCTTACCAGTATTGCTTCTGATTTGTACTTGATTAAGATTATAGACAGCAGTGCTTACAACTTCTCTCTAGTAGACTTGAGGAACATTTACTTCCATCATCATGGTTCTAGATGCTTCCTAGATGGTCTGGTTTTTTCTCTCCACTACTCCATTTTGCCTTGGAGTCCTTGGAGTAGATAACTATTTTTTTATCCCATGTTTCTCACAGAATTCTATGAACTCTCTAGATGTGAATTCTCCACCTCTATCAGACCTAAGACATTTTATGTTTAACTTAGTTTCATTCTCTACCATAGACTTGAATATTTTGAATTTCTCAAGAGACTCAGATTTCTCTTTTAGGAAAGTCACCCACATCATCCGAGAATGGTCATCAATTAGTAACATGAAATATCTATCACCTTGCAAACTCCTAATTCTTGCCGGTCCACATAGATCAGTATGTACTAAGTCCAACAATTTGGTAGAAGATTGTTCCTTACTTTTGAATGTGACTCTACTTTGCTTACCCAATTGGCATTCTTTGTACAAAATGTTAGTAGGTTTCACCAGTCTTGGAAGATCTCTTACAACCTGAGTGTTGCTTATCTTGATGATATTATCAAAATTTACATGACACATTCTCCTATGCCACAACCAACTCTGATCAATTTGAACAAATAAACAACTTTTGCCAGTACCAACCAAGTGGAAGATGCTACCTTTTGTTTGAGTACCAGATGCAACCTCTGTTCTAGAACTTTCAAAGATCTTACATTTTCTATTTTTGAATTGGAGATCATAGCCTTTGTCCACCAACTGCCCAACACTGAGAAGATTGTGCTTTAGACCTTCAACATATAGTACATCACTAGGTTTGTTCTTTCCATCAAAAGAAATAGTTCCTCTGTCTTTGATTCTACTAGTAGAATTATCACCAAATTTTACAACTCCTCCTTCATATCCTCCCAGATCCATGAACTTGTTTTTGTCACCAGTCATATGGTGGGAGCATCCACTATCAATGACCCATTCATCCTTTTCTTCAAATTGGGCAGCCAAAGCTTTTTCTACCATTTTATGATTGACAGATTCAATGGGCATCGGATCTTCTTCCTTGATGGAAATAAACACCCAGTCACTTCCGGATTTGTTTCCTATTTCTGATTCATCATCTGTTACTCCATCATCATCATCTTCATGAACATAGTAAAATTTCTTTTGAAATCTTGATCTATTTAGATATTTCCTTGAAAATCTTTTCGGACACCTTGAGGCAAAGTGACCAATCATGTTGCAGTTGAAACATTTGAAGGGCAATTTTCCTTCATACTTACCAGATCCTCTTGGCAGTCTTTTTGCAATAAGGGCTTCAAGTTGAGTAGCTTCTGCCTCATCTTCTTCTAGATCTTTTCTTGATTTTTCATACCATGATAGTTTCTTTGAGGAGTTCTCTCCTGGATCATACCTTTGTTTGCCTTTTACAGAGGCACTAGCTTTGAATGTAGATTCAGTCTTAGGGGGTGCATCTCCAAACTTAGCCAATTCAAATGCAGCTAATTTTCCAACCAATTGATCTCTTGTGATATTTGATAAAGATCTGAATTATTCAATAGCAACAACCTTGTATTTGTAAGCAAGAGGTAGGGATTTGAGAACTTTGGCAACAATCTCATCTTCATCCAAGGTTCCACCAGCACACCTAATGCCACAAACAAGCTCACTTACTTTTGGCATAAATGTAGTGATATTCTCATCTTCATTCATCTTTAGATTTTCAAAATTTCCTTTTAGAATTTGTAGCTTGGCACATTTAGCATATTTGTCTCCTTCATGCAGAAGTTCTAGCTTTGACCAAATCTCATATGCAGTATTTAAATCCATAACATTTGTCAGCTCTAAAGCAGATAAGGCACTTAGTAAGGCTTCTTTAGCTCAAAGATTATCTTCAGCATCTCTGATTTCATCTACAGTTGTCAGACCATTCTTTGGAGGAACATACTTATTTGAAGTTATGGTCCAATATTGCATTCCCATACATTGCAAGTGACATTCCATGTGGCTTTTCCAAAGAGTGTAATTAGTTCCATCAAACCTCAGACTATCCTTCTTCTAGGAAGACATCCTGGATCTCCTTAAGTGATTAAGCTTTGATACCAATTGTTGGTTTTAGGACAAACAACTGAGAGGGGGGGGGTGAATCAGTTGTCACAAAAACTTTCTTTTTTTTAAACACTTAAATCCTTCTTATATTTCAACAACATAATAATGATTCAATCATGGAAGCACAATGCAATAACTCAAGAGCATAAACACATTAACACATATGATACCAAGATTTTAATGTGGAAAACCTGGTTAAGGGAAAAACCATGGGGTGACTAACCCAAGATTGTATTCTCTGTTAAAAGAATAAGAAGAACAAAATGACACATGCCAATTAGGGCTCACTACCTGAGCACACTTCTCACAAGAGGCCCACTACCTACAGGAGACACACTATCTGCAGAATAATATAACTATTACATACTTGAACTGGAGATTAGCATCTTCACCATGCTCGAGACAGTTCCATTTAAGCTCAACACTTCTGCTCTGCTTTTTGCTCTTCTCCTCTCTACCACTCTCTCATCTTCTTTAAGGATACTTTGAAATGACTTCACAATTCTTATTTATACATGACATCAATTTTGGAATGATCATCAAAGTCAGCACAACATATTCTATTACAAAGCAATTACAAAAATACAACTTGATTTGTTACAAGAACTTCATGCGTAACACCACACTGTCGGCCACACATATATGGGACTTCAATCTTCTTTGAGGAATAGACCATGCTTCATAGAACATCTTCAAGATCATCTGTAAGATGTGTAAAACATCTGGTTGGCCATGATTAGGAAGAACGCCATCACCCGAGAGTAAATCTTCAATTACAAGCTCAATCTTCGATGCAGATCACCAGCACGAACTGGACCCAATCTAGAGACCCCCACAAGCTTGTCTGAATCACCAAGAACATCCACACCACTTTGGCTTACTGAAATCATTTGCATCTTCATCTGGAACCTCAAGAACATAGTCTGTCATCACTGTCACATTAGAATAAATGCTTGCGGACCTCCAGACCATGAACCAATTGAGCTATCAATTCACATTGGCTTCCTAAACATTCCACCAAATCTGCATAACAAGATATTGCATTTCTGGATCTCACTAAACCTATTTGTGTCACTCTGTTACCTCTAAACATCTTCCAGAACCAGTTTTACTGATATGGCCATAACTTCTCCAAATCTTCATGCGAACCTCTCAAATCTTAACTAGATCATCTTTAGACACATATCTACAAACCCTTTGATGCGCATTCTCTGATCTTCATCTAGCTGGGATCTTCACTTCATAAAGCTTCACTGCCTTCACTATTCTTCTCTGCTTCTGATAGGACTAATTTTCTCAATATCCTCAACACATAGTTCATCCAATCCTTGACATCAATGCAATAGTCGTATGTTGACATTAATGACAACACCGGTTAGTCCCATACTTGCAACAAGAGTATCAGCATGTGTTCTGGTAGAGTAAGCTAGTATTGAAGGCTTGTTGGAATGCTCTGCATTCCTCAAAAAATGAATGATTCCCCTTGTAGTTTTGAGGACATGTTTATGGATGTGTATTACATGCTTCCTTTCATGTTGTAGTGTGTTCTGGGTGACAGATTGTTCTCAGAGTTCATGATTGAAGATGTGCATTGCAAATTCTTTGATGTGCAGAGGTAGAGTGTTTAGGGATGCTGAATGAGTCCTATAGACTCATCTGGAAAAGTTTGATGAAGATATTTCTTGTTTCCAATACCACACAAGGTTTTCAAGTTGATGTGGTCATTATGCTTCAAGGTTCATGTGTTTTTGCTTAAAGCTATCTTATTTTCAAATGAGTGGAGTGTGCGGATGTAATTCCTTGGTGTTTGAAGTTGTGAAGGATGTTTTGGACTTGGTTAAGCAAATGTTGGTGTCTACAAGGCATGGGTCTTCTACTGGTGTAATGTATGGTTTCACTTAGGACCTATCTTCTACATGTTTCATGTCGTGTGTAGTCTGGTCGACTTGTAAATGCATTTTTCATGTTTTGTTTGGCCAAAAAGTAATGTAAGTAATGTAATATCTTGTATAAATTGTAAATCAAATTGAGTGAAGTGAGGTGTGATTACAAGTTGATTTAAAATTTCACAAGCAGATAAGGAGCAGAATGAATGCATTTTTTATGTACGACATGTTGACACTCATTTTGACCTGGGGTTGATTTGTCATGATCAGGAGGTTTCTTCATTTGAAGCCTTTATCTTCTTGCCCATTTTTTTTCTAAGTGTTGGACCTCCTCAGCATTTTTCAACTGCAGCATCATATTTCTTGAGGAGGAGGTCATCATCATCATCTTGTCTTCGATGATGATCTGCATCATCATGTTCCTCGTCGACTTGTTTTTCAGCGTCATCATCATGATATTTCCAGTTTTCATCCTGCTGCTTGCGGAGGTCATCATTTTTTCTGCCTTCATGATATTTCGCCGGGGTGATATTTTTATCATCGGGTGATCTTGGTTATGATCATCCTGATGATGTTGTTGAAGAGTTCTAAGTGCGACCCGATATTCACTAGGGTCATCATATTTTGAACGTCAGGATGATCTTAGTCAATATCATCCTGATGATGTTGTATCACTTCTTGTTCGTTGTTTCTTCATCCTGATGATGCTGACGTCATCCTTATCTCAGGGTGATATCTTTTTCTCTGCCTATCTGCATCATGATATTCCGAAGGAGGGGGTGATATTTTCATATCACCCGGATATATGTTTGTTTGTTCGAGCATCATGATGATGCTAATATTAAGGAGATATCCGCCTGCTAGCTTCGCGCATTATCTACTGGGGGTGATCTTTTCAAGCAGCATCATCATATTCAGTTATCGCCCCGATCTTATAGAGGAGCTACAGTGCAACCTGATATTTGAACATCAGGAGGATATTTCCAAATATCCGGTTGTCTTCCGAATATCATGATGATGTTAATATGATGATGACGTCATCAAGGTCCCGCGGGGGTCATATTTCTAACACTGATCATCTTGAAGAGACTTCCTGATATTTGCAAACATGATGATGACGTCATCCGGATATGAGGAGGTGCGCAGTGGGCAGATATGATGATGACGTCATCAGGATGTTCATCGGCCAGACTTTTGGTATAGGCTTAGCAGGAGGATGTTTCTCCGATGGATCAGGTTGTGCCGATGAAGGCGATTATCATGTAGGCTATATTGCGATATGATGATGACGTCAGGGTGATATTTCAATCGACAGGATATCATGCTGCTGAGGGATGATGATGATGAGGTTATATACTAATGTCGTCAGGAGCAAAAGCACCGACATGATATATGCTCATGACCTAGTATATAAAGTGTTATTGAGGTCATCGCGGGGTGCATGTGGGATATTGAGATCCTGCATATTCGAAATATCATGATGATGAATCTCGGCGGGAAATGGTTGCGATCGACTGTTTGATGTTCTTCCCGAGGCCGCGGGTTGGTGCGCCTTTAATGGCGAAGGTTGCAGAGGTATGGGCGATGGCGTGGGCGGATCTGGTACCCGATTGAAGGTGTACATCAGCGGACAGTGGCGCAGGGCTCGAGATATCTTCCTGTCTCCTCCCCTACCTGCTGCATTCATGTTTGGGCGCCAATCTGGTAGTGTGTTTGAGCGCCATTTTCATGATACCGTGTATCTGGCGAGATTTTGGTCAACATTGTAATTAATTGCTGAGCACCTACCTGGCTGTTATAAGCAGGTTGTGTTGTTCATTTGTTGTTGTTGAAAGTTGTGGATTTTTGGCTCTGTAATCCAAAACCAGCTGATCTGGTTGCTCTGTACAGCTTGATCTTGTGAGTTTATGTATCTCCTGTTGTAGGACTTGGCATGAATCCACTGGTTTCATGGTTGATCTTATATGAGTAATGCTACCTTAGCATGTGTTGTGTTAATTCTGTCTCCAGTATTGCATGTATCCTTCTTCTGGATCTGGATGTTTGCTTATGTTTAGATTCTAGAGCATAGAATTCCTATGTTGAATGTCTGATCTCTTGACCTCTGCTCAAGGGGCAGATTAAACTGTTTTCAGGTTGAACATTGGGAAGGGTATACTGCAGTAGGGATGCCATAAGTAGAGATAACTCAACACTCTTCATTGGGAGATATCTGTAGGGCAGATATCATGTGTATCCCCCTGAAATCCAGTTTTAGCTATTTATGCTGATCATTCACAGGTGTATGTCTACCGACTCCAAGCCCTGGATAGGCACCAATCATGCTGTGTTCTTGTGTTATACACCATGTCCAGCTTTGCATCCAAATTCATATCAAAACACTTCATACCTCCACCTGTTAGTTGTAGGAGTAGGATTAGGAACCCCCTGCATACTCTCATACCCAACCAGACATCATGTCCAAGAATGTTGCCAGCCTTGTGATCTATCATGCAGATCTTGGTCCATACATGAGAGTATTCTGCCTGTTGTTGTCAAGTTAGATCTTTCTATCTTTGAGCTAGTCAAGGTTACATCTTAAGTTATAGGGATACCCCCCTTGGTGCGGCAGAACCAGAAGTGAAGGGGAGGAGCTCACGCAACCTCCTGTATTCAGTTGGCCTGAATCTGCCTGTGCATTAGAAGTGGCAAACCCTAATGCTGATTCAGAGGAAATGTCAACAAAATTGGCGACTCTGCTGGGGAAGGATTGATAAAATAAAGAATAATACTTGTGACCCATCCGAGTCACTAACAAAATGATGCTCTGCTGGTGGAATGAACCTGGAAAAGTAGCTTTCAGCTATTGAAAATTTTGTCCTCTCTGGAGAGGTGGCGACTCTGCAAAAAAGATCTAAATGCACATGAAAGATAGATGTATGTTATTAGTTGAAAGATGTACATATTTCTGCATCTGTATGAGAAAAGGTACCTTGTTACTTCCCCTTTATTTGCTGTTTTACTGCATAAGTTAGATGCCAAGGGCAGCCTTAGGTCTTAGACAGACAAAGGATGTCTAAGAGTAAGATTTTTATGAATCCAAGTATGAGTTATCCCACACTCAGTGGTGAAATGTTGGATAAAGGAATAGAAGAGATAAGAAATAGGTTGATATTCTTAGAGGCTGAGCAGGCCTAGTTAAGAAGCAGTAACCCTGTTGTGTCTGCCAGTCAGAAAGCTAAACCTCCTGTCAGCCCTTTTGATCCTTTGTATGACCAACTGGATTTGTCATGGGTGGATTATGAAGTAGAAATTATGCCTGCTAGGATATACTGTCAGATGCCTAGATTTAGTGGTCACAATGTATGTGATGGGAATGCACATATCCAAAATTTTCACAGTTTTATGGGAAAATATTCATTCAGAGATGAGGATATGTGGATGAGGTTTCTTGTTAGGTCCTTTGATGCAAAAGCAAAAGACTGGTATTTGAGCTTTCCAAAGAGATCCTTTGCCTGTTGGGATGAACTTGCTGACTGTTTCAAAGAAGAATTTGCAAAAGAACCGGCTGATCTTGTTGCAGAATTGATGAGAATCAGAAAACAAGATGAAGAGCCATGTGTTGATTTCAGTCATAGGTTTGCAGTAGCCCTTTCACATGTCCCTGAAAGTTTCAGACCTGATATTTCAGCCTGTGTTGGCATATTCTTTGAAGCTTTTGAGGAGGGCTTTAGTGCAATACTGAGGGATTTCAAGGTGACAAGTATGCAGATGGCATACAGGTTCATAGAAAAGATAGAAAAAACCAGAAATGTGTACCTGCTGAAACCCCTGTCCCCAGGCCTTGGTGTGAGAAATGGTTATGAGGCTGCAAATGACCAAATGATTATGGCATCATGTGCAGATAAAAATGAAAATAAAAGCATAGAGGTTGAGACTGCTGTGTTTGAACATAATGCTAACAATACTGCTCAACTGGATTGTTTACCAGTTGAGGATGCCAGTGAAAGGACTAATGAGGATTCCCATTGCAATGATGAGGCAGCTGACCATGAAAACAATAATGAGGTTGTGGACAGCAATGAGCAATTTTTAGAATGGACCTGTGGAGAAAATTGTGAGTATTGTACTCAAGACAGAGAAGATATAAGCAAACAGAGAAGCAGTCCTATGTGTGACCCATTGCCTATCTTTCAAACACATGGAGATCATGAAGAGCAGTCAGAAATTGAAATAAGTGCTAGTTCAGAGCATGATTGTTTTTCATTTGATGGCTGTTTTGCTTATGACACACAGGCTGATACTCCTCCACAGAATGAATCCATTGATGATGAAGAGATGTGCTCTGCTGCCCATGAACAAATGGCATACTCTGATGAAACTGATGCACCTGGGTCACCCATTTATGACACATATGGTGATGAGGATCTGTCTGAGTATGGTGGGGATCTAGACACTATTTTTGGCTTGGATTCTGTTTCTCATCATGATGAAAGAGGAAACAACATACATCAGGTAAGTGACTGTGAAGATGTGCCTGATTTGAAAGAGATGCCAGAGCCTGATCTTTTCTAGCCTGGTGTACCAGATGGTTGTGTACATGATGTACACAATTGTGATTTTGAAAGCTTTTCTTTTGATGAGCCAGCATATAATACAATGAGCCTTGATCTTCCTAGTTGTGTGGTGGACTCTGAGTGTTTCCTATTTGCAGTCCAGCTAGGAGATCATGTTGCAATGCAAGATGATGATACAGATGATAACCTGTATTCCATACCATTTGAGTATGCATTGCCTGATATATTCTACACCCACATGGCACATGATGCTGAAGGTTATCTGCACAGGGGTGATAATGACAAGCCAAACCAGAGGATTGAATATGCAGATGACAAGATTTGTTTGTGGGTGGATCTTTGTAGTATCTCCAAGCTTGACCCAGTGCATGCAGATGAAAACAAGATATTTGACAAAGGGAGATACATGTTTTTCTTTTCTTGGTGGCCTTAGGCCATCAAGTGTGTTTGGTGATGCAGGTCAGTGCAGTATTTGACTCTGTGCCCAATGGATAAGGGACTGGTCTGCATCCCAGAGATCTGGGGTTCTCGCTGCAGGTTTTCACCTGCACGTCCCCAGACAGAGCCACTGTTGACACTCATTTTGACCTGGGGTTGATTTGTCATGATCAGGAGGTTTCTTCATTTGAAGCCTTTATCTTCTTGCCCATTTTTTTTCTAAGTGTTGGACCTCCTCAGCATTTTTCAACTGCAGCATCATATTTCTTGAGGAGGAGGTCATCATCATCATCTTGTCTTCGATGATGATCTGCATCATCATGTTCCTCGTCGACTTGTTTTTCAGCGTCATCATCATGATATTTCCAGTTTTCATCCTGCTGCTTGCGGAGGTCATCATTTTTTCTGCCTTCATGATATTTCGCCGGGGTGATATTTTTATCATCGGGTGATCTTGGTTATGATCATCCTGATGATGTTGTTGAAGAGTTCTAAGTGCGACCCGATATTCACTAGGGTCATCATATTTTGAACGTCAGGATGATCTTAGTCAATATCATCCTGATGATGTTGTATCACTTCTTGTTCGTTGTTTCTTCATCTTGATGATGCTGACGTCATCCTTATCTCAGGGTGATATCTTTTTCTCTGCCTATCTGCATCATGATATTCCGAAGGAGGGGGTGATATTTTCATATCACCCGGATATATGTTTGTTTGTTCGAGCATCATGATGATGCTAATATTAAGGAGATATCCGCCTGCTAGCTTCGCGCATTATCTACTGGGGGTGATCTTTTCAAGCAGCATCATCATATTCAGTTATCGCCCCGATCTTATAGAGGAGCTACAGTGCAACCTGATATTTGAACATCAGGAGGATATTTCCAAATATCCGGTTGTCTTCCGAATATCATGATGATGTTAATATGATGATGACGTCATCAAGGTCCCGCGGGGGTCATATTTCTAACACTGATCATCTTGAAGAGACTTCCTGATATTTGCAAACATGATGATGACGTCATCCGGATATGAGGAGGTGCGCAGTGGGCAGATATGATGATGACGTCATCAGGATGTTCATCGGCCAGACTTTTGGTATAGGCTCAGTAGGAGGATGTTTCTCCGATGGATCAGGTTGTGCCGATGAAGGCGATTATCATGTAGGCTATATTGCGATATGATGATGACGTCAGGGTGATATTTCAATCGACAGGATATCATGCTGCTGAGGGATGATGATGATGAGGTTATATACTAATGTCGTCAGGAGCAAAAGCACCGACATGATATATGCTCATGACCTAGTATATAAAGTGTTATTGAGGTCATCGCGGGGTGCATGTGGGATATTGAGATCCTGCATATTCGAAATATCATGATGATGAATCTCGGCGGGAAATGGTTGCGATCGACTGTTTGATGTTCTTCCCGAGGCCGCGGGTTGGTGCGCCTTTAATGGCGAAGGTTGCAGAGGTATGGGCGATGGCGTGGGCGGATCTGGTACCCGATTGAAGGTGTACATCAGCGGACAGTGGCGCAGGGCTCGAGATATCTTCCTGTCTCCTCCCCTACCTGCTGCATTCATGTTTGGGCGCCAATCTGGTAGTGTGTTTGAGTGCCATTTTCATGATACCGTGTATCTGGTGAGATTTTGGTCAACATTGTAATTAATTGCTGAGCACCTACCTGGCTGTTATAAGCAGGTTGTGTTGTTCATTTGTTGTTGTTGAAAGTTGTGGATTTTTGGCTCTGTAATCCAAAACCAGCTGATCTGGTTGCTCTGTACAGCTTGATCTTGTGAGTTTATGTATCTCCTGTTGTAGGACTTGGCATGAATCCACTGGTTTCATGGTTGATCTTATATGAGTAATGCTACCTTAGCATGTGTTGTGTTAATTCTATCTCCAGTATTGCATGTATCCTTCTTCTGGATCTGGATGTTTGCTTATGTTTAGATTCTAGAGCATAGAATTCCTATGTTGAATGTCTGATCTCTTGACCTCTGCTCAAGGGGCAGATTAAACTGTTTTCAGGTTGAACATTGGGAAGGGTATACTGCAGTAGGGATGCCATAAGTAGAGATAACTCAACACTCTTCATTGGGAGATATCTGTAGGGCAGATATCATGTGTATCCCCCTGAAATCCAGTTTTAGCTATTTATGCTGATCATTCACAGGTGTATGTCTACCGACTCCAAGCCCTGGATAGGCACCAATCATGCTGTGTTCTTGTGTTATACACCATGTCCAGCTTTGCATCCAAATTCATATCAAAACACTTCATACCTCCACCTGTTAGTTGTAGGAGTAGGATTAGGAACCCCCTGCATACTCTCATACCCAACCAGACATCATGTCCAAGAATGTTGCCAGCCTTGTGATCTATCATGCAGATCTTGGTCCATACATGAGAGTATTCTGCCTGTTGTTGTCAAGTTAGATCTTTCTATCTTTGAGCTAGTCAAGGTTACATCTTAAGTTATAGGGATACCCCCCTTGGTGCGGCAGAACCAGAAGTGAAGGGGAGGAGCTCACGCAACCTCCTGTATTCAGTTGTCCTGAATCTGCCTGTGCATTAGAAGTGGCAAACCCTAATGCTGATTCAGAGGAAATGTCAACACGACAGAAGGAGAAATAGCAAAAGTTGTAGATGCTATTCAGATTCATCTTGAAGACATATTTGTGATAGTGATCAAGTGTAGAGTGTGCCTAACTAATTTCATCATCAAAAGAAAGTGTGAAGAGGAAGAATTGCAACCATCAAAGGTGTGAATTTCAATGTCAATTTTTAGACAGTAGAAGGATTGTCAAACTGTAATCTTTTGTGTGTTTCCAATTCAGGGAGTAGTAGCTTCCTTGGGAGTGACCCTAAATCAAATTTTTTAGGGAGTAGCAACTTCCTTGGGTTATAGCCCTAAAACAAAGTTGTTATTTGAGTTTCAAATATTGTGAGTTAATCCTCACAGTGGTTTTTCCCTTCTTGGTTTTCCACGTATATCTAGTGTTATGTGTTGATGTGCATTATGCTAATCTTTCATGCTTATGTTAATACTATGATGCTTAAGTTTTAATCTACTCTAAATAAGTTGAAGTTGTTAAAATTGAAGATCGTTTAGATACTGATTCACCCCTCCTCTTAGTATCTTAGTGTGTTCAACAATTGGTATCAGAGCCAAGTTGCTCTAAAGGAAGCTTAACCATTTGAGGAAGGTTCGAGATGGCACAAAATGGATCCAACAAGATACCTAGGTTTCATGGGATAAATTATGCTTTTTGGAATATGAGGATGGAAGCCTATATCAACTCTCTAGGGTGTGGTGTTTGGGAATCTGTCAAGACTGTTTACAAAGTTCTTGGTACTATTCCTACAGATGCAGATGAAGTTAAGAAGTATGATAACAATGCCAAGGAAAAATTTGCTATCATGAGTGAGTTATCTGATTCAAAACTTTCAAAGGTAATGAGTTGTAGTTCTGCTAAAGAAGTTTGGGATAAACTTGAAACCATTTATGAAGGAGATAAGAAAGTAAAGCAAGCCAAGATGTAGATCTTCAAGAGTAGATTTGAGAATCAAAAAATGTCAGAGGATGAAGACATTGCTGGATATATGCTCTGGGTGAATGAAGTAGTCAATGGCATCACAGTTCCTAGTGGAGAAGTGAAAGAAGATGAGATTGTGAAAAAGGTTCTAAGATCTCTTCCCAAATCTTACAGTCATAAGGTAGCTGCCACTAAGGAGAATGTAGACTTGGATACATACACTGTAGACAAACTATTTGGTTCCCTTACTACATTTGAAATGAGAGAATTTGGTAGTGATGCTCTAAAGAAAGAAGCTGCTTTCAAAGCCAATGTGAAGATAAAGGAAGAAGTTGTTGATGAAGATGAAAGCTTTGATGAATTTGAAGCAAATTTTGAGAAGACTAAAGAAAGGCACTAGGAAATACAAAGGTAAGTTACCCTTTAAATGTTTCAATTGTGGAAATGTTGGTCACGTTGCTTCTAAATGTCCTTTTAAGGAATCAAGAGGTAGTTACAAGAGAGACAAGTTCAAAAGAAGTCTTTATTCTTTAGAAGATGAGGATCATGATGACTCAAATTATGAAACACTTTTCATGGCCTTGAGTGTTGGTGACAAAAAGGATGATGTTATAAAATGTGAGAAGAATGATGCCTTCCAAATAGACCAGAACAATGAAAGATCAATGGTTGTATGGACTGCCTTTCATGCAAGAGAAGAAGCCAAGGCTTGGGTAATTTACAATGGATGCTCAAATCATATGACTAGTGACAAGGAGAAGTTTATCAGCCTTGAAAAGTGGGATGGTTGTGCTATCAAGTTTGGTGGTAGTGAATCAACATAGATCTGTGGAAAAGGTGCTATAACTATTGACAGGAAGAATAGGATTGAAGATGTCCTCTATGTAATAGGGCTAAAACACAATCTTCTCAGTGTTAGTCAAATGTGCAGCAAGGGGTATAAAATCACCTTTCATGCCAAGGATTATGAAATCAAGAAGGTAGGGTCCAAAAAACTAGCTGTAGAAGGTATCAAGACATATGGTGACATCTATCATTTGAAGGAGGTAAATGGAAGAACATGTTTGTTGGCCCAATCCTGTGAATGTTGGTTGTGGCATAAGAGAATGGGACACACCAATTTTGATAATATGGTAAAGATCAGTTCTACTCATGCAGTGAGAGATATGCCTAAGATAATCAAGCCTACAAATGCAATATGCAGGGAATGTCAAATGAGAAAGTAGACAAAGACAAACTTCAAAAGCAAGGATTATTCTTCTTCAAAGCCATTGGAGCTGATTCACACTGATCTATGTGGCCTTACAAGAGTAAAGAGTCAACAAGGTGAGAGGTATTTCATGTTGCTTATTGATGATTATTCTAGAATGACCTGGGTTACTTTCTTAAGATAAAATCTAGATGCCCTTGATAAATTTAAAGTGTTCAAAGATATGGTTAAGAATGAAGTAGATGCCAAGATCAAATGTTTGAGGTCCGATAGAGGAGAAGAGAATACTTCAAATGAATTTGAAAAGTTTTGTGAAGATAATGGTATTAGGAGACATTTGTCAGCCCCTAGAACCCCTCAGCAAAATGGGGTAGTGGAAAGAAAGAATAGGACTATGCAAGAGATGTCTAGGGCAATGTTGAAAGATGCAGATCTACCTGATATGTACTGGAAGGATGCAGTTCATACTGTTGTCTTTCTAATTAATAGAGTGCAACTGAGGGTCAACAACACTAAGACCCCTTATGAGCTATGGCATGGAAGACCTCCCACAATCAAATACTTAAGGATCTGTTGCAGCAAATGCTATATTAGAAGAGATGAAGAAGACCTAGGAAAGTTTGATTCAAGCAGTGATGAAGGAATCTTTCTTGGGTACTCAACCAGAAGTAAGGCTTATAGATGCTACAACAAGAGGTTGGGAAAGATGATTGAAAACACAAATGTCAAAGTAGATGAAGACCCATATCAGATCTCACATGAATTAGAGGACTCTGAATCTAATATCTTTCCATGCATTATAGATGAAGAAGAAGAAGTGAAAGAAGAAAAGGAGCAAGAACTAGAGCAGATGCCTAAGACTCTAGCAAAGTATGTTCAGAAGAACTACTTAGTAGATCAAATCATTGGAGATAAGGATGAAGGTGTGCAAACAAGGATAAGGCTTTCCAAGAAACATGAGCAAGTAAATGTGTGTTTGTTATCAAAGGTGGAACCCAAAATCTTTGTTGATACCAGCAAAGATGATGGATTGATAAAAGCCATGGAAGAAGAATTGGATCAGATTGAGAAGAATCAAACATGGGAATTAGTTCCCAGACTAGAAAATAAGAATGTTATAGGAATAAAATAGGTGTTCTAGAACAAACTAAATGAAGAAGGTGAAGTTGTAAGGATCAAGGCAAGATTGGTATGCAAAGGATATACACAAGTTAAAGGTATTGATTTTGAGGAGACATTTGCTTCGGGAGGCAATCAGAATGTTCCTCGCTCTTGTTCTCATAAGAAATTCAAGGTATATCAGATGGATGTTAAGTCAGCATTTCTAAATGGTGATCTAAAGGAAGAGGTTTATATTGAACAACCAGATGGTTTCTAGATATCAAAAGATCCGAACATGGTGTGCAAACTCAAGAAGGCTTTGTATGGTCTTAAGAAAGCACCTAGAGTTTGGTATGCTAGGTTGGACAAGTACTTACTTCAGTAGAGCTTCAAGAAAGGTACTATAGATAGCAATCTTTACATCAAAGAAGGAGACATGATATTGATAGTTGTAGTATGTGTTGATGACATCATCTTTGGTGGAGATGATGATATGTGTAAGAGGTTTGCAGAGGAGATGCAAAAAGAGTTTGAGATGTCTTTCTTCCTTGGACTTTAAATTACTCAGCTAGATGGTGGTATCTTTATTTCTCAAGCTAAGTATGTCAAAGAGTTGCTGAAGAAGTTTGATATGGAGGATTCAAAACTAGTGAGTATTCCCATGGTCACTGGATGTCACTTGAGAAAAGATGATGAGTCTTCGGAGGTGGATCAGATTGTCTATAGATCTATGATTGGAGGACTGTTGCACTTGACTGCTTCTAGACCTGATATTATGCATGCAATATGTGTGGTTTCTAGATATCAAGCCAATCCCAAGCAAACACATGAGAAGGTAGTGAAAAGGATATTCAGATACTTGAAAGGAAATCTGGACTATGGCCTATGGTATCCAAGAGGTAATGACTTTGATTTGAGTGCTTACATTGATGTTGACTAGGCTGGTTGTGTTGATGATAAAAGAAGTACAAGTGGTGGTGCTTTCTTTTTAGGAAGCATATTGGTTTCATGGCAGAGAAAGAAGCAAGATTCAGTGTCCTTATCTACTATAGAGGTAGAGTACATTGTAGTAGCATCCTGCTGTACATAAGTGTTGTAGATGAAGCAAACCCTGAAGGATATCAAGGTATTGTATGATGACCCTATTCCTATCTTGTGTGACAATACAAGTGCTATCAATATTTCCAAGAATCCAATGATGCATTCTAGAACCAAGCATGTAGCAATCAAGTATCACTTTTTGAGAGAGAAGGTTGCAGATAAGGAAGTGAAGTTGGAATATGTTCCAATAAAGGATCAGATAACAGATATTTTCATAGTCTCTTGCAAATGATATCTTTGAGGATCTCTGGTAGAGTTTAGGGGTAATTGCCCCTCCTTCTTGCTAGATGCACAGTGGTGCATCTATACAAGGGAAGTTCATGTTATATCTTAGTCCTGGACTGATGGTGGCTATCTCTCAGGGGGAACATGTAGTGGTTACTAGTGATAGGGGAGTTTGTTTGCTACAAGAAGTCATGCCATAAGAAATAATGTGCAGGTATGTGGTCTCTGATGAGCAAGTAGTGGTTACCCTTTGTCCTTTATGTCAAAGGGGGAGAGTAGCAGAAGATGTGTTGCCATCAATGCCAAAGGGGGAAATTGTTACATATATGATTCTTAGGGTTGTCATTAATGTCAACACTATCATGGTGCTGTGATGGTGTTCATGGTTGGATGTCATGGCCCATCCAACAAAAGAAGAAAATATAGTTCATTGTTGGATGTCATGTCCCATCCAACAAGAGAAGAAGATACAGTTCATGGTTGGATGTCATGTCCCATCCAACAAGAGAAGCGAGAAGATATAGTTCATATTTATATGGCAATTAGAAGCACAAAGATGATCAGATGTATTGTTGATGTTACTGATGGCCTAAAGCATGTATGTTCCAAGCTCTATGATGATTGAATTACTGGAAGAGTGTTTTGTGTTGACTATTTGAAGACAATGGTGTCTTTATGAAGGTGTTCTATATAGGAAAATGGAATGCTCTGCATTCCTCTGCATTTATAGATATGGCCATGTGGTTCTAGAACTATGTTTAGGGTGTAGTGAAGGTGATAATTCCAAGTTTTCAGATCATTTGTCCTTCCGCTATGAATGTTATGCATGATAGAGTATCAACATGTGTTCTAGCAGAGTAAACTAGTGTTGAAGGCCTGTTGGAATGCTCCACATTCCTCTAGAAATAAATAATTTCCCTTGTGATTTTGAGGACATATTATGGATGTGTATTACATGCTTCTTGTAGTTTCAAGGTTCTTGGTGGTCCGCAGCTTAGTTTTTCAAATGACAGCATGTTGTAGGATGTTCCAGATGACAGATTGTTCTCAGAGTTCATGATTGAAGATGTGCGGTGCAAATTCTTTGATGTGTGGAGGTAAATGAGTGTTTGGGTATATTGTATGACTCCTATAGACTCATCTAGAAAATTTTGATGAAGATTTTTCTTGTTTCCAGTATCGCACAAGGTGTTCAAGTTGATGTGGCCGTTATGCTTCAAGGTTCATGTGTTTTTGCTCAAAGTTGTCTTATTTTCAAATGAGAGGAGTGTGAGGATGTAATTCCATGGTCTTTGAAGCTATGAAGGATGTTTTGGACTTGGTTAAGCAAGAGTTGGTGTCTGCAAGGCATGGGTCTTCTGCTGGTGTAACATATGGTTTTACTTAGGACCTATCTTCTACATGTTTCATGTTGTGTGTTGTTTGGCTGACTTGTAAATGCATTTTTAATGTTATATCCCATTGACCAGAAATGTAAGTAATTTAATATCTTGAATAAATTGTAAATCAAATTGAGTGAGGTGAGGCGTGATTGCAAGTTGATTGAAAAATTTGCAAGCAGATAAGGAGTAGAATGAATGCATTTTTTATGTACGACTCAAGGAGAAAAAGTAGAAGTTGTAGATGCTATCCAAATTCATCTTGAAGACATATTTGTGACAGTGATCAAGTGTAGAGTGTGCCTAATTGATCTAATCATCAAAATAAAGTGCAAAGAGGAAGTACAACAATCATCAAAGGTGTGAATTTCAATGTCAGTTTTCAGACAGTAGAAGGACTGTCAAATTGTAATATTTCGTAAGTGTGTTGCCAATTCAGTGAGTAGTAGCTTCCTTTGGTGTAACCCTAAAACAAAGTCTTCATGGAGTAGTATCTTCCTTGGGAGTGATGCTAAATCAATTTTTTCAGGGAGTAGCAGCTTCCTTGGGTTGTAGCCCTAAAACAAAGTTGTTATTTGAGCTTCATCTATTATGAGTTAATCATCACCATGGTTTTTCCCTTCTTGGGTTTTCCACATATATCCAGTGTTATGTGTTGATGTGCATTGTGTTAATCTTTCATGATTATGTTAATATTGTGATGCTTAAGTTTTAATATGCTCCGAATAAGTTGAAGTTGTTAAAATTGAATATTGTTTAGATACTGCTTCAGCCCCCCTCTCAGTATTATGGTGTGTTCAACACTATTGACCCCTCGATAGAGAGAGAATCCCTCCTCCTACTGCTCAGGCATAGTCAGTAGGTGTTGCAAAATAAATAAACGTGGAAATTCATTCATTATTCTAAACATTAAAATATTTAAAAGAAAAATTGGCCCCAAGTTCCTAGGATACCTACACCCTAGGACTTCTACATGTCCTTTGGATGCTAGCATCCTTTTGAGGCTATAGCATGTCCCTTGGATGCTAACTTGTCCTTGGGATGCCTATGCATTCCTCGGATGCTCACTCATGGGTGGGATACTAGCACATCACATGGGTCCCACCCTACCTTTAGAAGTGCAATAAATCCATCTAAATTGAAATTTTCTAACTCACCTCTCATAGCGTGATGCTCTGCTTGATGTGCTCTCACATCTCCTCTAACCAAGGTCACCTAAAGTCTCATTGTTGTAGCATAGTAGTTTTCTACATTCTCTAGGGTGCTTGAAAAAGGTAAATTTGATTAGTCAAAATGGAATTAAATTTAAAAAATGTTTACTATTTATAGTCAGCCTTCGTTTCAATGCCTTCTCTATGGAAATTAACATAAATTTCACCCACGAGATCCTATTTTCATGTCATTTATTTCATTAGAACCTTGTTTCTACCCTCTTTGCTATGACTTGCTTGTGTCATATCAATCATCTCCAAAGTGGGCTTTTAGAAGCCCTTTTTGATGAATTTTTTAGAAAAAATTAACACTTCCAAATCTCCATTCATGTTTCTATCTCGTGAATAATCAACACAAATAGGAGGGGCATATAACATCCTCACTCTTATTTACATGACCTCTAGTGAAAAAAAGCCAAGCTAGAGTTGACATAATGTATCTCTTATTTATCAATATTAATTTCTCTTTCCTCTTTGTATATGCCACCTAATTCTTCTTTGAGAGAAATTGATTGATTCTTTATCATCACATTCCTCTGTCTAGTGTAAATGGATTAGAAATTTTCAATGTATTTTTGGGATGATGCAAGCAATGAGACATCCTCACAATAAGGTCTCTTGTGTATTAACTCAAAAAAATTCTTTGTTTTCTAGTATGCCTTCTTCTATCTTAACCCTTTCGATGAGTGTGACATAGATATACATGTTTTTGAGGCTTTTCTTGATCTTGTAGGATTATATGGTTAATGATTTTTTGAAATTGTGATCTTGTAGGACTTGCAATTCTAACATTATGGTTTTGCAAGCCCTAGGCTGGGGGCATCTCACCTGGAGGATCCCTACAATCTCTACAATATCCTTTTTCATAATAACATTTTATTTCAACATTATTTTAGTATACTTTATCATGCTTTCTCACTTAGTGTTGTCAACCTAGTAAAGTGGGGACAAAATGTAACATCAAAATCTGCACACCCTATAATTTCATGTCATTTTTTGCACCTGCCTTAGCACCAATCCTTACAACACGACCTAGAACTACTTACGCCTAATCCTAAATTGCTTTCTCCCAACCACATTTCTATCAAAACTATATTAGAACATCAATGTTGATACCCTTCTAGGCACATGTGTTTAATTTGAGCAAAAATCCTTTGGACACTAGTGTGACATGTAGACATATACATGATGTGTTGGCATCTTGTACCATACAGCACCTCAAAATGAGTGTTACTCATGCATGCTCTCACCTCATAATGTATCTCAATGGTTGTAACACCCTCATGGATGCACTTTGCTATCCTTAGACTTCCCTTTACCAAAAAGGGAGTATCATTTTGAAATTCACAAAGAAGGTATCTAGATTTTTTTCAAAGAAACATAGTAGTTCTATAGCTTGACTCTCTAGGAAGCTCTAATTATTCACACAAAGGAGATAGATTATCTTCCTAGTTTTAATTTATCCTTTTTGCATTGCCATTCCCTCCACACATCTTGTAATTTCTTGTAATCTTTATGTGAGCTACCTGAAATAATCACAAGGGTAGATTATTCTCTCAAAGCTATAGGATCTCCCAAAATATTTCTCTAGGTTTTATTCTACCATTGAAGGTTTTTTTAGCTAGTGGTGAACAATAGGTTTCTCTCTAGAAACCCTTCTCCTCTTTAACATTCAAATCCATGTGAAAAAGGTAGTGAATACTTTTAGTGATTTTCTTTATCATATTCAAGCATAAGGTGATTTTTTTATCAATAGTTCTCACTCTTTAATATTTTGTTGATATCATTACACAAGTAGTGAAATGATAATCTCTTGATCATTGTTTAGATCCAAAACCCCCTTTTTGATCTTTTTGTAATAATTGGTGCAAACCAGTACAATCCACAATCTAGGCCTAGTATCCTCCCCGTAGACTAGGGAGGTGCTCCTAGCACACTTTATCACTACATCCTATCTCATAGACACACTTATGATTAGGTGCACACACATTCCAATCCTCCTTCATCATCTGACTACTTTTGGAGGTTAAAAGACCAAAGCAGGGGTTTGACCATTCTTGGAAATTTACTTTGCAATCCCAAACTTCTTTTTATCTCATAAAAAATAGGTTATTTCATGGACATCAACCACATAAAGGTTTTCTAGTATCGATCTTAGTGTTTTGGTTGATTCTATCTTCTATATTTTATCTGATTTCTTTATACATATGGATATTATGCTTGCATTTGTTCTCATTGTGTTTTGGAGGTTGATCCAAGAATCCTACAAACAAAGAAGAAGACTATTGGATAGATGTAGATTGTTCCCACTTGACCCTACCATCCATACTACACCATTCAAATGATAGTGTGACATGCAAACATCCATGTTGCATGCTATAATCCTTGGTCAAGGCTTTATCCTTCTAGTGACAAGTTTTGTACTTCATGTACTTTTCAAATCTACTTTCTATTTCTTGAAAATCATTTCCAATTTTCTAAAAATAACATTTTCTTTTTGTATATTTATCACTTTTAGTTTATAAAGACATTTTCTAGTCATTAGCACATCCTGGATATCTAGGATAGTTTTGTGGTTATAAAGTAGAACTTTGCTCTCTTGAAACCTAGGAATTCTAGAGTAGAATTTTGTAAGATCACTTTGTCTTGGGTGTAACTCTCAAGGTTAAGCTACTATCTTGTGCACTATAGTGGTTACTTTTTGAACATTTAGCAACACTAAATTTGCCAAACAATATTTAACAAGACCCTTCACCTTTCTATCCATCAAGTTCAAGTCTTCTTGTTTCATTGGTACATGTTTGGTTCCATATATTGTATCCCATAGATTTCAATCTATAAGAATATCCTCCATATTGAGCTTCCACAGCTCAAAATTCATGCTAGAAAACTTCTCCATTTCTATTCTTCATGTGCTTGTCGTATTGATGCAGGAGCATCCTTGGTTCAAGAGAAATCTTGCATCAACCAAAAAAATTTGCATTTCAGTTTGTTTCTTTTCATTTTCCAATTTAGTCCAGGTAGTTCATTCACTAGTAGTTTTTGTATTTTGGTCTGTATTCTACTGCAATTGCATTTCAGATTTTGCAGAGCTTGACTTAGTATCTAGACACCTTCATGCACAACATTTTTGAAATTCAGAGCATTTGGATCAAGTACCAAAAAGATATCATTATCAGAAGATTGACTATTTTCTCAAGAACAGAGCATCCTGGCAGTCTCAGACAATCAACTGAAGGAGAAGACCTATGGAGCATTTCACAACCTTCGAAGCTTAATGACACATCATTCAATGTTGTTTGGTTTGTGGCAAAACTTCCCCGAGATGTACACATTATTCCATCCATTTGTAGAGGAGTTCTATTCATTTAGGTCTGACCTATCCATGCACACACATTATAGCTCTTCATTGGCTGATGCGGAGGAATCTTATGTTCCAAATATGCTATATAATGATGTAATAGATCCCTAGGAAAGTAGTGATCGAGAATTCTAAGTTTGATAGTTTAGACTTTGTGAGAAGGAGCTTCAAAGCTATATCTTGTTCATATTCTAATATTCTATAATTAGGCCTGTGAGCCCTAATTGTAAGCCCGCATGTTGTTGACTGATTTGTATTTGAATTCAATGATATACTAAATGACTAAATCTACATTTCCTTAACATCTTTGAGTTGTTTCTGTTGTGTTTACTCTAGTTGCACGGTCTGGATAGTTCATTTTGTGAACTCTCCTACCGAGACTACACCACATATCTTCCTACAACAAGATAAAAAATCCTTCTATGTAATCTCATACTTAATCAAATATTAGAAAAAAACCCTCTACCCAACACCTAGAATCAAGGTGATCAATATCTAATACCAAATGAAATGAAGCAATGTATGAAAAAATGCTTGCTATAGGAATCTTTGAGGAGAGTATTATACAAATAAATATCTTTATAACTACAAGAATGAGAAACACTTATAAAACATATCATACATGAGAGTTTATGTGGGGAAAACCTTTTTAGGATAAAAAAAACCACACTCCAAAAGCACAACCACTTGTATTAATCAACAATAACCACCATTATAATACAATGACAAGGATATGCTTCTTTTAGGAGTATCACCAACATGTAAATCTAGAGTGATTCTAGAAGCTTAACAATACGTACAAATAGACTCTACAAATCATACATTTATTCCATCCCAAGCTCCAATAAATAGGAGATGAACAAACTACAAGCCATCACATCTACTTCATCAATCAATCTTCTCGGCCTGTATCTTCTTTGTAAAGCTTCCCTGGCCTTAATTGACTCCAAATTGTTGACATAAGAGCATTCCTTCTCATCCTCAGAGAAAACCTATTGCTAGTAGAGATATTTCATCCTCCATCAATCATCATAGTCAAATTCACAAGATTCATGCTCATCATAAATATACTCATGGCCATCTTGATTTTTAGTGGTATAAAGCATTTTTACTTCTTTCTCTTCTTTGTCTTTAGTATAAGCAGACCCCTTAACACATTCTTCACATTTAGTATCCTTTAAATTTAAGGCTAAAGCAATAACACAATGGCTAGGATTGTGAGGCAAGTTACATATTCCACACCAAGTGGCATCCTTAACAATATTTATAGTTAGCCTTATCAGAGGGTCAGGTGTATCCTTAGAAATATTCATTTGATCAGGCCTTCTTTGGCCAACTCAATCTACCTCATGAATTGTTCTACCTTCCATTCTATATTGTAAGGCATGTTTGATAAATTCATTAGTTTTTCTTGTCTCTAGGGAGGTTGTCTATAAGAGGATGAGCCTTTCTCATTTTGCATTACTTTGTGACTTAATTCCTTCAAGGCATACATGACCTTATCTAATTATCCTCTAGTAATGTCTTCCTTCCATGAAGGGTTTTATCTAGATAGGATAATTTGATTTCTCCTCTCTTAGATGTCTTCCTAGAGGTCATTTTATTGCTCTCAATGTTTCTTGCCACTTTGCATGCTTCTCTTAGAGTGCGTGGATCTTTATCTTTGAAGAGATATCTCATCTTAGATTCAAAAGCATTACAACATATGACTAAACACATAGGTTCATTAGGTCTCATTCTTTTAGGGATTATAGACATCAATTTCATGAAGCATGTGTTGAACTTAGATACGGTTTCATTTCCACCCTTAACAATGTTTGTGAATTAGTTTATTGTGAATCTCAAATCAATTCTATTCTTATTCTACTCCCTAAATATAGCTTGAAAATTATCTCAACTAACAATGCTCCTTTTGATAAACTCTTATGTCAGTCCTTACCACATCATCTAGAGATTGAACAAACAACTTAAACATTATATCTTCATATAACACCTCATATTCATTCACGAGTTTAATAAATCCCTTTAAGTGATCTTCACTAGATATTGCATTGTTGCCTTGGAATTGAGGCAATTTACCCCTAATCTCATTTGGGACTAGATTAGGATACCCTAGGATTCCTTCAAAATTAATTTATCTTTATTAGTCCAAGGCTAGAGGCCTTATTTCATAACCATGGTGTTCATGATCTCTCAATCCTTCATGGTTTCTCATTGTTAGGGTCAGGTAGATCAGAGAAATAAACATTAACAATTATATGCATATTAAATAACCCAAATATAACAATGAAGAATGACACAAAAGAGACCAACGCCGAATTTTAATGTGGTTCACACAAAATGGGCTACATCCATAGAAACTTAGCCATCTAATGATGTTATTATCCAATGCAAAACATATTACAATCTAGTGAATTCCTCCCGCAACATACATCCCAACTGTAAGTATAACAAGCTTTTTGGAAGCTTCTAGAATTAGGGTTTTACAAAGTCATTTTTCTCATTTGTCAGTTAACAAAAATTAACTATCAACCCCGGTAAGGATACATTATGAGTGTATAATATTTGCATGATTAATTGTCACATACCAACAATCTCCCACTTGGAGACTAATCAGGCTCCACACCAAACAATCTCCCACTTGGAGACTAATCCTAGACGACACCGCTACACTTGCAACTCCCACTAGATTATAGCTCTAGCTGGTTTCTTATGTCCACCATTATTAGTCATGAAGGCGAATAGAAACTAATGAGGAAAATAATTTCTCCTGTGTAATGGCCTTTGTGAACATATCTGCAGGATTCTCACTTGTGTGAATTTTCCCTAGCTTCAACTATCCATCCTACAAAACTAACCAGATGAAGTGGTATCTCAGCTATATGTGTTTAGTCTTTGAATACAAGACATAATTCTTTGCAAGATGTATGACACTCTAGCTATTAGTAAACAAATAACTATTAGCCTATTGTTTGCCCAATTCTTCCATGAAAGATTGCAGTCATATCATCTCCTTGCTTGCCTCTGTTGCAGCTACATACTTTGCCTCCATGGTGGATAAAGCAACCACCTTTTGTAACCTTGAGATCCAACTCACCGTTTTCCCACCTACAGTAAAGACATAACCTGTAGTACTCCGCCTGGTATCAATATCCCCTGCCAAATATGAGTCCACATAGCCTACTAAATCAGTATTAGAGCCCCCAAAACATAAATTTTTATTAGATGTACCTCTCAAATATCTGAGAATCCATTTTACCGCATTCTAATGCTCCAATCTGAGATTACTCATATACCTTCTTACGACTCCTACAACATGTGCAATATCTAGTCTCGTGCATACCATGGCATACATTAAGCTTCCTATAGATAAAGCATATGGTACCTTGGACATTTTGTCTTCCTCCTCTTGTGTCTTTGGACACATCTCCTTAGTCAATTTTAAATGACTAGGCAAAGGTGTGTTGACAGCTTTTGCATTCTTCATATGGAATCTCTGCAACACCTTTTCAACATAATCAACTTGAGATAGAGTCAATTTTCTATTCTACCTATCTCTACAAATTTTCATACCAAGGATTTGTTTTGCTACCACCAAATCCGTCATAGCAAATAATTTTGCTAACTGCTATTTTAACTCACTTATGTGATCCATGTTAGACCCTGCTACAAGCATGTCATCAACATATAAACATAAAATAATGTAGCTGTCCTTATTCAACCTCTTAAAATAAACACAATGGTCAGAATTACACCGGCTATAGCCTTGCTCATCCATAAAATTATCAAATTTCAAGGACCATTGCCCAGGTGCTTGTTTCAAGCCATATAAACTCTTCTTCAATCTGCACACCAATTTCTCCTTACCTTTGACCTCAAATCCTTGGGGTTGTTCCATATATATATCTCCTCCTCCAAATCACCATGGAGAAAAGAAAGTTTTCACATCTATTTGTTCCAAATGCAAATCTTTAGAAGCCAAAATACTTAAAACAGTATGAATAGAAGTCATCTTAACAACTGGAGAAAAAAATGCATTAAAATCAATGCTTTTTTTCTGTGCAAATCCTTTTACAACTAACTTGGATTTAAATATGTTCTTACCTCCATCTTCCTCTTTCATCCTATAAACCCATTTGTTTGGTAAAGCCTTTTTACCTGCAGGCAACTTGCATAATTCCCAAGTCTGATTTTTTAGCAAGGAGTCCATTTCTTCTTCCATTGCATGCTCCCACTGAACCTTTGTATCCACCTACATAGCTTCATCATACCCTTCTGGTTCACCAACATCTATTAACAAAATAGAATATAAAGAGGGAGAAAACCTGTTAGGAGGTCTACTTGTCCTTGTTGACTATCTAACATTCAATGGAGTTTGTGGTATTTCCTATTGCTATTGTGGAGCATGAGGAACCACTAGAATGTTGCTATCTGAAGTATCATCCAACACCACACAATCCTTTTCTTTCTTCTCATGTTGCTGCAACTAATCTTTGTACAATACCTTCTCATTGAATACAACATCCCTGCTTCTCACAATTTTCAGATTGTCAACATCCCAAAGCCTATAACCAAATTCATCAATTCCATATCCAATGAAGATACACTTTTTTGATTTTGCATCCTGCTTGGTTCTATTTTCAGAATCTACATGTGCAAATGCTTCACATCCAAAGGTTTTGAGAAAAGAATAACTCACCTTCTTACCTATCCATGTTTCCTCCGGAATACCACAACCCAAAGGAACTAAATGACCTCTATTAATTAAATATATAGTGGTATTGATAGCCTCTACCCACATGTTTAAAGGAAGCCCAACATGCAATCTCATGCTCCTTGCACACTCCATTATTGTCCTATTCATTCGCTCAGCAACTCCATTTTCCTGTGGAGTCCCTAGAACCGATTTCTGCCTACAAATTCCATTAGAGGAACAATAATCCTCAAATTCTTTGCTGCAATGCTCGCCACCATTATCAGATTTGAGACATTTTAATCTTTTACTCATCTCATTCTCAACCAAGCTTCTCCATTTCTTAAAGGTTTCAAATACATCAAATTTCTGCATAAGGAAATAAATCCAAACCTTCCTAGTTGCATCATCTATGAATGTAACATAATACCAAGAGCTATCGAGAGAAGATGCCTGAGTTGGTCCCCATACATCTATATGCACAAGGTCCAACTTTTCATGTTTCTTTTGCTTCCCATCCTTGTGAAAACTAACTCTCTTTTGTTTTCCATACACATAACTTTCATAGAAATCCATATTAATACATTTTAGACTCGGTAAATCTTTCTTAGAATGAAGTACCTTCATACCTTTTTCACTCATATGTACAAGTTTGTTATGCCACAGTGTTGTCTCAGAACCCTCAACAATTGTTTAAATCTCTGCTTCCGAACCTGCAATAACTATTCCTGAACCTATTTGATTTTTCTCTGCAACAACTAAAGTAGAAGGAACAGTATGACCTATACAAAGACATAAGGTGCCTACTTTCACACCTTTTTCTCCTATTAAGGCACCTCTTGTAACCTTCCATTTTTTATCACTAAAAGTAATAATGCAACCTTCATCACCTAGTTGCCTTGCTGAAATTAAATTCCTACTTAGCCCTGGAATGTGCCTTACCTCTTGTAGTAGCCAATGATTCCCATTCTACAATTTAATCCTAATTCTTCACTTTCCAACAATCTGACAAGGTTTGTTATCTCCCAAATAAACCAGCTCAAAATTCCCTTGGACATAATCAAGAAAATAACTTCTATGGGGTGTAACATGAAATGAGGCCCCTAAATCTAAAACCCATGAATCATTAGCATTATCTAGGGAAAGAATCAAAGCATCATCTTCAGATTTATTACTTACCACATTTGCCTTCTTGTTTGTCTCCTTTATTCTTCTAAGAACAACAATCCTTTTTCACATTACCTGGTTTCCCACAATATCAACAATCCTTGTTTCCTCTGCATTGAGACCTCTTGTCTTTTGTTTTCCTTGTGACTTCGCATGACCTCTAGGACCTTTTCCTCTCTCCTTTGATCTGCCCCTCCTTTTTGCATTCAAAACACTGCCTGATGTGGATCCACCTAAGCTTTTCCTACAAATTTCCTCACTCAGAATAACACCAACAACATCATAAAATTTCAATGTATTCAAACTAGAAACAGAGTTACTAACCACCATTACCAAACTATTCTATCTTTCAGGCAATGAACATAATATCAAGAGAGCTTTAACTTCTTCATAGAAATTTACATTTACAGAAGTCAACTGACTGGTAACTATGTTAAACTCATTTAAATGATCAGTAACCGATCCACCTTCTACCATCTTCATATTAAATAAATGCTTCATAAGAAATACCTTATTTGAAGCAGAAGGCTTTTCATATAACTTTGCCAATGTCTCCATCAATTCGGTTGTTGTCTTCACTTTTGAGATATTGAATACCACCGATGGTGCCAAGCACAAACGAATACTTCCCAGTACCTTTCTATCCAGAAGTTCCCAATCCTCATCAGTCATTTTTGTCAGTTTCCTAGCTTTTCCTTCCAATAACCTCCATAAATCCTTCTGATAGAGATAATCCTCCATCTACATCTTCCATAACTGATAGTTCTGCCCATTGAATTTATCTACCTTCAATTTACCCTCGTCTGCCATTGCTCCCACTTAACTGTGAGACTCCTACTCAACCATGAGACCTTCTTGCAGATGATAATTGAACACAACCCGCTCTGATACCACTTGTTAGGTTCAGGAAGATCGGAGCAGTACACATTAACAATTATATGCAGATTAAATAACCTAAATATAACAATGAAGAATGACATAAAAGAGATCAACACAAAATTTTAACGTGGTTCACCCAAAATGGGCTACATCCATAGAAACTCAGCCATCCAATGATTTTATTATCCAGTGCATAAAGAATTACAATCTCATGAATTCCCCCCCGCAACATACATCCCAGCCACTTATAACAAGCATTTTGGAAGCTTCTAGAATTAGGGTTTTACAAAGTTATTTTTTCATTTATCGGTTAACAAAAATTAATTGTCAATCAGTCACCACATACCAACACTCATATGGGCTCTCTAGTCTCCCATATGCCTTCTTTCTCATCTAGCATTCCTGTGTTAGGGATTTTGATGCACTGCATGTGTCATATCCCTCCCAATATTATGTGAACATATTATATTTTCTCAAATGTCAGCTATTTTTGTTCAACTTCTTCATCTGGGGAGACATACTCATGTCTCCCTACCTCTACCTGAGCATCTTCATACTCTACTTCAATTTCATGAGTTCCTTCTACATCCAACACTAGGTTATCTACTTGAGTGATGGGATTTTAGATTCTGGGGCTATTCAAATGGGTAGGGCTAATTGGCCTCGAATGGGCCCTAAGGGGATTTGATACAAGGTTATGCCAAGGCCTATTCTCTCTATAATTTCTAGAATTATCTTCCCTAACCCCTTCTCATGTTTGTATTAACCTTCAAAACTATGGGCCAAGATTCTCATTATTCACAATAGACCTATCAAATATTTAATAACCTTCATCTAATAAATGGTGATTCCTACTAGATGTACCAACGTAAAGATTATTTCTAGGAGGTTTTTGATTAATGTCTATATTTTTATCTCTAAATCTAATGATTCTTCCGGTCTCCACTCCAGATACCAAAGTTACACCAGCATTTTTCCTAATCACAAATCTTCTTCCTTCCATTATGAAAGCCTTGTTTTTGGATTCTTTCAATAGAACCACCACCTATCTTTGACTAGGGATAATAATGTGATCTTCTCAAGATATTATAAGACCCTTTTCAACAATGAAGATTAAACAAGTATGATTCCTTAAGAATTAATTCAATGGGATGGTGAACATGAATCATGAGCTAACAAAGAAAACAAGACTATAAACCACACTATCACAATTGTGATTCAAATGGACTTCATAGAATTTCATAGGGAAACATTCAAATCATTTTGTCCCCAGCAACATCATTTTTGTTAGTCTTTTTTTCCTTTTTTTAGACCATGACTTGGCTTGTATGACAAACATCCTCTTGTTAAAGGCTCTGTGGATTGTCAGACTTTATAACAAAAAGGAGGAAAAATTATTTTAAATACTAAGAAAGGACAGGACCAACACATGAGAGAGAGCCCCTCTCTCTTTTTGCTTCAAGCTTTGGTAGGCTCAGGGGAGTATTCTCTACAATTCCTTTCCAAATATAAAGTTTCTTTTTGCCACTACCAATGTTTGACACATTAATAGCTTGCATTCACCCTTATATTGGCACAACTTTTGGAACACAATATTATTACTTTACCTTTAGTTAAGCCAAAGGATATGTTTAAGCTTGCATCACACATGATTAAATATTATTTTGCTTATCATTGCATATGTGAGGACCGCCCTTTTTACTTCTGTTGTTATGACTATTTACATTACTGTTATTGTTACTTTTTATGTTTGTGGGATAGCAGTTCTCGGAATTGTCAAACTATTAAACTTTATTATGATTTCGGAAAAACTAATTGGGTGATGTTTGGATAAGTTTACATTTCAGAAAAGTTAAATAGGTGATGATGAAAAATTGTAATATGATTTCATTTATGTTAATTAGAACTATGTCATGATAATGCATGTTTTTAAGTTGCTTCGGCTATGATGATTTTATGTGGTTACTGATCTTGTAATTTAGTGTGCAGGAATTACTAATCGAACCACAGATTTCAGAGATCATTCCACACCTCGTTATTTGTTATTCCCTGTTAAGCCGATCTGGTTCCACGAGGAACCAAGATCTCTTTGTGTTTGATGTGATGATGTAATGTGGTCTTTTGTATGGTCGGGTGGGTTAGGTTACCCTCATGTAACATTATTTTATAATTTGTGTTGTAAAAAAAAGATTGAATTTGAATTTCCTTATTTTATTTAAATTTATGAGGCCTTTTCATGTGCTTTACCTTGACCATGGGTGCCTTGGATGGGTTAAAGTTGACCCTAGGTTATACCCCATGGGTCCAGGGGCCCATTTGGCATGGGTAACCCTTGAGTAACCTCCATCTAGTCATCTTAACTTCCCCCTGAAGTTAAGTGACGAAAATTGGGGTATGGGGGGGGACATGATGGGTTGTACCAACACCCAACCCATCCCTCTACAATCCCCAAGGTAAGAGATGACTACAAGCCCATCTATTATTGAAGGATTAACTTGAAGTCACCCCCTCCATTAGTGAGATTCCCCCATGTGCTGTGGGGACACCCATGTGAAGGAGGGAAGAAGGGGCATGGGTCACCTATCTTTTCCTCCTTTAACTCCTTTTATTTCTCCCATGCGAAAGAGAAATGACATGAGGAAAGGGATAAGGGGTACTCTAGGGATGGGTGAGTGACATAAGCCACCAGGACAGAATAGTGGTTTTGGGAAGGGTGAGGAGGTGACAAGTGTCACCTCCCCATTCCTCGAAACTGAAAAGAAATGGGGTTATTTGTTTCCAATTTTGGGGGGAGAGGGAGTTAGTTGAATGTTGGGGAGAGTTTTATGATTATTGTCAGAGAATAGGAAAGTTAGCTTAGAGGAGAGAAAAGAGAGAGAGGAGTTGTTGGCTAAGGTTGGAAGAGAACCCAGTGGAGCTCTGCATCAGTTTCATTCCAGGAGGGCTTTGTAAGGTTGGTTTGGTCTTTACCTTTCTTTCGTATATCTGAATGTGTATGTAAAGTGTGTGAAAGATGATTATTTGTTGTGTTTTAGATGTGTTTTCTGCAGGGTTTGTTGTCGGGTTGTTTGACAGAGCTCCTCCCACTTGGGAGAAATGCTCATCAAGTTTGGGGTAGGGGAGGAGAGACCCTCCTCGGGTGCATACCTGTTTCCATCTTTTGGGATGTTGAAAGCCTTGAGGGCATGTATCTGTGACTGTATCTTTGACTTGAGAGTCAAATACAGATTTTCTTAAAAATTTGTGATCAAACTTGGTTTGAGACCAAGAGAAATTGTATTGGTTAACTTATCTGTAAGGGTGACACTCTGGAGTCGAGTGTGTCCACTCTCCTGCCCCTTATGAAACTCACTGTAGTTGAGTTTCCTTGTTGTGTAAATTACCCACGGGTGTTTGTGTGCTTTGGGATTGTTGTTGTTACTGTTGTGAAGTGGAGTGCTTGAGTTACCCAGGTGTGAGTATGGTCTCCCTAGCTCGGGGGTGACCCTCTTGCGGGTATACGGAAGGGAGGAGAGCTAGATGAGTGGTGTTTTCTTCTTTGTTTGTCTTTGATACGCAGGTTGTCTCTTGGAGCTTCTGGTTGGATATTTATGAAGAAACAGCTTATTCTTCTTTGTCATGAGAATTAGGCCAGGTTCATTTCATAAGAGTTGAAGAGAGAGCACCTCTCTTGTTAATGTTGTAATTTATTGTTACCCTAGGAGTGAAGGAAATCACCTCCCTGATCTTGTTATTGATGGACTTTTACTTGGTTGTCACAAGCTATCAGTTGTATATTGTTTGGGAGAAGGAAATCCTTATCTTTCATTTTTTTAAGGGTAGTGAAACAGTTGTTCTTACTGTATTGTGATGTAATTATTTACCTTGAATCTCATATGGAAAATTTGAAGTTGATTAGAAAGTCTTACTATATTAAATGTGTTAGTGATAGGAAGAAAGCTTTACTTATTTGCAATCAAATCTGAGCTGGTTTGTAATTTTAAGAACAGATTGGATTAAGTAGTTGAAAAGTTAGTTTTATAGTTCATTGTTATAATGGAAAAGACAGTTTTAAATGTTTCAATTTATACTTCATAAATAGTGGTTTCAGTTTATTTGTAAAGATTAGAGGAAATCTATTATGTATTTACTTCTGTTCGTCAATTTGAGAAAATTAAATGAATTATGAAAATGGAAAATATATATATATATATATATATATATATATAATAAGTTGTTATATATTTACCATTTTTACCGAATATGAGAAACTGACTAATTGTTGTATTGGAGAAATTTGAATGGTATTATGAAAATTATGAAATATATATATATATATATATATATATATATATATTCAGTATCTCATAATTCTGTTAAAATGATAATTAAATAACAACTGTTCTATATATATATATATATATATATAGATATATATATATATATAGAACAGTTGTTATTTAATTATCATTTTAACAGAATTATGAGATACTGAATATATTGTTTAAGTAATATTCTGAAACTGAAAAATATATATATATATATATATATATATTGATTTTTATTTATCATTGAATAATAATAAACTCGGATTAAATTTTTATGACAGTCGAATAGGAGCGAAAATAGAGATCGCTGTGTGTTTTACACACAGCCGAAGCTTTTTACAAGATGGGCGGTGGGGAGTAATCCCCACCGCAGTCTCCATTATTTACACAGAGGTGTGGGGAGGGGCGGAGCCCCACCCACACCCCACATCGTGGGATGTGGGTGGGGCTCTGCCCCTCCCCACATCCCCTTACCCTTGTAACTCTCGCGGAGCCCTTCTATGCGCTGCCTCCGCCGCGACTGTCCCCTGCGCCTTCTCCTTCGCCCGCCCTCCATTGCTCCCTTCGGCCTCCGCCACTCACCGTCCTCCACCCCGCGGCTAACCTCCCCTCCATCCCTCTGCTCGCTCCACCCTCTGCCATCCGCCATGCCTGCAACTACAACATGATATTTGATGAGAATTTATTTGGGTTAAACCCTACTTTATGTTTGAACAAAAATAATAAAATAATAATAGTTGGTGATAGAAAAATACAAGCCACTATTAGTGGCGTTTGATGTTATATAAATATATAACTATATATATACATATCTATGTATATATATAGATATGTATTTATAATCAGATATAACTTTTATAAAAATATATTTATATATACATACCTTGTATATATAGATATATATTTATATGTTGCTAAATACCAAATATATATATATATATATATATAGATATATATATATATATATACATATATATATAGCAAGGGATCACGTGAAGTTGTTAAACAAATTTAAAAGAGCATTTTCGTCATTTACATATACATATATATATATATATATATATATATATATATATATATATATATATATATATATATATATATATATATATATATATATATATATATATATATATATATATATATATGGGAGAAGTGTTACGGGCCATTTTACTAGGCCCTCGTTTAAAATCCTGACAAAATTTGATACAAAAAAATATATATATATTCACAGTTAGGTTCTATTAAGTGTTGAACAAAACAACCAAAGAAGTTATGCTTCCATGATCAGGGTTTTATAAAGTGGAGAGCCTCCTACATGTATTAACAACGGTAAATGATTTACAATAAGAGTATTAATAATACTGATTAGTAATAATAACAACAGTAATTATAGATAAGAGAAAATAAAATTATAATTTAATGAGAGCATAAAGGAATATACTGGGTTACCCGGGAAGAGTTTCTCGGCAGTTTCACTATCAACGCGGTTCAATAACCGGGAAAATGAAGAGGAAAAATTACACGTCACCATGCCTAAAAGGTCAATGGAAATAAACTTAAGGAGTCATCACAGAAATTCCATGTGAGGCCATTTTAATCTCAACTGTAGTAAACGTCCATATAAGTAAACCTGTAAGAGAGTCAGAAGAAGAAAAAGTAACATTGGAAAAACACAGAGGAGAAAATACACGACAATTCCCACATGGGATAAGAGAACTAAGTCGATGGACCCTCCAGCCAAAATTTGCTCAGGAACAAGTTTAATTAATATATAAAAGAGAAGAAACCTAGATCGGAGAAGACTAGGAGACCGAGTCCAGCGAAGTAGTAAACCAGCCTATGTGACCTGGATCATCCAGATGTTAGGTTTAATATTAACAATAGAAACAGTGATAACCCTAATTGATGCCCAATATGAAGAAAGGAAAATGAAAGAGAGAGAGACCGAAATATAAACAAACTAAATTATCACAGAAATAGTTAAGGTGAGCGCGATAAAAATACAATCAAAATTAAGACCCTGAGGAAAGGGAAGAGAGAGCAAACGAATCACCTTGATGAGAATGCTAAGTCGAAGGAGGAGTATGTTTCAGGAAGCAAGAGAGGAGACAGACAACTGTGCCTTGTTGAAAAATGATTAAATAGGGAGATCACGAGTAAGTTTAGTCGGAACAAGGCGTTGTGGGAAGTTGTTAATCTATCAGTGAACCACGTGCGTAAAATGGTGTTGAGTAATTCCCACTTACGCCGTAAGGCGTTATGCTGTCAGAATTTTGCCGAGATTTAGATTTAGGAACCCTGATATTTTAAACCTTGCAGTGACGCTAACAGCGTCGTAGAGACCCCCTTGTTGGTCTACTTGCGTCTGGTTGCACGCAATTGTACTTGTACCCCGCCGACAACTGTAGTGTTTTCGCCTTGAGAGAACACCGCCGAGCATGCTTATGCATGCGAGGGGGCTTTTAGGGCAGTGTGAGAAAAGTTTTTTTCATATCTCGTGTCATAACCACATGACAGATGTGGCTATGACACGTGTGATGTGTGTTGTGACCACAAGGACAATGTGGGCATGACATTTGGTATCAGAGCCAAGTTTAAACACTGGGCGTATTTGGGCACGTTGTTATTCCGCAACTTTGGCTAATTAGTTTCTACCTTGTTTTGTAGGATGCCTCCCCGTGTTCGACGAGCGCGGTCATGCCACACAGCGTCTGTCGATGTGCACACCGATTCCTCAGCTGAGGGACTGGCACCCGTAGTTACAGCAGCACCACCTGCACCACCTAAACCACAAGCACCACTAGCACCACAGGCGACACCAGTATTGGATATAGGTCCACAGATTTTACAGACACTACAGGCTATGTTAGATAGGTTACCGCCAGTGATTCCTGAGCGACGTGTAGAGCCTTGTGTTGATCTGCGAGAGGAGCCACGTGCCGAATCACGTATTGAGCCACGTGAGGAGCCCCGCATTGATCCACTAGAGGTGCCACGTGTGGAGCCTTTCGTTGAGATTCCTGACACAACAGTAGAGGAGGTAGGGTCAGCCTCCCGAGCATGGAGCAGGAGTCCTCCGAGACTTTTGAGACGAGATGAGATCCAGAGGGCAGAACAGGTTCAGCATGGATTATATGAGGATGGTGTGGAAGAGCCACTTGTGAGACTTAGAGACAGAGGGGACCCCATCAGAGATCTACTGAGGCTCAACCCACCCACTTTCGCAGGTGCTACAGAGGGAGCTGTGGCCGAGGCTTGGCTGATTAGCTTAGATAGGTGTTTCACGTTGCGACCATATGGAAGCAACACGAAAGCACGAGTGGCAGTCCATCTTCTTAGGGATGCAGCAGCTACCTGGTGGCGTACAGAGGAGTGCAAGCGCCGACTATCCGTGGATACACTCACATGGGACATCTTCATTGAGCGCTTCAATGCGTGATATTTGTCTGAACATTACAGACAGCGCAGGATCGATGAGTTCCATGATTTACAGCAGAGGGGACTCACTGTTACTCAGTATGAGAGCCGATTCATTGAGCTTTCTTGTTACGCGGAATACCTCCATGACGAGAAAATCTTAATACACAAATTCATCAGAGGGCTAAATCACGGGATAGCAGGACCAGTTCGTATGGCAAATCCCCAGACCATGAGCGAGGCTATTGAAAAGGCCCTTATATCAGAGGAAATTCAGGGACGAGGGTAGAATTCACGCCCACAGTACCAGGAACGTAGTCCCCAACAACAGCAAAACTTTCGAAGGCCTCAAAACACAACACAGAGAGGAGGATATAATCCTTCGTCATTACCTCCTAGGCCTCCACAGCAGCAGCAACATCAGCAAAAATCCAAATTTCAACAGAGGGGTCAGGGAGGACAGAACCGTGGATGGCAGTAGCAGGGTTCACGCAGAGATCAGAGATAGCAAGGTTCATCGGCAGGACCCGCGAGGTCCCAGCAGTCTTACAGAGGCTCACAGGGATCCACTGGACGGATTGGGCAACAACAATCAGGCAGAACACAGTCAGGGCAGTTATAGGTTCGAGGACCATGTTATGTGTGTGGTGGGGCAGGGCATCTGGCTAGAGAGTGCCCGCAGGGATTTACTGTAGGGGGACAGCCCTGATCAGGAGGATCTGAGCAGACCGTAGGTGACGTGGGCAGATCCCACCACATGTTTGCAGCAGTTGATAACCGCCAGGCCAATTTCCAGGCCTCAGTCATAGAGGCAGCAGGTACGATTGGAGACTTTCCCATCTCGATCCTTTTTGACTCAGGAGCTACTGACTCCTTTTTGTCTACATCGTTAGTGGAGCGTTGCAGGCTGGTGGCTTCTAGGCAAGACATTAGGTGGGAAGTTGAGTTGGCCTCAGGGGCCAGGATGTCAGTAGATACCTTGGTTAGAGATTGTGAGATCACATTGGGATCATTCACCACAACATGTGACCTTAGGATTATGCCATTAGGATCTTACGGATTAGTTCTGGGTATGGATTGGCTTGCGGCACATAGAGCCAAGCTTGACTGTCGCCAGAGGACGATTATCTGTTTAGATGATCATGGTACGTCAGTTGAGATAGTGGGCATTCAAAAGCCCACGGCTGTTCGTATGATATCCGCTCAGCAGCTTAAGCGCTGTATGCGGAAGGGATGTCAGATGTTTGCTATCATGGTTAGTGATAGAGCAGAGGATGAACCTGAGGCTACTTTAGATGATCACCCTGTCCTTAGAGAATTTGCTGATGTATTTCTGCCAGAATTACCAGGTATGCCTCCACGCAGAGAAGTGGACTTCCACATCGACTTGGTGCCGGGTGCAGAACCGATATCCCGTGCACCCTATAGGATGACTACACATGAACTCACTGAACTTAAGCTGCAGTTAGAGGAATTACTTGAGAAGGGACACATCCGACCTAGCGTTTCACCATGGGGCACACCGGTTATCTTCGTAAAGAAGAAGGATGGGTCTCTTCGATTATGCATGGACTACAGGCAGTTGAACAAGGTGACGGTGAAGAACCGTTATCCTCTGCCTAGGATTGACGACCTTTTTGATCAGATGTAGGGAGCCAGAGTGTTCTCAAAAATTGATCTAAAATCTGGGTATCACCAATTGCGCATCACAGAGGCAGATATTCATAAAACTACTTTTCGAACCAGATATGGCCATTACGAATTCACAGTGGTACCCTTCGGGCTGACGAACGCTCCTGCAGTGTTCATGAGTCTCATGAACGGGGTGTTCCGTACTTACCTAGATCGGTTCGTGATAATATTTCTAGATGACATTTTGATTTATTCACGGACTGAAGAGGAGCATGTGGAGCACTTGCGTCAAGTTTTGCAGCAATTACGAGAGCAGCAGCTTTATGGCAACTTGGCGAAGTGTGCCTTCTTCAGGACAGAGGTGCAGTATTTGGGACACATTTTATCAGGCGATGGCATCTTCGTAGATACATCTAAAATCAGAGCAATTCAGGAGTGGCCGGCACCCACCAACGTGACAGAGGTCAGAAGCTTTATGGGGTTAGCCAGGTATTATCGTCGGTTTGTCGAGGGCTTCTCCAGGATAGCACATCCCATTACTTCCCTTCAGCGAAAAGGGAAGGGTTTCAATTGGACCGAGCAGTGTGAAAAGGCCTTTGGAGTCCTCAAGGAACGTCTTACCAGTGCTCCTATTTTAGCGGTTCCAGATCCTACAGAGGATTTTGTAGTTTGCACAGATGCATCATTAGAAGGTTTGGGAGCCGTGCTTATGCAGGGTGGTAGAGTGATCGCATACGAATCGCGGAAACTAAAGACACATGAGTTAAACTACCCTACTCACAACTTAGAGCTCGCAGCAGTTGTTCATGCTTTAGTCCACTGGAGACACTTCCTCCTAGGTTGACGCTTTGAACTCCATTCGGATCATCATAGTTTGCAGTATATTTTTACACAGCCAAATTTGAACGCCCGTCAACGGCGTTGGATGGAATTCCTATGCGAATATGACTTCGACGTCCACTACATCAAAGGGAAGAACGTGGTCACTGATGCTTTGAGTCGAAGGCGCCACGAGATCCAGACCCTGACCTTGAAGGTGGACTTGAAGGATCGCATCTTACAGCATCTACCGGAGGACGAATGGTTTCTTGAAGTGCAGCAGGCATTATTAAATCAGAAGGCCCTTGAGGGCAAATTTACAGGATATACCCTTGAGTCTGATGGTATGCTTCGACATCGGCAGCGTATCTATGTACCCCATGCGGGTAATCTTCGTACAGTAATCCTATCAGAGGCTCATAGAGCACCCTATGCAGCACACCCAGGAGTGAAGAAGATGCATGCTGACTTACGACAGCTCTATCATTGGGCTGGGATGAGGCGTGACATTGCCGAATTTGTTGCTCGTTGCCTGGAATGTCAGAGGGTCAAGGCCGAACATCAGCATCCAGCAGGACTATTGTACCCTCATGAGATACCTGAATGGAAATGGGACACCATTTCGATGGATTTTATCGTTGGTCTACCTATGTCCTCACGTTGCCATGATGCTATTATGGTGACAGTTGACAAACTGACCAAAGTGGCGCATTTTTCACCAATATGCACAACATACAATGCACCATCAGTGGCAAAGGTGTTTCTTGATCAGATTGTTAGACTTCATGGGGTACCTCGCCGCATTATATCTGACAGAGACTCTGTATTCACTTCATCGTTCTGGAAAGCCTTACATCAGGCGTTGGGCACACAGCTCAACTTCAGTTCAGCCTATCATCTAGAAACCGATGGACAAATAGAGAGAGTTAAGCAGGTGTTAGAAGACATGCTTCGCATGTATGTGATGGACCATCAATCTAGATGGGAGGAGTACCTATATCTAGTTGAGTTTGCCTACAATAATGGGCATCACAGCTCGTTAGGTATGCCTCCTTTCCAGGCTTTATATGGCCGACCATGCAGAACACCATTGAGTTAGGATCGGATAGAGGACAGAACGGTCATCGGTCCAGAGATAGTTCAGAATATGGAACAGCAGGTCAAACAGATTAGACAGAGACTTCAGGAAGCTCAGGACAGGCAGAAAAAGTATGCCGATGCTAAGAGGACAGACCGAAGCTTCTCTGTGGGGGAAAGAGTATTTTTGAGAGTGCGGCCGCACAAGAGTCCAATCCGTTACGGAAAAGGCTCTAAGCTCGCACCTCGATTTGTAGGACCTTTCAAAATTTTGGAGCGGATAGGACCAGTAGCCTATCGTCTAGCCTTGCCACCTAGCCTGTCATGTATCCACAATGTATTTCATGTATCAGTTTTACGTCAATATATTTCTGACTTATCTCACGTGTTGGATTGGAGTGCTCTTCAGGTAGAGGCAGACGGACAGCTGGCGTTGGAGCCAATTCGCATATTAGCTCGTCGGACGCTGGCCCTTCGAGGTCGAGAGCTGGACCAGGTTAGAGTCCAGTGGGACCTATACGATGAAGTCACAGCGACATGGGAAGATGCAGAGAGACTGAAGACGCTTTATCCTCACCTTTTTGACGACTTCCAGGAGGAAGTACCGTCTTAGGGGGAGAGGATGTGAGGACCGCCCTTTTTACTTCTGTTGTTATGACTATTTACATTACTGTTATTGTTACTTTTTATGTTTGTGGGATAGCAGTTCCTGGAATGGTCAAACTATTAAACTTTATTATGATTTCAGAAAAACTAATTGGGTGATGTTTGGATAAGTTTACATTTCAGAAAAGTTAAATAGGTGATGATGGAAAATTGTAATATGATTTCATTTATGTTAATTAGAACTATGTCATGATAATGCATGTTTTTAAGTTGCTTCGGCTATGATGATTTTATGTGGTTACTGATCTTGTAATTTAGTGTGCAGGAATTACTAATCGAACCACAAATTTCGGAGATCATTCCGCACCTCGTTATTTGTTATTCCCTGTTAAGCCGATCTGGTTCCACGAGGAACCAAGATCTCTTTGTGTTTGATGTGATGATGTAATGTGGTCTTTTGTATGGTCGGGTGGGTTAGGTTACCCTCATGTAACATTATTTTATAATTTGTGTTGTAAAAAAAAGATTGAATTTGAATTTCCTTATTTTATTAAAATTTATGAGGCCTTTTCATGTGCTTTACCTTGACCATGGGTGCCCTGGATGGGTTAAAGTTGACCCTAGGTTATACCCCATGGGTCCAGGGGCCCATTTGGCATGGGTAACCCTTGAGTAACCTCCATCTAGTCATCTTAACTTCCCCCTGAAGTTAAGTGACGAAAATTGGGGTATGGGGGGGGGCATGATGGGTTGTACCAACACCCAACCCATCCCTCTACAATCCCCAAGGTAAGAGATGACTACAAGCCCATCCATTATTGAAGGATTGACTTGAAGTCACCCCCTCCATTAGTGAGATTCCCCCATGTGCTATGGGGACACCCATGTGAAGGAGGGAAGAAGGGGCATGGGTCACCTGTCTTTTCCTCCTTTAACTCCTTTTATTTCTCCCATGCGAAAGAGAAATGACATGAGGAAAGGGATAAGGGGTACTCTAGGGATGGGTGAGTGACATAAGCCACCAGGACAGAATAGTGGTTTTGGGAAGGGTGAGGAGGTGACAAGTGTCACCTCCCCATTCCTCGAAACTGAAAAGAAATGGGGTTATTTGTTTCCAATTTTGGGGGGAGAGGGAGTTAGTTGAATGTTGGGGAGAGTTTTATGATTATTGTCAGAGAATAGGAAAGTTAGCTTAGAGGAGAGAAAAGCAAGAGAGGAGACAGACAACCGTGCCTTGTTGAAAAATGATTAAATAGGGAGATCACGAGTAGGTTTAGTCGGAACAAGGCGTCGTGGGAAGTTGTTAATCTATCAGTGAACCACGTGCGTAAAATGGTGTTGAGTAATTCCCACTTACGCCGTAAGGCGTTATGCTGTCGAAATTTTGCTGAGATTTAGATTTAGGAACCTTGATATTTTAAACCTTGCAGTGACGCTAACGGCGTCGTAGAGACCCCCTTGTTGGTCTACTTGCGTCTGGTTGCACGTAATAGTACTTGTACCCTGCCAACAATTGTAGTGTTTTGGCCTTGAGAGAACACTGCCGAGCATGCTTACGCATGCGAGGGGGCTTTTAGGGCAGTGTGAGAAAAGTTTTTTTCATATCTCGTGTCATAACCACATGACAGATGTGGCTATGACATGAAAAACTATATTTTTTTATGGTTTAAATCTATTTTGAATCCTAAATAGGTGTATGGAAATGATTCTATTTTTGGGCACTTTACTTATGAGTAAGTCTGTCTTTTAATGGCCATGTAGATAGAAAGATTGTAGGTTTAAAAATGTTCCTATACTCTTATGATTTTGGGGTAGAAACTTAATACTAATTTTATGTTTTATCTGCCTTTAAAAGGTATTAGGACTGTATGATTATAACTTCTTTATATATGAATTAAATCTTCTTTAAAACTAATGTATTAGCTACCGTATAATGGCGTGAGGAGTTAATGTTTTGCTGTATGTTTTATCTGCCATATAATGGCATTATAGCAGAGTCACGTATATGTTTAAGTGCAGAAATTTCACAACAATTTAGTGGCTCTTGTAGCATCATAAATTTCTTCATGTCACTTCTATAGTCATTTATACTAACTCTTTTATACTGGTGTCATTTTTAAATGGCTGCTGAAGTATGCCATTTCTATAGTCATTTATACTAACTCTGCTTTACTACTGTCATTTTCAAATGGCTGCTGTAGCATGTCATTTCTATAGTCATTTATACTAACTCTTTTGTACTACTGTCATTTTTAAATGGCTGCTGTAGCATGCCATTTCTATAGTCATTTATATACTAACTCTTTTATACAAACAATATTGTGGCTGCTGTAGCATCATAAATTTCTGTACATTAAATATATATATATTTTTAAGTCATTTTATAAATATTAAGAATTAATGTTTTAATATTGCATAAATTAATTGTATGACAATAGATCTATTCATGCCTTGACTACAAAAATTGTAATTTGTTATTGATGAGTAATGGCACTATTTATTCAAACCTCCCAAGACTTGTGTGTCAAGTAAGGTGATCCAGTTTCCCCACATCCCCTTACCCTTGTAACTCCCCTATGCGCTGCCTCCGCCGCGACTGTCCCCTGCGCCTTCTCCTTCGCCCGCCCTCCATTGCTCCCTTCGGCCTCCGCCACTCACCGTCCTCCACCCCGCGGCTAACCTCCCCTCCGTCCCTCTGCTCGCTCCACCCTCTGCCATCCGCCATGCCTGCAACTACAACATGATATTTGATGAGAATTTATTTGGGTTAAACCCTACTTTATGTTTGAACAAAAATAATAAAATAATAATAGTTGGTGACAGAAAAAAACAAGCCACTATTAGTGGCGTTTGATGTTATATAAATATATAACTATATATATACATATCTATGTATATATATAGATATGTATTTATAATCAGATATAACTTTTATAAAAATATATTTATATATACATACCTTGTATATATAGATATATATTTATATGTTGCTAAATACCAAATATATATATATATATATATATATATATATATATATATATATATATATATATATATATACATATATATATATAGCAAGGGATCACGTGAAGTTGTTAAACAAATTTAAAAGAGCATTTTCATCATTTACATATATATATATATATATATATATATATATATATATATATATATGTATGTATGGGAGAAGTGTTATGGGCCATTTTACTAGGCCCTCGTTTAAAATCCTGACAAAATTTGATACAAAAATATATATATATTCACAGTTAGGTTCTATTAAGTGTTGAACAAAACAACCAAAAGAAGTTATGCTTCCATGATCAGGGTTTTATAAAGTGGAGAGCCTCCTACATGTATTAACAACGGTAAATGATTTACAATAAAAGTATTAATAATACTGATTAGTAATAATAACAACAGTAATTATAGATAAGAGAAAATAAAATTATAATTTAATGAGAGCATAAAGGAATATACTGGGTTACCCGGGAAGAGTTTCTCGGAAGTTTCACTATCAACGCGGTTCAATAACCGGGAAAATGAAGAGGAAAAATTACACGTCACCATGCTTAAAAGGTCACTGGAAATAAACTTAAGGAGTCATCACAGAAATTCCATGTGAGGCCATTTTAATCTCAACTGTAGTAAACGTCCATATAAGTAAACCTGTAAGAGAGTCAGAAGAAGAAAAAGTAACATTGGAAAAACACAGAGGAGAAAATGCGCGACAATTCCCACATGGGATAAGAGAACTAAGTCGATGGACCCTCCAGCCAAAATTTGCTTAGGAACAAGTTTAATTAATATATACAAGAGAAGAAACCTAGATCGGAGAAGACTAGGAGACCGAGTCCAGCGAAGTAGTAAACCAGCCTATGTGACCTGGATCATCCAGATGTTAGGTTTAATATTAACAATAGAAACAGTGATAACCCTGATTGATGCCCAATATGAAGAAAGGAAAATGAAAGAGAGAGAGACCAAAATATAAACAAACTAAATTATCACAGAAATAGTTAAGGTGAGCGCGATAAAAATACAATCAAAATTAAGACCCTGAGGAAAGGGAAGAGAGAGCAAACGAATCGCCTTGATGAGAATGCTAAGTCGAAGGAGGAGTATGTTTCAGGAAGCAAGAGAGGAGACAGACAACTGTGCCTTGTTGAAAAATGTTTAAATAGGGAGATCACGAGTAGGTTTAGTCGGAACAAGGCATCAAATGTGATGCCCACATTGTCCTTGTGGTCACAACACACATCACACGTGTCATAGCCACATCTGTCATGTGGTTATGACACGAGATATGAAAAAAACTTTTCTCACACTGCCCTAAAAGCCCCCTCGCATGCGTAAGCATGCTCGGCGGTGTTCTCTCAAGGCGAAAACACTACAGTTGTCGGCGGGGTACAAGTACAATTGCGTGCAACCAGACGCAAGTAGACCAACAAGGGGGTCTCTACGACGCCGTTAGCGTCACTGCAAGGTTTAAAATATCAGGGTTCCTAAATCTAAATCTCGGCAAAATTCTGACAGCATAACGCCTTACGGCGTAAGTGGGAATTACTCAACACCATTTTACGCACGTGGTTCACTGATAGATTAACAACTTCCCACAACGCCTTGTTCCGACTAAACCTACTTGTGATCTCCCTATTTAATCATTTTTCAACAAGGCACGGTTGTCTGTCTCCTCTCTTGCTTCCTGAAACATACTCCTCCTTCGACTTAGCATTCTCATCAAGGCGATTCGTTTGCTCTCTCTTCCCTTTCCTCAAGGTCTTAATTTTGATTGTATTTTTATCGCGCTCACCTTAACTATTTCTGTGATAATTTAGTTTGTTTATATTTCGGTCTCTCTCTCTTTCATTTTCCTTTCTTCATATTGGGCATCAATCAGGGTTATCACTGTTTCTATTGTTAATATTAAACCTAACATCTGGATGATCCAGGTCACATAGGCTGGTTTACTACTTCGCTGGACTCGGTCTCCTAGTCTTCTCCGATCTAGGTTTCTTCTCTTGTATATATTAATTAAACTTGTTCCTAAGCAAATTTTGGCTGGAGGGTCCATCGACTTAGTTCTCTTATCCCATGTGGGAATTGTCGCGCATTTTCTCCTCTATGTTTTTCCAATGTTACTTTTTCTTCTTCTGACTCTCTTATAGGTTTACTTATATGGACGTTTACTACAGTTGAGATTAAAATGGCCTCACATGGAATTTCTGTGATGACTCCTTAAGTTTATTTCCAGTGACCTTTTAAGCATGGTGACGTGTAATTTTTCCTCTTCATTTTCCCGGTTATTGAACCGCGTTGATAGTGAAACTTCCGAGAAACTCTTCCTGGGTAACCCAGTATATTCCTTTATGCTCTCATTAAATTATAATTTTATTTTCTCTTATCTATAACTACTGTTGTTATTATTACCAATCAGTATTATTAATACTCTTATTGTAAATCATTTACCGTTGTTAATACATGTAGGAGGCTCTCCACTTTATAAAACCCTGATCATGGAAGCATAACTTCTTTGGTTGTTTTGTTCAACACTTAATAGAACCTAACTGTGAATATATATATATTTTTTTGTATCAAATTTTGTCAGGATTTTAAACGAGGGCCTAGTAAAATGGCCCGTAACACTTCTCCCATACACACACACACACACACACACACACACACACACACACACACACACACACACACACACATATATATATATGTATATGTAAATGACGAAAATGCTCTTTTAAATTTGTTTAACAACTTCACGTGATCCCTTGCTATAGATATATATACAATGTGGACATTATACAAATCAATGCACAATACATTGAAACATAAATCTCAAGATCTTATAGCAAGGAGATGATACAAATTGAGGCTAATCATATATGGCATTGCATGATGAATATTATTGTATTAATATGTATAAGGATCATAGTGCACTACATGTTGAGGTTATTGATGTAGCAAAGAAGTAACTACATGTTATAACATCTAAGCCAATTCTTTTAGTCTAGCATATATCACATTTTACATCCCTACATCACAATTTTGTTCATAGGCCAACACTTCATGATGAAAAGGATAGTCCCATGGGGAAATTGATTTTTTAAGTGATACATTTTTAAAGAAACCTAATGGGGATGATTTCATTCCAGTTAGATATTCTAGCTCATCTTTCTAACTTCTTACAACATTTTATGTTTTTTTATTTCCTTTCCTAGCTTTAGGTTTATGTTGTGTTCTTTCCATGTTCTTAGTTAGCATGTGGATGTTAAAAATACACATTTAGTGGTGCATGTTAACACCAGTAGCTTTGAATAAGTTTTATGTTGTTCATGTCACTTCTTCCTTATGTTTGGTATCATTTATACTTTGGAATTTTTTATTCCTTGTATGTTGTGATCCTCATTGTTTATTCTTCCATTTACCATATATTTCCTTACACATTAGACCTTCTCTTGTGCACCACACTTGTTGTGTATCTCCTATTATCATTTCACCTCCTTTATTACATCGTATGCCTGTCACCTTTCCTTTTGATTCTTCTATGTTCTACTCCTATGCTTTCCTATATTCCTTTTTCATCCCCATGATTTCCTATGTCTTAGTTAGATCTTATATGTTCCCTTTGTTCCTATGATTAGCACCTATGTTCTACCATGTTCCTATGTTACGTGTTCATGATGCCTCTATGCTTCCTATATTTTATGGTCATGGTGTCTAGCTCTTATGCTATCTCTATGTCGTGCTTATTATGCTTATCTTTTCATGTTCCAAATACTTACACATATTTATGGTATCATTCTTACACACTTACCATATTTACATATTATGATGCTTGCATGTTATATGACATTTACACTCTTTCTAATAGTTATCATGCTAATATTTCATGATATCATGTTTATGCTTACATTTTAATATTATGCTCACATGCCTACATTTTTATGTTCCTTATCATGCAAGTATAAGTTTTGATTACATGTTCATGATCCTACTAATGCTTATCTCTTTCCATTACATGTTTATGACCTTATCGTTCTTATATATCATATAATCTATTTGTGTTTACATGATCTTCATCTAGAATTAATGTCTATCATCATCTTGTCATTTGTGTTCAAGGGGGACACCTTGCTTTCCCTTATCATACATGTACTTTCATGATCACATCTTACCTATATTGTTACATGTTTCTTAGATGGTGATATCTTTTACCATGCCTATATGCTTTATCTTTCTCTCCTTAACTCAAATTATTTACATCTTTGTATGCAACTACTCTTGGAGGGGGCCACCTATATCACTAACTCTCCTTTTGTGAGTTATGTTTTGTAGTGACAAGCTCATAAGTATTCCTATTTTCAAGGGAGATTTTGTTATCGGACTTTTTCCCCAAAATGGAAAAGAATGCTATTTTATGAATAAGACTTTGAAATCATAAGAGGATAAAGTTTATTTACCCTTTATAATTAAAAGGGAGATAGAAAAATAAAGGATATTATGATCCTTTCGTTAAAAAATAGATAAATAAAGAATAATTATGAAAATCCCTTTCAAAAGGGGGGAATTATTAAATTTATTAACTAATTTTGTTAATGAAAACCTATGTGAAAGGGTGTGATGGTTTAGAAACCACCCCTTAAAAGGTTATATAAGGCATTTGTGTGAGACTTGGAATGAGCATGAAGCATCACTCAAAGAAGGAAGAAGATGGAGAACATGCAAGGAAGATAAGGAAAGAAATGAAAGAAAAAACGAAGGAGAAGGATTATAGATTTGATAGGTAGTAAGTATTGGAGAAGGGGCACACAACATGTGTCCAACTCGAGGTACAATATCCACCCAGGATTATCCTGGCTAGGGCTTGTGTGTGCACTTGTGTTGAGCATGTTTTGTTGAACATGGCTCTGGAGCACGTGTGTGTGTGTGTGTGTGTGTGTGTGTGTGTGTGTGTGTGTGTGTGTGTGTGTGTGTGTGTGTGTGCTTTCTGAAAAGGAGTAGGATGCTTGGGAAACATGTATGTTTTCTAAAAAGGAACTAAATGTTGGGAAGTACATGGTTGGTTCTGAATAAGAACTAGAAGTGCGCACTTGCTAAAAGGGGGTTGAATATGTATTCCATTCTCCAGAGTGACATTTGGAAGAACTTCTAGGATCCAAAAGATACATATTTATTCCTTTCTATGATGAAAATTAATGAAGTATTGAACTTATTGCTAATAAAAGATATTGATGGGTTTTGATGTTAATATGATTATGTAATTATGTTATCTAATTTGTTTTGTTAATGATTTACTTAAGAGTTCTTATTAAAATATCCCCTGTTGTAATTTACATTTGTTATTACATCTATTTTAACATCATTGAATATATTATTCTATCTTAACTCTAAATATTAACCATAACAAATCCATTGCAATTAATTAAATACATAGGGAGAAAGTAGTGTTACATATTTATATCAATCTTTTAGTATTGTTAGAATCTTCCACTTGGTTAGAGGCCATTCACATTTCTACTTAGTCAAAATCTTACCACTTTCTGATTAAATGAAATCTCCTAACCTTTTCCTTTTTACTTTTTACTTTTTACTATTTTGAAGAAATTTTTTAAGAAACGTTACATAGTGCCTAATTTTAATGTGTGACAAATGCTATTGATTGCATTATTTTTCTCTTTAAAAGTAAGTTTCCAATGGAGTGCTAATTGCAAAGAGAGTATAAGTATCATTCCTCATAAATGTAGCCTTTGAGTGTTTGAGAAAAAAATATGTTTCATGTGGACTGCCTGTTTTAATTTGGCATGCATCCTTATAGAAGTTCACATGCACATCAAAGTGGGGAAAAAAATATGCAATGGTGTAAATCTCATTCCCAAGCCATTTTTCGTTATGTTTCAAGCCCATTTAGATTAGTGTCCTTTATGTAACAAGAAGTTTATAAGTGGCATATTCTTGCATGAAATAAAACCCATAAGTTTATTCCAACTTGATTCCATCATCACTCTTCTTTGGAAATTGGTCTCAATCCTTAGATCTCCTCTTTGCCACCCTAGGTCATATTTGCAAGTGCATAATTGACCCATGTCACTACGATGTGCATAGGTTTAAATCTCAAACTTGTAAAACTCAAAATTCAAATATAAATCTTGTTGACCTTTTTCACTAGTTGTTACGAGCCAACCTAGTATATGTTTTTGTGGATTTGTGTGCTATGTGGTTGTATTTAAGAATATTAATCATTTATTTTGAAATCATGTGAGGACCTTTAAGGAATCATTAGAAGAGCATTTACATGAGAACATCATAGCATCATCCTAAGAATATTGAATGCTTGTGTCTTGTCTTTGATTATTGTTCCAAAGCAATTAAATTGATCCACCTAGGGATTTGACTTAGGACAACCTAATAATTTCTTAGCAAGTTCCCAAACGGTATCTATAGAAACCACCCCACTTTAGACATATATACATTGAGTTGATATAAAATTGCTATAGTCATCCATCCCTTACTAGTTTGCTTTCATGGGTCTAGGTTTAGTTCTATGTGCCAAATCAATTCAATATGGAACCAAAATAAAGCACAATTAATTTATAGATTTTGAGGCATTTTTCTAATCAAACCCCTAATTTTTAGTATATCAATACATCAAATCCAAACATTTTCAATAATATAATTTTCTATCATAATTGAAATGAAATATCATGTCTTTACATTTAATTCTACGTTCATTATTTCAATCTCTATTTTAAAATTCTAAAATTTATTATTATTTAATTATTTATCTTAAATAAATTATAATAAAAGCATTTAGTTTCATTACACTTATAGAGGCTTGTTCCTTTTTATCATATATAGGAAACCTCTAACTATACAAAGGGCCCTTCCATAGGAAACTAGAGTACTAATGGGAGTTTTTTATGATGAAATAATCATATTTTAAATTTAAAAAACACCAAAATTCTCAAAAGAAACTAAAGGAGAGTGGCCAGTAGCCGCACACCCTAACTTCGCGCACGTCAAGCACATAGCTAGACATATTGAATTTCGACGATTTTTTTTGGGTTTTTCCATATCCGAGTGAAGAGCTTAAAGCTATTCTTTCAGCTTCTAGGCATTTATACATTTCCTTGTAGGATACGTTATGTGCACATGGGTCGAAAAATGGTCATTTCAACATGTCGCCCCATACATGCACACCGATGTGCCAGTAACTGCTCGCCATGGCCCCCAAAAAAATTCGCCCCTTCACTAAAAAGGTAACACACTTGATCACTTTTATAGTTAGAGTAGGTTAAAAATATGTTTTTTAACACCCCGCCATAAATCACGTTGGTGGGGCATTCAAACTTACTTGCCCCCTTCCTAAACATCCCCACACCCATCGTAAGGGACAACATGCATGGTAACGTGTTTTCTTAGGCGCGGACGGGAAACAATATTAAATCCATTCAATGTTCGTTTAGGTCTGAATACATATGCCACTTTCCACCGAAAAGTTAATCATTTTACTGAGTGTTTTCCCTGTTCTCCATGGTGCGATGGAAATGTGAGGGTTTCACCATGTCCACCGGCTGTCGCTCTCCATGCAGATCTGTCTCCATGCAAGTAACGAGTAAACATCATCTCTCCATGTGATGTCAACTTTGCTTTCACTCCATTGTTTTGGTTTCATATGATAGTGTTTATATAATCATTTATCTTAATTTTTCTCTCATGCTACCCGTGATTTGGGTACTGCTATGTAATTTACTTTCAATTTTTTATTATTTTATCTGAGGCAACCCTTGTCTTGTGATAATTTCACTGTACAGAAGAATATACTGTTATATAATGATAGTTTTTTGTTATACATATAAATGGGGTCATATATTTTTATAGGTATATACTTTTTAGTGTTCATTGTCAATAGTTAAGGGTTTCATTATTTTGTCTTGTGATAATTTCACTGTACAAAAGAATATACTGTTATATAATGAGGGTTTTTTGTTATACATACAAATGGGTTCTTATATTTTTATGGGTATATATTTTTTAGGGTTCATTGTCCACGGTTAAGGGTTTCATTATTTTGTCTTGTGATAATTTCACTGTACAAAAGAATATACTGTTATATAATGAGGGTTTTTTTTGTTATACATACAAATGGGTTCTTATATTTTTATGGGTATATATTTTTTAGGGTTCATTGTCCACAGTTAAGGGTTTCATTATTTTGTCTTGTGATAATTTCACAGTATAGAAGAATAGACTATTATATAATGAGGGTTTTTTTTATACATACAAATGGGTTTGTATATTTTTTAGGGTTCATTGTTAATGATTAAGGGTGTCATTATTTTTGAGGGTTCATTGTCAACCGTTAAGGGTTTCATTATATCAGGGTTTCAAAAGTTTTGAATCCTACGGCTTTCTCTCCACAATAATTTTACAGTCAAATTATTGCCAGTTTTGACTGAATAGCCTCGCCTTTCCATTGCACCGTTGAGAATAGGGAAAGTAGTCAGTAAAATGATTAACTTTTCGGTGGAAGGTGGAATATGTATTCGGACCCGAACGAACATTAAATGGATTTAATGTTGTTTCCCATTCGTGCCTAAGCAAACACATTGCAATGTATGTTGTCCCGTAAATCATTCAATAGATTAAATCATGTCTGTTAATGTAATATATATATATATATATATATATATATATATATATATATATATATATATATATATATATATATATATATATATATATATATATATTCGAAGGTTCATTAACAATGGTTAAGGGTTTCATTATATCAGGGTTTTGAATGTTTAGAACCCTACAACTTTGTCTCATTAATAATTTTACAGTTAGATTCTTCCTAGTTTTGTCTGAATAATATTTATTAATTATTGTTACATTAAATATTTATAATTGTTTTACTATGTTGTAATACAATACATTGAGGGTTTCATTTTATATAATCTATCCAGGGTTCATATAAAAAACTTCTACATATATTCAGATTAAACTGTTAATGTATTGTATATATATACATGTCTATCTATATATACATGTCTATCTATATACATATGTATATCTATAGACATATGTTTATAGATAGACATATGTATATCTGTATACATTTCTGTATACATATGTATACATGTCTCTATACATATCTACATATCTATATACATATCTGTATATTTATAGACATATGTAGATCTATAGACATATGTGTATTGATATACATATGTATATGTATCGACATATGCAACGTATACAATGAAAACATTTCAAGCTAGTACTTAACATTTCAACATTTTACAATTCTAGATATACATGTTTGAAAGATTAGTCCAATTTGTTTGCTGAATTTTACTACATCTTTTCCATTTGTTTGCTACATGGGTAACTTCATTGAATGGATTAATCATGTTTGTTACTGTAGTCACGATTTTGTTTGACGCAACCCTTGTCTTGTGATAATTTCACTTTACAGAATAATATATTGTTATATAATGATGGTTTTTATTTTACACATACAAATGGGTTCATATATTTTTAAGGGTATATATTTTGCAGTGGCATTCTTACCTATTATGTCTAAGACAACCATTTCAGGTTGGCACTTAGCATATAATGGGTAGCTTCATCCAATAGATTAAATCATGTTATATATATGTTGACAATGAACCTTAAAAAATATATACCCTTATATATATATATATATATATATATATATATATATATATATATATATATATATAAGGGTATATATTTTCGAAGGTTCATTGTCAATGGTTAAGAGTTTCATCATATCATTGTCAATGGTTAAGGGTTTCATTATATCAGGGTTTTGAATGCTTTGAATCCTACAGCTTTGTCTCTATAATAATTTTACAGTCAGATTCTTCCCAATTTTGACCGATTATATATCTAGATATCTCTATACATATCACTATATCAGTATATCTGTATATCTATAGACATGTATATTCATATACATATGTATATGTATATGTATAGACATATGTAGCGTAGACAATGGAAATATTTCAAGCTGGTACTTAACATTTCAACATTTTACAATTCTAGATATACATGTTTGAAACACATAATGCTGAAACCCTTAACCATTGATAACAAGTCTAAAATGGAACAACACATATGTTTATCTTTGACATCAGCCATAGCACTTTGGATGCCATTGTTTGTCCATATACTTCTGTTCAACCTTGAAGACTCTGTTTCCATAGTAGTAGTTTGAAGGCAATCTGTATTGGTTTCCAAATCCTCTGTATGTGCGGAGGGAAATATACATTCCACTACAACATGATCTGGTTTTGTGGTATGTGTATCTTCGTCCCCCGACACCAAATTAGGAAACTTGTAGCCCCCAAGTTTTTTGACTGTCCTCCTTCCAGAATTTCTCCTCCCCTTTTTACCTCGAGCCATAAGTATCTATACACCTACAAGAAATGCAAACATCATCAATACCAGAAGTGATTTGTAGAAAAAATGGCATCCTTAGTGCAATGACTGAAAATAGATTGAGGCATCATTATTGTAGTGGCATGGACGACAACCATCACGTGTTCCATTTTGCAGTGTTTCATTGTGTTGTTCCATTTTAGACTATGTTATCACCTCAATTTGGTTTCATCATTATGCACAGATATGTATAGATATACACGTGTATACAAATATGTAGATAAGTATACATATATGTATAGAAATGTGTATAGATATACAGATATGTATACAGATATGTAGATATGTATACATATGTATATAGATATGTATAGATATACACATGTGTATACAAATATGTAGATATGTATACAGATATACATTTGTCTATCTATATACATATGTGTATATATATATATGAGACATTAACAAACATGATTTAATCTATTGAATGATTTAACAGACAACATGCATGGTAACATGTTTCCTTAGGCACAGACGTGAAACAACATTAAATCCATTCAATGTTCGTTGGGGTCCGAATACATATTCCACTTTCCATCGAAAAGTTAATCGTTTTACTGACTGCTTTCCCTGTTCTCAACGATGCGATAGAAAGTATTTATAGAAATGTAAATAGATATGTATACAGATATGTAGATATGTATACAGATATGTATACATATGTATAATTAGTACCAGAAGTGATTTGTAGAAAAAATGGCATCCTTAGTATAATGACTGAAAATAGATTGTGGCATCATTATTGCAGTGGCATGGACGACAAACATAACGTGTTCCATTGTGTTGTTTCATTTTAGACTTGTTATCAACGGTTGAGGGTTTCAACATTATGTGTTTCCAATATATAATCACTACAGTAACAGACACGATTTAATCCTTTCAATGAAGTTACCCATGCAGCAAACAACTGGAAAAGATGTAAAATTTAGCAAACAAATTAGAGTAATCTTTCGAACATGTATATCTAGAATTGTAAAATGTTGAAATATTAAGTACCAACTTGAAATGTTTCCATTGTCTACGCTGCATATGTCTATAGATATACATATGTCTATAGATCTACATATGTCTATAGATATGCAGATATGTATACAAATATATATATATATTATTAAAATGCGCCTGGTAAACTTTTTAACGTGACCGGCGACGCTGGTGCGACACACCCTCCGGGTCCACGCGAATGCTTTTGCCCGGAGCAATGAACCGGTGAGGCCACAACTGGGGGACCTCATCCCCTAGGAAGAACACTTCAAACCCGCGAGCTCATTGGCCCAGCGAAGGCGTAAAGCCTTGCGAGCTTGTTGGCCCAGCGGGGGTTTGAACTCTGGTGGCCGCCACTACAACCGAGCGACTTAACCACCGAACCATGCCATCATTGGCATGTATACAAATATATTGATATGTATAGAGATATCTAGATATATATTCGGTCAAAATTGGGAAGAATCTGAAAAATTATTATAGAGACAAAGCTGTAGGATTCAAAGCATTCAAAACCCTGATATAATAAAACCCTTAACCGTTGACAATGATATGATAAAACTCTTAACCATTGACAATGAACCTTCAAAAATATATACCCTTATATATATATATATATATATATATATATATATGATTTAATCTATTGAATGAAACTACCCACTATATGCTAAGTGCCAACCTGAAATGGTTGTCTTAGACATAATAGGTAAGAATGCCACTGCAAAATATATACCCTTAAAAATATACGAACCCATCTGTATGTGTAAAATAAAAACCATCATTATATAACAGTATATTATTCTATAAAGTGAAATTATCACAAGACAAGGGTTGCGTCAAACAAAATAATGACACCCATAATTGTTGACAATGAACCCTAAAAAATATATACCCATTAAAATATACGAACCCATTTGTATGTATAAAAAAAAACCCTCATTATATAACAATCTAAATTATCACAAGACAAAATAATGAAACCCTTAACCATTGACAATGAACACTAAAAAGTATATACCCATAAAAATATATGACCCCATTTGTATGTATAACAAAAAACCATCATTATATAACAGTATATTCTTCTGTACAGTGAAATTATCACAAGACAAGGGTTGCCTCAGACAAAATAATAAAAAAAAAAAAGTAAATTACATAACAGTACCCAAATCACAGGTAGCATGAGAGAAAAATGAAGATAAACGATTATATAATAGTATAGTCTTCAGTATAGATATGTATACAGATATACATGTCTATTTATATACATATGTCTATAGATATACATATCTATATAGACACACACACACACACACACACACACACACACATATATATATAGTACATTAATAGTCTAATCTGAATATATGTAGAAGCTTTTTATATAAACCCTGAATAGATTATATAAAATGAAACCCTCAATATATTATATTACAACATAGGAAAATAATTGTAAATATTTAATGTAACAATAATTAATAAATACTATTTAGACAAAACTAGGAAGAATCTGACTGTAAAAGTATTAATGAGACAAAGCTGCAGGATTCAAAACGTTCGAAACCCTCATATAATGAAACCCTATTAACAGATACATTTACTTCATATAAGAAGGTGAAGTACCAACCTGAACCTTAATGTGGAAGTTTGCAAAATTCCTTTTGGTAGCAGACAGGGTTTGCAACGCTCCTTCAGGAAATTTATGTTTAAAACAATCTATATGCTGCATAATGTTCGTCTTATAATGGATTGATATTAGAAAAAGAAATGCATTGAATTTGGTTGGTGAGTTTGAATTTGAATAAGTGCGTAGAAGGTATTGTATTCGATATTATGATACGCATAATTGAACTCAGTTGTTGAGATTCGAATTTGATTAAATGCATATAAGCTATTGTATTCGATTGATGTGATTTACAAATCTCACTTTTTTTATTTAAACTGGTTTAATTTTTTTTTTTTAATTAAATAATTGTCTGGATGGGGAGCCTGATAACATTATGTGTTTGTGCAGGTGCAAGTGGATGTGATAGCAAGTATGGGAGAATGTGACAGCAAGTGGGGGGATGTGATAGCAAGTATGGGAGAATGTGTGATTAACAGCGCTTTGGGATTGAGGTGTTGTGTGTTTATGGTAGCTTAGGTACTAATAGCTGTGCACAAAAGTATGTGAATGTGACCAATTTGACTTTATTTAATGTCCAAATGGGTGGTTTTTTATAAACATGACCTATTGTAATAAAAACAATACAGTGTATATTTAAATTGGAAGTTCTTATATTTGCATCAAGTGGAAGAGCATGTGTGTTAGTTTTTTGCAATGGTAAACTACACATTGAGTTGTGAACCTGTATTGGTGCATATGTGGTAATTTACTAGGTATTCTTTTTACATGTAATGGTTCTTTTTAAAAAAATTATTGAGGGATAGGGTACACAAAAACATAGCGGTTATTGGGGTGTGGGCGGCTACTGGCCCCTCTCCCTTATCTAAAATTGAGAACCTTAACATAACTTTTTTGAAATATATATATATATATATTCTTGATGATTGCGTCAGTCCATTCCGCTATATTTTTCCACATTCCTTACTCCAGTCTCCGACCCCTTTCTCACCATCGTGCGCATCAAGTTGAATTCAAATATGCAACTTTAAAGCTCCCACTCCAACCCATCATTCACCACTTACAAAAGCATCATTATAATTACCTACAAGAGCAACAAAAATCACATGATCCAAAGTAAAGAGCCACGAGTTATATATAGTGTTCATTCAAACAGTGTTCAGATAAAATCCTGCTCGGACTAACTTAAAGATCTTTGAAACTTGAGGAAACTTCTAAAATAATAGTCATTAGAACGATTATAAATAATAGTTATAGACCAAAGGAATAGTCAAGATTACAGTCAATACCAGCCAAATACACACACAGAAATATCAAACTTAAAAAGATCTTTGAAACTTGAGGAATCTTGTTAAAATATGATAATGCTAATGCGCGTCCTTTAAAGATTAAAGCTCGCAAAGATTCTTCTCTTGCAATCATAAAATTCCAAGTGTTGTACAATCGAATTTTATAATGCTGGGCCCTTTGGAGTGTAGCCTTGTGAACACAGATTTTTTTTGGTTTTTTTGAAAAGCCTGTCATTTTAATATTGTATGAAGTCGCAGTCGAAATTGAAATACAGGGGGGAAATGCCCGCTAAGGTTACATCAACTACGGCCTTCTGTTTGGGTGTGGAGTAAGTCGTTGAAATTTGAGACCGTGAGATGGGGTGCTTAAAATTGACTAGATCGTTGGCGTATGGCACAAGTTGGACAAAACATACCTTCGCTTGTCAATTGAGAATATCTTCGACTGGCCGATTGTGTGTCGATCTGAAAATTGGGTTTGTGGGGTTTTGTCTTTATAGTGTAATAATTTCGTGGTGAGATTCATGGTCGAGATGCCTATTTATTTGTGAGGTGAGTAGGAGATATAGATATCAGGATTTTTTATAGTCGTAGAAGAAAACAAATTTAAGATGCATTTTATTTAATTTGTGAAGAACGATATAAAATTGAAATATGTGGATTTGGAGTAGTCTTATGTTTTTGTAGGGCATAGAAAGCCATAGGTGTGAATTGTGATGGAAAGAGATATGGCTCCTCTGTCTACTTGAGGAGCCATGTAAAACGATTGATTTGAATAAAGAGAGAAATTTTTAGATAATTAGTTGTTTGGAAGGAAATATTTTGGATTATCTTTGGTGTGAATTGGGTATATCTTTTATACAATTGAGATAGTTGACTTCTAGAGAAATAATTCATTTTAGGGTGTGAAACTTACTTTGACATTTAGGTCAATTACACAGGTACTTTAGTAGTAGTTTCTTTATGGAATTTGTTCAAAGAAAAAAAGGTTGAGAAAGCAAGGGAGTTCACCATCAAAATAAATAGCAGGAGACCAACAATTTAGAAAGCTAAAATGACTAGGTCTGTTGTCCCATAGGCTATCTTTACCTTTGTGGATTTTAAATGACATATTTTCTATTCATTTGATAGGACTTGCTTATGTAGAATTTATAGTGATTCACTTTTTAAAAGATGGTGGATTTTTTATTTTATTTGTAATATCTAATTCCAAGAGATATTAAAGTATCTACCTTAAATTTTATGCCACTTATATATATATATATATATATATATATATATATATATATATATATATATATATATATATATATATATATATATATATATATATATATCTGTGTGTGTGTGTGTGTCTTTAGTATATGGTTGTAGCATTTAGCATTTAGTTTGATCTATTTGGCATATCCCTAAACATCCCAACACATTACATTCACGTAGACTAATCCATGTGGCATGATTTAGTCAATTCATTCAAACTTGCTTTTCTTGCCCACAAATTAACCCTTTTCATATTTCCAATTGTTACCTCATTAGTCCTGGCTTTAATTATTTTAAATCAATCACAAAGAACTTGTATTTAAGGGCATCTCCTAGGACACTAGATGCACACACAAAGAACATCAAAAGTTCTTTGCAATATCAATCATCCTCAACCACATCACTCTTAGTCTCATACTAGTTTATGGTGCATCAATCCAAGTTCCATCAAAATTACATTCTTACTTGGTGTGTTTCCCAAATTTAAATAATTCTTAAGGGTCTTAACTATTATCAAGACAAATTAAGATTTTCCCTCATCTTACATCAAGCCTCACTATGCTTTTCAACACAAACCCTTCTTAGTGGTAGGTATGAAGACACGTGAACACACTATAGGAGGTCAAATTAATAATAGACCAAGATGCTTTAGTTAGACTGGGATGCATAACATGACCTCATCTAAGACTAGGCTACACAATGTGATCGTGTCCTCAACAATAGGAATCTCAGGGAAACCCTGCTACAATTTTAATCATTGTTCCATGTCTAGATCCCAAATATTCTATTGTACCACAATATTCAATCAACAATCAGGTTAAAATTGGCATCATGCCAACAATAGACAAGAACTTTATTCTCTCTCAATTATTCTATATTGACCTCTTGTTTTCTAGGTCTAATTTAATTTATTGTTAGATAGCATTAAACCTAGATTTTATGAAATGTGGAAGTGTAAACTTTCTTCATATATTGGTGAACCCATAACATCCATATCTATCCTTTAGGGTTAAAACATTTCTAATTCTTCATTTTCATTTTGTCATAGTGTGCATTTGTAGATAAATTTTATGTTTGAAAATCCATTGTGTTTAGCTTTGCATGCCAAAGAAGCTCTAGGTAAGGTCCTTAGATCCCATTCAAGAAAGTGCTAGGCTACTTATATACTAGATGTTTGAAATGTGATGGCATTACTTTTGTGAGTAACTACCTAGATTAAAATATAACTAAGATATATAATTGTAGGTGTTGTTGAATCAAGGAAAGGACTCTCCAATGGTGTTGGTGGTGACTAAATATGCCACATTAGGTAGTCTATCTATGCTAAATTTGATTGTATATCATAATTTAAAAGGCATAGTTGACATGTCAATTATCTATGCCTTTCTAATCCAGACTCTTAGCTCAATGTTGTGCTAACTAGGTTTTCTCTATGTTGTGTTGGGCTAAGCCAATGTGTTAGTTGACCTCACCCATGGTGCTAAGATCGATATTATTAGTGTCATGAAACAATTTAACAAATAAAATGAAATCAAAATTGGTTGTGTGCATGTGTGTGTGCTCGAGGAAATTAAAAAAGATAGAAAAAATAAATATGACTTAAAAAAAATTATTATCTCATTTTAGAAATCTCTTGGACTATTGAAATTTTATTAGGCATTATAGAACACTCACCTTTTTTACATGATTACTCATCTTACTTTTACCTCTTGTAAGGATAACATGTTGCATTTATTCTAATGATGAAGAAGTGTGTTATGACCATGAGGACTTTGTTGAGAATACTGAAACTCAAAAGAAATATGAGATGGTTAAAAAGCTGAAATATAAACATTGCAATCAACTTGCTAGCATAAATGATCATACACATACTTCATTTCTTGTTGGTTCTCTTACTAAGATGTACTTTTCACCAAACAAAATAGTATGGATACAATTAATTCTATATCATAAGTTATTAAAAATACACACTCTCCTCATCATGGTGGACCATGTTCAACACACCCTTCACAACCTCTAGGTTCTATGCATCATTAACCTTCCAATGGTTTATCTATGAGTTTCCCCCCAACTCCTTGCTAGCCATGTTTCATAGATCTATAAATTCATCCTTGTCATTCTTACTACCCATACTCAATCCTCTCTCATCCCTCATATTTTTTGACTCATTCTTACCACATACATAATCAAACCTTCCATTCCTATACCTCTATCTAACCATACCAATCTTATGTCTCAATCCATATATGAGTATTCCCCCTTTGAACAATTATATTCTCATTATTTGTTCCACCCCATCACAACCTTTCCCACCTACTAGCCACCATCATGATTGAGTTAAAGGACATGAAAACAAAATGTATGAATGATTTTCAAAATTGAAGTCTCAAAAAAATCATCTATAAAGTGAGTTACTACATAATCCATTGGCCTATGAAATACTTGTTTTTTAGTTCCCATGGGATTTATATCGCCACTTTTTAAAATGTATAATGGTAAAGGCAACTCCATGATGTATATGCATGCATGTAACAAAACATAATTATGTTATATTTATGGTGATTGATTACTTTCCTAATTATTATTGTGAACCTTGAGAGATTATGTTCTTAATAAGTGATACTTTGTACCTCATACTTCTAATCATACCTTTGGGGACTTATAAAATTCTTCATTAACCATTTCTAAATTAACATTAGACTTAAATCCACATTGACCAAACTGGCACAATGTAAAAAGGGACCAATGAGAAGATAAATAAATATGTGGTTAGATTCTAAACCAAGGAAATTAACATGAGTTACTAACCATTAGACAATGAACTTGAAGGGTTATTTGTCGATAGTCTCCTTCCTATCATTAGGGAAAAGGTGGTTTGTAGTACCTATAATTCAGTTTTAGATTTATGTCCTATAGTATGTGATTACATGAGAATAAATTTTTAGTTGAAAACCTCCCACACTATAGCACCTCAACGACTCCTCGCTGCCATAAGTTCCAATTAAAATCTATTTTTAAACATAAAGGGAATGAGAGTTGATTTCAATACATGCATGAGCCTATAAATAATGTCAATAATATTGATGATTCTAATGCCAATAATAATAATGTAAAAATAGAATATCAAATAAAGTTCACTTAGTTGGAGGATCCCCACATGTAGTGTTACAGCTTTTATAAAACTAGCTTATCAATCAACCCATCAATAAATCTAGAGGTGTCTCCTAGTATTTTAATTCTAATACTTTTTAAATACAATCAGAGTTATACACACACTATGAGTAAGTGCCTAATACAAAAACATAAGATCCAAATCCTTATTCATAATAATGTGGCTCAAGTATTACACTTTACTGACCCAAAAAAAATAATCTGGCTCAAGTACAAGGGATCAATTTGACAATGGAAACAAGTTTGTAGCACCCTGTAACATCCACATTCTAAAAACAAAATAATATAGAGAATTTACCATGGAATAAATTCAACAAGGTAAAAATGAGAGAAATTTTTTCTTTTATTTATCATATAATCAAGTAACAACAAATTGCAAGATTCTCTTACATAAAACAAATATGACATATTGTCTTTCTCAATTACAAGTATATGCATAAGAAATTCAATTACATAAACAAATTTGGAGTGATTACTACTTCTGAATATCTAACATCTTTATCACAAGTCACGACATGTTTTTTGCTGGAGAGAGGAGCATCTTTCAAGTGTTTTACCTCCATCCATAGACTGGCGGTCTCCCACATATCTTCCACATAGGAAGTGGTTCTACCCTTCACGAGAAATATAGACCAAAGGTGACCAGTGGTAATTTACCTTCCAAGTACTTAGTGTTGTATCCTACACAACTCTATCAACCATACAAACCTAGATACCCTCTAGCTAAGTATGATTTTCTGATAGGTTATGCAATCCAGATATAGTGAATCGACAATGCATGCAGAAAATGAATGCATTACTTTGGCCAAAGTTTTAATATCAGTTACATTCATAATGAACATGGTCAAAATGTTCACCCATCCGAACTCAACTTGGATACTATCATATTCTTACAGTTTTACCCTCACCAACTATGTTTACATATATAGTTTTAACATCTTTCATAGTAATGGTCTACTTGACTTAGACAGGTTCATATGGATATAACTAACCATTTATATTCATGTTTGATACTAGGGTTTTCATTGTAACCTTAATAATTTGATATTTCAAAATAACCATACCTCATAACTATGAGACTAAGGTTTAAAAATGACCCCTAGGTTTACTCAATCAAGATTAAGAATGATATGATTCTAGAAAAGATATTTCCTCCTACACAATGGAGTATGAGTACCTTCTATTTCCCTATTGTGATAACAATGATAATCACAAAAGTTTAGAATACACACACACACACACACACACACACACACACACACACACACACACACACACACACACACACACATGTTTCCTTACTATGTCATATTCAAGTTTAGATTTCTCTATTTCCATCATAATGATTTACAAAAAAAATATACTCAACAAGATTACTATAATAGGTAATAAGGATTGTCCTATGGACCTTATTTCTTCTATCAAATTATTCCTAGTTTTTCTATCACTTGACTAGATTTAAAACTAAACAAAGGATAGTTTAAATCGATATCAACTTAGCTTAATGATTAAGCCGTGTTACTCATATCTAAAGAGTATACATATCAAAGTATCATTTTGCACTAATGACATCGAATCTCTTTTGCATGATTTAACTTATAACATCATAGTTAATCTGCTACATGATATAACTCAACATCAGGGCGACTGGTTTGAGCTTATAAGGCTCATGATAACTATAAAAAAAACTTATTCAGGCATGCAAAATTGTAATGATCATACTGTCTCTACACGATAGTTTTAACATGTTAACAGTTTTAAAACATATTGTAAGTTTTCAGCTCAAAGAGCTCTAGTTTAAGAATTCAACAATAAAAGGATGCATCGGCCAACAAGGCTCATTTGATGCTATCGGATTTCTTGTATGATAACTAAGTAGTTTACAATAATAACTAACTATCAAATATAACAGTGATTGTATCACAACAGACACCATAGTTTTTAATTAAAAACACATTGAATTAAATGGTTTGGCCTAACTGGCAAATTTGAATGTTTACTAACAAGATACCACAGTGGACATCATTTGAAAGTTAAATTGATTCATCATTGAATATAAAGCATACTATGCTGAAAAGTAGATAACCTGGTAAGTGACGACTATTCAAAGATAAACTCAGTTGCAGGCTGCGAGCTCAATAGACACCTATGACCGACGTTCTTCCTTCACTAAATCCCCTTCCTAATACCTGCTTTCCATAGAAAATTTCACCTCAAGCATAACACAGATCGTCCACAATTCATACCAAGTTGTTCTCCTTATAGGTTTCTACCACGACTCTTAATGAGTCGTATCCCCATTGCTACCCATGACCAACAGTTAGAGACAACAAGAAAAAACATATAGTCCTGCGTCTGATTCAGTTTCAACCGATTCTACTTATGGTGCAAAATTGACATATGTTGATTAAGAGACGACTTCACATGGAGTGGGGAATAAATGTGGTTTGAAACACCACCATTCCCTCTCAAAGAGGCCGACATCACATTGATACCACTGTATGATTATTTAGTGATCACATTGAGTTGTTCAATCCACCACTTGAGATAAAAGAAATGCATTCCTAAAAGCATGCCTATAGCTGCTCCTTGAGTGAGAAAGCGGTTAATAATTATGAGGTATTAATCTCAAATCGATATATATATACATATATAAGTAAAGGTTTATCATGACAACTACCTTACTTGATCATTTATGCTTTGATCAAAATATGATAATAATAATAAGTCGAAAGTCTTACCAATAATGTGAAAGGGTCGAGCTTGTCTCCCCTTTGCAGACTCTCATTAAATCACGTCAACTTGACTTGATAAGATTGTCATATGATGTTTAATGTCAACAAATTAAACATTCTATGACTTAAGAATGCTAACACATCAATTTTGCGACAATGTCAATTTAAGATTACATTAGTCGTAAACGGACATCGTTCTACTATGAAGACATCATTTTCTTTTATGAACAACAATGTCGACACACACTACTAGCCCAAAAAAGAATCAAAAGATATTGACTACTTGTCAAATAGATCCAAGAGATATACTAACGAAACATGACTTACCTCTATCAATATCAGTTCACATTTTGTTAAACACTTATATACGTTTTGCAAATGAACAACTATAACCCAAGGTCTATATTTCTCTCTTTGAAAGATAATCTCTCTTTTCTTTGAGAGTCATTCGCAATATGCAATCCTGTATAAAACTTGAAATTAACAGATTATGATCAGTGCATCATTATTCAAACAATAAACCAAATCCTCATAATGCAATTATTAAATTGATATAACATATGCATATCAATAATTCCATAAATGAGATTCAATAGAATCTATATTTCCTTGATATTAATATAAACATCAAAATAGATTTACTTATGTCCAAGTAAAAGTAAAAAGTATTAGCAAGACAAAATTAGGAATGTAACATATCCTTCCCCTAAAGATTCATCGTCCTCGATGATATAAAGTATCAAAATGTAACTAAAAGCAAGTTTATTGTTTTTAACTAGTAAAAGTATTAAATAAATGAGGAAACTTTTGATAAAATTCATGGTAGTCCTCCCATGTAGCATTTTCCTCAGCATATTGGTCCCATTGGACCTTGCACTACAAGACCTCTCTATTATGCAAGCAGAGCTTGCGTGTTTCTAACACTTTGAGTGGCTCAATTGTGACCACCCCTGGGTCTTGCATCTGTAAAGAATTCCAATTTAAAATATGATTATCACCTGCAATATATTTCTTTAAATAAGAAACATGAAAAACATTGTGCATTCTAGACAAAGTTGGTGGTAGAGCAATTCTGTAGGCAACCGAATTGACCACTTCGAGTACTTCAAAGGGTCCCACATATCGAGGAGATAATTTAGAAGACTTCCCAAACTTAATAGAACTTTTCTGATGTTTGACTCTCAAGAGAAATTTCTCTCCAACAGAGAATTGTCTTGGTACATGCTTGGCATCTGCATAACTCTCCTGTCTATCATTGGCTTCTACCAATCTTTTTTTGATCAGCTTAACTTTTTCTTCCATTTCAGCTAGCATTTTTGGTCCGATGCTAATCCTATCTTCTAGCTTATCCCAGCTTATAGGAGTTTGACATCTTCTCCCATACAATGCTTCAAATGACGTCATCTTAATAGTGAAATGGTAGGAATTGTTGTAAGCAAATTCCAAAAGTGGTAAGTATTCTTCCCACTTATATTGTTGATCCATGCAATACATTCGCAACAAATCTTCCAAAACCTGGTTAACTCTCTCAGTTTGCCCATTAGTTTTAGGATGATAAGTTGTACTCACATTGAGTTTAGTCCCTAGTGTAGAGAACAAAGTTTGCCAAAACCTTGATGTTATACGCGCATCTCTGTCCAAGGTAATCTTTTCAGGGAAACCATGCAATCTAAACACTTCTTGTACAAATTTGCGAGCTAACACTCATGCTCCATTAGACAAATTCCTTGGTATGAAATGTGCTACCTTCGTGAATTTATCAACCACAACTAAAATGGCATCATGTCTATTCCTAGACATAGGAAGACCTTGGACAAAATCCATACTTATGACTTACCATTTCCACTCTGGTACATCATGCGGGTACAACAATCTTGCTGGGTGTTGATGTTCTGCTTTAACCCTCTGGCATTCTAAACAACTTGCTACAAATATTGCAACATCGTTCTTCATTCCTTTCCAAAAATAAAGAGGTTTAACATCTACTAGAAGTTTGGTCACTCTTGGATGTCTGGAGTATGGTGCGGTATGAACTTCTTTCCATACTAGATTCCTTAATTCAGCTGAATTAGGAACATACATTCTACCTCTAAACCTCAATAGTCCATCTAGCTCAAAGAAAAACCCATCATACCTTGGGTCTCTATGATTAACCTCCAAAGCCTTCTTAACCTGCTCATAATATTCATCACCAAACAAATTTTGCAGCACTAAATCTTTGAAATTTCCATGGATAGAGACAATTGAAAATATATGTCTTCTATGACTCAAAGCATCAACTACTATGTTCTCTTTTCCTTTGATATAGTTTATCTCAAAGTCATAGTCAAATATCAATTCTAACCATCTCCTTTGTTGGGCATTTAGATGTGGTTGAGAGAAAATATACCTAATACTTTGATGGTCTGACTTAAGTACAAAGGTTTTCCCTAACAAATAGTGCCTCCACATTTGCAAAGCATGAGTAACTGCTACCAATTCTAAATCATGTGGTGCATAATTTTTCTCATAGGATTTCAATTTTCTAGACTCATATGCTATCACTCTCCCATCTTCCATAAGCACTCCTCCCAATCCTTCTCCCAAGGCATCTGTAATTACCTCAATCTGTCCTTCAGGGTCAGGAACTTTCAAAATTGGAGCTGAAGTTAACTTTTCTTTTAAAAGATCAAACGCCTCTTGACATTTGTTTGTCCATTCAAATCACTTTCCTTTTCTTTACAGGGAAGTGATTGGAATAGCAATACTAGAGAAATTTAGATCAAAATTTCTATAATAACCAGCCAGGCCCATGAAACTATGCACCTCGTGCACATTTGTGGGTATAGGGCAATCTAGAATAGCTGTGATTTTTGTAGGATCAACAGATATTCCATTTGCAGATATAATATGTCCTAGATATTGAATCTCCTTCTGGAAGAATGAACACTTTGATAGTTTTCTGTATAACTTATGTTCTCTTGACCGTTGCAGAACCAATTACAAATGTCAATGATGTTCTTCATTCTTACAGTAAATAAGTATATCATTCAGAAAGACAAGAAAAAACTTGTCTAAACAATCTATGAATATACTGTTCATGAGATTCATGAATGCAGCAGGAGCATTCGTCAAAAGAAATGGCAACACTGTGAACTCATAGTGCCCATATCTGGTTCTAAAAGTTGTCTTATGGATATCCTCATATTTCAATCTTAACTGATGATATCCCAATTGCAAATCGATCTTTGAAAATACTGCAGCTCCATGCATTTGATCAAAGAGATCATCAATACGTGGCAAAGCATATTTGTTCTTTACCATTGCTTTATTAAGCATATGATAATCTATACATAAACGAAGAGTTCCATCCTTCTTCTTGAGAAAGATAATTGGAGCACCCCATGGTGAAACATGGGTTTAATCAAACCTTTTGCCAACAATTCTTGTAATTGGGCTTTCAATTCCATTAACTCTGTAGTTATCATACGGTAGGGTGCTTTTGATATAGGCTCAGATCCTAGTTTAATATCAATTACAAAATCAAATATCCTCTTGGGAGGCAGTCCTGGAAGTTTTTCTGGAAAAATATCCTGAAAATCCCAAAGGGATACTTTTCTTCAAAAGATGAACTAGGGTTTTCTAACCCTTCCTCTAATTATTCCATTTTAACTACAAACAACTGACAACCTTTTCATCTAACCCTTTTTAATTGCATAGAAGAGATAGGTCTAATCTTAGCTTCTCTTTGAATCCCTTGAAATTGAGTTTGATTTCCCAAATCATCTAAGCATTCAACCATTTTTAAAAAAAAGTCTACCTTAGCTCTATGCTTTTATAACCAACACATTCCTAATCCCTCATCCCTAAACCCTAAATGCTATCCCTATTCCTAAACCTTTAATGGGCTTGATACTATCCCTCAACCCTTAACCCTTAAAACTTGAACCCTAAAACCTATCCCTACACCCTCAACACTCGACACTATATCTTAAACCCTAATCCCTTAACCCTCATCCCTAAAGCCTTTGTTACCACTGCATGAGCAATCTAGTTTCATGCATTTAAATATGCAGGCCCTTTCCCAAAGGTCCAAAAAATTCCAACACTTTCAGCATCTGTAGTAGAAAAAATGCTAAAGTCAGTTAAGGTGCAAGTGTCTCTGTGTGCACAAAATGGTTTGTATATGTGTGCAAGTCAAAAATATGTATTAGCGGCTACAAAATCTCCATCGTCCTTCAAGAAAATGAGTTAGATGCATTTTAGATGCATATCAGGCCGTATATACAAGAGGGAATCTTTTGAAGATTCCCAGGGATATTCTGTAGATTGTATGCATTTCCACATGCATATCGGGTTCAAAAAGGAGGATGTACAAGGGAAGAATATACATTGAAGATTCCAAGAATATTCGCTACTTACATATTGGGTTGCATGTATATTTGGTTTGTATGTTCAAACATACAACGGTTAGATACAAAGGGAAAAGATACATTACAGGAATATTTTGGAGGAGATCCCATGTTTGTATGTGCAAGAATGAATGTATGTCAATGTACATCGGGTATTATGCAATGAAATACATACAAGGAAGTCAAATATGCATGTGCTCTAGTACAATGATCCGCCGCGATATACAAAGGTAGAAAAGTGCAAAACGACAAATGCAAAGCAAGTTGCGAAACTAGGGGCCCACCACTTGTATTTTTGGGATTGTATATTTGGATATACAATCAAATATACATTTCATACATGCAACTCAGACGTGAAATGGAAGTGCATTGTGGCAGACAAAAGGTTGATTTCTGTGGTTTGCATGTTTGTGTGCATTGTATATTGCAGATATGCAATGAGGGACATACATTCTGGACTGGACGAAGGTTTCAGGTTGCTATATAAATGTTTGGAGTCTGTGAGTTGTATATGTGTTTATACATGTCAATATGCAACCAAATGTACAATGGAGGGATACAATGCGGATTCCAAGAGATGTTCCATTCTAGCAGAAAGGGTACTTGGCGTCCGCCCTGTATATGTTTTGCGCTTGTATATTCCGTAATATACAAAGCGATGAATGCAAGAAAAGGATACAAGCTAGACCCAAATTGAATTTCAATTTGTTCCAACAAATTTGGGGTCCGACTTGTATATAAGGTGTTTGTATATGCATGTGTTTTTGCATATACAAGGGTGAAAAGATAAAATGGAAAGAGCGAAGGGTCAGCGATAGAAAACTAAGGTGCCTACATGGCACGATATCATTGGCTGGCGACTCTTTATGCATGTTTTGCGACCATTGATCCCAACGATGAATTCTTTGATCGACGGCCTTGTTTTGAGCTTGCAACAATGGATTTTTCCTAAGCAGGTGTGGCCATTTTTGAGTGGCAAATTCTTAGTGCGCCATTGCTACATTTTAGAGAGGCTATGGGTAGCTGAAGCATTAATGGAAAAGTTGCAGCAGTATGGGTCAGTGATGGATGGGTCAACAACCCATTTGAAGATGAATGTCCTTGAACGGCGGTGCGGATCCCGATTCCATCTACTCATTCCTCTCTGTCTCCCCACAGTGTTGAATATTTCTGAGCACCATTCCTCATGCATTGAATCTAGCAGATTTTTGATTTGCCTTGTAATAAATTTTGCCGGGTACACAGTCTTGCTATAAAAAGCCAAACTGTGTTACTTGTTGGTTGTTGGAAACTAGACAAATTTTGGTGCTGCAGTAGGAATACAACTTTCTGGTGACTCTATTTCAGGTGTCTTTGTGAGTTTATGAGTTGTATGTTGTGTGTATTATGCACAGAATTATCAATTTTATGTTGATTTAAATGAGTAATGCTTCATTGCATGTGTTTTGTTATTTGTCTCCATACTGAATGTGTTTTTCTTTTGACTCTGAACATCTAAGGGGTGCTAATAATTCTAGAATATAGGTTTTCTATATTGAATATTTAGTCTATTACTTCTGCTCATGGAGTAGATTAAATGTTTTGGATTAAGTGTTGAGAAGAATACATTGCAGTAGGGATGTTTGTAAGCGGAAATAACTAAATACTCTCTCTTGGGTATTGTCTATAAGGCAGACATTTTAGAAACCCCTTGAAATCTGATTATTGTCTTGGGTCTGTGGTAAACATTCACATATATATGTCTACTGACTCTGAGCTCTGGATAGGCACTGATTTGGTCTGGTATCTCTATTGTAACCCAAAGTCCTAGTTTTACATCCATATATAAATCAAACTCACACTTCATATACAAACCTTTAGGATTTTAGAAGTAGTTTTAGGACCCAAAATCCTGTATCTACAACTGAGCATAGGCCCAAAGCTAGCCCCTTTGCACTTATTCCACAGTTTTGGTCTGCATCATAGAGGATTTATCTGCTTTGTTTCAACATCTGACTAGTTTCATGTGCATATGTTGAATAGGGAACACCCCCCTTGGTTTTGCAGAGCCTAAAGAAGAAGAGGAGATATCTATAGAGTCTATCTCCTATACTGTTAGCCACTGGCCTAGGAATCCTATTGATCATTGATGGCTACCTTGTAGGGACAACTAGGAATAAGCATCCAGTTAGATTAAGAGGTAACAGAAATTAGCGACTCTACTGGGGACGCTTTGTGACAGAACCCTGATTCCAAAAGGAAAACAATTCCTAGTAATAGGTGGCGACTCCGAACCAATCTCCCAACCGGTAAAGTAAAAATTTGTATGCAAGGGAGAAGATCCCAGCGTAATACTCTATTTGAAGAGTTACCCATAAAGATGATGTATAGGAAAAAGGGGACTGTATGAGCCAATCAAGATGATTCTCCTAGGCCTAGAAAAAATGAATTTATTCAGGACAATCCAGAATCCTCAGAGCAAACAATACCTTTTTTTTCAAACACTGAGGCTGAAATCCAAAATGTATATGAAAGACAGCAAGGTGGTGCTCTGAGAATAAGGTCAGAAGTTTTTTAGGAACACCCTTTCTTGGATCCCAGTGATAGATTTGAAGAGGATGAGTCTCCAGGGGATGAAGATAATGATGATTAGAATGAAATGGGACCATCCTCCTCTATGCCCAAAGAGGAATAATTAGCCGATGAAATTAAGAGCTTAAGGGTGGAAATAGAATATCTACAGGCAGTGAAAATCAGAGATGATATGAGACATAAAGTGCAAGCTCTAAGAGTTGCTCAGAATGATTCAATTCCTACCCTTGAAAATATAAATATGCAGAGAAATCAGCATAGAAATGAAATCCATGATCAGCGTAATGATCAAAGACAGAATGTAAACAACATAAGAGCTCCATTAAATAATGTAAGAAATCATAATGCAAATAGAAATGCAAATGCTAATCAATTTGGTAGACAGCCAATGCAGTTGGATAGATTTAGACAATTGGTTTTTGATGGCATTCCTGGTTATCCAAATCCTATTGACAAACATGTGAGGCTGCAAGTGCCTAAATTTTCAAGAAATAATATTGTATCAGGTGAAGACCATTTGAAAGCTTTTTAGAATATCATGGACAACTTTGAGGTTGAGCATGAGGATGTATTTATGAAATCATTCATGTAATCCTTAGTTGATGAAGCCAAGGAATGGTATAAAGGTCTACTTGACAGAAGCATTTCATCATGGGATGACTTCAGGAGAATATTCAAGGAACAATATGGTGACAAAACTGATCCTAGTTTCTTTATTAATGAATTCACCAGAATTGCCTAAGGATTAAATGAACAGGTTGCTGATTTCAATGCTAGATTCACTAAAGTATTGAACAAATTGCCATAGGACCTGAGGCCTAATGAACCTATGTGCATAGTGTTGTACATAAATGTTTTTGATGCCAAAACTACCTATGGATTAAGAGATAAGGGTCCTCACAGCCTCAGAGATGCGTTCAAGATTGCAACAAATATTAAAAATAACAGAAAAGCATCTGGTAAGACAAACATAAGAGATGATGTAAAAATTCTGCAAAATCCAAATACTAAATCTCAAAGTGTTTAAAGAAATACATCTACTTCTGAGGATAAAATAGATAAGTTGACAACTATTGTCAAGGACCTAGGTTATAGAATGGCTAAAAATGAAAAGGGAATAGGTCCTGACAGGCAAGTTTACCAGAGGCAAGAAAGAAGACCATCATTACATGACATGCCATATCATACCAATTGGCATAATGGTAAGCCTATTCTTCCACATAACAACTCAAATCAGAGGACTCAAAATGTAAGGGAAACACCTGATCCTTTGAAGAAGGCTGTCAATATTGTTAATGACACCCCATGGTGCATCATATGTCAGATGCCTCACTCAGTCACAATGTATGATTGCTCAGTCTTTATATGATAATGCTGTCGCCGGTGATGAATGTAATGAGCCGCATTGCATGGAAGATGATAATGTCAATATGATGTCTACAAATAGAGAGTATCCCTCTCTTGATGTTGATGCAAGTGCAAGTGATGAGAATCAGGTCTATCAGCAGTTTCCCTATGATGAAGATGGGGAAGACAACTATGCCTATGCTCAGGACTCACATAATTTTCTGAATAACTTGAGGAGGCCTTCTGTTGAATAAATTAGATCCCTCACAGCTGCAGCAGTAGCTCAAGTCAAAAGCAATTATAATCTCAGGGGTAAAGCTCAGGTAAGCAATTCACACCAACTAGAAAATACTTTTTTAAACCAACCTGTGCACAGTCATAAAGGGGTTGAACCACAAAAGAAACAATGGAGCAATAATAGGCAAAATTTTAAGCAAAAAATAGGTCATGATTCCCAAGGACTAGAAAGTAGAATTCCCCAGATTGAGGATCAAAACAGAAATTCTCAGGGCAAGAATGATAGCCAAGGAGCTATAAAAACTAAAGCTGGATCATCCCAGGATAAAGGTAAAACCGTGGAGCAAGCTACAACCGTTATACAAAATTATGCTCCATTTGATGTGACTCAAGTCTTATCACAGATAAAAGTCTCTGTTCCACTGATGGAACTAATGAAAGTAGAAGAATTAAAAAATAAAGCAGTATCCTTAATTTCAGGAGTACCCTGCCAAGCCATGTTGAGTGATGAACCTCAGGGTAAGAAACAGGCCCTATGCATTGATGAAGATGAAGTTCCTAAAGTATATCTGGGGATGACCATGACAAAATGCCCTTCACAGGTGGAACCATTTTATGTCTCCCTTGTTATAAATGGAAAAATAATTAAGAACTGTATGCTTGACTCAGGAGCATCCACGAATATCATGCCTTTGGCCATCATGCAGCAAGCTGGGTTAAAAATAGATAAGGCACGTGGGAAGTGTTATGCCATGGATGCTAGGGAAGTACCTGTCATTGGAATTATGAAAGATGTTAATTTCAGACTGGCAGGATATCCTAAAAAGACCTACAAAATGAACATAACAGTTGTTGATATCAAGCCACAATATGGCATGTTGCTGTCAAGAAGGTGGGCAGCATTGATTGGTGGGAGTATGCAATTAGATTTGTCATATGCTATGATCCCTATGAATGGCAGGGATGTCAAACTGATTAGAGAAGAAAGGTCATCAGAGACAGTGGATGATCAAGAATCAGAGGAGCATATATGTTTTGTGGATACTGACTGTGATAATTTCAGAGTTGTCTCAGATGATAAAGGAGATAAAGAGGGAAATATTTGCATTCAAGAATTGGATCAACATGGTCTATGGACTATGTATTTCGATGGAGCTTGTTCAAAGGAAGGCTCTGGTGCTGGAATTATATTTCTGTCTCCAGCTGGTAAGCTTCTAAAATTCTCTTTCTTACTGAAGTTTGCCTGTACAAATAATATTGCAAAGTATGAGGCTCTGTTATTAGGATTGAATGTAGCTCTGAAGCATGGAATTAAGATGTTAAGAGTATTTGGTGATTCAGAGTTAGTTGTTTCCCAAGTGAGAGATAAGTATGCATCAAAAAATAAAAGATTAAAACAATATAAGCATGCTATTTGGGATACACTTGAATTGTTTGATGCTTTTTCAATAAACTAGATAGAGAGATCAAAAAATGTCATGGCAGATTTTCTAGCTAATGTAGCCATAAGGCCAGATGATATAACTCTATCAGATGTTACAAATGTTGAAGTCAAGCTTAGACCTGCAGTGCCAGATAATGTATACAGTTGGCAGGTATTTGATGATGATAAAGATTTACTGAGATTTTTACATTGCATTGATGAGTATGAGAACCAAGAAATAGACTTTCAGAACCTTGTAGAGGTTGTAGATGGAAAAGAAACTCTCTTAGGGAAAGAAATAATTCAACTAAAGACAAATAAGATCCCTAGAGGGCTGGTTTCTCTAGAGAGAGCTTTTGACAATAGGGACCAACTTGTTACAAAGTCACCTCCAACAAATAAGAATGATCTAGAGGAGATAAACTTGGGGACATCTCATGCCCCCAAAAAAGTATATATTGGCAAACAGCTCAAGCCACACATTAGAGCTATGCTGATTGCATTGCTGAGAAAGTATAAAAATATCTTTGCCTGGTCATATGAGGACCTGAAAGCTTATAGAGAGGATTTATTTCAGCATGAAATCCCTTTGAATCCTAGAGCTAAACCATTTAGACAAAAATAAAGGCCTATCAATCCAACCTTAGCTCCAAAAATGCAAGAAGAACTTATGAAGCTTAGGGAGGCTAGAATAATTATGCCTATCAGACACTCAACTTGGGTGTCTAACCTTGTCCCAGTTAGAAAAAAGAATGGTGACATAAGACTATGTGTGGACTTTAGGAATCTGAATGTATCCTCTTTGAAGGATAATTATCCATTGCCAAACATGGAAGCCATGTTGCAGAAGGTGACTGGCTGTGAACTTCTATCTATGATGGATGGATTTTCAGGGTACAATCAAGTGAAAGTAAAGGAATCAGAGCAATTCAAGACTGCTTTCACTACTCCATGGGGAACATATGTATATGTGAGAATGCCATTCGAACTGACCAATGCAGGTGCCACATTTCAAAGGGCAATGGATGTTGCTTTTGCAGGATTGATTGATTCAATTTTAGCTGTGTATCAGGATGATTTGACAGCTTATTCGAAAAGGGAGGAGCAACATTGCATGCACCTGGAGCAAATTTTTATTAGAGCATTGGAATATGGCATCTCACTTAACCTAAAGAAATGTACTTTTAGGGTAGTGGAAGGAAAATTGCTTGGTCACATTGTTTCCAAGGATGGGGTGAGGATTGATCCAAAAAGGGTGGCTACAATTGATAAAATCCAGATCCCTAAAATAGTGAAGGGTGTTCAGTCCTTCTTTGGGAAAATTAATTTTGTTAGAAGATTTGTGCCTAACTTTGCAGAGACCACCAAAGATATTTCTAAAATGTTGAAGAAAGGTGCAACTGTCACATGGGAGGATGAAGTGACTAAATCATTTTAGAATATAAAAGAGGCTATTAAGATGGCTCCCGTATTAAAATCTCCTAATTTTTCTAAGCCATTTCAATTGTTTTCATTTGCTTCTTTCCACACTATTGCTGCTTGCTTACTACAGAAAAATGCAGAAGGTTTTGAACAACCTATAACCTTCTTTAGTAAGTCATTATAGGCTGTTGAATTAAAATATGACATCATGGAGAAGCAGGCATATGCACTGGTTAGGGTAGTCAAGAGCTTCAGGCCATATTCAGTGGGCTCTCACGTAGTTGCATACGTGCCTCATGCAGTAGTCAAGGACATCTTTACTCAGCAGGAAGTAAATGGAAGAAGATGCAGATGGATAAATAAACTACAAGAGTTCAACATAGAGATACAGATCACAAAGCTGGTAAGGGGACAAGGTTTGGCAAAAATAATGACGGAATCAAATTTGGAAGCATGCCAGGTGAACATCATGCACAATAAAACTGTCAGTATGTCAGAATCTGATTGGTATAATGACATTGTTTATTGCTTGTAGAATTTGAATTGTCCTTCCCATTTCAGTGACAATCAGAGAAGAACTTTGAAGCTATGAGTAATCAAATACATAATTCTTCAAGGAGAGCTGTATTGGAAGAATCCTGAAGGTGTACTACTCAGATGTGTGAATGAGGATCAGGCTGCTGATATTTTAAAAGATCTACACACAGGAGGATGTGGTGGACATTACACTGCCAAGACAACATCCCACAAAATTCTTAGAACAGGATACTGGTGGCCAACTCTTTTCTCAGATGCACAAAGGTTGGTAAGAAAATGTGATCCTTGCTAGAGGTTCTTAGGGAAGCTAAAATATGAAGGTGCACTACCCCTTAGAACTATAACTGTAGAGGCCCCATTTCAGCAATGGGGAATTGATTTTATAGGGGAAATCTTAGAGAAATCGAGTGGAGGACACAGTTGGATTTTAGTTGCTATTGATTATTTTACCAAATGTGTTGAAGCCATTCCAACTAAGAAAGCTATGAGCAAAGTGGTGATGGATTTTGTTTTAGAGCACATTATTATCAGATTTGGAGTGCCAGTTACAATTGTCATGGACAATGCCATGTGCTTCAGTTCTAGAGATTTTGTTGATTTTTGCAACAAGTACGGGATCAATCTATCATATGCATCACCATATCACCCACAAGGAAATGGTCAAGTAGAATCAAGCAATAAGAGCCTCATGAAAATCATACAGATGATGTTAGATAAAAGCAAAAGGGCATGGGATTCGAAGTTAAAGATGACACTATGGGCCAACAGGATGACAGTGAAAGAATCAATTGGAAGGTCGCCTTTTGAGTTAGTGTATGGTGCACTAGCTAGGCTGCCTGTGAACAACCTTTTGCTAGTCTATAGATTCATACAAGAAAATGATGTGGAGGTTGAGGATTCAATGACTGAAAGGATAAACCTGCTAGTTGCATTGGATGAAATTAGAAGAGAGGCACACATGACAAACATCAAAAAATAGCAGAAAATGAAATATTTGTTTGATAGAAAGACTACAGAAAGAAAGTTTCAGATAAGTGACTTGGTCCTTGTTTGGAATGTAAAGAGCCAAGATAAGGGTAAGCATAATAAATTTGAGCCATTATGGATGGGTCCATATCAAATTAGTAATATTCATGGAGAAAATTCATACTTCCTCCAGGCCCTGAGTGGTGAGTTGCTGGAACTGCCAGTGCACGGTCAGTTCCTGAAGTCGTATTTTTCATAAATGATCTTCCTCTGTGCACATTTATAAATTAGGTGTAAATAGTCTGTGCTCACCTTGTATAATCGGTGTTGTTTTGTGTTTTGTGTTATGCTTGGTCTACCCCGGAGTGATCTGGTTCTCGCTGCAGCCTAGCGCCTGCATGTCCCCAATCAGAGCCTATGTTATCGCCTGCATGAGCAATCTACTTTCATGCATTTAAATATGCAGGCCCTTTCCCAAAGGTCCAAAAAATTCTAACACTTTCAGCCTTTGCAGTAGAAAAAATGCTAAAGTCAGTTAAGGTGCAAGTGTCTCTGTGTGCTCAAAATGGTTTGTATATGCGTGCAAGTCAAAAATATGTATTGGCGGGTGCAAAATCTCCATCGTCCTTCGAGAAAATGAGTTAGATGCATTTTAGATGCATATCGGGTCGTATATACAAGAGGGAATCTTTTGAAGATTCCCAGGGATATTCTGTAGATTGTATGCATTTCCACATGCATATTGGGTTCAAAAAGGAGGATGTACAAGGGCAGAATATACATTGAAGATTCCAGGAATATTCGCTGCTTGCATATTGCGTTGCATGTATATTTGGTTTGTATGTTCAAACATACAATGGTTAGATACAAAGGGAAAATATACATTACAGGAATATTTTGGAGGAGATCCCATGTTTGTATGTGCAGGAATGAATGTATGTCAATGTACATCAGGTCTTATGCAATGAAATACATACAAGGAAGTCAAATATGCATGTGCTCCAGTACAATGATCCGCCGCAATATACAAAGGTAGAAAAGTGCAAAAGGACAAATGCAAAGCAAGTTGCAAAACTGGGGGCCCACCACTTGTATTTTTGGGATTGTATATTTGGATATACAATCAAATATACATTTCATACATGCAACCCGGACGTGAAATGGAAGTGCATTGTGGTAGACAAAAGGTTGATTTCCATGGTTTGCACGTTTGTGTGCATTGTATATTGCGGATATACAATGAGGGACATACATTCCGGACCCGAGGAAGGTTTCAGGTTGCTATATAAATGTTTGGGGTCCGTGAGTTGTATATGTGTTTATACATGTCAATATACAACCAAATGTACAATGGAGGGATACAATGTGGATTCCAAGAGATGTTCCATTCCAGCAGAAAGGGTACTTGGCATCCGCCCTGTATATGTTTTGTGCTTGTATATTCCATAATATACAAAGCGATGAATGCAAGAAAAGGATACAAGCCGGACCCAAATTGAATTTCAATTTGTTCCAACAAATTTGGGGTCCGACTTGTATATAAGGTGTTTGTATATGCATGTGTTTTTGCATATACAAGGGCAAAAAGGTAAAATGGAAAGAACAAAGGGTCAGCGATAGAAAATTAAGGTGTCTACATGGCACAATATCATTGGCTGGAGACTCTTTATGCATGTTTTGTGACCGTTGATCCCAGCGATGAATTCTTTGATCGACGGCCTTGTTTTGAGCCTACAGCAATGGATTTTTCCTGAGCGGGTGCAGCCATTTTTGAGTGAAAAATTCTCAGTGGTATGCCGTTGCTACATTTCAGAGAGGTTGTGGTTAGCTAAAGCGTTAATGGCAAACTTGCAGCGGTATGGGTCGGTGATGGACGGGTCAACAACCCGTTTGAAGATGAATGTCCTTGAACGACGGCATAGATCCTGATTCCATCTGCTCATTCCTCTCTGTCTCCCCACAGCGTTGAATATTTCTAAGTGCCATTCCTCATGCATTGAATCTGGCAGATTTTTTATTTGCCTTGTAATAAATTTTGCCGGGTACACAGTCTTGCTATAAAAAGCCAAACTGTGTTACTTGTTTGTTGTTGGAAACTGGACAAATTTTGGTGCTGTAGTAGGAATACAACTTTCTGGTGACTCTATTTTAGGTGTCTTTGTGAGTTTATGAGTTGTATGTTGTGTGTATTATGCATAGAATTATCGATTTCATGTTGATTTAAACGAGTAATGCTTCATTGCATGTGTTTTGTTATTTGTCTCCAGACTGAATGTGTTTTTCTTCTAACTCTGAACATCTAAGGGGTGCTATAGATTCTAGAATATAGGTTTTCTATATTGAATATTTAGTCTATTACTTTTGCTCAAGGAGTAGATTAAATGTTTTGGATTAAGTGTTGAGAAGAATACATTGCAGTAGGGATGTGTGTAAGTAGAAATAACTAAATACTCTCTCTTGGGTATTGTCTATAAGGCAGACATTTTAGAAACCCCTTGAAATCTGATTATTGTCTTGGGTCTGTGGTAAACATTCACATATATATGTCTACTAACTCCAAGCCCTAGATAGACACCGATTTGGTCTGGTATCTCTGTTGTAACCCAAAGTCCTAGTTTTACATCCATATATAAATCAAACTCACACTTCATATACAAACCTTTAGGATTTTAGAAGTAGTTTTAGGACCCAAAATCCTGTATCTACAACTGAGAATAGGCCCAAAGCTAGCCCCTTTGCACTTATTCCACAGTTTTGGTATGCATCATAGAGGATTTATCTGCTTTGTTTCAACATCTGAGTAGTTTCATGTGCATATGTTGTAGATGTTGAATAGGGAACACCCCCCTTGGTTTTGCAGAGCCTAAAGAAGAAGAGGAGATATCTATAGAGTCTATCTCCTATACTGTTAGCTGCTGGCTCAGGAATCCTATTGATCACTGATGGCTACCTTGTAGGGACAACTGGGAATAAGCATCTAGTCAGATTAAGAGGTAACAGCCTCAACCCTAAATCCTTAAACCTTCAACCTTCAGCCCTATCCCTAATCCCTCTACCCTTGACACTCTACTTTAACCCTAATCCCTTGACCATCAAACTTATCCCTAAATCCTCAACCCTTAACCCTCAACCCTCAACTCTCAACATTAAACCCTAATTCGTCAACCCTAAACCCTGAACCCTCAACACTATACCTAAAACCCTAATCCCTATCCCTCAACCCTTAACCCTTAAAACTTAAACCCTATCCCTACACCCTCAACACTCGACACTATATCTTAAGCCTTAAACCCTCATCCCTAAAGCCTCAACCTTCAATCCTTAAACCTTGAACCCTAAACCCTATCCCTAATCCCTCTACCCTCGACACTCTAACCCTAACCCCTTGACCATCAACCCTATCCCTAAACCCTCAACCCTCAACTCTCATCATTAAATGCTAATCCATCAACCCTAAACCCTAATCCCTCAACCCTAAACCCTATCCGTAAACCCTCAACCCTCAACACTATACGTTAAACTCTAATCCATCAACCCTAAAACCTAATCCCTCAACCCTCAACCCTAAACCCTATCACTAAACCTTCAACCCTCGACACTATACCTTAAACCCTAATACCTCAACCCTCAACCCTAATCCCTCATCCCTAACCCCTAAACGCTATCCCTATTCCTAAACCCTCAACCCTCGACACTATACCTTAAACCCTAATCCCTTATCCCTAAACTCTAAATCCTATCCCTTAACCCTTAACCCTTAAAACTTAAACCCTAAAACCTATCCCTAAATCCTTGACACTCAACACTATATCTTAAACCCTAATCCCTTAACCCTCAGCCCTAAAGCCTTAACCCTCAATTGTTAAACCTTCAATCCTAAACCCTATCCCTAATCCCTCTACCTTCCACACTCTAATTTAACCATAATCCCTTGACCATCAACCCTATACCTAAACCCTGAACCCTCAACCCTGAACTCTCAACATTAAACCCTAATCCATAAACCCTAAACCTTAAACCCTAATCCATTATCCCTAAACCCTTAACCCTTACAACTTAAACCCTAAAACATATCCCTAAACCCTCGACGCTCAACACTATATCTTAAACCCCAATCCCTTAACCCTTAGCCCAAAAGCCTCAACCCTCAATCATTAAACCTTCAACCCTAAACCCTATCCCTAATCCCTTTACCCTCAGCACTCTAATTTAAGCCTAATCCCTTGACCATCAACCCTATCCCTAAACCCTCAACTCTCAACCCTCAACTCTCAACATTAAACCCTAATTCGTCAACCCTAAACCCTAATCCCTCAACCCTAAACCCTATTCCTAAACCATCAACCCTCAACACTATTCCTTAAACTCTAATCCATCAACCCTAAATCCTAATCCCTCAACCCTAAACCTTATCCCTCAACCCTCAACCCTCAACACTATTCCTTAAACCCTAATCCCTCAACTCTAAACCCTAATCCCTCAACCCTAAACCCTAAACCCTATCCCTAAACACTCAACCCTCAGCAAGTTATACCTTAAACCTTAATGCCTCAACCCTCAACCCTAATCCCTCATTCCTAAACCCTAAATGATATCCCTGTTCCTAAAACCTCAACCCAAGACACTATACCTTAAACCCTAATCCCTTACCCCTAAACCTTAAACCCTATCCCTCAACCCTTCACCCTTAAACCCTAAAACCTATCCCTAAACCGTCAACCCTATACCCTCAACAATATACTTCAGCCCTAATCCCTCAATCATCAACCCTATACCTTAAACCCTGAAGCCTACACCCTCAAACCCTCATCCCTAGACCATATAACCTCACCCTTATATCCTAAACCTCGAATATTGTGCCTCAACCCTATACTTAAATTAAACCTAAACCATACGTGCTCTCAACCCAAGTCACCCTATGCCTTATATACCCTCAATCCATAATGTAAACCCTAATCCCTGCACCTAACACACTTAATCTTATATATTCAACAACCTGAATATTAACCCTCAACTGTAACCCTCAACCCTCTACTCTCTACCTATTACTTAAGCCCTAATCCCTCAACCCTCAACTCGCAAAACTATATAGGCTCATGTCCTTATATACACTAAACCCAAAACACTTACATACATACATACATACATACATGCATACATACAAACATGCATACATGTATATACATACAAGCATGCATACATACCTACAAGCATAGATATAAACATCCATGAAGCATACTTATGAAACTTGAACATAACTCATTCAAAGGAAGACATAACACGAGCGCGTTATAACGCTCTCGCGTTATATTGTGCTTTGGGAATCCCAAGCCTTAGTCTTGGGATTTGCTTTGGATTTCCAACCCAAAGGCTTGGAGTGCCTTTTCAACATCCACAAATGTGTTTTTGCAAATTCTACAAGATTTCACATAATTTTGTTTGTGCTAACCCTCAAATTTGCACGTGTTTCAAGGTCAAACAAATAAAAAACATGGGTAATGTTAGGCTTTCTCTTAGCTATTTAATGATGTAATTATTTTCAGATTTTGACAATGTTAAGCCTTTCATCTTTAATTTCTTTTGTTTGTGTCTGATTTTGGGCAAAATCCACTATTTTGTCTTTTTTTCATTGTAAATTAACCATTCATTGAAATTTCAAAAAAAATTACATATTTAGAAACTAGACTCCATTCTATGCATATTTAAAAAAAAATCAATTAGTAATCAAAATTTATAAGGGTAGCACGGTCAAAATTCTATTTTTTTAGGATGTGTCCACTTTGAAAATTAGTAAAAAATCAAATATTCATCAAAAAATTATCATAAAAATCAGGGATAAACGACATGCTGTTACCTAATTTCTCACTGAAGCGATTTGAAAAATACCAAAAAAAGTTAACCTTTTGAGGGAGCCACAAAACATGCTATGTTATGTTTTTTTGATAGAAACAACACCAATTTATGTGGCTCCCTCTTTTGAACTCCTTACTCTATACCATTTTCAAAAAAAACTAGTAGTTTACAAAGTAGACTTGGAGCACTACAAACATTGTTTTGGTTGCATCTCCAAATTTTGAGTGTAACTATTCTCAATTTCTCATCCAAGGCCAGCATTTCCTGATTTAAAAAAAAAAAAAGTGGCCACTTAAGACCCCCTTTTGGCCCCCCATCTTCTTGCACTTACCCTTAACACATTCTTCACATTTAGTATCCTCTAAATTTAAAGCTAAAGCAATAACACAATGGCTAGGATTGCGAGGCAAGTTACATATTCCACACCAAGTGGCATCCTCAACAACATTTATAGTTAGCCTTATGAGAGGGTTAGGTGAATCCTTAGAAATATTCGTCTGATCAGGTCTTCTTTGGCCAACTCAGTCTACCTCATGAATTGTTCTACCTTCCATTCTATATTCTTAGGCATGTTTGATAATTTCATTAGTCTTTCTTGTCTTTAGGGAGGTTGTCTATAAGAGGATGAGCCTTTCTCATTTTGCATTACTTTGTGACTTAATTCCTTCAAGGCATGCATGACCTTATCTAATTATCCTCTAGTAATGTCTTCCTCCCATTAAGGGTTTTATCTAGATAGGATAATTTGATTTCTCCTCTCTTAGATGTCTTCCTAGAGGTCATTTGATTGCTCTCAATATTTCTTGCCACTTTTTATGCTTCTCTTAGAGTGCGTGGATCTTTATCTCTGAAGAGATATCTCATCTTAGATTCATTACAGTATATGACCAAACACATAGGTTCATTAGGTCTCATTCTTTCAAGGATTATAGACATCAATTTCATGAAGCATGTGTTGAACTTAGATATGGTTTCATTTCCACCCTTAACAATGTTTGTGAATTAGTTTATTGTGAATCTCAAATCAATTCTATTCTTGTACTACTCCCTAAATATAGCTTGAAAATTACCCCAACTAACAATGCTCCTTTTGATAAACTCTTATGTCAGTCCTTACCACATCATCTAGAGATTGAACAAACAACTTAAACGTTATTTCTTCATATAACACCTCATATTCATTCATGAGTTTAATAAATCCCTTTAAGTGATCTTCACCAGATATTGCATTGTTTCCTTGGAATTGAGGCAATTTACCCCTAATCTCATTTGGGACTAGATTAGGATACCCTAGGATTCCTTCAAAATTAATTTATCTTTATTAGTCCAAGGCTAGAGGCCTTATTTCATAACCATGGTGTTCATGATCTCTCAATCCTTCATGGTTTCTCGTTGTTAGGGTCAGGGAGATCGGAGCAATAAACATTAACGATTATATGTAGATTAAATAACCCAAATACAACAATGAAGAATAATACAAAAGAGATCAACACCAAATTTTAACGTGGTTCACACAAAATGGGCTACATCCATAGAAACTCAATCATCCAATGATGTTATTATCTAGTGCAAAACATATTACAATCTCGCGAATTCCCCCCATAACATACATCCCAACCGCAAGTATAGAAAGCTTTTTGGAAGCTTCTAGAATTAGGGTTTTACAAAGTCATTTTTTCATTTGTCGGTTAACAAAAATTAACTACCGACCCCAGTAAGGATACATTATGAGTGTATAGTATTTGCATGATCAACCGTCACATACCAACAATCTCCCACTTGGAGACTGATCCTGGATGACACTGCTACACTTGTAACTCCAACTAGATTATAGGTCTAGCTAGTTTCTTATGTCCACCATTATCAGTCATGAAGGCCAATGCAAACTGATGAGGAAATTACTTTTTCCCATGTAATGGCCTTTGTGAACATATCTATAGGATTCTCACTTGTGTGAATTTTCTCCAGCTTCAATTGTCGATCCTGCAAAACTGACCAGATGAAGTGGTAGCTCAACTGTATGTGTTTAGTCTTTGAATGCAAGGCATAATTATTTGCAAGATGTAAGGCACTATGGCTATCAGTAAACAAAAAACTATTAGCCTGTTGTTTGCCCAATTCTTCCATGAAAGATTGCAATCATATCATCTCCTTGCTTGCCTCTCTTGTAGCTACATACTCTGCCTCCGTGGTGGATAAAGTAACCACCTTTTGCAACCTTGAGATCCAACTCACCATTGTCCCACCTACAGTAAAGACAACATATAGTACTCCACTTGGTATCAATATCCCCTGTCAAATCTGAGTCCACATAGCCTGCTAAATCAGTATTAGAGCCCCCAAAACATAAATGTTTATTGGATGTGCCTCTCAAATATCTGAGAATCCATTTTATCGCATTCCAATGCTCCAATCTGAGATTACTCATATACCTGCTTACAACTCCTACACCATGTGCAATATTTGGTCTCGTGCATACCATGGTGTACATTAAGCTTCCTATAGCTGAAGTATATGGTACCTTAGACATTTTGTCTTCCTCCTCTTATGTCTTTGGACACATCTCCTTAGTCAATTTCAAATGACTAGGCAAAGGTGTGCTGATAGCTTTTGCATTCTGCATATGGAATCTCTGCAACACCTTTTCAACATAATCATCTTGAGCGTCAATTTTCTATTATGTCTATCTCTACCAATTTTTATACCAAGGATTTGTTTTGCTGCCCCCAAATCCTTCATAGAAAATGATTTTGCTAACTGCTGTTTTAACTCACTTATGTGATCCATGTTAGACCCTGCTACAAGCATGTCATCAACATATAAACATAAAATAATGTAGTTGTCATTATCCAACCTCTTAAAATAAACACAATGGTCAGAATTACACCAGTTGTAGCCTTGCTCAGCCATAAAATTATCAAATTTCAAGGACCATTACCGAGGTGCTTGTTTCAAGCCATATAATCTCTTCTTCAATCTGCACACCAATTTCTCCTTACCTTTGACCTCAAATCCTTAGGGCTATTCCATATATATATCTCTTCCTCCAAATCACCATGGAGAACAGGAATTTTTTACATCTAGTTGTTCCAAATGCAAATATTCAGTAACCACAATACTTAAAACAGTACAAATAGAAGTCATCTTAACAACTGAAGAAAAAATCGCATCAAAATCAATGCCTTTTTTTATATAATTCCTTTTACAACTAACCTAGCTTTAAATATGTTCTTACCTCCATCTTCCCTTTTCAACCTATAAACCCATTTGTTTGGTAAAGCCTTTTTACCTGTAGGCAACTTGCATAATTCCCAAGTCTGATTTTTCAACAAGGAGTCCATTTCTTCTTCCATTGCATGCTCCCACTAAACCTTTGTATCCACCTGCATAGCTTCATCATACCCTTCTAGTTCACTAGCATCTATTAACAAAATAGAATACAAAGATGGAGAAAACCTGTCGAGAGGTCTACTTGTCCTTGTTGACCGTCTAATATTCAATGGAGTTTGTGGTATTTCCTGTTGCTATTGTGGAGCATGAGGAACCACTAGAATGTTTCTATCTGAAGTATCATCCAACACCACACAATCCTTTTCTTTCTTCTCATGCTACTGCAACTGATCTTTGTACAACACCTTCTCATTGAATACAACATCCCTACTTCTCACAATTTTTAGATTGTCAACATCCCAAAGCCTATAACCAAATTCATCAATGCTATATCCAATGAAGATACACTTTTTTAATTTTACATCCAGCTTGGTTCTATTTTCAAAATCTACATGTGCAAATGCTTCACATCCGAAGGTTTTGAGAAAAGAATAACTCACCTTCTTACCTATCCATGCTTCCTCTGGAATACCACAACCCAAAGGAATTAAAGGATCTCTATTAATTAAATATATAGCGGTATTGACAGCCCCTACCCACATGTTTAAAGGTAGCCCAACATACAATCTCATGCTCCTTGCACACTCCATTATTGTCCCATTCATTCGCTCAGCCACGAGTCCCTAGAACAGATTTCTGCCTATGAATTCCATTAGAGGAACAATAATCCTCAAATTATTTGCTGCAATACTCGCCACCATTATTAGATCTGAGACATTTTAATCTTTTACTCGTCTCATTCTCAACCAAGCTTCTCCATTTCTTAAAGGTTTCAAATACATCAAATTTTTGCATAAGAAAATAAATCCAAACCTTCCTAGTTGCATCATCTATGAATGTGACATAATACCAAGAACCACCGAGAGAAGATACCTGAACTGGTCACCATACATATGTATGCAAAAGCTCCAACTTTTCATCTTTCTTTTACTTCCCATCCTTGTGAAAACTAACTCTCTTTTGTTTGGCATACACACAACTTTCATAGAAATCCATATTAATACATTTCAAACCTGGTAAATCTTTCTTAGAATGAAGTACCTTCATACCTTTTTCACTCATATGTCCAAGTTTGTTATGCCACAGTGTTGTCTCAGAACCCTCAACAACCATTTCAATCTCTACCTGCGAACTTGCAACAACTGTTCCTAAACCTATTTGATTTTTCTCTGCAACAACTAAAGTAGAAGGAACAGTATGACCTATACAAAGACATAAGGTGCCTACTTTCACACCTTTTGCTACTATTAAGGCACCTCTTGTAACTTTCCATTTTTTATCACTAAAAGTAATAATGCAACCTTCATCACCTAGTTGCCTCATTGAAATTAAATTCCTACTCAACCTTGGAACGTGCCTTACCTCTTGTAGTAGCCAATGATTCACATTCTGCAACTTAATCCTAATTCTTCCCTTTCCAACAATCTGACAAGGTTTGTTATCTTCCAAATAAACTAGGCCAAAATTCCATTGGACATAATCAAGAAAATAACTTCTATGGGGTGTAGAATGAAATGAGGCCCCTGAATCTAAAACCCATGAATCATCAATATTATCTAAGGAAAGAATCAAAGCATCATCTTCGGATTTATTACTTACCACATTTGCCTTCTTATTGCCTTCTTGTTTGTCTCCTTTATTCTTTTGAGACCAGCAATCCCTTTTCAAATGACCTGGTTTCCCATAGTACCAGCAATCCTTGTTTCCTTTGGATTGGGACCTTTTGTCTTTTGATTTTCCTCGTGGCTTCCCATGACCTCCAGAACCTTTTCCTCCCTCCTTTGATCTGCCCCTACTTTTTGCATTCAAAACACTGCCTGATGTGGATCCACCTAAGCTTTTCCTACAAATTTCCTCACTCAGATTGACACAACAACATCATCAAATTTTAATGTATTCAAACCAGAAATAGAGTTACTAACCACCATTACCAAACTATTCTAGCTTTCAAGCAAAGAACATAATATCAAGAGAGCTTAACTTCTTCATGGAAATTTACATTTACATAAGTCAATTGACTGATAACTGTGTTAAACTCATTTAAATGATCAGTAACTGATCCACCTTCTACCATCTTCATATTAAATAAATGCTTCATAAGAAATACCATATTCGAAGCATAAGGCTTTTCATATAACTTTTCCACTGTCTCCATCAATTCGGTTGTTGTCTTCACTTTTGAGATATTGAATTCCACCAATGGTGCCAAGCACAAACAAATACTTCCCAGTGCCTTTCTATCCAGAAGTTCCCAATCCTCATCAGTCATTTTTATCAGTTTCCTGGCTTTTCCTTCCAATGGCCTTCATAAATCTTTCTAATAGAGATAATCCTCCATCTACATCTTCCATAACTGATAGTTCTACCCATTGAATTTATCTACCTTCAATTTACCCTCGTCTGCCATTTCTCCCACTTAACCGTGAGACTCCTACTCAACCATGAGACCTTCCTACAGATGATAATCAAACACAACCCGCTCTGATACCACTTGTTAGGTTCAGGCAGATCAGAGCAATAAACATTAACAATTATATGCAGATTAAATAACCCAAATATAACAATTAAGAATAACACAAAAGAGATCAACACAAAATTTTAACGCAGTTCTCCCAAAATGGGTTACATCCACAGAAACTCAGCCATCCAATGATTTTATTATCTAGTGCAAAAAGGATTACAATCTCGCAAATTCCCCCCGCAACATACATCCCAACCTCTTATAACAAGCTTTTTGGAAGCTTCTAGAATTAGGGTTTTAAAAAGTCATTTTTCATTTGTCAATTAACAAAAATTAACTGTCAATCAGTCACCACATACCAACACTCGTATGGGGTCTTTAGTCTCCCATATCCCTTCTTTCTTATCTAGCATTCTTGTTTTAGATATTGTGATGCACTTCATGTGTCCTATCTCTCCCAATATTATGTGAACATATTATATTTTCTTGAATGTTAGCTATTTTTGTTCAGCTTCTTCATCTGGGGAGTCATACTCGTGTCTCCCTACCTCTACCTGAGCATCTTCATACTCTACTTCAATTTCATGAGTTCCTTCTACATCCAACACCAGGTTATCTACTTGAGTGATGGGATTTTAAATTCTGGGGCTATTCAAATGGGTAGAGGTAATTGGCCTTGAATAGGCCCTAAGGGGATTTGATATGAGGTTATGCCAAAGCCTATGCTCTCTATAATTTCTAGAATTATCTTCCCTAACTCCTTCACGTGTTTGTATTAACCTTCAAAACTACGGGCCAAGATTCTCATTATTCACAATAGACCTATTAGATATTTAATAACCTTCATCTAATAAATGGTGATTCCTACTAGATGTACCAACCTAAAGATTATTTCTAGGAGGTTTTTGATTAATGTCTATATTTTTATCTCTAAATCTAATGATTCTTCCAGTCTCCACTCCAGTACCAAAGTTACACCAGCATTTTTCCTAATCACAAATCTTCTTCCTTCCATTATGAATGACTTGTTCTTAGATTCTTTCAATAGAGCCACCATCTATCTTTGACTAGGGATAATAATGTGATCTTCTTAAGCTATTATAAGAGCATTTTCAACAATGAAGATTAAACAAGTATGATTCCTTAAGAACTAATTCAACGAGATGGTGAACATGAATAATGGGCTAACAAAGAAAACAAGACTGTAAACCATGCTATCACAATTGTGACTCAAATGGACTTTATAGAATTTCATAGGGAAGCATTCAAATCATTTTGTCCCCAACAACAACACCATTTTTGTTAGGTTTTATTTTTATTTTTTTAGACCATGACTTGGGTTGTATGACAAACATCCTCTTGTTAAAGGCTCTGGGGATTGTCAGACTCTATAACAAAAAGGAGGACAAATGATTTGAAATTCTAAGAAAGGACAGGACCAACACATGAGAGAGAACCCCTCTCTCTTTCGGCTTCAAGCTTTGGTAGGCCCAGGGGAGTATTCTCTACAATTCCTTTCAAAATATAAAGTTTCTTTTTGCCACTACCAATGTTTGACACATTAATAGCTTTCATTCACCCTTATATTGGCACAACTTTTGGAACACAATATTATTACTTTACCTTTAGTTAAGCCAAAGGATATGTCAAGCTTGCATCACACATGATTAAATATTGTTTTGTTTATCATTGCATACAATGTGGACATCATACAAATCAATGCAATACATTGAAACATAAATCTCAAGATCTTATAGCAAGGAGATTATACAAATTGAGGCTAATCATATAGTGCATTGCATGATGAATATTATTCTATTAATATGTATAAGGATCATAGTGCACTACATGTTGAGGTTATTGATGTAGCAAAGAAGTAACTACATGTTATAACATCTAAGCCAATTCTTTTAGTCTAGCATATATCACACTTTACATCTCTACATCACAATTTTGTTCATAGGCCAATACTTCATGATGACAAGGATAGTCCCATGGGGAAATTGATTTTTTAAGTGATACATTTTTAGAGAAACCTAATGGGGACGACTTCATTCCAGTTAGATATTCTAGCTCATCTTTCTAACTTCTTACAACATTTTATGTTTTTTTATTTCCTTCCCTAGCTTTATGTTTATGTTGTGTTCTTTCCATGTTCTTAGTTAGCATGTGGATGTTAAAAATATACATTTAGTGGTGCATGTTAACGCAAGTAGCTTTGAATAAGTTTTATGTTGTTCATGTCACTTCTTCTTTATGTTTGGTATCATTTATACTTTGGAATTTTTTATGCCTTGTATGTTGTGATCCTCATTGTTTATTCTTCCATTTACCATATATTTCCTTACACATTAGACCTTCTCTTATGCACAATACTTGTTGTGTATCTCCTATTATCATTTCACCTCCTTTATTACATTGTATGCCTATCACCTTTCCTTTTGATTCTTCTATGTTCTACTCCTATGCTTTCCTATATTCCTTTTTCACCCCCATGATTTCCTATGTCTTATTTAGCTCTTATATGTTCCCTTTGTTCCTATGATTAGCACCTATGTTCTACCATGTTCCTATGTTACATGTTCATGATGCCTCTATGCTTCCTATGTTTTATGGTTATGGTGTCTAGCTCTTATGCTATCTCTATGCCATGCTTATTATGCTTATCTTTTCATGTTCCAAATACTTACACATATTTATTGTATCATTCTTACACACTTAACATATTTGCATATTATGATGCTTGCATGTTATATGACATTTACACTCTTTCTAATAGTTATCACGCTAATATTTCATGATATCATGTTTATGCTTGCATTTTAATATTATGCCCACATGCCTATATTTTTATGTTCCTTATCATGCAAGTATAAGTTTTGATTACATGTTCATGATCATACTAATGCTTATCTCTTTCCATTACGTGTTTATGACCTTATCATTATTATATATCATATAATCTATTTGTGTTTACATGATCTTCATCTAGAATTAATGGATATCATCATCTTGTCATTTGTGTTCACTGGGGACACCTTGCTTTCCCTTATCATACATGTACTTTCATGATCACATCTTACCCTTATTGTTACATGCTTATTAGATGATGATATCTTTTACCATGCTTATATTATTTATCTTTCTCTCCTTAACTCAAATTATTTACATCTTTGTATCTAACTAATCTTGGAGGGGGTCACCTATAGCACTAACTCTCCATTTGTGAGTTATGTTTTGTAGTGACAAGCTCATAAGTATTCCCATTTTTAACGGAGATTTTGTTATGGGACTTTTTCCCCAAAATGGAAAAGAATGCTATTTTATGAATAAGACTTTGAAATTATAAGATGATAAAGTTTATTTACCCTTTATAATTAAAAGGGAGATGGAAAAATAAAGGATATTATGATCCTTTGGTTAAAAAAGAGATAAATAGATAATAATTATGAAAACCCCTTTTAAGAGGGGGAATTATTAAATTTATTAACTACTTTTGTTAATGAAAACCTATATGAAAGGGTGTGATGGTTTAGAAACCACCCCTTAAAAGCTTATATAAGGCATTTGTGTGAGACTTGGAATGAGCATGAAGCATCACTCAAAGAAGGAAGAAGATGGAGAACACTCAAGGAAGATAAGGAAAGAAAGGAAAGAAATCGTGAAGGAGAAGGATTATAGATTTGATAGGTAGTAAGTATTGGAGAAGGGGCACACAACATGTGTCCAACTTAAGGTACAATGTACACCCAGGATTGTCCTAGCTAGGGCTTGTGTGTGCACTTGTGTTGAGCATGTTTTGTTGAACATGGCTCTAGAGTGCTTCTGTGTGTGTGTGTGCTTTCTAAAAAGGAGCAGGATGCTTGGGAAACATGTATGTTTTCTAAAAAGGAACTGAATGTTGGGAAGTACATGGTTGGTTCCGAATAAGAACTGGATTCCTCCTGGAAGTGTTCACTTGTTGAAAGGGGGTTGAATCTATATTCCATTCTCCAGAGTGACATTTGGAAGAACTTCTAGGATCCAAAAGATACTTATTTATTCCTTTCTATGATGAAAATTAATGAAGTACTGAACTTATTGCTAATAAAAGATATTGATGGGTTTTGATGTTAATATGATTATGTAATTATGTTATCTAATTTGTTTTGTTAATGATTTACTTAAGAGTTCTTATTAAAATATCACCTATTGTAATTTACATTTGTTATTACATCTATTTTAAGATCATTGAATATATTATTGTATCTTAACTCTAAATATTAACCATAACAAATCTACTACAATTAATTAAATACATAGGGAGAAAAGTAGCGTTACATATTTATATCAATCTTTTAGTATTGTTAGAATCTTCCACTTGGTTAAAAGCCATTCACATTTCTACTTAGTCAAAATCTTACCACTTTTTGATTAAATGAAATCTCCTAACCTTTTTCTTTTTCCTTTTTCCTTTTTACTATTTTGAAGAAAGTTTTTAAGAAATGTTACATAGTGCCTAATTTTAATGTGTGACAAATGCTATTGATTGCATTATTTTTCTTTTAAGTAAGTTTCCAATGGAGTGCTAATTGCAAAGAGAGTATAAGTATCATTCCTCATAAATGTATCCTTTGAGTGTTTGAGAAAAAAATATGTTTCATGTGGACTGCTTGTTTTAATTTGGCATGCATCCTTATAGAAGTTCACATGCACATCAAAGTGGGGAAAAAATTATGCAATGGTGTAAATCTCATTCCCAAGCCATTTTTCATTATGTTTCAAGCCCATTTAGATTAGTGTCCTTTATGTAAAAAGATGTTTATAAGTGGCATATTTTTGCATGAAATAAAACTCATAAGTTTATTCCAACTTGATTCCACCATCACTCTTCTCTGGAAATTGGTCTCAATCCTTAGATCTCCTCTTTGCCACCCTAGGTCATATTTGCAAGTGCATAATTGACCCAAGTCACTATGACGTGCATAGATTTGAACCTCAAACTTGTAAAACTCAAAATTCATTTATATAAATCTTGTTGACCTTTTTCACTAGTTGTTACGAGCCAACCTAGTATATGTTTTTGTGGATTTGTGTGCTATGTGGTTGTATCTAAGAATATTAATCATTCATTTTGAAATCATGTGAGGACCTTTAAGGAATCATTAGAAGAGCATTTACATGAGAACATCATAGCATCATCCTAAGAATATTGAATGCTTGTGTCCTGTCTTTGATTATTGTTCCAAAGCAATTAAATTGATCCACCTAGGGATTTGACTTAGGAGAACCTAATAATTTCTTAGCAAGTTCCCAAATGGTGTCTATAGAAACCACCCCACTTTAGCATATATACATTGAGCTGATTTAAAATTGCTATAGTCATCCATCCCTTACTAGTTTGCTTTCATGGGTCTAGGTTTAGTTCTATGTGCCAAATCAATTCAATATTGAACCAAAATAGAGCACAATTAATTTATAGATTCTGAGGCATTTTTCCAATCAAACCCCTAATTTTTAGCATATCAATACATCAATTCCAAACATTTTCAACAATATATTTTTCTATCATAATTTAAACTAAGTATCATATCTTTAAATTTAATTCTGCATTCATAATTTCAATCCCTATTTTAAAATTCTAAAATTTATTATTATTGAATTATTTACCTTAAATAAATTATAATAAAAGCATTTAGTTTCATTACACTTATAGAGGCTTGCTCCTTTTTATCGTATATAGGAAACCTATAACTATACAAAGGGCTCTTCCATAGGAAACTAGAGTACTAATGGGAGATTTTAATGATGAAATAATCATATTTTAAATTTAAAAACCACCAAAATTCTCAAAAGAAACTATCTAAAATTGAGAAAAAAAATCTATTCTTGATGATTGTGTCGGTCCATTCCGCTATATTTTTCCACATTCCTTACTCCAATTCATAGCATTCCGACCCCTTTCTCACCATTGTTGGCATCAAGTTGAATTCAAATAGGCAACTTCAAAGCTCCCACTTTAACCCATCATTCACCACTTACAAAAGCATCATTATAATTACCTACAAGAGCAACAAAAATCACATGATCCAAAGTAAAGAGCCACGAGTTATATATAGTGTTCATTCAAACAGTGTTCAGATAAAATCCTGCTCGGACTAACTTAAAGATCTTTGAAACTTGAGGAAACTTCTAAAATAATAGTCATTAGAACGATTATAAATAATAGTTATAGACCAAAGGAATAGTCAAGATTACAGTCAATACCAGCCAAATACACACACAGAAATATCAAACTTAAAAAGATCTTTGAAACTTGAGGAATCTTGTTAAAATATGATAATGCTAATGCGCGTCCTTTAAAGATTAAAGCTCGCAAAGATTCTTCTCTTGCAATCATAAAATTCCAAGGGTTGTACAATCGAATTTTATAATGCTGGGCCCTTTGGAGTGTAGCCTTGTGAACACAGATTTTTTTTGGTTTTTTTGAAAAGCCTGTCATTTTAATATTGTATGAAGTCGCAGTCGAAATTGAAATACAGGGGGGAAATGCCCGCTAAGGTTACATCAACTACGGCCTTCTGTTTGGGTGTGGAGTAAGTCGTTGAAATTTGAGACCGTGAGATGGGGTGCTTAAAATTGACTAGATCGTTGGCGTATGGCACAAGTTGGACAAAACATACCTTCGCTTGTCAATTGAGAATATCTTCGACTGGCCGATTGTGTGTCGATCTGAAAATTGGGTTTGTGGGGTTTTGTCTTTATAGTGTAATAATTTCGTGGTGAGATTCATGGTCAAGATGCCTATTTATTTGTGAGGTGAGTAGGAGATATAGATATCGGGATTTTTTATAGTCGTAGAAGAAAACAAATTTAAGAGGCATTTTATTTAATTTGTGAAGAAAGATATAAAATTGAAAAATGTGGATTTGGAGTAGTCTTATATTTTTGTAGGGCATAGAAAGCAATAGGTGTGAATTGTGATGGAAAGAGATATGGCTCCTTTGTCTACTTGAGGAGCCATGTAAAAAGATTGATTTGAATAAAGAGAGGTATTTTTAGATAATTAGTTGTTTGGAAGGAGATATTTAGGATTATCTTTGGTGTGAATTGGGTATATCGTTTAGACAATTGGGATATTTGACTTCTAGAGAAATATTTCATTTTAGAATGTGAAACTTACTTTGACATTTAGGTCAATTACACGGGTACTTTAGTAGTAGTTTCTTTATAGGATTTGTTCAAAGAAAAGAAGGTTGAGGAAGCAAGGGAGTTCGTCATCAAAATTAATAGCAGGGGACCAACAATTTAGAAAGCTAAAATGACTAGGTTTGTTGTCCCATAGGCTATCTTTGCCTTTGTGGATTTTAAATGACTTATTTTCTATTCTTTATTTAATAGCATTTCTTTTCTTTTGATAGGACTTGCTTATGTAGAATTTATTGTGATTCATTTTTTAAAAGATGGTGGATTTTTTCTTTTATTTGTAATATCTAATTCTAAGAGATATTAAAGTATCTACCTTAAATTTTATGTCACTTTGTGTGTGTGTGTGTGTGTGTGTGTGTGTGTGTGTGTGTGGTTGTAGCATTTAACATTTAATTTGATCTATTTGGCATATCCCTAACCATCCCAACACCTTACATTCACATAGACTAATCCATGTGGTGTGGTTTAGTTAATTCATTCAAATTTGCTTTTCTTGCCCAAAAATTAATCCTTTTCATAAGTCTAATCCTTACCTCATTAGTCCTTTCTTTAATTATTTCAAATCAATCACTAAGAACTTGTATTTAAGGGTGACTCCTAGGACACTAGATGCACACACAAAGAACCTCGAATGTTCTTTGCAATATCATTCATCCTCAATCACATCGTGCTCTTAGTATCAACCTAGTTTATGGTACATCAATCTTAGTTGCATCAAAATTACATTCTTACTTGGTGTGTTTCCCAAATTTAAATAATTCTTAAGGGGCTTAACTATTATCGAGACAAATTAAGATTCCCCCCCATTTGACATCAAGCCTCACTATACTTTTAAACACAAACCCTTCTTAGTGGTAGGTATAAAGACACAAGTGAACACACTATAGGAGACAGAGTGTTTCTGGATTAAACTGTGTATGTTTTTGCATCAACGTTTCGGATCCTGATGATGGATCATTATGCATGATCTGAAACATTGATGCAAAAACATACACAATTTAGTCTAGAAACACTCTCTTAATTCATGGACTGTGGAAAACTAATGCCTACACTATAGGAGGTCAAATCAATAATAGACTAGGATGATTTAGTTAGATTGGGATGCATAACATGGCCTCATCCAAGACATACCTACATAATGTGATTGTGTACTCAACAATAGTAATCTCAAAGAAACCCTACTATAATTTTTTTTTAATCTTTGTTCCATGTCTAGATCCCAAATCTTTTATTGTAGCACAATATTCAATCAATAGTAAGGTTAAAATTGGCATCATGCCAAAAATAGACAAGAACTTTATTCTCTCTCAATTATTCTATACTGAGCTCTTATTTTCTAGGTCTAATTTAATTTATTGTTAAATAGCATTAAACCTAGATTGTATGAAATGTGGAAGCATAAACTTTCTTCATATATTGGTGAACCCATAACATCCATGTCTATTCTTTTAGGGTCAAAACATTTCTAATTCTTCATTTTCATTTCGTTATAGTGTACATTTGTAGATAAATTTTATGTTTGAAAAGCCATTGTGTTTAGCCTTGCATAACAAAGATGCTCCTAAGGTCCTTAGATCCAGTTCAAGAAAGTGCTCTACACTACTTATATACTAGATGTTTAAAATGTGATGGCATTACTTTTATGAGTAACTACATGGATTAAAATATAACTAAGTATAATAATTGTAGGCGTTGTTGGATCAATGAAAGGACTTTCCAATGGTGTTGGTGGTGACTAAATATGCCACATTGGGTAGTTAATCTATGTTAAATTTGATTGTAAATCATAATTTAAAAGGTATAGTTGGCATGTCAATTATCTATGCCTTTCTAATCTAGACTCTTAGCTCAATGTTGTGCTAACTAGGTTTCCTCTATGTTGTGTTGGGCTAATCCAATGTGTTAGTTGACCTCACCCATGGTGCTAAGATTGATAGTATTAGTGTCATGAAATAATTTAATAAATAAAATGAAATTTAAATTTGTTGTGTGCATGTGTGTGTGATTAAGGAAATTAAAAAAAACAAAGAAAAATAAATATTATGACTTCAAAAAAATTATTATCTCATTTTAGGAATCTCTTGGACTATTGACATTTTATTAGGCATTATAGAACACTCACCTTTTTTCCATGATTACCCATCTTAATTTTACCTATTGTAAGGGTAACATGTTGCATTATTTCTAACGAGGAAGAAGTGTGTTATGACCATGAGGAATTTGTTGAGAATATTCAAACTCAAAATAAATATGAGATAGTTAAAAAGTTGAAATATTAACATTGCAATCAACTTGCTAGCATAAATGATCATACACCTACTTCATTTCTTGTTGGTTCTCTTACTAAGATGTACTTTTCACCAAACAAAATAGTATGGATATAATTAATTCTATAGCATAAGTTATTAAAAATACACACTCTCCTCATCATGGTGGACCATGTGTTGCCACACCTTTCACAACCCCTAGGTTCTATGCATCATTAACCTTCCAATAGTTTATCTATGAGTTTCCCCCAACTCCTTTCCAACCATGTTTCATAGATATATTTTCATCCTTGTCATTTTTACTACCCATACCCATTGCTCTCTTATCTCTCATATTTTTTTGACTCATTCTTACCATATACATAATCACGCCTTCCATTCTTGTACCTCTATCTAACCATACCAACCTTATGTCTCAATCCATATATACTCCCCCCTTGAACAATTATATTCCCATTATTGGCTCCACCCTCTCACCACATTTCTCACCTACTAGCCATAATCATGAGTGAGTTAAACTACATGAAAAAATGTATGAATGATTTAAAATTTAAGTCTAAAAAAAATCATCTATAGAGTGAGTTACTGGGTTAGTGCAAAAAGTTGGGGGGCCAAAAAGTGGCCAAAAATTTTTCAAAAAAATTTAATACATAACGCGCTCGCATTATGGTTTGGTAATGACGATCCTAAGGCTCGGCAAAACCAAACCATAATGCACTCGCGTTACAACACGCTCGCATTATAATGCGAGCATGTTATGTTTAATTTTTTATATATATATATATATATATATATATATATATATATATATATATATATATATATATATATATATAAGAGCATTTTTGCTCATTTGATTTCTTTATTTTCCTCTACACCTGCGGCCTACAAACCCTATGGAGCACGCTCACATTTTTGAAGACCCAATTCGACACCAAAATCTCACCAATTCATTTCCAAAATGCCACCACGACGTCGAGCAGGCCAAAGGAGTGAGTTCTATTTGTTTTTTGTTTGAATTTGTTTCTAAATAGGTAGGTTTGAGTTGATTTTTGATGTAAATTTCCTTAATTTTTAGGAAATGTTAATGCACCTTCTCCTCCTCAAAATCCACAAAATCCTGAAGAGGAAATACCTGCCGAAGAACAACTCGAACAACAAACTCCTCCATCCATTCCTCGACATGCTCCTAGAACACAATAAAATCTAATGGGGCAAATTGAAAACAATAAAAAAGAAATTGAAGACATAATTGCAAGCTTGAAAGATCCTTCAATTTCAACCTTGCATAGGTCCATGGTTTCTCAATCTCTTGAATCTATGTTATCAAATGTAGATTTGATTAGCAATGAAATATCCAGTTGGTTGGATAAGAGGAGAGAGTTTAGAGAGTATTATGCAGACAAGCTATCATATGAAGATGTGAAAAAGTTACAAATTACAAAATTGGACTTGTGTTCCATTTTCACAAACCCACAAACAAATCAACCTCCACCCATTACATGCAAGAGGTTCCCTATCCATTGCTGCAACAACCAAGTGATAAGGGACAATTTTGGGCATAGATGGTGGATGGTTAATGACCATTCTCCATGCAATAATAATAAGGTCCCGCAATACTTTTTGAGGAAACTCTACTATGAGTTTGTCCTCAATAAAGTGCCAAACAATTTTGATATGCAAGACTTCCAAGGTAGAGGTGGGGGGTCAGCACAAGATAGACCAGGGGCACGTGTTGACCCACAACAACCAGTGAGACAAGCAATCAGCAAACCAGTCCATGAGCATGTGTCTATGCCTTCCATTGTGAAGGAGAGTGTTGAGGTCGATACACTTCAGTCCATTAGTGCCTTGACCCAGAGCATCATAGAGCATGCCAGTCCTATAGCACAGCGTGGGTTGGGAGATAGTGCGAGGAGTAGGGTCCCACCCCATACTTGTCAGACTTGTGGGTCAGCCTGTGGTTATGACCCCATGGATAGTCAGGACACAGGTGCACAGGCTACATCTGTAGCTGAGCAGATGGTGATGACAGATACCCTCCTAAGTGAGACTTTTAGCCTTGATACTCAGGTAAATATTAGCAAGTTCATTGAAATTAATTTATTAAATTTCATTTTTGAAATGCAAGATTAACTAATTTAGTTTGATGATTTTAATGAAATTTTAGGGTCATAGCGTTGATGCAATTTTCAGTGGTTCTCCGCCTGCATATTACACTACATCATCTACTGTCGGGGTATGTAACTAGTAAACAATTATAAGTATTACATGTGAATAGCATCGTTATATGAATGCTATTCTAATATCTAATTTTAGATGTTGAATAGGTTAATATTAGAGATTTCAGGGCAACACTTGCTAGTGGTGGTGGACTTCAAAGCTTCACGGAGGTAATAAAATAAATAGTTTAATGAATGAATTGTACTTACTAGATTTTTGTATGTGACTTGTGTACTTTATTATGTGTACTTCCATGTTTAGGTGAATGTGTGTGTATGTTAGGAGCCATGATTTGCATCACTATTATAGTTTTCATAATTGAATAATGTTGTTTTATTTCCAGATGATGCAAGCTGCAGAGACACCTCTTGATGTTCATAGGGCAATGAAGCATGGTGTGACCTCTGCGATTCATAGCTCCATGCCATTGACAGGGGTACGAGGCAGATTAGTAAATTTCAATTTACATTCATTGTTATAGTTGTTTATTTTTGAAAAATCAAAAGATTATTGATTTGAAGTTTAATTTCTATCTGGATGGTTTCTATAGGACATGACATCACCACAGCCTAATCCTACTACTAAGGCAAGTGAGGAGACAGATTATATGGTAGCGATAAGTGATTATTTTGTTAAATATTTATTTTTTATAACATGTAATTTCTATATATTAATGTCTATACTTTTTTATTGTAATAGCTACAGATGCAGGAAGAACTAAATAGGAGTAGCCCTCAGGTTGGTAGTAGACCACCCACATATGCATCTCCATCCCCTAGAAGATCAAAGGCTGCTCGTGATCTATTCTCTTCACCAGCCAGAGGGGAATGACTTTTTATTGTGTTCCTTTGTTGTATGCCTATATGGCATTTGTGGACATATATTTTGTATTGCATATAGTTGACATTGTATGCCTATATGGCATTCTTGTAAGCCTATATGGCTATTTTGTATATATGTTATACTTATTTATTGACAGATATTGATGTATGCCTATATGGATATTTGGTTAATACAAATTTTTTTTATTGATGGCGTCCATACTTGCATTATAAATCCACATTTGAATGGATATTTGTAGATGGTTACTTCAAATATTTAAAGTCCAATTGTATTACATAGGATGTTTGTTGATCCAATAAGCCAGCTATTGTTATTCAAGTATCACCTAAACCTCATTTTGGAACTAAAAGATAAAAGTTGTATTTAAAATAAAAATGAATCATCATGTTAAACATAAAATATTCATATTCTTTATGAGTTGCTCAATTGAAAATATTCAAATGAGTATGTTGATCCATATTCTTTATGAGTTGGTCAATTGAAAATATTTCTTAATTTCTTATTATTATACCATATTGGGATGCAAAGAGTATGTTTGTTGTTTTGAATAAGATAGTCAAAATCATATGCTTATGACCACCTGATGACCACTGTGGTTATTAAATGTAATTCCTCTTTCATATAAGGCAAGGTTATGAGATTGCATTGAGTCTTACCTAATTTTAGTATGTAACATAACATTTGTGCTATAGGCTTCCATAAGTCATCAACAATCAAGGTTCAAGGTTGTCATTGAAGTCAAAGGGTCAAGGTTGTTTGTCATTGATGTCAAGGTTGATGCCATGATGTTGATAAGGTGATACAGTGATTCAAGGTGATGGTCATGAGGTGCATGATTTTGTGAATATGGTTTCATGATAAGGTCTCTCAATTCATGTTGGCGCTGCACAAGACAAACATGGTTCATATGATGCAAGGTTCATGTTCATGGTGGATGTGGTTTTGTTCATGCAAGGTTTTGTTGTGAATATGGTTTTCATGATAAGGTCTATCTTGAAAGGTTGATATGATGCAAGGTTCATATTCAAAGTGGATGTGGTTTTGTTCATTCAATAAGAAGTTAGAGAAGACACAAGCTTTCATAATCATAATCTTATTGATAGTTAGGGTTTGCATATTGGGCATTAAACCCTAAAATGAATCTACTTTTCTTAAGACTTTAAAACCCTCAATTGCCTGTCATGTGTAAAGTGCACTTTTGTTTTAATTTAATATTGACTTATAATCAGAAGTTACTATCACTTAAATCAACCTACTAAAGGGTCTTTAAGTCAGTAGTTCACCGGCCCTTCAACCTAACTCAACCGGCGTCTCTGGTAAACTCTCATAAGCTTGAGCATCATATCATAATCGAAGGTCATATTTAATTGATAGAGGGTGGGAAAAAGGATTGGAAGGTTAGTATTTAAAAGGAATTTGGAATACAAACAATCATTTCTATGTGGTTGAATTTGATCGGCATGCCTTTATAAAAGGCTAAAAGATAGCTTTATATAGGATATCATGGTATTTGTAGAGTTTGAAGATTGAAGACTAGTTAGTGTTTGTAGCTCGGACTGTTTCGGCATGTTTGGGTGCAAAACAAGACTATGCCTAGCCTAAACGTACCCATCTAGACGTGTTGGAATTGTCGGTTTGGCTGCATGAGGAGAAGAACAAAACTTACACCCCTTTGCAACTTTACACTGCCTCCTTTTGACAATTTTTGGGGCAACAAAAAAACTTTCACCATGGGTAAACGCCTCAGAGATATAAAAAATTGATAGAGGTTATTGTAGAGGGACCCTACGTGATTATTTTTCCTTATGTGGAATGTATCTAAGTGACATAGTTTTCGAGTAAAAACTCATCAAAGATTGCTACCTTTTTGCACTTTAGACTCTTCAGGGATATCACCGATACAATGTAGCTCGGACTATTTCAGCATGTTTGGGTGCAAAACAAGACCATGCCTAGTCTAAACGTACCCATCCAAACATGTTGGAATTGTTAGTTTGGCCACACGAGGAGAAGAACAAAAGTTACACCCCTTTGCAACTTTACACTGCATCCTTCTGACAATTTTTGGGGCACTAGAAAACCTTTTACCACGGGAAAATGTCTTAGAGATATAAAAAATTGAGAGAGGTTATTGTAGAGGGACCCTACATGATTTCTTTGCCTCAGATGGAATGTATCTAAGTGACACAATTTTTGAATAACAACTCGTCAAAGATTGTTGCCTTTTTGCACTTTGGACTCTTCAAGGATATCACTGGTACAATGTAGCTCGAACTGTTTCGGCATGTTTGGGTTCAAAACAGGACCATGCATAGCCTAAATGTACCCATCTAGATGCGTTGGAACTATTAGTTTGGCTACACGAGAAGAAGAACAAAAGTTACACCCCTTTGCAACTTTACACTACCTCCTTCTGACGATTTTTGGGGTAGCAAAAAACCTTTCACCACGGGAAAATGCCTTAGAGATATTAAAAACTCAAAGATATTATTGTAGAGGGACCCTACATGATCATGTTACCTCAGACAAATTATTTCTAAGTGACACAGTTTCTGTGTAACAAATCGTCAAAGATTGCTGCCTTTTTGCACTTTGGACTCTTTAGGGATATCACTGGTATAATGTAGCTCAGACTATTTCGGCATGTTTGGGTGCAAAACGGGACCATGCCTAGCCTAAACGTACCCATCCCGATGCGTTGGAATTTTCAGTTTGGTCGCAGTAGGAGTAGGACGAAAGTTACACCCCTTTGCAACTTTACACTACCTCCTTCTAATGATTTTTGGGGCAGTAGAGAACCTTTCACCATAGGCAAATGCCTCAGAGATATAAAAAATTGAGAGAGGTTATTGTAGAGGGACTCTACATGATCGCGTTGCCTTAGATAGAATGTTTCTAAGTGACACAGTTTTTGAGTAAGATCTTGTCAAAGATTGTTACCTTTTTGCACTTTAGACTCTTCAGGGATATCATCGGTACAATGTAGCTCAGACGGTTTCGACATTTTTGAGAGGAAAAATAGGACCATGCCTAGCATAAATGTACCCATCTAGACACATTGAAATAGTTAGTTTGGTCGCATCAGGAGTAGGATGAAAGTTACACCCCTTTGCAACTTTACACTACCTCTTAACGATTTTTGGGGCAGCAGAAAACTTTTCACCACCAGAAAACGCCTCAGAGATATAAAAAATGAGAGGGGTTATTGTAGAAGGGCTCTACATGATCGCGTTTCCTCAGACAAAATATTTCTAAGTGACATGATTTTTGAGTAACATCTCGTCAAAGATTGCTGCCTTTTTGCACTTTGGACTCTTCAGGGATATCGTCAATATAATGTAGATCGGACTGTTTCGGCATGTTTGGATGAAAAAAAGGACCATACCTAGCATAAATGTACCCATCCAGACACATTGGACTAATTAGTTTGGTCGCATTAGGAGCAGGACGAAAGTTACACCCCTTTGCTACTTTACACTACCTCCTTCTAATAATTTTTGGGGCAGGAGAAAATCTTTCACCATGGGTAAATGCCTCAGAGATATAAAAAACTGAGAGAGGTTATTGTAGAGGAACCCTACATGATTGCATTTCCTTAGATGGAATGTTTCTAAGTGACACAGTTTTCAAGTAACATCTCGTCAAAGATTGTTGCCTTTTTGCACTTTGGACTCTTCAGGGATATCATTGGTACAATGTAGCTCGGATGGTTTCGACATGTTTGGGTGAAAAAAAAGACCATGCCTAACGTAAATGTACACATCCAGACACGTTGGAATAGTCATTTTGGTCGCATCAGGAGTAGGATGAAAGTTACACTCCTTTGCAACTTTACACTACCTCCTTCTAACAATTTTTGAGGTAGCAGAAAACCTTTCACCACAGGCAAACGCCTCAGAGATATAAAAAAACAAGAGAGGTTATTGTAGAGGCACTCTACATGATCGCGTTTCCTTAGACAGAATGTTTCTAAGTGACACAATTTTTGAGTAACATCTTGTCAAAGATTGCTTCATTTTTGCACTTTAGACTCTTTAGGGATATTGTTGGTACAATGTAGCTCAGATTGTTTCGACATGCTTGGGTAAAAAATAGAACCATGCCTAGCCTAAACATACCCATCTAGATGTGTTGAAATTGTCAGTTTGGTCACATTAGGAGTAGGACACCAAAAATATAAAAGTTGCTTTGTGCAACTTGACAACATTGACACTTTTTTGCAACAGGAATCAAAGACTCAAACTGACCCCAAATGACTCAAAGTGACTTAAAAATAAATGAAATAGTCTTAGAAGACCTTATTACATACAATTGACTCAATCAAAACAAAATTTCATTTTTTGACCCCTCTTGGAGGCATGACAACCTAGGTACCCCTGCACCATTAGTGTAACTGAAGTCGATAAAGTTTTCGTATTAAGAAAAAGAGCTTCCCTTAGCTTCAAGAAATATAAATATTCTATACTGATAAGGCCAACCACGTGAAGGTGGAAGCTCATGTGGCCTCGCCTAAGACCTAAGACACATGTAGTCTAGTAGACGTAGGACACCTAAGACACCTATTTTCTAGTCTCTATCTACCTAGTTGACATATCATATATACCTAAGGCACAATTAGAGACACCTATTATCTAGTTAGAAACCAAGACACCTAGAGACACCAATATTTTATACATTACCTAGATTTTATACATTATTCTCAGGATCAACTTCATCCATCACTTAGGTCTAACCCCATGAAGCATAACATGATGATGTAAAAATGTGTATATGTGTAAAAATGTAGCAGCAAATAAAAAAAGACAAACCTTACAAATTAATGTGCATACTTACAACTCAAGATAACATGACTTTACAAAATCAATGTGAATACTTACAAATTAATCCAATGAACCATCTAGGTCTGCTCTACTATTTATTGTGTCAAGTATTGTTTCATGGTCAGACTCACGCACCTTCCACAAGGTCTTGTTCAAAGGTCTACCCCGATACTGTATCAAATGAACATTAGATGCCATGACAAGGTTCAAGTAATGAAGAATCTTCCGATGCCTGTCAAAGTTTTGAAATAGCCAAACATTAACACTCTTATGTGGGTACCTTCTAAGCCATGTTCTAGTAATAACCACTGAGCCTGTAGGGTATTCGATGTTTTCTCCATCTGTAACTAGGGCCTCCAATTTCTTTTTGGCCTCAACACAATGACATAAGTAATAATCTGTTCCCTCTTCATTATCTTCATCTGTAATAACTGCATATACGTGCCCTACATTGATATGTGTAGCAAATTAGATGAAATTAGTCAACATTACAAAAACACTACAAAGTAAGATGACATTAGGAATTTCAAAAACTATGCAAATAGATATATTACCTGGTTGAACTAGATCTAATATGTGGTCAAAGTCAACTGATGATTCCATCTGTGTTAGTTCCAATGTCGTCAGAGGTTGATACGTGTCAAGTGGGCTAAGATAAATTAACAGGAAGAACAAAAGCATGACATCTTTCGCGTATGGATACTCCATGAACCTGCAATTAAGCTTATGAAAGAGTGCATCTCACTTGATCCTGTCAGTATAGAATAGTCCTCATATGGGGCAATGTTAGTATCATCTATCAAACAAAAAAATCTACGAACTGAAGACTTACCTTCATTACCTAGACCCATGGAAGAATTAAACCACTCGACAATCAATTTTGCATCTGTCAACTTTGCATTGTCTTTATACTTTAACTCTTCTCATGCTATGGATCTTTTGATACATGCTTCTGCACCATCATGCTCCCCCTTTCCATGCCCGGCCTCACAAAAGTTCCACATATGCTGAATATCTGTAAGGTCTATTTATTACACATAATTATTAAAGAGCCCAAGTGTAGAAAATATACATGGCATCATGTGAGATTGTAGGCTATTTTCTTGATTGGGAATGTGTCTATTTTAAACATGTATGATAAAGCATGATAAAGTAATTCAAATAGAATTAAGGAAAATGTAAAGAACATGCATGTAGTGACTTGACATACCTAAAAAATAGAGATTCAAACGGAGAGAGTGCCCAATTATGTAGTGTTTTTTTCTTCTTGCATCAAACTCCTCAACAATTTGAGTTTTGCACAACTTTCTTCCTTTTCAATGTTAAATTGAATAACATTCAAATATAATTAGTAACAACAATACTATTAACCAATCTATAATGTTGAATTCCTAAAATTGAATCACAATTAACATTGTAACACTACAAAAATAGAAACTTGAATAGACATAAATCAAATTTGGTGTGAAAACTATGTTATTTCCTCCTTCTCAAGTTGGTAAAGTAGAAAAGGTGGTGGAAAGATCATGCAAAGGTGGTAGAATGTGTAACATGTGCATGTGAACTTCCCAATAGCACGAAAGCACTTCTTTTTTGTCAGAACACGTGCATAATCAGCATGAAAATAGAGCATGCGGGCCTAGATCACAGGGTCAACACTTTTTTACCATTTCTATAGTAGGACAAAATGTGAGCACATTATAATGCGCTCGTGTTTTGTCCTGCTATAGATTGATCCTTAAATATTTGTGCCTATCTCACCTTCGATAGCACCATTACAATATCTCACCTTTAGTTCCATTAGCTCATGTTCTATATCTCACTTATCTCTCCCCCTCACCTCTCTACCTGTCCCCTCTCTATGTCTCTCAGTCGCTCCTTATCACCTCAACCCTAAACCCTAAACCCTAAATCTTATCCCTAAACCCTAATCCCTCAACCCTAAACTCTAATCCCTCATCCCTAAACCCTAAACGCTATCCCTATTCCTAAACCCTCAATAGGGTCGATACTATACCTTAAACCCTAATCCCTTATCCCTAAACCCTCCAACCCTATCTCTAATCCTTATACCCTCCAACCCTATCCCTAATCCTTATACCCTCGATACTCTACTTTAACCCTAATCCCTTGACCCTCAACCCTATCCCTAAACCCTTGACCCTTGAAACTCAACTCTCAACCCTTAACTCTAATCCCTTGACCCTCAACCCTATTCCTAAACTCTAAATCCTAAAACCTCAACCCTCAACCCTCAACGCCAAATCCTAATCCCTCAACCCTAAACCCTAAACCTTATTCCTAAACCTTAATCCCTTAACCCTAATCCCTCAACCCTCAACTCTAATCCCTCATCCCTAAACCCTAAATGCTATCCCTATTCCTAAACCCTCAACAGGCTTGATACTATACCTTAAACCCTAATCCATTATGCCTAAACCCTCCAACCCTTTCCCTAATCCTTATACCCTTGAAACTCTACTTTAACCCTAATCCCTTGACTCTCAACCCTATCCCTAAACCCTCAACCCTCGAACCTTAACACTCAACCCTCAACATCAAACCTGAATCTCTCAACCCTTAACCCTAATCTCTCGATCCTCAACCCTATCCCTCAACCCTCAACCCTCAAACCTCAACACTCAACCCTCAACGTCAAACCCTAATCCCTCAACCCTTAACCCTATCCCTCAACCCTCAACCCTATCCCTAAAACCTCAACCCTAAAACCTCAACCCTCAATGTCAAACCCTAATCCCTCAACCCTTAACTCTAATCCCTCAACCCTAAAACCTATCCCTAAACCCTCAACACTATACCTTAAACCCTAATCCCTGAACCCTAAACCCTAAACCCCATCCCTAAGCCCTAATACATCAACCCTCAACCCTAATCCATCAACCCTCAATCCTAATCCCTCATCCCTAAACCCTAAACACTATCCCTATTCCTCAACCCTTAATAGGCTCGATATTATACCTTAAACCCTAATCCCTTATCCCTAAACCCTCAAACCTCAACCCTCAACCCTCAATGTCAAACCCTAATCCCTCAACCCTTAAATCTAATCCCTTGACCCTTAACCATATCCCTAAACCCTAAACCCTAAAACCTCAACCATCAACCCTCAACGTCAAATCCTAATCCCTCAACCCTTCATTCTAATCCCTCAACCCTAAACCCTCAACACTATACCTTAAACCCTAAACCCTAAACCTTATCCCTAAACCCTAATCCATCAACCATCAACCCTAATCCCTCAACCCTCAATGGGCTCGATACTATACATTAAACCCTAATCCCTGATCCCTAAACCCTCCAACCCTATCCCTAATCCTTATACCCTCGACACTCTAGTTTAACCCTAATCCCTCCACCCTCAACCCTCAATGTCAAACCCTAATCCCTCAACCCTTAACTCTAATCCCTCAACCCTAAACCCTCAACACTATACCTTAAACCCTAATCCCTCAACCCTAAACCATAAACCCCATCCCTAAGCCCTAATCCATCAATCCTCAACCCTAATCTATCAACCCTCAACCCTAATCCCTCATCCCTAAACCCTTAACACTATCCCTATTCCTAAACCCTCAATGGGCTTGATACTATACCTTAAACCATAATCCCTTATCCCTAAACCCTCCAACCCTATCCCTAATCCTTATACCCTCGACACTCTACTTTAACCCTAATCCCTCGACCCTCAACCCTATCCCCAAACCCTCGACCCTCGAACCTCAACCCTCAATGTCAAACCCTAATCCCTCAACCCTTAACTCTAATCCCTTTGCCCTCAACCCTATCCCTAAACCCTAAAGCCTCAACCCTCAACCCGCAACATCAAATCATAATCCATCAACCCTTCACTCTAATCCCTCAACCCTAAACCCTAACCCTAAACCCTGAACACTATACCTTAAACCCTAATCCCTCAACCCTAAACCCTAAACCTTATCCCTAAACCCTATTCCCTCAACCCTCAACCCTAATCCCTCAACCCTCAACTCTAATCCCTCATCCGTAAACCCTAAACGCTATCCCTATTCCTAAACCCTCAACAGGCTCGATACTATACCTTAAACCCTAATCCCTTATCCCTAAACCCTTCAACCCTATCCCTAATCCTTATACCCTTGACACTCTATTTAACCCTAATCCCCCGACCTTCAACCCTATCCCTAAACCCTCAACGTAAAACCCTAATCCCTCAACCCTTAACTCTGATCCCTCGACCCTCAACCCTACCCCTAAACCCTCAACCATAAAACATCAACCCTTAACTCTCAACGTCAAACTCTAATTCCTGAACCCTTAACTTTAATCCTTCAACCCTAAACCCTATCCCTAAACCCTCAACACTATACCTTAAACCCTATTCCCTCAACCCTAGACCCTAAACCCCATCCCTAAGCCCTAATCTATCAACCCTTAACCTTAATCCACCAACCCTTAACCCTAATCCCTCATCCCTAAACCCTAAACACTACCCCTATTCCTAGACCATGAACGGGCTTGATACTATACCTTTAACCCTAATCCCTTGTACCTAAACCCTCCAACCTTATCCCTAATCCTTATACCCTTGACACTCTACTTTAACCCTAATCCCTCGATCCTCAACCCTATCCCTAAACCCTCGACCCTTGAATCTCAACCCTCAACCCTCAACGTCAAACCCTAATCCATCAACCCTTAACTCTAATCCCTCGACCCTCAACCCTATCGCTAAACCCTCAACCCTAAAACCTCAACCCTCAACACTCAACGTCAAACCCTAATCCCTCAACCCTTAACTCTAATCCCTCAACCCTAAACCCTATCCCTAAACCCTCAACACTATATCTTAAACCCTAATCACTCAACCCTAAACCCTATCCCTAAGCCCTAATCCATCAACCCTCGACCCTAATCCATCAACCATCAACCCTTATCCCTCATCCCTAAACCCTAAACACTATCCCTATTCCTAAACCCTTAATGGGCTCGGTACTATCGCTCAACCCTTAAAACTTGAACCCTAAAACCTATCCCTACACCCTCGACACTCAACACTATATCTTAAACCCTAATCCCTTAACCGTCATCCTTAAAGCCTCAACCCTAAATCCTTAAACCTTCAACCCTAAACCCTATCCCTAATCCCTCTACCCTCGACACTCTACTTTAACCCTAATCTCTCAACCCTCAACCCTCAACCCTCAACTCTCAACATTAAACCCTAATTCATCAACCTTAAACCCTAATCCCTCAAATATAAACCCTATCCCTAAACCATCAACCCTCAACACTATACCTTAAACCCTAATCCCTATGCCTCAACCCTTAACCCTTAAAACTTAAACGCTATCCCTACACCCTCAACACTCAATACTATATCTTAAGCCTGAAACCCTCATCCCTAAAGCCTCAACCCTCAATCCTTAAACCTTCAACCCTAAACCCTATCCCTAATCCCTCTACCCTCGACACTCTAACCATAACCTCGACATTAAACACTAATCCATCAACCTTAAACCCTAAACCCTATCCCTCAACCCTCAACACTATACCTTAAACCCTAATCTATCAACCCTAAAACCTAATCCCTCAACCCTCAACCCTAAACCCTATCAATAAACCCTCAACCCTCAACACTATACCTTAAACCCTAATCCCTCAACCCTCAACCCTAATCCCTCATCCCTAAACCCTAAATGCTATCCGTATTCCTAAACCCTCAACCCTCGACACTATACCTTAAACCCTAATCCCTTATCCCTAAACCCTAAACCCTATCCCTCAACCCTTAACCCTTAAAACTTAAACCCTAAAACCTATCCATAAACCCTCGACGCTCAACACTATATCTTAAACCTCAATCCCTTAACCCTCAGTCCTAAATCCTCAACCCTCAATTGTTAAACCTTTAACCCTAAACCCTAATCCCTTAACCCTAAACCCTCAACCCTCAAAAATATTCCTTAAACCCTAATCCATCAACCCTAAACCATAATCCCTCAACCCTAAACCCTATCCCTAACCCTCAACCCTTAACACTATTCCTTAAATCGTAATCCCTCAACTCTAAACCATAATCCCTCAACCCTAAACCTTAAAACCTATCCTTAAATGCTCAACCCTCGGCAAGTTATACCTTAAACCTTAATCCCTCAACCCTCAACCCTAATCCCTCATCCCTAAACCCTAAATGCTATCCCTATTCCTAAACACTCAACCCAAGACACTATACCTTAAACCCTAATCCCTTACCCCTAAACCTTAAACCCTATCCCTCGACCCTTAACACTTAAACCTTAAACCTTAAAACCTATCCCTAAACCCTCAACCCTATTCCCTCAACAATATACTTAAGCCCTAATACCTCAATCATCAACCCTATACCTTAAACCTGAAGCCTACACCCTCAAACCCTCATCCCTAGACCATATAACCTCACCCTTATATCCTAAACCTTGAATATTGTACCTCAACCCTATACTTAAATTAAACGTAAACCATACATGCTCTCAACCCAAGTCACCCTATGCCTTATATACCCTCAATCCATATCGTAAACCCTAAACCCTAATCCCCGTGCCTTACACACTTAATCTTATACACTCAACACCCTGAATATTAACCCTCAACTGTAACCCTCAACCCTCTACCCTGTACCTATTACTTAAGCCCTAATCCCTCAACCCTCAACCGTCAAAACTATACAGTCTCAGGGCCTTATATACACTAAACCCAAAACACTTACATACATACATGCATACATACAAACATACATATATACAAAGATGCATACATACAAGCATGCATACATGTACATGCATACATACCTACAAGAATAGATATAAACATCCATGAAACATACTTATGAAATTTTAACATATGTCATTCAAATGAAGACATAACACGAGCGCGTTATGTCAAACTGGGAAAACACTAGCAAACATGCAAAAAAGAAAAAAAAGCACAAAATAACGCGCTCGCATTATGTTGTGCTTTGGGAATCCCAAGCCTTGGGCTTGGGATTTGCTTTGGATTTCCAACCCAAAGACTTGGAGTGCCTTTTCAACATCCACAGACGTGTTTTATAGATTGTATAAGATTTCACATAATTTTGTTCATGCTAACCCTCAGATTTGCACGTGTTTCAAGGTCAAACAAATCAAACACCTGGGTAATGTTAGGCTTTCTCTTAGCTATTTAATGATGTAATTTGTTTCACATTTTGACAAAGTTAAGACTTTCATCTTTAATTTCTTTTGTTTGTGTGTCTGGTTTTGGGTAAAAACCACTGTTTGGTCTTTTTTTCATTGTAAATTAACCATTCATTGAAATTTAAAAAAAATACATATTTAGAAACTAGACTCCATTCTACACATATTAAAAAAAAGAAAAAATGATTTTCAATTAGTTTTCAAAATTTATAGGGGTAGCACGGCCAAAATTCTATTTTTAGGATGTGTCTACTTTGAAAATTAGTAAAAAATCAAATATTCATCAAAAATTTATTAGAAAAATCAGGCATAAACTACATGCTGTTAGCTAATTTCTCACTAAAGAGATTTTAAAAATACCAAAAAAAAGTTAACCTTTTGAGGGAGCCACAAAACATGCTATGTTATGTTTTTTTGACAGAAACAATACCAATTTCTGTGGCTCCCTCTTTTGAACCCCTTAATCTATACCATTTTCAAGAAAAGATAGCAGTTTAGAAAGTAGACTCGAAGCACTACAAACATTGTTTTGGTTGCATCTCCAAATTTTGAGTGTAACTATGCTCAATTTCTCATCCAAGGCCAGCATTTCCTAATTTTAGAAAAAAAGTGGCCACTTAAGACCCCTTTTTGGCCCCCATCTTCTTGCACTTACCCTACTACATAATCCATTGGCCTATGAAATACTTATTTTTTGTTCCCATGGGATTTATATCACCTCTTTTTAAAATGTATAATGGTATAGGCAGCTCCATGATGTATATGCATGTATTTAACACAACATAATTATGTTATATTTATAGTGATTGATTATTTTCCTAAATGTTACTGTGAACCTTGAGAGATTATGTTCTTAATAAGTGATACTCTCTATGTCATGCTTCTAATCATACATTTGGGTCCGACTTAGAAAATTCTTCATTAACCATTTCTAAATTAATATTGGACTTAAATCCAAATTGACCAAATTGGCATAATGTAAAAAGGGACCAAATGAGAAGATAATAACTATGTGGTTAGATTCTAAACCAAGGAAACTAAATGAGTTATTAACCACTAGACAATGAACTTGAAGGGTTATTTGTTGATAGTCTCCTTCCTATCATTAGGGAAAAGGTGGTTTACAGTAGGTCTATAACTCATTTTTAAATTTATGTGCTATAGTATGTGAATATATGAGAATAATTTCTTAGTTGAAAACCTCCCACACTATATCACCTAAACCACTCCTCATCCACATAAGTTTCAATCAAAATCTATTTTTAAACATAAAGGAAATGAGAGTGATTTCAATACATGCACAAGCCTATAAATAATGTCAATAATATTGATGATTCTAATGCCAATAGTAATAATGTAAAAATAGAAGATCAAATAAAGTTCACTTAGTTGGAGGATCATCCCCACATGTAGTGATTACAACTTTTATAAAACTAGCTTATCAATCGGCCCATAAATAAATCTAAAGGTGTCTCCTAGTATTTTATTTCTAATACTTTTTTAATACAATCAAAGTAATAGAAACACTATGAGTAAGTGCCTAATACAAAAACATAAGATCCAAAATTTTATTCATAATAATGTTACTCAAGTACAAGGGATTAATGATAATGGAAACAAGTTTGTAGTACCCCCACATTAAAATCTCTAAATCTACACCACTCCCTTCCCTATGAATCAACATGATCATGTTGGCAATATGTGTTGTCATTGATGTTAACACTTAGAGTGATGTCAGCACTCAGTTTGTGGTTGATGTGAATGTTCATATTGATGATATACCAGTACAGTAACAAAGATGCAGTGATGATGTTGATGTTCATGGTTGTTGATGTTCAGTAATGTTCTTGATGTTCATGGTTACTGCTGATGTTCATGATTAGTTGATGATGTTCATGATTGGTTGCTGATGTTCATGGTTGGATGTCATGCCTTGATCAGTATCAAGTAAAGTTGTATTGAGCATGTTTTTGGTCAGTAAAAATGATTTCATGATGAAATATTAAGATGGGAATTAGAAGCATTAAGATGAATGATGATATATTAAGATGGGAATTAGAAGCTATATTGAGGATGAGAAGATGTTTCTAATTACCTACAACATGTTATATGATCCTTCCCGATGATACTAAGAAAGTATGAGATTCTATAAGAAAGTTCTGGCCTCCTGATGTTGGTGAAGGTTGATGTTGCAGGAAGCTACCTGGAAGACTCTCTAGTAAATGCTTCACATTCCTCTGCATTTGAAGATATGGTCATGCAATTTAGAAGTTAATTTCATTATGATGTAAAGGTGCTAAATCCAAAGTTTCATGTCATTTTCTCCTCTGCATTGAAAGTTATAAGTGACAGAGTTCCAATCTGTGCTCTAGCAGCATAAGGTAATGATGAAGGATTATTGGAATGCTCCACATTCCTCTGCAGTGATAGATATGGTTGTGTGGTTTTGAGGACATGCTCAAAGATGTTCAATGAACTCTACATTACAGTTTCAAATGTTTTGGAGGTCCTCAAGGTTAGTTTTCAAATGATAGAAGTGATAGAGATGGTTCTAGATGCCTAATTGTTCTCAGGACATATGCTTGAGTACTTGTGCCAGTTGGAGAATATACAAACTAGTTATATGAGTTTGTGTAGACATTCTACATGTCTTAAAGTATCTCAAGTTTGATGCACATGCAAATCTTTCAAGTTTCCAGTACCGCACAAATTTTTCAAGTTAGTTTGTGAAGAGTTGTTATTGAGGCCAACTGGGGAATGTTGATGATGTGCACCACAAAGTTGTTTCTGTGCAGAGTTCAAGGAGTGTTTGGAGATGTTGTGTTGGTCCTGCCAACTCATTTGGAAGAAGAAAAAACAATGTTTAATCATTCGTGAGTACCGCCAAGAGTGTGAAGACTGATGTGCTACAAGCTTCATGTTTTCTTGCTTAAGGGAAACCTAATTCAAATTTGTGAAGTGTACAAATGATGTTCCTTGAACGATGATGTTGTGAAGGATGTTTAGGACTGGGCTAAGCATGTGCTAGGATCCACAAGGCATGTGTCTCTTTTTGGAGTAGTGTGTAGCTCATGATAGGGCTTGCCCTATGCATGTTTTATGTTGTGTGATCTTTGGCCAACTTGTAAATTGTAATATTCATATTGTATTGACCAACTTGTAATAAAATCAATGTACTATCATGTATATATTGTGAACCTAGTTGATCTAGGTGAAGTATGATTGCGAAGATGAGAATAAGAGTGTGTAAAGAGAAGAATATGAATATGATATGCATTATGATGTGTGACTAAAGGAGAAAGAGAAGAAACAATAACAGTTGTTCTGATTCATCTTGAAGACATTTTGTGACAGGAGGGAAGTGAAGAGTGTGCCTAATTGATCCAATCATCAAAAGAAGAGTGAAGAGGTAGAATTGTAATCATCAAAGGTGTGAGCTTCAATGTCAATTTTCAGGCTGTAGAAGGACTGTCATACTATAATCTTTTCTGAGTTTGTTCTCGGATCAGGGAGTATTTGCTTCCTTGGGTTGTAGCCCTAAAACAAAATTTGCAGGGAGTTGTAGCTTCCTTGGGAGTGACCCTAAAACAAATTCTTCAAGGAGTAGTAGCTTCCTTGGGTTATAGCCCTAAAATAGAGTTAGTAAGGTGTAGTAGCTTCCTTGGGTTGTAGCCCTAAAATAGAGTCAGCAAGGTGTAGTAGCTTCCTTGGGTTGTAGCCCTAAAATAAAGTTGTAATCTTTTATTGGAGTGAGCTTCATATATTGTGAGTTAATCCTCACCAAGGTTTTTCCTCTTTTGGCATTTTCCATGTATATCTAATGTTATGTGTTGATGTGCATTGTATTGATCTTTCATGTTTATGTTAATGTTGTAATGTTTAAGTTTTAATCTACTCCAGAGGATGTGAAGTTTCATTAGATATTGATTTACCCCCCCTCTCAATATGTTGGTGTGTTCAATAATTGGTATTAGAGCTAAGTTAAATAGAAGAAGCTTAAACACTTAAGGAAGGTCCAAGATGGCTCATAATGGATCTCACAAGGCACCTATGTTTGATGGAACAAATTATTCCTTTTGGAAGCTAAGGATGGAAAACTATTTATCTTCTCTAGGGTATGGTATTTAGCAATTGGTCAAGAAGGGTTACACTACTCCTGCTAATGATCCTACAGATGCAGATGAGATTAGGTTATATGAGAACAATACCAAGGCAATGAGTGTTATCATGAGTGGGCTAGCTAATTAAAAACTTGTGAAGGTAATGGATTGCAAATCTATTAAGGAAGTCTGGGTAAAACTTGAAAGCATTTATGAAGGATATAATAAAGTGAAGTAGGCCAAGATGCAAATATTCAAGAGCATATTTAAGACCCTGAGGATGTTAGAAGAAGAAGACATTGCCAGTTATATGCTCTGGGTAGATGAAATTGTTAATGGCATCAGAGGTCTTGGTGGAGAAGTGAAAGAAGATGAGATTGTGAAGAGTTCTGAGATCTCTTCCTAAATCCTAGTCATAAGGTTTCTTCTATTGAGGAAACTTAGGATTTGGATAAATATGTAGTAGATCAATTGTTTGGCTTTCACATAGCCTTTGAAATGAGAGAATTTGACAAGGTGCTCCAAAGAAGGAAGCAACATTCAAAGAAATTAAGAAGATAAAAGATAAAGTATGGAAGACCTCCCACTAGCAGATACTTCAGGATCTTTGGCAACAAATGCTATATCAGAAGAGATGAAGAAAACCTGGGAAAGTTTGATCCAAGAAGTGATAAAGGATCTTTCTTGGTTACTCAACTAGAAGCATGGCTTATAGATGCTACAAAAAGAGATTGGGAAAGATGATTGAAGGCACAAATATCAAGGTGGATGAAGACTTGTATTAGATCTCACAAGAACCAAAGGACTATGAATCTAATATATTTCCCAGCATTGAAGAAGAATAAGAAGAGAAAGAAGAGAAGGAACAAGAACCAGAGCGGATCTCTAAGACTCCAGAAAAGTATCTTCAGAGGAAACATTTAAAAGATTAGATCATTGGAGATAAGAATGAAGGTGTGCAAACCAGGAGAAGGTTTGCAAAGGAAAGTGAGCAAGTGAATTTGTGTTTATTTTCAAAGGTAGAGAACCAAACTTTGGCTGATGCTAGCAAAGATGATGGATGGTTGAAGGCAATGGAAGAAGAATTGAATCAGATAGAGAAGAATCAGACATGGGAACTAGTTCCCAGACCAACCAATAAGAATGTTATAGGAACAAAGTGGGTGTTCCAGAACAAGCTGAATCAAGATGGTGAAGTTGTGAGGAATAAAGCAAGATTGGTGTGTAAAGTTTATTCACAAGTTGAGGGTATTGATTTTGAGGAGAATTTTTCTCTGGTAGCCAGGATGGAGGAAATTAGGATGTTCCTTGCCCTTGCTACTCATAAGAACTTCAAGGTCTATCTGATGGATGTCAAGTCAGCATTTTTGAATGGTGATCTAGAAGAAGAGGTCTACATTGAGAAACCAAATGGTTTCTAGTTATCAGAAGATCTGGACATGGTGTGCAGACTCAAGAAAGCTCCTAGAGCTTGGTATGCTAGGTTGGATAAATACTTACTTCAGCAAGGCTTCAAGAAAGGTACCACATATAGTAATCTTTACATTAAGGAAGAAGGAGATATGATTTTGATAGTTGCAGTATATGTTGATGATGTCATCTTTGGTGGAGATGACAACATGTGTACGAGGTCTATAGAAGAGATACAAAAATATTTTGAGATGTCTATGATTGGGGAGATGTCTTTCTTCCTTGGGCTTCAAATTGTTCAGCTAGATGATGGTATCTTTATTTCTTAGGCTAAGTATGTTAGAGAGATGTTGAAGAAGTTTGGTATGAAGGATTCCAAACCATCGAGTACTCCTATAGTCACTGGTTGTCACTTGAGCAAGAATGATGAGTCACTAGAGGTTGATCAGACTCTCGATAGATCTATGATTGGAGGATTGTTGTACTTGACTACTTCAGACCTGATATTATGCATGCAGTATGTGTGGTTGCCAGATATCAAGCTAATCCTAAGTAAATGCATGAGAAGGAAGTGAAAAGAATATTTAGATACTTGAAGGGAACACATGAGCTTGCAAAATTGACACAAGTATCCAAGAAATGTTGATAGCACTTGTCAATCCAATCCTATAAGTGACACATGCAATTGGTGGTTAATATAAATACAAGGGACACAATAAATTTTCTAGAGGATGTAAAAGAAATTTCAAAGGTTTTGCCACACGGAATAAAAGATTTTCCAATCATTATTGTTTGAAGAAGGGATCAATGTGGAAAAATTACAACTTCACAGCTAATAGAGAGCGAGTATGGCACTCAAATACAAAATTGAACATGACAAGTTCTACTATGATGTTTAAATTGATGAAAATGCTCTCAGTGGTCTCTCACCAAAAATTAGATCAAAATATCTTTGACCAATTAAATTTAGTGCATACGGAGTTTGATTCTGATGCAAATGAATTTATATTTGTGGGCCCATTAATGGAGATGGATGAAGGAAATATCATTGATCACACAACATCAATGGCTTCCAAATTGCCTAATGCCTAAAGAGAGATGAAATTAATCCATGCATTGGTGAATAGCCTTGATGCAAATCCAAGAATATTGATCAATTGGCCAACAATTGGTTCATCTCCTATCAATGAGTATGTGACATTAGGCTTACTTGATATGGCACTTCCAACATTGTTTCTTGATGGTAGATGCGATTGGCTAGAACCGCGCATAAGACAAGTACATCTACATGAATTTGTCAAACATATATTTTGGTATAGGGATCACCACTTTGGTTGACACCCATGATTTAGATATTATGTGATGAATAGGATTGTGAGACAATGTATACAAAATTTATCTATAGTGTTTGTCAAATGAAATCTTTAAGATATGCCAATCACCATTAACAAGCTACATGAACATATGGAAAATGTACCCCACTCCCATCTAGTTGATCATTTTATGAGGTTTGGAACAACCTTAAGAGGTACAAGGTCATATTAGGCAAAATGTCATGCAGAGTTAACTGACATGCTTCGTCAAATTGGTTGACCCACAATATTCTTCACTTTGAGTGCAGAATATATGTACTAGCTTGATTTGCATGCACTGATGTCTGGAACACCACCAGTAGATGTACGAGAAGCCCAAAAATGGAGAAAAACAAAATGTTATTGATTATCCTCATATAGTGGCACACTACATGCACCTGTAACATAACAAATTTTTAAAAAATAGATTCTAGAAAAATGAATGAAAGTAAAAGATTATTGGTCTAGACATGAATGCAAACATAGAGGTTCACCACATGTTCATGGATTCATATAGATAGATGGAGTACCAAATATGGATAATCTTGATTGGAAAAATGAGTAGCATTGAAAAAGTGCAGAGAAATACTTCCATTATATTATTCATGCATGGAATCCTAGAGAAGATCCACATCAACAAAAAATACAAGTATGTTATCAATCCTTTGTAAATCAATATTTTATATATTATATAAAAAAATTATGTTTCAATGTAACTAATAAATTCATACATCTTTTGAATCTTAGATATTGCAAAATTTTGTCTAGCATCCATGTCTCTAAAATACAAGGTAGCTTACATAAGTACATATGGAACATGATTATGAAGATATTTTACATAGTGTAGAATGACATATAACATGTAGAGAGGGTGCATGTCTACACAAGAAAAGAAGATGAATGGTTTGTATGTAATATTTAAAATCTTCCAAATTATTATTTACAAATTCAATATAATATGAGTATAGAGAAATAAAAAAGTGTTATTATTAATTACAGGTATAATGCTCCATGGCCATTAAATCTTGAGGGATCAAAATTATATGAAGACTCAGAGATAGGTGAAAAGAAATTTGAACCTGCAAGAAATGATGACAGAGTAAATATAGACAATCACTATATACTGCAATTATGGAGAGAAAATATAGATTGGCAACACGTTCTTTCCAAATATGTTTGATCAAGTACATTGTCAAGTATGCAACTAAAGCAAAAAAGAGTTCAGAAACTTATCATCAAATGTTGATGTGGCTTGCAAACATTGAAAACCTTGATGATTTAGCACCAAGAGCATACATAAGGCTTCTTACTGAAACAATTATAGAAAGAGACATTGGGGCACAAGAAATATGTCACATGCTATTAGAGATTCCACTAGTAGAGTGTAGTAGAAAATTTGTCAATTTGAATGTCTCAGGTGAGGTGTTCAAACTTGTAGCTACAAATGGTGAAGATGACTATGAAGAACATACACAATCTTTGATTGATGGATATAAGAATAGGCCCTTTTGCATGGAAGTTGTTTCGTTTATTGAAGAAACTAGAACATGGATATATAATCTAAAGCAAAGAAGAGATAACAAATGGGAGGAAATGGGAATGACAGCTATTGTTAGAGTGTTTCCAAGATTTGTATCCATCCCTCAACGTCAATCAGATAAATGGGTTGATTTTTGTTGGTCTAAGCTGTTACTTTATAAGCCATTTCATCATATAGAAAGAGATATTAGTCTTCATAATGATGCAATACTATCAAATTGGGAGTCATTCAATTATAATCCTTGGCATGTGGAAAGAAGAACTACTACAGAAGATGTTGAAAATAGTAGTGATTTTGAAATTGAAGATAATCAACCTCTTAAGGGAAACACAATAGAGCATGAATGGGAAATCATATCGAGGCTACATCGTAATCAGATTATGGATGTTTCTAAAATAGATATGTTGGGAAGAAGAGATATTGATAGGCATGCATCATGGTCTAATGAATATCAAGGTGAACTGTATACAAATCAAGCAATAAAATTCATAAGAACCATGAAATATAATGGATTTCTCATATGGTATGATATACCACAAAATATCAATTATGCAACATTGGGTGACAAACGGAAAAAAGATCTTGACATAATTATGACACATTATCATGGATCTCAAAATGCATTGTCATTATATTCATGATAATTCAAGGAACAACGGGAACTAGAAAATCATATCTAATTGGTGCACTATCAATCAAGCTCTTCAAAATGCAGTATTCCTAGGGCATAGTCCACTTCTGTTACTTGCACCAACAGGAGTTGCAACATTCAATATTAGAGCCTTGACAATCCATTCAATACTCTGAATCCTAGTCACAAATTTTTCTCAATTAGAAGGAACAAGACTCACAAGTTTCCAAGAGGAGTTTTGACACAAAATACATTTTGATTGATGAAAGAGGTTCATTGGACAAAATTTTATATAGAAGGTGGACGCTTGACTTTGTCAGGCATTTCCTAAAATTACAAACATGAGTTTTGTAGGTATATGTATGTTTTTTGATGAACATATGTATTTTTTTCCTATTTTATAACATATACTTTTTTTGTTCAGTCAACGGGGGAATTTTTAGCTTGTCCCTTCTAGGTTAGATGAATCGCTTTTGATCGGAGCTATGAATTGGTGAAGTCATAACATGGGGGACCTCATTCCCTAGCATTAACACCTGGCGTGAACACCTACATTAACGCTAGAGGTTCAAACCTGTGAGCTCATTGGCCTAGCGAAGGCCCTCCTCTTGTGAGCACAACAATTCAACAAAGGCGCACATTTTGCAAGCATGTTAGCCTAGCGAAGGCACAAGTCCTGCGAGCTCTTTGGCCTAGCAGGGGTTTAAACCCTAGTGGTTGCCACTAGAAATGAATGACTTAACCACTGAACCATGCCCTTAATGACTATTTGAAAACATATACTTGATTATTATAAAATATAAGAATTAATAGTACACACTAATGAAGTCCATCATTTTCCAATATTTTATAGGTGTATCTATGATTCTTGTTGGAGATTTACGACAATTACCTCCTGTTAATGATAGGACACCATATGATAGTAATAGATGTGGTAAATTTTTATGGGAAGAATTCAAAACTCTTGTTACTTTGGATAAAATATTCAGATAAGGAGAAAGCATTGAACAACAAAGGTTTTGTCAACTTTTGACAAATCTAAGAGATGAAAATCCAACTATTGATGAATGGAAGCTATTGATGACAAGAACCAATGTTGACATAGATGCACCAACCAATGAGGAATTTGATAATAGTATTCATTTGTTTGTCACAAATGATAATGTGCATAGTCACTACTAAAAAAGTATTTTCATTAAGGCATCCTATTGTTGTTATATGAAGCCTAATCAAACTTGGAGGTTAAATTTTCCCCACTTTTATCAACGCGGTTTCCCCCCAAATCATTTAACAGGGGAATCGAAAGGGGGGCGAAGCCCCTCTTGTGGGGCCCAGGGGGATGACCCCCTCAGCGGGGGCCTGGGGGCAGAACCCATGGTAGGGGTTTGGGGGAAATGCCCTCGGCGGGGGCTACTGGGGATAGCACCCCTAGCCGGGGGCTCGGCGGTAGCTCCCTCGAAGCAAAAATTGCCTATTATTTTATAAAGGTGTTGGGAGTTATTTTTCTATTAGACGACATAAAAAAACCCTATTTTTGTAACTGACATAAGTCTTGATAAAATGACTAAGGGTTAGGGTTTCCGTTGATATTGTATTGTAGCATTTGCAGTGGTATTGAGTTGTAAGGATTGATGGTTGTAATCAGTTTGATTGCAGGATAACATTATTGGATTCTCTGTTGGTGGATGTAGCTCGAGTTTGGGTGAACCATGTTAAAAATTGTCTCTCACTGTTATTATTTCTGTGTATTTTCATTCCTCTGTTTAATCCTTATTTGCATTTAATTGACATCTTCTGCATGCAATTCCTAACACCTATTGCACATAGCATTGCAACAAGAGTGGGTAGTGTGAATGCACTAGAAGTAGGTCAGGATGATGAAATTGATATGGAGTTACTACTTGCTAAGGATCTAAGGGTCATGTTAACTTCTAATCTTTGGATAGAAGTAGATCTTGTAAATGGATCTCTAGGGTATGTTCAAAAAATAATATACAAACCTAGAAGTGTACCACCAAACCATCGACATATGTTATGGTGGAGTTTGATAATTACATAGGGATATCATTTGAAGATTAATCTCCATGTATAGTTCCAATTACATCAATACAAAGGGGCTACACAAAATAAATACCCTTAAGATTGGTTTGGGCATTGACAATACACAAATAATAAGGTTTGACTCTTTCAAAAGCCACAATTGACATAGGACAAAAATAAAGAACATGATTGAAATTTGTGGCTATATCTCGTGTAAAGTCATTATAATGACTCAAAATAATTTCTCTATTTATATTGACCATTATGAAAATATGAAAAAGGGAAAATAACTTGGTAAGAGAAAACCTAATGAACAAAGACTAAAGTTATTAGAAGATAAATGATATAGACTAGGCCATACAGAGCAGACTAGGGCATACAGAGTAGACTAGGGCATATAAAGCATACCACACAAAGCATACTAGAGCATACAAAGTAGGACATAAAGTGTAGAGCAGGGCATACAGAGTAGACCAGGGCATATAGGGTAGAGCATATAGAGAGCATACCATAACATATAGGGTAGACCAAAGCATAAAGAGCAAACTAGGGCATATAAAGTAGAGCATAAAGAGCATACTAAAGCATACAAAGAAGGGCATAAAGAGAAGACCATGGTGTATAGAGAAGACCAGGGTATACAAAGCAGAGCATACTAGAGCATACAAAGAAGGTCATAAAGAGCAGACCATGGCATATAGAGCAGACTAGGGCATACAGAGTAGAGTATACTAGAGTAGGGCATAAAGAGCAGACTAGGGAATACAAAGTAGAACTTAGAGAGTAGACCAGAGCATACAAAGCAGAGTATACAGAGTAGACTAGGGCATACAGAGCAGACCATAGAGAGCAAGCCAGAGCATAAAAAAGTATAGCATATGGAATAAAATAGAAGAGAGCAGAGGATATAGAGAAAAGTAGAGTATGGAATGCATTATTTTTAAATTCCATCAAGTGTATTACACATTTCAAAAGAAAAGTGAAACATCTTGTATATTTGTAATCCTATTTCTAAAGATGAATATATAGTTGGTTCTCTATTTTGTGTTGCTATGGTTTGTTAATTTTTTTTGTTATATGTTGATTTATGCATATTCTAAGAAATTAACTTCATTAAACTTATAATAAAACATGAAATTATGCTTCACTAAACTAAATAATTAAAAAGTAAAATATAATAAATCTTAATTCTAAAATAACAAAATTTATTTACATTAATTCCACAACACATAATTAATATCAATCCAAGCACTACAATATTCTACATTTAATTAAATTGGAAAAATTATAAATAATAAACAAAAAATTGATATTTTTCACAATCAATAAATGTAAAAGTGATAAAAAAATATACTCTTTTCCATTTAAGTTTTCTTTTTTAATCACTAAAATTCAGACATGAACATGGATGCTGTACAAGGGAAACTTACCAAATGATTATTTTATTTATTAGAATGATTAAAATAACTCTTAATTCTACAATTACATATACTAATTTTATAATTTAAAAAATGAATCCTTTATGATTTTTCATTATTCTTTTAATTTGTATAGAGACAATTTATAATTATGAGTTACAAGTTACAATATGAGTTTCATGCGATAATTTGGAGCCCATTAACAAAATAAGTAACCACAAAATTACAATTACCATTGATTTCTCTAAAGATACATATGCTAACCCTAACCCTAATTTTAAGCATGACACTAATTTTGGCAAAAACCCTAATTGAAATCATTACCCTCAATCTAAAGCCAATTCTAAATTTGACCTTCATTTGAACCCTAACTCTAAACCTAATTCTCACAAGTTGTGCTAACATTAACACTAATTTAAATCATAACTATAACCCTAATCGTACATGGAACCCTAACCCTAACCATAATTTCGTACATGAATAAAACATTAAATGTAACAAGATTTATAAACATAACTATAACCCTAATTAGATTAAAACCTTATTCTAACCATAATTTTAAGCATAATATATTATATAATAATTGATAATTAATTTGGTACATGAATAAAACATAACCATAACACTAATTACATTAAAACGTTATTCTAACCTTAATTTTAAGCATAACCCTAATTATGACCCTAAACCTAATTCTAACCATGATTCAAACCCTAATTGTAGTCATAAACCTAATTCAAACCCAAATTTTAAGCATAACCCTAATTATGACCCAAACCCTAATTGTAATCAAAACCCTCAATCTAACCGTAATTCTAAATCTAACCCTATTTAACATAATTCTAACCATAATTCTGGTCGTAACTCTAATACTAACACTAACCTTAATGCTAACCATAATCCCAATCCTAATTTGTACCCTAATTATATATGTAACCCTAACTCCAATTCTAATCCTAACAATAACCCTAATTCTATTCCTAACCCTAACCCTAATTTATATAATTATAATTATAATTATTTTATAATATAATATACAATTTTAATTATTATATATATTATAAATATAATTATTATAATATATTATATAATTAATTATCAATTATTATATAATATATTATAATAATATATCTAATGATCTATATTATAATATTATATTATATAATTATAATAATTCTTATTTATATAATATAGTTAGAATTAGGCTTGTCACTCCTAGTGCTACTAGCATACCTATATTTAAAATATATTTATCTAAAGTATGCCGAGAGATATCCTTCTCCTGGCGCCTATTTTTAATCACTAATTCTAACATTAGGTGCCTCGAGAAGGATATCTCTTAGTTTACTTTAGATATATATTTTAAATATAGGTATGCTAGTATAATTTCCAAAGGACAATATGAAATGTACAAACATATGAGTAAAGGTAAACCCTACAAAATACATTTGAATGATATGCTAGCTCGATAATCTATCCAAACATTGCAAACACACAAAACACATTTACATGATATGTTAGCTCTTCATTTTGACTTAGTTTTAGTGATGATTACAATTAGACCCCCATGTTTATGTATGCAAACCTACAAACCCATGAAGAAACCCGAATAGAATATAAAGGATATAAAAGGAAACAAATAAACTATCCAATGCCTCCTATGTAGACTCAATGATTTAGATAATGTATGTTAAATTTTTTTACAAACAAAATATAAACAAAGGTTGTAGACATGCTTGATTCATCTATCTCCACAATAAAATGAGTGAGCTTAAAAAGATAATGTGTGTAGATTCACCCGTGGGACCTCTTGTTCATATGCTATATTTAAAATAGTACAACATGGTTTCTTAGAAGTAACAACCATCATCATGAAACTAGACAAGTAGCTTCCCACTCACATGCAAACTTAACACCTATGTACAATATGCAAAGCAACATTTCAACTACCATTATCATTGAAAACCTTAAACTCACAAACACTAGCAACTTTTCCTTTTATATACAACAATTTTTTTTTAATTTACTTTAGCAATTTTTTTTGTTTCACTTTATAAATTAGAAAATAAAAATTCATAAAACAATTAAAAATACAAACATCAAAATTAATAAATATAAAGACATCACAAAACCATGTAATTTTCCCCCTATACAAATATAATACAATTTAATATTTTTTTGTCTCGAACTAAAAGCTACAATAATATTTTTTGTATCGAACAAAGTGAATTATTACAAAGAGAATTGCTATTTAATTGAATTCCATAAAAAACTACAATCTTTGTAACTACAATAATAATTTTTTTTTGTATCAAATAAAGTTGATTATTACAAAGAGAATTGCTATTTAATTGAACTCCGTAAAAACTACAATCTTTGAAACTACAATAATATCTTTTTTTATCGAACAAAGCTGATTATTACAAAGAAAATTGCTATTTAATTGAATTTTGTAAAAACTGCAATCTTTGAAACTACAATAATATCTTTTTTTGTTCAACAAAGCTGATTATTACAAAGAAAATTGCTATTTAATTGAATTCTGTAACAACTACAATCTTTAAAACTACATTAATATTTTTTTTGTATGGAACAAAGCTGATTATTACAAAGAAAATTGTTATTTAATTAAATTCCGTAAAAACTACAATCTTTGTCATAGGACATGGACTAACAATTTTATATGTAAGAAAATACAATTATAAAAACACTACATTATCAAATTGAACGGAGGAACTAACCACTTGTGTGGCCCTTTGTTAACTTGTACGTCCCGGCTTAATAGGATTAAGATATCCATCGTTCGCATCTTCTCGATGATAACCATTTCTTAAGCTTTGATTTTTGATATATTCAAGTGCGTCCGTGCCAATGGCGACCTCCAACATGACATGTGAAACGTTTATTAGAAAAACATGACATGTGAACCGTTCCTTAGAAAATAAACATGAATGTGACCATTCTTGGGAAAGTAGTCGTCGATTTGAAATACACTCACCGACAATTTTCATAGGAGACATGATGTTTTTTCTCTTTGGAAGGGATTTTTTTTAAAGTACATTAGTGTTTGAATAATCATAACCATGAGGAAATTCGGAGTCCCAAAGATTATCTAGATATGGGTGGATATTAAAGAGTATTCTATGCTCCTCACCATCATCATTACCATTAAGAAAGTATAGCTATTTGTTTATTATGTTTTCACATTTAATAAGGATTCATTTACTATCATTCAATAATAATTATTATTAAAATAAAACTTTAGGGTAGAATTTAGATTCCAAGTGCTTATTACCCAAGTAATCATGGATATTTTGTTAAGTCAAGAAGGTGGGTGAATTTACTTTGTAAAAAAAAAGGTAAATAAAGTTTTATTAAAAGAGAGGTCAAAAGTTCAAATTGTGCAGGACACTATATTTTGAACTTCACCTAGGCATGGGTCCACAACAACTTATTAATAAAAATATAAAGTAGCGATTTTAATATTAAAATTTGAAATATGCGTGAACAAAGTGGAAAACAGTGGGAAAAATCGCATCGGATATTTGTTTGTGATACAATTGGCATCGATCTTATCCATAGATTTGAAGTTTGTTCCTTCACCACATTTTGGATCATTTGTCGTCGTATTTCGTTTCCCAGAATTCTTGTTCCGCGTGGAAAGTATAAAAATAAAATCTATTTTGTTTTATTTAGAGTTGAAACTTTAGTTTCTGTTTTCATTCGTGGCCGGCTTCTTCTCAAATTTATCACCACATACGGATTTTGCGTCACCTCACACGGTAGGCCGACGACCCAATCTTTAAATCTTGGACGGAGGGAATGTGTTTTCCAAGTATTGGGACACGATGACAGAACGAAACCAACTCCGAAATTTTATATTTTTCTAAGTTAAAGAAAAAACCGTGGTAGGAAAAAACGTGTAAACGAAATGCGCCTCTCTTCCGGGCCCATTAACCTAAATAATATAACTTTCGGATTTTAAATAATAGCAACTGCGGACCACTATAGAATAAATATTTTAACTGCTCATCTGGTAAAAATCCTCCGAAAGTTTCTGGTGGATTTTGATTGATTGGAAGCTTCTGCAGGGTTTTATCAGTATTTAAATTCGAAAACGGGAGTCGTGAACCTTGTAGAGTTCTCTTGCCTTATGTTTGAAATTCCTAAATCCATAGTAATACTACTCCTGTTTGTGGTATTTCATGATGTCTAGTCTGCTGAAGAAACGAAGCCGTGAGGATGAAGCTCCACTGGATTCTGTAAAACGTTTCCATGGCCACACAGAGCAAGAAGTCCTTCACATACTGGAAGAAATCGAGAGTGCAGGCAAACTGCACGAAGAGGAAAATTGCACCGCCAGTGAAGAGATCGTTAGCGGTGTTATGAAAAGTCTGGAGGAGGAAATTGGCATAGCTTCCTGTTCTACATCCTATGAGGGTTTCGTAGATGATTTTGTGGCCCCTGATACGACCAACCGCTACGATACCGAGGGGCCAGATAATAGTGAAATCGATCTGGATTACTTGCTGGGAGCCTCTGACGATGAGCTCGGCATTCCGCCCAGCCCGCTTCAGAATTTAGAAAACCAGCCCCTTTCTTCTTGTTCTAAGGAGGATTTTGGTCTTCCTTTGGATTTGGCCGAAAATACAGAGCTTAATAAGGGCTTTGTTGACAACTGGCGTTTTGAGGAGGATTTGGTAGACTACGGGCAATTCGGAATGTTTGAAGACCCGGCTGCCTTTGATCTTCTGAGCCAGGCGGCGTTTATTGACGGAGATTATTCGCCACAATGGAGATTGGAAACTGCCGGTCTCATGTATTGAATACGCAAGTGTAGTTTTTGTATTTAGATCTGTTATAGGGTATATAACCTGAAAATTTTACAAGAAAGTTCATTCTTTGAATTGTTTCAGTCTACGCGTATATTTTTCTTAATGCAGGATTAAGGATATCTCTTCACTCTGGATATTTGTTGCAATAACTAGTGGAATTAATCTGATATATTTCATCAGAAATTAGGGAAACACAGCTTTTTAAAACTGATTTTTTTTTTTTTGATTTGAACTCTTATGTTTAACGAACAATAAATACGGTTCTGATTTCCACTCTTCCATGAAAAAGAGAATAAAGTCAGACAGCAAGTTGCTAAAGCTGTAGTTTACATCGATTTAATGGCCAGCAACCTGACTTTCGAATGGTAGGAGTCATTAAAGCTAACAAGCAGAAACAAGTCAAATTTTCTATGAAGGAACTCAACAGAAATTCCATCGAACTGAAAGCATATGGGTTTGTTGGCGATAGAATTGACTATTTATTTGTATTCTCTGGGGACCAGAATGTGGATTGGGAACTTTACTTTCAAATTGTGTCCCTTTTCTAAATAAACCTAAATAGGTAGAAATTTATCTACACCACTACAGACGTAATAAACTCAATTTTGCACTGTATTATACACGGATTCTGCTCACGGTGAAATAAGTTTTTGGTCTTTGGCTCGGCCTGAATCACAGAAATGGTGAAATAATAAATATTCATGGAAATAAAGGAAAATAAATAAGGGTCATTTATTTATTAATTTGGTCATTTGGGTAAAATATTAGATAATTTTTTCCCAGTTTAATAAAATGTAAGTATATTTAAATTTTTAAAATATTGATTAAAGTTAGTTTGGTTATTGAGAGACCACTTTATAATCATTTAAAAGAATCGAATTCATCATCTAAGGTGTCTAAACATAATCTTATATACTATTTTATTGATGTTTCAATGGAATTTGATGAGCTGTTTTTGTCTCACAATTAACGCTGCACCTTTAGGTTAGTATAATTTCAATTTTCAAATGAGAGCATTTATGGCTTTTAGTGTGGCTTGAATCACATGAAATAATAAATATTTATAGAAATAAGGGAAAACAAGCAAAGTCCATTTTTCATGTTAATTTGGGTGCTTAGTCAATATTTGATGATTTGTCAAAAAAAAGGCCTTGGTTTGCTGGTGACGTTGAAAGGTTTTAAATGAGCCCACCAAGGATGATAGCCATCAAAAAGAAAATATTTGATAATTTTTTCTAGTATAAATTTATTTTTCTTAATATTTAATAAAATTATATTTAAATTGTTTTAAGAATTGATTAAAGTTAGCTTGATTATTGAGAGACCACTTTATAACCATTAAAAGAAATGAAATCATCATCTAAGGTGTCTAAACCTAATCTTATAATATATTTCAGTGATATGTCTCAATGGAATTTGATGAGCTATTTTGGCCTCACAACTAAGGCTATACCTTTAGCCTAGTAGAATTCCAACTCTCAAACGAGAGAATTTATGACTTTTAGCAACATTGTGGCCTAAATCATATGAAATAATAAATATTCATAGAAATAATGAAAAACAAACAAGTGTTGTTTTACCTGTTAATTTGATTGCTTAGTCAATATTAGATGATTTTTTAAAGTATTGATTAAAGTTAGCTTGATTATTAAGAGACCGCTTTATAATCATTTAAAAGAATTGAACTCATCATCTAAGGTGTCTGAACATAATCTTATATAATTATTTCATTGATATGTGTCAATGGAATTCGATGAGCTATTTGACCTCACAACTAAGGTTGTACCTTTAGCCCGGTAGAATTCCAACTCTCAAATGAGAGCATTTGTGGCTTTTACTGACGTTGCAACCTAAATCACATGAAATAATAAATATTCAGAGAAATAAGGGAAAACAAACAAGGGTTGTTTTACTTGTTTTGGTCAATATTAGATGATTTTTTTCTAGTATATATTTTTTCTTAATATTTAATTAAATTATATTTATATTGTTTTAAGTATCAGTTAAGGTTAGCTTAATTATTGAGAAACCACTTTATAATCATTTAAAAGAATTGAATTCATCATCTAAGGTTTCTAACCCTAATCTTATATAATATTACATTGATATGTCTCAATGGAATTTGATGAGCTATTTTGGTCTCAAGGTAGTACCTTTAGCCCAATAAAATTCCAACTCTCAAATGAGAGCATTTATGGTGTTTAGTGATGTTGCTACTTGAATCACATGAAATAATAAATATTCGTTGAATTCCTTCCCGTCCCAGCTTCTCCACCACTACTGTATGCAATTCATGGGGTTAAATATTAGAAGCATTTTTTAAGGCTTTCCTATAAGTAATACTGTATGCACATTCTAATAAATTAGATTTTGGTATTAGTTTTCTTAAAAGATATTTCTTTTGTTGTTGAAACTTATGCCTTTAAAATGTTGAAAAAAATTAATAGAAGAGATTATGAGGATGCTAAATTAAGTGTACACCTTTACAAATATTTTTTTAGACTTAGGCTTCTATTGTTTACTTTACATTTTACATTTCTATTTTTTTTGCTGTTGTGAGTAGTATTGCTATAGAGTCATCAATTATGTTCTTCTCATCTTCTTTACTATTCACAATAGTTGTAATATGATTTGTTAAAAATATTTTTATTTGTATTAAAAATTTAAATACATTGGAATATGAGTACATTTTCTTTCCCTATTATTGAAGGAAAAATTAGAGAAACTAAATGATGATTGAATTTATATTGTGCACCTTGTTGTTGCCAATACTCACAAATATTCATGGCTTCTTTGTTGTCATCTATATTAAGGACACTAAATTTTTATTGTCATCATGATATTAGTACTAGGAAGACACTTTAGAGATACAAAACTAGATTGGAAATACTAGCAAAATCATGGAAAGAGAAGGAAAGAAGTATTTTAAGATAAAATAGAATGGTTGTAAAGGGGGTTTAAAGGTATATGGGAGGGTGAGTATATGACGTGTTCCTCTCTAGAATATTAATTTATATGAAGACAACAAGCATCCTATTTCTATAAGAAACAAATTAAAAAGTCTAAAATTGGAAAGAAACATAACAAACAGAGAATGTGTTAAGTAATTTAAATGAACACAAACCTATTATTTTTTGCACTTTTTCTTCATTCATTTCCTTGGTGTCTCTATTTTTATTTAAAAATATTTTCATTATCAAGAAAACCTATTTGATTGCTTCTATATTGTGTTTCCCCATCCATTATATGTATAATAAGTTAATTTTAAAACAATATTTCATATGGGTTCCATAAAGACACAATCATTCCCTTCTTGTAGTTTATGAGCATCATTCTACATCAAAATCACCATTTTGTTCCTGTAGTAAAACCTTCTCATGATAATACTCTTTTACTATCTTTCGCTTCTATTAACATATGTTAAATTATATTATTATACATTGTGACCCAAAAATCTTATACATCATGAAAATTCGTTTATTTTAAAAAAATTTCACAATTGATTTCATGACACCTTCTTTTTAAAACCCCCTTCCCCCTCTTTTATGATATTGCCAAGATTACCCCTCACTCTCAAATTATTAGAACCCATGTTTTAGTACTTGTATGATATGCTCTTTGCTAATAGAACTAGTCCACAACTTCATATCATCCTCCTAAAAATGAATCCTCCATTATAAGGAATCATCTAAAAAGAATATCAAATCCACTATTTTACAATGTTTGTTTGATATATAATTAATTTAGATATTTAGGTATTTGAACAAGTAAATTATAAGTGAATAGAATAATATATACTAATGTTTGAAAGTTTATAAATTATATGTTTGTTTTTTATATTTAGGCTGGATGATTATGATTAGACCTTTTGCCTATTCTAGTCCTTTTTTGGATTTAAATCATTTAATAGAGTCATAAATTAGGAAATGTGATGCTGTTGCAAGTATGTGCCTAACCGGTTTTGTCATTGATGTCAACATATCTGTGTTGTCATTGGTGTCAACTGTACTCTTGATTTTGATGTTTGTTAGTGTTGGACATAATGAGTAAATGATCATGATATTGAGTTTCCAAGTGCTTTTGAGAAAATTTGTTCTTTCGGTGGAAATAGTGTGTTGTAGAGTATCTTTGTTTATAGAAGAACAGTCCAACAGTTTGCTCCACATTTCCTATAGAATGATTATCTTTGTCTGTGGATTGGGTTATTTAGAGTCATGTCTGAAGATGCTATGTTCTAATTTTGAGCCTCTGATATGAAGATTTGAGTGAGTTATGTTCACCAGAGTAAAAGATGCTTTTTCTGGGTATTCATTAGTGATAGACAGATTGTATTCTACTCCGCATTCTTCCACATTGAAGTTTATCATTCTATGGTTTTGGAATTAAGTTTGTCTTGATGATAAGTGCCTTTAACTCTAATGGTTCACAATTTGGTGGTCTGCAAGCGATCTTTTCTTTATGACAATGGTTGACAATGTTGGTTAAGTGCTCCAGTTTGAAGAATCTTCTTGACATAATGGTTAGAGGTTGTGTGGATGTTCCTGGCGATTACAATGTGCTTGTGGATGTCTCCTGATCATGTTCCTACCTTTGGATTGGTCTGTAAAGAGAAATTGGATCGTGGATGAAGACTGTTCGTGAAAGTCTTAGTGCTAACACTTGTCTTAGCTGACCTGGTTGTTTTCACTAATTGCGGAGATGCATTGAAGATTGTAGAAGCATTCTATGGCATGGAAGATTGCATTTAAGGTCTAGCTAAGGCATAGCATGATCCACATACATCCTTACATCTTTCCCTTAGCTAAATTTGTATTAGGTCTAGGCCTATTTTATGTATGTTTGTAATGCCAACCTTGGAGATTGTTCCAATGGTTGATGAATGTAATGCCAACCTTGATGTACATTCCAAGGTTGATGAATTGTATAAAAGCATGTAATGTAGTTGCAAAAAAGATGTCCAAGTGCAAAAATGAAAAGATAGGTCCGAAGGTGTTAGAAGAGAAAAGTAGAGGAGTCAGATTGTGCTTCAATGGAATTGAACTCAGACATGAAGTAGATGCTATCAATCAGTTCAAAAACCCCTTGGCAGTGAGCCTTAACCTTTGTAGTGGGCATTTTGGGCAGTGAGCCTTTGTTTTTCGGTATTGCTTCTTTGTGGGCTAACACCCACTGTGGTTTTTCCCTTATAGGGTTTTCCACGTAAAAAAATTGGTGTCTCATGTGTTGATTGTGTTATTGTGTTGAGCTTCTTACATCATGCTTTGATGGTTAAATCTGAATAATAGTAAACAAGTGTTTGATGTGTTGATGTTCATAAGTGTTCAAAGTTTTAGGGACAATTGATTCACCCCCCTCTTAGTTGTCCAGTGCATTTCAACAATTGGTATCAGAACAAGGTTCCTTAGGAGTAAGCCTAACATCTTGATGAAGATCCAGGATTTCTTACAAGAATGAAGCTCCATAATTTGATGGAACAAATTATGCTCTCTGGAAGGTGCGAATGAAAAGTCATCTCCTTTGCCTTGGATATAGAGTATGGAAAGCGACAGAGACAAAGTATACTATGCCTCAGAATGGTTTGATGACTGAAGATGAAATCAAAGAATATGAGTTGAACACAAATGCCAGAGATGCTTTGCTAAGTGCCCTGTCTAACACTGAATTGATAAGGTCATGGATTTGGAAACTACACATGAAGTCTGGGAGAAGCTGAAAAATATGTATGAAGGAGATACATCTATAAAAAGTGCCAAATTGTAGGGTTTGAAGGCAAAATATGAGAGTTTGAAGATGAGTGAAGATGAGAACATAACAACTTGCATGCAAAGAGTTAATGAAATTGTCAATGGAATAAAATGAACGGGAGGAACTATTGAAAAGAAGGAAGTTATAATGAAAATTCTTAGGTCATTACCTAAGACCTACAGTCACAAGGTAGCTGCAATTGAAGAAATAATGACTGCAAAGGATGTCTCTAAGGACCGGTTACTTGGAAAGATTACAACTTTTGAAATGAGAGAATTTGATGATGCTTTGCCGAAGGTTGAAACTGCTTTCAAAGCCAACACTTCATAAAAGACTTCCAGAGATGAGAAGTACAGAGTGGAATTTGATGATGAGCTTGATGAAATTGAAGCCAACTTTGTTGACAGACTATGCAGAGGCCTCGATAAGTATAAAGGCAAATTACCTTTCAAATATTTTTCATGTGGTAAGGTTGGTCACTATGCTTCTAGATGTCCTAAAAGAATTGAAAGGAATAGAAAAATATTTGAGAGCAAACCTAGAGTTCCAAACAAATGCTACTATGTTAGAGACATTGATGATGAAGGTATAATAGATGATGAATCTAATGATGCTAATACTAATGCAAATGAGTGCTTGTTTATTGCTATTAAAGAAGAAACTCAGACTACTAATCCTACTAGCTTTGTAAGGAGGAAAAACCAGTGGAGGAAAATGCTTTGGTTGTTCAGGTGGAGAAAGATAAGGATGAATGGATTATTGATAGTGGATGTTCACATCACATGACTAGTGACAAAATTAAGTTTGTGAGTTTGGAAAAGTATGATAGAGGACTAGTTAGGTTTGGAGATAATGCAGCTGGTAAGATTTGTGGGAAAGGATCTATTTCTTTTGGTGGAAAGCATAACACTGATAATGTCTTGTATGTGAAGGGGTTAAAGCATAATCTTTTGAGTGTTGGTCAGATGTGTGAAAAAGGATATGATCTGAGATTCAAAGATAATGGGTGCAAGATCATGGAAAGCTCTGGAATAGTGATTGCTACCGGTAAAAAGACCAGAGGTAACATTTACCAGTTAAGAGGAACTAAAGATTATTGTTTATTGTCCCAGGTAGAAGAAAGTTGGTTGTGGCATAGAAGGATGTATCATATAAACTTTGATAATTTGGTAAAGATAAGTTTAGGACAGGCTATGAGAGATTTACCAAAGCTTGTGAAACCCACCAATACCATTTGTAAGGAATGTCAGTTGGGGAAGCAAATAAGAACCAGTTTCAGGAGAAAAGAGTAATTTTCTACTGGCTTACTGGATCTAGTGCATGCAGATCTCTGTGGTCCTACAAGGGTGAGAAGTCAACAAGGTGACATGTACTTCATGTTGCTTATTGCTTATTATTCTAGAATGACTTGGGTTAATTTTCTAAGAGACAAATTAGAAGCCCTATAGAAGTTCAAATCTTTCTAGGCAATGGTTGAGAATGAAATAGAGTTGAACATCAAATGCTTGAGGTTTGATAGAGGAGGTGAATTCACATCAAATGAATTTAACATTTTCTGTGAAGAGCAAGGGATAAAGAGACAATTGTCTACACCTAGGACTCCTCAGCAGAATGAAGTTGTGGAAAGGAAGAACAGGATAGTTCAAGAGGCTACTAGGACAATGATGAAGGAAGTAGATCTGCCAGAAGTTTTCTGAAAAGAAGCTATACACACTGTTGTTTACATTCAAAACAGGGTTCAAGTGAAAGGTAATGGTACTAAAACTCCTTATGTATTATGGTATGGAAGAATTCCTACAGTAGAATATCTCAAAGTTTTTGGAAGCAAATGCTATATTAGAAGAGAAGAAGATCTAGGAAAGTTTGATGCAAGCTATGATGAAGGAATCTTCCTTGGATACTCTACCAAGAGTAAGGCCTACTGGTGCTACAACAAAAGGCTGAAAAAGATTGTTGAGAGTGCAAATATGAAGGTGGATGAAGACAAAGGAAGAACATCAGATCTTAACGGCTACGAATCAGATGAACCTATTGTCACATTAAATGAGAAGAAAGAGGAACAAGAAGACAGTCAAGATGAAGAAGAGATGGCTACAAAAACTACAGTTAAGACTCCCAGATATGTAAGGATCAATCATTCAGTAGATCAAACTATTGGAGACAAAAGAAAAAGAGTACTGACAAGGAAAAGAGTTGCAGAAGAGCAAGTGAATTACTATTTGCTTTCTAAAGTTGAACCAAAAACTGTGAATGAAGCTTGCAATGATGAAAATTGGGTAAAAGCCATGAAGGAAGAACTGATGTAGATAGAGAAGAATGAAACATGTGAATTAGTTCCTAGACTTGCTAATAAAAATGTTATTAGAACCAAATGGGTTTTTAGGAACAAGCTAAATGAAAATGGAGAAGTTGTAAGGAACAAAGCAAGGCCTGTGTACAAAGGATATTCTCAAATTGAAGGAATAGATTTTGAAGAGAGTTTTGCTCCAGTGGCTCAGATTGAAGCAATCAAAATATTTCTGGAATTTGCAACTCACAAAGATTTCAAAGTGTATTAGATGGATGTGAAGTTTGTATTTCTGAATGGTGAGTTGGAAGAGGAAGTTTACATTGAGCAACCCGAAGGATTTCATTTATCAGACCAAGGTGATATGGTGTGTAGGTTGAAGAAAGCTTTGTATGGACTCAAGCAAGCTCCTAGAGCTTGGTATGCAAGGTTGGATAAGTACTTATTATAATTAGGGTTCAATAAAGGTACTACTGATAGTAATTTCTATTTAAAGATTAATGATGATCAAATTCTGATTGTTGAAGTCTTTGTTGATGACATTATCTTTGGAGGAAATGAAGGTATGTGCATGAAATTTATTGGTGATATGCAAAAGGAGTTTGAGATGTCTATGTTTTGTGAGATGAATTTATTTTTAGGTTTGTAATTTACTCAATTAGATCAAGGAATCTTCATATCCCAATCTAAGTATGTGAAAGAGTTGTTGAAGAAGTTTAGAATGGAGGACTCTAAACCAGTATGTACTCCCATGGTGATTGGTTACAAGTTGAGTAAAAATGATGAATCACCTAAGACTGATCAAAAAAGGTACAGATCCATGATTGGAGGATTACTTTATCTAACTCAATCCAGACCTGATATAATGCACGAAGTATGTCTTGTGGCAAGATTTTAAGAAGATTCTAGAGAATAACATGTGATATCAGTCAAGAAAATTATAAGATATTTGAAAGGCACATCAGATCAAGGCTTGTGGTATCTAAAGGACAATGACTTCACTCTCAGTGCATACATAGATGCAGATTTGGTTGGAGATGTTGATGACAGAAAGAGTACAAGTGGAGGTGCCTTTTTCTTGGGAAATAGATTGGTTTCATGGCTGAGCAAAATCAAGACTCAATCTCCTTGTCTACTGCAAAAGCAGAGTATATTGCAGCAGCATGTTGTTGCACTCAAATTTTATGGATGAAGTAGACTTTGAAGGATATAAGAGTTGTATATGAAGATCCAATTGCAATATTTTGTTTACAAGTGCCATAAATAATTCAAAGAATCTAGTGATGCACTCAAGAACAAACATATCAATAAGGTATCACTTTTTGAGAGAGAGGGTAACAGAGAATGAAGTCAAGATGGAGTATGTGTCTACCAAGGATTAGATTGTAGACATTTTTACCAAGCCTCTACCTAAGGATACTTTTGAGTATCTCAAGGAAAAGTTAGGGGTTATTACCCCTCTTACTCTGAACTAAGATGCATGAGAATGCATCAATCCAGAGGTGCTCGAAGTCTCATTCTTTGATCTGGATTGATGTTTTGAAGGCTACCTCTCAAGGGGAGTAGGTAGATGTTACTGATATGTGTTCCTGATATAGAAAGTGTTGATAGCAATCAAAGTTCAAATGAATCAGAGTAGCAGAGTGCAAGTATGTGCCCTTTTCCATTGATGTCAAAGGGGGAGAGAAATCATGTGAAAATATTAGAGAAGAAAGAGTGTGGATGTGTAAAGAGAAAGGGGGAGTATCTTGTCTTGATGGTCATTATATTTTTTCACATCATATGTTGCCATCAATGATAAAAGGGGAGATTGTTGCAAGTATGTGCCTAACCAGTGTTGTCATTGATGTCAACATATCTGTGTTGTCATTGGTGTCAATTGTACTCTTGATTTTGATGTTTGTTAGTGTTAGAGATAATGAGTAAATGATCATGATATTGAGTTTCCAAGTGCTTTTGAGAAAATTTGTTCCTCCGGTGGAAACAATGTGTTGTAGAGTATCTTTGTTTATAGAAGAACATTCCAACAATTTGTTCCACATTTCCTATAGAATGAATATCTTTGTCTGCGGATTGGAAGTTATTTAGAGGCATGTTTGAAGATGCTATGTTCCAATTTTGAGCCTCCGATAGGAAGATTTGAGTGAGTTATGGTCACTAGAATAAAAGTTGCTTTTTTTAGGTATTCACTAGTGACAGAGAGATTGTATTATGCTCCGCATTCTTCCGCATTAAAGTTTCTCATTATACGATTCTGAAATTAAGTTTGTATTGATGATAAGTGCCTTCAACTCTAATGGTTCATGATTTGGGGATCCACAAGTGATCTTTTCTTTATGATAGTGGCTGAAAGTGTTGGTTAAGTGCTCCGATTTGAAGAATCTTCTTGACAAAATGGTTAGAGGTTGTGTGGATGTTCCTGGCAATTACAATGTGCTTGTGGATGTCTCCTGATCATTTTCCTACCTTTGGATTGGTCCATGAAGATAAATTGGATTGTGGATTAAGATTGTTCATGGAAGTCTTAGTGCTAACACCTGTCTTAGCTGACCTGGTTGTTTTCACTAATTGTGGAGATGCATTGAAGATTATAGAAGCATTCCATGGCATGGAAGATTGCATTTGAGGCCTAGCTAAGGCATGGCGTGATCTGCATACATCCTTACATCTTTTCCTTAGCTAAATTTGTATTAGGTCCAGACCTATTTTATGTATGTTTGTAATGCTGACCTTGGAGATTGTTCCAATGGTTGATGAATGTAATGCTGACCTTGATGTACATTCCAAGGTTGATGACTTGTATAAAAGTATGTAATGTAGTTGCGAAAATGATGTCCAAGTGCAAAAATGAAAAGATAGGTGCAAAGGTGTTAGAAGAGCATAGCAGAGGAGTCAAATTGTGCTTCAATGGAACTGAACTCAGGCATGTAGTAGATGCTATCAATCAGTTCAAAAACCCCTTGGTAGTGAGCCTCTATTTTTCAATATTGCTATAAGATATATATATATCTTTGTGGGCTAACACCCACTGTGGTTTTCCCCCGTAAAAAATCTAGTGTCTCATGTGTTAATTGTGTTATTGTGTTGAGCTTCTTACATCATACTTTCATGGTTAAATTTGAATAACAGTAAACAAGTGTTTGATGTGTTGATGTTCATAAGTGTTCAAATTTTTAGGGATAACTGATTCACCCCTCCCCCCTCTGAGTTGTCTGGTGCATTTCAATAGATGCATTATTGAATCAAGTTGTGAAGTTTTAACTTCTTTGTATTTATTACTTAAATTTATTTATTTACAAACTAATTCTAATGAGAGAACCTACAACTATCTTCCTAAAGTTTTTTGAAACAAATTTTAAACTTAATAGTTAATTTGAATAATGCTGCATTAGAAGATTAAGGTGGACATTTCCACATTTATGTAAGGAGCAACTTTTTGGTGTATATGTATAGGTATTGTATGGTAATACTAATGAGTGTACAAGATTTTGAATTCTCAAGAAAAAGTGTGGTTATTTTTATCTAGAAGAATGTCATTGTTCATATGATCAATATATTTTTACCTACTATTTTATAATTTTATCTTAGTTTACTTTTTAAAAAATAACAAAATTTGTTAACAATCAAACTATCACATAGAAGAATATAGATTAAAGTTGGGATTGAATTTTTGCATAGTAGGAAAAAGAGAGAAGAAATCACTAGCAAGCAATATAGAGGAGCAAAAGATAATAGCCAAAAGGTAGAGTGGAAAACATCAAAAGACCAAAACAATAAATGGAGATACAAAGATAGAAGCAATAGATGGCTAAATAGAGATGAAAATTGGATAAGCATTAATTACAAATTGGGACCAAATTAGAATCAAGATTAAAGAAAATGGAACAATAGGAATTTTTATTTGTGGGAAGAATGATTTCAAAAACTAATGCAACAAATATGGTAAAGAATTCAATCTGACTTCCCAAGGATTCTTTTGAGACCAACACAATATTATTGGGTGAAATACAAAAAAATATATAAGAATTGAAGTGGATAAGGTGATTTTAGAAGGGATCACCAAGCATCTTAGAGATTATGATTTATTTTCCAAAATAATCCATTATTATCCCCCAATAGGGATACTTTAGGCTTGGATACAAAATAATTGGGGAAGTGATGTAAAATTTAGATCACTACCTAAATGATATCATCTAATTGAGTAGGAGTGAAAACAAGAATTAATGAAGAAAGGATATCATAAGTTCTAAAGTTGAATCATGGGAAGGATTTGGAAATAAGTTTGAGTTAGAATAATCATAACAAAGCAACCCTTAGAAGTGAATGAAGGAATAAGTAATTATGATAGATCATGAAAGAATTTATCATTATGTGCTATGACATCTACCAAGGTAAGATAGGCACACTGAGAAATGATGATCCAAGGAGGTGAAGGACCATGGAATAATAAGTGTCAAAGGGAAAACATGTCTAAAAATGTCAATAAGATAGACTAACTATGATCTCTTCATTTATATGTCTTCTATCATTTTCTTTATGCTCTAATAATTCATGGATACCAGTGTTTGGCTTGTGTCATATCACCATCAAGTGGCATTCTTAGGGATAATAGAGATGTGGCTCAAAAGAATCTTTGAAGTTAAAGTATAGATTACCATTTTTTCCATATAATGGATACTAGGTGATGAATTATTGCTAGTTGATAATAGATATAGAGTAAATTCAGACATGGTTTCAAAATTCATTGGGTGTTATTAGATATGGAAAAGGACAAAGAAGTAACTAGGAAAATAGTTGCTTGGTTGGTGAAGAAGGATCTACTAGGAGGATTAGATTTGATTTTATAAAAATTAATGATTGGATCTTGTTTCCCCTTGATAAGTGGTGCCATGATCATCCATGAAGGGTTGGTTAGGGCTATGGTGGCCATTCATAACCATAACTTTGCAATAAACAAGTTCCAGCAAAGGAATAAGGTAGGCAAAGTGGTGGAGCTCCTCAAACTTATTATAGGAATCATGGCGTTAGAGGTGGTATGTTGTGATTTTGAATTGGATGAAGAGTTTTCTAATGAGGAAGGTGGGCCATGATAGGACAATAATGGCATTGTTCTAATCTTTTAGTTTAGAAAAATTAAATAGGGCATTTTGTGAAGTTTAGCCTATAATAGGAAATATAAAAATCTCCTAGATAACTTAGATATAATCAAGGCGTTTTAAAATGTTTAAGCCCTCTAGGTTATCATGAAGTATGGTAGGGTATATACATGTAATGAAGCTAAAACTATTGCCTTTCTAAATGTAGAATTTTGTAATCTTTTTCCTTTTAATATAAAGGGTGTAGTCCCCATGACTGCAATTCACTGATAAAAAAAACAAAATTTGTTGTTTTATATATTTAAATAAATTTTTTATAAGATATATATAGGATCTATTTGAAAAAAAAAATTTAAATAGAGGGAGTGCTTGGAGATAGAGGTGATTAGATGCATAAGAATTGCAAATAGTAATACTTATTTATTTAATGGAAGTGAAGTTAAATCTATCGAAGGGATAGGGACATAAGTCTTCAAACTTGTAATGTTTCTTTTGTGTCCCTAACTGTAAGTTCTTAAGTGCATTTTTCATATCATTCCATTTCTGATCAAAAGGATTAGTAGGAGGTGGTGGTTCTATTGATTATTATGGAAGTGGGTGTTGTGTGATGATGTGTTGCTGTTGAGGGTTGTATGTTTGATATGATGATGATGAACCTGTGGCTTATGAATGGATAGCCATATATTTGATGTTGATGGGGCATGGATGTAGTGTTAGGCGGTTGTGGGTAAGTGGAAGAGTAATATTTTTGTTGTGAATGTAATGGTGGTTGGCAATGTGTTGGGTATGCATACCCCATCAAGGGATTTTGTGCCATGGGAAGTTGTGATGTGGGTGGATATTGAAGTGGTGGTTGTGATGTAAGTGGGTGTTGTGTTTAAGAAAGCATTTGTGGAGGTATGGTAGGTGGCAATGTTGCTTGAGTTATAGTCGTCCTTTGGGGGATGACTAAGGGTAGAAGTGATTGTGGGATAGAAGGAATGTTGGATGTGATTTGTGGACTAGTGGAGGTAGTTGGGTTGAATGGATTAGTGACGATGTTTGCAAATGTTGGGGGATTAGATGACATCATGTGTGGTGGCATGCCATAGATAGGGTCTAATGCTTGTGATTGTGGGACGACAGTACCCCCTATGTGTTGGTCAATCATGTAAATGGGATTAGTGGGTGCAACGATATGGGACCATGGATTATCATAGACTAAATTGTTGGATTAGGGACATGGACCCATGGTTGATCATGGACGGGTGATGGTGGCTTGTCATGGATGAGTGTTTTAAGTTTGTCTTGGTCGAAAGAGTGAGGGAGACGTGCTCCATGGTTGGTGAGTTGTTCAATAAATTTGTCTTTATGATTTTCAAGGAATTGATCAAATTTGTCATTTTGTAACATGTCATCTCATATTACTTGGAATTACACAAATAATTTACTAAGAAAGTAAATGAACAGGATAAACATGAAAGAATTGTTTTTTTTTTAACATTTACATAATCACATTAAAATGCATATCTTTTCTGAATATTTTTCAACCTTGAAATTTATAATATATTCAAAGATAAATCATAGTGAAAACATTTCACTTTACATTTAAAAATGTGTTGCACTTGGCAAAAAGAATAATTTTTACATCATAAATCAATCATAAGTCTTAACATGAAGTATTACATAAAGAATACTTTCTCTGGAATCTTGATATCTATCACTCAAGTCTCAGTGAGTCTTCTGCTATAGAGGGAGAGCATCATTCGAATGCTTTACCTCCAACCACAGATCGATGGTCCCCTGCACACCTTCCTTCTTGGAAGTGGCCCTACCCTTCATGAAGAGTATAGACATAAAGTACTGGAACAGGTTACCATCTGAGTCCTAGTGTTGTGTCCTACATAACTCTATCAACCATACAACTCTAGACAATCTTCTAGCTAAGTATGATCATTCTGACAGGTCATGCAATCTAGATACTATGAACTGACTAATGCATGCAGAGACAAATGTACCACTTTGGCTGAAGTTTCAATATAAATAAACATTTGCAATAAACGTAGTCATGTGTTCACACACCTCTAACTTGACTTGGAAACTATCTCATCCTACAGTTTGACTTGTTTGACTAGTTACTCTATACATGAGTTGTCTTGACTAAACTCAAATCCTAGTCAATCTGACTTAAAATTTAATCCTTTATCTAGGATATATATACACAAGGTGTAGATTTAGATGGTTTTAACTTTTTAGAGAGTCCCTAGTTGCATTCGTACAAATATCAGGGTCTATGACTTCCTAGTATTCTACTCAAAGACTCTAAAAGATTAAGTACTCCTGTGTTATATGTCAAGTTTTGAATCTATCAAGAAATCATTAAGATTTATCAAAGTGCTTCTTATACTCTTTACATGGTTTTGATCTATGGTATTCTTGACCTTTTTACTGTCGATAAGAATATATAATAAACTTAACCAATGTCATAACCTACTTGAGAGTTTAAATTTTTCTAAACTTTTTTGATTTGATTCAAGGGTTTTTACATATCTTACCCAATACATTAGTATATAAACAACACTTATTTTCTATAGTTAATACTTTGTAATCATGAAAATAATAACCACTAGTCTCCTCTTGACCACTTGGGTATTAATCAAATTCTCATTTCTCAAAACATGTAAAAATATGGTACACGAGGTATATCCTCATTCATATTAGATCATAAAGAGTACTATCATTATCAAGGATAATCACTTGATTAAATATAATCTTTAACCTAGATAGGTCGAATATTCAATTTAACAATAGATTAATTTTGACCTCTTGGTCTACTTAACTCCACCCTCTTTCAATATAGAGTAGACTCTGAACTTAAGAACAACATGTAAATATAATGATAACACTTATCATTGTTATAGAATGTTTATGTGATATTATATCACTATACTTAGTGTTTATAATGATGTTTGAATCATTAAATATATATGAGAACATCCATCTCAAAAATGTTTGATTAAGATATCAAAACTAATACGTATACTCCACTGAGAAATGTGAATCAATCACTTATTTATACTTTCATTAACCATACTCGACTCTTATATTTTCATCAAAGTTATCAAATAGACTAGTCTCTGATTTACATGAATATTAATATATATATCTGGCAGTTGAACTAGTTTGCTAAAGGTTATAACAATACACCTTGGCCTTGCCACGACCTTCTAGTAGAGATACAATATCAAATAGTAACTCAAGGTCATAACAAAAATTCACTCTCATCCATAACTTGAACCTCTTAAACTATGCTCAATGTTTATACACCAACTACATGGCCTTGGCTTTCTACAGATTAATACTACACTATATTCTATGAATAGTATATCGCTCGATAAAGTTTTAAGGCTACACAGTATACTGTGAATAGTATGCCAATATAGTTTAACATTTTGAAGTTAAAATACATAACTTACTCGACCTTTCAGCCTACATGTACTAACTATACTGTATACAATATACAAAAGTTCTTATACTATTTACAATATACTGAGATGTCTAAACTGTATGTAATATACAGAAATAAATTTCCTGTATGCAAAATACAGAGATGACTTTATTGTATACAAAATAAAGAGATGACTTTACTATTTATGAAATATAGAGATGACTTGGCCTTTCAGCCCATTTAAACTGTGTATAATAGATAATATACACATGAACTCAACCTTTTATAGATGTAAAAAGAAAAGAGAATCAAAGTCTCTTACTATGAAACAGAGATATGACTTCTACAAAAACTAATAAGTATTGCAAGTATGGGCCTAAACGGTATTGTCATTGATGTCAACATACTCCTGTTGCATTGATGAAAAGGATTGGATGAGCTGAGTGCTGAGGATATTGAGAAAATTAGTCCTAATCAAAAATAGAGAAGAACAATGAAGACAGTAAGGTAAAAGTCCAAGATAAGATGAGGATCAGAGGATACATTTTAAAGGGTTTCTAGATATGTGTCTTAAAGTGATCCAGTAAAGATTTCAGAGGTCCACATGAAGATCTGAAGAAGTTGTGGCCATTCAAGTAAAACCAGTTCCCGCAGGTGTTCAGAGGTGACAGAGTGACACAGATAGATCCAGTGAGATCCAGAAATACATTATCCTATTCTACAGATTTGAGGGAGTGTTGAGGAAGTCTTTGTGAATTGTCAACTTGATTGGTTCATGGTTTGAAGGTCCACAAACATCTATTCCTTTATGACAGTGATGACAGACTATGCTCTTGAGGTTCCAGATGAAGGAGAGAAGGATTTTAGTATGCAGACGAAGTGTGGATGTTCTTGGTGATTTAGACAATCTTGTGAAGGTCTTTTGGATAGTGTCCAGTTTGTGTTGGTGGTCTACATTGAAGTTGGAGCTCACAATTGAAGAATAACCTCTGGATGTTGGTGTTCTTCCTGAGACTGGCCGATCGGATGTATTACACATCTTGCGGATGTTCTTGTAGATGTTTGCCGACTTAGATTCCTCAGTCGATGTCTTGTATACATAAGGAGTTGTAAAGTCATTTCAAAGTGTGTCTTGTGGAAATGTGAGTGTGGTAGCAAGGAAGAGAGCGAAAGGCAGAGCAGAAGTATTGGGCTTAAATGGAACTGATTCAAGCATGGTGAAGATGCTATTCTCCAGTTCATGTATGTGATACTTATTACTTGTAGACAGTGTGTCTCTTGTAGGCAGTGAGCCTCTTGTGAGCAGTGTGCTCAGGCAGTGAGCCCTAATTGGCATGTGCCATTTTGTTCTTTCTATTCTTCTAACAAAGAATACAATCTTGGGTTAATCACCCTGTGGTTTTTCCCTTAACCGAGTTTTCCATGTCAAAATCTTGGTGTCTCATGTGTTAATGTGTTTCTGGTCTTGATTCATTGCATTGTGTTTCCATGATTGATTCATTATTATGCTGCTAAATTACAAAGTGGAGTTAACTATTTAATTGCAAGAAAAGTTTTGTACGACTGATTCACCCCCCCTCTTAGTTGTCTGCCCTAAATCTAACAATTGGTATCAGAGCCAAGTTCCTCTAAAAGAGCTTAACCGCTTGAGGAGATCCACGATGTAGTCCTATAAGAAAGATAGTCTGAAGTTTGAAGGAACCAATTTTTATCTCTGGAAAAGTCACATGAAATGTCACTTGCAATGTATGGGAATGTAGTACTGGAACATGGCTTTAATGATGTATACTCCTCCACAGGGTGGCCCAAAATCCCAAAGTGAAATCACAGATGCTGAAAACAATCTGCGGACTATAGAAGCTCTTCTAAGTGCATTATCTGATTTAGAGCTTTCAAATGTTGTTGACCTACCAACTGCTTTTGAAATTTGGGAAAAACTGGAACTTATGCATGAAGGAGACAAGTATGTCAAATGTGCAAGGTTACAAAGTTTGAAAGGAAAATTCAAAAATCTGAAGATGAGAGAAGATGAAAATATCACTACTTTTATGCCAAGAGTAAATGAGCTTGTTTGTGGAATTAGAAATGCTGGTGGAGTCTTGGATGAAGATGAGATTGTTGGCAAAATTCTTAGATCCCTTCCTGCTTCTTATAAAATCAAGGCTGTTGCCATTGAAGAATTCAGAGCCCATACAGCTGTCATAAGAGATCAATTGGCTGGATTTGAAATGACTGAGTTTGGAGATGCCCCCCAAGACTAAATCTGCATTCAGAGCTAGTGCTTCTGTAAAAAGGAAAACAAAGGTTTGATTCAGGAGAGAACTATTCAAGGAAACTATCAAGGTATGAAAAAGCAAGAAAAGATCTGGAAGAAGAAGAAACTGAACTTGCTCAGCTTGAAGCCCTTATTGCAAAAAGACTACCAAGAGGATCCGATAAGTATGAAGGGAAATTGCCTTTTAAGTGTTTTAACTGTAATAAGATTGGTCATTTTGCCTCAAAGTGTCCAGAAAGATTTTCAAGCCCAAATCCTAACAGATCAAGGTTCCAAAAGAATTGTTACTATGTTCATGAAGAGGATGATAATGAAGGAGTAACAGATGATGAATTAGAGACAGGAAACAAATCCAGAAGTGATTGGGTGTTTATTGTCTTCAAGGAAGAAGATCCAATGCTGATGTAGAGCATCCACCTAAAACCCTAACATACATTCTCAATTGTATGTCCGTGCATTATTAAATATGCACACAAACTTCATTGTATAAAAATTCCCTCCTCTCGCCTATCGGCCACACATAAAACCATCGGCTTCACAAAATATCTAAACCTGGTCACTGTAGCACTTGCACATACAAACGCTTACCTACTGTGCCTGCAATCCACATGCATTGCTTCATACTGAACACTCAGACATACAACGCCTGACCTCCGATCACCGGTTACTGCCACCCGTTCTATCGGTCGCCGCTTGCATCTTAAAACTTGTATCTGCACATTGTATGTTTTCCATATACAACCGATACATACAAACCTTTACCCACTCTGCCGGTGCCCTTACCTCCTATTGCCGGTCGCACCTTGTATCCGCAAACCAACAATCCATCCAACATACATTCGAGCTACCATCCTGACCAGTCACCTTTTGCGTCAACCCGATGCATCTATTTCATTGTATCTTTACCGCATACAAGCCAAAATATACATTCGCCGAATATTCCTTCGGATATGCCTTTGATGTATGTTTGACCTGTTGACTGCCTTTGTATATTTTTGATGTACATGTCCAATGTACATTTAACACATATAATCTACCTGATACAATTGACAGATACACAGGAACTATATCCAACATACAAAAGATGGATACTCACAAGTTGCATAAACTGATTCACTTTTGCAACATACAAACCCGACGTACATCTGCGGGATACTCAGAGACTGCCTCACATGCAACTACAGGATACACACAAATAGTATCTGACATACATTTGCAGTATATACAGGAATTGTATCTTCAGACTTGTATCTCCATGACATGCATTTTTGAATGTACCTTTGACCAACCCTTGACTTGCTTGCATGCGGATAGGAAATCTTGAACTTTCTCTCTCCTATGTATATGTGTTAGACTTGTATATCTCAATGTATGTTTCAACATACAACAACGATGAAACAAAAGCAATATACTTGCAACATGCAAAAGTGATATACTCACAGATTGTATATCTCGCATACAAAAGTGATATATACACAATTTGTATATTTTTGAGAACTTCACAGATTTTCACAGTTTGATACATGCAATCTCCAGCGATGGCCCGATCCATTTCTTGGGCGGCTTCTCAGACCCTTTTCGATCTGCACGACCTAGCACATACCCATGCTAGGGTTCTCAACACCTCTGACCTACGATCCTGCAAACATGCATGCGAACAGAAACAAAAAACACGCAGCTAAAACCTAAACTATTGTACATGACCATTCCTCTGATTCACAGAATCAATCGGGGGAATGGATAATCAAATCCATCCAGCCTCAATACAGGAAATCAATTACACAGTGAATTCAAATGCAACAGGATCTTATTAGCTTTCAAAAGATGCGATTACAGTACTATGTTTTCCAACAACACAATTCAACTGATTGATTTCAACTACTATAAAACCTAGATCCTTCATCCATCAAATCCCAAGGTATTTATCTAGTTACCACTGGTAGTACAGACTTGCCTCCAAGCGGCTGGGAAATCTCTCCAAGCGGCTAGGAACTACAGCTGTTCAACAAACTCTAACTAACTCTAACCAACTAATCTAAAAATAGCATATCTTGGTCAAATAGACCTTATTACATTGAATGTCCAATTAGGACCTTATTGAAAACATAAAACTAAGCATAAAACAACTAAATGCCTCATGTAGGCCACTGTAGGATAGGTGCTCCTACACCATACTCCCCAACAAAAAAAGAACTCATGCCCCATGATTTAGGTTTTGGACTAATTCCACCTTTACTCTTTGCCATCTCAGTGCTCTGACCTGTTCCAACTTTATACTCTATTGTCTCTTGGCTGCTCCAAGATTTCTGAACTACAACTTGCTATTTTGCAAGTAAAGCCTCATGCTTGTCAATGTAGGCTCTGCTCACACATACCCTGTGTTTGCCAGTTTGTCTTACCAGCACCTCTGTCTGTATACCTGATTGAATAACCTTAGGAATTGCTTCTTGAACTTCTGCAATGTTCAAAGCTGTCTTCCTTTCAACTTGTATAGAACAAACAAGAGTCCCAACTACAATCACATCCTTGTCTTGCCAATCAATTTGTGGCTGCTCATACACTTGCTGTTTGCTTTGCTGCTGATCCACCTAATCTCTGTCAGCCAGAACTGAAATCCTCTTCAAACTATTGTCCTTAACAACTCCTTTCCCTGCAGTATCCTCAACTGCCTTTATGCCTGCGGCTGTAGGCATCTTCACAAACTCCTTCTTTCCCACTAATATGATTTTGGCTACCTTCTGTGCTGCAGCTTCTTCCTGTAATGGTACCAACACAATAGTTTTCCCATCTTTCTTGATGGTGTAGGTATTAGCATACCCATCATACAATACTCTCCTATCAAATTGCCATGGCCTACCCAATAGTAGGTGACAACATTCCATGGGCAATATGTCACACAAAACTCTATCCTGATAATCTCTAATCTGAAAATCAACATATGCCTATTCATATACCAAAAGTGATTGACTATCACTTACCCATGATGCTTTGTAGGGATTTTGATGTGGAATCCTTTCTAAATTTAGTTTATCCACCATTTCCTGAGATACCATATTATCTGTAGAACCAGAATCAATCACAACCTTACATATTTTACCTTTGCTCTTGCATGTGGTCTTGAAAAGAGCTCTTCTTTGCATCATATCCTTTGATGTCTTCAAGATTGTCCTTAACATCAATGCTTCTCCCTCCTCCAGATACCCATAATTATCAGGAGTCTCTTTCACACTTCGCTGAGTGTTTGAGCTTCTTGCACTTTGTTTATCAGCTTCTTGGATCAGATTTGCCCTCTTTTCTCCTCCTGAACTTGTTGCTTTTGTTGGACATTTGAAAAATGGATGCCCATATTCACCACAAGTGTAACACTTACCAGAAAATGTAGTAGAACCTCTACCACCTCCAAATACGCCTCTGGTACCTTTCCATCAACCTCTGAAATCAGACTGCTCTTGTCCTTTACTAGTGTCTTCTTGAATCTCATTGCCTTGTCTTGTTGTAGGAGCTGATCCTCTTCCCCTCATATTGCTGCCTCTTCCTCTCATGGACTTATCTTGTCTTCTATTCATCTTTTCTTCAATCCTGATTGCCATTTGATAACAATCCTCTACACTCCTTGGGTTAGCTAAAACTAACTCATCTTGTATGTTCAATCTCAGACCAGCCAAGTATCTAACCACCTTTTCTATCTCATTCTCATGATGACCAGATCTCATACTCAACTTGTAAAACACCTCAGTGTATGCCTTTACATCCATTTCCTTTTGCATTAAAAATTGTAGCTTCTTAAACATTTGAATTTCATAATCCTGGGGTAAAAATTTACCTTTGATCCTTGCTATCATCTTGTCCCATGAAGTGATCTTTGACTTTCCTTGTTTCCTTCTCTTGGATTGTACATAATCCCACCATACCAAAGCATGACCTCCCAACTTGGTTTTTGCAATCTTTACCTTCTGATCCTCAGCAACATCTTCACATTCAAAGTGATTATCTAATGTAGCAATCCAATCAAGTAACTCATCTTCATCCAAACTTTCATTATACTTTGAAACATCAACCTTTACCTTAGGTTTCTCACTTTGCACTGCCTTTAATAGTTTTGCAAATCTCTGATCTTCAGCATTTAGATCTTCATCTACCTCTTCAAATTCTTCAGCATCATCTTCTTTCTCAGATCCACTGTCTTCTACCTCTCTTTTCTTGTTCATTTCCAAGGCTGCAAGCCTTGCTTGAAGTGCTTCAGCAAGCTCCTTCATCTTCCTCATCTCTCTGGCATGTTTTTCCTTCATCTCTTGCAACTCCCTTGTAGTACCATTACCTTTAGGAGGCATCTTGTCAACCTCTCAATCCTCTACTTCTGCCTTCTTAGTGACAAAACCAACACACAATAGCCCAGACCTTTTGCTGAGCTCTGATACCACTATGATGCAGAGCATCCACCTAAAACCCTAACATACATTCTCAATTGTATGTCTATCCATTATTAAATATGCACACAAACTTCATTGTATAAAAATTCCCTCCTCTCACCTATCGGCCACACATAAAACCATCATCTTCACAAAATACCTAAACCTGGTCACTGTAGCACTTGCACATACAAATGCTTACCTGTTGCGCCCGCAATTAACATGCATTGCTTCATACTGAACACTCAGACATACAACGCTTGACCTCCGATCACTGGTTATCGCCACCCGTTCTATCGGTCGCCGCTTGCATCTTAAAACTTGTATTTGCGCATTGTATATTTTCCATCTACAACCGATACATACAAACCTTTACCCACTCTGCCAGTGCCCTTACCTCCTACTATCGGTCGCACCTTGTATCCGCAAACCAACAATCCATCCAACATACATTTGGGCTACCAACCTGACCAGTCACCTTTTGCATCAACCCAATGCATCTATTTCGTTGTATCTTTACCGCATACAAACCAAAATATACATTCGCCGAATATTCCTTCAGATATGCGTTCGATGTATGTTTGACCTGCTGACTGCCTTTGTATATTTTTGATGTACATGTCTGATGTACATTTAACACATACAATCTACCTGATACAATTGACGGATACATAGGAACTGTATCCAAGATACAAAAGATGGATACTCACAAGTTACATAAACTGATTCACTTTTACAACATACAAAACCTGACATACATCTGCGGGATACTCAGAGATTGCCTCACATGCAACTGCACGGTACACACAAATAGTATCTGACATACATTTACAGTATATACAGGAATTGTATCTTCAGACTTGTATCTCCATGACATGTATTTTTGAATGTACCTTTGACCAACCCTTGACTTCCTTGTATGCCGATAGGAAATCTTGAACTTTCTCTCTCCTATGTATATGCGATAGACTTGTATATCTCAATGTATGTTTCAACATACAACAACAATGAAACAAAAGCGATATACTCGCAACATGCGAAAGCGATATACTCACAAATTGTATATCTCACATACAAAAGTGATATATACACAATTTGTATATTTTTGAGAACTTCACAGATTTTCACAGTTTGATCCACGCAATCTCCAGCAATGGCCTGATCCGTTTCCTAGGCGGCTTCTCAGACCCTTTTCGATCTGCACGATCTAGCACATACCCATGCTAGGGTTCTCAACACCTCTGACCTGCGATCCTGCAAACATGATGCGAACAGAAACAGAAAACACGCAACTAAAACCGAAACTATTGTACATGACCATTCCTTCGAGTCGCAGAATCAACCGGGGGAATGGATAATCAAATCCATCCGGCCTCAATATAGGAAATCAATTACACAGTGAATTCAAATGCAACAGGATCTTATTAGCTTTCAAAAGATGTGATTACAGTACTATGTTTTCCAACATCACAATTCAACTGATTGATTTCAGCTACTACAAAACCTAGATCCTTCATCCATCAAATCCTAGGGTATTTATCTAGTTACCACTGGTAGTATAGACTTGCCTCCAAGCGGCTGGGAACTACAGCTGTTCAATAGACTCTAACTAACTCTAACCAACTGATCTAAAAATAGCATATCTTGGTCAAATAGACCTTATTACATTGAATGTCCAATTAGGAACTTATTGAAAACATAAAACTAAGCATAAAACAACTAAATGCCTCATGTAGGCCACTGTAGGATAGGTGCTCCTACACCAAATGCCCTCTAAATCTATTAATCATAAAGTTGTAGAAAGAGCTTTGGCTGCACAAGTTGAAGAAAAGGATGATTGGGTCATTGACAGTGGATGCTCTCACCATATGACTAGTGACAAAAATAAGTTCTTAGATTTGGAAAGGTAGGAAGGAGGAGTGGTAAAGTTTGGTGATAATTCTGCTGGTAGAATCAGAGGTAGAGGAACTATTTCTTTTGATGGAAAGAATAAAACCGGTAATGTACTGTATGTTGAAGGATTGAAGCACAATCTTCTCAGTGTTGGATAGTTGGTGGGAAAAGGCTATGATCTCCAATTCAAGAATGGAAAATGCAATATCTTTGAAAGTTCTGGAAGAGAGATTGCATCCAGTACTCAGCCAAAAGGTAATATCTTTCATTTAGTTGGTACCAATAAAAGTTGTCTATTTGTACAAATTGATTAGAGTTGGCTATGGCATAGGAGGATGTGTCATGTGAATTTTGATAATATCATCAAGATAAGCAACACTCAGGCTGTAAGAGATCTTCCAAAATTGGTAAAACCTACAAATAGTTTGTACAAAGAATATCAGTTGGGAAAACAAAGCAGAGTCTCATTTAAAAGCAAAGAACAATCTTCTACCAGAATATTAGATTTGGTTCATATTGATCTATGTGGTCGGGCAAGAATCAGGAGTGTGTAAGGTGATATATACTTCATGTTACTAATTGATGAGTACTCCCGGATGATGTGGGTAACTTTTCTGAAAGAGAAATCAGAAGCTTTTGAGAAATTCAAAATATTCAAGGCTATGGTAGAGAATGAAACTGGATTAAAATTAAAGTGTTTGAGGTCTGATAGAGGTGGAGAATTCACATCTGGTGAGTTCATAGAATTTTGTGAGAAGCATGGAATAAAGAGACAGTTGTCTGCTCCTAGAACTCCACAGCAGAATGGAGTAGTGGAGAGAAAGAACTGGACCATCCAAGAAGCATCTAGGACAATGATGATGGAAGCAAATGTTCCTCAGGTCTATTGGAGAGAAGCTGTCAGCACTGCAGTCTATACTCTCAATCAAGTTCAGATCAGAAACAATACCGGTAAGACTCCTTATGAACTTTGGTTTGGCATCACTCCTACTATGAGGTATTTTAGAGTCTTTGGTAGCAAATGTTACATCAAAAGAGATGAACATCTAGGCAAGTTTAATGCTAGAAGTGATGAAGGAATATTGTTGGGTTACTCTACTCAAAGCAAAGCATACCGGTGTTATAACAAGAGACTGAGAAAGATTATAGAAAGTACAAATGTGAAGGTTGATGAAGGAATTGAAAAACCCTCAAGGTTTTATGAATATGATGAAGATGATCAGAGTGGTGTTTTGATTCAAGGAACCCAAGCCCCTTCTGCAATTCAGATTCAAACTGATCCGGTAAATCAGGAAGAAGAGATGAGTTTCAATGAGCCTGATCAAGAATTAGAAGTTCAAGAAACTCCCAAAATTCCTAGGTATGTAAGACTGAACCATTCTGAAGATCAAATCATAGGTGATAAAAGCAAAGGTGTACAAATAAGAAGGAGAATTGCTCAAGATAGATGAGTATTGTCTGATTTCAAAGATTGAACCTAAGATAGTAAATGAAGCTTGCAATGATGAAAACTGGACTAAAGCAATGGAGGAAGAACTGATGCAAATTGAGAAAAATCACACTTGGGATCTTGTTCCCAGACCTAGAAACAAGAATGTGATTGGAACAAAATGGGTCTTTTGGAACAAACTGAATGAAGCTGGTGAAGTAATCAGAAATAAAGCCAGATTGGTCTGCAAGGGTTACTCTCAAATAGAAAGAGTTGATTTTGAAGAAACTTTTGCTTAGGTGGCAAGAATTGAAGTGGTCAGATTATTTCTTACTTTTGTTGCCTTCAAGGATTTCAAAGTGTATCAGATGGATGTCAAGTCTACCTTCCTGAATGGTGACTTGGAAGAAGAAGTGTACATTGAGCAACTGGATGGATTTCAATTGTCTGATCATAGTGATATGGTCTACAAGTTGAAGAAAGCTCTGTATGGACTAAAGCAAGCCCCAAGAGCCTAGTATGAAAGATTGGATAAGCATCTTTTGAAGATTGGTTTCAATAAAGGTACTGCAGACAATAATTTGTATTTCAAAATTGATCATGAAAACATCTTGATTGTTGAAGTGTTTGTTGATGATATCATTTTTGGAGGAAGAGATAGTATGTGTAAAAAATTTGCAAATCAAATGAAAAGTGAATTTGACATGTCCATGCTTGGGGAAATGAATTTCTTCTTGGGTCTACAAATCACTCAAACAAAGAAAGGAATCTTCATTTCTTAGACCAAATATGTGAAAGAATTGTTGAAGAAATTTGGGATGGAAGACTCAAAACCAATAAATACTCCCATGGCAACCGGATGTAAATTGGGAAAAGATGATGACACTCCTAAGGCTGATCAGAAAAAGTACAGGTCAATGATTGGAGGATTGTTGTATCTCACTCAAACTAGACCTGACATTATGAATTTTGTGGGTCTTGTCGCTAGATTTCAAGCTGATCCTAGAGAATCTCATGTCATGGCAATCAAGAGAATTTTTAGATATCTAAAAGGAATAGTTGAGTATGGATTGTGGTATCCCAGAGATCATGATTTCTCTCTTCATGCATATAGAGATGCGGATTGGGCAGGAGATGTGGATGACCGGAAGAGTACCAGTGGTGGAACATTCTTTTTGGGGAAGAGATTGGTTTCTTGGCTAAGCAAGAAACAAGAGGCAATATCTCTATCCATTGCAGAAGCAGAATATATTGCAGCAGCAGGCAGTTGCACTCAGGTTTTGTGGATGAAGCAAATGCTAAGAGACATAAGAGTGGAGAATGAAGAGCCTATCACAATCTTCTGTGATAATTCAAGTGCAATAAATATATCTAAGAATCTGGTGTTGCATTCAAAGACTAAGCATATATCTATCAAGTTTCACTTTCTGAGAGAGCGAGTGAACAAGAATGAAGTCAGATTGGAGTTTGTGGCTTCCAAGGATCAAATTGCAGATATCTTTACTAAACCTCTACCTAAGTACTCTTTTGAGTATCTCAGGGAGAAGTTAGGGGTTATTGCCCCTCTGGTGATGAACTAAGGTGCATTGATGTGCATCAGTCCGGTGGATATCACAGTCATATCTTGTGATCCGGATTGATGATGGGGAGCTGCTACTCAGGGGGAGCAGCTGGTATGATTCTGAAATGGTGGAATTGCAAGTATGTCCCCTTTGCCATTGATGTCAAAGGGGGAGAGAAGACATGTGAAAAACAAGTGGTGGCTGACAAAGGGGGAGTAGTAAAGAAAGAGAAGACAAGTGAATGGTTGTTGGTGATAGGGGGAGTTGTGTCAGTAAAGAAAAGTTCTTGTCTTGATGGTCAAAATAGTTTTTCACATCATATGTTGCCATCAATGACAAAGGGGGAGATTGTTGCAAGTATGGGCCTAACCGGTGTTGTCATTGATGTCAACATACTCCTATTGCATTGATGAAAAGGATTGGATGAGATGAGTGCTAAGGATATTGAGAAAATTAGTCCTAATAAGAAACATAGAAGAACAGTGAAGACAGTAAGGTAAAAGTCCAAGATAAGATGAGGATCAGAGGATGCAGTTTAAAGGGTTTGTAGATATGTGTCTTAAAGTGATCTAGTAAAGATTTCAGAGGTCTGCATGAAGATCTGAAGAAGTTGTGGCTGTTTAAGTAAAACTAGTTCTGGCAGGTGTTCAGAGGTGACAGAGTGACACATATAGGTCCGGTGAGATCCGGAAATGCATTATCTTATTCTGTAGATTTGAGGGAGTGTTGAGGAAGTCTTTGTGAAGTGTCAACTTGATTGGTTCATGGTTTGAAGGTCCACAAACATTTGTTCCTTTATGACAGTGATGACAGACTGTGCTCTTGAGGTTCTGGATGAAGGAGAGAAGGATTTTAGTATGCAGATGAAGTGTGGATGTTCTTGGTGATTCATGAAATCTTGTGGAGGTCTTTTGGATCATGTCCAGTTTGTGTTGGTGGTCCGCATTGAAGTTGGAGCTCACAATTGAAGAATAACCTTTGGATGTTGGTGTTCTTCCTGAGACTGGTTGACCGGATGTATCACACATCTTGCGGATGTTCTTGTAGATGTTTTCCGACTTAGATGATCATTCCTAAGTCGATGTCTTTTATAAATAAGGAGTTGTAAAGTCATTTCAAAGTGTGTCTTGTCGAAATGTGAGTGTGGTAGCAAGGAAGAGAGCGAAAGGTAGAGCAAAAGTATTGGGCTTAAATGGAACTGATTCAGGCATGGCGAAGATGCTATTCTCTAGTTCATGTATGTGATGCTTATTACTTGTAGACAGTGTGTCTCTTGTAGGCAGTGAGCCTCTTGTAAGTAGTGTGCTCGGGCAGTGAGCCCTAATTGGCATGTGCCATTTTGTTCTTTCTATTCTTCTAACAGAGAATACAATCTTGGGTTAATCACCCTGTGGTTTTTCCCTTAACCGGGTTTTCCACATCAAAATCTTGGTGTCTCATGTGTTAATGTGTTTCTACTCTTGATTCATTGCATTGTGTTTCCATGATTGATTCATTATCATGCTGCTAAATTAAAAAGTGGAGTTAAGTGTTTAATTGCAAGAAAAGTTTTGTACAACTGATTCACCCCCCCTCTTAGTTGTCTGCCCTAAATCTAACAATAAGAAGATTAAAAACCTCATCGAAAACACAGAGTAAAAGACTCTACAACCTCATTTCAATACAAAGAAAAGAGAATCAAGCCTATTGGCCTCAAATAGAACACACTACAAAGTTGATATCATAGCAAAAATTTCAGTCTAATATAATATTTTCTTAAGGAGAAAGCATAGAACCTGATTGAAGTTTGATAGAGCACAAAAACTATGATCCTTCCATAATTTCCTTCCTTCCTTCATGATGAGCTACCAATCTTTCTCCCTAACAATATTTCCCCACCAATGAAACTCCCAAAAATGGTTATTGTGTCCTCTTTTGCTGTCTTGAGTGCATCTCCTCATGGTGATTAATATATCTTACTCTCCATCACCCCAAACTTTCTCTTGCATCTTAGCCTAATAATACTCCATGGTGGCATGCAGAGATAATGGTGCTACTGGTCATAAAGACCACTCCAACACTTTTTTTGAAACTCCTTCTTTCTCTCTATCGTGGGATAAAAGAGTTGAGTGATGGATTAAATTTGAAATCAACACCATGTCCTTAATTAAAAAACACCTCGACTACAAACAATTGATTACAACTAATAGTTCAAATTAAATAATTATTTAAAAACATAATATCATTGTATACAACGTATACTTATGTTGTTTCAAGTACATGATAAACTATGAGAATGGGGTCGAGGTATTCTCCCCCCTCCCAAAATTGTTTAAACGTCCAAATAGACAAATGATCATAATGGCATTCCAACCGTAAGTTCCAATAATAAAATAGTTTAACTACTAGCATTTACTTGATCTAGTAATATAACTATATATTCGTATTACGAAAAGACAAAAGATGACTATCAACTATTTTCTTGTCGATGGTCCAAGTCTACATCAACTTGGTTTTAGACAAAATATCAACTTAATAAAACTAGTTGACAATCAATGATTTGTCGAGTCAAAAACCAAACTTAGACCAATTGGTCAAACACGACTTACCAAACTTGACAAAGGTTCACTCAACTATGAAAATGTGAGACTTAGATGGAAATGACCTATTCTTATCCATACATCTATTCTCTTCTCTCTGATGATGCTCTCCCTCTCTTTCTCAGAGGGTGGAAAAAAACCTATTTTTTGGTTACAACTTGCAATCACCAAACTAGGATTAGTTTATCTTTAGTCAATCCATAAACTTTATGAATAAAAATCATAACATCATATAATCACATGTCTAAATTTTAAAAATGTAAACATAAACTCATGAAATCATTTATTTATCTTGACATTTCCATATAACATCAAATCATTAATCCATGCCAAATTATCTACTAATTACATGCAAGTAAAAAGTAAAACATAGTCAAAATTTGGGGTGTGATACATGTAGCCTCTTTTCATTGAGGAAATCAATGAACGTAGGTGAATATGAATAGGTGGGTACAAAGGTTTCACCCATTTCATGTTGGTTGATGTATCCCTCCATATTGCTTGTGGTAGAGTCATGTGGAGAGAGGGGTTGGTAACAGAAGTCCATTTTGCATTTTGCATGTGATCGAGTGATGGGAGGCATAAAAAAGGTAAATCTATGTTGGATTATGGTGTGATTTGATAATGTTGGTGGATGTTTGGATTAAGAGGACGAGGTTTGGATCCTACATAAGATAGGATAAATTCTTAAGAAAGGATTAGTTTTGGGGATGAATGGTTGGTAGGAGTGATGGTGATTAGGGTTTTGATGATGGACTATGATTTTACCAAAAATGGCTTAAGCACAAAGCTAGATCTTTTGTGAATAGCAAGGGGGATTTTATCCTTTCTTACATAGGGTGGACAAAGAGCCTAAGCAAAAGGAGGATAGGATTATTTTACTTGGGGTAGACAAGATGCACCAAGCAAAATTAGATTCTTGAAGTCCACCAACTTAGGAGTAGTCTAAGCTCCTAAGCTAACTTATCCAAGTGGGATAGGGTCTGATTTACACTAAACTTAAGATAGACAAACTCTTAAGCCAAATTTAAACTAGAGGATGATGGATGAAAGATCTAGATTCTAGCTTTAGTGAACTTGATAATTAATGATGGATGAGAGGATTTGATTTGGATGATTTGATTTGATAGGATTGATTAAAGTGGGATGATCCAAATTGATGGGTAAATGGGATGATTTGGTTTGGAGAAAAGGTAAGGTTAATTGGATTTGGTGAAGGATGAGGCTTGGAAATGATGAAAATGGATTAAGGTGCAATGGGTGAATTGACAACAAGACTAATGTATAGATAGATGTTATGGATGTGATTTTTTAGAATGAAGATGATCTACTGGAAGTGTAAGGTTTCAATGTCAAGAAGGAATGTGAAGGTGTTATGTAGTCTTGGGGTTGAGGTGAATGGATATATGATGTGTCTGAGTCTAGTCTAAGGTCTAATTTTAATTTTGAAAGGGGCTACTTTCAGTTGTTTGAGGTTATAGGCACGAGCACCAAGACAGAGGTCAAGGGCACTAACATGTTATTTTAAGGGCACCGATAAACAGAGCACAGGCGCTGAGTCTAAAATTATGAGCAATGACAAAAACATTAGGGGCACTAATAGGTGAGTTATAGGCATGGTTTGATGAGTCACAAGTGTTGATAGACAAGTGTTTAATGTTTTGCACAAGCGCTGATAAACTTGTCATAGGTGCCAACAAAGGTGTCAGAGGCACTGATTCTAACTACAAGGGAACTGAATTATGTCTATGTCAGTGTGAAATATTAGGTCAAGGGCACTGAACTATTAGGCAAAGGTGCTAAAACTCAGAGCAGAAGTGTTGTGGGATAGTCATAGGTGCTGACATGGTCTATCTTGCAATTTTGAAGTGTTTGATGGATGGATTTTTGGCAAGAGACATACAAACAATCAAACACAATGGATGATTTGATACTTCAGTAATAAGACTTATATGGATTTTAAATGTTTCACACAAAGAAGACATGCCAAACACTTTATTACAAGCCTAAAATTAGTCAGGTAGGTGTGACATATCTTGTGGATCTCACGAATGGTTGTGGACCAATCCTAACTCAAAATAGAGAAGTGATTTCCACCCCCATTAATACCATAATGCCATATCTTGGACATATAGGGAATATAAGGTCATGTACCACCTTATACCCCTTACATTGGGAGATTTTGTCTTGCCCAAAGTAGACCCTATCTCAAGTATGACGGTATGTGTGAGTGTCTTCCCCTCTTAATGTAGCGGTGCACCACAAGATATGATGGTCGATGGACTTAAGCTAGGTTTGACAAGGCTTCTAAGGAGTCCCCTATATATGTGAGGTATGTGGGGCATCATGAACAAGATTCCAAGCAACATGCCACAAATATCACCAGACCAAGTCTCAGCAGATCGAGGGTCTCGAGGATCAATTTGGACCAGTTGTGCTCACCATTGAGGTAAAAATTTCACTCTCCCCCTTTATATACCTCGTCGGTACGCATGGTTGAGGTCATCCATAGGGGTTATGAAATCCCCTCGCATGCCTCCTAATGGGGAGGAATATTATTCACTTTTGATCCCCTAGATCACACAAAGCGCAAGGGGAGAACATACATGATATAACACCCTACAATTAACAATGTAAAAAAGAGTGAAAGAAGGTTTTTGATCCCTAAGATCACCCAAAGGTGCGAGGGGTGAGCATACACCTTCTAACACCCTAAGACATAAAACAAGTTAATTTATCCTCTACTTTAATTTAGTGTGCCTAAACTAGTGATAAAAATGATGCTTTGACTTGCAAGGCTACAACCACAAATGATTAGTAGTCTTAGAAATATCTTGGACAATAAAAAATGCTACAATCACAAAATTTAGTCCAAGAAAAGATGTTAGTTCAAATACTAGAACTGGAACAGACACAAGCACTAACAGAGGTTGCGCAGGCACTGACAAATGCTTGTGTAGGTGCTAAAGACTGACACACAAGCGTTGAAGAGGTAGATACATGCACCAAACTGGGAGTAAAAACACTAAAATCTATGGTGTAGGCACTAATCTAACAAGTGTATGTGCTAAATCACAAAGAATATACTTGAGTGCAGGGGCACTGAACCTGACTGCACATGCACTGATCTGCCGCTGAGATGATGGGTGACCTGCAACTAGATGAGCAACCTACAAAATAAAGTGTTAAACCTATAAAACAATGTATTATAAATTGTCAGAGATGCAATAAACTCAATTACAACCATTAGATGTATAATTTCAAAACATGAAATAATTAAATTAACATTAAAACAGAGGTGTTGATTGATAGAACACAGGCACTGAACTAAGAATAACCTGCAAAATAGACTGTATTAGTAAACACAGGCACTACAATTCAAGACACATGTGCTGACAGTAGATGTGTAGGCACTGAAACACAGAGTGTAGGTGCTAGAACTAGAAGCATAGGCATTGATCTGCAAGTGTAGGTTTGACTGTAACCTACACGACAATACTTCACAAGAAGCTCACAAAAATGTTAGACTAGGTGGTGGGGGTCCCACTAGGCATTCCATAAATGTGAGTAAGTGGAAAATGAACTACTTAGAACAAACTAAACTAACTTAATTCACTCCATTCATTAACCTATGCCACTTCAAGCTTGGACTAAAGAGTAATACAAGTAAAACTATCCTAATTGCACCCTAATTGATCATGTAAAACTCTTGATATGTGTAGAATTAAAACTCTACGTTTTGATATATATATATATATATATATATATATATATATATATATATATATATATCCAATATATATATTTTCTAGCTAATATTAAAGTTTTGGGCTATGATGGAGCATTGGAGAGTCTTTAAGAGTCTACGAGGTAGCGGAAGCTGCCAAGTATCAACTTGGTGCTCAAAGGAAGGGCTCTCGAAGCAAAAGACTCACCTAGTTTGCACAGAGGCTCCATGTGGTAGAACGTCGAGTCTCAAGGTTCAAAAGAAAAAAGGCAAAGGAAAAGTTTGATGACATCAGGGTTCATTTTAAATAAATAATGAGTTTCAGCAGATGGAAGTGGAGGATGCCACGTGTCAGCAGCACACATAATTCAGAGTCCCTTTTTTTTAAAGCTTCAAAATTGTTGCGAGAGTCTTCCATGTGTCTCATGAAATGGACCTAACTATTATTAAGAAGAATGTAACAGAAAGAGCCACTTGTCGATAGGATGTTCATTTGAAGTCTTTTAGATAGAGTTTTGTAAAGCTTATGCTAGCCTACCACATGTCCATTTTATGAATGCACCGAAGGCCACCATGTGTCAATTTTTTGAGTCTCTACACCTGGGAGCTCACAGTCAAAACAATTATAATAGTAGAGTGAATTGAGAGTCATGATTCTCAGGTAGATCTGCAACAAAGGAGTTGAAACAGAAGAACCAGTTAGATAAAACATCAAAGATGATATTTGCAAGATTTGCAGTTGGGAGATTTTTACAGTTATAGAGGATCGTCGAATGCGTTTTCTGCTTTAAATAGTGGTGGATCAAACAATGAAGGGAGAGACATATAGAGACATAGAACTAGAGATCAGAGAGTTTTTATCAATAGCTAGAGTAGAAGCATTTTACTGCCTTAATAGGTGCATCACCTGAGGGATTGAATATTGTATTTTGTGCAAAATCTTGCCTCATGTAGTTTGTTCTCCTATCAAACAATGAAGAGAGAGTGGTGTTCTATGCAATTGTGATATGTTTTTGATTCTTGTTTCTTACTTTCTGTATGAGTTTTTGATTAATTTGATACATATGTTGCGAATGTTAATCATTCTTTATGCTCTTTAACTTTACCAGTGAATTCTATAAGTTTAATCACTGTGTTGTTGGTGTGGATAAAGATTTTGGTGCATCACCTTAGCAGTTTTAAATATTTCTTTATAATCTTATTTTTTCTTCCCTTTTCCTCAAAACACATAGAGAAGAGCTAGCTTCTTTAAAATTTGGAGGTTATTTCAAGAGTCAAGTCCCACATTCTTGGAATTTCCCATTGTTGGTGATTTCTTGCAAAATTAAACATCAACAGTTTTTGGCATGCCCAATGAGATAGAGTTTACTAGTTCTTAATTAGAAGCGCACGAGCCGACGTCGTACAAGAAGTCAGAGTCACGGACTGACTACACGAGCCTAATCTACTACTAATCTAGGACTTTTATTGCCACCCTTGGCAACTACCTCAAGAAGAAGAACAATTCAGCAAAACACTTCAGGAGGACAAATGGGTGCCCTAGCTCCACCTATAAATTTTGTTAATTGGAATAGTGGTAGCCCACTCATTCTTCTGACACCTCCTGACACATGGGACCCTATTTGTACTAATGCTCTAAAGGAATTACCTAAATTCACAAGGGAAGACTTAAAGACTCTATCTGAACATTTACAAGATGTGGTGGATGTGTGCACTGTGCATTACATTACAGAGCAAAATATTGCTATGAGATTGCTAGCCGCCTCTTTTAAAGGCAGAGCTCTTGATTGGTACCGATCTCTAGCACCAAGCTCCATTGGAACTTGGGACCAACTGGAAGATGCATTATTTCAGAGATTCAGTTAAAAGGGAGATAGGTCATCCCTCTTGCAACAATTGATCACCATAAAGAGAGCACCTCAAGAGGCCATAACTGACTTCAATACCAAATTCCAGAATACCTGGTAAAGAATCCTAGTTGCGGCATGACCACCAGTAGGTATGGCAATTGTCTTCTAACTTAAAGCTTTCAATTCTAATATTTTAGTTATGATTCAGTCATTGGGAGGGCAAACCCTTCTTGCAGCATATGAGCTAGTTGTTAAAGTAGAAAATAGTTTGATAGATGCCAGGAAACTACCTCCAAGGCCCCCTATGCCCATGTTACCTGAATTATCAATTCATGTTCAAGAATAATTCTCTAATGCTCAAGTCCCCACTTCCATGTATACCTTTCCCACACCATGAAGATCATTAACCTCAGCATCTTCTTCCTCTCCATCTGAAATGGATGATGTCAAGAACATCCTTAGAACCTTTTCTAATGAGATTATCAACCTCAAGAGGCAACAATTGAACCTCATATCAAAAGCCTTCCTTACCAGGGATTCCAAGGGAATAGACCCCATATCAGCCAAACCAGTATCAAGGGTCTTAGAGACCAGCCTTTTCGTAGCCATCCAATCAGCTTGTTCCTATGCCCACACCGTTACAAACAGTCATACCTAATTCGAGAAGAGAATTGGTTGCTGAGAAGAATAATGTGGATGAAGAGACAAATGCATGGTGTTTCCCTTGTAATAATGCACATATGCCTAAAGATTGTTTGAGAGGGAATTTGCAATAAAGGGTTGAGGAACAAAGAAGAATGGGAGACCAGATTGGAACATCATCAGGACCATACCCATACCAGTCACCTGGTGTACAAAATGCAAAAATGGTAGCTCAAATGCAAGGCATGTCTATAGAGAAGGAAGGAAAAATTACCCCTGAGCATGCACTATTCTCATGGATTGAGGAAGAAGAATCGGTGTTCATCAATGAAGCATCAACTTCAAAAAACCCCCAAGTTCAGTCAGATTAATTACACTCAGTCAAAGAGGAGAATAGTGGAGACCCTAGAAATCATTCCCAGTATAACAAATGAAACAAGAAAAGGACCATCAACTCAAGCTTCCTAAGTCCCCACGACAAGACATGATATCCCAATGACAATACAGAAGCAAGGTATCCCCAACCCAACAATTGAAAGAACAAGGTACCCTTATTACCCTAAGGAGTAGTCACTAGGATCAACGAATGTGGTGGAATAGTTGAAGAAAGCTCTTGCTAATGTATCATTATGGTATATGTTAGCTATTCCTACAAAAAGGTACTATTGTAAGAAGCTCTAAAATGTCAAAATAAACCTAAAGCTATTGGCACTAAGGAAGGCTTAGCTAACAAAGTAAAGGAGCAACCCAAAGTATCTCAGCCATAGTCAGGGTCTGCCTTGGTGAATACAAAAGATAAGGTAGGTAAATTTAAGCCTAACCCTTTTTATATGACTCTAATAGTGGGGAAGAAGTTACTGCACAACTCAATGATAGACTCAGGTGCAGACACCACAATTATGCCCAAACAAATAGCTGATGCTTTAAAGATAAAATATGAGCCATTAGCCAAAGGTGTAATATAGTTAGATGGAAAATCAGTTTAGACCATAGGGATCATCAAGGAACTTCCACTACTATTGTATACGTGCCCAAATATAATTGTACTACAAGATGTAGTGGTCATTGATATTCCCCCCATTTTTGGTTTATGCTTATCTAGAGATTTCACAGCTAAAATTGGTGGATACATCACTCTAGGCTAGTCACATCTTATTCTGAGAACCAAGTATGGTTCAAATATGAAAGTGTTGTCAGAAACATTATGTAAAGAGCATATTACTGATGAAGCAACACCAAAATTTGAAGCATCCCATGCTATGATCACTAGGAGAATGGACTAAAACTGATGGAAATGAAGAAGGTGAGAACCATCTATCAGATATGACACAGGGTGATCCTTTTGGGAATTATGATTTTACTGGGTTAGGAACATATGTGATTTTTGATGAAGACCTTGAGATACCTAAAATAATGAGACAATCAAGAAAAGAGAAGGAAAATCCTAATGAAGATTCCATGATATGGACTTTGAATTTTTAAGGAGCCAGAAGAAAGAATGGTTTAGGAGCAGGCATCAACCTTACCTCCCCAAAAGGGGAAAATATTCTAAGAGTTCTACATTTCCATTTTAGTTGTACTAATAATGAAGCTGAATATGAGGCCCTAGTAAATGGCACGATCCTTGCCAATAAGAAAGAAATAAAAAAATGAGAGTATTTGGCAACTCAAAGTTGGTAGTAAAATAGATCAGGTAAACAACTATAGCAAAAACTATGAGGATGAGGTATTATCGTCACTGAATATGGGACTTGATTGAAGATTTTGATGCTTTCAATATAGAGGTCATACCAAGGTCTCAGAATTCTGAAGCAGACATAATGGCCCAGATTGGATCTCAGTTTGAGCCAACTAAAGACCTATTGGATAATGAAGCAGTCAAGGTTATTATTCGCCTTGCTATCCTTGATAACAAAGATAATTGGCAAGTTTTTGACAGTGATCTTCAAATTCTTTTATCCTTATAGTAGTCAGGGGAGTTTGCTGATCAATTACAGCCTGAAATTAAGGAGGCCTATGGTGATCAGATAGTGCAGTTAAAATCAAATAAGCTTCTAAGGGGGTTGATAACCCTTGAGAATCTTTTTGACTCTAATGATGCAAGTTTAGACAAGAGAAAGTTTGTAGCAAGTAAAGAAGATTACTCAGAGATTGAGGTTAGCAATGGGAAAAAGCTAAAGGTGAGTAAGATTACTACTCAGGAAGAAAGAGATAGGCTGATTTCTCTGTGTAACAAATATGACAAGGTGATAACATGGACTTATTATGACCTTCATAGTTACAATAAGGAGATAGTTCAACATACTATTGAACTAACTAGAGGATGAAAGCCTGTGTGTCAGAAACAAAGGCCAGTAAATACAAGGATTGAGTCTCTTATAGTAGAGGAACTCAAGAAATTGTTAGAGTCTAAAATAAATTTTCCAATCAAACACTCAACATGGGTGTCCAACCTAGTCCCAGTTAGGAAGAAAAATGGAGAGATAAGACTATGTGTTGACTTTAGAGATCTGAATAAAGACTCTCTTAAGGATCATTACCCCTTTCCTTCAATGGAATAGATCTTACAAGCTATAGTTGGGGCAGAAAGGTCTTCTTTACTAGATGGTTTCTCAGGTTACAATCCAATTTGGTTGGCAAAATAAGATCAATACAAAACCACTTTTACTACAAAATGGGGAACTTTTGCATATGCAAAAATGTCTTTTGGACTTACTAATGCTAGGGAAAAAATTTAGTGTGCTATGGATATTGATTTCAGAGGATTGGTAAATAAGATTATTCTAATTTATTTAGATGATCTAACTATATTCATAAAATCTACTAAAGACCATTTTGACCATTTGGAAACCATATTCCAAAGATCCTAGGAGTTTGGGATTTCATTAAATCCTAAGAAATGTGTGTTCAGAGTACATCAGGGTAAACTGCTTGGGCATATATTCTCAAAACAAGGGATCTCCATAGATCTAGATAGAGTTAAAGCAATACTAGATTTGTCTCTACCTGTGAATAAGAAGGCAGTTCAATCTTTCCTAGGAAAGATTAAATTTGTTAGTAGATTCATATCTGAATTTGTAGGGTTGATTAGGCCCATTACTCTGATGTTAGAAAAACATCTTAATTTCAAATGGACAATTGAAGGTAGATAGGATTTTGAAAACATCAAGAGGGCAATCTCTATTGTCCTAGTGTTGCGCAATCCAAATTTGTCTAAAGATTTCATTGTTGATAACTGAGAGGGGGGGGTGAATCAGTTATCTTAATTATTTAAGCTTTCTGAACTTTCTTATTAATCAATGCAGCATTAATTCAAATAAGCAAACATAACCATGAAATGGAAATACACATGACACAATATTTTTGACGTGGAAACCCTGTTAAGGGAGAAAACCATGGGGTGATTAACCTAAGAATGTATTCTCTGTTAGAAGAATAGAAATACAAAATGGCACTTGCCAATTAGGGCTCACTGCCCGAGCACACTGCTCACAAGAGGCACACTGCCTACAAGAGACACACTGTCTACAAATTATAAAGAGTGTAATACAATACTTGAACTGATAAGGAGCATCTACATATGCTGGAGTTTAGTTCCGGTTAAACTCAGTACATTGATCTGCTGCACTTCATCCTTTCTCTTCCTTAGTGTTGCTGTCCTTTCACATACCGGACCTGCCTTACTGCTTTCACTCTGCTCTACTGCTTTTCTTCGTACTTCCCAAAACCACGACACATCTCATAAGTAAATCCATCTTGTATATATATCTGCACAAGTGATTTCATCACCTTTCTAGTCGGCATCCAGAATAGTCAATATTTTCCACAAACTCTGATCTGTCAGTTGAAGCCTTGCTTACCAAGTAATGCGGATCAAGGATATACTTGTAGAAGTCATCAATCATGTCAGCCAATCATAACTTATGCCTTAAGAATCTTTACCATCATCAGTAACACATCCAGAATAATGTCTAATGTTCTGCCAGTCAGTTCTTCCTCTGTCCACACTGCCAATCAGGAACCTGACACTCAAGTATTCATATCTTTTTCTTCATCTATCACCAGAGGCTAAATCCTTGGAATCTATCAGTCAAGGTAGTCCTATTGACTTTCCCCAATCTGCACTTCACCAAGATGCTTCCTCTGAGAGATCCGGACCTAACTGTCAGACCTCGCCACATGCTCTGTTCTTGCTTATCGGATCACAACACTCTGCATTCTGCCTTCCGGTAGAGACTCATCATGTCCTACGGATGTGTGGGTTAACATTTGTTGCCATCAATGACAACATTCATGAGTTCATATAGTGTCTCTTGCCAACATTCATAATGTATGTATATGGAGGAGAGCATAGTATAGCACCAGTTCTAACTCATAAAGATGAAGTGGAAGAAGGAGAGCATCCAGTTGCTTTCTTTTTTAGAACACTGTGGGAGTACGAATCTAGGTACAATTTTGTTGAGAAGAAGACATATGCTATAGTAAAAGGGTTAAATAAGTTCAAACACCTAGTAACAGGCAATAAGATTGTGATATTTATGGCTCATTCAAGTGTTTGAGAATACATAATGGAAGGAGAAATCACAGAAAAGAGAACCAATTGGATAACTAAAATTTTAGAGTATGATGTTGAGGTTAAGCCAACCAAATTGATAAGAAAAGATACTATAGGCATCAAGGATCCTTTTTATTCTAGTAAATAATTTTCTTTTCAAAAGGAATTTTGATGGGATCTTGCTTAGATGTGTGGAAAGGGATGAAGCCCATAACATCTAGTACGAGTTGCACTATGGGACGTCTGGTGGACACTTTTATGTAAAAACTACAACCATTAAGATAATCCAAGCAGGATATTATTGGCCCATGATGTTCTATGGTTTCCACAAAATGGTCAAGGAATGCCAGTCATGCCATTTTTATGTTGGAAAAAGAAGGAACGCAACTTTGCCCCTAAGTCCCATAATAGTGGAAGAACCCTTTGCTTAGTGGGGTTTAGATTTTATAGGGATGATTAATCTAGTTTCAAGTTTAGGACATAAATGGATTCTTACTGCAACAAATTATTTCACAAGGTGGAGCAAAGCAATGCCATTGAAAGAAGCCACTAAGAATATCATTCTACATTTCCTTGAAGAGATTACCACCAAGTTTGGACCTCCTTGCACTGCTATATCTAATAATGCTAAGGAATTTATAGGGTCAAAGATTTCTAATTTGCCTTGAGAAATGGTATTTACTTGAAAACCTCATCAAATTATTACCTGCAAAGGAATGGTCTTGCTGAGTCAACAAATAAGAATTTGATTAGACTCATAAAGAGGATAGGGACAAACCATCAGAAGGAATGGCACAAGTATTTGAAGTTGGCCTTATGGGTAGATAGAATCACACCAAAATAGGTAATGAAAGCCTCTCCTTATGAACTAGTATATGGTAAAAGTGTGGTAATGCCTCTTTTAATGGAGATTCTAGCTCTACATCTAATAAAACAAATTAAGATTAAATAAAATGGTCCAATGCAAGTAAGGCTCACGGAATTATTAGAGCTTCAAGAGAAAAGGGAGTTATCACATGAATCTTTGACAAACCGCCAACAAACAGTTAAGAGTTAGTTTGATCAAAAGACTTCCAAAACTGAGTTTAAGGTTGGCAGTTGGGTCTTGCAATGGGATGAAAGAGCTGCAAAGCTAGGACATCATGAAGAATTTGATTTCTTATGGACATGCCTCTTTAAGATAACTGCTTGCAAATAGTGCAGTGCCTATGAATTGGAGACTATGGAAGGAGAAGCACTAGAGATTCCTGTCACCAGGATCTTCCTGAAGCTTTTCACATAAAGATTCAATTTGCCCCTTGTATTATAGTTAGAGTAGTTTCCCTTTCATTTTTCTTTGTGGAGTTTGTTTTCCCACCTCCTTTTGAATAAGTGTTCCTTGAACACATGTCAACAACTGATGCTCTCGGTGATGTTTTATGTGTCTCTTCCACCCAAAACCATTGGTAAGGCTTGAAAAACTAAAAAATACCATTCTAACTACCTCAAGAAAAAGGAGTATTAATGGCAAGTTTTTGAAAACATTCCAATTATGACTACAAAATCTAAGGGATTCAGTTAGCCGCCCTTTGGAGCATGTAATTTCAGGGTCATTAAATATGACATGATAGGCTCATTAAGGAGGTGCATTAACTCACACTTTTGGAGTGGCAAGATTAATAAGGAGTCTCAGCTCCTTATTCTCAATAAATAGATAGCAGAATTTACCTTAAGCTTAAGCCGTAGTTGCCATTTGAAGTCTAAGCCAATGTGTGTGAGAAACAACAAGAATCCCAGTCAGTCAAGAGAGAAGTAGAGATGGAGATAGAAGGACAATCTTTCAAAGGTTCTAAACCAAAGGGACTGTTTGAGCTACCAGATGAGTGGAAGAACAGTAGACCATATGCCTCAGCCCCGGCACAAGACAAGGTTAAACTTCCAAGGACAAAAGAGATAAGGAAGGGTAATTCTAGGGATGCTTCTCTGGTTGTTGATTACGCTGATGAAATTTTAGACCCTAATCTGTCAAAAAAGCCCAAAATTTTGAGGGAAGGGGCACATGCAAGAATGATTAACCAAGTGAAACAAGGCAAATCAGAGACTTTTGGCATAAGAATCTGGAGCTCTAGTTTGGCTCCATACATGGTCCCATTGGTCCATCCATACCAAGAATTAGTTTGGTTGTGTGCAATCAACTTTGACTCTTCTAGTGGGATCATTCAGACAAGAAATATCAAAGTGATCATTCATGCACAAGATATCTGCGATATGCTTGGTTTATCACATGATCCCCTAGCCATTTTTTATAGCATGGCTTAATTGTAGCAATTTTGGCATCAAGTGCACCAGAAGCTTAGCTTCTTAAATAGGGAACTACGTCCAGCAGAAGACAACACTATGCTACCACCCCTTCCAATTGCCTTATCAATGTTTACCACATATGTACAATATGCTCACTCAATGCTTGCGTTCATATTTGGACAGAATGAGAATGTGAATGTGCAGGATTGGCAACTTGGGGCTATTTTTTGGCTAAAGACAGTTTCGAGGGAATAGGCATATATAAATTTGATTTTGCAGAGCATATAGCTTATGCATTATGCTAGCAGTTAATTTCCAACACAATAAAACATTTAGGTATTCTTCATATATGTTCTATTTGATTTTGTATCAAAATCACCAATTTTTTCAACAACACATAAATTTGACCTTATGGGACCTAGTGGTAGATGCCCAGAAAGTGATTCCGATGTCTGCATGGACCGCTTTATTATCTGAGACATCAGATTTCTATGAATTGGTGGAACACTTTGTGGCCCCACTCATTTAGTAATTAGACCTAGAGGAAATTAGTCATAGAATGAGTGATTCAGTGGGGAATAATATCAAATTCTTGGGTCCCATGCAATTATTTCTTTGGAGCCCACTACACGATGATTAGGATCCATGGTTTTGGTGAGGAGCCCTTCATGCTCCTTAAAGTTTTGACAAGCAGAGTTTTAGGTTTAGAGATGGCCCGACAAATGGTTGTTAATATTGACTACGAGTTTGGGTTTGGAAGAAAAAAGAAAGCCTTCTTTGACATCCCGTTGGCTAAAGGTGGTATTACTGTGGTAAAGAGAGAAACTGAATATGTCTTGATGAGAAAATTAGCGGGTTATGAGCTAGTTATGATGATGGATCAGTGGAAATATGATCCAGATGGCTTCATGGTTTCATGGCTATCTAAGAACAAAGTCCATGCCTCTTTTGAACATCAAAGTCATCCATTCTTTGAGAGTAGAAGATCACCAAAAATAGACTCCCCAAAAGTCTACATTGAGTTAGGGGATTTTCCTCTCGAGCCTCTTCCTCCATGGGAGACCTTTTATAAACTGATTAGGAGATATGATCTAGCCAAGGTAATGACTCACAGCTTGAGACAAGCTTTGTTAGCCAGAGATTGGAATGCAAACAAGATAGCTGCCTATTGGAAATATAGGCAAGAAATTTTCAAATGGAAAAAGAATTTTGAGGATGTTAACACAGATGAGACATGGGAGAGCCTCTAGGATCAAGCACACCTAACTCCAATCTCCAATCCTAACATGAGCAATATTCCTGGCCATCGGGAAACAAAAGAGGAAGAAGGAGTAAACACTGGGTCAGAGGCATTGATGGAAATTCTAAAGCCTTCAAATTGGCCACCATCTCTTAGTGATTTAGAAAAGTAGCAAGATTCCCAACCACCACCTCGTGGGGTCCATATAGCTTCAGCATCTGGGGACCTTGGAGCAGAAATTTCAAAAGTTTTAAAAGTACAAGAATTGTCGGTCCCATCATGGAAAGTGACTATAGGGGAGAAGTCAGAAGATCCAGCAGAGGTCTCTCTCAAGAAGAAGCATAAATTAAAGCTTCAAGAGTTAGAATAAGAAGAAGAGGAGGAGGTGGTGGTTGTTACATTTCAAATGCCAATTTCTACAACTGCGGCCACCACTTAGGTAAGTATTCCTTTCCCTTCTCCTTTTTCTCAATCTTCGTCTTTAGAGATGGCTACCCCACGTTCTCATATCCATGTTTTCCCCACCATCTCTATTGTGCCTCAATAATCATTGTCACCCCCATCTGGTTCCACACCTCCTGTTGCTTCGTAACAATTGAGTTTGCCCACCTTTTCCCCATTAGTATTAAAGAGTGCATCACCTACACAAGCCCCATCCTAGCAATTAACCACCATTCCATATGGTTTGCGCCAATGATCCTCTTTTGCTGGTGGCTTAATTAGCTCTCCCTCCGCCTTCCAAACTCAAGTATAAGTTGCAAAAGAGGTGAGAGAGTTGAGAAAAGAGAAGCAAAAATAGAAATAGGGCAAAGCTCCAGCTATCCCACACATGAGGTCTTTTTATGACCATGCCCAATGCTCCCTAACAGTTGCCCACATGACCCCCAAAGTAGTTAAGCCACTAGAATAGATGAAACCTGAAGACTACACCATGAATGTTGTAGCTATGGATCTTACACAGTTCCAACCTCAAGATAAGGTGGAGCTCATGAAAGAAACTACAGTTGTGGTGACTATTGATTTCCTAAAGGTCTCTAAGAAATTATAGAAAGTAGAGGTTGAGTTAACTAATGAAAAGTCCATTGTGAACCATATGACTTTAGAGGCCAAGGCCAAGGACTAGGAGATCGACCAACTCAATAAGGATCTTAAAGAGATTGTATCTAAGGAAGTCTTATAGGCTTCACAAACAAAGGTAAATGAACTGCAAATAGAACTGGACAAGGCTAAAGTTTCAACCAACTCTATGGAACAAGAGAAGAGTCTCCTAGAGAAGAAATACAGTGTCAAAGATGGAGAGGTCACTCAAATTCACCAGAATCTAACAGCTACAAAAATTGAGAACAGTAGCTTGAAAAGAAAGTGCAAAGTTGTGGAAGAGAATGTGAAATAGTTGACTGTAGAGCTGGCACAACAACCTAAAACTATTGGGGTGTTGTCCATGGTAAAGGAATTGTATGTTTCCTATTGGAAAAGGATCTCAAGTGAAGTAACTCAACTTAAGCCTGCACTTAAGCTCATATCAGATGCTTAGAGGCTGTGTGAGAGGGTTGATTCTTCTATGGGGAAGATCTTATCTTCAGTTGCTATTAAAGTCTCTGAATCACAACTATTGGTTTAGAAGTTATATGATGCTTTAGAGGAAGTTTTATAAGCTACAAGGATTACTAATAGGCGGATGATAGCTGTTAAGGTAAAAGAGATTCTAAGTTGCAATAAAGCTGCCACAAAATGTAAGAATTTGTTGAATCTTTTGAAACAAGGGGTAAAGGAAATGAAGGGGCACATTGAAGAATTGGTCCAATTAGGACTCCCCTCATCATTTCCAGGTGATAGTATGATCCTAATAGAAGATCAGATCAAGACTCTGCTAGCCCCGAAATAAAATGACCAAACCATTTTCCAAGTTCTAAGTGACTCATCAAACATTGCTAAGGTGGAAATAGTTTTACTTCCAATGGCCTAGTTAGACTTTCAATTACATGCAGTAGTGCAGAGCCTCAAGACTTTCTCTCATAGAGAAATTATTTAGTTGGATGGAATGTTTCAGGCTCTTCAGAAGAAGGAATACCCATCAGAGATGAAATGGGATAGTTTTCAAGCTGCCTTACAGAAGCTCTAAAGGGACTATGATAAGAAGTATAATTTTGTTTTTTCTCTTGTTGATTTGGGTAGGTAGATTGTGGTTGTCTCTATGGAGGCACAGAGTCCCTAGTGGATTTCCATGAATTGTAGAGTTAAAACTCTATGTTTTGATATATGTATCCAATATATATATTTTCTGGCTAATATTAAAGTTTTGGGCCATGATGGAGCATTGGAGATTCTTTAAGAGTCTAGGAGGTAGCAGAAGCTACCAAGTGTTAGCTTGGCACTCAAAGGAAGGGATCTCGAAGCAAAAGACTCACTCGGCTTGCATTGAGGCTCCACGTGGTAGAACGTCGGGTCTCAAGGTTCAAAAGAAAAAAGGCAAATGTAAAGTTTGATGACGTCAGGGTCAGTTTTAAATAAATAATGAGTCAGAAGCAAAGGATTCCGCATGTTAGCACTACACATAATTTAGAGTCCCTTTTTTTTAAAGCTTCAAAATTGTTGCAAGAGTCTTCCACATGTATCATGAAATGGGCCGGACTCTTATTAAGAAAAATGCAGCGAAAAGATCCACTTGTCAATAGGGCACTCATTTGAAGAGTCTTTTAGATAGATTTTTGGAAAGCTTGCACTAGCCTGCCACACGTCCATTTTGTGAATGCACTAGAGGCAGCCATGTATCGATTTTCTAAGTCTCTACACCTGAGAGCTCACAGTCGAAACAATTATAACGGTATGGTGAACTAAGAATCATGATTCTTAGGTAGATCTACAGTAGAGGAACTAAAATAGAAGAACTAGTTAGCTGGAACATCAGAGTCAATATTTGTGGGATTTGCAGTTGGGATTTATTTTGATAGTTATAGAGAATCATCGACCGAGTTTTGTGCTTTAAATAGCGGTGGATCAAACAATGAAGGGAGAGACATATAGAGATATAGAACCAGAGATTAGAGGGTTTTTATCAGTAGCTAGAGTAGAAGCCTTTTACTGCCTTAACAGGTGCCTCTCCTGAGGGATTGAATATTGTATTTTGTGCAAAATCTTGCCTCATGTACTTTGTTATCCTATCAAACAATGAAGAGAGAGTGGTGTTCTGTGAAATTATGATATGTTTCTGATTCTTGTTTCTTACTTTCTATATGAGCCTTTGATTAATCTGATATATATGCTATGAATGTTAATCATGCTTTATGCTCTTTAACTTTACCAGTGATTTCTATAAGTTCAATCACTGTGATGTTGGTGTGGATAATGATTATGGTGCATTGCCTTAGCAATTTTAATTATTTCTTTATAATCTTGTTTTTTCTTCCCTTTTCCTCAAAACACATAGAGAAGAGCCAACTTCTTTAAAATCTGGAGGTTATTTCAAGAGTCAAGTTCCACATTCTTGGAATTTCTCATTGTTGGTGATTTCTTGCAAAATTAAACATCAATAATAGGTCTTAATGATATGATTAATTCTAATTGCTAATGGATGTTATGTTCTCATAGAGGTAGCATTCCTTTGCATTTAATTGATGTGTCAAAATGAGGGGAGGAGACTCCAATTTATAGAGTTTTGGAGGTCAAGATGGAGGGCTAGGATTTATTATGGGGATCAAGGACTCACATTGCTTGAGAGATCTCAAGCAAGAAGAGATGAACACGTGTCAATAGGAGATTAAATGAGAAGAGAGATCCAAGATTCAAGGAGAAATCAAGAGTGGAGAATCAAGGGTTGAATGGATGGATGACCAAGATTCAGTAGGTGGATGAGGTGTAAGGACTTATTTATGAAAAGGTAAGGCTTGGATTTTGTGGAGAATTAAAAATTAGGATGAGAGGACATGTGGAATTTTAAATTAGAGGAATAGTGCCATATGGAATTTTAAATTTGATGAATAGTGACACATGGACTGGGTGAGAGGACAAATGGAACTATTTGGAAGATTTTCCCATGCTTCCAAAGTACCACTTGTCATGTACATACATGCACATGGAATGAGAAGTGGACTTCTAGAAACATGGGGAGATGTAATCCTAGGTTAACCTAAATTAACCCATGTGAACATGATTAGGGGTGATTAATGATGATTACTAAAAGTAATAAAAAATGGATAAAATAGGGAATTAAATAAATAGGTATATTTATTTGATTTTTTGGAGTGGATAGGAACTATAGTCCTTGGATGAATATTTGATTTTTTTGACTATAGTAGAGGAAAATGAGATATTTAATGATTTTCGGTGACAAGATGGGATGGGGAAAATATTAATTAAATAAATACAAAATATTTAATTAATGTCTCAGATGGAATGGATAATTGTTTAGTTTTAGTTGATCAATTATGCAGATGATGTTGGGAAGTGGTGTGACCATTTTTAGATGTCTATAGTAAGGTTTTGTAAACACAAGAGATAAAAGCACTCCTACATAGTCACTTCCTTAGCATAGTAGATTGATGCCACAAAAAATTGAAGAGAAGAGAGAAAAAGGGTTATGTTTTAATTGTGACAGAAAATACAGTTGAGGACATCAATGCACTAAAAATAAATTATTCTATATTGAAGGGCCGAGTGAAGAAGAGGAGGATGACCAAATATTAGAGGGTGACAATTAGTTAGATGAGTCCAATCAAGAGTTACTCACCCAATCATTTCTTGTCATGCACTTTCTATAGTTAGTGCTCCCAAACTCTCAAGGTGGTGTGGTTCTTGAAGAAAGAGAGAGTAACAATATTTATTTACTCAAGAAGCACTCACAACTTCATCAACAAGAAGACTTTAGTGAGTCATTTGAATTTTTTACATTTCCTACTCTAGAATTTTAAGTTCAAATTACAGATGGGGCTACTATCAGTTATTCAAGAAAACACCATACCATTAAATTAGTCATGGGATAATATCAACTTGATTGTCCAATTTTTTCTATTCCCATGGGGGTAGTAGATATTATGTTGGGAATAGAGTGGATCACCACATTAGGGACAATTGAGATGAGTCTCTAGTAACTATTCATGATATTTCATTCAGAGGGAACGATAATTGAACTAAGAGGGTTGCATGTAAAGTCCCCACAAATAGTAAGCTATCATCAAATGCAAAATATGCTTAAAAAAGGGGCTAATGGATTTGTGGCACAGTTGTTTTCATTACCATCCTATCATCCAAATGTTCCTATCCAGCTAGATCTACAAGTATCAGTGAGTGGTTTCTGGAGATATGCCTAAAGGATTGCCTCTAAAAAGGGACCAAGATCATGCCATTTACTTAGTACCAAGGATCCAACCACCCAACATTAGGCCTTACAGGTACCCATATATTCAAAAAATGAGATTGAGAAGGTAGTTTAGGAGATGCTATAGCTAGGTATTATAAGGAATCGCCAAAGGTCCTACTTCTCTCCCATTGTGATGGTGCATAAGAAGGATGACACTTGGCACATGTGTCCAGACTATAGAGAGCTCAACAAGTACATGATTAAAGATAAGTTTCCTATTCCAATCATTGATGATTTACTAGATGAATTGAATGGAGCTATACTTTTTACAAAACTAGATCTTAGAATAGGTTATCACCAAATTCAAATTATGGAAGAGGATATTCTAAAGATAACATTTAGGACTCATGAGGGTTATTATGAGTTTCTAATGATGCCATTTGGTCATACTAATGCTCCATCCACATTTCAAAATTTTTAATGAATTCCATCTTTAAGCCATTTTTGAGGAAGTTTATATTAGTGTTCTTTGATGATATATTGATTTATAAAAAGACTTGGGAAGAGAATTTGCATCATGTAGATCAAGCATTACAAATTATCAAACAACACCAACTTTATGCTAAACCTTCCAAGTGTGCTTTTTGTCTCAAAGAGGTGGAGTACTTGGGTGACATAGTGTCACATGAAGAAGTAAAGGTTGATCCTAACAAAATCAAGGCTATGATAAAGTGACCTATTCCTAAAACCATTAATAACTTAAGGGGTTTCCTTGGACTCATTGGATATTATAGAAGATTTGTGAAGAACTATGGCCACATAGTAGTACCACTTATAGCTCTATTGAAGAAAGATGTTTTTCAATAGAATGCATTAGCTAATACATCATTTGAGAGATTGAAGGATGCTATACATGTGTACCACTCTAGTTCTAGCAACTCTAGACTTCACCAAGGATTTTATTATGGAGTGTGATGCATTAGGAAATGGTATAGGAGTAGTTCTCATGTAGGAAGGAAGGCCCATTACTTTTGAAAGTCATCAATTGAAGGGTAAGAGTCAACTCAATCCCATTTATGAGAAGGAAATGCTAGCTATTATTGATGTAGTGGAACAGTGGAGGCTATATCTAATGGGTAGACACTTCAAACTCAGGATAGATCATGACAACCTCAAATATTTTTTGGAGCAATGGTTATCATCAAAAGAGAAATTAAAATGGGTCACTAATATGTTGGGGTACATGACTTTGAGATTGTCTATATGAAAAGAAAAGGAGAAAATAGTGGTTGATGCACTATCTAAAAATGATGAGAAAGATGAGGTATTATTATGTGCCATTTCAATAGTATAAGCAAATTGGGTGGAAGAAGACAAAGAAGAGTGGTAGAATGATGTGGATACAAGAAATCTCATTCAACAGTTGCAAACTAATCCTAGAAATTTATATAAGTTTTTATTGGAAGGGAGACTATTTGTGGTATAAAGAGATGTTTTATCTATGCAAAAACTCCATCCTCAAACACAAGATTCTCAAAGAGCTCCACAGTTCTCGAGTTGGGGGTCATTCAAGATTTTTGAAGATATATCATCAAATCAAGTAGGATTTATTTTGGGAAGGGCTTAAAAGTGATGTTTAAAAATTTGTGGCAGAATGTTTGATATGTTAAAGAAATAAAGGGGAGATGGTTAAGACACCTAGTGTCTTGTAGCCCTTAGTCCCTTAAGCAACAAACAAAGAGTAATAAGTTGTCACCAAAATATTATGAGCCATACCGGATCCTACATAAGATTGGTAGTGTAGCCTACAAGCTTGAGTTACCACCTACAACAAAGATACATCTTGTTTTTCATGTTTCTTGTTTGAAGAAGGTGTTTGGTCGACAAATTCCTATACAAATTATGTTATGAGAGCTAGATGAAGAAGGAAGAATAATTTGGATCTAGAGTTAATTCTCCAAATAAGCACAAAGAAGTTGAGGACTAGGACAATCACATAGTATCTCATTCAGTGGAAGAATTTATTAGTTGAAGATCCCATGTGGGAAGATGAAGATTTTTTGTAAAAACATCCACAATTTATTAGCATTAAGGACAATGCTTCTTTGAAGAGGGGGCATGCTACGCCCTTAATCTTACATTGGTATAGGGTTATGAGTTATTAGCTTGTGGCCACCTTAACTCTTAATTATCTTATATAATTATTAATATAGACTTATATAGGTATTTAGGTCAGCCTAGGTGATATATTTTGGTATCTAAGTTAGCCTAGGTGATATCCAAGGCTTGAGTACATGGTATATATAGGAGGTAGCGGTTAGTCATTATCATCATATTGCAAATTGTGTTCTTCATTTAATAGTTTTGGAGGTTGCACCCTCGAAGTGACATATTATTATCAATTATTTGAAGCATATTTACAATTATATCCATCTATTTTGTTTCATTACATAATTAATAGAATTCTCACTAATTTGTTCACCTTACAAAGTATCCTTAATTAATGTTTCCTACTTGCTTTTTTCCTTTGTGTTACCAAAGGGTGCTCTTGGCTACAAGTATTTTAAAAATTTAAGAAGTTGGGTCATAGTAGAGGCTTTAAATCTCCTAGACAAATATATGCCTTAAACCCTCATTTTGTTGATTAGAACATGTCATTCTTGAGAAACAAGGAGGAATAAGTATAGAATGTCATGCAAGACATCTATTATTTGGTCTTAGGTTCCTAACTTTCCATGTAAAAAATAAATATATTTTGATCTAAGGGAGCCTTTACCATGTTAGATTCACCCAAAATGGAAACAGAGAAAGCATGGTGAAATTATGTGTTATCTAAGCATCCCCTTTGGCATTAGTGTCACTCTTCATGAGATATGAAATTGGTTCCCTTTTTAGATTTCAATACAAGTGGATAGCTATAACATCTTCTTTCTTAGAGAGCTAGGAGAGATCAAATAGTTAAAAAATATTCATTAAAACCCATATTTTTTTACTATTTCTATTGGCTTCCTACTAAATTCAACTACATCAAGATCATTAAAAAATGAGACATAATTCCTTTGGGCAAATGGGATTATTCTCTTACGGGATTTCCAACTATATCCCCTCTAACACTGCACTAACTCAAGAAATGAGGATGTTTGGGTATCATTAAGCCTTGGATTTAATGTGAATATTTTATTACCAAGTAAGTGGATTGTCAAGGATCTTACTTGGAATGATCATTTGAAGATTGTGTTTTGCCATCACATTTCCTTGGCTACATTTTAATGCCACTCAACTAGGGTTGACATATAAGACAACATGCTAAATATTGAGTTATTATACCTAAAATATTCCTTTCTTACAAGATACTAAATGCTAAGTTATCCAACCTAAAATATTCCTTTCCTATTACTAATATTTGGAATGCATAGCAAGAGGTTGTTAATGTGTTGGTCTATGATGAGAGCTCTTTTAGACAAGGTCTTAGCTTCACCTACTTTTTCCAATTTTTTGGAATCAATTAGTGTAATTCAATTACCATCCCTTGGCATTATAACTCTTTATGCAAGGTAAACTGCCATATAAGAAAGGAGTTTACACTTTTATGGGCCTATAGGGTATCTACCAACCTTTGATTGCAAACCTTAGTAATCTCTCAAGTTCTCCTTCGATATTTTTCCTAGTAACCAACAAATATTTAGTGATATAATAAATTTGGTTAATGCAGACCTTCTTGTCAAGATGTTTACTACCACACTATGTAACTTCAAACTAAAGATTGATGTTGACTAGGTGGTCATCGATTCAACAACTTTCCTCTTATAATAACATACCAAAGTATCATGTCCACTTTTCCTTTTGAAACTTGCTTGACTTTGAAATGGTTTTGATAGTTGAAAGAGTGCAAATGAACTATCTTAAGTATGACTATATGGAATTCTAAGGCCATTTGATCTTCTTAGCTCATATCTTGGAGATTATCATACATAAAACTCCCTCTAAGAAAGAATATCAAATTCATCATACACATGTTAAAATTGTTTGCTCCCTTTACAAATGCAAAGAAACTATAAATCATGTATTATAGAATTGCAAAGATAGTAAATAATATGGCTCATGGTGCAAAAGTAGATCTACCATCTATCTTCTCCTCTAAACTAATTTCAAAACAAGATCTCTTGGCCCCTAAGTATTTTACACAATGTTATTTTGAGACCACCAAACTATTTATAATCATGGACATTTGGAAGAATACATGCATTTCATACTATAACAATATAAATGGTTTCCGTTGAGAATTGCAACTTAGAGAATTTGTGTTTGACTCATCTTTTAAAAATGTCTTTTCTTTCCAAGGTACTTGAAGCAAGTTCAGATGCCAACACTAAGCTAAGCTGAAACATATTAACACTTCCCTCCCCCTCGGCCTCCCAGAGAACTATAGATGCATAACTAACCTTAAATCCAAGAAGTTGCTAGATCTAAACAAATCCATTAGGGTCATTCTCCAATTTAGGAAAAACTCTGAAAATAAGAGAAATTTAACCAAAAAAACCCCAAGTATATATCCACAATATTCATAGAAAACATTAGTAGTAATAAACCCATTGTTTAAGAGCTAGAATGCTTTGCTTTACTCTCAATTGTAATACTTTTAATGTTGTTTATGGATGTATCCTTTTAAAAACTAAACTAATGTTATTCTTAAACATCAAACAGTTCAATAATAAAAAGTACATTTTTAATAATAAAAATAAGACAACTATTTACCATTTTTATAAAATTACCATTAACTATTTAACTTAATGCTGGAACAAAACTAATGCCTAAATAATATTTAGTAGTCTCTATGTGTGATTGTGTTGCAGTTCTCTCAATAATGTGGCATAAAATAGTCTTATGACATTTCTGTCCGCTGCTGTTGTAGTTTTGCTCAACTTTATTCACTGTATTAAAAACATAGTCTAAATACATTTTATGACATTTCTGTCCGCTGCTGTTGTAGTTTTGCTCAACTTTATTGACTATATTAAAAACATAGTCTAATTACATTTTAAAACAAAGTTTAGTGGATACATGACCCAAAGAGCTGACACAGCCTCGCAAAGCTGAAATAAAAAAATCATAATGCTGATTAAAAAAGCAATAAATCAACATGAAGGATGATTCTCGTGCATTATGACAACACCATGACAAGGAGGCTCTAAAGCTAACTGCCTTAACACTATCTGATATACACTGTTCAGTAAAGACATAAGAATTACAGGTAAACATAGCCATCACAGAATAAAAGAGAGACCAGTCCAAGGAGACCCGAACGAAACAACAATTTGAAACTATTTTTCCTTTTAAATAATTAATTCACACACGTCTAATATAGACTGTGATCACTCTATTTAAATATCATCCACTTCAATGGTCAAACAGTCAATAGTTTACACCTCATTCACAATAAAAATGTGGAAAATATTTGTGTTATTTAAAAATGTGGAAATATTTGTCTTATTTTTAGTGGTCATAATTGACCTTTGACTGTTGAAGTGGATGATATTTAAGAACAGCCGAATGTGATCCGAGACGGCTACTGGTCTTGTCTTCACTGTTCAGTCAGGTTTAATTTTGTCCACATCAGTGTCCTAAAAAATGCACATACATGTCCAAAAGTGAAAGGGCACGAGTTACAAGTATTCAGAGAAATAGAATTTTAGGTAGAATTTCTCCCCTTAATCTTCAAAGGCCTTTGAAACTTATTCAATCTCTTTAAAACAGATGAATTATGTTCATGCACATCTTTAACACACATTTTAATGGTCAAAAGATAAATTTTGATTAATAAAATAAGATATTATTTATTACTTTTTAAAATGAAATATGAATTATGTTCATGCACATCTTTAACACACATTTTAATGGTCAAAAAATAAACTTTGATTAATAAAAACAAGATATTATTTATTACTTTTTAGAATAAAATATAAAATTGTTATTAACTGTTCACGGTTAAAAATGTGATGTTTAAATAGAATGCACATGAAAATATTGGAAAAATAACTGTTCATTGTTGAAAAATGCGATGTTTAAATAGAATGCACATGAAAATACTGGAAAAGCTCAAGGAATCTGTTTTTAAATTGGCTCACGTCTTTAACACGTGAAAGTGCTCTAAAAGCTGGAGGAATTCCTTTTGATAAAGATAATGTTGGTGCACATGAAACAGACCCGGAGGAATCTCTTTTCAAAACAAAGAAAAACCGATTATGAATCAAACCTTGCTGCACGTCTTTAACACGCTAAAAGTCTGTTCTATGCAATCATGCAGTTCAACTATTCTGATGTGAATTTTATAATATTGTGGTGAATATTATAATGCATATAGTGGTGCTGACTATTATAAGCACATAAACTAGTCGTCATTGGCGTATGGCATTTCAGTGTTTTAACTGTGAATGATGATATCCAACCAGGTAGTGGGCCAGTCCCATGTGACCGTGGCTTCATTTCAAGACGAATCATGTGTGGTGGGTAGGAGATAAAGATAGGCCCAGCAGAAGTCGTGTGTTCGTGGATTTGAGCAATTGGTTTTATTATTTAAGAGGTAGCAAGACAATGAAAGCCATCCCTGTGTTTGGAAGAAACATGTCTATATATGTGTTAGATGAAGACAACATGCAATGGACTGATTGAATAAATAATATGAAGAATATTAGTTGTACTAGTATTTTCAAGATGTGTATTTTTAGTTATTATTTAGTTCATAATTTTGTAAGAACAAGATTTTTTTAAAACTAAATTTTAGGAAAGAGAAGGTTGAGCAAGTAAACATACTTATCTACAACCAAATAAAATTTGACTCATACGAAGTTGAGATCTACTTATGTAGAACACTTCTGTTGTTGACATAGTTATTGTTCCCTTCCTTGAAAGTGCATCATAAAAAATCTTACCATATATAACAAGGTAAACCTACATACTGGGTGATATTCAACTTTAAAAGAAAAAATCACAATGAACAAATAAAGTGACATTTTCAATATTGATATTGTTTTTCCTACCTAGATTTGGATTTCTCTCATTTGTATGATCACACATTACTTTTAACAACTTCAAACTTCCCATCTAAATTAAAAATACCTTAGGAGTCTCAAATGATTGATTATTACATCTACTTTTGTTTAATAAGCTATTAAACATTGTACATATTTACTAAGTACAAAGTTTGTTTTTACTTATAACTACTTTGTAATATTTAAAAGATTAACTTTGTATACATCTAACAATTGATTTTTGTATTTTAAGTTTTTTAACATTTGCAAGGGTTTTAAATGCCTCACCTTAAATAAATTTAGGCTAACTAAATAAATGTATTTACATATAATTATAATTAATTTAGATTAATTATAGTTTAGGTTGATCATTGTTATAAATGTAGATAGTGTTGGTGTGGGTTTTTATTCCTTTTATTAGGTGATTAGGTATTTTGCTATACCTAATTTAGTTTGTTTAGGTAGGCTTATTTAAGCTTAATAATGGTGAGTGAGAGTGATAGGTGTATTTCTCTTCTTTAGGAGTTACACTTTCTCCTTTTAGATATTGAGGTGCATTCATATCCTAGGAGTTACACTTCTTAAAGGTTGAGTAGTCCATCTTCTTCCTCTTTCACATTTTTTATAAATGCACTTGCATAGCTTTATTTTTCCTCTCATTCTTAAATTGCATTGTATTTTATTACCCTTTTGATTAATGGGAAATAACATTGTTTAGCTTATCTTTTGGTCTTGAATAGTGTCGTAGCTATCACTATGGCATTAGGTCTTGGTTGATTTCTTGTGTATTACAAAATCTAACACTATATCAAAGCCATAATGTTGTAGTTTAGTCCATCTTTCTTATTTTTCAGTGTTTGTGAGAGATCTTAGTTTTTTACATTTTAGGCATGAGCTAATTTTTGGCGATCTATGTAGTATTTTTGGTTTCATCTAAAAAGTTCATGAAAGTCAATCAAGGCTTCATTTCACTCAAATTAGAGACTAGTCCAAGCAAAACTATAACTAGATTTCCGCTATGGTTGATTTGAGTGATTTTTGTAGGTGGCATGATTTTTGAGGCATCCAAGTGAAAATGAACAACACCACTATGTTCAAAATGTATCAAAACCTACAAATTAAATATAAATGTATCTTCTTTTCTAGCCCAACACTATTTATGAAAAAAGTTGTATGGCGATACTATTGTACCATTATACTTATGCATAGAGTAGTTAGTACACTGGTTAAAACTTTCCTCAGGTGTCACCTTCATTGGCTATGCCTTCCTTATTTGCTACCTACTCTTGTTCAACCTCCACCAATTGAAGCCTAACCCAATTCATCCTTCTTCAATTTGTGCTTCCCCCAATCCATGTCTCTCCTAGGTTGTACCTCACTTAGGTAGCACCTCCACTAGCTATGCCCTCCACCAGTAATTACCTACACTAGATAATGCCTTCTCTAGTTGTTCCTTCCTTAGGTAATGCCTATGTAAAGAATAAGATTTGTCCTAGATAATCCTTTCCCCAATTAATGCATACCCTACATAATGCCTAAATTTTTGTAGTGCTAACACCATCGTTTGGCTTGGTGGAGGCATCCTACTCCATTGTAGTTTTTGATTTTGTAACCCAACATTGGATGATCGTATCTCAACCATCTAGACTCGTAATCAAGTGTAATTTTTGTTTTGGATGTTTCTTCATTGGCTATGCACCTATGTGGTTGAATTCTCAAAATAATACACTAATTTGTTAGAATTAAAGTTTTGCTAAATATTTTTTTGTTTAGTTGTATTTTTTGGGACTTAAAATGCTCAAAACTTTAAGAAATGAGATCCTTTTTTAGTGCCATTTTTGAAAGTTGGTATTTTTCTAAGTTCTATGATGCTGTGTAGTTTTTATTCCTATTTTGTAAGCACTTTATACATTCAGGATATTGATCATTTTTGGGACTTTGAAAATAACTATAATTAGATCTTTTGGATTGTAAACACATCGAAATAAAGTGGTAAACTCTATAATTGCTAGGGGGTCATAATACTATTTAGTTATAGGGGATTGTGCTTGTGTCCTCTTGATTTCAATTCTTTTTATTCAATATGGAATTGTCTAAGGCATCTTGGTTATGCTAAGTGTGTAGATGAAGCAAATCTTGAACCTACATATGCTAAAGAAAAGGAGAAATGGGAAGACAAATGCAGAAAAGATCTTCATTACATTTTAAAAATTGTGTCTTTTGATCTTCAATTTCATGTTTACAATTTCTCAACACCGAAGGAGCCTTGGGATATTCTTGCAAAAATATATGGAAAAACTGATAAGCTTGGAGGTTATCAAATAGATAATGATTTGATCAATATTGATACCAATAGTTTTGATGACATCTAAGAGTACATCTCAAAAGTTAAACAACTAAGAACATAGATAAAAGGATACAAGATTAATAAAGAGGATTTACAATTGATTATGAATATGCTATCTAAGATTGGTCTTGAGTATTCAATGTTTGTTTTTGGCCTTCATACCCATCAAATATCTATGGGAGCTGCAAATGTTGTTTCCACTTTTGATGCATTTTCTGATATTATCACTCAAGAGCAAGTGAAATTGATTCAAATGGGCATCATAAAGTCTTCTAAATCAAATGCATTGGTGGCTAGTAAACCTAAGGGACATAAAGAATCAAAGGATCCTAAAAAGAAACAAGAATAAACCAATGAAAAGCCACAAAAAGATAGCACATTGTTATCATCACCTACTTTAAAAGCATATTTTTATTCTTCTTCAAAAGGGGTTTCATCTAAGAAGGAGAAGCCCTTATGTGCATATTCCAAAAAATATGGTCATGATAAACATAAATGTTGTACAAAACAATTAATGAGCTAAAGCATCTTCTAAAAAAGAATAATATCAAATTGCTATCAAGTTTGTTGTAGGGTTCATCTTCATAATCATCATCATCTTCTAAGTTAGAGCAATGTAAGGGGAAGACACTTGTTGTTGTTGTAGATTCTTGTTCAAGGAAATGAATCCTTGACTTTGGAGCTTCTCATCATATGGCTTCATCACATGATATGTTTTCTTCATTTGAGACTTGTTCTATACCTCATATTCTAATGGGTAATGACACTTCAATGGATGTATGAAGGAGAGGGTTTATTGACATGGGCAAAGGATCATTCAATGATGTCTTTGCATTACTTCCCTATCAAAAAATCTCCTATCCATCTATTATATTACACATAGTGGGATGGGTAAGAGTATGGAGTTTACACTTGATTTTGTGGTTATTTGTGACTTATAGAGTAGTGATATTTTTGTAGTTAGGGAGGCATATGATCATTCTAGATTGTATACCTTCTCATATTTTTCCCTAATGATCCTTTGGTTGAAATTTATACTTAGATATCTAGTGTGGGAAGTTTTGATGATATGCACAATATGGTCATATTAAAATTCAATTCCTTTCACCAACTAAGGTTATAGATCTACACGTGATGAGATTTCACCACCATCTCCTACTACTTTAATATAATTTAGTGTTTTTCCCTTCAAGTCCTTTCAACAACTCAGGTTATAGTGACAATTGCTAGGATTCAACCAACATCTCTTAATACTTTTATAGAGCTCATGATTGCCTCTTCGAAGCATTTAGTGATTTTTCTAAGAACCTAATCATATTCCTCTTCTTGATCCACCTCTTTAGGACATCTATCTACTAAGAATTTCACATCTATTTATAGAGTCTCACACTTTAGATCTCAAGGAAACTTTTGAGGACTTAGTCTTCCTCTTTTCTAATAATGATTTTGTGATTGCATCATCATCATATCCTTTGGAATATATTGTTTCTCCCTTTTTGAGATGTCATTTATAATGGCACATCTAAGCATTGACATAGTTACAAATACATAGTTTCCTTAGACATACATCTTGCATCTTCTTTGAATATTCAGTTCAATCCTATAAGAGGCTACATAGTGGGGACTTGTGTGGTTCAATTTTATCTCTATTGGGGAGTGATTTTTTAATCTTTCATGGGGGATATTTTTCCCTTCTTGGGAGGGGGCTTCTTCTCTATGGGGAATCTTTTGTACATGGGTACCTCATTAGGCTACAAATTTCTAGGATCCATCTTTTTCACCTATCTAAGTTGTACTTAAGGGGGTGTTGGTGTAGGTTTTTATTCCTTTTTATTAGTTTATTAGGTACTTTCTTACACCTAGTTTATCTTTCTTAGGTAGGCTTATTCAAGCTCAATAATGGTGAGTGGAAGTGATAGATGTCTTTCTCTTCCATAGGAGTTTCACTTTCCCTGTTTGGATATTGAGGTGTATTGATACCCTAGGAGTTACACTTCTTAATGGTTGAGTGCTCCACCTTTCTCATATTTTATATTTCTTATAAATGCACTCACCTAGCTTTATTTTTTCTGATGCAGAGGCATCCACACTAAAACCTTGACATACAGCATGTATGTCCGCAACCCTTCATCATCATCATCATATTTTCTGCTAACACTGTCAGCATCATCATATTTTCTCTCGCCGACCGATATCCTCCTGCAGACAAACCTTCATCCTTTCACCTGTCAGCAGCATCATCATATCCGGCTATCGGCAGCATCATCATATTCGGCAAGCGTAAACATCCTCCTGATGTTCACTGTTCATCTTACCGCCAACCTCTATCTGCAACATCATGTTCATCAGCAGGATATAAAATATCCTGTTCCCTCCATATATCCTGATGACGACAACCTCATGCACCCTTCCTTCGATGCTTACGTCACCCCGATATCCTGATGACGATGATGTCACATGCAGCTCCTTCAATATCCTGCTGCCCCGATATCCTGATGACGATGATGTCACATGCAGTTCCTTCGATATCCTGCTATCGGCCAAACTTAACATTATCGGCCCGCGATGGTTTTATCAACCCGATCTTCTACCTTATGCTGATACACTCCTCCTCGGTAACACCTGATGATGATCACCCCGAAACGCGTTCACCTTATGCAAACGATTGCATCATGCTCATCTCCATCTACTCGGATGACGCCCGAAGTAACTGCAGGATATACACAGAAATATCCTGATGATGCCGTTTTGACAAATTTCAGTCTTAGCGAATTTCGATCCGCCGAACCTCCTGAGGTGACCCGATCCGTCTCCTGGACAACTTTCCAGACTCGAACTACCAGCACGACCTAGCACATACCCATGCTAGGGTTCTCAACACCTCTCGACTGCGATCCTGCACACCTGCATGCGAACAAACAGAAGATGCAAACTAAATCCTAAACTATGATACACAGCCATTCCACCGATTTGACAAATCAACCGGTGGAATGGATCAGCGAATCCATGTAACCACTAGAACAGCAACTCAATTACCCAAAGGAATCCAAATAGAGAATTGACACAACAGGATCTCTTTATTGATTTCAAAAGATGTAATTACAATGCTCAGTCTCTCTCTGTCTCTCCTCTTCAATGCAATACTATACTATGTCTAAAACCAACCGATCCTAATGCATAAATAGGATCTGCTTGCAAGTACTACCACTCGATTCCCAGCGGCTGGGAGCTTCCAAGCGGCTGGGAGGATCCAACCGAACATACAGCATAACAGCTGTCCTAACAACCTAGCTAAAAATAGTAAAGTATGGTCAACATGACCTTATTACATGCATTGGTCTTATAAGACCTTCTTGGAAACATTAACCAGACCTATAACAAACTAACTGCCTCATGGAGGCCAGCTGTCAGGTAGGTGCTCCTGCACCATACTCCCCAACAGAAAAGAACTCATGTCCCATGAGTTTGGATGTGGAAGTCCTCCACCTTTACACTTTGCCTTTGCAGTGTCTTGAGCTATTCCAGCTTTGTCCTCTGCTGGCTCTCGGCTGCTCCAAGACTTCTGAACTGTAACTTGTTTTCTTGCAAGTAAATCCTCATGCCTGTCAATGTAGGCCCTTCTCTCACATACCTTATGTTTGTCAGGTTGTCTGACCAGAACCTCTGTCTGAACTGCCTCTTGAACTTCTGCAATGTTCAACTCTGTCTTTCTTTCAACCTTTATAGGACAAACAATAGTCCCAACTATGACAACATCCTTGTCATTCCTCTCAACTGGTTGCTATTTGCAAACCTATTTCTGAACTTGCTGCTGACCTCTGTCAGTCACAACTAAAACTTTCTTCAACCTGTTGTCCTTAACAACTCCTTTCCCTGCAATGTCCTCAACTGCCTTTATGCCTGCTGCTATAGGCTTCTGCACAAGTTCCTTCTTTCCCACTAAAATGATTTGGGCTACCCCCTGTGCTGCAGCATTTGCCTGCAATGGCATCAACATAATAGTCTTCCCATCTTTCTTGATGGTGTAGGTATTAGCATACCCATCATACAGTACCCTCCTATCAAATTGCCATGGTCTACCCAACAGTAGGTGACAACATTCCATGGGCAAAATGTCACACAAAACTCTATCCTGATATGCTCCAATCTGAAAATCAACATATGCCTATTCATAGACAAAAAGTGATTGACTATCACTCACCCAAGATGCCTTGTAAGGGTGTTGATGTGGAATCCTTTCCAAATTTAGTTTATCCACCATTTCCTGAGATACCATGTTGTCTGTTGAACCAGTATCAATGACAACCTTACATACTTTACCTTTGCTCTTGCATGTGGTCTTGAAAAGAGCTCTTCTTTGCATCATATCCTTTGATGCCTGCAAACTAATTCTCCTCAGCATCAATGCTTCTCCCTCCTCAGGATATCCATAACTATCAGGATCTCTATCTTCATAAGTGTTTAAACTTTGCACACTTTGCTCTACTTTCTCTTCTTGCACAAGTTGTACTCTCTTGTCATTCGTTCTATCATTTCTGGATGATGAACCTTTGCTTTCTGGACATTTGAAAAATGGATGACCAAACTCACCACAGGTGTAACACTTTCCTGAAAATGTAGTAGAACCTCTACCACTTCCAAATCTGCCTCTATTACCTTTCCATCCACCTCTGAAATCAGACTGTCCCTGTCCTTTACCAGTGTCTTCTTGACCCTCATTGGTTTGCCTTGTTGTAGGGGCTAATCCTCTTCCCCTCATATTGTTTCCTCTTCCTCTCATGGACTTATCTTGTCTCCTATTCATCTTTTCTTCAATCCTGATTGCCATTTGATAACAATCCTCCACACTCTTAGGGTTAGCTAAAACTAACTCATCCTGTATGTTCAATCTCAAACCAGCCAAGTACCTAGCCACCTTTTCTACCTCATTCTTATGATGACCAGATCTCATACTCAACTTATAAAACTCCTCAGTATATGCCTTCACATCCATTTCCTTCTGCCTTAAAAATTGCAGCTTCTTAAACATCTGAATTTCATAATCCTTGGGCAAGAATTTTCCTTTGATCCTTGCTACCATCTTATCCCATGAAGTGATCTTTGACTTCCCTTGTTTCCTTCTCTCGAATTGTACATAATCCCACCATACCAAAGCATGACCTCCTAACTTGGTCTTTGCAATCTTTACCTTCTAATCCTCAGCAACATCTTCACATTCAAAGTGATTATCAAGTGCAGCAATCCAATCCAGTAACTCATCTTCATTCAAACTTCCATTATACTTGGAAACATCAACCTTTACCTTAGGTTTATCACTCTGCACTGCCTTTAACAGTTTTGCAAATCTCTGGTCTTCAGCATCCAGATCTTCAGCTACCTCTTCATACTCTTCAACAGCATCTTCATCTTCTTCTGATTCACTGTCTTCCACTTCCCTCTTTTTGTTCTTTTCCAGGGCTACAAGCCTGGCTTGAAGTGCTTCAGCAAGCTCCTTCATCTTCCTCATCTCTCTGGCATGTTTTTCCTTCATCTCCTGTAATTCCCTTGCAGTACCATTACCTTTCGGAGGCATTTTGTCAACCTCTCACTCCTCTACCTCTGTCCTTTCGGTGACAGAATCAACTCTACCTCTGCCCTTTCGGTGACAGAATCAACACACAACAGCCCAGACCTTTTGTTGAGCTCTGATACCACTATGATGCAGAGGCATCCACACTAAAACCTTGACATACAGCATGTATGTCCGCAACCCTTCATCATCATCATCATATTTTCTCTCGCCGACCGATATCCTCCTACAGACAAACCTTCATCCTTTCGCCTGTCAGCAGCATCATCATATCTGGCTATCGGCAGCATCATCATATTCGGCAAGCGCAAACATCCTCCTGATGTTCACTGTTCATCTTACCGCCAACCTCTATCTGCAGCATCATGATGTTCAACATCATGTTCATCAGCAGGATATAAAATATCCTGTTCCCTCCATATATCCTGATGACGACAACCTCATGCACCCTTCCTTCGATGCTTACGTCACCCCGATATCCTGATGACGATTATCCTGATGACGATGACGTCACATGCAGCTCCTTCAATATCCTGCTGCCCCGATATCCTGATGACGATTATCCTGATGACTATGACGTCACATGCAGTTCCTTCGATATCCTGCTGTCGGCCAAACTTAACATTATCGGCCTGCGATGGTTTTATCAACCCGATCTTCTACCTTATGCCGATACACTCCTCCTCAGCAACACCTGATGATGATCACCCCGAAACGCGTTCACCTTATGCAAACGATTGCATCATGCTCATCTCCATCTACTTGGATGACGCCCGAAGTAACTGCAGGATATACACAGAAATATCCTGATGATGCCGTTTTGACAAATTTCCAGTCTTAGCGAATTTCGATCCGCCGAACCTCCTGAGGTGACCCGATCTGTCTCCTGGACAACTTTCCAGACTCGAACTACCAGCACGACCTAGCACATACCCATGCTAGGGTTCTCAACACCTCTCGACTGCGATCCTGCACACCTGCATGCGAACAAACAGAAGATGCAAACTAAATCCTAAACTATGATACACAGCCATTCCACCGATTCGACGAATCAACCGGTGGAATGGATCAGCGAATCCATGTAACCACCAGAACAACAACTCAATTACCCAAAGGAATCCAAATAGAGAATTGACACAACAGGATCTCTTTATTGATTTCAAAAGATGCAATTACAATGCTCAGTCTCTCTCTGTCTCTCCTCTTCAATGCAATACTATACTATGTCTAAAACCAACCGATCCTAATGCATAAATAGGATCTGCTTGCGAGTACTACCACTCGATTCCCAGCGGCTGGGAGCTTCCAAGCGGCTGGGAGGATCCAACCGAACATACAGCATAACAGCTGTCCTAACAACCTAGCTAAAAATAGTAAAGTATGGTCAACATGACCTTATTACATGCATTGGTCTTATAAGACCTTCTTGGAAACATTAACCAGACCTATAACAAACTAACTGCCTCATGGAGGCCAGCTGTCAGGTAGGTGCTCCTGCACCATTTTCTTTCATTCTCTTGCACTGTATGTTTTTGCTCTTTTGATAATGGGAAATAACATTATTTATCCTATGTTTTGGTCTTGAATAGTTTAGTGGCTAACACTATGGCATTAGGTCTTGGTTGATTTTTTCATATTTCAAAATCTAAAAAATAGATGTGAATTGTAAATATAGTGTTAAATAAAATAAATCCATGGTATTTAATTTTGATTTTGGTGTAGAAACATCTAGCTAGTTGGTAAACATCCATTTGCTTGTATCCTAAATTTTGTCTTCTATCACTAACTTAGAAATTCAAACTCATATTGTTATCATTTAGATTCATGATTATCGAGGTGATCCCCATAAGTGTTTTGACCTAGTGTGATGTGCAGGAATTATCTCGTAACTCATAGGAATGATATGTCAATTCGTAGAGTTCTAAACTTCACTCACCTTGATCCCTAATGTTTGATTATGCATAAGAATTGGTAGTATTTATAAAAACATTTAGGTAATCTATTATATTGCAAGTTCCATGTTCTCCTAGGTTAGACCCTTGGGTGAACCAACTTACAACTTTGAGTGAAGATTTAGAGACATTAAGAAAGTGTGCAACATACATAGGATAGTGTCACAAGCAAACAAATGTAGAATATATTCTCCTTTAAGATTTCAGATCTAGGTGATCTCTAACATGACTTTCAATAAATGAATGAATTTCCTTAAATAATGTTGAAATAGAATATAGACCAAAGGCTAAGTATATATTATATAGTGGCGATTGACATGATAGGTGGTTAGGCCAACTACATCAATCTTAGAACTCTAAATCTATAATGTATATATGTGATTAATCTTCATCATTCAAATAATGGTAATGTTAGTTGTTTTAGATCCATATGTTGGGTTTGATGTTTAGTAATGCATTAGATAATATTAAATTATTTATTTCATATTTAATTTTCTATGATTGGTTAGAAGTGCATTGGTACATTTAAAATGATATATGTATTATTTTGTCAAAGTTTAAGATAGTGGGGCTTATAAGGACAAAATTGAGTTTTGTAGTCTTATGTGGGTTGCTATTGATATCGTTAATTATTTTACCATATTTCTTGTGGTGTGGTCTTGTTGGACAACAAAGTTATTTCATTATTTGTTGGTGTCCTAGGTTGTTTTGATTGCTAAGGGTTTTACTATTATTGTATTAGAATTCTCTAGGCTTGAGATCCTAATGTTGTCCCTAAGTCAATTTTGATTTTTGAGTAGCCTAAAACATTATTGCAGTCTTTATCTAATGTTTTGAAAATTAAAATTATGAAAAGCAACTTTTGATGAACCCAAGCCATGTTGGTGAGAGGGTTGTAAGGAGGAAGCATAAACTAGACTATAATGCATTGAATGCTAGCATTGATGATGATCTTTCGTAAGGTTGAGAAGCATGGGAAATTAATTGTGAATGTTGACATTTTCTTTCTTTAGATTTTTTGGTTTCTCATTTGTTGTGTGGAGGGTTTCTTCAAGCCTTGGTGTTGTTTCACTTGGGCAATAGGCAATTAAACAAACCTAGATTTTTGGAGTCATACCTTCCATGATGTAGAAAATTAGACAAAGTGGAAGAAAAAATCTTTGGAAGGATAGGAAGGAAGGATAAGTTTTGGGAATAAAGAGAAAATAGGTGATGTGGGCTTTAAAATCCTTTTTATGTTTATGATTATTGTCAGTTTTTCAATGTTTATATTTTTATAAGTTTGTATATATTATAGTTATTTGACTATGGGAGTTTTTCAAAATGTTTTATAGTTGTGTGTATGAAGTGAAGTACATGCTTATCTTCTTCTGACTATGAGGAAAAACTTGTGAAGGATTATGTAGTCATGGCTTATTCTTTGAGGTGATATGAGATTTTATTGTGGCCTTACTATTGCATCTAAATGTGGCTTATTTGTCTTGTCTAATACAGTCTTTTTGGGCACTATAAGTTTCCTTGATCATTTTATGACTAGAGTCCTTTTTGTGTTTAAATATATTCATGGACTATTAATAAGTATGGTGACCTCAACTTACTTAGGAGGTTATGGTGAGTCAAATAAAAGAATGACCATTCCCTAGTGACTAAGTTGCAAAAAAGATGTGGGAAGCCCCTTTTTGCATTTATGTACAACACTATCCTAACTTAGTATGCAGGTATGTGCATAATCATCCCAGGCCAAACAACATGGCAATAGAAAAAAAATCACATCTTTACTTATCTAAATTCATGAATTGGCCAATTTTGACTTTCATAAGCATGTTAAGAATATCTGTTTTGGTTTGAATATTAAACCAAAACAAAGAACGGATATCCATTCCAAAATGGATATTTGTTTTGTGCAACCCAAAATGGATATCCTTTTTGTAAAACATAAAAAGGGAAAAAGTGGCTGTGTTTTGCAAACCCGCAGCTTGCAAAATGCAGATCTCTCCCAAAACGGATATCAGAGCTCTTCTAGAATGGATATCCAATCCCAAGAGGTTGGTTCTTGCATTTTTTTGTTTGTTTTGTATATTCAAGTAATTTTTTTTGGTTTTTTATGCTAAATGGGTATGTTTTATATTTTAAATAGGTAAAATGGGTGAACAACATGAAAATCCAAACTCTCCCCCACCAAACCCTCCCCCTCCAACAATCGAAGAGAAAATTGAAAGAAACATTGATCAGATAAGTAGGATTGTAGAAATGTATTGCCGCCACCCTCGATTATATTTAATGACATCAAATTTAGAGGGAAATATTACTCATGTTCGAACCCTCACAAGCCAACATGAATCATTTAGGCAATGGTGAGAAACCAAGAAGGCGGAATATAATGACGGTTTATCATATGATCAAGTGAAAGAGTTAGACATTACCAAAGCCATGTTAGCCCAATATTTTGTCAATCCTAAAACTAGATTGCATGTTGATGTTTGTAAGCCTAAGTATTCAATCAAATGGTGTACACATGAGGGTATTAGTCAAATTTTTTAGGATCATTGGTGGATGGTTTTTGATAAACAACCCAACAACAATTTAGATGTACATTTGTATTTCCTTCATAAACTATATGTAGAGTTTGTAATGGGTCACCATCTGAATTATTTTAATTTTAGAGAGTTCCAGGGAGTAGGTAAGGGAATGCCTCAAGATAGACCTGGGGAAATGAGACAAGTATAAGGTCCTTTTATTTCCCCTTCTACTATCCCTTCTCCACCCCAAATTCAACACCCAGACATTGTTGTAAATGCAACACAACATGGCCTCATTACCATACACTCTTTGACCGAGCACTTTATTATACAGACTTCTCAGTTTGCACAACCACATGATGTTAGTGGTGGTATTGGATCACCTAATTTTACTAGACCCTCCTCATCCACACATGTTTGTGTGCCCCATCATTGCATTTTTTGCAATCAGTTATGCTTAGGTCCTCTTATGGAGAGTAGTGAACCACCCTTGAACACTTTAGAGTACGATGTCCCTTCATGAGATGAGGTAGCAGGGTCCAAAATTCAAGCTGAGGGATCAGGGACAATAGTAGAAGCACAATCATTAGTGGACCATAGAGAAGGAGAAGAGCATGTGGCCAATCTTTTATATAGGTAAAATTTAAAGTTAAATTTTATGGTGTATTCCATTTGAATAGTATAAACAAATATTATTACTAATGTATCTAAGGGGGATAATAGTTGATGACAGAGGAGGAGTTGATAGAAGTTCATCATGGAACTTTGTCTGCCATCCAATTTGGCTTTGACTTGCCGGTATAATTTTTTCTACACATCAACTTTTTTATTGTATGTATTTATTTCTTTGTGAGTAATTATATATTAATTTATATCTTGATGTTAATTTATTTTTATAGTCAATCCAAAATGTGAATGATGTGGTGCCATATTTGCCAATGGTCTTTACTCGAACTCCTAATCAACCTAAGGGACCAACATTCATGGAATGACTTTCGGAATGCCAAGAAAGGGTGTAGGTAATTCGATTGAACTATACTTTAATTGATAATTTAGGAAACTTAAATATTTTATTATAGTCATTTAGATAAATAATAAAATAGAGAATAGAAAAATTGATCTATTAATTTAAAAATTATTATGATTATTTGTATACATAGTCTTACATTCTTGTCATTTTTCATCCAGGAGATATTAGTTTGTTTATTGATGATGAGTCCTTGTCAATCAATGCAGAGGCCTCGATGGTGGTATGTGCTTGTTTTATAGTAGATAAGTTATTGTGTAGTGCACTCTAGATTGTTTATGTGTAACACATCTAACCTTTTTTAATGTATGCATTTCCTTTTTTATTTAATAATTATATACTAATTTATTTCAATGTTACTTTACTTTTATACTCTCTTGAGAATGTGAGTGATGTACCACCTTTGCCATCATGCTTTAGTAGGACACCTAATTGTCTTAAGAGAAAATTATTTGTAGAATGATTGTCCGAACGACAAGAAAGAGTCGAGGTAATTGAATTGAATTTTTCTAAATAATTGATAGTTTATAGAGGTCTTATAGTTGATTGTAGTGATTTAGATGTATGTTAATAAATATAAGTTCTAAATTGTAGTGGATAAGATTCTATTTACTAATTCTAAATTATTTATATTTACCATTGAAGAGATTAATCAAATTTGTGGTTTGACTTGTTAATGCAGTCAACTTTGCCTCCATCAACTACTAGACATCATGGTACGAAGAGGACACTTTTTGAGGATCCATCACAAATTAAGGATTCACTAAAGACATAAGGTCAAGTGGACCTTTAGTATTTGATGTAGCTATTCGGCATGTAGATTGTATATAGATTTTAAGACATGGCATATGCCACATTTTGTAAAAAATGTTTTGACTTGGCATATTTGCCAATTTTTTGTATATGTCTACCATTATGGACTAGATTTTAATATATATATATATATACACCTTGATATAGAATATAATTTAAATTCCTTATGTGCATGTATTCCTACTTTGAAACTTAAAAGTTTGATGTATAATTAGTTTACAATGTTTGAGTTAAGATCAATAACATGTTATAGATTGATTTCTTGTTATATATGATTGTTTTTCTTGGTAGAAAAATGATATATGTAGTTTCATACCTCAAGACATAACTTGATCTTAATTGCCACATGATTGTAGTTTTAGTTAGATATAGGATTTTCATGAAATGATAAATTTGAATGGTTCACACATGTGTAGACCTATAGAAAACTTTTATCTCCTTCATATGTAGTTGCAACTCTTCATTTTTCAATTACAAACATCAAAAAATAGTTTTAGATTACTAATTTCACCATCAAAACTTCATTTCTAGCCTCATTTCTTCATGTCTTCTCTATTTTCAGTCTTAATCACAACATCTGCAATCTAGAACAATAGTTTGGTACCTCATGGAAGGCTACAACAATCATATCTAAGGCTGCAATTCTGGTGCATGATTATAAAGTTCATTTGCATTCAGCTCCATGACCTCAATTCCTTCATCTTTGACAATTTATAGCTATGATTGTGTAGGTACAATAGTAATAGAGGTCTAAAAATCAAGTTGTTTCATGGCTAGTATAGAAAATTAGGAGTTTGAAATGTTATCACAATAACACTTTGCAGAAAGGTTTTCAAAATTAGGTAAATGGGAAAATATTGTTTCATTTCATCTCCTAGAGTTTGTCTTCAAACTCATTAACATCTTCTAGCTTTCATTTTGTAGGTAGAAAAGAAGATCTTTCCATTTCATTAAGCTTCCACCATGTTTCTACCTTGTTTCTGGATGTTTCCATAATATTTCCAGCCTCACAAACCATGTTGTCAAATTTGTTGTTGTGGGAAACTTCACAAATTTATCATTTTCCCTAGCCTCCTAGATCTTCACCATTTATGCATGACCAATCTTAACTTGTATAGCCTAACCTTGACTATAAATGATTTCTCTTGACCTATGACAATCATTCCTTCAACCTTTTGACTATGTTAGGACCTCATACATTCACCTTCAAACCTTATGATAATGTCTTGTTATTATGACCAAATTTATGAGGCATAAGATGGAGATCCAAGGGTGTAGGTGACTTTCTCAAAGGATTGCAAGTAGCTTTATGGATTGTGGTAGTAGGATAAAACTCTTTATGACTATCCTATAAGGACACAAAAGCATTCACAAGATCCAAACCCTTTCAAAGTGTTGCATATAGTCTAAGGATTTGTTGTTCTATGATATGAGACAACAAAAAACTATGTTTGGTGAGTGTATTGTGATGAGATATTAGTATAGTCAAAGACCAATTAGAGATCATATGATTATCAGAGTTTTATTTTTTAAATGAATTCTCTCTCTCAATACCTTGGAAAAAATGATTAATTCTTCTAAAAACTATCCCAAGACCCTATTGATTGCCAAATTCCACAACCAGGTATGATAATAGTAGAGCAACATGGTGATAGTCCACTGTATTTCATTTATGATAGTGATCTTGCATAGAATAGTAGTGTATTAGACTCTTTAGTTTATCCTTGATGATAAGATATGATGGTAGTCTAATGTCCCCATTCTAGGAATGGTCAACAAAGCAGAGTGCATGGTAGCAGCAGAGCATACATGAGTGCAATCATTTGAGAAGGTATTCTTAAGTACTTTGATCCTAGAAGACCTAGGGTTTATGCCCTAAATTTGAACAACATCATTAGAACCTTTTTCCTATCATTTTGTAAGGTCTAACTACTTTGTAATTGGCATTATATATTCAAACTTATAGCAGTAGATATATGATTTGCTTTTAGTCCATTATAGTTGCAAATTGAAATGGTTTTCCTTGTATAATTCATTTTGGATTACAAATATATTGTTGGGAAGTGTATGGGTGATAGTTTTGTGATGTATTGAACATGTTTTTTGAGTTGAGATAAGTGTATGTATAGCTTTAATATAAAAATTAGAACTTCATAAAATTAGGGTTTGAGCAGAAAAATTGGGCTATAATGTATCGACAAAGTCTTTTAAGAGACCTAAGAGCAAAAAATTGCCAAACTTTGATGGAATAGTTCTTGTACTTCATGGCATCTACAAATGATCCATTTGGACCTACAGCTATATGTCAAGCCCCTCCACAATAACCTCTCTCAGTTTTGACCAACTCAACATCATTTGACCGTGCCAATGATAGATACAGTCTTGAAAAATGACTTAGTGACATGTAGTGTAAAGGTGCTAGGAGCCATATTTTACGTTCTTCACCCTGTGGGACCTAATTGATGGAGCTGATAGATTGGGGTGGGTGGTTTTATGCTAGCGAAGGCCTTGTTTCATTCCCCAGGTGTCCAAATTGAATCAGGCTACAGTGTATCGACAAAGTCTCTTAAGAGACCTAAGAGCAAAAAATTGCTAGACTTTGATGGAGTAGTTCTCGCACTTCGTGACACCTATGAATAATCTTTTCAAACCTATAGTTGGATGTTAGGCCCCTCCACAATAACCTCTCTTTGTTTTGACCAACTCAACATTGTTTGACTGTGCCAACGGTGGATGCAGTCCTGCAAAATGCCTCAGTGACATGTAGTGTAAAGGTGCCAAGAGCCATATTTGGCATTCTTCACCCTATGGGACCTAACTGACGGTGTCGACAGGTCAGGGTGGGTGTAATTATGCTATAAGAGGTGCTATTTCATTCCCCAGGTGTCCAATCAAATCAGGCTATAATGTACCGGCAAAGTCTCTTAAGAGACCTAAGAGAAAATAAATGCCAGACTTTGATAGAGTAGTTATCGCACTTCGTGGCACCTACAGATGATCCATTTGAACCTATAGTTGGATGTTAGGCCCCTTCACAATAATGTCTCTTTGTTTTGATCAACTCAACATCATTTGACTGTGCCAACGGTGGATGCAGTCTTGCAAAATGCCTTAGTGACATGTAGTGTAAAGGTGCTAGGAGCCATATTTTGCGTTCTTCACCCTATGGAACCTAACCGATGGTGCCGACAAGTTGGGGTGGGGTTTATGCTAGTGGAGGCCCTATTTCATTCCCTAGGTGTCCAAATCAAATCGGGCTATAGTGTATCAGCAAAGTCTCTTAAGAGACCTAAGAGCAAAAAATTGCCAAACTTTGATGGAGTAGTTCTCACACTTCGTGGCACCTACGAAATGATTTGTTCAGACCTATAGCTAGATGTCAGGCCCCTCCACAATAACCTCTCTCAGTTTTGACCAACTCAACATCATTTGATCGTGCCAACGATAGATGCATTCTTGAAAAATGCCTCAGTGACATGTAGTGTAAAGGTGCTAGGAGCCATATTTTGCATTCTTCAACCCATGGGACCTAACCAATGGCACCAACAGGTAGGGATGGGTCAATTTATGCTAGCAGAGGCCCTGTTTTATTCCCCAGGTGTCCCAATCGAATCATGCTACAATGTACCGGCAAAGACCCTAGTTTTCATAGGGGGAGACATGATTTTAAGAGGTTTTGTGACTATTTTAAAGAGGATTTTGGGATTGATTTGAAGAGATAAACTAGTTTATTGTTAAAATATACATGACATCAAATCACTACATATATAACCATCTAATTTAGCATTAAACATAATGAAAAACACACATTAAAGAGTGTACTACTAAAATCGCATGAAATGGTTATCAATTATTAGCACCAGATGTGAAGAAACACTAGGAGAATATGTAAGATGGAAACATTATTGTATTATGGTCATAATCTCTTCATAGGATATACAAAATATACAAATATATAAATCTAAAATATAAAAATAGTCTCCACAATGGAAGCTAAATGCTTTAACCATTGATCTCAATCCCTTGAATACAATAGCTTTATAGTCAAAAACACCTGCATTTATAAGTTAAAAAAATGTTGAGCAAAGTAAACACCATCAAGTACAACTAACTTAATATTTTTATAAGAAGTTTGATGAAAGATGTCTTATATGTCACCTTAGGAATTATATCGAATGTCTCCAAAATGAAAATTAAGTTCTTTAACCAAAATCTCAGTCCCTTGAATGTACAATAGCTCTATTCTCCAAAACACCTACATTTATATATTAAAATCTATCACTTGCAAAAAAAACTTAAAACACCTGCAATTATAACTTTCTTTGTATCATCTTGTATATGCCCTCCTTTTCTCCTCAACCTCTTTTAATTATCTACTTCTCCTTTAAATTGTGAATGTTGACAATGTCCCCTTAGAAGATGGTAGTCATGAATGATGCTAATTTGATACCCTACTAGGACCACAACTTGAATTTATAACATAAAAAATTTGACAAGCCACATGAACTATTTAACAAGCCACATGAACTATTTGAAAAAACAACTGAAAGAGATGTTATATGATGGAATGTAATGATTGCAAGATATGCACAAAATAGATTTGTTTCTTTAGAAAATTTTAAGAAAAGTAGTTATAGGACTGTTATAGGACTTTTATAGGACTATTATAGGACTATTATACTAGGACTGTTATACTAGTCCATATGAACATGGTCATGGTGGTGAATAGGACTATTATACTAGTCCATATGAACATAGTTGTTGTTTGATGGAATGCAATGATTGCAAGATATGCACAAAATGAATTTGTTGATAAGGCTTTATAAACTTTCAAGAAAATGCAATTGGTGGGTGTTAGACTATGTAGTTGCAACTACCCTAGTAGACATGTATGCAAAGTGTGGAAGGATAGACAAGGCATGTGAACTATTTGATAGAACACCTCAAATAGATGTCATCTCATGGAATGCAATGATTTCAAGATATGGAATTTTATTAGATGTTCTAGTTTCAAGTACCCTAAGAGATTTTGTAGTTGATGAGGGTTGTACATACTTCAATCACACGTGTAACTCTTGTTGTAAATTAATGATCAATTATGGGACTATTATAGGACTGTTATAGGATTGATATACTAGGACTCTTATACTAGTCCATATGAACATTGTTGTTGTTTGATGGAATGCAATGATTGCAAGATATGCATAAAATGGATTTATTTCTTTACAAAATTTCAAGAAAATGCAATTGGTGAGTGTAAAGCAAAGTGTGGAAACATAGACAAGCCACACAAACTATATTCTAAGACTTTGTGCACAATCTCAACCCTCCTTTCTTGAATGTTATAGTTATTATGGAAGCTATCTTTACTGAGGCATAGGGGACTATTATACCTAGGTTGTCCTAAACAATTATAAACCTTAAGACAGTCTAGAGATTTTCATGTAGACTATGTCATATTGGAAAGATGGAGTGATGAAGGGAGGGCAGTCATGAGAAGAAGCTCCTATGATGACCAATGGCTATAAAGTTAGGTCATGGAGGAATACCCGGGAGTACTTGGGAGGAAAACCCTATCAGCAGGAGTACTCGTGAGCATGAATGGGTGCCAATTTGATTTCATTTGTCATAATGATAATGAACTGTACCATGTTGACTATCATACCTACTTGCTTGAACATGGTCAAGGTGTCATTGAAACCATTTATCCAAAACCCAAGGAAAGTAGAAGGGACTAACATTTCATGGGGACAATTGTCACTATCCTATGAGGGTATGAGGGCAGTGTTGTGGAAGGTGGTTATGAAATTTAATTTACTCTGCATGGTCATTTCCTAGAAAGCAATAGTCCCTACCACAATATAGTGTTTAGTCCATGATGATTGTCTTATCCAGTAGGGTCCCAGTTTTAGTTTGATGTCATGTTTTCAAGATTTTATCATTGTCAAATGTGGAGAATGGTGTAACAACTCTTGGAGAAGTCCATGGGAATGATAAGGTTATTTAAGTAGTTTAGAAGGGACTATCCCATTCATGATATCCAACGAAGACTTTCAAAGTCAAAAAGAGATTGTTCTAACTCATTGCCACAATCCTAGGGTGGTTGTCATACATTTGGGACAATAATGTTCATGAAATATACCATGTGAGATTGCCATGAGCTTATGACAATAGGGTATGATGGTAGTGTTGTGGAAGGTAGTCCATGTGCCAAAAGGATTACTATCAATGATGTCACCTCCAAGGTTCATCAAGATAATGACCTGGGAATGAAGTGAACCACCATCTAGAAGAAGGAAACATAAAGTTTTAAGGAGACTTTCAAATAAAAACAATTGTTTTTGTCTTAGAAAGTGTGAAGACCATCCAAGGGGCAATAATGAGGTCACAACACTAAGGATTATGAAGGAGAAAGTTTGAAGGAAGGCTTCCAAAAAATTCTAATACTATGATAGTCATAATGGAATGATGTACATAAATAGTTTTGTTCCTTCAAGACTATCATGAGTATTGTCATAAAGGAAAATGGGGCTGCTAAGAGACTATTGTATGATCCTATAGCTGAGTGAAGATGGGGCTTCCAAGAGAAGGCAACAAATTCCTATAGTTGAGTGAAGATGGAGTGATTGATCCTTTTCATGATTTGTAGCCAAATACATGACTGTTGTAGCCTTCCATGAAGCTTATATTCACTATTCCAAATATAAGTGTAGCCTTCCTAAGTGTCCATTTTTTATGCAATTAGCAGGTGTAAAGCCAAATTCCACAACCTTTGCCAGCATCCTCCCTGCATGTGCCAAAATGGGATCTTTGGAATGAGATATGGACATACACAAAGCATGAAGGATATGGGAATTATGTCAGATGTTGTAGTTGCAACTACCCTAGGAGACATGAATGCAAAGTGAGGAAGCATAGGCAAGGCACATGAACTATTTGGTGGAATACCTCAAAGAAATGTGGTCTAATGGAATGTCATGATTGTAGGATATGAACAAAATGGATTTGTTGAAAAAGGATTTAGACACTTTCAAGAAAATGTAATTGGCAGTGTAAAGCCAAATTCCACAACCTTTGCTAGCATCCTCCCTGCATGTGCCAAAATGGGATCTTTGGAATAGGGTATGGCCATCCATCCAAGCATAAAGATATGATAATTTTGTCAGATGTAGTTGCAATTACCCTATGGTACATGTATGCAAAATGTGGAAGCATAGACAAGGCACATGAAATGTTCGATAGAACACATTAAATACATGTCATCTCATGGAATTCCTTGATTGTAGGATATGTACAAAATGAATTTAGATATTATTATGTAGAAAAAGCTAGAAAGCAAAATATTAAGAAATACAAATGAACACTAAAAATCATACCTCGAGTCTATGATGCCATGCAAAATAACCTCATTTACAATCTTGTATAGTAAAAAGCATGCATTATAGTTAAAGAAATAAGTTTTTTAATAAAACAATTCTAAAAAATAGAAAAAAACAAGAACAAGTTAAGATAAAAATTGTCATACCTGTCCATCTAGAAGTTTAAATTCTAGTCAAGCATACCTAAGGGGTCATCTCTTACCTTCAAAGTATCCAATATTGCTTCATGATCAGCATTACTAATTCTCCATAGTTGTTTTGTTTTTGGTTTTGCATGATGCTTTAGTAACTTAACATTTGTTGCTACAACTAGGTGCAAATATATTAATATGGTTTTATGCTTCTCAAAGTCTTCAAAGGCAAGTTTTCCATTCTTTCTAATCATATATGTTCGCAACCAAGTCCCAACAATAACAACTGATCTGTAGGATATGTGAAGCCATCATCATTTGTCATAGGTTGTGTTAGCTTTTGTTTTCCTTGTACACATTGTGCCAACCAATAGTTCGATCTCTCTTCATTTCCATGCGATGCAACAACTACATAAACATGACCTGGCTGTACAATGTTTGAAAGATGTTCATAGTCAAATGAACTCTTCATGTCATTGACTAAAGATGATTTACCTTGAGATAAAGGGCTTAAATATCGTGGAATCCATGCATCTACCCACTCACTTGACTCACAATTATCCCAATCACATTTAATACAACTTTGACAAAAACAAGCTAATTCTCGTGTCCAAATAGTCCATGCACTTGCATCTGAGCTTCAAAATGAATACATCTTTGATGATTTATTGATTCTCTGACAATCCAATTTCTCTCTCATTATCCCCTCATCAACCAACCAAAATAACCTGTGCACTTCTGAATCAAGAGCCACTCCTTGTGACAATGCATAGTTGCACCACTTAGCAATAAAATCTGCATCACTGAATGTAGCACCACCTCTAATCTTTAGTTTTTCTTTAAAAAGATCTCTCTTCATGCATGCACCCACTCCACCATGTTCACCTTTTCTGTGCCCAACTTAAAAAAATTCCAAATATGAGGTATACCCTTCTCTACATGTATTCTATTCAACCAATAGAACATACGAGCATTCTTGAATTGACCAGTGCAATTATCTAACCAAATGAAATGTTGATCCATTCTAATATCTTTTTCTTGCAAGAACCCATAAAATTGTTGAAAACAATATTGCACATACTACGATGAATGAGATTGATCATCACTCATGTAAAAATGGTATTCTCTGACAATCTTCCTGTTCTCTTCTATACTCTTGGGGGCATGTCTATATGTGATGTGAATAAAAATAGCAATCTGAATAGAATTGTAGCACTAGGATTGCACTTCATTTTGGGGTTGTAATGTGTAGTTTTATGCAAAATCAACTACAAAGACAATAGTTCCAATATGAAAAAGTATTTACACATCATGAACTGTTGATCTAACCATCGAGACCTTTGGCTATGTCTGGCATACTTGTAGAAAAGATTTTTCCTAAAATCATCAATAAAATCAGCAATACTTACCTCTCTTACAATCAACTCACATCTAGAACCTTCACCTCCACTTTTCAAATTGTATTTCACTATCTCATATCTCTTTTTCTCAACCATTCTCTTTCCAAAATCATGCTCATTGCCCTCATGAAAACATGATACAAACTTTGATAACCCACCACATTGTAAACACCTTTCATTTAAATAATCATTCTTGTAGAAAATGCAACCATCATCTCTAATACATATAAATAAATCCAATAACTCCCTAGATGACTTTGGTAGTTGAATTGCACCACACTCCTGTAACATTTTATTAGTATGCAAAGTAGAATGAATATTGCATAATAATTCATGATAAATAGAAAACTCTACATGGTATTTACAACAACATCTATTACAAATTTTAAGAGGAACACAATAAAATGGTTTAAAAGATTCAAATGTTCTTTGTGAGATTGTCATACTTGGGTGTGTTTCACAATATTGTTTGGCTACATTCCAAGTAATGTTTAGGATGTGGTGTGCGGTCTTTATCACCAATTATTAACTTTAAAACATCTTTTGCATTCAGTGCTACCCTAGAGTTAGTGTGCCAAAATTATTCAATTTCATCTTTTGTGCTATTAATTAGCTTCTTATCAACTCATGGAAGCCTACCACTGAAAGCCCAAGTATCATTTCCAACAGGACTATCTAGTCTTGATCTTAATGCTAGTGCTTTGAGAATGTTTTACAATTCAATCTTAAGTCAACACAAGTTTGCCTCATGAATCAAGCCTTTCTTAATTGTTCGCTTACTATTGAGGTTGTTATCACTCTACAAGAAACTCTTTTATCTTTCTCCTTGCTAGTCTTTCCAATAGAATTAAGTGAATTGAAAAGGCTTCTAACAATAATTTTATTCTGATCAGACACTTTATTTAACCAAATCTTTAATTTCTTTAGTAAAGGTCTCATTTTGTACGTCTTTAGTAATTGCACAAAAAGTTTGAATTGTTTGGTTAATGTTTTATTCCCAAAGTATTCATTGAAGATTTTTGAAACCTACAACCGAACTATTCGTGATAACCTCTTGCCTTCAAGTTTTTCCATTATGTTCTCATCAATTTCAAGTAACCATTTTGGGGTTCTTGGATGTTTTCCAATTTCATCATGCTTATTCTCTTCTTGACAAACATCATCTCTTCTTATGTAATTTGGAGATACATTAATTTTTATTGTTTCATCTATGTTATCAACCTCATCAATTTTATCAACAAATGGCTTATGGAGTGCAAATTCAACATCATGAGGTTCATATCCACTTTCTTCAAGTGCATGTCTTTGTTTTTGTTCTTCTTATTTATCCATGGTATTGCTCTTATCAATAGGTGTTTCATAACATTTTGCAACATTTTCATTTGTAATATCATGGTCAATTTCATTCTTATCTAACATTTCATTATAATCAACATTACACCTTCAATTTGCATGTCATTAGATGGTAAATAAGAAGCTTCACCTTGATGAGCATCCACCAAACCCGGTCTTCCAATCCTCTTCCTTGCTCTATCATTTTCCCTAATTGCGTCAATTTCCTCCAATGTAATTTTCCTCCTTTTTTCTTTACGACGAATGTTGCTCCCTATTAGGGGAACAAAAAAATCACCCTTATGATTGTAACAAGAAAATTGTGTCCAAAAGTGCATAAAAGTGTTTTTTTGATTGTAACAGGTAGAGATCATGGGTTTTTTGACAACAGAAGGTCTTTTGGCACGGTTGTCAGGCCCAACAAGATTCTTTTTGTCTTTGTTTGGCTTTCACATAATGGATATCTATTTTCAAAATGGATATCTGTTTTTGAAAATAGATATCCATTACCTACAGCCCAATTCTTTGGGAAATGGATATCCAGTAATAGATATCCCTTCTACAAAATGGATATCTATTCTATAAAATGGATATCCATTATGTTTTCCTCTCAAAGCATGAAGCATATGTAATCTATGAAGTATACACATAAATACATGCGAGGCATGAAGCATATAAGTACACATGATACATGAAGTATGAAGCATACTCATAGATACACGTAATACACATAAGTACATATGAAGCATGAAGCATACACATAAATACATGTGATACACGTAATACACAGAACATGAAGCATACACGTATTACATGAAGTATACTTGTAAATACATGTAATACACTAAGTATATGCATAAGTACATGTAATATAAGAAGCATGAAGCATACACGTAATACATGAAGTATTCACATAAATACATATAATACATGAAGCATGAAGCATACACATAATACACGAAGTATACACATAAATACATGTAAGATACAAGGCATGAAGCATACACGTAAATACATGTAATATACACGAAGTATGCACATGGATACACGTTAGTCACATAGCATACACATGAATATACTTAATTCACGAAGTATACACATGAATACATGTACTTGTCATGAAGTATACACTTGAATACACATCAGTCATGAAATATACACATGAATAAACTACAAGTCATGAGGTATACACATGAATACATGTAAGACATGAAGCATATACATGAATGTATGTAAGGCATGAAGCATACACATAAATACATGTAATATACATGAAGTATGCACATGGATACACATAAGTCATGAAGCATACACATGAATATATGTAAGTCACAAAGTATACACATGAATACACGTAAGTCATGAAGTATACACTTGAATAAATGTTAGTCATGAAGTATACACATGAATACACTACAAGTCATGAGATATACACTTTCATTAAATTCTTATATCCTAGTTATTATTTTATATTACTAGGTACTTGCATTGTGTCCTTGCCACCCAGATCCTTCATTTCCTATGTAACTTTTATGATTTTTGGTACAAAGGACTACAAAACATTTAGATGTGAGCCTGCTTGTGTTGCAACTATGAAATATACTACAATTTGTATTGCATATGCTTTCTAAGACCTTCTCTAGATTCCAATGTCTTACTCTAGGTTTCTATAATTTCTACATCCAATTTCTAGATTTTATTACTATATTCTTAAATTTTCTATTTTCTCTTAGTTGAAAAAAAAAACCATAGTACTTTGTCTAGGGAATGAGCATAGTTTTGATTAGGTGAAATACATTTAGATACATTTAAATCACTATGTTAGATTGTATATCAAAAACTATAGTATTATTTTTTAAGATCTCTACCTACAAGAAATTAGAAGGTTGAAATAAATAAAATCAGTTTCCCCCTATTACAATAGGAAGTGTGGATGATAGAGGAAAATAATCAAGGAGAAGGGAGAAAATAGGTGTGGAGTAATAAGATGGTTGTGATGTCAATGTAGATTCACCAAGGGGAAAAAGAGAGAAATGTCCCAAAGAGATGATAGAGTGAAAAAGATAACGAAAACAAACTAATATAAAAATAAGATCCTAACAAGTAAGACTATGCCCAAAAGAGTGTAATGGTTGGTGTGATGATAGAGTGATAAATGAGATGAAAGAGAAGAAGGTGAAGTTTCAAATAAATTTGATAGAAGATCTCTCTCTCTTAGTATCTCTATATGTCTTTCCCCCCTCCATCTCTTTCTTTCTCTTTCACTATCTCTTTATATATCTCCATCTTCCTCTCTATCTCCCCTCCCTTTCTCTCTTTCTCTCTATCTCTGTATCTACCCCTCCTCTCTATATATCTCTCCCTCTCCCTCTCCCTCTTTATCTCTCTATCTATGCACTTTCTATATTTCCCTGTCTAACTCTATTTCTCCATCTCTCACTCTATCTCTCCCTCTATCTCTCCCTCCTCTCTCCCTCTCTCCCTCTCCCTCTCGCTCTCTACTATGTCTCCCTCTCTATCTCTCTCTATCTCTTCCTCTCCCCCTACCTCTTTCTATGTCTCCCTCTCTATAACTCTATATCTCTATCTCTCTATATCTTTCCCTCTCTTTAATGCTATCTCTCTACCTCTCCCTCTATCTCTTTCTATCTCTATCCCCTTGTATCTATATCTCTCTTCCTCTCCCTCTCTATTTTCCCCCCTCTCTATCTTTCCATTTCTCCCTCTCTCTCCATCTCTATCTCTCTATCCTCTCTCTATCTCTATCTCTCTCATGCCCCCTCTCTAAATCTTTATCTCTCCCTCTTTTTCTCCCTAGATCTATTGCTCTCTATCTCCCTCTCTCTATCGATCTACATCTCTCTCTCTCTAACTCTATCGTTATCTCTCTCTCTATATTAATTGGTGTACTCATTTTAGCTAAATAGTACAATTGCATTTGCATGCAAGATTTGAGTATGATGGAGGTAGGCATAATCCTTATGAAATTGCTTTTGGAAGGAAAGTAAGGTAGGTTTTCATGATTATTTCATGATGATATGTCCTTTAGTTACTATTTCATAATGAGTTTTTTATGAGTTTTAATGACAAAACCTCATTTGTTTCTGCACATTTGGTGCTAACAATTGATAGCAGTGGTAAGGGCAACCTCAATTGATGCCCTACAAGATATTGGATCAAGTGAGAACACCTTTAGAGTACTAAATTTTCATCTACTAGAAAGGTATTAGGACTAAATTTTTACATTTGGCATCTCCTAGGGTCAAATGGATAGTGCTGACGTGTCCAGGTGGGTGGGTAAATGCTAGGGGAGATGTCTTTTCAGTGGTGAAGCCTCTTGGTCATTCTCGACTACACTAGATGGAGACAGTCTCTTAAGAGCCCTAAGATAGATAAGGTGTCAAACTTTGGACCAATTGTTCTGTCAAACTGTGACACCTAAGGAACATCTTCTTTGCATGTATAGGTGGATGTCAGTGCCACCTACAAAAACATACCTCAGTTTTTTAAAATCAATTTCATTTGCCTATGGTGGCAAGGAATGGATTGTTCCAAAATGCTTCAGTTTCATGCAGTGGAAAGGTGCTAGGAATGAGATTTTGTATTCCACAACTCATGGGTTTGAATCGACTGTACCAATGCGTCAAAATGGGTGGGTAAATTCTAGGGGAGGTCTCATTTCGTGCGCCAAGTGTCTCAGTCGTTTGGGGTAGTAGGCTACTGACAAAGTCACTTAAGATCCATAAGAGCAAAAAACTACCAAACTTTGATAGAGAAGTTCGCAGAGTTTGTGGCAGTTGGGAATGTTTTGTTTAGACCTACAGGTGCACGTGGGGTCTGTCCATAATAACCTCTCCCATTTTTTATCAACTCCAATTTTTTTGACCGTGTCGAAATTAAATGCATTCTTGCAAAATGCTTCAGTTTCATGTAGTGGAAAGGTGCTAGGAGTGAAATTTTGCATTCCACAACTTGTGGGGCCGAACCGACTGCACAAACACATTGGGGTGGGTGGGAAAATTCTGGGGGAGGTCTCATTTCTTGTGTCAAGTGTCTCAGTTTTTCTTACCTAAAGGCTACCGACAAAGTCACTTAAGATCCTAAGAGCAAAAAAACCACCAAACTTTGACGGAGTACTTCTCAAAATTTGTGGCAATGTGGAATATTTCATTCAGACCTATAGGTACATGTGGGGTCTATGCACAATAACCTCTCTCTTAGTTTTGGTCAACTCTAATCTATTTGACCGTGCCAAAATGAAATGCATTCTTGCAAAATACATCAGTGGCATGTAGCACAACCTTGCTAGGAGCCATATTTTTCATTCTACTCATTGTGGGGCTGAACTGACTGTGCCAGCACATCGGAGTGGGTGGGTAAATGCTAGGGGAGGTCTCATTTCATGTGCCAAGAGTCTCAGTCATTCTCGGATGCAGGCTACCGACAAAGTCATTTAAGATCCCTAGGAACAAAAAACTACCAAACTTTGATGGAGCACTTCTCAGAATTCATGGTAGTTGGGAATGTTCTATTTGGACCTATAGGAACATGTCAAGTCCATCCACAATAACCTCTCTCAATCTTCGTCAAATCCAATCTATTTGACCATGACAAAATGAAATGCATTATTGCAAAATGTATCAGTGGCATGTAGCAAAACCTTGCCAGGAGCCATATTTTTTGTTCTGCTCATCATGGGGATATCTATGCCAACACGTCGGGGTGGGCAGTTAAATTCTAGGGGAGGTCTCATTTCGTGTGCCACGTGTCTCAATCATTCTAGGTAGTAGACTATTGGCAAAGTCACTTAAGATCTCTAAGAGCAAAAAATTGCTAAACTTTGATAGAGTAATTCTCATAATTGATGGTAGCTGGGAATATTTTATTTGGACCTACAGGTGCATGTAGGGTCCATCCACAATAACCTCTCTTGATTTTGGTCAACTCCAGTCTGTTTGACTGTGCCAAAATTAAATGCATTCTTACAAAATGCTTCAGTTTCATGTAGTAGAAAGGTGCTAGGAGTGAAATTTTACATTCCATAGCTCGTAGGGACAAATTGACTATGCCAACACATTGGGGTGGGTAGGTCTCATTTCATGCATCAAGTGTCTCAGCCATTCTGGGATGTAAGCTACCAACAAAGTTGAAAGGTGCTAGGAGTGAAATTTTTCATTCCATAGCTCGTGGGGCAGAACTGACTATACCAATGTATCAAGGTGGGTGGGCAAATTCTAGGGGAGGTCTTTTTTTGTGTGCCAAGTGTTCTAGTCCTTCCGAGTTGTAGGCTACCGGTAAAGTCAAAAGGTGCTAGGAGTGAAATTTTGCATTCCATAGCTCGTGGGGCCAAATTGACTACACTAATGTGTCGGGGTGGGTGGGTAAATACTAGGGGAGGTCTTGTTTCATGTGCCAAGTGCCTCAGTCATTCCGGGCTATAGGCTACCGACAAAGTGACTTTACTGGTAGCTTACAGCCTAGTATGAATAGGGCACTTGGCACATGAAATGAGACCTCCCCTAGCATTTACCCACCCACCCTGATGTGTTGGCATGGTTGGTTCAGCCCCATAATGAGAAGAACAAAAAATATGGCACCTGGCAAGGTTGTGCTCCATGAAACTGAAGCATTTTGCAAGAATGCATTTAATTTTGGCACAGTCAAATAGATTGGAGTTGACAAAAAATGGGAGAAGTTATTTTGGACAAACCCCACATGCACCAATAGGTTAAAATGGAACATTCCAAGCTACCATGAATTCTGAGAACTGCTCTGTCAAAGTTTGGTAGTTTTTTGCTCTTAGGGATCTTAAGTGACATTGTCGGTAGCCTACTACCCAGAATGATTGAGACACTTGGTCCACAAAATGAGACCTCCTGTAGTATTTACCCACCCACCCCAATGCATTAGTATAGTCAATTCAACCCCATGATCAGCAGAACAAAAAATATGACTCTTGGCAAGGTTGTGTTGCATGCCACTAATGCATTTTGCAAGAATGCATTTCATTTCGACACTATCAAACGGATTAGAGTTAACCAAAACTAAGAGATGTTATTGTGGATGCACCCCATGTGCACCTGTAGGTTAAAATAGAACATTCCTAGCTACCACAAATTCTGAGATCTGCTTTGTCAAAGTTTGGTAGTTTTTTGCTCTTAGGATCTAAAGTGACTTTGCCAATAGCCTGCAGCCAGGAATGACTGAGACACTTGGCACATGAAACAAGACCTTCTCTAGTATTTATCCACCCACCTTGATGCATTTGTGTAGTTGGTTTAGCTACACGAGCTGTGGAATGCAAAATTTCACTCCTAGCACATTTCTACTACATGAAATTGAAGCATTTTTCAAGAATGCATCTAATTTTGGCATGGTGAAATGGATTAGAGTTGACCAAAACTAGGAGAGGTTATTGTGGATGGACCCCATGTGCACTTGTAGGTCCAAACAAAACATTCCCAGCTACCACGAATTCCAAGAACTACTTTGTCAAAGTTTAGCAGTTTTTTGCTCTTAGGGATCTTAAGTGACTTTGTTGATTGCCTACTGCCCTAAACGATTGAGAAGCTTGGCACATGAAACAAGACCTCCACTAGCATTTAACCACTAACTCTGATGTGTTAGCATAGTTAGTTTGGCCCCATGACGAGCAGAACAAAAAATATGGCTCCTAGCAAGGTTGTGTTGCATGCCACAGATGCATTTTGCAAGAATGCATTTCATTTCGGCATGGTCAAACGGATTGGATTTGACCAAAAATAAGAGAGGTTATTTTAGATGGACCCCATGTGCACCTATAGGTCCAAACAAAACATTCCCAACTACCATAAATTTTGAGAACCACTCTATCAAAGTTTGGCAGTTTTGCTCTTAGGATCTTAAGTGACTTTGGTGATAGCTTTTAGCTGGGAATGACTGAGACACTTGGAACATGAAACGAGACCTCCCTTAGCATTTACCTACCCACCCCAATGTGTTGGCAAAGTCAGTTTGGCCCGAGGAGCTGTGGAATGCAAAATTTCACTCATAACACCTTTCCACTTTATGAAACTGAAGAATTATGCAAGAATGCATTTGATTTCAGCATGGTCAAATGGATTGGAGTTGACAAAAAATGGGAGAGATTATTTTGAATGGACCCCACATGCACCTGTAGGTCCAAATAGAACATTCCTAGCTGCCATGAATTTTGAGAACTACTCTGTCAAAATTTGGCAATTTTTTGCTCTTAGGGATCTTAAGTAACTTTGTTGGTAGCCTACTGCCCCGAATGACTGAGACGCTTGGCACACAAAATGAGACCTCCCCTAGCATTTATTTGACCACCCTAATGTGTTGGGATAGCCGATTCAATCCCACAAGAAGTAGAACAAAAAAATGGCTCCTGACAAGTTTGTGCTGCATGAAACTGAAGCATTTTGCAAGAATGCATTTCATTTTGGTAGAGTCAAATGGATTGGAGTTGACAAAAATTGAGAGATTTTATTGTGGATAGACCCAACATGTACCTATAGGTCTAAACAAAACATTCCCAACTACCATGAATTCTAAGAATTGCTCCATCAAAGTTTGGCAATTTTTTTCTCTTAGGGATTTTAAGTGATTTTGTCGGTAGCCTGCTACCCCAAACAACTAAGACTATTGGCACATGAAACAAGACCTCCCCTAGTATATAGCTACCCATGCTGATGTATTGGTGTAGTTAGTTCAGCCACATGAGGTTTGGAATTCAAAATCTTACTCCTAGCACCTTTCCACTGCTTGCAACTAAAGGATTTTGTAGGAATGCATTTTATTTCAGCACAATCAAATGTATTAGATTTGACAAAAAATGGGAGAGATTATTGTGGATAGACCCCGCATGCACCTCTAGGTCTAAACAGAACATTCCCAGCTACCACAAATTCTAAGAACTACTCTGTCAAAGTTTGGCAGTTTTTTGCTCTTAGGGATCATAAGTCACTTTGCCGATAGCTTGCATCCCAAAATAGCTGGGACACTTGGTCCATGAAATGAGACCTCGCCTAGCATTTACCCACCCACCCCAACATGTCGACACATTTGTTTCAGCTCCATGAGGTGTGGAATGCAAAATCTCGCTCCTAGGACCTTTCCACTGCATGAAACTGAAGCATTTTGAAACAATGTATTCTTTGCCACCATAGGTAAATGAAATTGATTTAAAAAAAACTAAGGTAGGTGTTTGTAGGTGGACTTGACATCCACCTATACATGCATAGAAGATGTTGCTAGGTGTTATAGTTTGACAGAGAAACTGGTCCAAAGTTTGACACCGTTTTGTCTTAGGGCTCTTGAGAGATTGTCTACATTTGATGTAGCTGATAATGACTAGAAGGCTTCACTGCTGAAAACACACTTTCCCTAGCATTCACCCACCCACCCCGACATGTTGGCATAGTTAATTTGATCCCACGAGGTATGGAATGCAAAATTTAGCACCTTTCTAGTAGATGAAACTAAACTAAAAGCTATGTAATATTCATTTTTAGGTATTTTCTCTACTCTCCTTAGGTTGATATGATGTTCTCACTTTATCCAATGCATTCTAATTACATCCATTAAGGCATAAAGGATATAGAAATTTTATCAGATGTTGTAGTTGCAATTGCCCTGATAAACATGTATGCAAAGTACCAGGTGTAAATCAAATGTAGAAAGGTGGAATGAGGATATGCAAAGCATAAAAAGCATATAGAAGGTGAAATGAGGATATGCAAATCATGTCAAATGTCTCTCTCTCTTATTCTCTTCCTCATTTTACAAGAGAAAGACAAATTAAACAAAAACTCAAATCTTTCTTTTGATTCATCATTCATTTCTTCTATTGGTGCATCTTGTGTGTTACTAAAGCTTATAGACACTTTATGAGCTTTATGACCCAGCACCCCGATTCTAACATTCTTGTTCAAAGAAGTCAGCAAATTATGAGTCCAAATGCTATGCATAATGATGATACCAATACATCAAAACCCCAAATTCCTAGTCTTATCACACAAGAAAATCCACCAATACTCCCTAGTATTCCTACTTGGCATCCTCCTAAAGCATCAAACTTCCATGAATCCATCAACATTGATGACCTTGTGGTTCATGTTCTTGAAGCTCAAGTTCAGAAATTAGACAAATAGTTGGCTAATTTATAGTAACTTGTAAGCTCATAACACATAACTGAGGAGGCCATCCTTGTTGTTGAGAGTCTACGAAGTCTTTTGCTTGAAGATCAAGAAGGATTGGAAGTCTTATGTGGAGTTGTGCATATAGTGCATAACAACATTCTATCGGCATCTAGTTGCACTAAAATCATCACCAATGCCACTTCTTCTAATCAAATAGGGACTCAAGTGTTGGCACCCATACCTACACTCCCTATTCCTACTTATTCTTCTACTATTCTCACTACTATTGCACAACTGAGTAATAATGCTACCACATGTATTGGGTTATCCACTGGGAATCCTATTCGCCATTATAGTACTATTCCATATAACTACATAAATTTCACACCTAATGTTACTCCACCTACATCTAAACCTCCAATCACATTTCAAAAGGCTACTCATACACCATCACCTAGTCCTTCCAGTTCATTCCAATCTCAACCTGCTTCACCTGCCAACCTCCTCATAAACCAATTCTTGCTAAATATGACCTCCATCCAACAACAATTGGCTAACAAGAGTAATAGTCCACCTAAGCCTAGTATGTCAACACATTATATCTGTAGCCCTTTGCCCTATTCCATCCTAATAACTCCTATGCCTGAGAAATTTGAGACCCCTCACTTTGAGAAATATAATGGTAAGGGTACCTAACCATGTTTATTAATATGATGTTTCATTTATAAATAACTATTTGAATAATTTAATATTGTTTAATGACATATTTGTTCTGGATTTGATGTCAACACTATGTATTGTTTTATCTCGTGAATTTTGGGCTCTAATGTCAGAAATATAGTCATTGTATTTATATATTTCATCATTATATGTTAAGTCATGGTATGGTTTACACTTGTGGTTGTATTTGTAATGATTTTCTTTCTGCATAGTAGTGGTGAGGTTACATATTAAAGGATCATAACAATCTTTCCATTATGGATGTAGATTCATAAATGAGATTTTAAAGATTTATGTTTCTTTACAAGAAGTTTTACTTAGTAGTTGTTAGTTTCTCTTTGGTAGTGGTGATGGTATCAGATGAGATGTCAAAAATACATAATTTAGAAGCTTTTATGGTCACATCTATCTGGTTAGGGAATTTTTTTTTAAAAGAATTTATATGTTTGCATCTGATTTTTATGGCAAAGGTCTTGAATTTTAAATATGACATTAGAGTTGGTAGATCAATCATGATTGAAGAATTCTGGTGGGCGGCATCAACTTTGTCAAAGCATCAGGGATACTCAGTCCATCGATTATACCATGGTGCATTTGTCGGTGGGCATTATAGTATTTGATCCTAGTATATAACATTTGTATTGCTAAAAGTCTCAGTCATTGGTCTAACAGTATCGTTGCATCCATTCCATATAAATTGACTACTCAGCAATAAGTTTTGTGTATGGTATGAAATACCCATTCTCTGGTGCATTTGAATGTCTTCTTTACTTTATTGGGGCTCACTTTCAATCAAAACAAGAATAACTTTTCTTATTTTTTAACCTTGGTAAATTAGAGTTTTATTTGTGATCCAAGGTTTGCACTCTGATGACTTGTTTCAGTCTTGTTCAATATTGTAGTTGTTTTTTAATATTTCATGGCTTGTTGTGCTTTAGACGAGCTTTAAAAATGGCTCTCCTATGTTCATATTGTAGCCCTCTATGTTATTTGAGGAAACCTTATGTCATACCAATCTTCAAAAGTTGTAGGCATGGTAGTTTTCTATAGTATACCTTTGTGCTTTACTGCCCTATGCACTTTATGCCTTATTCATAGTTGACTTGCTATCACTTGTGGCTTTCAACTTAATTGAAAACCTTTTAACAGAAGGGTGACCAATGATAAGGAGACGGACCATGGTGACTAGTTCAAGTAGTGTCTTTATTGTTGCCTCATACTTGTGCAATATCTATTATTTTCATATTGCTTCATTTTGTATTGCCTATATCTCCACTGGAGTTTGTCTCTGTTTAGGATGATGGAAATGATTCACATCTCTCTCAACATTTTCTCTGCAGTGTGACAACTTGTTTTTTGAAGGTATTTATCATCTCAATGTTATTCCATTAGGCATGCAATCGCCAAACTTAGAAAGAAGTATGCTGTTGTCATCCACTACAAGAAATCTGTTGTTAACCAGTTCTATGTGCCTTTCCTCTATGGAATCCCTTGACATGATTTCATGTTTTAGTTAGGAAGCTTATATTTTTCTTAAATGCAAAGAATAATGGGTAATATGTTTTAAGGTCAATGTAAGGATTATAAGAATTACTCATATTATATTATCTCTCAAATGCTTATATTATAGGTTATTTTAAAAACAAGAAATAATTTGGTTATCAATCTTTAAGAAACAATGGATATTAGCTATTTGACTTTATTTTATTTTGGGATATAATTGGCTTAGAGAGTGATTAGCTAGTGTATGGATGGGATAATTTAGATAAGTTTCTGATGAGGATTTTGTATTGATCTTATGTAAAAATAGTATAGTTGTGTAAGATTAAATTAGACATCTATAATTGAGGTGTTCTTTCACCTATGAGTGGATAATACATGCTTTAGTAAGGTATCAATAGGATTAAAATGTGTATTGGGAAAAATTGCTATATATATCTTTATAAGTATGTTATTTCATAATATTTATTGTAAACTAAGTAATTGTATGTAACAATTTTATGCAATAAATCCTAGAGAATGGACAAGAAGTTTAATCCTGTAGGGGTTATTCATAAACTTAATGGTTGATTGTATCCTTTAGAAAATATTTTGTGATTACCTTTATCTCTACAGTGAAATGGTGTGTAAGTCGAATAGTTGATTTGAACTACAAAGTCTCTATGCTATGCATACGTAGGCAAGGCCATCTTGGATGAGCCCCCGAGACATTAGGTCAGGCCTTAGGGCCTTAGGTTTGTCATTTTATGGAATTGATATCTATTTAGACTATGGAAAACTAATGTATTCATTTAGTGTGTGGATTCATATATGTTAACTGTGTAGGATACTGGAGTTGGAAAAGTAATCTCCACCTTGTGAAAGGATGATCTTAAGACAATTATTACAAATGTGTATATCTGTATATGAAGTAATTGTACCTTGGAATTTATTTACAATGAATTTGGATGTTAATTATTTAACATGGGTGAATTTCCTCCTATATTTACTTATTGAAATTTATTTATTTCTCAATAATTTAGATTATATTTGTTAATAATTGTTATTTTCTTGAGTGGGCAATACATAGGTATCAGAGCACCAGGTTGCAACACTTGGGAGCTTTGTGGTAAAAGTACTAGTAATAATAAACCTATTGTACTGGTGTGAAACATGGATGATTTATGTTTGAATTTCCTAAAAGAGTATGATTGTAGATTAATGAAATGATTAAAATGGATTTGACTATAAGATATTTAAAAAAGCACTGATGTTTGATTAAGATGTATTGTAGGAAGAGTGGCTCAATTATTATTTTTATGAGAAAAAATGCAAAGAGTTTTAATAAAAGGGAAAAGTGAGTCATTTTTTGTAAAAGAAAGAGTTGTCAATTTTCTCTAACTAAATCTTTCTAGAGTTGAGCTTGTTGTAAGTTTACTAGATTGTTTGAAGAGTGGAAGGATGAAAGGCTAATGAGTTGATCCAGGCATGAATAGTCAAGGTATGATATCTAATAATATTTGTGTTGTGACATGATTATTAATGAAAGATCTGTTGTATAATTGGGTAATAATTTGATTGAGGAAATGAATTGTGATTGTCTCTTTGGTTACTTGAATATATTCTTGTGATAATATTGTGAATAATGATGATGGTCATCTAGATGAATGGCTGTGGGAGAAATAGGGGATTGATATTCTGAATTTTGGGAGTTATGAATTATTGGAGGGAGTATATGCAAGGGAGTTACATAAATCTTAAACCTCATGAGAGGATCACTTTCTCTTATTTTCTTACTGGAAGGTTTGTGAAATAAAATGTTGTTTAATGATCGTATATTGTTTATTGTTATTGAGAAAGAAAATATTTTATCCATATATTTTACAAGGATATCAATTCTTAAAAAATTCGTACTGTTAGATATTGCTTATACTTCTGAAACAAATCTTGTTTAGATAATTGTTTATGAAGGAAATTATGTAAGTTGAAATGATATAAAGGGAGTTATGGAGAGTTGTGGGAGTTGTGTGTTGTGGGAGCTACATGTGCTCTATGGGAGCTATTAATTTGTGGGAGTTAATTTTTCTCTGTGTGAGCTATTGTTGTGATTTGGAGCTACAATTGTGATAAGGGATCTACATTGTGAAAAAGAGAGTTTTCTAAACTTTGATTAATCATAATTGTTGAATGCTCATAACTGCATAAATTTTATGATCTATTTCTTTTGTGGTATATGTTGGAGCTCCATGTGGTTTGAGACCACCACATTCCCCTCCTCCCTTTAGGTGGCTCGTTTGAAGTCATGTAATGATTGGGATGTTCATTTTTGTGAGAATATTTGAAATTTTATTTTTTCTTATTTGTTTTATTAAGTCAACAGTTTGAAAATTTCTTAATATATTTGGTTGTTTATTGTCCTTTTGCCTCAAGGACTATTCTATTAAGGATTTTGGTTTTGTTTTTCCGTTAATCAATTTGTTTTTATATGAAGTTTTATTTATTGATTTTATTTAAAACTTTTACTCATTGAAAACGTCTTTATTTTGAGGCTATATCAATATTTATTGTTGTTGGCTTGTGTGGAGTAATGCAAATTGTGTAGTTTTCCATACCCGTGAGAGGTCACTGGCAGTCTATATGGGGAGTGGATGGCCTGGGGAATGTACATTGTAAAATTGTGTAAGATCTATTCTTTAGCATTATGGTTCCATTCGGCACTAATCATCTCAATTCCGTTGAAAGCATATATGATGTATGGAAATGATATCTGTGATGCTTATATGTTAAGAGTTGTTTGCAATGAATTTGATTATCAGTAATATTTAGATGATATAAGTATGTTTCTAAGATAAGTAATATTTTGATGGAAAGAATGATATAACTAAAATTTTCTAGAAAAAGATCTGCATTCCTGTATGTTGCTTAGCAAGAAAGAAGGGAAATCTGTGTTGGTTCTAAAGGTTGAACCTAGTTTGTGTGGCCAACATAAGAAAAAAATGATTTATTTTTATGTTTCTTTACTAAAATGAATGTGACTTTTGAATCTAAAAAGAAATCTATTGTTGATATTTGATAAAGAATGATGAATTCTTTCATGATTTTCATTTTATTGATTGAAAATTTGGTGTTGAGATGGGAGTATTGCTGGGAGTTGTTATGAGGAATGATAATGTGTTGGGAGTTGAATGATAAGGGAGTTCTTTTTGGGAGTTGATTGTATAAGGGAGATTTTATTTAAGATGAATGATTAAGGGAGTTGATGATTTATAGAAATTTTGATTGTTATAATGAAGTAAGTGCAATTATTATGTGAGATTTAATTCTTGAGAAAAGATTTGAAATCTGTTAATATGATGTTCTTTATTTGCTCAAGGGTGGATTTGATTGGTCGAATCCTATGGTTGGGTGGTGAGCAAAGTTGGATTGTTACTGATTTTGTATATGCAGATTTATAGACTAAACCTGTTCTTGTGATAAGAAGATTAGTATTGAAGAGTAAATCTCTAGATGAAAACTAACTTTTGTTGGAAGTGTGAAGTTAGGAAATATACACTTCTCTTGATGACTTCTAGGAGGAAGTCCATTTTTTAGGGGGGAAGAATGCAAGGGCACCTAACCCTATTTATTAATATGATGCTTCATTTAGAAATAATTATTTGAATAATTTATTATTGTTTAACAACATATTTGTTTTGGATCTGATGTCAACAATATGTATTGTTTTATCTTGTGAATTTTGGGCTCTGATGTTAGAAATATAGTCATTGTATTTATATATTTCATCATTATATGTTAAGTCATGGTATGGTTTATAGCTGTGGTTGTATTTGTAATGATTTTCTTTCTGCATAGTAGTGGTGAGGTTACATATTAAAGGATCATAACAATCTTTCCATTATGGATGTAGATTCATAAATGAGATTTTAAAGATTTTTGTTTCTTTACAAGAAGTTTTATTTAGTAGTTGTCAGTTTCTATTTGGTAGTGGTGATGGTATTAGATGAGGTGTCAAAAATACATAATTAGAAGCTTTTATGGTCACATCTATCTGGTTAGGGTGTTTTTTTAAAGATTTTATATGTTTGCATCTGGTTTTTATGGTAGAGGTCTTGAATTTGAAATATGACATTAGAGTTGGTAGATCACTCAGGATTGAAGAATTTTGGTGGGTGGCATCAGCTTTGTCAAAGCATCAGGGATACTCAGCCTATCAATTAGACTATGGTACATTTTTTGGTGGACATTATAGTATTTGATCTTGGTATATAACATTTGTACTACTGAAAGTCTCAGTCATTGGTCTAATAGTATCATTCCAGCCATTCCATATAAACCAACTACTCAGCATATAGTTTTGTGTATGGTATGAAATACCCATTCTCTAGTGCATTTGAATCTCTTCTTTACTTTATTGGGGCTCACTTTCAATCAAAACAAGAATAACTTTTCTTATTTTTCAACCTTGGCAAATTAGAGTTTTATTTGTGATCCAAGGTTTGTGTTTTGATGACTTGTTTCAATCTTGTTCAATAGCTTTTTATAGTTTGTGTAGTTGTTTTTGAATATTTCATGGCTTACTATGCTTTAGCTGAGCTTTGAAAATGGCTCTCCTATTTTCATATTGTAGCCCTCTATGTTCTTTTTGGAAGCCTTATGTCATACTAATCTTCAAAAGTTGGAGTCATGGTAGTTTTCTATAGTATACCTTTGTGCTTTACTGCCCTATGCACTTTATTCCTTATTCATAGTTGACTTGCTATCACATGTGGCTTGCAACTTAAATGAAAGCCTTTTAACGGAAGGGTGACCAATGATAAGGAGACAGACCATTGTGTCTTTATTGTTGCCCTCATAACTATGCAATATCTATTATTTTTAGATTGCTTCATTTTGTATCACCTATATCTCCACTGGAGTTTGTCTTTGTTTAGGATGATGGAAATGATTCACATCTCTCTCAACATTTTCTTTGCAGTGTGACAACTTGTTTTTTGAAGGTATTTATCATCTCAATGTTATTCCATTAGGCATGCAATCGCCAAATTAGAAAGAAGTATGCTATTGTTATCAACTACAAGAAATCTGTTGTAAACCAGTTCTATGTGCCTTTCCTCTGTGGAATCTCTTGACATGATTTCATGTTTTAGTTAGGAAGCTTTTATTTTTCTTAAATGCAAAGAATAATGGGTAATATGTTTTAAGGTCGGTGTAAGGATTCTTTTGTTCTTAGGATTTTGTTTAATTTTCTTTTTCTGTTGTAGGGTTGTTCATATAAAGAAATCATTCTAAGTAAGGGTATGAGTTATGTTAGACATAAAGAGGTAGACCTTGGTATTTTAATCTCTATCATAGCAAAGAGAATCTAAGTTTACTCCATCTATACTTTCCTTATAGATGTAGACCTTTTATGATTTTGTTGTCCTTAAAATCAGCTACGCTCATTTTGTAGGACCCCTACGAAGCTTGTCTGTTTTGTAACCTACACTCTAAGTTTGAAAATTGAGGCAAGTTTTCTTGGCCTCATGTGAAGTCATCTGACACCTTGGAATGCCTTATGACATTCGCCTCAATTGATTTTTTGAGACTCATGAAATTGACCAGGTCGTAAGCCTCTTAGAATATCGATTCTGGCTTGTTTGAGGTGTTTGTCATTTTTTAGAGTGAACATGCACCGACAGTCATTTTCGCCGCTTGTGCATATGCTTTGCTTTCTGTGAATATGCACTGGTAGTTATTTTTTCTACTTGTGCATTTGACTTGCACATAGGTTTGTATTGTTTGTTCAATATGCAGGGGTAGCAAAAATTGTCGCCTGTGCATGTTGATCACCTGATGCAAAGTTGGTCATTTCGACCGCTTGAGCAGATCTGAGCATATCAAGTGAACTTAGAGTCACATTAATGGCACTTGTGCCAGGATTAATGTGACCTTTTAAAATCTTTTTAAAAAAGCATTTTAGTCATTGTTTTGTTTAGTTATCATTCTCAAATCTCTCTAGGTCAACTGTTAAACCGTTCTTGAGGTTGTTTGAATCATGTAAATTGCGGATCGAATGGATTTATTCCTCATGGTCACACCTAGGGTTTTGGTCTACTTTTACAAGTAAGCTTTTTTTTTTTGTTTTTGGTTTTGTTTTCTTTTTAGGGTTTTTGTGTATAATGAAATGTTTGTTTGCATTTCTTGTAAATGTATTATTTTGTTTAAGTTTTTGTATATATGTTAATTGTTTCTTGTTTAATGTTTCTAAACCCTAGTTTCTGTATAGGATGTTTATCATCATTTTTTATCGATGATTTTCACCGATTTTTAAACCTAGGTTCATGTGTATGAATGGATTTCGATTAATTTTCAAAAACTTAGGTTTCTTCTCGTGTTAGAACTGATGTACCAACAGTCTTTTCCACCACCGATGCATATGACCCTTAGCAGACCTACCTTCATGTAAGGGCAGAAAAATTTGCCACCCCTACATGAATCATGTTTGCCTAATATGCGATAGCAGTAAATTTTACCGCTTAAACATGAAAACTTAGAACTTCCCAAATCTATGTTGAGTCGGCAATATATACCACTCAAACATGTGATACTGATTTGTAAAGGTTTTATCAAGTGTTATGTCAGAGAAAATCACTGTTAGTGCATGAATTCCCAAATTTCCATCCCAAGGTGTATGGGCGGTGAAATTCACCACCCTTACACAGAAAATTAATGAACTTTATCTACCATATGCAAAAGAGGCTAATTTGGCCACTCGTACATTTGACAATGCTCTATCCTATATGCAGGAGTAGAAAAATTTGCCACCCTGACATCTGCATTTCCCTTAACATGCAAGGGCGGCAAATTTTGCCGCCCATGCATTCACTTTCCCAAATTTTTCTAACTTTGGAGAATTTTCTAAAAAGTTGTCCTGAGACCACTTTCCTCTATTCTTTTTGACCCACTTGCTCTTTAGCCCTTTCAAGATCACTCCCATGATCATGATCGTCAACATGCAATTTCCCAAAATTACCAGTATTTCCCCTAACTGCAAGATCACGACTCTTTGATTACAGTTTCCCCTGCAAGCTGCCGAGGTCTTCAATTCATCTGAAGGAGTCTTCTTTCCAGATGACTGATCCATCTCCAAAGAAAGTGAAAGCCATGAAATACAAATATCAAGGTGTCTTTCCCATAACTTCAGTGACATCAAATGTTGATGAAATATGGGATATAGAGATCGGCCATGTGAACATGGCTGAATTTGTTGAGAGAACAAAGTCAGATAAACCCAGTTCCTCTATGCAGAAGATTGTTAAGAGTAACATTCATTTGGTGTCTTCATTCCCTGTTGTTGCACATAATATAGAGTTTGTTCTCCAGGTTGCTAATTTCTACAATAGAGATACCAGAGTAGTGGTTGATGCTCATGGGAATGTGATTATAAGGCTTGATCTAGAGTTCATAGATAATGTGTCCATGTGTCTAGTAGTTAAAAATGTTGCAGAACTCCAGATTTTGGTATTGCTCAGCGTGAGTATGATAAAGATGTAGAAAAGGTGAAAAAGGTGATAAATACTAAGTGGCTCAAAACTATCAGACCTAATTTGTCTAGATGGCCTAGGAGTTTCGCTAGAAGTGAATTTGAAGAAGAATTGGGTGACTTGATAACTCTTCTCAGTAGAGTTAGGGGTCTTTCTTCCTCATCAACTTTTCATGAATGGATGTATCCATACATCAAGGTCATTCTTCAAGGTAAGTAGGCTATCTTCTAGGGAGAACATATAGGCAATGCTCTTCATGAGTAGTTAACTAAACTATCGACTACTTCAAAGTTCTACATGACTTCATATCTGGTACATATAACAGCTTCTATGAGAAGTTTCCCAGGCTTAACATCTGATGGAGATAGGAGAGATGTACATGTTTATTAGTACTATCCTCAGCTCACTTTGAAAGGCTCAATTCATCATTTCAAAAGGGTGAATGATGCCTTCTTTGTTTTTTTCTTGTGCATTTTTTATCCTCAATTGGAACAAAGAAGAATTTTAGATGAGGCCTCGTCAGTGGTAAATGGTTATGGTTGCTTGTTTCTTCAATTTTCAACTTTCATATATCTCAGAGTTGGCTTTTATCAAGGTTATCCCTATTTTCTTCCAAGATTTCCCCCCAAAAAACTTGTTCTAATGGAGTTGTGTCGACAAATGATTGTTGTCCATAACAAATAGATGGAATTGAAGAAGCTTGGATTTAGGTTTCTGATTGAGATTGGTAGATATTCCGTAGAAACTGCTACTAAGGCCAAGGTAATGGGAACTAAAATGCAGATGGTCACAATGAAAATGTTCAAAAAGAGACTCAGATTTGATTACAGAGGAGTGAAAGACAAAATAAAGAGAAAGACTCAATTTCATGAGCCAATGGTCGAAGATATCTGGGCTGATTTGAGAATAGAAGAGGAAATCAGAAAGTTGGATTATAGCAGGATGAATCTAAATCAAATTGAATTTCTAGGTTTAGCTGATATTCCAGAGGATATGGTGGATGATGAAGATGTGGTCAGTTCAAGCTATGTTAATTATAATATTGCTAACTCTCCCTTGCTTGCTATACAATGGTCAAAGAAGGAGGTAACTTCTTTGAGGAAAAGATTTGAGCCAATTCTGGCTAATACCAATCTATGGCTTAAGAGTAAAGGTATCCCTTTGAAGGATTTTATAACTGGATCTAAAGAGGAGGTTTTAGAGAAAATAGGTAAGAAGGTTGAATTGAGGACAAAGAATTAAACTGATACTCTAGGCACATCTAAGGTTTCCAAACCAAGGATCAAATTTGTGTCCAAAGGAAAAAAGGCCAAAGTCATAGAGGAAGAGTCTGAGGTTAAAGAAATGGAAATTGAAGAATACGGTATAGGTGAGCAAGCCACTGAGGAGATGGAGATTAAAGGTAAGTCTTCAAAGGAGAAAAGAGATGAACAGGAGAAAGAAGAAGGAGATAGTCAGGAAGGTCTACAGGATATAGCCATGTCTCCACAAAGGGATGTGCCACAAGGAACTGAAAAACCTTCTCCCTTACCTAATGTATCTATTTGAACTCCTATGTATGTTCTTCCTACAACCCCAGTTTCACCCATCAATAATCCACCTTCCGAGTCACCTTCATCTTGAAGAATATTTTTTGATAATCCAAAAGTTTCCTTTGATAATGTTCTTTGTTCTTTTGGATCTATTCCTAGTTTTTCTTCGCCTTCTTATGACATTGGGGATTCTACAACCTTTGATCATTTTGTTTTGGGTACTGAGCAAGTTACTAATGTGGATATGCCAGGTGCAGTGTTTATTGATACTCCTCCTATCATCATGACTACAAGTGTGGGTATAGTTCCTTCTACATAGACAATGGGTCTTGATCCAAATGTTAATACATCAATGCTTCCTCCATGGCTTTCAGCATATACACCTAAGAGGAAGAAACAAGCCATCTCTCCAGATGACTTTGACTTTGGCAAGTTGGTACCAGGAAAGGCTAAAACTCAAAAGAAGCCCAAAACTCTTTCTTGGCTGATGGAAGATAAAGGCCACAAATATGTGGAGATTGCTCGACCACCACATGATGTAACTATTGAAAATTTTAGTATGAGTGACTACACCATTTCTAGAATTGAATTTGGAAAGATCACGCATGAAAGTACAAAAGTTGATATGTAGTCTGCAATGGATTCTTTAATCTAGAAGTTTGATCAGGAAAAAGAAATGAAGGACCACTATAAAGAAATGGTAGAACAACTGGCTGCGGTGGTGAGGATAATTACTCTAACATCTGAGCCAATAACTACTGAAGTTGTTTCAGTAGAAGATCTTGTCATTCAAAAGGCTGAGAAGACTCACTTAAAGGGAAAAGTGGTTGAAGAGTATTTGGAAAAGATGTAGGTATAAGGAGTGTCGCTTCTTACAGAGACAACTGAAAAGACAAGCAAGATGGAGAAGATCAGAGCAGAACTTGATGACCTGGTTGATACTATTTCTCAAGATATTGAATATTTGGAGGGAAGCTATGAGAAGTGGATTGAAATGAAGAAGCTAAAGGTAAATACTCTAATAACAATTTTTGTTATCCTAAATCAGGATTCTTATGTGGAGACTAAAGAAGCATTGGTCTATTAAAGTAATGTTTTGAAAGAATTGATCAAAGATTTGAAAAGTATGAAGGAGCTAAGTGAACAAAGTGATGTTAGTCTCTTGCATAAATTGGAGGAGCTTCCATGCAATTTGGTATCAGGGATCATCACTTCCTCCCTGCAGATGAGATGATTCAAGAATTCAAAAGTATGTTCCAAAAAGGGTTTGAAGATAAAGCTTTCTCAATTTCTTCTTTGGACAACATTCTAGATAATCAGTTAACATTAGATAACCTAAAGTCTAAGTTAAGTAGTCATACAAAGGTGACCACAATAGTAAAGGATGTAGTGATCAAGGCTCGAATGATCTTTAGGAACAATGTTAGTCCAGATAGTTTGGGAATACAAGCAACATTTACCATGTACAATGCTCATTTGAAGAAAGATGGCAATACAAGTTGATGCAACTTTTCATAACTCAGTTTATTTTATGTTTTCATATGTCTTTTGTTTGTAATTATGGACATATTTACATGTACTTTTCTCATATGTAATTACATGTAAAAATATAGGAAGTCCCAAGTCAATAAGGACTCCTATTTTTGAATAAGTCAAAGTAGTTAGGTTTTTCCTAAATTTTCTCAAGGCCTTGTTGATAACTAAGAGTGGGGGGTGAATCAGTTATCTTAATTATTTCAGCTTTCTGAACTTTCTTAATAGTTAGTGTAGCATCAAATCAAACAAGAAAACATAACCATGAAATAGAAATACACATGACACAATATTTTTGATGTGGAAACCCTATTAAGGGAAAAACCACGAGGTGATTAACCCAAGATTGTATTCTCTGTTAGAAGAATGGAAGTACAAAAATGACACTTGCCAATTAAGGCTCACTGCCCGAGCACACTGCCTACAAGAGACACACTGTCTACAATTTATAAAGAGTGTAATACAATACTTGAATTGATAGGGAGCATCAACATATGCTGGAGTTCAGTTCTAGTTAGGCTCTGTATACTGATCTGCTGCACTTCATCTTTCCTCTTCTTTTATGCTGCTCTTCTTTCACATACTGAAACTTCCTTTCTGCTTTTATTCAGCTCTACTACTTTTCTTTGCACATCACTTATCAAAACAACACATCTCATAACTAAATCCATCTTGTATATATATATCCGCACAAGTGATTTCATCACCTTTCTAGTCAGCACCCGGAATAGTCAATCTTTTCACAAACTCTGATATGTCAGCTGAATCCTTGCACACCAAGTAATGTGAATCAAGGATATGCTTGTGAAAATCATTAATCATGTCGGCCAAACATAATTCATGCCTTCATAACCTTTACCAACATCAATAACACATCCAGAATAATGTCTGATGTTCTACCAGTCAGTTCTTCCTCTGTTCACACTATCACTTGGGAACCCGATAGTCAAGCATTCATATCTCTTTATCCTTTCCACACGAGAGGCTCAAACCTTGGAATCTATCAGTCAAGATACTCCTCTTGACTTCCCCAAATCTACACTTCACTGAGATACTTCTACTGAGAGATCCAGACCTGTCTATCAGACCTTACTGACTGCTCTGTTCTTGTTTACCGGACCACAACATTCTTCACTCTGACTTCCGATATAGACATACCATGTCCTGCGGATGTGTGGGATGAACTTTGTTTTCATCAAGGACAACATTCATGAATCCATATAGTGTCTCTTGCCAACAATCTTCCCCTTTGGCATTGATATTTAGTGAAAAATGACTAAGTGTTTACACTATGCTCCCCCTTGGCTGATGCTCTGTTTTTATATACATTTTTCAGAGCCCCCCCTTAGTTGGATTCCTCATTTTTCACTGCTCTTCACTCCCCCTTTGACATCAATGGCAAAGGGTAGGGTCCACATATCAAAACTTTCAAAAATTCAACTATACTTAGCTGCATAAGTATATACATATGGCATACTTACATATACTTAAGTATGTCTGCAAAAGTTGTCTTCAATTGAACAAATTCTGTAGCCCAACTTTGCTTCATTTTGTCCAAAATTGATATATGACCGCTCAACAGGAATGCAAATGCATCTGCCCTTTTTAGATCTGTTGGATCATTGGTCTGGGCTATGATTTGAGCTTCACTTATGGCCTCATGCATGGCATCTAACTTAGGGATAATGATCCTTCTAAGTTCACCCATCCGGCTAATTATGTTCTTCCTTTCCTTCTCAAAATTCTTTATTGCATTTGTGATTGCAATAGTCTGACACTCTTGATTTACTATGGAGGATGAGAGAGGATCAAAACTTTGAGACAGAATTAATAGTTTATCCTCTTGTTCTTTTACTTTCCTCTCAATATCTTTGGTCACTGTGGGCCAAGATAAGCAAAATTTGTACATATTTCTGCCATCTTTAAGAGCATTTTCCAAGCTCTTTATCCCAATATCCATGACTTTCCTGTCATTTGTTATCAGACCCTATACTTCGGAGAATCTCTTATCCAAAAACTCCTTCCGGACCTTATCTTCAACTAACTTCTCTAGAGAACCAAAATGTGTGCTAACACTGTTGACTAGAGTTTTGAGATTACTGGATGTGGAGGCTGTGGGATCTTTCTAAAACGATGGCATAATCTTTTCAAGAACTCTGGAAGCAGCTTCTATCAACTCACAGTCTTCCATGTGAGACTTCATGAGTTTTTCTTTAACCTTTACATTAGCAAATGAAGCTATCTTCATTGTCTATACCGGAGAAAGAGAATCAAAATTAAATGGTCCTTGTAGAAGCTCCAGTTCATCAATCTCCATTGTTTCTTTGTTCAGAAATTCTTGGACAGTTTTTGCAGTGTCTCTTGTCGGAGAAAGATTTTTCTTTTCTTCTGTAGACATAGAATTGTCTTTTGGAGCTTTCTCCCCTTCCACAACCTTTGTACTGATATCTTCTTTTCCCTTCACCTCTGCTTCTTTCTCCTTTATTCTTTCTTCTGCTTTGGATCTGGAGTCAGCAGGGGAAACCAGAGGAGAGATGTTGGTCTGTTCAGGGGCCACCTCTTCTGTTATTTTCTCAGTAGACTCTTCTGCAACACTTGTGGTTGAGGGGTCAGAACCCAAGTCCTCTATAATAAGAAGATTAAATCTTTTGAAGGCCTTCCGGAGGATCTCTTCTGTGTCCTTTGCTACCTTGTCAGTCTCACCAAGTATAAGTTGATTCATCCTTGCTTTGCTTTTGAACTCATCCTTACAATCTTTGAATACCATATTCATTGTTTTGGGGTCGATTGAAGGATATAGATAAATTGCTATCTGTTCCTGGATTTCTAGGTCTTTAGCTTGGGCATTGTTCTTTCTTGTTTCTAGTTCCTTCTCCAAGCTTTTAGGAATCAAAGATATAATTTCAATAAATGCTTTGTTGTAGATATTTAGGTACCTAACTATGGCATCTTGTAATATTTTCTGATCTGCTTCACCATAATCATCATAGAATTCAACCATTGGCTGAATATTTCTATCCACTATGACTGATTTGATTATGTCATCAATGTGAAGAGTGGGTTTTTCAACATATTCCTTTGTCTTTTCTTCTTCTTTCTATCCAGTAGAGGGTTGACCGGATGTTTTCTTCTTTTTCTTCATTTTCCTGATTTCTTCATCAGATTTAGTTTCCTCTTCATCCCTTTGACTGGCATAAGCTCTGGTAGCTTTTGTCTTTGTTCTTTTCTCTCCTTTGCTAGATGATTGTGCTTTTGGTTCTAATGTCCTTGAGCCTTTGGCAGTGGTAGGTGTAGATCTCTTTGATGATCTGGTCTGGGTGGAAGGTTTTGCTGGAGCACTTTCCTCATTTTTCTTTTCTGCCTTCTTCTTCTCTTCCTCAGCCCTTTCCATCTTTTTCCTATAGGCATCAAGTGCCTCCTTTGAGATGCCAAGGCCTTTGGCAACATTTTCTAATTCTTTTCTCACCTTCCTCTTGATCTCTGGTTCTCTGAGTTCCACATGAATCTTTACACTCAGCTCCTCAAAGGTTCCAAACCTTTCTGCCTTTGGATCCTTTGGCTGACTTAGCATGTGTTGAACATGCAGCTCCACAATTTGTTCATCAACTTCATACCCCATGGGCATGATCCATACAGTTCTTGGTTCTACTACCTCCATTAGGCACTGATCAGTCTCTACCATAAAACATAATGTCTTTGTATTTCTCAACAAGAGACTGTGGAATCCTCTCTCTTGCTTGCATCATGTTCTGAAAATTCCTGAAATATCCCCACATGGCTGTATTTCTTTCTGCAGCATCCCCAAGCCCATGCAAATAGTCTCTGATCTGAATTGCTACCAGTTTGTCATTTTGCCATACCCATCCATTTGATCTGGGCAGCTCATTCATGAAGTAGAAAAATAGGCATAATATTAGTCCACCATATTTAAAGGAGTTCTTCTTGTCCTTTTTGATCTTTTGTATGTTTTCCATTAATTGGCCCAAAAGAAGTTCACAGAGATCATATTCTACATTCTTTCTCAGTATCTCATAGGCAGTATATACTGCAGTTCTGGATACTGAATTCTCCCTGCTAGAGTGATATATCTTGTATCCTATTATCATAGATGCAAACTTGATATTTGAGTCAGTAATATCTTCAATGGTCATTACCCTCTTATCAAATTTTGATCCGGTGGCCTCAGTTACAATGTTGTTTTTGACAGATTTGAGGACAGGTATTCCTTCGGAGGAGTGTAAACCAGTTACTGCCCTAATTGCTTCCTTGGTGATTTTGCAAGGTCTATTAAGCCATAGAAAGTTGTCATGTACCCTACTTAACACATACCAGACCCATTCATCTTCTCCAAAGTAGGGGAAATGAATGAACTGATCAAAATGTTTCTTCTGGATGCCCTTATATTCTGGTTTAAGCTCAAAAGCATCGTCTATCAATTGTTTGTGATAGATATCCACTAATTTTGATTCCCCAAAATCTTTAATATTAGCGTGTATGTAAACCCTAATATCTTCTGTGTGCAAAACACCATGTGGAACACTAGAGAAGGCTCCTAGGGGATCTACCTCCAAGGATTTGTATGGATGCTTCTTAAATATGGGGCAAGGTCTATCAGAAATCTTTACTATATTCGGAGTAGCCATCATCAAGGAAACTTACTGAGAGATATCAAGAACGAAGAATACCTTTTACGTTGTTTAGGGCACACAATGAAATCCAGATTGAGTTGTATGAAGAATTGTCTTGATCTTTGGGAGAAGTAGTTGCAGAGCTCCTTTTCTCTCTTCTTCACATGTGAGTGTACAAATGATGAGCGAATGAACTCTTTTGTTTTTTAGAAGCCCTAATTTTCATTTGGCAATAAATGTGCAACCTAATTCATTCTAGTTTGCCTTGTTTGTCTTAGTCAGAGACAAAACCTTTCCGGATCACTGAGACAGACTTCAAAGTTATTCTAGGAGAGTAGTGATAATCTATCATCCTTTCATTAGTCATTTGATCTATTTGCAGATCAAGACACCCTAGTTTGAATCATACCAGACCAAACTTGTAAGGAATCTATTTTTACTGGAAGACTATTTTACCAGATCAATTCTGGAAGGATTAGATTCTTCAAATCTTCTTGCGGGTCTTCCAAATCTTAACCATAGTTTGTTTGGATGTTTCCTTTAAGAACCCTTTAATCTGTAACTCTTCTTGTGCCAGTTCTGGCACCAATTGATTGGCTGGGGGAACAAGGTTTTCTTTGTGTCTCCCCCTAAGCCAGAGCTCATTTTTTAATTTCTGGAAGGAATATCAGCACCAAAGTCTGGTGCAGATCCATCCCCTACATTCTCTTTACATTTCTTCACCCAAATCTTGTTCATCTCACTTTGAATTTCATCCGCATTTACTTTTTGTTTTCCCTTATCTTGATTCTGATTATAATATACCGGACCTCTTTTATCCTGATTCTTGCTTCTACAGAATTTTGCTATATGACCAGATCTATTGAAAATTTGGCAAACAACATTTCTTTGCATATTTGATTGATATCCTCTTGTTCTGCATTGATTAGCCATATGACCCATTCTATTGCATGCAAAGCATCTACCATTGAATGAATTATTCATTTGTATATTTCTGCATTCATGAGATTTGTGACCATACCTTTTGCAGTTGAAGCACTGTCCAAAGAAGGATGAGTTAGTCTGATTCATTCTCTTTCTATACTAATTAGCTTTATGACCAAAGTTATTGTAGTTGTGGCAGTATCCATTGAAGGATGGATATCTTTGAGCATTAGGCTGCCTTACTGGAGGTCTTCTAAGCCTGTTCCTTAGATTTTCTGATCCAAAATTCTTCTGACCAGATTCGGAGCTTTCTCCTTTCTCATATCCCAAGCCACACTTGTCATCTATCCTCTTTTGATTTCCAAGAAGAACTTCAAGTTGAGAAGAACTTATCTTGAATTTCTCTTTATATTCATTTGCTATTTGAAGATCTCTTTTGAGAGAGACAATTTGGTCCTCAAGTTTTTCTTCATTATCATTAGCATCTTCAAGATCAAATTCAAGATGTCTGATAATTCTATCCATCTTGTGGCAATCTTCTGATTTCTCCTTGAGAGATTGTCTTAGATTATCTTTAGTTTTTCTTTTCTCTTCAATCTCTTGGGTGAACTTTATAACTCCTGATTCAATTTCATGTCTTACCATAATGATTTCTTTTGATAACTTTTCACATAACTTGGTTTTCTCCTTTAGATCTTCATTTGCATCATTTGCTTCACCTTGACTTGCCAATTGCTGAAGTAGCTCCTTTCTCTTTTTCATAGAGAGACTTAATTTGTCTTTTAGTTCTCTCTGTTGATAACTGAGAGGGGGGGTGAATCAGTTATCCTAATTATTTCTTCTTTTTGAACTTTCTTATTAATCAATGCAGCATTAATTCAAACAAGCAAACATTATCATGAAATGAAAACACATGACACAGTATTTTTGACGTGGAAACCCTGTTAAGGGAGAAAACCACAGGGAGATTAACCCAAAGATTATTCTCTGTTGGAAGAATAAGGAAATACAAAAATGACACTTGCCAATTAGGGCTCACTGCCCGAGCATACTGCTCACAAGGAGGCACACTGCCTACAAGAGACACACTATCTACAAAAGAGTGTTATACAATACTTGAACTAATTGGAGGCATCCACATATGCTGGAGTTCAATTCTGGTTAGGCTCAGTACACTGATCTGCTGCACTTCATCTTTCCTCTTCTCTTATGTTTCTTTCCTTTCACATACCGGACCTTCCTTACTGCTTCTGCTCTACTCTACTTTTATTCACATATCACATTACACCACAACACTTCTCACAACTAAATCCATCCTATATATATATCCGCACAAGTGATTTCATTATCTTTCTAGTCAGCACCCAGAATAGTCAATCTTCTCACAAACTTTGTTCTGTCGGCTGAATCCTTGCACATCAAGTAATGCGGATCAAGCATATACTTGTAGAAATCATTAATCATGTCGGCCAAATATAATTCATGTCTTCATAACCTTTACCACCATCAGAAATGCATCCAAAAAATAGTCTGATGTTCAGTCAGTCAGTTCTTCCTCTGTTCACACTGTCACTCAGGAACCCGGTACTCAAGTATTCATATCTTTTACCTCATCTATCACCAGAGGCTAAAACCTTGGAATCTATCACTCAAGGTAGTACTCTTTACTTCCCCAAATCTGTACTTTACCAAGATACTTCCTCTGAGAGATCTGGACCTGTCTATCAGACCTTGCCACATGCTCTGTTCTTGTTTACCGGACCTCAACAATCTTCATTCTGACTTCCGGTAGAGACACACCATGTCCTGCAGATGTGTGGGATGAACTTTGTTGCCATCAATGACAACAATCATGAATCCATATAGTGACTTGTTGCCAACAATCTCCCCCTTTGGCATTGATGGCAACACTTAGTGAAAAATGACTAAGTGTTTACACTATGCTCTCCCTTAGCTGATGCTCTGTCTTTATATACATTTTCCGGAGCTCCCCCTTAGTTGGATTCCTCATTTTTCACTGCTCCTCACTCCCCCTTTGACATCAATGGCAAAGGGTAGGGTCCGCATACCAAAATTTTCAAAAATTTAACTATATTTAGCCGCATAAGTATATATATACAAGTTGTACTTACATATACTTAAGTATGTCTACGAAAGTGTTCTTCAATTGTACAACTTCTGTCACCCAACTCTGCTTCATCCTATCAAAAATTGAGATATGCCCACTCAACAGGAATGCAAACGCATCTACCCTTTTTAGATCTGTCGGATCATTGGTCTGGGCTATAATTTGGGCTTCTGTTATAGCCTCATGCATGGCCTCTAGCTTAGGGACAATTAACCCCCTGAGCTCACTTAACCTGCTTATTCTATTTTTCCTTTCCTTCTCCAATTTCTTGATTTCACTCAAGACTGCGATAGTCTGACATTCTTGATTTGTTATAGAGGATGAAAGAGGATCAAAACTTTGACACAAGCTTAGTAGTTTGTCCTCTTTCTCTTTTATTTTCTTCTCAATCTCCACTGTTACCTTGGACCAAGAGATACAAAATTTGTATATTTCACTGCCATCCTTAAGAGCATTTTCTAAGCTCTTTATCCCAATGTTCATGTTTCTCCTATCATTAATGATCAAACCCTATACCTCAGAGAACCTTTTATCCAAAAACTCCTTCCAGACCTTTTCTTCAATTGATTTTTCTAGAGAATCAAAATGTGTACTAACACTGCTGACTAAGGTTTTGAGATTACCGGAAGAGGAGGCTGTGGGATCTTTCTGAACCAATGGCATAATCTTTTCAAGCACTCTAGAAGTAGCTTCTATCAACTCACAGTCTTCCATATGAGACTTTAGGAGTTTTTCATTAGCCTTAGCATTTGCAAATGAAGCTATCTTCATTGTCTATACTGGAGAAAGAGAATCAAAATTGAATGGACCTTGTAGAAGCTCCAGTTCATCAATCTCCATTGCTTCTTTGTTCAAGAATTCTTGAACAGTTTGTGCAGTGTCTCTTGCCGGAGACAGATGTTTCTTCTCTTCTGCAATCTTGGAGCTATCCTTAGGAGTTTTCTCTCCTTCACCACTAGCAGTTGTGGTTTTCTCTACTAAAGTCTTCTCTCCTTCTACAACCTTAGCACTGTCATCTTCTTTTTCCTTCACCTCTGCTTCTTTCTCCTGTGATTTTTCTTCTCCTTTAGATTGAGAGACTGTAGGGGAAACCAGAGGGGAAATGTTAGTCTGCTCGGGGCCCACCTCTTCTGACATTTTCTCAGGAGTTTCTTCTGCAACATTTGTGGTGGAGAGATCAGTACCCAAGTCCTCTATGATAGGAAGATTAAATCTTTTGAAGGTTTTTCTGAGAATCTCTTCAGTGTCCTTGGCTACCTTGACGGTCTCACCAAGCATAAGCTGATTCATCCTTGCAGTCTTTGAATACCATGTTCATTGTCTTGGGATCAATTGAAGGATATAGCTGAATAGCTATCTGTTCCTGGATCTCAAGGTCTTTTGCCATGGCATTGGTCTTTCTCATTTCCAACTCCTTCTCTAGACTCTTAGGAATTAGAGAGATAATTTCAATAAAAGCTTTATTGTAAATGTTCAAAAACTTAACTGTGGCTTCCTCTAGAATCTTTTTATCTGCTTCATTATAATCATCATAGAATTCTATTAAGGGTTGTAGGTTGCCATCCACAGTGACTGCTTTTATTACATCATCTAAGGAGAGAGTAGGTTTTTCAACAAATTCCTCTTCCTTCTCCTCTTCTCCTTGACCGAATGATTTCTTCTTCTTCTTTAGTTTCCCGATCTCCTCATCTGATTCAGTTTCCTCTTCATCCTTTTGACTTGCATAAGCCCTTGTGGCTTTTGTCTTTGATCTTTTCTCTCTTTTACTAGATGCCTGGACTTCCAGTTTTGAGCTTTTGGCTGTGACAGGTGCAGATCTTTTCGATGATCTAGTCTGGGTTGAGGTTTCTACTGGAGCACTTTCCTTGCTTTTCTTTTCTGCCTCTTTCTTCTCTTCCTTAGCCCTTTCCATCCTTTTCTTGTGGGCATCAATTGCCTCCTTTGAGATGCCAAGGCCTTGGGCAATATTTTCTACTTCTTTTCTTACCTTCCTCTTGATCTCTGGTTCTCTGAGTTCAACATGAATTTTTATACTCAACTCCTCAAAGGTTCCAAACCTTTCTGCTTTTGGATCTTTAGGCTGGCTTAGCATGTGTTGAACATGCAGCTCCACAATCTGTTCATCAACTTCATACCCCATGGGCATGATCCAGACTGTCCTTGGTTCTACTACCTCCATTAGGCACTGATCAGTCTCTACCATAAGCAGATTGTGTCTTTGTATTTCTCAACAAGAGACTGGGGAATCCTTTCTCTTGCTTGTATCATGTTCTGAAAGTTCTTGAAATACCCCCACAGAGCTGTATTTTATGCTTTGTTGTCACCAAGTCCATGTAAATAATCTCTGATTTGGATAGCTATCAGTCTATCATTCTCCCATACCTAGCCATTAAAGCCAGGAAGCTCATTCATAAAGTAGAAGAATAAGCACAATATCAATCCTCCATACTTGAATGAATTATTTTTGTCTTTCTTGATTTTCTGTAGATTCTCCAATAGTTGGTTCAAGAGAAGCTGGCAAAGATCATAGTCTGTATCCTTTCTTAGCATTTCATAAGCAGTATAGATGGCAGTTCCAGGTACAGAATTTTCTCTGCTAGAATGATATATCTTATATCCAATGATCATAGAAGCAAACTTGACATCTAGATTAGTGATGTCATCTACTGTCATTGCTCTTTTGTGAAACTTAGATCTGGTAGCCTCACTCACAGTTTGGTTCTTTATAGATTTAAGAATAGGAATCCCACTGGATGAGTGTAATCCAGTAACTGCCCTGATGGCATCTTTAGTGATCTTGAATGGTCCATTTAACCACATGAAATTGTCATGTATTCTGCCCAAAATGTACCTAACCCATTCATCCTCCGTAAAACAAAGGAAATGTATGTATTGTGCAAAGTGCTTGTTCCAGAGGCCTGTGTATTGGGGTTTGAGCTCAAATGAATCATCTAATAGTTGTTTGTGATAGATATCTCTTAGTTTGAATTCCCCAAACTCTTCAACATTTGCATGTATATAAACCCTAATATCTTTGGTGTGTAAAACACCATATGAAACACTGGAAAGTGCACCTAGGGGTTCTACCTCCAAGGATTTGTATGGATGTTTCTTAAATGTAGGACGAGGTCTATCAGAAATCTTTACAATATTCAGAGTACCCATTATCAAGAGATTTGCAGTGAGATATTTGAAAACAAAAAATACCTTTTGTGCCTATCAGTTTCACGGAGTTGGTTGGATTGATCTCTGAAAGTAATGACTTCTGCAGGTGATCTTCGATGAATTTGAGGAATTTCGTTCTAGAGCTCTGCTTTTCATTTCTTCTTGAGTGCAGAATGAACAAGTGATTAATGAAAAACCCTTATATTGCTCCGCAAGCCCTAATATCAGTTTGTAATAAATGCTCGACCTACATTATTCTGGTTTGCCTTATTTAGGTGATTTGAAGAACCGGATCAAACCTGATCTTTAAACATCTTACAAATCTTCCAAATCTTAACCACAGTTTGTTTGAATATATCCTTTAACTCCTTCAATCTGCAACTCTTCTTGTGCCAGTTCCGGCACCAATTGACTGGCTGGGGGAACAAGGTTTTCTTTGTGTCTCCCCCTGAGCCAGAGCTCACTTTTTAGTTTCTGGAAGGAATATCAGCACCAAAGTCTGGTACGGATCCAACCTCTACATTCTCAATACTTTTCTTCACCCAAATCTTGCTCATCTCATTTTTAACTTCATCCACATTCATCTTTTGTTTACCCTTATCTTGATATACCGGACCTCTTTTGTCCTGATTCTTGCTTCTACAGACTTTTGCATTATGACCGGACCTATTACAAATTTGGCAAACAACATTTCTTTGCATATTTGACTGATATCCTCTTGATCTGCATTGATTAGCCATATGACCTACTCTATTGCATGCAAAGCATCTACCATTGAATGATTTGTTCATTTGCATATTTCTGCATTCATGAGATTTGTGACCATACCTTTTGCAGTTAAAACACTATCTGGAGATGGATGAATTAGTCTGATTCATTCTCTTTCTACACTGATTAGCTTTGTGACCAAAGTGATTGCAGCTGTGGCAGTATCCATTGAAGGATGGATATCTTTGAGCATTAGGCTGTCTTACCGGAGGTCTTCTAGGCCTGTTCCTTGGATTTTCTGATCCAAAATTCTTTTGACTAGATCCAGAGCTTTCTCCTTTCTCATATCCCAAACCACACTTGTCATCTACCTTCTTTTGACTTCCAAGAAGAACTTCAAGTTGAGCAGAACTTATCTTGAATTTCTCTTTATACTCATTTGCTGTTTGAAGATCCCTTTTTAGAGAGACAATTTGATCCTCAAGTTTTTCTTCATTGTCTTTAGCATCTTCAAGATCAGATTCAAGATGTCTGATGATTCTATCCATCTGGTGGCAATCTTCTGATTTCTCCTTGAGAGATTGTCTTAGATTATCTTTAGTTTTTCTTTTCTCTTCAACTTCTTGAGTAAACTTTATAACTCCTGATTCCATTTCATGTCTTACCATAATGATTTCTTTTGATAACTTTTCACATAACTTGGTTTTCTCAGTCAGCTCTTCATTTACATTACTTTCTTCACCTTGTCTTGCCAATTGCTGAAGCAGCTCCTTTCTCTTTTTCATAGAGAGACTTAATTTGTCTTTTAGTTCTCTCATGAAATCATTAGCCTATTTGAGTCTTTCCTTTAATTCATTGACTTTAGAGTTTGACTGTTTAAGATCCTCAAGGGCAGTCTTGAGTTGCTCCCTTAAACCATATGCATCCATTTGGACTCCCAGATCTTCCTTGAGCTATTAGATTCTGTTAGGAGGAACTTAGCTCTGATACCAATTGTTGATAACTGAGAGGGGGGGTGAATCAGTTATCCTAATTATTTCTTCTTTCTGAACTTTCTTATTAATCAATGCAGCATTAATTCAAACAAGCAAACATTATCATGAAATGAAAAACACATGACACAGTATTTTTGACATGGAAACCCTGTTAAGGGAGAAAACCATGGGGTGATTAACCCAAAGATTATTCTCTGCTAGAAGAATAAGGAAATACAAAAATAACACTTGCCAATTAGGGCTCACTACCTGAGCACACTGCTCACAAGGAGGCACACTACCTACAAGAGACGCTGTCTACAAAAGAGTGTTATACAATACTTAAACTAATTGGAGGCATCAACATATGCTGGAGTTCAGTTCTGGTTAGGCTTAGTACACTGATTTGCTGCACTTCATCTTTCCTCTTCTCTTATGCTGCTTCCCTTTCACATACTGGACCTTCCTTACTGCTTCTACTCTGTTCTGCTTTTATTCGCATATCACATTACACCACAACACTTCTGACAACTAAATCCATCCTATATATATATATATCTACACAAGTAATTTCATTATCTTTCTAGTCGGCACCCGAAACAGTCAATCTTCTCACAAACTTTGTTCTATTAGCTAAATCCTTGCACATCAAGTAATGCAGATCAAGTATATACTTGTAGAAATCATTAATCATGTCGGCCAAATATAATTCATGTCTTCATAACCTTTACCACCATCAGAAACACATCTAGAAAATAGTCTGATGTTTAGTCAGTCAGTTCTTCCTCTATTCACACTATCACTCAGGAACTCGGTACTCAAGTATTCATATCTTTTACCTCATCTATCACTGGAGGCTAAAACCTTGGAATCTATCACTCAAGGTAGTACTCTTTACTTCCCCAAATCCACACTTTACCAAGATACTTCCTCTGAGAGATCCGGACCTGTCTGTCGGACCTTGCCGCATGCTTTGTTCTTGTTTATCAGACCTCAACAATCTTCATTCTGACTTCCGGTAGAGACACACCATGTCCTGCGGATGTGTGGGATAAACTTTGTTGCCATCAGTGAAAACAATCATGAATCCATATAGTGTCTCTTGCCAACACTCTCATGAAATCATCAGCCTGTTTGAGTCTTTCCTTTAATTCATTGACTTCAGAGTTTAACTACTCAAGATCATCAAGGGCAGTCTTGAGTTGCTCCCTTAAACCATATGCATCCATTTGGATTCCCAAATCTTCCTCAAGCTGTTAGACTCTATTTAGGAGGAACTTATCTCTGATACCAATTGTTGATAACTAAGAGGGGGGTTGAATCAGTTATCTTAATTATTTTAGCTTTCTAAACTTTCTTAATAGTTAGTGCAACATCAAATCAAACAAGCAAACATAACCATGAAATAGAAATACACATGACACAATATTTTTGATGTGAAAACCCTGTTAAGGGAAAAACTACGGGGTGATTAACCCAAGATTGTATTCTCTTTTAGAAGAATGGAAGTACAAAAATGGCACTTGCCAATTAGGGCTCACTGCCTACAAGAGACACACTGTCTACAATTTATAAAGAGTGTAATACAATACTTGAACTGATAGGAGGCATCAACATATGCTGGAGTTTAGTTCTGGTTAGGCTCTGTATACTGATCTGCTACACTTCATCTTTCCTCTTCTTTTATGCTACTCTTCTTTCACATATCGAATCTTCCTTTCTGCTTTTATTCGGCTCTACTACTTTTCTTCGCACATCACTTATCAAAACAACACATCTCATAACTAAATCCATCTTGTATATATATCCACACAAGTGATTTCATCACCTTTCTAGTCAGCACCTAGAATAGTCAATCTTTTCACAAACTCTGATCTATCGGTTGAATCCTTGCGCACCAAGTAATGCGGATCAAGGATATACTTGTGGAAATCATTAATCATGTCGGCCAAACATAATTCATGCCTTCATAACCTTTACCAACATCAGTAACACATCCGGAATAATGTCTGATGTTCTACCAGTCAGTTCTTCCTCTGTTCACACTGTCACTTGGGAACCCGACACTGAAGCATTCATATCTCTTTATCCTTTCCACACCGGAGGCTCAAACCTTGGAATCTATCAGTCAAGATACTCCTCTTGACTTCCCCAAATCCGTACTTAACTGAGATACTTTTACTGAGAGATCCAGACCTGTCTATCAGACCTTACTGACTGCTCTATTCTTGTTTACCGGACCACAACATTCTTCACTCTAACTTCCAGTATAGACATACCATGTCCTGCGGATGTGTGGGATGAACTTTGTTGCCATCAATGACAACATTCATGAATCCATATAGTGTCTCTTGCCAACAGGCCTCTCCCTATAAATAAAGAGGGCCTCTATTGTAATATTTATCTTTTGACTATTGAAGTGAAGCGCTACCATTTTGAAGAGCAATTTGAGACTTTGAGATTATTTTGTAAATCAGTTTTCAAGCAATATAAAGAAGCAAGTTGGCATCCAATCTTTGTCTTGGAGCAAGTTTGTGAATGTTATAAAATTGTTCTTATGTCCTTTCTATCACATGTTCTTATATGAATGTTTGAATTGTGAGCATGAATATCAAGTGTTCAGGAGGTGATTCAAATCAGAATTTGTAGGCTTTGTGTTTCTATTTCATATTTGAGATTAGAGTTTAAGTTTGTGAATGAAAAGTAGTTTGAAGACTTTGGGCTGCAAATTATTATTCATGATCATGTCATTTTACCTCAGCATATAGTGAAGACTTTGAGCTGCACTCTATTCTAAAATCTTGCAATTTCAATTAGAATAAGAAGCAACGAGAAACTTTGTGTTTTCCTGGGTTTCTTGGTTATCAACACAAGTAGGTACTTTTTAGATAGTAAATTGTTTTGAGTTTTGTATTGAACATTGTAAACATCATTTCTGAAAAAAGAGAAATGGATGATATGAAATCACCCGAAAGTTAGTTTTAGTGTAAATAAGTTTGAAATAGTTAGGAAAGGGAACCTCCCCTTGCTGAGAGGAGAGAAATTTCTCATCATAGCCGTGGTGATATAACCATTTTATTGTTAGTTAGTTAACGACAAAATATTCACCCAACAGTCATTACTCCAAATATTCTCCAAATGTTAGTACTCCAACACTACCTCCATGGTTGTCTACTTATACTCCCAAAAGGAAAAAGTAGGCTATCTTGCCAGATGATATTGACATTCAGAAATTTCTACCTATTAAACCAAAAACTCAAAAGAAGAAGCCTAAAATAGTTTCTAGGCTAATTGATAAAAAAGGAGTCAGGTATGCAGAAATTGCTAAGCCACCAAATGATGCTACTACAGATACCTTTGATGTGAATGATTATATTATTTCTAGAGTTGAGTTAGGTAAGTTGACTCATGAAGGTATCAAGTAAAATTTTCAAGCTACAACAAGCTCATTGCTTGTAAAATTTGATGAGGTAAAGAAGGAAAAAGAACAATACAAAGCAAAGGCTAAGCAGCTTGCTATTGTCCTTCAAAAGATAGTGCAATCATTATAAATCGTGGAACCAATGGCAGTTACTGTAGAAGACCCTTTGATTCTAAAGGTTGAGAAAGTTCAAGCCAGAGGGAGAGTGGTTGGTGATATTGTGGAATGGTTGTTGGCACGAGGCAGAGTTCTCTTGAAGACCATAGTGGAAAGAAAGGAAAAAATGGAAAAGGAAAAACTGAGTTAGATAATATTGTTGATTCATTATCTCAAGAACTTCAAGATCAAGAAGATAATTTAGAAGAATGGATTGAGATGAAGAAAATCAAGATAAAGAATCTAATTGTTATTGGTGTCATTTCAAATCGAGAGTCTTATCTCAAGACCAAAGAATCTCTGACTCATCGCATCAGTGTGATAAGAGGTTTACTTGATGATTTGTGCCAAGTATGAGAAAATAGTGAAGATAGTGATGTTTCACTTTTACACAGGTTAGAGGAACTACCATGCACTCTAACAGGTGAAGATCACAAGTTTCTCTCAGCAGAGGAGATGATTGATTCTTTTGAGAAAATGGTTCAACAGAAGTTTGAAGATGAAGTGCTTACAGTGGTTTCAATGGATAGCCTTTATGATCATCATTCAACCTTTGAAAATTTAAAGGATAATCTTGAAAAGCATGAGAAGGTGATAAAGACAGTCAAGGATGTAGTTCTCAGGGCTTGGACCATTTCAGACAATACAGCTGGGCTTGATGTATATGAGATGGCAGCAGTGTAGACTATGTACCAAAGTTTTTTGAAAAAGAATGATGGTGGCAACTGAAATTCTTTTTCATGCCTTAGTTGATTTTCAATTTTGGATATGTAATTTGTATTTTATTTTGGACATATTCACATGTATTTTCTCAAAATGTAATTACATGTGAGACAAAAGAAGTCTCAAGTCAAATAGAACACTTTTGTTGAATAAGTCAAAGTAGTTATAGATTTCTTATTTTTTCTCTAGGCTCCTCCCTATAAATAAAGAGGGCCTCTTTTGTAATAATCGTCTTTTATCTATTGCAAGAAAAATCCAGCGAATTGAGAAGCAAATCAAGACTTTGTGCTTTTTGTGAAAATCAATTATCAAATATTTATCAATACAAGAAAGCAAGTTCAATTCCAATCTTTGTCTTGGGATTATTTGTGTTGTGATAGCATTGTTCTTACATCTTTCTATCATAGGCTTCTTTGATAATAATTGAGGTGTGGAGATTATTTCAAGTGATTGAAGAGCGTTCTTAATTTGATTGTGATAGGCTTTGTGTTATCAAATCATTTGTGAGGATTGTGTTACTGTTTGTGAGAGTAAAATAGCTTGAAGACTTTATGCTGCAAGTTGTTATATTCAATTTACTTATACCATCTTGGAGAAAAGTGGAGACTTTGGGCTGCATTTAACTTCAAATAGTTCTATTTGCAATTTGTAAGTGAAGAGACAAAAGACTTTGTGTTTCTGTGGTTTTGTGATAGTTAGTAAGTTCTTTAATATCAATTTTATTGAAGTTATCATTTTGAACTAGGAACATCTATTCTGAAAAAAGAGAATAGGATGAAATGGAATCACCATGAAAATAATGTTTAGTGTAAATAAGATTTGTAAACTGTTGTTTGTAATAGTTAAAGCAACTAGAGGGAACCTCCCCTTGCTGAGAGGAGAGACTCTATCTCATCATAGCTTTGGCGATATAACCATTTTGTCATTAGTGAGTTAACAACAAAATATTCACCCAACAAATTTCTTTGCTTATTTGTTTTAAACACAAAGATTTATTCAAAAGATCATAATGTCATCATTTGTTTGTAAGACATTTAAATATGTTAAGTTTTTATGCATAATTATTTATGTTCTATTGTCTTAATAATTGTGGCAATGGCTTAGAATTTAATTCGAAAACATAATTTGATTGCTATTCTTCCCTATAGGAAGTCAATTTGAATTAGGAAATCTGTATTTTGTTTAAAATTGATTCCTTCTAATTTATAGTAGAGTTAGAAAAGCGTAATGTCTCAAATAACTTCTAATGATCTTTAGGTCTTATTTAGAATGTTAATTGGTATTAGATTTTAAGAATTTGTCATAACCATGTTATTATTGGGGATAGATGGTTAAGTAGTTTTATTTTGTTAAAGATGCAATTTTTGTCAATAATGATAATATATTGTTTTACCCTAATATAAAGTTGATCATTATTATAAGAATTACTCATATTATAATGTCTCTCAAATGCTTATATTATAGGTTATTTTAAAAACAACAAATAATTTGGTTATCAATCTTTGATAAACAATGGATATTAGTTGTTTGACTTTATTTTATTTTGGGATATAATTGACATAGAGATTGATTAGTTAGTGTATGGATGGGATCATTTAGATAAGTTTCTAATGAGGATTTTGTATTGATCTTATGTAAAAATAGTATAGTTGTGTAAGATTAAATTAGACATCTATAATTGAGGGTGTTCTTTCACCTATGAGTGGATAATACATGCTTTAGTAAGGTATCAATAGGATTAAAATGTGTATTGGGAAAAAATGCTATACATATCTTTATAAGTATGTTATTTCATAATGTTTATTGTAAACTAAGTAATTGTCTGTAACAATTTTATGCAATGAATCCTAGAGAATGGACAAGAAGTTTAATCCTGTAGGGGTTATTTATAAACTTATTGGTTGTTTGTACCCTCTAGAAAATATTATGTGATTACCTTGATCTCTATAGTGAAATGGTGTCTAAGTCAAATAGTTGATTCAAACTACGAAGTCTCTGTGCTACATGTACATAGGCAAGGCCATCTTGGATGAGCCCCCAAGATCTTAGGTTAGCCCTTAGGGCCTTAGGTTTGTCATTTTATGGAATTGATATCTATTTAGACTATGCAAAACTAACGTATTCATTTAGTGTACAGATTCAGATCTGTTAACTGTGTAGGATACTAGAGATAGAAAAGTAATCTCCACCTTGCGAAAGGATGATCTTAAGACAATTATTACAAATGTGTATATCTGTATATGAAGTAATTGTATCTTGAAATTTATTTACAATGAATTTAGATGTTAGTTATTTAATATAGGTGAATTTCCTCTTGTATTTACTTATTGAAATTTCTTTATTTCTCAACAATTTAAAGTATATTGGTTAATAATTGTTATTTTCTTGAGTGGGCATTACACCTTTGCCGTATTCCATCCTAAGAACTCCTATGCTCAAGAAATTTGAGACCCCTCACTTTGAGAAATATAATGGGAAGGGAGACCCTAACAACCGTGTGGCAGCTTTTACCACTATGTGTAGTGATTTCTTCTTTGACGATGCGATCTTGGCTGTCACGTCTCATTTTTATGGACTATATTATTATTTTGGATTAGTGAACATTTACCATGATTGTTTTACTTTGAGTAAGTTCCACATGTGTGAAGGTAATTATCCTAAATTTATATTTGAGTAAATTAGAAAGTTGATTTAAATATTAAATATTTTCAATATGATTATGATGTTTTGTTTCAGCTATGTTTTTGGGAACTAGCCTACTGACGTCAAGTTGAGTGCGAATGAATGTAGGTACTCGTCGAAGATGAGAACATGGTTGAGGTAGAGGTGTTCTAGCCACTTGGCAAGAACTGTTTGGGATGGTTAACCCTGATGCAATCACACACTCGCGTAGTCTCATGTTGCATTTTTGAATGGTTATTTATGCATTAATAGTGTGGATAATAAATGTGATTGATGTTTAGATGCTTAGAAAATATGGTGTTTTCAATTGTTATGAAAATCCTTTTCGAATGCGTGATTTGATTATAAAAATTAATGTCTTTTGGATTTATATTTAAAACAGTGTATTATATTTAAAATGGTGTATTTTATATTTAAATCGGTGTATTTTATTTAAAATTATTTATTTTATGATATTTATTAATAAGTGTTTTTCCTATTTTCTTTGAAAAATAATGTCTATTTTAGATTTAATACAATTATGTTTAAATAGATAGATATATAATAATATTATTATTACAAATTACTTCTTGAGTTATTTTTAGTAATTGTGTTTTATTAAAAATAGATAAATTATATTAATAATATATTTAGAATCTCATTAAAAGAATTAAATTAATTTACTATCATGCAAATGACAGAAATATAATTAAGATATTTTTCCTATTCTAATTTTAAAATAGAAATTTGAGAGCCTCTAAGAATTCAAAATCTCATGCAAATGGAGGTAATCTTCAGTTTTGAAAAAAAAGCAAAGGAATCCTAAAAATTGAATGCCAAGTTTAGGGCAGATTTTATTTATAAAAACAAAAGGCTTGTAGAAAGATAGAGGAGTATTTTTATTTATTTTTCTAGGCATCAAAGACAGGGAATTGGTTCATTCTGGGCAGCGACAGATAGAGAAGGTGGAGCAGCAGCAGTAATAGATAATGAACCCTTTTGCAAGCAAATTAACCAAGTATTTTTTTCTTGTTTTAAATTGCAAAAATTTGTGTTGTATTATGTTGCAGATCCTATCATGAACTGTTCAGAAACTGTGTAAAAAAACTTCCCGTAGTGACTTCTTGTCACGAACTATTTAGAAACTGTGTAAAAAACTTCCTGTCAACTTATTGTCATGACTTCATGTCGACTTCCTGTCATGGCTTCTTGTCAAATTATTCAATGTTGTTTATTTCTCTGCTTTTATTTTTTGATCGACCCCTTTTCTTGTTCTTGTCTCTGCTATTCTTGAATGCATGCCAAGTAGATCGGCCCTTCCTTGGACGTTGTCTCAGCTGACTGAAACTATAGCTAAATTTCTGGTCGTTGTTAATTAAATATATATCAGTTTTAAAACCTTGAAAGCTACTTTTCCTTTTCTTTGTATTAAGAGGGTATCAGCCTTGTAGACCTATGTTATTTTTCCCTGTAGATGATATTATTGTTGTAGCCTTGCTTGCTAAATCAGAGATTCCTTAAATCCAAGTTATAAAAATGTTGTAATCTAAGGTATAAAGTTCTTGTGGTAGTCTTGAGACATTGTATTAAGAGATCATGTTGTAGCTATCTTCTTCTCTACTTTATTGTTGTTCTAAAACCTATTTTCGTTATTGTTGTTTATGTGATAGTAAACTTGTTGTGAAGTCTATTATTCTTATTTTTAACTAACTGTCATAGTTGTGACAGTAAGACTGTGGCTTAATTTTCTTCAACTTCCTATCATAGTTTTGATAGTAAGAATGTTATAATATTTAGAAAACCTATTATTTTATGAATATTTGAATGAATAGATTATAAAGTTAAATTTATCTTTTCCTTTGATGTTATTGTGATGGTGTAAATTTTGAGATATAAATATCATTGACTTATTAAAAACTTCTTGAAGAGAATTGTTATACTTGTTTTGAATGATTTAGAAGACTTAATAAATTATGGAAATTAAATGAAATATGGAATTGGTAACTAAATCAATTTTAGTAGTTTTATAAGATGCATTTTTGTGTAAATCAAATGATGAGTTACTTGCTTGAAAAGTATGTTTCTTGATTGATGCATGGGAAAGGGATTTGAAATGCTCATAAGTGATTTTGGATTTATTTATTTTATTTATTCATTGATTTATTTATTTACTTGTTCATTTGGGGAAAGAAAGTAGATTTTTATCTAGGAATGTGATTTGGTTACTTTTTGGGCAAGGATGTCGAATGTGGATTATCAGAGATGGCTTTTCCTCTTTTCAGGAATTGAACTAGGTTACTATGTTTTAAAGGTTTAGATCTAAACGAGCTGTCATTGTAAAAGATGATTATTTGTCTAGCAAACTTATTTATATACATCTTTGCCACATCCTATTGTGAGACAATCTGCATTTCATTATTTAGAATTGCACATTAAGGCATCAGGTTACATCGGGAGTTCCCACCTGCCAGTTGTTCTAGGTAGTAAGACATTTCATGCAGGGACCTGGGGAAGTGTAATTGTTTCATGGTTTGGTGGAAAAGCACTTGGGCCATGTTCCTATCTCTCAACTCGCAGGTGGAGGACTACTTGGTTTGTGCGACTGATGAGCGTATTGATTTATTTATTCTTGTTGAACATGTTTAAATTATAACTTGTGATTGGATGTATTATGGCATGAATGCCAATGGACTTGTATATTATTTTTTAGTTCTTTTACCTAGGATGAGCATGCGAATTATAAGATTTAATGGCTTTATTTGATTTATATTGATAAGATTATCTTTGACAAGATTTAATGATTCTTATGGATTCCTATTTATGAGGTTTCTCTTTTGTGAAGATTTATTGACTTTATTGATTCTTATTTATGAGACTTATCTTTTTACTTGTAATTATGTGGATTAATTACATCTTTTTACTTTTGTTACTTGTGATTTTGTAATTTAAATGAATTATTTACTTTATTTAATTTTGTGATGGTTTGAGGGCTTTTACATTTGGTATCAGAGCATAGTTCTAGCATTGGGAGCTCTGGGTTTGTGTGTTGCTTAGTTTGATTGAGCATGTGTGGGTCCTTGTGTATTGGCCTACTATGAATAGCATGTGCCTTCTTTTTATGGGGTTAGATAGACCCTGATGATTGTTCTTGAGTATGAATGAACCAGGTCCTTTTTTTTTCTTTTAGAGTTATGCATGAGTATGTGAAAGAGGATGTTGGATCATATGTTTGACTTATTTTATTTTATTTGCCTTCTGGTGAATGCTTGCTTGAAATGCATATTGCATTGTTTTATTGAGAGCATGATCATGAGTATGGATTCATTATGTGGTTATAAGAAAGATAGTATTACATTAGCTCATTGAAGATTTGAAGGAGAGAAATGATGACCACTGCTTGTAGAAAATATGGTGTGTTGTGATATCCTGGTATGTGAACCTAATTTTGTCCTAACTTAAATCTTGGTTGTTGAATGTTTGCAAGTATATGATTGTATGGATGTTTTATTTTTGCCATAAAATTGTGTTGAAAGGAGAATGGCTTTTTGCTTTCTATGTTTTGGGAAGTTGTCTTCTAGGACGAGTGCCAAATATGGGGAAATAGGGAAGTAAGTTTTCTTTTCAAAACCTACCCATCGTTAATCAATTTTGTATTTAATTCCCTGTCGTATCCTATTAATGAGATGTTGCATTCAAGTTAGGGATGCATGCAGGTTAACAGGCACGCACCAAATTCCACCATGCTGTTTGTTTATAGGTTTTTAGGCCCTTTAACCAGGGTCGAGTATTCTTCAGTTTGATTATGATTTCCTTGATCGGAATGCAATCTTTGTTGCTAGGTATCTTGAGTGATATTGTGTGGAAATGATCTTATGATATAGAGGTGTTTGGAATCTGAGAGGACTAGGTTGCTTGTGCGATTGAGTGTGTTCTCTTAACTCACCCCAATTTGGATCTAGGTGTAGTGTAGCATCGTACTTCCTCTCTAGTGGCTAGAATTTGTCACATAGTTCATGTAATGTGAAAAGTTTTGAATTTGATATTTATCTTTTTAACTTTTATAATTTCTCTAAACATTGTAAAGACTAACATTGAAAATTTTTATTCTTATTTATGAAAAAGTATAGCCATCAAAATTTGATAATTACTTATCTTGTGACCTTGATGGTCATGTTTGATTTACTGTTGAAATTGAGCTCATTTTATAGCTTATTGTTGGAATTGAAATTTTCTATTCTTCATAATTTATTTATTTATTTATTATTAGTGGCTATGCTTGAATGTTTTTAAACTGTTGGTCATGTATCATGTTATATTTTTTATCATGTCCATTATGGGCCTCTAATAGGTTGTGTAAGGGAGTAGGATGTGGAGAATATACTATTTTGTAGCATGTGTTACTAAGATCTTTGGTAGATTGAGTTCATTAATTATTGTTAGATGTATTAACATTGTTGAAGTGTTGAGGAAATTTTGAAATGGATTTTGGTATCACTATGGATCACTTGAAGTAAGTTGAAATTTTGTATGAAGTTAAAGGTTTATAGGGTGAAAAGGAAATTTTGATAGAAGAATTGGAAAAAGTTAATAAAAATTTGATGAATGTTAAAAGAAGCAATGTAGAATATATGAAAAGAATAAATGAGATAGGAAAGGAAAAATATGAAAAGTTTTGTAAAAATGACCTTTTGGAAAAAGAATTGGTGAAAGAAGAGTTGAAGTTGTTTAAGGAATGAATAATTGCAAGAAAAAATGAGGAACCTAGAAGGAGAAAATTCAAATAGAAAGTTCAAAATGATGAGTTAAAACAACTGTTTGCGCCATTCTAAAAAGAAAATGAATGTTGGAAATCAAGCTGTTAGTTTGTGAAGTCTCATGTGAAATAGATGATTTGTGTTCCTTTGATCAATCACTTGGTAGTTGCTGAAGTTGCTTATTGCTGAAGAATATAAGGATGAAAATGATGATGAATCTGCTATTATAGCTAGTTGTTTGGATGATGATGTTGGTTTGAAAATCTTGAAGAAAATTGAATATATAAGCAAAGGTTTGGGTAAGCATGGGCAATGAATCAAAGAGCCCATTGAGTCAATTGTCGGGACTAAGTATGAAAGTCTCAAGTATCGAGGTAAAGGAAAAGAAAAGACAAATGTTTTTGCAAGTACTAAGAAGTCATTTCAAGAAAAGGAGATTTTACATTGTTCACATTGTGATAGAGAAGGACATAGAAGAGAAAATTGTCAGAATTTACATCGTTGAAAAAAATTGTGGTTCGAAAAGAAATCATAGTGAAAAGACATGTTGGAATAGAGAGTTAAAAATGAATCTAGGATATGTTGTTTAAAAATGAGTTGTGGTTGGATAAATGTATTTGATTGGCAAAAGAAAAAGGAAAAGAATTAAACAATAGAAACAAAACAACTAAATATAGTAAATAGCCAAGTGGAGAGAGTAGTAAATAAATTGAAGAAATTGAATTGTTTTAGCATTGTGTAAAAGAACGAGAAAGACAAGGATGAGTTTTCCAATAATTTTGAATTGTAGATCATATTGAAGATAAAGTTTGGTTACAAGTAATCAAAGAGGAAATGGATTCCATTGGTAGGAATGATATGAGAGATATAGTTTCAGAGGAGTTGTTTGCACAATCATTAGATATGACCTAGTTGGTGCACCTTTGGAGTTTTATCTTGTTGTTGGAGATCTTGACCAATGTTTGTTTGGGAGGATTGATCTTTTGACATTAGATTGTGTTACCATGCGATTGCATGTGCATTGTGATGATTGATTCAAGTCTATGATAAATTGATTTATGCCTTCTTGGTGTGCAGTAAAGATGTGATTATTACTCTTATGCTTGAATAAATGTAATTGAGTGGTAGTTGTACCATGTGTTAGATTATATACTTTGAATTGGCAGTTGTGCCATTGTGAATTTGTTGATTGATTATACTTGGATTTATTTGATGGATGCAATGTTAAATGTGAAATTGAGAGATTGTTTTGTATAAGGACCTATACTTTTGTGGATGGTGCCACATGGGAGGATGTAAAAGAGCATTAAATATGGTTGTTTAATTTGATGATACCTTAATGATAGATTGAGTTATTGTTATTGTGTTAAGATACTTTGATACATTGTTGGTGGTAGATTAATAAATTATTATTTTGTTGTGTAATAAGACATCGAGACGATGTCTCTTCCTAGTGGGGAAGGATGTCACGTCTCATTTTTATGGACTATATTATTATTCTAGATTAGTGAACATTTACCATGATTGTTTTACTTTGAGTAAGTTCCACATGTGTGAAGGTAATTATCGTGAAGTTATATTTGAGTAAATTAGAAAGTTGATTTAAATATTAAATATTATCGATATGATTATGATGTTTTGCTTTGGCTATGTTTTTGGGAACTAACCTATTGACATTGAGTTGAGTACGAATGAATGCAAGTATTCATCGAAGATGAGAACATGGTTGAGGTAGAGGTGTTCTAGCCACTTGGCAAGAACTATTTGGGATGGTTAAATCTGATGCAATCACACACTCACATAGTCTCATGTTGCATTTTTGAATGGTTATTTATTCATTAATAGTGTGGATAATAAATGTGATTGATGTTTAGATGCTTAGAAAATATGGTGTTTTCAATTGTTATGAAAATCCTTTTCGAATGCATGATTTGATTATAAAAATTAATGTCTTTTCTGTTTATATTTAAAATGGTGTATTTTATTTTAAATGGTTTATTTTTTTATATTTAATAATAAATGTTTTCCTATTTTATTTGAAAAATAATATCTATTTTAGATTTAATACAATTATGTTTACATAGATAGATATATAATATTATTATTATTACAAATTACTTCTTGAGTTGTTTTTAGTAATTATGTTTTATTAAAAATAGATAAATTATATTAATAATATATTTAGAATCTAATTAAAAGAATTAAATTAATTTATTGTCATGCAAATGACAGAAATATAATTAAGATATTTTTTCTATTCTAATATAAAAATAGAAATTTGAGAGCCTCTAAGAATGCAAAGTCTCATGCAAATGGAGGTAATCTTCAGTTTTGAAAAAAAGAGCAAAGGAATTTTAAAAATTGAATGCCAAGTTTAGGGTAGATTTTTTTAATAAAAACAAAAGGCTTGCAGAAAGAAAGAGGAGGATTTTTTAAAAAAATTTCTAGGCATCAAAGATAGGGAATTGGTTCATTCTGGGCAATGACAAATAGAGAAGGGGGAGCAACGATAGTAGTAGATAATGAACCCTTTTGTAAGCGAATTAACCATGTATTTTTTTTCTTGTTTTAAATTGAAAAAAATTGTGTTGTATTTTGTTGTAGATCATGTCATGAACTATTTAGAAACTATGTAAAAAAACTTCCTATCGTGACTTGTTGTCATGGCTTCCTATCATGAAGTATTCAAAAACTATGTAAAAAACTTCCTGTCATGGATTATTGTCAAATTATTCAAAGCTCTTTATTTCTCTTCTTTTATTTTGTGATCGACCCCTTTTCTTGTTCTTGTCTCTACTATTCTTGAATGCATGCTAGGTAGATCAACCCTTCCTTGGACGTTGTCTCAACCGACTAAAACCATAGCTAAAGTTTTGGTCATTGTTAATTAAATATATATATCAGTTTTAAAACCTTGAAAGTTACTTTTCATTTTCTCTGTATTAAGAGGGTATTAGCCTTGCAGACTTGTGTTATTTTTCCCTATAGATGATATTATTGTCATAGTCTTGCTTGCTTAATCAAAGGTTCCTTAAATCTAAGTTATAAAAATGTTGTAATCTGAGGTATAAAGTTGTAGTAGTCTCGAGACATTGTATTAAGAGATCATGTTGTAGTTGTCTTCTTCTCTACTTTGTTGTTGTTCTAAAACCTATTTTCATTACTATTATTTGTGTGATAGTAAACCTGTTGTGAACTCTATTATTCTTATTTTTAACTCACTATCACAGTTTTGACAGTAAGATTGTGGCTTAATTTTCTTCAACTTCCTGTCACAGTTTTGACAGTAAGAATGTTATAATATTTAGAAAACCTATTATTTTATGAATATTTTAATGAATAGATTATAAAGTTAAAATTATCTTTTCCTTAGATGTTATTGTGATAGTGTAAATTTTGAGATATAAATATCATTGACTTATTAAAAACTTCTTGAAGAGAATTGGTATGATACTTGTGTTGAATGATTTAGAAGACTTAATATCTTATGGAAATTAAATGAAATATGGACTTGGTAACTAAATTGATTTTAGTAGTTTTACAAGATGCATTTTTGTGTAAATCAAATGATGGGTTACTTGCTTGAAAAGTGTGTTTCTTGATTGATGCATGGGAAAGGGATTTGAAATGGTCATAGGTGATTTTAGATTTATTTATTTATTTACTTTATTTGGGGAAAGAAAGTAGATTTTTATCTAGGAATGTGATTGGGTTACTTTCTAGGCAAGGATGCTGAATGTGGATTATTAGAGATGGTTTTTCCTTTTTTTGAGAATTGAACCAGGTTACTATGATTTAAAGGTTTAGATCTAAATGAGCTATCATTGTAAAAGATAATTATTTGTCTAGAAAATTTATTTATATATCTCTCTGCCACATCCTGTTGTAAGACAATCTGCATTTCATTATTTAGAATTGCACATTAAGGCATCAAGTTGCATCGGGAGTTCCCACCTACTAGTTGTTCCAAGTAGCTAGACATTTCGTGTAGGGCTAGGTTTCCTTCATTTCATGAAGGGATCTGGGGAAGTGTAATTGCTTCATGGTTGGGTGGAAAAGCACACGGGCCATGTTCCCGTCTCTTAGCTCACAGGTGGAGGACCACTTGGTTCGTACGACTGATGAGCGTATTGATTTATTTATTCTTGTTGAACATGTTTATTGTAACTTGTAATTAGATGTATTATAGCATGGATGCCAATGGATTTGTATATTATTTTATGGTGCTTTTACCTAGGATGAGTATGTGAATTGTAAGATTTAATGACTTTATTTGATTTATATTGATAAGATTATCTTTGGCAAGATTTAATGATGCTTATGATTCCTATTTATGAGATTTATCTTTTTACTTGTAATTAAGATGATTGATTACATCATTTTACTTTCATTATTGTGAAGTTGTAATTAAGTGGATTAATTACATCTTTTTACTTTTGTTACTTATGATTTTGTAATTTAAATGGATTATTTACTTTATTTACTTTTGTGATGGTTTGAGGGATTTAACATTGGCAAAACTCTTTCCTAGGGCACTCAAGAACATGGCCTTGGATTGGTTTTGCTCGCTACCTCCTATTTCTATAACTTCTTTTTCACAATTAGTTAACAAGTTCCTTAAGTCTCTTTGGACTTGGTTCATTGCAAACAAGGAGCGAAAGAGAAAATAATAGATTTTATGGGTTGTTATCAATCCCTCTTCTCACAATTCTAATATTCTATTCTAGATGCTGATGTGCAAAGAATATTTATAGGAAACTTACAAACTCAAATCTGCGATAAGATATTATTGATGTGATATGATTCATTCACTCATCTTTGCATAACCTTTCATGATTATCAAATTTTGGTTAGTCAGTATGAACATAATCCCTCATCGGCTCTAGTTGGTCAATCTGAGGCCTCTCATAATCATTAGTTCAAAAGAAAACAAAAACTTCATCAAGATAAATGAAATTTTAGCAAATAACATAAGAAAACATGTGGTGGAAGCGTCATCTCTTATTGTCACCCCTTACAAGTTAAAACCAAAAACAAGAAACTTCACACTATTATCAGAATCTTTCTATGCTATCATGACACAACTTTTGCAAAACAATCTTATCAAGATTCCACCTGTTAGACCCCTCAATCCAAGTAAAATGCAATCATCTTCCTTTGATGTGAATGCCTTTTTTAATTTCATTGCTCCATTGGTCATGACATTGAAAGATGTATGCGTCTTAAACATGAAGTTCAAGACCTCATCGACTCAAATGTCATCCAATTTGTTGGTGTAAATGACAAAGGGAATAAATCAATGGTGGATCCTAATCAAAATCTTCAAATATACATTGATCCTTTACCTCATCACAAATATAATGTTGTTGATGTTTGCATGGTGGATTCTCGCCCTCACAAAGAGCGAGTGGATTTGGAACCTACTATATCTTTTACTCCACATGATGCTACTATCGAGGCTCTTGATGGACCTCTTTATATCACTATTCGAATCAATGATAAACCTATTCGGGGTGCTATGATAGATCCTATATACATGGTGAATGTAGTAACTAAAGAGTTTCTCTACATGCATGGTTTACATCAAGATACATATGATGTATTAGAGATGGCTATTGAAGCACATGATGGGTCTATCCTTCTAACTCTTGGTGCTTTAACTCTTTAAGTTAAGGTTGGGCTAAGAGCTTTGGAAGTTAATATTGTCATCATTCCTACATCATACCTATTTCATGTGAAGTTGGGCTACACATGGCTCTGCTCCATGAAGGTGGTCTCCTCTATATTTCACAAGTGCTTAAAGTTTCCATTTGATGGATATGTTCATGTTATACATCATAGTCAGTATCACCCCGCTGCTCGCAATGGATATTTTTCACTTGACTGCTTATGGCCACAACTAGTTGGAGTTACTTGACCTAGAGAGGATATATTTTTCTTATCATATCATAAACTTAAAGAAAACAAAATAGCAAAGTTATCACTTAGTAATATTCCCCCTGGTGATGTTCCTAAACCTCCTTGATCTTCTAAGACTACGACTGTAATTCCTCCTATACCACAGGTAGTGAATGAAGCTAAGCCTAAATCAAAGGTTCTTCCCTGTCCCTGAGCATCTAGTAGATACACTGAGGTTCCCCCTCCACAATCCTTTCATGGACAATGAGGTAGCCTTTGTGCACAAAACAGACCTCCCTACAATCACAATGTTACTTTTTTACAACCTGCCTCCACAGAGATAAGTGGCAAACAATTGATTATGAGTGTGTTATTTTCTAAGGTTTTTCAACTACTTGAGGATGCTCATGTACTTCCACCTATTTCACAAGTTGAGAAGGAAGATCAGCCCGCATTGAGGAACACTTCCCCTATAGTTTCCCAACCTTCGATGGTTATGTTGAAGGCATAAGACAACTGAGATGGGAGGAGAATCAGTTGTATCAAAAACTTTAACTTCTCTTAAACAAAATCACATTCACATTCTTTTACTTTAATCCATTATTCTATTATGAAGATTAAACATGAAATGTATAATCAAAACTTAAACACATCAACACAATACACACATGAACACTAGATTTTTACGTGGAAAACCCTAAAATGGAAAAACCACAATGAGTGTTAGCTTACACTATAATGTAGTAACAATATTGAATAACAAAAGAGGCTCACTGCCTAAAAAAATGCTCACTGCAAAAAGGCTCACTACCAAATGGTGGCTCACTACGAAGGGGTGGCTCACTGCAATGGGGTGGCTCACTGCAATGGGGTGGCTCACTACCAAGAGAGGTCACTTACTACCATGAGTTGATATGAAGCATCTACCACATGCCTGAGTTCAGTTCCAATGAAGTGCAATACATATCACCTTCCCTGCCTCACAACACAAACACTTTCATCTTCACATCTTCGCATCCACATTGACGACACACAAATTTATTACATTTATTTATACCAATCATCAAGCTTGGAACATTTATCAAGGTTGGCAATACAATCTACAACCTTTGGAACAGTCTCCAAGGTTGGCAAACATACATAATTCAAATTAGGTCTGGACCTAAACAAACTTCCAGAGCAAATGAATGAGAGAAGAACACTTTACAGCTTAGCTCAAACCCAAATACATCTTCACACACTTCAACACACTTCTACAATCCACAAAACACATCTGTAAAGAGTGTTAGCACACAAGTCAGCCAAACTAGTGCAAACACCAAGAATACTTAGGCACACGCTTCCAAGAACTCAATATTAGCTTGCGGATCAACACAAGCCTTCAATACAATCTGGAGACATCCACGAATAACATAAAATCACCTAGGAGCCAACAAATCTAGCTACAACAAGTTTCACTTGAAGACAGCAAATCTCACTTGAAGACAACTTACAATCAACACTGCTAAGTTCTGCTATTCAATAACTTGCTTTCTTGAGCACCAAATAACAAATCCTTTGGAAAAAAGATATCTAAGGACCTTATAAACATAAGTCCAGAACCATATCACCTAAAACCACTCTACGGAGAAATGCGGAGCAAAATACTTTCTCCTAGACACCTTTGAACAACTAAGAAACTCTGTCAAATATAGTCTTCAAACTAGTGAACATAACTTCTATTGCACAACAATCTGAACCACAAAATTTTAGATTTAGTACCTTCAAACACTTCTCTAAAACATATCCAAAACTCATACTCTAGTCTTCAATACAGAAGAAATACAGAGCAAAAATGTAGACAGTAGCTTGAAAGCTAGAATACTCTACAACACACTGTTTCCTCTTGGAGGGCAAATTTTCTCAAAAGCACTTGGAAACTCAACATCATGAACATATTCTTATCATCTTTAGTAGCTATACAACACAATACAAAGCAACTAACTCATCATAATCAAGTAACAAAGAAAGAGCACAGTTGACACTAATGACAACACAAACATGTTGACATCAATGACAACACTGATTAGCACATACTTGTAACAATCTCCTCCTTTGTCATTGATGACAACATTTGATGTGAAAAACTAAACATGTTCCACCATCAAGACACAACTTTGTATCAAAACTCCCCCTTTCTCTTTACACATCTGAACTCTCTCTGATTACTGAATGCTTTCTTTTTCCTTGAGTTTTTCACATGAACTCTCTCCCCCTTTGACATCAATAGCAAAGGGAAACACATCTCTTTCCACTACACATACTTGCACTTGTTCTTAACTACCCTAAATGTTTCCTTCAAACTGCAATATTCTCTAGTATCACTACCTACTCCCCCTGAGAGGTAGCCTCCATCATCAATCCAGAAAAAAATGACTCCTAAACCACACTGGACTGATGCACTTCCTTATGCATCTAGTTCAACAAAGGAGGGGCAATAACACCTAACTTTTCCCGAAAATACTCAAATGTGTCCTTAGGAAGAGCTTTGGTGAATATGTCAGCAACCTGATCTTTTGTAGGCACATACTCAAGCTTCACTTCTTTCTCTACAACCTTCTCTCTAATAAAGTGATATCTTATAGAAATATGCTTTGTCCTTGAATGCATCACTAGGTTCTTTGAAATGTTAATGGCACTAGTGTTATCATAGAAAATAGGAATCGAATCCTCATACTCAACTTTGATATCCTTCAAAGTTTATCTCATCCATAGCACTTATGTGCAACATGATGTTGTTGCAATGTATTCTGCTTCAATAGTAGATAACGATATTGAATCCTACTTCTTGCTTTGCCAAGACACAACTCTGTCTCCAAGAAAGAACACACCACCACTTGTACTTTTCTTGTCATCTACACATCTGGCCCAATCTGCATTTGTGTATGCACTTAGGTTGAAGTCATTGTTCTTAGGATACCACAAACCATAATCAGAAGTGTCTTTCAAGTACCTGAATATCCTCTTTATTTCCATAACTTTTTAGGATCTACCTGAAATCTGGCCATAAGAAAAACTGCATGCATGATATTAGGTCTAGTAGTAGTTAGGTATAGTAATCGTACAATCATAGACCTATACTTGCTCTGATTAGCCTTAGGGGATTCATCATCTTTTCTCAGCTTACAACCAGTTGTCATGGGAGTACATACTAGTTTAGATTCTTCCATTCCAAACTTCTTGAAAAACTCCTTGACATACTTTGATTGTGAAATAAAAATGCCTTTATCTATTTGATTAATTTGTAGCCCAAGGAAAAAGTTCATCTCACCACGCATTGACATCTCAAATTCTTTTTGCATCTCATCAGCAAAGTTCTTACACATACCTTCATTTCCACCAAAGATTATATCATCCACATAGACCTCAATAATTACAATTTGATCTTTGCTTACCTTGATATACAAATTACTATCTGCAGACCCTTTATGGAATCCCTGCTGCAACAAATACTTGTCTAATCTTGCATTCCAAGCTCTAGGAGCTTGCTTCAGTCCATACAATGCCTTCTTCAATCGGCATACCATGTCTAGTTTGTCTGATAACTAAAATCCATATGGTTTCTCTATATATACTTCCTCTTCCAACTCACCATTCAAAAAAGTAGACTTCACATCCATCTTATATACTTTGAAATCTTTATGTGGTGCATAGGCTAGAAACAATCTAATGGATTCCAATCTTGCCATTAGACCAAAAGTTTCTTCATAATCTATTCCTTCCACTTGTGAGTAGCCTTTATATACAAGTCTATCTTTGTTTCTTACCACTTCTCCAATCTCATTCAACTCATTCCTAAACACTCATTTAGTTCGAATCACATTATTATCTGCAGGCCAAGGAACAAGTTCCCAAGTCTTGTTCTTTTCAATTTATATCAATTCTTCTTCCATTTCCTTGACCCAATGTTCATCTTTACATGCTTAAGAGATTGTCTTAGGTTTAACTTTTGAAATCAAGTAGAGATTTACTTGTTCTTCTGCACCTCCTTTTCTTGTCAATACTCCTTTCCTCTTGTCACCAATGATTTGATCTTTAGAATGAATTCTTTGCACATACCTAGGGGTTTTAGGAATTCTTTCCAGAGCTTCTTCTTCTGGAACATCTTGCATTTCAATCTAAACTTCCTTATCTTTTTCTTCAACTTTATCTATATTAGTAGATCTATCTGACTTATATCCATTCGACTCTGAGTTTTTCTAAATATCTTCATCTACCTTCACATTTGCACTTTCAATAATCTTCCTCAATCTTTTGTTATAACACTAGTAAGCTTTGCTTTTAGTGGAGTACCCAAGAAATATGCCTTCATCACATCTAGAATCAAATTTTCCCAACTCTTCATCTCTTCTAATATAGCATTTACTTCCAAACACTTTGAAATACTTGACAGTAGGAGTTCTTCCATACCACAACTCATAAGGTGTCTTTGTTCCATTTGCTTTGACTTGAACTCTATTTTGAATATAGACAACAGTATGAATAGATTCTTTCTAATATAATTCTAGAAGGTCAACTTCTTTGATCATTGTTCTAGTAGCTTCCTGAACTATTCTATTCTTTCTTTCAACTACTCCATTTTGTTGAGGAGTTCTGGGGTAGACAATTGTCTCTTTATCCCATGTTCTTCACAAAAAGCATTGAATTCATTTGAAGTAAACTCACCACCTCTGTAAGACCTCAAACACTTGATTCTCAAATCCATCTCATTTTCAACCATTAATTTAAATGCCTTGAACTTGTCTAGGGCTTCTGATTTTTCTCTAAGGAAAGTAACTCAAATTATTCTTGAATAATCATCAATAAGTAGCATGAACTACCTGTCACATTGTAGACTTCTTATTCTTGTAGGATCACATAAGTCTATATGCACCACCTACAATAGACTGGTAGATGTTTGTTCCTTGTTTTTGAAAGTTGTCTTTGTTTGCTTCCCAAATTGACATTCTTTGCAGAAGGCATTAATAGGCTTCACAATCTTAGGTAGGTCTCTTAAAACTTGAGCTAAGCTTATTTTAACTAGATTATCAAAGTTAATATGACACATTCTCCAATGCCATATCCAACATTCATTTGTCTGAGCTAACAAACAACAATTGTCAGTACATTTCAAGTGATAAACATTACCATGAGTCTTCTTACCAGCAACAATTATTGTTCTGGAGCTTTTCCTTATCTCACATCTATTGTCTTTAAATAGCAGATTATATCCTTTGTCACAAATTTGTCCAACACTTAGAAGATTATACTTTAGGCCTTTGACATAAAGAACATCATTTGTATTATGCTTTCCATAAAAACTAATTGACCCTTTTCCACAGATCTTACCAGCTGCATCATCACCAAATCTAACTAGTCCTCCATCATACCTTTCCAATTTAACAAATTTACTCTTATCTCCAGTCATGTGATTTGAACATCCACTGTCAATGACCTATTCATCCTTTTCCTTTTTAGCATGAAATGTGGACATCTCTTTCTCTTCTTCCAGACTTCCTTCCTTCACACAGCTTGCAAGGTTAGCAGAAACAGGTTCTTTTATAGCAATAAATAGGTATTCACTGGCATTACCATCTTCAAAATAAGATTTGTCATCAATTACAACTTCATTTTCTCTAACACATAACTGTTGGTTCCCAAATCAAGATCTTTGTAATTCCCTAAAAGGATGTCAATCTTTATAATTAGATCTTACAAGTGAATTGGCCTACGAACAGAATCAATCATGATGATTGGAATTCCCTACACTTCAGGGTCTGCATGGCCTAGGTGGGTATTACCTTATATTCACCACTGAATGTTAACCCCTCAAAACTAATTGGTGAATTATGAGCAAATTATAGATTTTATGAAATTTTATCAATTAAATCATCTAATTCAATCTACTCCAAACTAGCATATGATTTGAATGTAGATTTTTTCAACTTTCAATTAACAACTACCCCTACTCCTACAACAGAAAATCAAAAAAGGATTTTGAATATTATACAAGGAAATGATTTTGGAAAAAGAATTGATCAGTGCCTTTTTCTCAACTAGGCAACAAAATCTAATCACAAATGGATTTGTGTTTTCCTTCTAGTAATAACTAGAATTACTTGGCATAATATTGTCTATGACTGGCATAAACATGCAAGATTGTTTTTATCTAGTTCTGCTTAGTTATCCAACTTGGATCCTCCAAATTATAGTGACCTATTTAATAGAATTTAATTCCTTCTTGAGGAAACCCTATTAGACAAATCACTCAAAACTTTAAGTAGGCTTTGAAAAACTAGACATATACTTGATATGCTAATTTAAACAATAAGGAGAAAGCAAAATGGAGACAACTAGATAGAATATAATAGTAACATTCAACAAGTAATTGAGAACTAGATTTGAGACACTAGAGAAATGCAGTTTGTTTTTATTGATATGCTTCAGAAAATAGGCCTTTACAATGTCTCTTTCCAAAATTAACTTCCCCCGATAGAGCGCCCCAAGGTCTTGGTTTCCTTCTTATAGGGATGAAGGAAGCAACAAGCTTCGTACCTTTCACATTCAAAAATGACTTTTCATATCCCTGCCCCTTGGTATGACCTATTACAATATTTACTTTTGGCAAGTCTCAAAAAGACTGCTAAATATATTTTGAAAAGCATAAAAAATAAGAAAGAGACAAAAATGAGGACATCCAAATTTTGTTGATGAAGACTTGGTGCCTGAAGACGCTAGCTTGATGCTCATTCTGCTCCACTACATGCTTTGACCTACTCAATCTTTAGTTGAGAGATATTTTTTCTCCCATTGATACATGGTGTAATCATTAGACCATTTGTATTCTTGAATTTGAAGCAGATTGGCCTGATGATCCTTCCATCTTTTGTTGAGGAGCCCTTTGTTGTCCGAAATGAACTTGGTATAGCTTGTGTCAAGGGTAATTATTTTTTCCAAGATAAAATTGAAAGTATGGACATTAAAATTTTCATCCTTTTGCAAGTGTTCAATAATGAGAGAAACCATTTTTTCACATTCATCCTTCCATTTTTCAAATTCCTTGAGCTATTTATCTTCACCAAATATGCCTGGGATGAACTGATGCTTGAAAGTTCCAAAAGACTCCAACTTTGACTTCATTTTTTGGCTCTTACAAAATGCATACTAGAATTCTTCAATGATCAATTTGATCATTTTCTCTATGGGCCTTAAGGTAGCAGGGGCATCTAAAATTCTTTGCAATACTTTACACAGAGTGATCAGAGTGTGGTGTATTGGCTACCATTTCTTCAACAAAGGATCAAGTATTGGAACATTGGCATTCATCTCCTCTAGTGCTTGAGATAAAGAAGAATAACAATTGTGCACCTCCTCAATCTTATCCAGCACTAGCTTGACTCTGTACTCCAAAATTTTTTCAATTATGCCAAAAATCTTGCACTTAGTCTCCTACTTGGTAGCCTCATTTGTTTGTTTTAGCTTCTCAATCTCTCTCTCAAAATTCTATTTCATAGCATTCATTTGTTCAACAAGAACATTTTTGTCATCAGTTTCTTGTGGCACAAGGGGCTGATAAGGCACAATTGAAGAATTGATGCCCTTCAATTTATTGCTTTAGCTTCAAGTTTTCTAGATACAATTTATTGATTTCATCATTCATTTCAATTTGATTCTTCTCATACTCATTAATCTTGAATTGCATGTTTTCACTACAGCTTCTGTGAACATGGTTGAGTGCATAGTCAATGTGGCTGCTTCAAGAGCTAAGGTGTCCTTCAGTGTCTTGACCATTATTGTTCCTCTCAAATCCTAGCTTACATCCAACAATCTTGGCTTGTTTGTGCTCTTCTATGTGGCCCACAATGCTAGAGTCTTAGTTTTTGGGTTATACCCAACTCCACTCACACCCTCCTCAAAGTCAAATTCAGAAACCATCATTGGATGATCCTAACTTCTTACATGATCCAGCAAAAAGATTTTCTTCAATTCCATACCTTGGATGATTAACATGTTGCTTTTCAAAACCATTTGTCGAGCATCCTGAGGGATGACATTTATTTCATCAATCTTCAATTCTTTGAATGTCTGGGTTACAATCTGGCCATGCTGAGACTCATCTGTACCCATTTTATTTATTTCAACATTTTCCTCAAATTCTTTCATCTTCATTTTTAGCCAAAAATCCTTGAACTCAGGAGTGTTGATGAAATCATCATCATCCATGAATCTCATTGAGGCCACAATTCTTTCATCTGCTTGCATCTCAGGCTCACCTTGTGCTAGTTCATCCATCCTTGCCTCTGTCTTATGTGCCTTTGTCTCCTAACAAACAAGGGGTTGAACAACCTCTTTATCATCTCTCATGTGTCTCAAAATATTAGCCAGTTCATCAGTGTCACCCACTCCTTCTATTATCTAATATGGCACTGATGGAGTCACATCATCAACCTTTTGTTTCTTTGATAGTGGTTGATCAAGAAGAGAGGGGTCTTGTAAAGACATGGAATCAGGGGCATGTTCTTCAATTACAACTCTAGTTGACCTTTTTAGTGGGAGCTTAGTATCCTTTCTAGGCTGGCTCTCTACTTTGCCATATATTCTTTCAAAATTATCAATAATCAAATTTATTCTTTTCAATGGGTCATTTTCTTCAATAAAGGATCCCAAAAAATTAGGATTTTTCTTCTTCTTATCATCCTTAATCCTTTTCAAAAATTCCCATTTCCTTTTTCTTTCATAAACTTCCTCTGGGGTGAGGCAGTTCCTGATCACATCCTCATCAAAATCAACTTGATGGGATATCCCGGCTCTAGTGAGGATGACCTATCGAACAAAGTTCATGTGTCCCTTTAGATCACAAACCCTCTCTGTCTTTGATTTCAAAGAATACTTTGTTTTCAAATGGGCCTGCAACTCTTCCAAGGTATCTGACCCCACTGACAATTCACCAAACACAGTTGAATCAGGCAAGAATGTGCCTTTCTTTTGTTTTTTCATCACATCCCTTTCCGTCCAAAGCATTTGCCAAATGAATTCAAGAAATACCAATCTATGAGGCACAAACTTAGGCAAAGCATGAGGTGGTTGGGTAGACCCATAGACTCTGATTACAGTATGGTTAGGAAGGAAGAACCAATCAGAAAACATGTGCATGTGGCCTTGTTTAGGCTTCAAAGAAAGAGGCCTTAGCATTTCCAAAATCCCCCTGGATAGCCTAGGTGAAAGAAATCCTAGTGAAACCATTATTTTCACTATAAAATCATCATGAAATACTATGTAATTGTAGTTCTTACAATTACTATCCTAGATGTAGCATCAGTACTGCATAGGTAGCCTCTATTTTCTTTGTTCTATCATGCTCAAATCCATTATGTTGGTTCACCTTCTTATATTTTGATACAATATTAGATGGCACAATAAAGAATAATGTTTTAAATTCTTCGGGGTTTTGTTTTCCCTTATTTGAAGTAATCCATCATGCAACTTTTTCTCAATAAAAGATGTAAAATCATATTCATCATTAACCTTAGGGTTCTGAATCCTCATTGCCATCATCATAATGTCAACTGACATTCTATCCTGAGCATCAACACCCAATACTTGATACAGAGCAAAGTAGGTTCTCTTGAAATACACTGCAAATCCATCTACCGAGAATGGCTCCATAGTTGTAGATGGAACATGCATCCTTCTATTGTTCACCCCTTACCTCATATATAGTGGAAGCTCATCACTCCTATGAGTCTTCCTCAACCATGTATCATCTTCTTCACTTTTTTGAAGGTCAATTTTTGTAAGAGCTTATTTGTTGAGCATGAAACAGTCAATGATAGAAGCTCTATCCACAACCACTAAGGGTGATCCATATGGAAATCTGACTATTTTTGTTGGTGCATGATAATGTTGTGATAGAACTCTGATCAATTCAAAATCTAAAAATACATTTGGCAAAATCAATTTAGCCAAATCAAGTCTTCATGGGTTGGTGACAGGACCTTGTCCATCCTTCTTCTCACAAAAGTACCAGAAGAGGTTCCAGTCTAAAATAGAGATTCTAGCATCATGGCACCCCTCTACCTCATCTTTGAACAAATTTTTATACCTCTTGTCAACTGAGTTAGGTAGAACATCCAACATAGACTGTTGGAGGGGTCTTTTCTTCTCTTTAGGAGCAGAAGCTTCTCCCTTTTTGCTTATAGATTCAGCCTTCTTTGGTGCCATGATTTACTACTTCTATGAACTAGGGTTTTGACAATTATTTGTTCTACTGAACCAATTGAAAGAAGAATGAAACCAAATATCAACTCTGACATAGAGGTAGATGAAATTCACTTACTCGGTCGAATGGAATTTACAGAGCACACTTCAAATCTTGAACTTGTTGTCATTAAACAACTCTAAACTCATTTAAATGAAGAAATGCAAAGAAAATCTAGATTTTATTCAATTATGGAGCTGGTCACTTTGCAATTACTCTGTGTGTGCCAAGAGATTGATGAATCTTAGTATTCATATCATTTAAAATATAGACCATCAATTTAGATAGATCCAAGGGCTAGGAGAACTTGACAAGATTTGTAGTCATTTCCATCGATTACCGTACTCCCACTAGCATTAATAATGACCTCTGCGGGGCGATGGGGTATTCATTTCAATAGTTGGTTTAGGGGCTTCACAGGATGATGGGGTTGCAAGCCCTATTTTTCATTTATTCACCACAATACTGCATGCTTTTCTAGATTTCATCGTGGGACCATGGTAGCAGGTTACAGTTATCTTCAACATTCACCGCTATCCTATAAAACCTTGTGGGGTTTCTTCTAGGGGATGGTAGGATATGCTTTATCCCCTTTTTTCTCCTACTGCATTACAACAGACCTTTGATTTGACTATTGTGGGATGGTGTTGCATTTTCACTACTAGCTTAGCCTTTACCATAATACTGCTAGTTGACATCATCACCACCACAGGGACCACGGTACACAACACATGTTTCTTGTAGTCCTTCATTGCTAACCCACAGATCCATTTTGAAATTACCGTAGGGCTGTGGTAACACTTGTCTGTTGCTTTGACCCTTATACCACAAGCCCACCACTCAACTCTAGAACCACTATGGGGCTGCAGTGCGTCTTGAACTAGCTTATAACTTTGACTGCAATACCACAAGTGAACTTTTCTCATGCTACAGTGATGCGGTAACTAAACATTTATTTCCTTTGGCTCCCGCACCTGCAAAGGGCTATTAGGGCATACTGTGGGATTGCAGTAATAGACAAAAACACCTATGTCGACAAAAATACAAAGGTTTCTCACATAGATATGATATGAAATACACATGAAGGATTGTCAGGTGATTTTTGGTATGATTACAAAAAGAATATAGACCCCTAGGATGAATTTGTGGCAATGAAATCTATGAAATTAGATGGGACTAAGTGAATTTTGAACAGTCCTAACAATGGCTCTTATTGGGGATGAATGGCTAACTAGACATTGCAAGGATCTAGAATATTTCTCCGGGGTGCAGACCAAAACACAAAACTATACAGAATAAAGAAAACCAAAATTGGGAAAACCTAAACTACTATGCATGGAATTTTATCTTCTTTAAGAAAAGAAGTGTTTTAGAAATTGTCCATGCACTGGCAATTCCTAAGTTTCACCCACCATGTTTTGCAGGTAATATGAATCTTCACCATATTTTCCAATAATGACAAATGGTCCCAGCCATAGATCTTCAAATTGTCCATGCTTTCTCTTGTCTTGACTCTGAGCATTCCACATAAGGACCATATCATCAACCTGGAACTTCCGGTCCTTAGCCTTTTTATCAAAAAGCTACTTTATTTGTACCTGCATCTTTTCATTTTGCTTTTGTGCTTGACTCCTGATTTCATCCAACTCAGCTAGTTGCTCCAATCTTTATTCCATTGGCTCAGGCACATCAATATCCTCTTGTAATATGAATTTATACATAGGCAAAAGATTGTGTATTGACATTCTTGCCTGAGCTCCATAGACTAACTCAAAAGGTGACTTGCCAGTTGCCTTTTTCATTGTGATTCTATCTACCCATAATGCAAGCTTTAACTTTGAGTCCCATGCCCTTTTATTATTATCAAGCATCCTATTGATTATCTTCATGATACTCTTGTTACTTGATTCTACTTGACCATTAGCCTGGGGATGATATGGAGAGGCATATGATATGATTATTCCATAAGATTCACAAAATTTCTTGAATTCATCAAATCTAAAACACATACCATTGTCTATGACAATTCTTACAGGAACTCCAAATCTGGTGATAATATATTCTAATAGGAAATTTATGACTACTTTACTAGTATCTTGTTTAGTTGGAACTACTTCAATCCATTTAGTAAAGTAGCCAGTAGCAATAAGAATCCATCTATGCCCACCACTTGACTTATCTGCTATTTATCCTCTAAAATCAATACCCCATTAATGAAAGGGTGCATCAATTTGCATGGGCCTTAAAGGCAAAGCACCTTGATATTTCAATTTACCAAAAAATTTCTGGCATGCTTCACATTTTCTTACATATCTATGAGCATCAGCAAAAATAGTTAGCCAATAATAGCCTGCTCTCAATATTTATGTGCACTGGTCTTAACTAAGAAGTGTCCACCACATACACCATCATGCATCCCCTTCAAAATCCTATTTTCCTATCCCTGATCCAAACACAAGAATAGGACACCATCTTTATCCTTCCAGAACAAATCTGCCTTCATCAATACATACTTTGATGCTTGTAGCTTCAATGTTCTTTTCTTATTGTCATTCAATTCATCTGGGAACTTCATATGTCTAAGGTAGTGAACTATATTAGTGTACTAGGGTGTATGTTCAATGCTAGAAACCATACCTTCTTCTTGTTCAAGTTCAGATACCTATGTAGCCTCCATATTGGATTCAATCATCAATTTTGCTAAACCTTGTCTACTTACAAGTTTGGTGATCTAGATATCAATATTGAATTATTGAATTCTATTTATCCATCTACACCTTCTTCTTGTGACTTCTGTCTGTATGAGGACATCCTTGACTATTGCATTTGGTACATAGGTAGTCACTTGTGCTTCTACCAAATAGGGTCTGAATGTTTTAACTACCTTTACAAGAGCATAAGATTGCTTTTGAGTGGCATCATACTTCAACTTAGCTCCTTGAAGTGACTTGCTAAAAAATGATATTGGTTGTTTGTTCCCTTCTTCATTCTTTGATAACATGACAACAGCAATGGTATGAAAAGAAGCAAAAAAAAAAATTTAGAATGGCTTACCAAAATCATGAGATTTTAGGACAGGGGCCTCTTTGATTGCTCTTTTGATTGATGCAAATGCCTCAACTACTTCTGACATCTAGTTAATCTTTGATCCCTCTCTCAACATCTTTGTAATGGGCTTGATAATTTCAAAAAAATTAGAGATAAATCTTCTTACAAAATTTATTTGCCCAAAAAATGACTGGATGGCCTTTACTGTCTTTGGGATGGGAATCTTATCAATTGTAGAAACCCTTTCTATATCTATTCTTACACCTTCTTTGGAGACTATATGCCCAAGCAGCTTGCCCCTCAGTGACAACAAATTGACACTTTTTAGGGTTCAATGATATGCCATATTCTAGTGCCATTACAATTATCTTTTCCAAATGTAAAAAGTGATCCTCTGCTTTCTTTGAATATGTTGTCAAGTCATCTTGATATACAACCATTATAATATTGATTAGGTCTACAAATGCAACATCCAAGGCTCTTTGAAAAGTGGCACCAGCATTTGTGAGACCAAAAGGCATCCTTACATACACATATGTGCCCCAAGGTGTAGTGAAGGTAGTTTTGTATTGTTCTAATTCTTTGAGTTTGACTTGGTTATAACCAAAGAACCCATCCATCATGGAAAACAATTCACAACCTGTTACCCTTTGCAACATAGCCTCCATATTTGGGAGTGGATAATTATCTTTCAATGATGAGATGTTCAAATTCTGAAAAATCAACACACAATCTTATATCACCATTCTTTTTTCTAACTGGTACCAAATTTGAAACCCAAGAAGAATGCCTGATAGGCTTAATTATACCACCATCCCTGAGCTTCATTAATTCTTCTTGCATTTTTGGCTCCAAAACAGGATTGTTAGGCCTTTGTCTTTGTCTGAAAGGTTTAGCATCTGGCTTCAATGGGATCTCATGTTGAAACATGTCTTCTCTATAGGCCTTCAAATCTCCATAGGACCATGCAAATACATGTTTGTATTTCCTTAGAAGGCTTATGAGCATGTCCTTGATTTTTGGACTTATTTTCTTGCCAATATACACTTTCTTTGGTGGATTATTAGTGCCAAGATTCACTTCAAGATCATCTTGATGAACTGGTGTTTGCTTTAAAGTTGACCTGTCATTTCCACCAAAAACACATTCCAAAACAACTAAACCTTTTAGAATTTTATTTGTTTTCAATTATACAACTTCCTAACAAAAAATAGTGTCCTTACCATTAACCTTCTCAACAAAAGCATTGAAGTCTATCTCCTAAGCTTCATACTTATCTACACACTATAGGAAATTCAATAGATCCTTATCATCATTAAATACTTGCCAACTATATATATTGTCAAGAATGCAAGGTTTAGTCTTAAATTCTATCTCTAAGACACCAGTCAAAGTAATATCATCTCTTCTCAAAGCAATGTTAGCAAGAAAATCAGCCATCAAATTCTTTGATCTATCGACCTAATCTATTTAAAATGCATCAAAGAGTTCAATTGTATCCCATATAGCATGTCTGTATTGCTTGAGCCATTTATTTTTAGTGGCATATTTGGATCTCACTTGTGATACAACTAGCTCAAAGTCTCCATATACAGTTAACAACTTGATCCCATTTTTTATAGAAAAATTTAGACCCAATAACAATGCTTCATATTCTGCTATATTATCTGTGCATTCAAATGACAACATAAATGAATATTTGAAAGTTTTACCATTAGGTGCAATGAAAACTACACCAGCTCCATTCCCTTCTTTACTACACAGGCTCCATCAAAATATATTTTTCAAACACCATTTTTATCCAATTGAACAACATTGCCAATTGGATCATTGTTTTGTAACTGAGGTTGCAATTGTTTAACCCTAAAATTTTCCAAGTCCACATCACAAAAGTAGTTCATTTGATTAGGATCAATTCTTTCTACCACTTGCTAAAATCTTGGTTCTCTACATAACTTGACCTCTTTCCCATTCACAGGTATGGTTGCATATGAGAGATCTAATTGAACATTTCCACCAACTGCAGCAGTCCATTATCTTGATAGTAGCATGTCATAATGTGGTGGAATGTCAACTATAGTAATATCAGTCTTATATGTGGCCTCAGGATAAGCAACAAGATTTATCTCTTCATCCCTCATGACACCAATGACAGGAATTGATTTGTTATCATGGCATAGCATTTTTCATATGTGGAATCAACCCACATACCAAGTTCCTTCATAACTGCCATAGGTATGATATTTATTGCAGCTCCTAAGTCTATCATGCAATTCTTCACCAACTTATTATTGATCAACAATGTGATATAAAAAGGATCAACTTGGGATGGACTCTTTATCAAAGTATTCCCCAAATAAATCTCAGGAGTCTTCATGGCTTCTCCTTTGACATTGTTCATTTGTTTCTTATTATTTTCTGAGTCATTCTGACCCTTGCCATGAATTTCAAGCTTATTTGGCATGTTTGAAATTAATTTTATAGCACTAATTCTATATTCATCAATTTTCATCATCTCCATTAATGGAACTGATAATTTGATTTGAGACAAAGCTTGGCTTATATTAAAAGAGGGCATACCTATAAAAGGTTCTATTTTTCTCACTTCTACTTTAGAAAGTTTCTTTTCTTCCATTATTTGTTGCTTGGGATCACTCCTTATCATATTTTGATCGTATTTTGTTGTATCTCTTGGGACATTATTTTGAGTCAACTTATGGGGATTTCTATTTTCACCATCCCTTAGAGGTTCTAGGCCAATCCTCTTATCATTTTGTGGATTCTTCATGAATAAACTCCCTGGAGTACCTTGATCAGCATTGATAGTTCTTTTTCTAAGGTTGTAGTTGCTCCTAGCTTGTGCTATAGCAGCAACTGTAAGTATTTATTTTCTCTTCAGTAGGCCTCCTCAACTGAGATTGATTTGACTGTGACTTTGCAGAGTAGACCTGAGCATCTCTTATGTTGTTATCCTCTTGATCAAAGAATACCTCTTGCTGGCTAACATGACTATTGTACCTCTAATGATTTACATCATACTCTAATCCATCATCTTTTGAAGAAGAATAATCCCTTTCTACCTCATAAGGCCTAACTACTAGAATATTTATAGTATGCTCATCTCTCTCTTGATCATATGGCATCTCATTTTCTTGAATTGACTATGCAACCACACAATAATCAAGGGAATGAGGCAAGTTGCAAGGCACACATCATGGAGTATCATTTACCATATTTGACCCATGTCTCTTCAATGGGTCAGGTGTGTCTCGGTTAACATTTTTCTTTTGACCTGATGGTACCTTCAAATTTTGCAAATTTGAAGTGCCTATATCCTCTCAATGTGTCGACAGAGGTTAGGTCAGCATACTGCTAAATCTATCCTAGAGCCCATCTTCGCTGATTAAGATTTTGCAACTTAGAGGTCATCTTGCAAATCCATATGGTAGAAAGTTTTTTGGTGCATATGGTAGTATGCCTGTTCAGTTTCACGCTTCCTGGATGAGTTTTGATGGGCTATTTAATGCTTTCTGACTATGACCGAGCTAGATTTGGTGTTCTAGAAAGTTACAAACTTCACAATTCTGAAGGCAACCTATTTCTTGTTTTGGTCTAAAACATCTTTAGTTCTATTTTCATCAAAAATAGAGTCCATATGATGCATTATTTTAATGTGTTTCGGTTGCGGCAAACACATCTTGCAGGCTAGTTTACAAAGGAGGTCCCAATAATCTTCTGGTGATGTGAATTTTGAGGAGATGGGTATGTTTTAAATAATTAATTATGGCCATACACAAATTTTTACAACCTCTGGATGCCCAGTGTGCCCACAGTGAAGATGCACCATTTGTCAGGAAGTAGAAATTAACCGGTTGCTATTTTTCCTAAGTTGTGAAATGCATTTATTAAAACATTTATGTGTTTTAATTAATTGGTGTGTTTTCAAGTGATCAATATTTAAAGATAAACATTATTCTCATAATGTTTACCTTTATAAATGTCTTTTATGAGCTTAGCGCAGCAATGCATAGCTCATTCACTTCTCCTCTGCAACGGTTGTGCTGGTGCGATATGCCTCATTTTGGGGCAAATTTTGGTCAAGGGTCATTCTTGGAATGTATATTGGTATGCTATGATCTCCATGGAGGTGTCTCTGGAGTTTTCTTGCGTAGATTCGAATAGAGACATTGCAAGATGGAGTGTCTTCACGTTTTTGGCTTTGGGGCAGATTTTTGAGGTTGTATATGTGCTGCAAATAATATTTTTCACCTTCCAAATGATGACAGGACTTATTCTCATGTGATGAGAACACTTTCAATGCTATTTTAACCATAAAATGCCCTTGTAGCTATAGAAACGCCTTTACACAATTTCAGTTTGACATGGTTTGTGTTTCTATTGTTTGGGAATAGAAAAGGGAGTTAATATACAAGCACAAATAAAGAGAAAAATAGTTGTAGATAAAATGCACAGAGAGGATGGATCTCTGCCAATTGTTTGACAAAATGCAAGTAACAAATAGATAAAGAATGTGCTACAAGTAAAATTGCAAATTGATTGCAGGGTAAACAAAAAAACTTTGGGAAGTTAGTCTGAAGGTTAATGGTTTTATTCCACTACCAGTGAGTTTGGAAATCACCTAGAACTGAATTTTTCACTGTTAAGTAAAAAAAAAAAAGGCCAATAAATATTTTTTTTACCCAATAAAAGAGGTTGCACGAGAATAAAGGTAGAGTGAGTAAACATTGTGTTGAAATAAAAGAACAAATGAGTGGGAAAATAAAGATAAAGATGCTAATAAAATATTCAACCAATCAGATGATTTGTTTTGGTGATTTCCAAAGTAGTATAACAGTTTCTTGCACAAGTGGTAATATCAACATTAGGATTGGTTCTCTTCAACGATTTAAATTGATTCAAGGAGTCTATTTTCAAGACAAGATCCAATCATGTGATAGCTCATCTTCATCATTGGGAAAAGGCATCTCCAATGGTTTTTGGCATCTCCAAGATGGAATTATATTTTTCTCTTTTGTCTTTTATATGTAATTTGAAATTTTTTCCCCATGCCTATGGCAGTGGCTTGTAATGCAAGATTTGTAACCGACATTTGGTAATGATTTTTAGGGCAACATGTTCTTGTGTCTATAAAAGAACAGGTTGCTCCACTTTGTAAGTCGTTGGAAGATTGGGGAAGTTTTGATAATGAAATACAATGCAATTTTGAGAGGTGGTCCATATCCTGAGCTATAAGTTTCAATTTTTTTTTTGCATGTTGAATGTCTTCTCTATAAGCACTATTATCAGTTTCAGATTACAATATATGAAAAATGCCTTTGAGCATGTGTTTCCATCAACCATCTTCTGCATTGCTTGCATTGCTTGCATTGCTCTTTTGAATAAAGATACTAAGGTTTCTGAGTTCTTGAATATACATTTTCTATATTGCATGTCTGGTTTGTTGCTTATGCTCAAGGAATAGATTAAAGTGCTTTGAATCAGATATGGGGAGATTTGCTCTATGACAAGGATATTTGTAAGAAGAGCTATTGGAAATACTCATTCTTGGATCATTTTCTACAGGTCAGGAACATAATAAATCCTCTAAATCTACATGTTTGTTTTTCTTATGGGAAATGCCCTGCATGTAAGGAGTTGACTTTGAACCCTAGGATTGGCACCGATTAGAAGTTGGGTTTATTTCAAAAATCAAACCCTAATCAAACAATCATATATAAAACAAACACAACAATTAGTTTATTAGTTTTTATTAGTAAGGTTTAGGTGTTGCATGTTCTCATATTTAAATAGTGAAGATAATCCAAGAATGTTGCCAGTCTAGGGTTAATCTTACAAATCTTGGTGCAAATATATGAGAACATTCTAAGTGGTATTGAAAAGCTATATTTATTGATTGTGAATAAGGGAATACCCCCTAGGTGTGACAGAAATTGAAGTGTAGGGGAGATAGGAGATAATCTCCCACTCTGTTGGCTGAGTCTCTCATTAAATCTAAGTATAAGAAGAGGCAAGTCTTTAGGATTTGATGCATGTAGATTTGGGAACCAACAAAATTGGCAACTCTATTGAGGAAAATTCTTAGTTATCCATTTGAAAAGAGTCAAGCTATTATCATGATCTGATCATTAGGGTCAGATATTGAAGGTCTTCATATATGGAGAAAGATTTTGTTGTAGCATGTTTAAAGGCTTTTAAAAGGTGCTCTGGTGGCGAAGTGAATCCTGAATATAATTGATCAGGTAGGAGCTTTTGTCTTCTTGATGTTTTGTCCTCTTTAGAGAGGTGGTGACTTTGTTGTTGAACCTATTTGAAGCTACAATATATTCCCAGGTACTTCATCCTTTTTATCCAATATGATTAGTTTAGAGAAGCATTCTTGGTCCTGTTCTCAGAAGAAGTTGTTCTCTGCTGAAAGATACAAAGCTCTCAATTTTAATGGTATTCCTGGATATCCAAATATTATTCCTTGTGAAGTTAGAAAGTACTTGCCAAAATATAGTGGAAAGACTTCTGAATCTATAAACCAACATCTACAAGATTTCTATGATTTGATAGGAGATTATAAGATTGAGGCCGAAGATGTTGTCATGAAGCTTTTTGTTCAGTCATTGAAGGATGATGCTAGGGATTGGTTTTCAGATTTACCTTTGTGTTCTATTTCTTCATTGCTAGATCTTGAGATTGCATTTCTGGAACAATTTGGTGAAAGGACTGATGTGATTTCATTAATTACACAATTTATGAGCATTCAAAAGGAAAAGGATGAGTTGGTTCCATCCTTTAACCTAAGGTTTTTGAAATTGCTCAAACATATTCCAGAATATATGAGGCCGAATGATACATTATGTTTGATAATCCATCTGGTTGCATTTGATGAGGAAATGAGTTATTTGCTGAGAGATAATGAACTTGCTACACTTCATCAAGCTTATAAAATTGCAATGGATATTGAAAATATTTAGAAATATGGAATGCCCATAGGATACATATCTGCAAGTGTTGGTTATTGTAAAGCATCTTATGCAAATGAGCAATGTAAATTAGAGAATGAGAATAGTTTTCAAAATGAATATACTTCAACTATTCCAATTTGTTCATCATTGCCTCGTGTGAATCACAGAGAATTTCAAGCAACTTGTGAATAGAATGCAAGTACTGTTGATCCTAAGTTTTTTGTTCAATCATTGCTTGATTTGAAAAAACAAGAAGGAGAACCACCCTATGCTCTGTATACATGATTCATGAATACTTTATTTAAAATTCCAGAGAATTGCAAACCTGAGGATTCTTTGTGTGTTGATTTGTTCTATGAAGTTTATGAATCAGATTTGAGCACATTGCCAAAGGAACTGAAGCCTCAAAATCTTGATCAGATATTTTCTTGGATTGGGATTATGGAAAGAGCCAAAGGTGATTATGCAGGAAGAGTTATGTCTTAGAATACTGATAGTGGTTATGAGAAAAGTCATGGCATAATGCATAAAGATGAAGAAATTGTGGTAGAAAATGAAGGCACATCCTACAATGATAAAAATGAAAGTTGTGATCAGCCCATAGGAGAGAGATATGCAGATGCAAATTGCATACATCATGAGATAAAGGAGATATATGAATCTATGTATCTTGCATCAATGTTGTTGTTGAAGAATCAAAGGAATACGTAGATACTAGGTATGATGCATTCATAACTGAGTATGTCCCAGTTGTTCATGATAGTTTATATGAAGCAGAGATGGAGGTTTTGGTCTTGCATGAACAAGATACTTGCCCATCTGTGAAGGATCCATTAGGTGATCATCTTTGTATGGATGATGAATATGTTGGCTCTTCTATTAATGTTGATCATTACCATAATATGGAAATGGAAGTGTTTAATTTCAATGATGAATGCATTAATGAAGGTGCATACTCTGTTGAGAGTGGATAAGTTTCAAATGTTCATATTGATACAATAGAGGATAGTATTGACTGTATTATCTGTGATAAGGGTAATTATGAAGCTTTTGACAATGGGCCATATTCTAAAATTTTCAAGCTTTCTTTTGAAGTACTCTAGGTGGAGTTTAATGGTGAAATTGTTGAGCACAATAATGAGGGATATGAGGATGTTTCTAAAAGTGAGCTCCTTCAGCTTATTGGTCATGGTAACTGTGAATATGATCAGTTCTTAATTGATTATGATTTCTTGTATGAGCATGCTTTGGAAATCTTTACTTTAGGGTTGACAGGTTTATATGAATGTGAAAGTCAGTGTTTAACAAAGCAAGTGAAGATGCTTCCTGTGTATGAGTATTTCATGTTCAATAAAGAAGGTGACTTCTTACTTGAAAGAGGGCAAACTCCAAGTATAAATTCATTGGTTGTGTATGAGTCTTTCACTTTTTTTGATTTGGAGTTGATGTGTGATAGAGATAACCTGTAGCAGTGGTCATCAAAGATGTCTTATGATTGCTTCATATTTGCTATAGATGAAGCCAAATTTATAATACTAGTCACCTAGTGTGCCAGGAAATAGTTTGTTTCACATATCAGAGTGATGGGTATCTAAGGATGGATAGTAGTGATTTTGTTGACCAAAAGCATTGCAAACATAAGAATGATATATTTGACACATGTTTTTTGTGCCTATCATTTTCTGATGTTATTCAATTAGAGCAGGTTGATATGAGTAAAATTGACAGTGGTACAATCAGAAACATGGTGGTATGCTTCTTTGATAGTAACATTGAATATAGTCCTTCCAAATTGAGTTTGAGTGATAGAGGTAAATATTGTGGTAGTCAATAGTTTTCCACAGTCCATGATGTTGATGATCTCAATGCTTCTGGATTTGACTATGTAATATTTTTTCCCTCAACGTTTCGAATCACACATAGTGATCCATCATCAGGAGAAAGGAGCAAGAGAAGAGAAATAAAAATGATGATTTGTAGACTTGAGCCAACTAAAAAGAGTGAAGCAGTGGAGGAGATGGGGTGCAGAAACCAAGACAACAAGGGGAGAGGTTAGTTACCTAATAGAGAAAGGACACAAGACTAAAAAATTAAGACAAAAGAAAGAAAAATGTAAAAAATAAAAAATAATAAATAAAAGCACACAAAAGACAAGACAAAAAAAAAAAAAGAGAGAGAGCCAACAAGATAACATAAAAATAAAAGGATAAAGAGCCAAAACTAAATAAAAGCAAAATACAAAGAAAGAGAGCGAAAAAGAGACAAGAAGGTAATCTAAAAAAGGGGAAAAAATAAACTATGCACGGAGAAAAAACCAACGACAAAAAATATCTATAAAATTTAAAAACAAGACAAACAAGATATTAAATAAAGTCAGAACAAAGCAAAATCTAAGTTGAAATAAAATAAAAAAATATCTAAATAAATAAAAAATATTTATTTAGATATTTTTTTATTTTATTTCAACTTAGATTTTGCTTTGTTCTGACTTTATTTAATATCTTGTTTGTCTTGTTTTTAAATTTTATAGATATTTTTTGTCGTTGGTTTTTTCTCCGTGCATAGTTTATTTTTTCCCCTTTTTTAGATTACCTTCTTGTCTCTTTTTCGCTCTCTTTCTTTGTATTTTGCTTTTATTTAGTTTTGGCTCTTTATCCTTTTATTTTTATGTTATCTTGTTGGCTCTCTCTCTTTTTTTTTTTTGTCTTGTCTTTTGTGTGCTTTTATTTATTATTTATTATTTTTTACATTTTTCTTTCTTTTGTCTTAATTTTTTAGTCTTGTGTCCTTTCTCTATTAGGTAACTAACCTCTCCCCTTGTTGTCTTGGTTTTTGCACCCCATCTCCTCCACTGCTTCACTCTTTTTAGTTGGCTCAAGTCTACAAATCATCATTTTTATTTCTCTTCTCTTGCTCCTATCTCCTGATGATGGATCACTGTGTGTGATTCGAAACTTTGAGGGAAAAAATATTACAGAGGTAAATATTGGTTTTTCATTTTTGGGGACCCGGGGCCACCAAATAAAGTTTGAAGATATGGTTTTTAATATGATGGAGCAGTTACATAGCAGCCCAATGGATTTGGCACCTGGTCTACATCCCAGAGATAACTGGAATATTGCCATGCCTACAAGAGGCATGCATCCCCAAACATGAGCCACTGATGGCACCTTCAAATTTTGTAAATTTGAAGTGCCTAATCCTCTCAATGTGTCGACAGAGGTTAGGTCAGCATACTGCTAAATCTACCCCGGAGCCCATCTTTGCTGATTAAGATTTTGCAACTCAGAGTTCATCTTGCAAATCTGTATGGTAGAAAGTTTTTTGGTGCATATGGTAGTGTGCCTGTTCAGTTTTGCGCTTCCTAGTGTTGCGAATTAAGGTGTCTCAACCTTTGCAAATTCCTAATGTTGTATTTATTTATCCCATGTTGAGTTGGCATAGTTAGCACCTTGTGTATATGCAGCAGGGTAAATTTTGGTGACTTTGGCAGCCGCGGTTTCCCCCTTGAATAATTAATGGGGGTTTGGGGGTAGCGCCTCCAAGACAGGGTCAAGGGGTGTAGCCCCTTGAGGGGTCCAGGGGCAGCACCTCTAGTGCGTTCCCTGTCGCGGTACAGGGCGGGGTCGAGAGGCAGCGCCCTCATGGGGGCTCGGGGGCAATGCCCCTGAAACCTCAAATAGTTTTTAATTAATGACAAGTGTCGGTGAGTATATTTGCATAAGAGAAAGGCATCTTTGGGTGGTCAAGGGAGGTTATGACATGTAAGAGGAATATGATATTTTTAGTCAATGTATGACAGATTCTATGACAACTGTAAGGTGCATAAGAGCATCTGTCATAACCTATCTTGGGACCAGGCACCCACTTCAGGATGGGATGTTGGACAAGTGTCCTTAGGCGTGGGTTTTGGGGCATGAGTCCAAGATGGACACCCATCTCTAGAAGGTTCCATATTTTCTTTGTAAACTCTATATAAACAGGTGCTTGGATGGGAGATAGATAACTTTGGTATGAGTACTGTTATGCTACCAGAATATCTTCAGATTCGACATTCAAAGACTCCTGAAAGAGCGTTGGCTCTGAAACTATATTGTAATTTGTTATTTTTTACTGTAATACATTTGACCTGTGTTTTGGAGTGTGGGGTTTTTTTACCCATAAGGGTTTTCCCCACGTATATCTTGTCTCTCTCTCTTCTTTCTACTTTCTGTGTGAATGTGTATTGCTGCAATATCTCTGTTAGATATTCTATGTTGCTGTAGTTGTAAGAATTAAATTGAATTTGCATACATCTCTCCTTGATTTCCGCACACCGAGCTTCCTTTCACCTAGATGAGTTCTGATGGGCTACTTAATGTTTTTCTGACTGCGATCGGGCTAGATTTGGTGTTCTGGAAAGTTACAAATTTCACTATTCTGAAGGCGACCCATTTCTTGTTTTGGTCTGAAACATCTTTAGTTCTATTTTCATTAAAAATGGAGTCCATAAAATGCATTATTTTAATGTGTTTCAGTTACGGCAAACACATCTAGCATGCCAGTTTACAAAGGAGGTCCCAAAATCCTTCTGGTGATGCAAATTTTGAGGAGATGGGTATGTTTTAAATAATTAATTATGGCCCTACGCAAATTTTCATGGCCTTTGGATGCCCAATGTGCCCATAGTGAAGATGCACCGTTTGTCAGGAAGTAGAAATTAACTGGTTGCTATTTTTCCTATGTTGTGAAATGCATTTATTAAAACATTTATGTCTTTTAATTAATTGACATATATGTTTTTAAGTGATCTATATTTAAATATAAATATTATTCTTATAATGTTTAACTTTATAAAATGCCTTTTATGAGCTTAGCGCAGTAGCGCATAGCTCATTCACTTCTCCTCTGTAATGGCTGCGCTGGTGCGATATGCCTCATTTTGGGGTAAATTTGTATGCTATGATCTCCATGGAGGTGTCTCTAGATTTTTCTTGGGTAGCTTCAAACAAAGACATTGCAGGACGGAGAGTCTTCACATTTTTGGCTTTTGGGCAAATGTTTGAGGTTGTATATGTGCTGCAAATAATATTTTTCACCTTCCAAATGATGCCAAGACTTATTCTCATGTGCTAGGAACACTTCAATCCTGTTTTAGCCAATTTTTTGGGTGCCTGTAACCATAAAAACACCCTTGCAGCTGTAGAAATGCCTTTACATAGTTTTAGTTTGACATGGCTTGTGTTTCCATTGTTTGGGAATAGGAAAGGGAGTTAATATGCAAGCACAGATAAAGAGCAAAACAATTTTAGATAAAATGCATAGAGAGGATGGATCTTTGCCAATTGTTTGACAAAATGCAAGCAACAAACAGATAAAGAATGTGCTATAGGTGAAATTGCAAATTGATTGTAAGGTAAATAGAAAAGATTTGAGAAGCTAGTTTAAAGGTTAATGGTTTTATTCCACTGCCAGTGAGTTGGGAAATCACCCAGAACTGAATTTTTCACTGTTAAGTAAAAAATAGAGGCCAATAATTTTTTTTTTAACGCAATAAAAGAGGTTGCACAGGAATAAAGGCGGAGTGGGTAAACATTGTGTTGAAATAAAAGAACAGAAGAGTGGGAAAATAAAGATAAAGATGCTAATCATATATTCAACCAATCAGATGATTTGTTTTGGTGATTTCCAAAGTAGTATAACAGTTTCCTGCACAAGTGGCAGTATCAACATTAGGATTGGTTTTCTTCTACAGTTTAAATTGATTCAAGGAGTCTATTTCCAAGATAAGATCCAATCATGTGATAGCTCATCTTCATCATTGGGAAAAGGCATCTCCAACAGTTTTTAGCATCTCCAAGAAGGAATTGTATTTTTGTCTTTTGTCTTTTATATGTAATTTGAATTATTTTCCCCATGCCTATGGCAGTGGCTTGTAATGCAAGATTCGTAACTGACATTTGGTAATGAGTTTTAGGGCAAAATGTTCTTGTGTCTATAAAAGAACAGGCTGCTCCACTTTGTCAGTGGTTGGGGGATTGGGGATGTTTTGATAATGAAATACAATGTAGTTCTGAGAGGTGTTCCATATCCCGAGTTGTAAGTTTCAATTTTTTTTGCATGTTGAATGTGTCTTCTCTATAAGCATTGTTATCAGTTTCAGATTGCAATATATGAAAAATGCCTTTGAGCATGTGTTTCCATCAATTATCTCCTGTGTTTCTTACATTTCTCTTTTGAATAAAGATACTAAGGGTTTCTGAGTTCTTGAATATACATTTGCTATATTGCATGTCTGGTTTGTTCCTTCTGATGTTCTTGTGTCTATAAAAGAATAGGCTGCTCCACTTTGTAAGTGGTTGGGAGATTGGGGATGTTTTGATAATGAAATACAATGCAGTTCTGAGAGGTGATCCATATCTTGAGTTGTAAGTTTCAATTTTTTTGCATGTTGAATGTGTCTTCTCTATAAGCATTGTTATTAGTTTCAGATTGCAATATATGAAAAATAACTTTGAGCATGTGTTTCCATCAACTATCTCATGTGTTTCTTACATTTCTCTTTTGAATAAAGATACTAAGGGTTTCTGAGTTCTTGAATATACATTTGCTATATTGCATGTCTGGTTTGTTCCTTCTGTTCAAGGAATAGATTAAAGTGCTTTGAATCAGATATGGAGAGATTTGCTCTATGACAAGGATATTTGTAAGAAGAGCTGTTGGAAATACTCATTCTTGGATCATTTTCTGCAAGTCAGGAACATAATAAATCCTCTAAATCTACATGTTTGTTTTTCTTATGCGAAATGCTTTGCATGTAAGGAGTTGACTCTGAACCCTAGGATTAGCACCGATCAGAAGTTGGGTTTATTTCAGAAATCAAACCCTAATCAAACAATCATATATAAAACAAACACAATAATTAGTTTATTAGTTTTTAGTAAGAAGGTTTAGGTGCTGCATGTTCTCATATTTAAACAGTGAAGATAATCTAAGAATGTTGCCAGTCTAGGGTTAATCTTACAAATCTTGGTGCAAATATATGAGAACATTCTGCCTAGTATTGAAAAGCTATATTTATTGATTGTGAATAAGGGAACAGCCCCCTAGGTGTGGTAGAACCTAAAGTATAGGGGAGATAGGAGATAATCTCCCACTCTATTGGTCGAGTCTCTCATTAAATCTGAGTATAAGAAGTGGCAAGTCTTTAGGATTTGATGCATGCAGATTTGGGAACCAACATGACCTTCAACCACAGGCCTCCCATCTTTCCAATTTATCCTATAGGGCATATCCTGCAACCTTGTTCTTTCATTTCTAGGGTAATTTTATTTATCATAAGGTATTCCCTTTTCATTTATTGTCACCTTATATGATAAATCCTTTACTGCATTCCAGACCTTTTCCATCTTGTCTTCTTCCTTTGGTTACCTATTTGGATGAGCCTTAGGGTTTTACAATATTCTGACCTCATCTCTTCTACCAATTTTCCCTGAAGCTTTCCTATTATTCTCTATATTCAAAGAAACTTTGAATTCCTCAGTAAGGACTGGAGGATTTCTTGTTCTAAGCTCATATCTTGTTTTAGGATCAAAAGCATTCAAATAGAAAACCAAGCACATTGGATCTATTTGTTCCTGATGATGTGGAGTTTTGTTAAACACCTTCATAAACCTATTATTGAAATCTACCACAGATTCATTATAATTCTTCTGAATATTTGTTAATTCATGCAAAGAAAATTTGGGATCAGAATGATCACCATATTGTTCCTTGAACAACCTTTTGAATTCAACCCAAGAGTTGATTGAAGCATCTGGCAAATTTCTATACCAATCCCTTGCATCATTAGTTAATGATTGCATGAATAATTTCATATATACATCTTCATGTTGCACTTCAAAATTATCCATGAAAGTTTCAAATGCTCTTATATGATCTTCTCCAAAGATAGCATTATTACCCAAAAATTTAGGAATTGCTTTCCTTACCTTGTTGTCAATGTAATTTGCATATCCCTGGATACCAAAGAAGTCAAGCTATTTGAATTTGTCCATATTCATTGGCCCTCTTGCAAATGGATTTTTCCTTTGATGAGGTTGATATTGATGGTGTTGAGGTCCTTATTGTCGAGGCTACTAGTACACTCCTGGATGCATATTATAGTTAATCCCTACATTAGGATTCACATTGCCTTGCACATTATGATGCATCCGTCCAGGATGATACATGTTACCATGTACATTATGATGTGGAGCTTGATATTGATACTGGTATTGCCCTACATATGGATTATATCCTTGATTTTGAAATCTTTGGCCAAGAGGAACAGGATAAACATTTCCTTGAGATATCATTGAAGTACTTGCAGGATTTGATATTGGCCTAGTATGAATATTATGTTGTACATGTGGAGCAGTACTTACATTACCATGCCTTCCAATTGTATTGTGGGTTACTTGTGAGACCAAAGGACCACTTGTACTTCCATACGCACCCTGATTATTTACAGGTCTATGTTGTAATGCATTTGGAATAGGCTAGGAATTCAACTAAAGAAATTTCTGCTCCAATTCTTGTTGTCTTCTTAACAATTTGATCCTCTCAACTTCTACTATCATACGCTCCACCTCCCATTTTAACTCCTGGTCAGTTAATTCTCCTTTTGAAGTTGAAACAACATTGGCATCAGTAAAATGCACCATCTTGGGAGTTTGTTCCATGAACCCTTGTTGTGAACTTTCAACATACTACTGTGCCATCCTTTGGTCATAGTCTCTCTTTGCCTCATTCAATCTCATTCCTGCTACCAGGTGGTCCTCAAACTCCTTCTGAGAATCATGAATATTAAAAAGATCTCTTGGTTGAAACCGCTCATTTTTGCATACTTCAGTTTCAATCATAGGACTAGATTATAGATGGTGTAAGGCTATACTAAAACATTCATTTGGTTACTTTGTGGATTCTCATGGACTTCTAAAATTATAGGTTCATTTGTTGAATTTATTCCATCACCAGTGGATGCACTTGTAGTAGGAAGGGGTTTTGAACCTTCTTTATTCTTTTCTATAAATTTTTTATTCTTACTATTCAAATTTTGTTGAGATCTTCTATCATCCATATTAGAAAGTTGTGATGTTATATTGCTTTGATATGTTATTCAAATCTTCGAAGAATCAAGAGTTGCCACCTCCTTGTTAAGAAAGAGGAAAATACTAAAAAAATCTTTTGGTCTTCCAGAGTTCTAGGATGGAATTTAAATTCCTTTCTTATTATAAGCAACTCCCCAATGGAGTTGTCAATCTTTTGGTGACTCAAATAGGCAAATCTTCACCAAAGATTCTAGGGTATGCTTTGATAATACTTTCACTTCAACTAACTAGTAGAGTCACCAATTTGTTGGTGACTCGGATGGGCAAAACTTCACCAGAGATTCTAAGGTAGAATTTGATAATAGTTTTACTTCAACTCCCTAGTAGAGTCGCCAATCTATTGGTTCCCAAATCAACAGCTTTGTAAAACCCTAAAAGGATGCCAATCTTTATAATTAGGTCTTACAAGTGAATTAGCCAATGAACGGAATCAATCAAGAAGATTAGAATTCTCCACACTGTAGGCTCTGCATGACCTAGGTGGGTATTACCTTATATTCACCACTGAATGTTAACCCCTCAAAACTGATTGGTGAATTATGAGCAGATTATAGATTTTATGAAATTTTATCAATTAAATAATCCAATTCAATCTACTCCAAACTAGCATATGATTTGAACGTAGATTTTTTAACTTTCAATTAACAACTATCCCTACTCCCACAATAGAAAATCAAAACTAGATTTTGAATATTATACAAGGAAATGATTTTGGAAAAAGAATTGATTGGTGCCTTTTTTCTCAACTGGGCAACGAAGTCTAATCACAAATGGATTTGTGCTTTCCTTCTAGTTATAACTTGAATTACTTGGAATAATACTATGTATGACTGGCATAAACATGCAAGATTTTTTTATCTGGTTCTACTTAATTATCCAACTTGGATCCTCCAAATAATAGTGACCTATTTAATGGAATTTAATTCTTTCTTGAGGAAACCCTATTAGACAAATCACTCAAAACATTAAGTATGCTTTGAAAAACTAGACATTCACTTGATATGCTAATTTAAACAATAAGGAGAAAGCAAAATAGAGACAACTAGATAGAATATAAAACTAACATTCAACAAGTAATTGAGAACTAGATTTCAAGCACCAGAGAAATGTAGTTTGCTTTTATTGATATGCTTCAGAAAACAAGCATTTACAATGTCTCTTTCCAAAATCAACTTCTCACGAGAGAGTGCCCCAAGATCTTGGTTTCACTTTTATAGGGATGAAGGAAGCAACAAGCTTCAAAACTTTCACATTCAAAAATGACTTTTTATATCCGCGCCCCCTGGTATGACCTATTACAATATTTACTTTTGGCAAGTCTCAAAAAGACCACCAAATATATTTTGAAAAGCATAAAAACAAGAAAGAGACAAAAATGAGGACGTCCAAATTTTTTTTATGAAGATTTGGTGCCTGAAGATGCCAGCTTGATTCTCATTCTGCTCCACTACATGATTTGACCTATTTAATCTCCAGTTGAAAGATATTTCTGCTCCCATTGATACATGGTGTAATTGTTGGGCCATTTGTATTCTTGAATTTGAAGCAGATTGGCCTGATGATCCTTCCATCTTTTGTTGAGGAGCCCTTTGCTATCTGAAATGAACTTGGTATAGCCTGTGTCAAGTGCAATTATTATTTCCAAGATCAAATTGAAAGTATGGATATTCAAGTTTTCATCCTTTTGCAAGTGCTCAATAATGAGAGAAATCATTTTTTCACATTCATCCTTCCATTTTTCAAATTCCTTGAGCTGTTTATCTTCACTAAGTATGCCTGGGATGAAATGATGCTTGAAAGTTCCAAAAGACTCCAACTTTGACTTCATTTTCTACCTCTCACTAGATGCATACTGGAATTCTTCAATGATTAATTTGATCATTTTCTCTGTGGACCTTAAGGCAGTATGGGGTATCTAAAATTCTTTACAATACTTTACACAGATTGATCAGAGTGTGGTGTACTAGCTTCCATTTCATCAACAAAGGATCAAGTATTGGAACATTGGCATTCATCTCCTCCAGTGCTTGAGACAAAGAAGAATAACAATTGTGCACCTCCTCAATCTTATCCAACACAAGCTTGACTCTGTACTCCAAAATCTTGGACATGGTCTCCTACTTGGTGGCCTCATTTGTTTGTTTTAGATTTTCAATCTCTTTCTCAAAATTCTATTTCATAGCATTCATTTGTTTAACAGGGACAGTGTTGTCACTAGTTTCTTGTGGTGCAGGAGGATGATAAGGCATAATTGCCTTGCTTTTAGAAGAATTGATGCCCTTCAATTGTTGCTTTAGCTTCAAATTTTCTAGATACAAATTATTGATTTCATCATTCATCTCAATTTGATTCTTCTCATACTCATTCATCTTGAATTGCATGTTTTTTACTGTAGCTTGTGTGAACATGGCAGAGTGCATAGTCAATGTGGCTACTTCAAGAGCTGAGGTGTCTTTCAATGTCATGACCATTGTTGTTCCCCTCAACTCTGGCTCACATCCAATAATCTTGGCTTGTTTGTGCTCTTCTGTATGGCCCACAATGCTAGAGTCTCAATTTTTGGGTTATACCCAACTCCACTCACACCCTCCTCAAAATAAAATTTAGAAACCGTCATTGGATCATCTTAACTTCTTACTTGACCCAGCAAAAACATTTTCTTCAATTCCATACTAGGGATTATCAACATGTTTCTTTTCAAAACCATTTGTCGAGCCTCGTAAGGGCTAACATTTATTTCATCAATCTTCAATTCTTTGAATGTATGGGTTACAATCTGGTCATGCTGAGACTCATCTATACCCATTTTATTTATTTCTTAACCTTTTCCTCAATTTCTTTCATCTTTATTTTTAGTCAGATATCCTTGAACTCAGGAGTGTTGATGAAATCATCATCATCCATGAATCTCATTGAGGCCACAATTCTTTCATCTTCTTGCATCTCAAGCTTACCTTGTGGTAGTTCATCCATCCTTGCCTCTGGTTTATGTGCCTATGTCTCCTGACCAACGAGGGGTTGATCAACCTCTTCATAATCTCCCATGTGCCTCAAAATATTAGCCACTTCATCAGTGTCACCCACTCCTTCCATTGTGTCATATGGAACCAATGGAGTCACATCATCAACCTTTTGTTTCTTTGATAGTGGTTCATCAAGAAGAGAGGGGTCTTGTATAGACATGGCATCAGTGGTAGGTTCTTCAATTACAACTCTAGCTAACCTTTTCACTGGGAGCTTAGCATCCTCTATAGGCTGGCTCTCTACTTTGCCATATATTCTTTCAAAATTATCAATGATCAAATTTATTCTTTTCAATGGGTCATTTTCTTCAAGAAAGAATCCCAAAAAATTAGGGTTTATCTTCTTATCATCCTTAATCCTTTCAAAATTTCCCATTTCCTTTTTTTGTCATAAACTTCCTCTGGGGTGAGGCAGTTCCTGATCACATCCTCATCAAAATCAACTTGATGGAATATCCCAGCTTTAGTGAGGATGACCTGTCGAACAAAGTTCATGTGTCCCTCTAGATCACAAACCCTCTTTGTCTTTGATTTCAAAGAATATTTTATTTTCAAATGGGCCTGCAACTCTTCCAAGGTGTCTAAACCCACTGACAATTCACCAAACATAGTTGAATTAGGCAAGAATTTACCTTTCTTCTTTTTTTACATCGCATCCCTTTCCATCTAAAGCATTTGCCACATGAATTTAAGAAATACCAATATGTTAGGTACAAACTTAGGCAAAGCATGAGGTGGTTGGGTACACCCATAGACTTTGATTGTAGTATGGTCAAGAAGGAAGAACCAATCAGCAAATTTATACATGTGGCTTTGTTTAGGCTTCAAAGCAAGAGGCCTCAACATTTCCAAAATCCCCCTGGCTAGTCTAGGTGAAAGAAATCCTAGTGAAGCCATTATTCTCAATGCAAAATCATCATGAAATATTGTGTAATTGCAGTTCTTGCAATTACTATCCCAGATGTAGCACCCACACTGCATAGCTGGCCTCTGTTTTCTTTGGTCTATTATACTTAAATCCATTCTATTGGTCCACCTTCTTCTATTTTGATACAATATCAGAAGGCAAAATAAAGAATAATGTTTGAAATTCATGGGGGTTTTGTTTTCCCTTATCTGAAGTAATCCATCATGCAACTTTTTCTCCATAAAAGATGCAAAATCATATTCATCATTAACCTCAAGATTCTGAATCCTCATTGCCATCATCATAATGCCAACTAGCATTCTATCTTGAGCATCAACACCCAATACTTGACATAGAGCAAAGTAGGTTCTCTTGAAATACACTACAAAGTCATCTACCGAGAATGGCTCCATAGCTGTGTTAGTGAACAGATTTGTCCTTAAAAAATAACTATGGAAAATGACTCAACATGCCTAGGAAGAAGGACTAACAACACTAATAGTTGGAGAAGTTTTCATTGAACTGACAACTTTCCTCTGAATTTTAGAGGTACAGCTCCCTCTTATGATATGCAATGAATGGTAACACAGGGTATGCTTTTTACCAGAAAGCAAAAAGGAAAGACTGACATCTACCCATAACCATGAAAATAGATGTGGAAGATTAAATTTAGAATTAAGTGAATGTAGAAAAATGATACAAATTTCACCTCTCCCACACTCACAGATAATACCCAGGAAAAGAAAAGAACAACAAAACCCCCTTCAACAAATGAATTAACCTAAATTTAAAGTTTCAAAAATAACACATGCATAGTTTCACATAACATGTAAAACATGGAAGAATAATCACAAAGACTCAAAGTCCATTTGAAATCAAAGAAGACATTACAAATGCACAAATCAGAAATATCTCCTTTATTTTTCCCAATGCCAAAATGTGAGTACAAAATCCCTACACTCCTATACAACAAACTGTGTTGAAAATAAAAATTTAGTTGTTCCCCTGTTCCCGAATATCTGGAAAAAGATTCCCCCTGTTTGCTTACAAATCATACATTTATAAAATTTCTCCTTTGGAACCTTTCAGTTTTCGTAACTGTTTCTTGAAGAATTAGTTGTAAAAGAAATCCTCTTTTTCTTTCCCATGACTAATAACTTTTGATCTTCCATTGGTTAAAAAAAAAGGTCACCCGCATAGCTTTAAGTCATTTAGATAAAATTACACATGTCTTGTGTATGTGTGTTGCTCTTACTCAAAATACATCATTATAGGTTGCATCGAATTCAACATAATTTCTAAATGGGATGCACTTTCAATAGAGAAGAGGATCTTGAACATGAAATCATCACATTCTTGTAGTTGACCCTTTAATATCCCCCAAACATTTCATAGCTTCTATGAATACTATTCAGGTCTACTGAACCATCAAGATCCATTATCCAGAAGAGAAATTCTTTTCACTGCTTAAGTTTTGTTTCACCTTGAATTCATCTAGAATGAAAGGAATAGCTTCATCCAGGGTAGACAAATTTGGAGTGCTATCACTAGTGACAACTGGACATTTGTTGATCCTAGAACCAAAAGCCCAAGTTGTTGCATCTCTGATCATATTGTTTTCCTTTCTAAGTACAATAGTCAAGAACAATCTCAGTGTTTTCTTCTAGTTATGAGGGACAACTTTTGAGATAAGTGCAACCAATGCAGATGATAATAGAGCAATTTTCCAATTTCCTTAATCAAGTTTATCAATTAACCTACCTTTTATCCCAAACATTAAAGGATGCTTCTGGTAATATAACTGATATGCTTTGAAGTCTAAGATAAACTATGCTAAGAAGTTCCAACAAAATCCCCTTCCACTGGTCCTTTCCACAATACTGGACTGGTATTCGCATAACTTCCATAGTTGCCTATAGAAGCTACAGAGGAACTTTGATTTTCCAATGTCTTAACCAATGGCTTGCCGTATGACAATTTTCTCATTATAGTTTTTCGTTGCATGAAATAGAACTCTCTTTACGAAATCATACTTGGAAGTGGCATCATACTAGAAATCCTTTGACAGCCAATATTTGAATTTCTTCAATAGTGATTCAAACATGTTTCTCATACCATGACTTACAACCATCCCTTTCACAATGTACTTATCTTTTGTCATTGTAAGTGCTCCTTTGGATAGATTGGTGTTGGCAACCAAGGGCAATATGTGAGGTATGAGCCCAATTGCCGCTAATATACTAGAAACGATGTTGTGACCAAGAAGTCTTCTTATAAATGGGCCCATCCTTACAATAATGGGGATAATAGAAGACATAACACAAATGAATACATAGGAAACATCTCTGACTCCTTTCTTAAATGCATGTAGTGGACTGCGTCTTCTAAGAACAGAAGGTGTAGTGCTTGCAATGATGGGATTGATGCAATTCATTGTAAGAATATTAGTAGATAGTCCATTTTCTTTATGAAACTTTGCACCATCTTCCATTTCATTATGTTTGGATAGAAGTCCATATTAGGTTGCAGATTAGCTAATTGCTTCTATTTGGAAGGTTCTAAAACCTTTTCAAAAAATTCATAATGCATGTATCCTGTGATGGTGAACTAGTCAACCTCATATATAAGCAATGATTTAAGTTGTGACTGTGCCTCCTTCAAGTTCCGATTCGCATCATGAATTAGTGCTGGCATAAAGGCTTGAGCAATTTGTGACAATGGCTTCTTCCCACACAATATGCATGCAATACACTCCAATCATAATAAATTCATCATAGCCTTCATACGGAGAGTGCAATTCTCCCTTCGAGGCATGTATCTACATTGATGTTCTTCTAAACAAAGTTGTGAACCTTCAAAACTTTGTCTCAAGAAAAACTCTTAGTTGATATTTAAGAAGCCATGAAATGATGAGATTCCTACCTTAAAAGAGCTTCTATTTAGGATCATTACTTACTACCAGCCATCTTCAGACGATTAAGGTGTTTCCTTGAGTAAACCAAACATTCAAGCAAAAGGCAAATAAAGTAAGGGGATTAAATGTTGTAAAACCCAAATGAAGTTTTCAACAAACTCAGAGTCACATTATGAAGTGGATGTGCTGTTTATCCAAGGAAAAATCAACATATCCATGAGATTATACTTCTACTTGAGGCACTCTACTAAACAGGTTACCTACCCTTGTGGATGTTCATAGTCAATTCAAAACTAGCCAACAAATGCTGGCAACAACTACATTTGCTTGAAAGAACCTAAAACAATTTGTGCATATCCTGCAATTATGTCATGCAATGTTTCTTTGATCACATTACCCAAAATCTCCTCTGCCTTATCATAGGGACAATAGAGAATCCTTGTATCAGTAATCATGACAAATGCATCCATAATATGCATGTTACAGGACTAGCATAATTGAAAGTAAGAGCTTCATTTTTTGCACATAGTCCATTGTTCTTATGGCATATGTTATGAAACAACTTAGACAGTTGTAACCTCATCAAATGATGTTAATCAAGAACCATAGCTCATATTTGATCTCTGGGAGGAGTACATCAATTATGAGCAATCTGAATAAGCTATTACTTACCACTGGAGCGAGTCATAAATTCTTTGTGTAATAAAATCAAAGGGTGTTATCCTTACTTTCCGCCATACTCTTGTGGCTTGCAAAGGTAAGTCAGGTGATCAGGCCATTTCAAAACTTTGGAACCATAGAGTCAGGAGTTATAAAAACTCCTGACTCCCTGACTTCACATAACTCTTTATAAATGTTAGGTATTTGGTGCTTTTTGGAACCATGGGACTTTGGAGTCAGGCGTATTTGTGGTTTTAGAACTCATCAAACCTCTGACACACTCAAAGAGCTAGCCATTTATTACCTCCAAAAACTGGTGGGACCCTCCTCAGCATTTCACTTTATCATTTTGGACTCAATAAAAGTATATGACTCGAGTAAAGTCATTTATTTTGCAATCCTAATTTCATGTCTTCCTCATCTATGATATTCTGATCAAAATTAATTTTTCAATCAAAGAGGAACAATTAGTACCTTGGAATGTTATCCCAATAATTCTTTTATTCATTTCTCTTGAAACCATGCATTGACCAAAAGACGAAAAATTTCATCTCTCTCGTATAACAGCTCCGATTTGCAGAAAATTTGGACAACAGGATAATTAGAACTTTACGAGAAAAACCCATAATTCATTTAACCTCTAGCAACCAAAATGTCTAATTTTTGCTTTGTTTGTGAATCATGGACTGAAAAAAGTGAAGTTTAAATTTCACAAACGGTGAGGTATTTGGACACAAAACTAGCCAGACTGAGCAAAATGGGGATAGGATTGAACATACAAGAGGATTTTCACTAGATTTAATAAGTTTTCAAAATTAACTATTTTTTGTGATTTAGCAGTTTCAGGGGCTCAGGTATTCTAAAAATTTGAAAATTTTCAAGTTTAAATTTTGGAGCAACAATAGACTCTAATTGGGGACAAGGACTGTAAAGGATGAAACAAGGAACCCAGATTCTCAAGCGCGGTCCAGTGCATAAATCCAAAGGGCAATAGAGTCAAGGAGCATAGTGGACAAAGGAAGCAGAGCAAACCAAAAACTAGACAACAACAGGAAAGGAAACTAGCTACCAGCACAGCAAAAACTCCTAATATGTACATGGTCAGAAGACCCTACCTTAGGTGACTCTAGGATGGTCATGCAAATCCATTGATAGGCTGGGAGAAATAGCTACCAGTGAAAAATAATGCTTGATGAATTAAGAGCCCACATGCAGCCAGTTGCCAACTTGTGACCACCAAGATCAGAATGATAAGAATGGCACCATATAAAAATCCTCTGGATATGATCTGATGCCCAAGAAGCCATTCTTCATTATAAACTTCTATAATTAGATGACTCACATCGACATTACCCAACATATGATTACCAGCATCCATCTACACAACCCCAGGTGTAATATTGTAATGTACTTGATTCTACAAACAAGGAGAAACCAGCCCTCGAATTGGACATCCCACACATAAGCTATGAGATAAAGATTCTTCATTGATGTTGTATGTAGAAGCAACTGCTCTATTTAAAAATTTTGGGTCCCAACCTGCAATACATGTCCCAACATTTTCCTGCATGTGATCACCCTTGTTTGCAAGAAAACAGATTCACATCACATGCCTGAAAATAACCATGACTACTCAAATCATCAGGAGGACAACCATTAGCCATATATGTCTCATGTAAAACTAGAAGTGGATGAGGCTGAAAATCTACATCGCAAAAAAAAATTTCAATTAGCTGAAAACCATCCCTGACTAAAACAATCTCCTCTTTTTTTGTAGGATCAAACTTAGCAATTTCATGACTCATCAAATCACACTTATTTACAATTTGCAAATCAGACATGGTGACCTCTTCTCCACATAAAAACTCATCCTCAAATGCATTAAGATAGTAGTTTGGAATGTAAACAACTTGAGGTTCATCACACTTGTCTATTTGATCAATTTCATTCAGATTATCATGGCTATCCACAACATCATCTTTCATTTCTTGTTTAAAAATTTTGGCATCCAAATTTTTAAAATGAAAAGATTCAAATGAAAGATCATTCCTGATCTCTTCTTGCAGCCGTATCTCAATATCATCTTGCTCAGAAAAAGTAAAACCTTCATATTCAACTTGCATGCACTCTGGAGAGAAGATATTCAATACCTCATCCTTACGTTGTGTAGCCTCAAGCTGCTCTTCATCACTAGAAAAAGTAAACGATTCCATTTTTGCAGTGAACAAGGAAGCCAAAACAGTACCATTTACATCACCCTTTTTACAACTAGCACCATGGAAGAATTATTTGTTTTCTGCATCACTTGAGGGGTTTCTAGATTTATCATTCTCTTCTTCATAATGGAAATAAAAATCTTCCATTCTTCTACTCACATGAGGCTTGATTTCTACATTATTTGCCTTTTTTCTACAAAACTGCTTTGAATAAAAAATAGTGAGGTTAAGACATTCAGCAGAAGGATGTTGTGCTTTTTGAAAACTTACAGGCTAGAAATTTTGTTTGTGCATGATGGATTTATTCACAGGTTTGCTACTCAAATAATTTACAAACTAAGGTGTCTTCAATAAACCACTTAATATCAAATCATCTTCAATCCTTATAGCCTCTTATTGTGCAATTTTAATATCATTTACTTTACTCCTTTTCAACTCAAATCGAACATTAGGATGCAAAGAGGAAATAAAAGTACAAAGCTAAATTTTCTCACATGGTTGAATAGAGGTAGGAATCTTTTTGAGAAGTCAATTGAATCTATCCACAAAATCCCTGATGGGTTCACCTTCTTTCTTTTGAATGTTGAAAAATTGACATAGCAGAGTAGCTTCATCAACAAGACCCTTATATCTTCCCAAGAATTTATTCTTCAATGAATCCCAATCAGTAATGCATTTATCCTCCAAATAATGAAACCAGTCTATTGTAGGCCTAATAGGAGATTCAATAAATAATATGATAAAAACATTTTCTTCACTTACCCCCAAAATGCCACATGCAACTGTAAATGCCAGAATGTGATTTTCTGCATCCTGAGAGCCTTCTCCACTAAACTTTGAAAAGTGTTTCCTCGATCCTTTAGGCAGAGGTGAAAACTAAGACAAAAAGAGAGGTCCAAAATGATTTCCTTATGGTTGGGAGGAAACCAATGCCATCGTGTAAATCTAGAAAATAAATCAGTAGGAGTCTTTTCCAGAATAAATCACTTTTGAGTAATTCCACATCATAGAGCCACCAGCGTCTATCCTCGGGGAGGCACCTTCAAATTTCTGGGAAAACAATAGCACTGATCTTCAATTTTGAACCCCTAGCAGAGTCACCAAAAATCTATTGGTTAACAGATTTGTCACCTCAGTTTATACTTCCTTTGGCCCACAAGTTGTAGATGGAACATGCATCCTTCTATTTTTCACCCCTTTCCTCATATATAGTGGAAGCTCATCACTCCTATGAGTCTTCCTCAACCTTGTATCACCTTCTTCACTTTTTTGAAGGTCAATTTTTGTAAGAGCCTATCTGTTGAGCATGAAATAGTCAATGATAGAAGCTCTATCCACAACCACAAAGGGTGATCCATCTAGCAATTTGACTATTTCTATTGTTGCATGATAGTGTTGTGACAACACTCTGATCAATTCAACATCTACAAATACATTTGGCATAGTCAATTTAGCCAAATCAAGTCTCCATGGGTTGTTAATAGGACCTTGTCCATCCTTCTTCTCACAAAAGTACCAAAAGAGCTGCCATCCTAAAATGGGGATTCTAGCATCATGACACCCCTCTACCTCATCTTTGAACAACTTTTTATACATGTTGTCAACTAAGTTAGGTAGAACATCCAATAGAGACTACTGGAGGGGCCTTTTCTTCTCTTTAGGAGTAAAAGCTTCTCCCTTTTTGCTTACAGATTTAGCCTTCTTTGGTGCCATGATTTACTACTTATATTGACTAGGGTTTTGACAATTATTTGTTCTACTGAACTAGTGGAAAGAAGAATGCAACCAAATATCAACTTTGACACAAAAGTAGATGAAATTGACTTACCCGTTAGAATGGAATTTGCAGAGCACACTTCAAAGCTTGAACTTGCTGTCATTGAACATCTCTGAACTTGTTTGAATGAAGAAATGTAAAGAAAATCTAGATTTTATTCAATTATGGAGATGGTCACTTCGTACTACTCCATTTATGCTCAGTATTCATATCATTTCAAATATAGACTGTTGATTTAGACAGATCTAAGGGTTGGGAGAACTCAACAAGATTTGTAGTCATTTCCATCTATTACCGCATTCTCGCTGGCATTAATAATGACCTCTATGGGGTGGCGGGGTATTCATTTCAACATTCAATGCTTTACCGCAATACTGTATAGTTGGTTTAGGGGCTTCGGAGGGCAACAAGACTACACACCCTATTTTTCATTTATTCATTACAATATCGCATGCTTTGCTAGCAAACCTTGTGGGGTTACTTCCATGGGATGGTAGGATATGCTTTATCCCATTTTCACTCCTACTGCATTACTATAGACCTTTGATTTGACCGTTGCGGGATGGTAGTGCCATTTTTACTACTAGCTTAGCCTTTACCATAATACCACTAGCTGACATCATCACCATCGCAGGGCCGCGGTATGCATTACATGTTACTTGGAACATATACTGCAACACCATAAGTCTATCTTGAAGCCTCCGCAAGACCGTGGTACATAGTTCACATGTTACTTGTAGTCCTTCACTACTAACTCATAGATTTGTTTTGGAACCGCCACGGGGCTACAGTAACACTTGTCTGCTGCTTTGAGCCTTATACCGCAAGCCCACCACTCAACTCTAGAACCATCGCGGGGCTACGGTGAGTCTTGAACTAGCTTATAAGTTTCAACGCAATATCGCAAGTGAACTTTTCTCATGCTTTGGTGATGTGGTAACTAAACATTTGTTTCCTTTAGCTCCCATACACCTACAAAGGGCTATTAGGGCATGCTGCGGGATTGCAGTAATAGAAAAAAACACCTATGTGGACAAAAATACAAAGGTTTCTCACATGGATATGATATGAAATACACATGAAGGATTGTTAGGTGATTTTTGGTATGACTGTAAAAAGAATACAAACCCCTAGGATGAATTTGTGGCAATGAAATCTATGAAACTAGATGGGACTAAGTGAATTTTGAATAGTCCTAACAGTAACGTTTGCTTACCATCTTACCTCTATCTTCTTTGTTCTTGTTCTTTGAATCTCTATCTGGACATCTTGAAGCATAATGGCCAATCTTACCACAACTAAAATATTCGAAAGGTAACTTACCTTTGTACTTTCCAGTTCCCTTTTTCATTTTGTTTGCAAAGTTTGCCTCAAGCTTATCAAAGTCTTCTTCATTTGATTCCATAGCATACTTATCTGATTTAGTAGTCTTTTCTTCCTTGGCCTTAAAAGCAGTCTTAGTTTTCACAGGGCCATCAGTAGTACCAAATTCCCTCATTTCAAAATCAGATAGTTTACCAAGCAATTGATCTTTTAAAAGCTTATTGATATCAAATAATTCTTCAATGGCAGATACCTTATGACTATAAGATTTGGGAAGAGTTTTGAGTGCCTTATCTACAACATCCATATCATCTATCTTACCACCAAGACCCTTGATGCTACTAACAACTTCATCAATCTTTTGTATGTAACTTGTTATGTTCTCATCTTCAAACATCTGCATCATTTCATATTTTCTCTTCAAGTTCTACAACTTAGCCTTCTTGATAGATACATCACCTTCATAGATACTTTTCAACTTTTCCAAGATCTCATGAGTAGTTTCTAGATCCATAACTTTTGCCATTTTAGTGTTAGATAAAGCATTTAGTAGAGAATTTTTAGTTTTTCCATTAATCTCATAGGCCCTAATCTCACTTGTAGTCTTCAGACCACCATTAGGTATTTTGTATTCATCTTCAACTATTTTTCAAACATTAAAACCAATGGAGACAAGATAACTTTGCATTCATACCTTCCAAAAGGCATAGTCTGATCCATCAAACCAAGGAATGTCTTTGTGCGCCATCCCAAATCTACCTTAAGTTGTTATGCTTTCTTCCAAGGAACCAAGCTCTGATACCAATTGTTGAAAGCACAAGACAACTGAGAGGGGTGTGAATCAATTGTATCAAAAACTTTAACTTCTCTTAAACAAAATCACATTCACATTCTCTTACTTTAATCCCTTAATCTATTATGAAAGTTAAACATGAAATGCATAATCAAAACTTAAACACATTAACACCATACACACATGAACACTAGATTTTTACGTGGAAAACCCTAAAAGGGAAAAACCATGGTGAGTGTTAGCTCATAATATAATTTAGTAACAATATCAAATAACAAAAGAGGATCACTGCCCAAAAGGATGCTCACTACAAAAGGGCTCACTCCCCAAAAGAATGCTCACTGCAAAAAGTCTCACTACCAAATGATGGCTCACTACTAATGGGTGGCTCATTGCTAAGGGGTGGCTCACTGCTAAGAGAGGTGGCTCACTACCATGAACTGATATGATAGCATCTACCACATGTCTAAGTTTAGTTCCAATGAAGCACAATACATATCACCTTCCCTGCCTCACAACACAAACACTTTCATCTTTGCATCCACATTCTCTACACATGGATTTATTACATTTTTTTATACCAATCATCAACCTTGGAACATTTATCAAGGTCGGCAATACAATATACAACCTTTGGAATAGTTTCCAAGGTCAACAAACATACATAATTCAAATTAGGTCTGGACCTATACAAACTTGCACAACAAATGAATGAGAGAAGAACACTTCATAGCTTAGCTCAGACCCAAATACATCTTCACATGCTTCAATACACTTCTATAATCCATGAAACACATCCGCAAAGAGTGTTAGCACCCAAGTTGGCCAAATTAGTGCAACCACCAAGAATACTTAGGTACATGCTTCCAAGAACTTAATCATAGCTTACAAATCAAGCACAAGCCTTCAATACAATCTAGAGACATCCACAAACAACATAAAATCACCTAGGAGCCAACAAATCTAGCTACAACAAGTTTCACTTGAAGACAACAAATCTCACTTGAAGATAACTTACAATCAACATTGCTAAGTTTTTCTATTCAATAACTTGCTTTCCAGATCACCAAATCACAAATCTTTTGGAATGAAGATAGCTAAGGACCTTATAAATATAAGTCCAGAACTGCATTACCTGAAACCACTCTGCAGAGAAATGTGGAGTAAAATACTTTCTCCCAGATACCTCTGCACAACTCAGAAACTCTATCAAATACAATCTTCAAACTAGTGAACATAGCTTATACTACACAGTGATCCAAACCACTAAATTCTAGATTTAGTACCTTCAAACACTTCTCTAAAATATATTCAAAACTCATACTCTAATCTTCAATAGAGAAGAAATGCAGAGCAAAAACTCAGGCAGTATCTTGTAAGCCAAAATACTCTGAAACACATTGTTTCCTCTTGGAGGGCCAATTTTCTCAAAAGAACTTGGAAACTCACTATCATGAACATATTCTTATCATCTTCAACACTTATACAACACAATACAAAGCAACTAACTCATCACAATCAAGTAACATTTAGAAAGAGCATAGCTGACACTAATGACAACACCAATTAGCACATACTTGCAATAGGTTCTACATGTTTCTTCTAATATTCCTGAAGCAAAGGAAAAAAAAAAACCCACATTGGAAGACACTATGGTTCCCCTTACAAACATCATGAATAAAGCTAAGAAAAATAAGATTGCGAGAGAAAGAAAGAAGCATTGTCATTATATGGCTCACCTTGTCGCAAGAGAGGAGAATCTCCATCCTTGCAAGCATTTTTCACCGATGGATACCAAATAGACAACTATCACCATTGTGTCTCCTACAAAAAAAGAAGAAGCTTCTCAAGCCACTATGGAACCTATTGTACTACATTCTGATAGTGAATCCAAAGATAATACAGGTATGGCTCTTGTTCCTTATACCTCGTGTGCTATAGTTCCTCTTCAATCTTGTCCACCTTTCCAAATGGATGATGAGTAGGATTGGGAGGAGGATGATTTACTTTAGGTTGACTTGCAAGTGAGGAACCTTATTTTTATGTTATGAGTGCATGTGATTGTTTTCCCCCATGACATGTTGCTTGATAGTTTATTTGTGTTGTTGTTGTTGTGATATTAAGCTCTCTTTGGATGACCCTTAATACCCTTGTAGGTGCAAGGATACAAACGGACCAAAATCCATTGTGACATTCTCTCTATTTCTATCATCATTCTTCTATTTGTCGTAATTTGTATTGTTGTTGAGTCCTTTGGGGATGATGCAAGGTGTAGAATGTTTTGACATTCTCCTTTGTTGACCCAAGGGATGTTTAGTTTTTTATTTCATGTGATACTTCTTCCTTTGTCTCGGTAGTTCTACTAGATGGTTGATGACGATAGTTCCATATATATGGTCTTGAGAATTCTCCTAATATACAACCATTCATAGACTGACGCCAGTTAAGTAGATCCCTTTGTGTTGTTACTTAGTGTAACTTGTTATGGCTTTTATATTTTTATTTATGTGGCACCTTGTTTCTATGATTGGCGTCATACCATGACTACACAAGCCATTGTTAGAAATAAAACAGAAATGAATGTGGAATAATTTCTTAGAAACACAGATACAAGAATTATGAAGAGAGATAAATAAAGAACATAAATAAAAATTGCACAATATGAAGACAAGATTTAATGTGGTTTACCCAATGTGGGTTACATCCACCAAGAAACACTTGCTCAGATTAGTCTTCTCACAATTACAATGCACAAATATTGTTTGGAGCTATGCTCAACAAACTCTCTTGAATTCCAACTTGAATTCACACACTCTATTCACCTTCTCAATTCTTCCTATATTTTACCTATTGTATGTTCATCTATTTATAATTACATCAATAAGTAACTGACTATTTTGTAGGAAAAGAGAGGTTTCCAATTTTAATCAATGTGTGGTTTAAATCCTTCTTTCACTACAAAAATTCAAGGACATTTCAACTAAGTTGAATCACACCTTTTGCAAGAGGATTCACTTACAGGTTTGGTGTCACTTGTAACACTATGGAAACTCCTAAATTATCAATTAATGTATTACTTTAATGCCCAAATATGCTTAAAACCCTAATTATGCAAAATCATAAGCAAACAGACAAATTACAACAAATGCTCGTAGACCAAGACAGTAGATAGAGATTAGTTATTAACTATTTTTCAAAGTTTGTGAAGCAGAATGTTCGGGGACACTGGCACTCATGCCCTAGTCTAATGTAATCTTTTCTTCAAGGATTTCAGAACTCCTCAAGACACTGATGATCATTGTTTAGTCTGTTTCTATCACGAAAGATGCAGAGGACACTGGCACTCACACCCTAGTCCAAGGTAGGATGTTCTTCAGGATGTCAGAACTTCTTTAGATGTTGAATATTATTGTCACAAAGATTTATGTGTCTGCAACCTCGAAGGACACTGGTACTAGTGCCCTTGTCTCAAAAGTTCTCTAGGCAACTTCTTTCCACTGGATCTAGAATCCTTATCTTTTGCAACCCTCCTCTGCAACTCCACTATGTGAAATCCAATACCTATAACCTAGAATCACAAGGAGTGTGGTTGGGGGTTGTGGTGTTTAGGAGCTTGCCTCAATCAAGCCCTGGAAGGACATTCAAGTCTTCCGAACACCGTTGTCAGATAGAGAGTGTGTATCCCTGTGGGATAGAGGCAAAAATAAATTGATAAATAATTCAAACACAAATACATATCACTTTGGAGGTGTAGCTCGCATGTAGATGAAAATCCTTCAACACATGAGAAGATGAAGCTAAATTTGCAATCACAAACGTAACAACAATATTCTGCTCTGCAATAATGAATATCTTGAATGCTCTAAAATTATAAGTTCACCAAAAGTTCACTATCATCTTCTAGTTTACAAATGAAACCCTAAACATGCTTATATATGCATTCCCACTTTAAATTTTGTAATTCAAACTTAAGGTGTCAGCCACGGAACCTTCTAACGATCACATAACAGACATTTAAATTTGGTACCTGTCTGAAATAGGGTAGAACAAGGGCGTGAGTGCCCGTGTCCTCAGGTCCTATTTTAGAGCAAGGTCAAGTGTAACAATGTCCCTCAAGTCCCATGTGACATGGGTTTTGGGCCATTTTGTCTTGAGAGTTAAAATGAACATGCAAGATGCAAAACAAGGGACCCGGGAGCTAAACTTAGGAGGTAAAAGTCCTAGGGGACATTTTATGACATAACACCGACATAGTGGTTTTACAAAATAGTGGGTACCAAACCATAGGCCATGTCAATCCATAATAGTTTCCATTAATCATGGGTGATGACTCCACCCATATACAAGTATAAATAAAACACATAACTATACTCATGGAAAAAGGGGGATCCACACATATTTATACCCACAAAAAATGGGGGATCCATTATTTCAAATACATTAAGAGTGTATAGTATTTGAAATACATTGTAATATAGAAATAGGCTCCATGACATAACAGCCATTGTGTATCATGTTTGTAGCATCGCCTTCCTTTACCTTTTATGGGGGCAACCCCTTTGTGTGATGTAGTTTTTTGGGAACACATATCTTATGGGCATGCGCTTCCAAAAATATCTCATGCCTATTTTGTGATTTGTTCTACCTTAAAGGAATTGCTCCCTACTAGGAGTTAGCAATCACTTTAAGGTAGGGGCATGCATAATGCTATGCTCTCTTTTGGTTGCATATTTTCTTATTGGCATGGAACTCACCTAGTGATTTGGTAGTCCTCACTAGCATATGATGCTTCTTCTTTGGTCCATGAGACACCTAGTGCAACGTAGTTGGCTAGTCCATGTGATTCATGTGACTTGTTGTGGTCACCTATTAATTTGGTAGTCCTTACTAGTGTGTGATCCATGGTGGCACTTCTTTCCACATGACCCTTAGAGACAGAGCAAGCTAGTGTCAGAGTCATGTGCCTTGTGTGTTTGTTCTATGTGTATTCTTGTGTTTACTTCTTTTATGCAATATGTTTTATCTTATGTTTTCACATGTCTTCATCATGTTTTCCATGCCTTCTTATGTGTATGCTTTGTGTCTTATATGTATGCTTTGTGTCTTATGTGTATGCCTTGTGTCTTATGCGTATGATTCGTGTCAAGCATTTATGCATTGTGTTTGGCATGTATTACCTTTATGTATTGCGTGCCTTTTACATGTATGCTTTTAGTGCCCCACATATGTGTGAATTAATTTTGCAATGTCTTATGTCTTTGATATCTCTTTGCTTATGTGTTTGCAACCTTAGGATCCTAAGTTTGGGGGCTACTTGTAGTCCACAACTTGGTAGAATTCTTTGGGCTTCTATGTTTGTATGTTTTATCCATCTTTTAGTATGAGTTCAAATGTAAGTTCATACCCACACTAAAGTGGGGGCTAAATGTAATGTCATAAAATCTATACACTAGAATTTTACACTTAGTTTAGCAGTCGGTTGGAACTATCTTGTTGCCTTTGTTAATCAAGACTTATTTTTGACACCTTTTTTAGCTTAAACTGATAAAATCTTGATCCTGATAAATAAACCTGATGGAATCAACTTAGGACTAGACTAAGCCCATTATATTTGGCACTCCCTAAAGTTTGTGGGCTAAAGCCTTAGGGTGCCCAAGCACCCTAATCCTAATTCAAAACTTTAGCCCCACTTTATATTATTGGCTTAGGACACTTCTTTAGTTTGTATTTGTCAACTAATTAAGTTTTATTTGTCATAAGTGAGAGGGAATGCATATTTAAATGAGTGTTGTAGTTCATTCCATACACTAGATTACACCTAGAGGATTAATGCAATTTTTTCTCTCCTATTATGTTCTATGCTAAAGTGTTCTTCATGCTTGGAGTGTTATCTACTTGTAGATGCTATTGAAGTTTGTTTGTAGGCCTTGAAGGAAGTTTGAATCTCTCTTCATCACTCTCCTTTTTTGGTGTAGGATCTTCAGTCATCTTCATTAATTGAGGTCATAACCTTTTTGGTTATCATCATCATTATCATTCATTATCTATCATATTATTACAGATTTGGCCTCTTCCCTCCTAGGGCATGCAATCTTGGGTCTAATCATCACTTTAGTAGAGGTGGGAACACCAAAATGGGGTTTGACTAAGGCAAGCCCTTATACATAGCAAAACCTTTTCCTCTTTCCTTGTGTGCAGGTCAAAGAAACATGTTTCTGGAGCTGATTTCTAGGAAGAAGGTAGAGCAGAGAGGTATAGGTCTGGTGACATCCAAGATTCTGCTAAACCCTAGAAAAGGCCTAGGGCACCCAAGTGCCCTAGTCTTGGTCATTTCTGCTACAAAATCTAGTTCTTAATCTTCCTCTAGTCTCTATTGGGCTTTATGTTTGTTGTGATCTAATTCTGGTAGTTAGTTACAGTCTAATAGTCATCTTCTAGGGTTTGATAATTTATCTTAGCTTGCTTTCTTGACTTTGGTCAAATTTGGTTGATATATATATATATATATATATATATATATATATACAACAAAAGGGAAGAACTCCTGTAGTTTGGCTCTCCTTCTTGGGTAGAAGCCAAGTTCAGTTTATGCCCCAAATGTATTGTAGAAGAGGGTTTGACCTAGTTTAACTCCTTAGGCTAGATCAATGTTTTCCTCTTTACAAGAACATACACAAAAAAGTCAACAATAGTTTCTTCCCTGGTCTACGAGGAGAGAAACCCACAATATACAACCTGTGCAATGAAAATAAATGGTTCTCTACATCCAACATAAATGCAACAATGGTGTTCTACACCAAGAAAACAAGGTACAATGGTGGTCGACACCATACAAATTTGAAATAAAACTATTCTAAGCATGCAACAAGGAACAAACTAGCCAATATCAACACCAAGAAGAGGTAGCAAACTCTCCAAGAGCTCAAAGACTAAGTATGGCTTCAAACCCTAGCCAAGAGAGTCTCCTTAAAGAGTACAAAATAGAATAAAACCTCCAAGAGCCAATGGAAGTGATCTTGGAATGCCAAGGAGCACCAAGAATCACCTGTAGCACTTGTAGAAGCCCAATTCACACAAGAAAGTAGCAGAGAGTTGTATGAAATACAAAGTGTGTCCAAGATTTAGAGAGTATGAATCAATGTGAGAATGGAATTAAAAAATCTCTTCCAATACACTTCCAAGATGGAGAAACCCTGAAATGTCATGCAAGGAGTTGTTCTGTAATCTCCAGAGGCACTACAAGGAATCCTCGTGATCACCCAAGATGTGTTGTAATGCCCATAAATGGATATATGTCAGAAAATAGATGCAGGATGCTAGCATGGTGTGCCAATGTCTATATGAAGCACTCGAGTCCAACTAAAAATGGCTCCTGATCGTATAAGGCACATTAGGATCTTGTAAACATTTAAGAATTATTATGAATTTTTAATAAGAGGAAGAATAAATAGACCAAAATCACATAAATTTATCCTGTCAGGAAGAAAGAAGATGCAAAATGCCAAAATGGTTACTAAATGTAGTGTGAAATTGCAAGGGTATGCAATTTTCTATGTTACATGTAGCCCCCATTTAATCGAACATATGACACTATGTGCATATGCAAGATAAAGTAGCAAGGAAATAACATAACATGTTATACCTCCAACAGAAATGTCATAGAGGATGCAAGAGATTCTTCGAATAGAGGTATGAAGCCCCCAAGATGAGAACCTGCAAAACCACAATGTTAGACAATAAACCTATGCAAGAGGCAATGTTAGAATCATAAAACATTCTAAAAGGATTAGATTGGATATGATTTTCCCAAACATAATTGTTTTTTGAATCATATGATCTAATGCACAACCTACTAGTATCTACAACAAACACACACACACACACACACAACAAATGGAAAAAATAAATGCAAGGCAAGAAAGAGGCATTTCTAGCACACTACAAGAGCTAGAAAGGATGGCAAGTATGGTTCTAGGGCTAGTACACTACGAGAGCTAGGAACCATACCAACTCTTGTGGGCCACTTGGACTAACAAGCTGCATTGGTAGGTGACTCACAAGGAGTGCCAGTAGGTAGATGAAAGCATCGACAGGCCAAGCAAGTGTATCTACTTAGGACCACTAGCTACAAACACTACAAGGAGCAAACAGTGCAGGGGGCACACCAAAAACCTAATACCTTAGGGAGTATTTCAAAACACAATGCCTCAGGGAGTGTTTCAACAAAGTGGTTTGTATGAAAAGTTGTAAAGAAGGAGACATATCCCCCTACCTCAAAATAATTGCATGAATTACAAGTATGCAATTGATTTTAAGGGATAAATAGGGAAGAGAGCTTTTAGAGACATATATCTACAGATATGTTCTCAATGCTGCATCTTACAAAAGAAAAGGGATTCCCCAAAGAGGGATAACCAAGGCACTGATGTAGGCAAGATACACAAAGAGCTTGTGTAAACATGGTATGACACCAATAAATGCTAATATCCACATGAAACAAGAAACAACACCAAACACACTAAGGGATCTACATGTTTTGGGGTCAGGATAATGTATATATTTGAATGTAATAATCATAGAATCTCATTTTTTGTATTATCATCATCCCCCAAGAACATAGAACTATGAGTGTGAAGGAAGAAGGTCACAAAGAGACAAATACATATCAAAACAAAAAATTAAAACTAAAGATTTTAAAAAGTTTGGGTCAACATGGAAGGAAGCTAAATATTTCAATGCTTTATATCAATCCCAAAATGTCACAACAATAAAAAAAGAGACAATGTAGAGAAGGAAGTATGAACAAGAAGAATATCGTGCAACAGATGCATTCCACATGTATCCATGTATCTATAATGGCATCATGGGTCCTCCAGGCAGAATTGAAAAACATAAAAGCACAACACAAGAGAAACATTACTTGCAAGAAAGAAGACACATAAAACATATGTAAATCTCTCATGGGTCATCTATGAATAGATCATCCTGGTCCCAATCATCATACTCACTATGGGATGGAGGAATTACTGATAATGGAACCATAGCCAAAGTAGTCGAAGGATAAACAGGTAGTGTTGGATCCCCCTAACAACTAGGGTTTGTTGCAAATATGTGCCTAATCGGTGTTGTCATTGATGTCAACATATCCTTGTTGCCATTGATGTCAACTATATCCTATTTTGTTGCCTATTTAGAAGACTGGAATGTTGAGGATATTGAGAAAATTAATATAGATCAATGTATGTAGACCATATGGCTATGTAGAGGATTATCTAAAGTAGCTCCAGTTAAGTTTTGAGAGGTCCACATGAAGATTTGAATAAGCTATGGTCATCTCAGTAGAACTAGGTTTTGTTGTGTTCAGAAGAGACAGAGTGACAGTAAATTGATCTGGATTGATCTGCGGTTCTAGAGGCATGTTTGGGAAGTCAGTGTGTATCATCAACTCAAGTGGTTAATGGTTTAGAGTTCTGCAAGTAATATTTCTAGTGTGACAATCATGGCAGACAGTGTTCTGGAGGTTCCGAGAGAAGATGCAAGTGATTCTGATAATTTGGAGGAGTACGGATGTCTTTGTTAAATTCAATGTGCTTATGGAGGTCTTTGGATCGTGTGCCTGCTGTGTTGGAGGTCCGCATTGAAGATCGAGTTCGTTGTTGAAGATTTTTTTCTTGGTGTCGTTGTTCTTCCCAATCTTGGTCAACTAGATGATTCTAGCGTGTTGTGGATGATCTAAGAGAATTTCTATGGAGCGTGGCATTTTGATCAAGGAAGATTTGAGTCCCAGTTATGTTTGGCTGACAACTTAGTGATTCACATTAAGTCAGACACTTGTAGTGCTGACCTTAATATTTATTCCAAGGTTGATGAAGCATATAAAGGCATGTAGTTGAGTTGTTGAAAATCATCCTTGTGCAAAATAATCAAATCCCAAGAAAGGATCAGAGGCAAAGCAGAGAAGAGGAGGAATAGAGGAACAAGAATAGTAAAGGATGAATTGATAGTGAAGAAGTATTTGGGAGAAGAGCAGAAGTTTTATGAGCACTCAATGAGACTGAACCAGGAATGAAGAAGATGTTATTTCTCAGTTAATTCCTTTTGTATTAAACATAAATTATGAAGGAAGTGAGCCTCTTTTGAACAGTGAACTCTGGGTAGTGCATCTGAAGGCAAGTGCTTTCCCATTTTTAAGTACTTTTAAGAGGGTATGAATCTTGTGGGTTAACCCCCATCATGTTTTTCCCTTAACTGGGTTTCCATGTTAAAAATCTTGGTGTCAAGTGTGTTAATTGTGTTTCTGATTATGTTTTATTGTTTCATGCTTTAATGTTTACATCATTAATCTATTTATAAGTTGTGAAAGAAGATTATAAAGACAAAAGGTTAATTTTGTGGGACAGCTGATTCACCCCCCCTCTCAGTTGTCTAGCCTAATTCCAACAATTGGTATCAAAGCCAAGTTCCTCTGAAAGAAGCTTGACTACTTGAGGAGATCCAGAATGTCAACTTACAAGAAAGACAATCTGAGATTTGATGGAACAAATTACACTCTATGGAAGATGTGCATGCAGTGTCATTTGCAATATATAGGAGATGCCTACTAGTTGATAACTAAGAATGAATACAAGATTCTAGAAAAAGGTCCTACAACTCTAGATGAAATCAAAGATGGTGAGAACAACACTTGAGTAGTAGAAGCCTTGTTGAGTTCCCTATCTGATACAGAAATGACAAATGTACTAGAATTGAAAACTACACATGAAATCTAGGAGAAGTTGGAAACACTGCATGAAGGTGATGAACATGTCAAATGTGCCAAGCTACAAAGTTTGAAGGGTAGATATGAGATCTTAAGGATGAGTGAAGATGAAAATATTACCTCCTACATGCTAAAAGTGAATGAACTTGTGAGCGGTATAAGGTGTGCTAGTGGAAAATTGGAAGAATTAGAAATTGTTGCCAAAGTACTCAGATCCTTACCTCCAGCCTACAAGCATAAAGTTGTTGCCATTGAAGAAATCAGGACTGTGAAAACTATTATAAGGGATCATTTGGTTGGTAAACTTTTAGCATTTGAAATGAGTGAGTTTGGTGATTCTCTTCTCAAGTCTGAATCTGCATTTAAAGCCAGTATTCATGGAAAACAAAAATATGATCTGGGTGAAAGCTCTTCAAGAAGATCTAACAGATTCGATAGGACAAGGAAGGATCTTGAAGGTGATGAAATTAAGTTTGATGAACTTGAAGCCCTTTTTGCCAAAAGATTGCCAAGAGGATCCAATAAGTATGAAGGAAAGTTGCCATTTAAATGTTTTGCTTGTAATAAGATTGGTCATTTTGCCTCAAGGTGTCTAGAGAGGGGTTTAAGTCCAAACCTTAACAGACCTAGAGTTTAGAAGAAATGCTATTATGTCCAAGAAGCTAGTGAAGGAGTCATAGATGATGAATATGATCATGGAGGTTCCACTGAAAATGATTGGGTATTCATTGCTATCAAAGAAGAAGATTTGGTGCTTACTGAATCTGCTAGCTGTACAAATGTGGAAAATGCGTTGGTTGCTCAGGTTGTAGAAAAGGATGAATGGGCAATTGACAATGTATGTTCTCATCATATGACTAGTGATAAAAGTAAGTTTGTAAGCTTTGAAAAATATGAAGGTGGAATTGTGAAATTTGGAGACAACTTAGTTGGTAGAATCTGTGGCAGAGGATCCATCTCTTTTGATAGTAAGAATAACAATAATAATGTTCTGTATGTGGAAGGATTGAAGCATAATCTTCTTAGTGTTGGACAGTTAGTTGACAAGGGTTATGATCTCTGATTCAACGATGGAAAATGCAGAATCTTGGAAAGCTCCGAAACTGAAATTGCATCTGGTACTCAGACTAAAGGTAACATCTTTCATTTAAGTAGTTCTAGAAAAAGTTGTTTGATTGCTCAAATTGATCAAAGTTGGTTATGGTATAGGAGAATGTGTCATGTGAATTTTGATAATATTGTCAAGATAAGTTCTACTCAGGCTATGAGAGATCTTCCAAAACTTGTGAAACCTCCTGATAGCATGTGTAGAGAATTTCAATTGGGTAAACAGAATAAAATTTCATTCAAGAGTAAAGAACAATTTTCAAATGGACGGCCGGAACTTGTGCATACTGATCTATGTGGCCCTGCTAGAATTAGGAGTGTGCAAGGAGATAGATATTTTATGTTGTTGATTGATGATTACTCCCGGATGATGTGGGTAACCTTTTTGAAAGAAAAATCAGAAGCTCTTGACAAGTTCAAGGTGTTCAAGGTTATGGTGGAAAATGAGATTGGTGAAAAAAAAAAGTGTCTGAGATCCGACAGAGGTGGAGAGTTTACCTCTGGTGAGTTTGATACATTCTGTGAAAAGCATGTTATCTGCTCCTAGGACTCCTCAGCACAATGGAGTCATGGAAAGAAAGAACTAGACCATTCAAGAAGATGCCAGGACCATGATGATGATGGAAGCAAATGTTCCACAAATATATTGGAGAGAAGTTGTGAGTACTTGTTGTCTACACTCTTAACCGGGTGTAGATCAAAGGCAATTCTGGTAAGACCCCTTATGAACTATGGTTTGGTCATCCTCCTACTTTGAGATACTTTAGAGTTTTTGGTAGTAAGTGCTATATTAAAAGAGATGAGGATCTAGGCAAGTTTGAAGAAAGAAGTGATGAAGGGATATTTCTGGGTTACTCTACTCAAAGCAAGGCATACCAGTGCTTTAACAAAAGATTGAAAAAGATTGTTGAAAGTGCAAATGTTAGAGTTGATGAGAACAAATAAGGACATTCTAGGTCTTACGGATATGAATCAGATGATCAAGATGAAAGTCAAAGTCAAGGAAGATAAGTTTAAACCCAGACTCAGATTCAGATTAATCTGGAAAATCTAGTGACTCAAGAGGTTAGTACAAATGTTGAAGAACAAGCTCAAGAAACAGAGGTTCAAAAAAATCCCAAAACTCCTAGGTATGTAAGACTGAATCATCCTGAAGATTAGATCATAGGAGATAGCTATAAAGGTTTTCAAACTAGGAAAACAATTGTTGAAGATCAATAGGAAATTTGTTTGATTTCAAAGATTGAACCAAATAGAGTAAGTGAAGCTTGCAATGATGAAAATTGGGTAAAAGCCATGGAAGAAGTATTAATGCAAATTTAAAAGAATCACACCTGGGAACTTGTTCCTAGACTTGAAGACAAAAATGTGATTGGAACTAAATGGGTCTTCCGAAATAAACTAAATGAAGATGGTGAAGTTGTAAGAAACAAAGCAAGGTTGGTCTGCAAAGGATATTCTCAAGTGGAAGGAATTAATTTTGAAGAAACTTTTGCTCTGGTGGCAAGAATAGAGGTAGTTAGATCGTTTCTTGCATTTTCTTCTTATAAAGATTTCAAGGTCTATCAGATGGATGTCAAGTCACCATTCCTAAATGGAGAATTAGAAGAAGAAGTTTACATTGAGCAACCGGAAGGATTTTAGTTGTCTGATTAGAGAGACATGGTCTACAAGTTGAGGAAAGCATTGTATGGACTCAAACAAGCCCCAAGAGCCTAGTATGCAAGATTAGATAAGTATCTACTAAAGCTAGGATATAGCAAAGGCACTACTGACAATAATCTTTACTTCAAGATTGATCATGAGCACATTCTTATTGTTGAGGTATTTGTTGATGGTATCATTTTTGGTGGAAATGAGAGTATGTGCAAAACATTTGCTAATCAAATGCAGAGTGAATTTGAGATGTCCATGTTTGGTGAAATGAATTTATTCTTAGGTCTACAAATCACTTAGTCAGATAAATTTATCTTCATATCTCAATCTAAGTATGTGAGAGAATTGTTGAAAAAGTTTGGAATGGAAGATTAAAAGCCAGTGGGTACACCCATGGTAATCGGATATAAATTGAGTAAAAATGATGACTCCCTTAAGGCAAATCAGAAAAGGTATAGATCAATGATTGGAGGATTTCTCTATTTGACTCAGACCAGACCTAATATCATGAACACAATTGGACTTGTTGCTAGATTTCAAGCTAATCCTAGAGAATCCCATGTTGTTGCAGTCAAAAGAACTTTTAGATATCTCAAAGGGACACTTGATTATGGATTATGGTATCCAAAGGATAATGACTTCACTCTCCATGCATATACAGATGCTAATTGGGTAAGAGATGTGGATGATAGAAAAAGTACTAGTGGTGGTGCATTCTTCTTGGGAAGTAGATTAGTTTCTTGGTTGAGCAAAAAGCAGGAGGCAATATCCCTATCTACAGTAGAGGTAGAGTATATAGCAGCAGCAAACAATTGTACTCAAGTTCTGTGGATAAAGCAAATGTTGGACATTAGACTTGTGTTTGAGGAGCCTGCCACAATCTTCTGTGATAATTCAAGTGTAATAAGCATCTCAAAGAATCCAGTGTTGCATTTAAAGACAAAGCACATATCAATCAAGTTTCACTTTTTGAGAGAGAAGGTTAATGAGAATGAAGTCAGATTGGAGTTTGTTTCTTCAAAGGATTACATTGCAGATATTTCCAAGGATACTTTTGAGTATCTCAGAGAGAAGTCAAGGTTATTACCCCTCCTGATTAGAACTAAGATGCACTAGGTTGCATCAGTATGGTGGAATTCACAGTCATATCTTGTGATCCAGATTGATGTTAAGGAGATACTACTCAGGGGGAGTAGTCAGCATGCAAATTTTGAGATTATTCTGTACCAAAGAGGGGAAGAAAAGATTACAAATATGTGTCATTTTCCATTGATGTCAAAGGGGGAGAAAAGTCATGTGAAAAACTAGTTGTTGATGAAAGGGGGAGCAGTGAAAAAATAGTTGCAGAAGTGATAAGAGAAAGGGAAAGAAGTTCTTGTCTTGATGGTTAAATCAGTTTTTCACATTATATGTTGCCATCAATGACAAAGGGGGAGATTGTTACAAATATGTGCCTAATCAGTGTTGTCATTGATGTCAACATATCCTTGCTGCCATTAATGTCAACTGTATCCTATTTTGTTGCTTATTTAGAAGACTAGAATGTTGAGGATATTGAGAAAATTAATGAAGATCAATGTATGCAGACCATATGGCTATGTAGAGGATGTCTGAAGTAGCTCCAGTTTAGTTTTGAGAGGTCTGCATGCAGATTTGAAGAACCTATGGTCATCTAAGTAGAACTAGGTTTTGTTGTGTTTAGAAGAGACAGAGTGATAGTAAATTGGTTCATATTGATCTGCATTGAAATATTATGATCTGCGGTTCTAGAGGCATGTTTTGGAAGTCAGTGTGTATCATCAATGCAAGTGGTTCATGGTTTAGAGGTCCACAAGCAATCTTTCTAGTGTGACAATCATGGCTAACAGTGTTCTTGAGGTTCTGGGAGAAGATGCAAGTGATTCTGATAATTTGGAGGAGTACGGACGTCTTTGTTAAATTCAATGTGCTTGTGGAGGTCTCTGGATTGTGTGCTTGCTGTGTTGGAGTTCTGCATTGAAGACCAATTTTGTTGTTGAATATTTTCTTCTTGGTGTTGTTGTTCTTCCCAATCTTGGCTGACCGGATGATTCTAGCATGTTGCAGATGATCTAAGAGCATTTCGATGCAGTGTGGCATGTTGATCAAGGAAGATTTGAGTCCTAGTTATGTTTGGTTGACAGCTTAGTGATTCACATTAAGTCAAGCACCTGTAGTGTCGACCTTAATGTTTATTCCAAGGTTGAGAAGCATATAAAGGCATGTAGTTGAGTTGTTGAAAATCATCCTTGTGCAAAATAATCAAATCTTGAGAAAGGATCAGTGGCAGAGCAGAGAAGAGGAGGAGCAGAGGAACAAGAACAGTAAAGGATGAAGTGATAGTGAAGAAGTTTTTTGGAGAAGAGTAGAATTTTTATGAGCACTCAATGAGACTGAACTTGGCATGAAGAAGATGCTATTTCTCAGTTAATTCCTTCTGTATTAAACATAAATTCTATAGGCAGTGACCCTCTTTTGAGCAGTGACCTCTGGGTAGTGCACCTAAAGGCAAGTGCCTTCCCATTTTCAAGTACTTTTAAGAGGGTACAAATCTTGTGGGTTAACCCCCACTATGGTTTTCCCTTAACCGGGTTTCCATGTTAAAAATCTTGGTGTCAAGTGTGTTAATTGTGTTTCTTCTCATGTGTTATTGTTTCATGCTTTAATGTTTACATCATTAATCTATTTGTAAGTTGTGAAAGAAGATTATAAAGAGAAAAGGTTAATTTTGTGGGACAACTGATTCACCCCCCCTCTCAGTTGTCTGGCCTAATTCCAACAGGTTTATCAATTGTTAATGATTTTGAAAATATCATGGAAAATTCCAGGATGTTTGGAGTAGACTCTACGATTCTCATAGGGGAGGAATCATGAGATTCACTATCTAAAATACAAACCACAGGTGGATCCTGAGTTCTGTCAGTTATAAGGCGAGCACTAGAAGACATGACTGGAGTAACATTCTCAACAAAGAGAAAAGAAGACTAAGAAGAAGGGTGAGCAGGTGGTGAGGGCAACTACAAAATGCACTTAGGTCAAAGCTATAGTAGTGTAGGATAGTGCTCAAGCTTATGTTTAGGTAATGGAAGCTGAGTAGGCATAATAGCAGTAGAGGTGGTGCTAGGAGCAGTACTCACAACCAAAGTGAGGGTTGGGGATGGGAAAGATAGAGGAAGGGAAATAGGAAGGTGGGGATCTAGAGGAAGAATGGGATCAACAGACTACTGTGAGGAGGGGGGATCCTCCGAAGGAGGTTGTGCATTAGCAACATGTGCTTGGGCTACAACATGGTGGTGATGTTTGCAATCTCTCACAAGTTGGTTCCACCTCATATGGGTCAAGGATTCCACTAATAGATCTGGGGGGTCTTCCATAATGGGCTCTGCTCCATCCATGTTCACAAGGATATGTGGACCAATAGAGGTAACCACTAATGGTGGAGAAAACATACGAGTAGGAGAACAGAAAGGTGTTTACAACTTGGGTTGATTTCCTCATGCAACTAGAGGGACAAGAGGAATAAAAGCAACCACTAAAGGTTGTGGAACCACTATAAGAGGAGGGAGAGGAGTACTCAATAGAGGTAGGTTTCTTGGTGTTGTCAAGGAGGTAGGAGGAACAAATCCAACCAATGGGGGTTAAGGAACTCCAGGGAAACATGGTTCATGTGCCTGCACTATAGGTCTATCGCAAGCTCTCATGTAAGAGACAGGAGGAGGTACTGTAGAGTACAAACTAGGTCAATAGGAATGAAGAGGTACACTATGTATGGGTTGCTTTCATTTATTTACTAGGGGAGCAAAAGAAGGAATAGGAGCAGCCTCCAAAGACAGAGGCACCACAAGGGGTTCAACCAAAGAAGGTGAAGTTGAGGGGCTAGCTGACAACTAAGCAATCCTACTTGTAACATCACATTCCATAATGCTCATAATTTAACATAAGTATTTATCTTAACTAAGAGTTAGAATACATCATGATTATCCAAATCATAGTTAAACAAAAATGAATTATCATCATTACAATAATTAAGCAAGCTATTCTTATCTAGAATATAACAAAAGTGAGAATTACAATATCCAATGATATCTCATTAGTGAATAACCTTCAATATGCATGTACAAAGCTATGCTCAAGACATCAAATATCAAATTATACGTAATAAGCTAACTATCAAGTCATATAAAGAAAAGAACTGCATCTAGAACTTTTGACATTTGTCTTCATATGTCTTAGCTTATCTTCTACTTGACAAGGAGAGCATCATCCAAGTGTTTTTCCTCCAACCATAGACCCGCGGTCACCCGCACAACTTCCTACCTGGAAGCAGCCCTACCCTTCACATAAGGTATAGACATAAGGAACCATTAGGTTTTCCATCTGAGTATCTAGTGTTGTGTCCTTCATAATGTCTCTTGGTCATACAACTATAGATCCACTCTAACTATGTATGACACTACTGGAAACATTATGCCATCTGGATCACTGTGGATTGACAATGCATGCAAAGACAAATGCATTACTTTGGCCAAAGATTTATATACATAAACATTTCACAATGAATGTTGTCATATGTCCACCACCTTGACTTGAATTAGAAGTTGTCTCATCCTACAGTAATCATAGCTTGACCTCTTAGGTCTAGAAAAGGTAGGTCCAATTCATTCTTAGTCCAATTCTAGGACAGTCAACTCCTATATTAGTACATTCAATTATGTTATGTTTCTTTCACAATAGGGAACCTATGACTCCACATCACCCTATTCCCATCTTTTCAAAATGTCGATAGTCAAATTAAGTTTTCCAGCTTATGACCTTCCTAGGTTCATAGTTTCATGTTGACCTAGTACAAGATTTACATTCAAATTCATGACATTTAAGACTTATATCATAATAGTCTAATAAGATGATTCTACTAAAAAGACTCTATCTCAAGTATTCTCATGGGTTTTAATATTTTATACCTCATTCGTGAAGTATGGCCATTTGAAAAGAGATGGCTTTCATTTACGTTGCAATACAAGAGTTTCATACTAACCATAGTATTCATTCTCATAAGTATATAATTATCTAGGAGAAATAGTTCCTCCAATAAACCTAGAATGCACTTAATGCCACCTACAAGGAAATACAACTTACCTCTTATCTAGTTTCTCCTTCTTCAACAAGGAGTCAACATATCTTTTAAATACATAAGATGCATCATAGTTATCATAATAACCATCATTAATAGTCAAGCACTATTATAGGGAATTTCTCACTCCACGTCACTCTATCCCACACTTTCATATTGATATAAGTTTATTCATGTTTTCAACACTTAACCTTACTTAGTTGGTGTTTACTTTATTTACCTAATTTCAAGGTTTATACTCAATTCATATCATCAAAAGGAATACTTACAATGACTCATAGAGTCGATCTCCTTTAACAAGTTCTATTTCAAGAGATCCTATTCATACCATATACTTAAATAAAAATATTTACCATTCGTAAAGCTGGCATTCACTTACTTTTAAACTACAAAGTTTATAGTGTCATAGGGTTAATTCTTGTAAAATGAACATATCAAAAGATTAACATTCCCTTAGGGAATATGGCATGCAATCATGGCTGCCAAGAAGACAACAATATGTCTATTTTAACCTTCCCACTTCCATGAGAAGTCATTATAGCATCGGCATGCTTTAGATGCACAAAGAATACCAATACAAAATAGTCAAAGGTTGACATAATTTACCTCGAGTTGATATGTTAAAATACTAAGTGCACATGACACCAAACTCAAGTTTACCACTAAGTATAGAGTGGTCATTACTATAATATGGTTTGGCCATACTTATTACCACATGCATGGCACTGTAGTACCAATATCATATGTCGATACCCTTGGCTTACACATACTCATTAGACATTGTCGCCCTATCGGGCTCATTAACAAATACCATGTCTTCATGCCTTCTTTGCTATTGAACAATCATAAAGAATTTTTAACAGGAAAGTTTCAAGGCTCAATAATAGTTTAGATTGGTTAATGTTATGCAATGATCTTGCATGTGTAACCAACAGAGAAAATAAGAGGAACCTCATGAAACAATATAATGAAAAATGCACAAAATAACAGAAATAGTAGAAACACAAAAGGAATTTATTGATCGCAAGCCACTTCGAGGGAGCAACCTCCTTTGAGCAAGCTCAATACAATAAATTTGTGGATGTCTTCATTGGCCTCAACACGTACTTATATACTAAGTCTAATCTAAACAACTATTACTTCCCATGAATGTCAGATAATACAATATACTCATAGGATGACTTACAAAGCATATGCGTCCAAAAGTAATATACTAACAAAGTAAAGAGAAGGGTTAAACATAGGTTCCTAACATCCCCTCCCTCTTAGAAAAGCTTTGTCCTCAAATCTTAAGATGTGGAAATTGTTGTTGAATCTAAAGGAGTGGTTCCCATGTAGCATCCTCTGGTTGCATTCCGTGCCACTGAAATAATACCTCTGTGATAGATCGGGAGCAAAGCTAATGAGTGCACCTATCATGGATTGCCTCTGGCTCCAAAATGATGGATCCTTTGTTATCCAGTTCTGGTAAAATAGTTTGTACATTGATGTTGGTGCCAAGAACTTTCTTTAGACAAGAGACATGAAATACTAGATGAATGCGGGAAGAAGGTGGAAGCTCCAATTTATAAGCAACTGACCCAATCTTTTGAAGAACCTTATGTAGCCCATAGAACTTTGGAGCCAACTTATGATGCCCTTTGAGTTTTAGGGACGATTCCTTGTATGGTTGTAGATGAAGAAAAACCATATCACCTACTTGAAAAGTGCGCTCAGAACGGTGGTGATCAGCTTGTTGTTTCATTCGATTTCTTGCCATGTGAAGATTGTCCTGCAAGATTTGAAGAATCTGATCCCAGTTTTGGAGAACTGTGTTGACTTCCTGAACTGGTGAACAACTGGGCGTGTATGGAAGGAGTACTGGTGGTGCTTGACCATAGACTGCTTCATATGGAGTCATTTTAGATGTAGTGTAGGAGGTATTGTACCACCATTCAGTGAGAGGAAGTTGCTTTGCCCACTGATGTTGTTGTTCTAAAGTGAAGCAACGAAGATAAGTTTCCAAACATTTGTTGATAATTTTAGTCTGACCATCTATTTGTGGGTGATACCCAGAACTCATCTTCAATTTGGTGCCAGTGTGTTGAAATAATTCTATCCAGAAATAACTAGTGAAAGTTGCATCATGATCTAAGATAATGGAAGAAGGGATGCCATGAAGATGAAAGTCTAGTCCAAGAAAATTTGTGTGACTGAGCAGGCAGTATAGGGATGGCTGAGGGCACAAAAATGACTATATTTGGAGAGGCAATCAATCACAACCAAGATCACTATCTTCCCTCTAGATTTAGGGAGCCCCTCAATGAAATCTATAGAAATATCTATCCAAATCCATGTAGGGATGGGCAAGGGTTCGAGAAATCCAAGAAGGAGAGTCATTTCACCCTTGTTGCGTTGGCAGGTATCACATTCAACCACCATCTATTGAATTGACCTTTTCATTCCCTTCCAAAAGAAGTTACATTGTGCCCGCTCATAAGTTTTGAGGAACACAAAGTGCCCTACCAATGGAGAAGCAAGGAGTTCATAGAAGACAGCCTGCTAAAGATTTTTGCTCTTGGGAAGCACTAGGTGACCCTTGTATCATAGAGAAGCACCATACGAAGAGTAATGCGGTACATTAGAAGGGTTATTGGCCAACTATTGAATGATTTGAGATAATGAAGAGTCATTGACATAACCCTGCTGGACAGATTCCAACCAATTTGGAACAAGCATAGAAATAGCTGAAAGGGAAGCTTGGTCATCAAATGTGCGAGAAAGAGCATCCGCCACAATATTGTCCTTACCCTTCTTGTAAGTGATCTCATAGTCATAACCAATGATTTTGCTGACCCATTTCTGTTGTGCTTGGGAGGAGACCCATTGTTCCAGGAAATATTTCAGACTTTGGTGATCAGTCTTGATGCAAAAATGATTCCCTAGTAGGTATGGCTGACACTTCTCTATTGCATGTAAAATAGCCATCATTTCCTTCTCATATGTAGAGAGTACTAAATTCTTGCCAGAAAGGGCTTTGTTGATGAACACAATGAGATGTTCTTCTTGAAGGAGAACATCACCAATTCTATTGCTACAAGCATCACTCTCAATGGTGAAGGTCTTGGAAAAATCAGGCATAGCTAGAATAGGTGTAGTACACATAGTGTGTTTCAATTTTTCAAATGCACACTTAGCAGCATGTGTCCACATAAAGGCATCTTTTTTTAACATAGTTGTTAATGGAGTTGCAATCTTCTCGTAATCCTTGACAAACTTGTGATAGTAGCCAGTCAACCCCAAAAAACCATGGAGGCTCTTGAGTGTTTGAGGATGCGACCAATTTTTCATGGCATCTATTTTTGTAGGATCCACTCGAACCCCTTGGGCTGAAACAATATGCCCGAGATACTCCACTTCCTCCTAGAAAAAAATACATTTAGACTATTTTGCATAGATAGTATGATCAGAGAGAAGTTGCAGTACGAGATCCAGATGTTGGAGATGCTCAACCCATGTTTTACTATAGATGAGGATATTGTCGAAGAAGACCAGAATGAAATTCTGCAGGTAGGGCCAGAATATTTTATTAATCAATGCCTGGAATGTTGAAGGAGCATTAGTGAGGCCAGAGGGCATGACCAAAAACTCATAGTGGTCATCATGTGTGCAAAAAGCCATTTTAGGGATATCATCCTCATGAACCCAAATTTGGTGATACCTAGAATGAAGATCCAACTTGGAGAAAAAATGAGCACCATCAAGCTCATCAAGAAGCTCATCCACAATAGGAATCAAAAACGTATCCTTGATTGTGATGTGATTAAGTGCTCAGAAGTCAATGTAGAGGCGCCATGACCCATCTTTTTTCTAGACAAGAAGAACTGGTGAAGAAAAGGAACCGGTACTAGGATGAATAATACATTGCTTCAGTAAGTTTCAAACAAGCATCTCAATCTCTATATTTTGGTGAAATGGGTAGCTATAGGACCTGATGTTGGGAGGAATGCTTCTAGGAAGGAGCTGAATATGGTGGTCCTCTGGTCATGAAGGTGGCAATCCCACTGGCTCAACAAAGACACATGCATACCTATCCAAAATTCATTGTAGATCAGAAGGAGTAGTGGAGACTGCTGATGGTTACATCTAAATGGAATGGAGCTAAGTGATGACACCATGTGAATTCTTCTTAAGAAGTTTTTCCGTGCGATGTGAACTTATGATGCTGAGAGACCCTAGTTGTAAGCCCTTCGATGTGTGTTTTTTCCTATTGTCTGAGAACTACATCCAAAGTTTAGCAAAATCCCATAAGATGGGTCCAAGTGTGTGTAACCATTGGGCACCCAAAACCACATCACATCTACCTAAGGGCAAGGCAAACATGACGGAGTGTAGGTTATAATCACCAATTGAGATATGCACATTGTGACACTTCCCTTTGCAAGGTAATGTGTCCTCATTGGCAATCATGACTTCAAAGCTCAAGCAAGGATGGACAAAACAATCAACTTGTTTTGTGATTTGAGGGTCAATGAAGTTATGAGTGCTACTAGAATCAATGAGTATTGTAAGAGGGAGCTTCTTGAAGTAACCCTTGACCTGCATGGTTTATGGGGTGGTGACTCCTGCTAAGGCATGGAGAGAGATCTTTGGGTGGTCTTCCTGAGAAGCAGGGTCAACAAGCGGCTGCTGAATTTTGACCTGATCATCTACTGTATCCTAGGCATCCGCATAAACTTTAGTTTCAGGTGGAGAATCCACATCTAAGAGATAGAGCTTTTGCTCAACACATCTATGTCCCCAAGTGAATTTCTCATCATAATTATAACAAAGACCTTTCTCCCTATGTGCATGCATCTCTGCTTGAGTCAAATTCTTGATAGGAGCTATTCTAGGAGCTGGCATTATTTGAGGTCTTTGGGGAACCGTATTTCTGAATGGAACAAAATTGGATTTGGATTGCTATTGGGTTCTGATCTTGTCCTCCACCAACTTAACCAACCCTAGGGCTTCCCTCATTGTGTTGAGATGGAACATTTTAACCTCAGATCAAATTGCATCCTTCAGACCATTGACAAAACAACTCCTAAAGAGTTCATTAGACAATCCCTCTATGTAATTGGCTAGTTTTTCAAATTCTGTCTGATATTCTCTCACAGTGCCTATTTGGTGAAGTTTAGTGAGTGCTCCTGTGAAGTCATCAAAAGCATTAGGGCCAAATCATTACAAAATTAGTTTGAAAAAATCTATCCATTTTGGCTCTTCATGAGCCTTGATGTACCAATGGAACCATTGAAGGGCTACATGTTCCAAATGAAAGGATGCAAGTGGGACTTTATTGACATCAAAAGTATTATGCAAACTGAAATATTATTCTACCCCATATCCATCCAGTCAGATCATCACCATTGAAGCGAGGAAAATCAAGCTTTGGCCCACAACAGCTGCTGGAAGAAGAGAACCCAGTGTTTGCAGAAGACTCTAGCTACCGTCTATTGTTCATGGTTGAATGATGATGATCAAGGCTAAGAATTTTTTCATTCAGATCTTGGAGTTTGGTCTTGAGGGCTACAAGTTCATCCTCCATGTTTTTTGCTCCTATGCTGGTGACAACCATAAGTAGGAGTTTTTTTTTTGGGGGAATGGGTAGAAAAACAAAAACGGAAACTTTTTTAGTAAAGGAAATTTTGGATTTGGGAAAAACTCTTATGGGTAATTGGAGTTTGACTAGGTTTTGGACACTTTCTGAGGGAAATGGGAGAAGAAAATGGGGATTTTAGAAGCGGGGTGAAAGAATGGGAAAATTTGTCCAAGAGGGACAAAGGAGCATAAATAAGAAATGAACACTGTGGAAAAATTTGAAGGCTATTGGGTGAGAATCGAAGAAGTTATGGTGAACCCTAAAAACTAGTCAAATGTGGGATTTCTAGCTTCGATAAGTGGAATTTGGGATAGGGTCCTCAAAGAAGGAAATATGTAGAATGAAATTTTAGGGGTTCTAATGAATTTTGAGAGGAAACGGAGCTAAAGCAAGGAAGATATGGTGAAAAAACTGACTTGATAAAAATTTGAGTTGATAAAAATTTGAATAATCACTCGCAGGTCTGGATGAAGAATAGTAGATAGAAAGGAATAAATCCTAGAAAAAATATAGTTAAATTCCACAAAATTACATTACAAAATCTCCTAGTAATTCAAGACTAGTTTCGGGCTCTAAGCCCTCATCAGTTGGGTTAGGGGTACTAGAGAGATGACAGAGGGAGAATGTGAAAGATGAATGTGGAAATGAAAAAGGCGAGGGGGTATAAATACCCACACCTCATCCCTAAAAGGCAGCACCCAAAACACATAACCGCCAAAAAAACCCATTTGAATGGGTGTGTGGGTGGGAAGGAAGAGGGATGCATCCCTTAGGATGTGACCCCCATAAGGAAGGCACACATCATAAGAGAGGCATGAGGGTGGGGCCGACCCATAAGGGGGACCCCTACCTTAATATAAAAATTAAAAAATATGAAAAGGCGGGGGATAAAATTGATCAAGAAGACCAATTGGCCCTAGTGGTTAGGTGCGTGTTGAGTTTTATAGTCTAGAGAAGAAATCAACCCAACTTTCTTGGATTCTACCAACAGACTCTTGGAAAAGGGATGTGTCATAGTGCGGGGACTTTTTGGCATAGCCGATAGAGTATACGATTTAGGGTAGCCCCCAGGTTTAAAGCCTTAGACAAAGGGCTATAGTCAAGGTTAAGAATGAGGGGGGGCCCAATTCTTTGAGAAGAACCATCATGAAGATGAGAGAGAAGCACTGACTTATCAAACCAAGAAACTTTGCTGAAGCAGGAAAGAAGGAACTCCCTAGGGTAGCCACGAGCACACAATCTGGAATAGAATTGTTTCTGAAGTTGCATAAAACTGAAGGGATTAGATTCTCTGATGAGATGTCTATTGAGCTCACTCATAATAAAGGACTTCTTCTAGTGAGGAGGATGCTAGGAGTAGTAAGGAATGTACTGATAGCCATTGAGTGGTTTTTGATAGAATTTGGTATCCAAGACACTTCAGGCTCTAAAACAGTCCCCTTTGAAGAAGGTGATGTCGAGAAGATCCACAGAAGAGGTAGATACTGATGGAGTAATTCTGATCTCAAGATAGAAGCTCTGGTACTGAGAGAAGAAGGCAGAGAGAAGATTCATCACCTGACTACATACCCATAGCATCATCAATAAACCTCTTGAAAAAGAGAAGCTTGGAGCAGTCGAACTAAGAGAAGAGACACTTTTCTAGGTGATAGAGGAAAAGGCAGGCATAAACAATGGCAAAGTTACTACCCATAACAGTGCCCCTAAGTTGTTTGTAAAATATGCCATCAACTGCAAATAGTGCTCACGAAGAATAAGTTCCACAAGCTCCATAATCATCTCAATAAACCTCAAATCTAGGTTCTAAACACTAAAATATTCAACAATCATCTCTTTGAGAGCAAACCGGCCCTTAGTGGTAGGGATGCTAGGATACAAAGATTCCATGTTGAAAGTAAATAGAAGACAATCAAAAGGAAAAGACCTACGATCAAGCTCTCAGAGCAAAGAGAGAGAATTTGGAAGATGAGACTACTGCTGCAACAAGATGGGAAATAGGAGAAAATAAAGAAACTTTGAGGTAGGTTCACGCATATAACCATAGTAACTATAGATAGGCCTTCCCACAAGAATAGGCTTATGAAGCTTGGGAAGAAGGTAGAAGGCGCAAGCTCTTGCAAAAGAAATAGGATTCTTCTTGAGAAAGCTGGAGATAGGATCAACAAAGAACTTAAACTTATCAATGATGAAGATGAGTTTACTCTAGATCAATTTCCAGGGAACACTGTCAACTTGAAGATACAAAAGGGGATCAGAAAGTTTCCAGAGTCCTTCACCATTATACCAGGAAGAGTTGAGAATTACAAGACTGAGATTCTTATTTGCTGGTTTGATAATGATAGAATGGTCTCTACTGAGGTCCTTAAGACTTTTGAGGAGTCTAGTAGGAAGAGGGGGACGCCTGGAGAAGGAGCAAGCAGCAATGCGACCTTAGACAATGGCTTTTACTTTTTGAATGATCTCTTCAAGCTAGAGGTTGGGCTCATTAGGATGCCAAAAAGGATTTTTCTTCTGAAAGAGATGAGGGAGGACCCCACTGGTGAGAGGAGAGATATGAGCAAGAAGAATCAAAGAATCTTGGGCACCAAAGAAAGCTCGAAGCTGCAAGATTCTGGAAAAAGCTCTGAATTCCTTGTGCATATCCTGAACAGACATTGGGGGAGGGTGAGGGATAAATTTGATTCCTAGCCCAAGAAGCTTGCATTCTTCAAAAGAAAGGCACCAAGAAGAATGATTATGAATAGCCACATTGGAGATGCAGTTATCAACTTCAAGAGCAATCTTTCTAAAGAAGAAATAGTAGGCCATGAAGGCCTTGTCAATAGCAGGACCCTAGAAGTTTAAGCAGGAGTGAACTCTCGACCGCACCCCCTGTTGTGTTGACCCATGTTTTGGCCTTTATTTTGGCCTCTATTCTAGCCTCTGTTCTAATCTCTATTTTGATATTTTCTCTGTCCTGGACTGTTGTTCTTACCATGGTTCTGACCTCTTCTTTTTCTGCTCTGATCTCTATTCTATCCTAGACTATAGTTCTGACCATGGTTCTGACCTCTTCTTTTTCTGCATCTGGATGGAAGAGAATGTCCTACAAATTGGGCATTCATCTTTGGGGGGCAGACTTTTTCCCTAAGAGTGATTGACCAAAGGTAGTCGAGGTGGTATTCTTCTTGACTGCTGGAGCTCTATTTTTTGAAGGGACAGAAGAGTTATTTTTCTTTTTCTTGTTTCTGTTCTTTTTCTTCTTCTTCTTGTTATTTAGATTCTTATTCTGAACTCTTTTGTCAAAGGAGCTAGATTTAGAAAACAAGGTTCTTAAATCCTTAAGCTCCTTAGAGAGGTTGTCGAGTGGGATAATTTCCCATCGATCCGAGCTTGAATAAGTGAATTTAATTGTTTGAGCCAAGCGATAAGCAAGTAAGATAATTTTTTAATTATATTAATTTTAATTAGATAACCAGTGCAACACAAGGTGAACTACAAATTTAAATTATTCTTAACACCGTGAAGCATTTTCTAGTATGGGGGAGGAATAGCTAGTGTGAAAGCTAAACTATTTCAGGCTTTTCACCCTCGAACCTCTTTCCCAATTGACAAAGATTATGGTGTGTATTGAACTATTTAAATCACCCACTCATCTATGTTGGGATGCATGTGGGATAATTTCCCACCAATCCAAGCTAGAATAAGTGAATTTAATTATTTGAGCCAAGTGGCAAGCAGGTAAGATATTTTTTTAATTATATTAATTTTAATTAGATAACCAGTGCATCACAAGGTGAACAATGAATTTAAATTATTTTAATTTTAAATAGATTAATTTTAATTAGATAACCAGTGTAGCATAAGGTAAACAATGAATTTAAATTATTCTAAACCCTAAACCCTATACCCTATACCCTATACTTTATCGGCTACACCAAGAAGTCCCTGCACTACGACACATCCCTTTTCTGAGAGTCTATTGGCGGAATCCAAGAAAGTTGGGTTCGTTTCTTCTTCGGAGCATGTTCTACTATAAAGCTTAGCACACACCTACCCACTAGAGCCAATTGATCTTCTTGATCAATTTTATCCCCTACCTTTTTATATTTTATATTTTTTATATTTTTTAATTTTTTTTAAGATAATGCGCATGGTAAACTTTTTAATGTGACCGGTGACGCTAGTGCGACACGCCCTCCAACTCCACACTAATGCTTTTGCTCGAAGTGATGAACCGGTGAGGCCACAACACGGGGGACCTCATCGCCAAGAAGGAACACTTCAAACCCATGAGCTCGTTGGCCCAGCGGGGGTTTTAACTCTGGTAGCCATCACTACAACCGAGTGAATTAACCACTGAACCATGCCCTTAACAGCTATATTTTTTAATTTTTATATTTTGTAATATTTTTTATATTTTTATATTTTTTAATATTTTTAATTTTTATATTTTTTTATATTTTTTAATTTTTATATTGTTTTAATTTTTATATTTTATATTTTTTAATTTTTATATTAAGGCGGGGGTCCCCCTTATGGGTTAGCCCCACCCTCACGCCTCCCTTATGATGCATGCCTTCCTTATGGGGGCCACATCCTAAGGGATGTGTCCCTCTTCCTTCCCACCCACACACCCATTCAAATGGGTTTTTTTGGCGATTATGTGTTTTGGGTGGCACCTTTTAGGGATGAGGTGTGGCTATTTATACCCCCTCCCCTTTTTTATTTCCACATTCATCTTTCACATTCTCCATCTCTCTCCTCTCTCTAGTCCCCCTAATCTAACTAATGAGGGCTTAGAGCCCAAAACTAGTCTTGGATTACTAGGAGATTTATGTAATGGAGATTTTGTAATGTAATTTTGTGGAATTTAACTATATTTTTTCTGGAATTCATTCCTTTCTATCTACTATTCTTCATCCAGAGCTGTGAGTGATTATTCAAATTTTTATCAACTCAGATTTTGGGATTTCCTTCATGATGTCCTCCGATGAAGAATCTGTTCACAATTCGTTCCTATCCGCTTTGGACCATGCTCTGCCCTCTCATGGTGAAGCACATATCCAAGAAAGTCCATAATCCAACATCGACAGAAAGAGGTGACGAGTTGTAAGAAGTCAATGCCATGACTTAGTCCTTCAGACTAGGGCCTCTAATGATGCCATCCATCCCAAGAATCATTCTATGAATGATCGTCTTCATTCAGACTTGCCTAAATTTACTGCTGACACCTCGCGTCAACAAAATAAGTTTCTACAACAATTGAATCATTTGTTAACGAGACCATTTGTCACCAACCCCAAATTGGAGACAATTGAATTACCCTCTGGGTTGTTTCCACATTGCAATAGAGACCATTTGTCACCATGCAGATCAAGCAGCTGAAGATTGCATCGCCCATATAGAAAATGTTGAAGCTACTTCCAGGGCTCATGTCAATACTACTGCTTCATTGCTTCATGATACCCTATCTAAATTTTCTTCTTCTTTTGAGAAATCCATGGAGACTATTCTAAACCATTTAGCTGCCCTAGAAGCTCATAATGTAGAGGCTCACTTTGCTACCCCTGTTTCTCCTAAGATTCTTGTTGATGCTCCTGAGGTTCCTGTTGGTTTTCTTGAACCAGTTAGTTCTCCTAAGATTCCTCCTACATGTATTCAAAAAATACCCTAACCAAATCCACTCTTTGGTCAATAATGCTTTTTCAGGGTATAAGTGTCTCTGCATCTCTACCGAATGCTCTAAAGACTACCTCAAAAATTCAAAGGTTTCAAATCTTTTGGCACTCTTCCCAAGAATCTACAAGTCACACCACCGAAGATCTCCATCAACAACCTAGAGGGTAATTCTCTTCTCTCCTCTAAATTGGAGACAATTCAGGCCGAGGCTAATAAGCATTTTCTAGGTGCCTATATTGAGGCTATCTCTAAAGCTTCTACTAATCATGTAGTGAAGATCTCTCAAGCCATTAAAGATTTTGATGCTACTCTAAAAGGTACCTGTCTCTCCCTTCGAAACCTTCCTCTTCTAGGCTTGTGTACTGTTTCTTCTGATGAATGGTATTCCGAAGCCCTTAAGGAGTTTTCATTCACTTTGCAATGAGTTTACCATTGATCGTGTCATTAAAAAAGTGGCCAAGGAGAAAGCTGATGCTTCCCGGCAAGAATCCTGAGATGTTGCAATGGCCGAAGCTGATCAGCTTCCTCCATATCCTACTATTGCAAAGATTATTAATGATAAGGTCAATCAGAGACTCGGCAACCTCTCTAAGGAGCTTAAGGATTTAAGAACCTTGTTTGCTAAATCTAGCTGCTCTAACAAAAGAGTTCAGAATCAGAATCTAAATAACAAAAAGAAGAAGAAAAAGAATAGAAACACGAAAAAGAAGAATAACTCTTCTGTCCCTTCAAAAAATGGAGCTCTGGTAGTCGAGAAGAATACCACCTCGACTACCTCTGGTCAATCACTCTTAGAACAAAAGTCTTCCCCCCCAAAGATGAATGCCCAATCTGTAGGACATTCTCTTCCATCCAGAGGCAGAAAAAGAAGAGGTCAGAACCGTGGTCAGAACCACAGTTCAGGACAGAATAGAGATCAGAATAGAGGCCAGGATAGAGGCCAAAATAGAGGCCAAAACAAGGGTCAACACAACAGGGGGCACGGTCAAGAGTCTATTCCCGCTTAAACTTCTAGGGTCCTGCTATTGACAAGGCCTTCATGGCCTACTATTTCTTCTTTAGAAAGATTGCTCTTGAAGTTGATAACTGCATATCCAATGTGGCTATTCATAATCGTTCTTCTCAGTGCCTTTCTTTTGAAGAATGCAAGCTTCTTGGGTTAGGAATCAAATTTATCCCTTGCCCTCCCCCTATTTCTGTTCAAGATATGCACAAGAAATTTAGATCTTTTGCTAGACTCTTGTAGCTTTGTACTTTCTTTGGTCCCCAAGATTCTTCGAATCTTCTTGCTCATGTCTCTCCTCTCGCCAGTGGGGTCTTCCCTCATTGCTTTTGCCAAAAAAATTCTTCTTGGCATCGTGATGAGCCCAACCTCTAGCTTGAAGAGATCATTCAAAAAGAAAAAGCCATTTTCCAAGGTCGCATTGCTGCTTGCTCCTTCTCCAGGCATCCCCCTCTTCCTACTAGACTCCTCAAATGTCTTAAAGACCTCAGGGGAGGCCATTCTATCATTATCAAACTAGCAAATAAGAATCTCGGTCTTGTAATTCTCAACTCTTCCTGGTATAATGGTGAAGGACTCTGGCATCTTTCTAATCCCCTTGTGTATCTTCAAGTTGACAGTGTTCCCTAGAGACTCATGTAGAGTAAACTTATCTTCATCATTAATAAGTTTAAGTTCTTTCTTGATCTTGTCTCTAGCTTTCTCAAGAAGAATCCTATTTCTTCTACCAGAGCTTGCACCTTCTAATTTCTTCCCAAGCTTCATAAGCCTATTCTTGTGGGAAGTCCTATCTACAGTTACTCTAGTTATATGCTTGAACCTGCCTCAAAGTTTCTTCATTTTCTCTTGTTTCCCATCTTGTTGTAGCAGCAGTCTCATCTTCTAGATTCTCTCTCTACTTTGGGAGCTTGATCATAGGTCTTTTCCTTCTGATTGTCTCCTATTTAATTTCGACTTGGAATCTTTGTACCCTAGCATCCCTACCACTAAGGGCCTTTCTTCTCTCAAAGAGATGATCGTCTAATATTTCAATGTTCAGAACCTAGATTTGAGGTTAATTGAGATGATTATGGAGCTTGCCGTACTAGTTCTTCATGAGCACTATTTGCAGTTTGATGGCATCTTTTACAAACAACTTAGGGGCACTGGTATGGGCAATAACTTTGCTATTGTTTATGCATGCATTTTCCTCTGTCACCTAGAAAAGCATCTTTTCCCTCAGTTCGACTGCTCCAAGCTTCTCTTTTTCAAGAGGTTTATTGATGATGCTATGGGTATTTGGTCAGGTGATGAATATTCTCTCTCTACCTTCTTCTCTCAGTACTAGAGCTTCTATCCTGATATCAGAATTACTCCATCAGTATCTACCTCTTCTGTGGATCTTCTCAAAATCACCTTCTTCAAAGGGGACCATTTCAGAGCCTACACTGTCTTGGATACCAAATGCTTTCAGAAACCGCTCAATGCCTATCAGTACATTCCTTACTACTCCTGGCATCCTCGTCACCAAAAGAAGTCATTTATTGTAAGATAGCTTAAGAGATATCTCCTCAGAGATTCTGATCCCTTTAGTTTTATGCAACTTCAGAAATAATTCTATTCTAGATTACGTGCTCATGGCTACCCTAAGAAGTTCCTTCTTTCCTACTTCAACAAAGTTTCTTGGTTAGATAAGTCAGTGCTTCTCTCTCATCTTAGTGGTGGTTCTTATCAAAGAATTGGGGCCCCCCTCATTCTTAAGCTTGACTATAGCCCTTCAGCTAAGGCTTTAAACCTACGGGCTACCCTAAACCATATAATCTATCAACTCTGCCAAGAAGTCTTGGCACTGCGACACATCCCTTTTCCGAGAGTCTGTTGGCGGAATGCAAGAAAGTTAGGTTCGTTTCTTCTTCAGAGCAAGTTCTACTATAAATCTTAGCACGCATCTACCCACTAGGGCCAATTGGTCTTCTTGATCAATTCTATCCCCCGCCTTTTTATATTTTTTAATTTTTATATTTTGTAATATTTTTTATATTTTTTATTTTTTATATTTCTTAATAATTTTTAATTTTTTCATTTTTTTATATTTTTTAATTTTTATTTTAAGGCGAGGGTCCCCGTTATGCGTCGGCCCCACCCTCCTGCCTCCCTTATGATGCGTGCCTTCCTTATGGGGGCCATATCCTAAGGGATGCGTCCCTCTTCCTTCCCACCCACACACCCATTCAAATGGGTTTTTTGGCGGTTATGTGTTTTGGGTGGCACCTTTTAGGGATAAGGTGTGGGTATTTATACCCCCTCCCATTTTTCATTTCCACATTCATCTTTCGCATTCTCCCTCTCTCTCCTCTCTCTAGTACCCCTAATCCAACTGATAAGGGCTTAGAGCCCAAAACTAGTCTTGGATTACTAGGAGATTTTGTAATGGAGATTTTGTAATGTAATTTTGTGGAATTTAACTATATTCTTTCTGGAATTCATTCCTTTCTGTCTGCTATTCTTTATCTGGAGCTGCGAGTGATTATTCAAATTTTTATCAACTTAGATTTTGGGATTTCCTTCACGATGTCCTCCGATGAAGAATTTGTTCGCAATTTGTTCCTATCCACTTTGGACCCTGCTCCGCCCTCTCATGGTGAAGCGCATTTCCAGGATAGTCCACAATCCAACTCCAACAGAAACAGGCAACGAGTTGTAAGTAGTCAGTGTCATGACTTAGTCCCTCAGACTAGGACCTCTAATGATGCCATCCATCCCAAGAATCATTATATGAATGATCGTCTTCATTTGGACTTGGCTAAATTTACTGCTGACACCTCTCATCAACAAAATAAGTATATGTAGCAATTGAATCAGTTCATGTCAGGATTCTGTCATAATACCAATGATTTCTACAAAAGGTTTTCTAATTTTTTGGCCGATGCCCACATTACAATAGATACTATTTGTCATCGTGTAGATCAAGCAGCTGAAGATTGCATCGCCCATATGAAAAATGTTGAAGCTGCTTCCAAGGCTCATGCCAATGTTGTTGCTTCATTGTTTCATGATACCTTGTCTAAATTTTCTTCTTCTTTTGAGAAATCCATGGAGACTATTCTAAACTAACTAGCCACCCTAGAAGATCATAATGCAGAGGCTTGCTTTGCTACCACTGTTGCTCCTGAGATTCCTGTTACTACTCCTAAGGTTCCTGTTGGTGTTCTTGAACTGGTTAGCTCTCTTGAGATTCCTCCTACATGTAGTCAAAAATACCCTGACCAAATCTACTCTTTGGTCAATAATGCTTTTTCAGGGTATAAGCGTCTCTGCATCTTTTCCAAATGCTCTAAAGACTACCTCAAAAAACTCAAAGGTTTCAGATCTTCTGGTACTCTTCCTAAGAATCTATAAGTCAAGCTGTTGAAGATCTCCATCAATGACCCAGAGGGTAATTCTCTTCCCTCCTCTAAATTGGAGACCATTCCAGCCAAGGATAATAAGCTTTTTCTAGGTGCCTATATTGAGGCTATCTCTAAAGTCTCTACTAATCATGTAGTGAAGATCTCTCAAGCCATCGAATATTTTGATGCTACTCTAAAAGGTACCTATATCTCCCTTTGAAACCTTCCTCTTCTAGGCTCGTATACTGTTTCTTCTGATGAATGGTATTCTAAAGCCCTTAAGAAGTTTCATTCACTTTGCAATAATTTACCATTGATCATGCCATTAAAAAGTGGCCAAGGAGCAAGTTAATGCTTCCTGACAAGAATTCTAAGATGCTGCAATGGCTGAAGCTGATCAGCTTCCTCCAGATTCTACTATTGCAGAGATGATCAATGATAAGATCAATCAGACACTCGGCAACCTCTCTAAGGAGCTTAAGGATTTAAGAACCTTGTTTGTTAAATCTAGCTCCTCTGACAAAAGAGTTTAGAATCAGAATCTAAATAACAAGAATAAGAAGAAAAAGAACAAAAACAAGAAATAGAAGAATAGCTCTTCTGCCCCTTTAAAAAATAGAGCTCCAGCAATCGAGAAGAATACCACCTCGACTACCTCTAGTCAATCTCTCTAAGGACAAAAGTCTACCGCCCCCAAAGACGAATGCCCAATCTGTAGGACATTCTCTTCCATCTAGAGGTAGAAAAAGAAGAGGTTAGAACTGTGGTCAGAACTGCAGTCTAGGACAAAACAGAGATCAGAACAGAGGCCAAAGCAAAGGCCAAAATAGGGGTCAACACAATAGGGGCACAGTCAAGAATCTGCTCTCGCTTAAACTTTTGGGGTCCTGCTATTGACAAGGCCTTCATGGCTTGTTGTTTCTTCTTCAGAAAGACTTCTCTTGAAGTTGATAACCTTATCTCCAATGTGGCTATTCATAATCATTCTTCTTGGCACCTTTATTTTGAAGAATGCAAGCTTCTTGGGCTAGGAATCAAATTTATCCCTCGCCCTCCCCCTGTGTCTATTCAGGATATGCACAAGGAATTCAGATCTTTTTCCAGACTCTTGCGGCTTCGTGCTTTCTTTGGTCCCCAAGATTCTTAGGATCTTCTTGTTCATATCTCTCCTCTCGCCAGTGGGGTCTTCCCTCATTTGCTTTCACTAGAAAAATCCTTTTTGACATCCTGATGAGCCCAACCTCCATCTTGAATAGATCATTCAAAAAGTAGAAGCCATTTTACAAGGTTGCATTGCCGCTTACTCCTTATCTAGGCGTCCCCCTCTTCCTACTAGACTCCTCAAAAGTCTTAAGGACCTTAGGAGAGACCATTCTACCATTATCAAACTAGTATGTAAGAATCTAGGTCTTGTAATTCTCAACTCTTCCCAGTATAATGGTGAATGACTCCGGCAACTTTCTGATCCCCTTGTGTATCTTCGAGTTGACATTGTTGCCTAGAGACTGATCTAGAGTAAACTCATCTTCATCATTGATAAGTTGAAGTTCTTTCTTGATCCTGTCTCTAGCTTTCTCAAGAAGAATCTTATTTCTTTCACCAGAGCTTGCGCCTTTTACCTTCTTCCCAAGCTTCATAAGCCTATTTTTGGGGGAAGGCCTATCTGCATACTCTGGTTATATGCTAGAACCTGCCTCGAAGTTTTTTCATTTTCTCCTTTTTCCCATCTTGTTGCAGTAGCAGTCTCATCTTCCAAATTCTCTCTCTACTCTGGGAGCTTGATCGTAGATCTTTTCCTTCTAATTGTCTCCTATTTACTTTTGGCTTGGAATCTTTGTATCCTAGCATCCCTACCACTGAGGGTCTCTCTACTCTCAAAGAGATGATCGTTGAATATTTTAGTGTTTTGAACTTGGATTTGAGGTTAATTGAGATGATTATGGAGCTTGTTGAACTTGTTCTTCGTGTGCACTGTTTGAAGTTTGATGGCATCTTTTACAAACAACTTAGGGGCACTACTATGGGTAGTAACTTTGCCATTGCTTATGCCTACATTTTCCTCTATCACCTAGAAAAGCATCTCTTCTCTCAGTTTGACTGCTCCAAGCTTCTCTTTTTCAAGAGGTTTAATGATGATGCTATGGGTATTTGGTCAGGTGATGAATCTTCTCTCTCTGCTTTCTTCTCTTAGTACTAGATCTTCTATCTTGAGATCAAAATTACTCCATCAGTATCTACCTCTTATGTGGATCTTCTTGACATCACCTTCATCAAAGGGGACCGTTTCAGAGCCTGCGGTGTCTTTGATACCAAATTCTTTTAGAAACCGCTCAATGCCTATCAGCACATTCCTTACTACTCCTGGCATCCTCCTCACCAAAAGAATTCCTTTATTGTGAATAAGCTCAAGAGATATCTCTTCCGAGAATCTGATCCCTTCAATTTTATGCAATGTCAGAAATAATTTTATTCCAAATTGTGTGCTCATGGCTATCCTAAGAAGTTCCTTCTTTCCTATTTCAGCAAAGTTTCTCAGTTAGATAAGTCAGTGCTTCTCTCTCATCTTCGTGATGGTTCTTCTTAGAGAATTGGGGCCCCCCTCCTTCTTAAGCTTGACTATAGCCCTTTAACTAAGGCTTTAAACCTAAGGGCTACCCTAAACCCTATACTCTATCGGCTATGCCAAGAAGTCCATGCACTACAACCCATCCCTTTTCCAAGAGTCTATTGGTGGAATCCAAGAAAGTTGGATTCATTTCTTCTCCGGAGCAGGTTGTACTATAAAGCTCAGCACACACCTACCCACTAGGGCTAATTGGTCTTCTTGATCAATTTCATCTGCCACCTTTTTATATTTTTTTAATTTTTATATTAAGGCAGGTGTCCCCTTTATGGGTCGGTCCCACCCTCATGCCTCCCTTATGATACATGCCTTCCTTATGGATCCTAAAGGATGTGTCCCTCTTCCTTCCCACCCACACACCCATTCAAATGGGTTTTTTTAGCAGTTATGTGTTTTGGGTGGTGCCTTTTAGGGATGAGGTGTGGGTATTTATACCCCCTCTCCTTTTTCATTTCCACATTCATCTTTCACATTCTCCCTCTCTCTCCTCTCTCTAGTACCCCTAACCCAACTGATGAGGGCTTAGAGCCCAAAACTAGTCTTGGAATTCTAGGAGATTTTCTAATGGAGATTTTCTAATGTAATTTTGTGGAATTTAACTATATTTTTTCTAGAATTCATTCCTTTTTGTCTACTATTCTTCATCTGGAGCTGCGAGTGATTATTCAAATTTTTATCAACTCAAATTTTTATCAATTTTGATCAATTTTATTCCCCGCCTTTTTATATTTTTTAATTTTTTATATTAAGGCGGGTGTCCCCCTTATGGGTCTACCCCATCCTCGTGCTTCTCTTATGATGTGTGCCTTCCTTATGGGGGGCGCATCCTAAGGGATGCGTCCCTCTTCCTTCCCACCCACACACCCGTTCAAATGGGTTTTTTTGGCAGTTATGTGTTTTGGGTGGTGCCTTTTAGGTATGAGGTGTGGGTATTTATACCCACTCCCCTTTTTCATTTCCACATTCATCTTTTGCATTCTCCATCTCTCTCCTCTCTCTAGTACCCCTAATCCAACTGATGAGGGCTTAGAGCCTAAAACTAGTCTTGGATTACTAGGAGATTTTGTAATGGAGATTTTGTAATGTAATTTTGTGGAATTTAACTATATTTTTTTGGAATTCATTCCTTTTTGTCTACTATTCTTCATCCGAAGTTGTGAGTGATTGTTCAAATTTTTATCAACTCATTTTTTTTTTCTAGAAACAATCTGCAAACTACTCTGGACAAATTCAATCTATGATTTGCCGACTATCAATAGATATGGGCCCCAAGTATGTTTAGCTTCCTAAAGGTTTAGGGGAGTCACTTAGCCACCAATGCTATCTAATGGCTTGCGTATTGGGGTAGTACCCCTCACTCCATGGATCAGGTAAAACTAATAACCACTTTGCCACAAATGATAGCTCTTGGTTTACCTCATGGATGGGAACTAGTCAATCAGGTAGGGGTCATTGCCCTTTTCACTGGTAGGTCCTCTCAATGGGCTAGCTACTTTAGGGTTCCTGTGGTACTCCTCACAATGAGTTTTAGGGCTATATACAAGCAATTCCCATAGTTAAGCAGATAGGGATATTCCCTGATTTGAACCTACAATTGAAGTGAACAATACAGATGCAAAAAAGAAAGAACTATTGCAATAATCATAGCTCCTATAGGCCATTGCGGAAAAAAAATTTGGTAGAAATTCCACCCAGCGAGCCCAAGAAAGTGCTTTGATACCAAATGAGAGGAACCTCCTCCAACAATATAATTAAAAATGCACAAAATAATAGAAAATAGCAGAAACACAAAAGGAATTTATTGATCGCAGGCCACTTCGAGGGGGCAACCTCCTTTGAGCAAGTTGAATACAATAAATTTGTGGATGCCTTCATTTGCCTCAACATGTAATTATATACTAAATCTAATCTAAACAACTATTACTTCCCATGAATGTGAGATAATACAATATACTCACAGGATGACTTACAAAGCATATGCGTCTAAAAGTAATATACTAAAAAAGTAAAGAGAAGGGTTAAACATAGGTTCGTAACAGAAAATACATCCTCTAATTGGTCGAGCGGCATCAAAACTTAAAGGTTTCATAAGAACATCATAAAAAGAATACTTGTGGCCTCATGAGCCTTCGACAACAATTGAAATTCATGCTATTTCCACAAAGGAATTCATTAAAGATATATACAGCTTTACAAGCCAAGAACACATGTTTATATCTATCAAAAGTTGACACAATTGACATCCTTCATTAGTAGAGAGATTTAATTGTATCAACACCATTAATTATAATTGAATTATCTCTCAGGAATAACATACCTATATCAATGTCACCAGTAGTATAATTGATGGAAAAAATCTTTACTTATGTACAGGGTTCGAGCCTCCTTGCCCTACCTAGTATTACTGTAGCAGTTAGTTTCCAAGACTTCACTGGAATTATTCTAAATTCCTTTCTCCCAACCTCCGCCAAGAGAAGCATACAACAACAATAATCAATAATGAATCCTTTCAATGGCATCATCAATACCATAGCAAGAGCGAAGTTCTTTGCATGCATTCATAGAAGGAGACTCCACCATGGCCACCAATCGACCTATATTCCCTCTCCCCACTCCTCGTGGGTGATGGTTGTTGAGAATAACAAATTACATGGCTAATATGATATAATATATACATATATTAAGGATGCCGAGGTGGTCAATCTCTAAGGAGGTTAAAACCTTAATAACTTGTATAATCTCCCTTAATAAGATAATGAGGGTTAAATAACCATTATGTTAACCAAGGTTATCATCATAAAGAAAATAAAGGATGACACACCAAAAGAATAGGGTTTCAGGGTTGAGTAACACTCCCCCTCTCATGGCTATAAACCCTAGTAATATAACCAAGAATAGTAGATTCAATATCTCGATTCATAAATAAATAACAAGAAAGTGCTCCATCACTTGATGAGACTAACTCTCAACTTGTGACGATGCTCTAAGAACATCATTTAGTCGAGTTGACGTAAACATCATCGATTTAACACAATCGACATGACAACACATAATGAAAATTTACTAGTAAAGAAAAGGCGTGACTCACGTGACCAACTTACAAGGGTTCATAAGGATGACGAATCCGATACTTAGATGGTAATTTGACCCATTTCCTGACATCTATCTCTTCCTCCCGGATGATACTCTCCTTCTGTCTTCGAAAGAAGATTCATTTCCTATTCACATTCACCATCATAAAATAATGATGAGTGCATCATCATCTAATTCGCAATTCATAATAATTAAATAATCATATGAGCATGTAATCTCATGTCTATCTAACATTAGTTAGTATTCACATAATCAATGATTAAATTAGATATTTCCACATCTAATCATTAAACTATGGTTAATCATCCTGATTACCACACAAAAATAAAATTAAGCTAATTCATAAGTTGGGGATGTAACACTACTCACCTTAAACTTTCGATATGATATAAAAAAAGTCATTAAAAGGCTGAAGTGGTTTGATAGGGGCTAGCCAAAAGTAGTCCAGAGAGAAGTTTCCTCACAAGGTGAGTGGCGTGAATCCACTATGATAGATTGTATATGTTAGGTCTCAAAAACACAGGTCGTTAACCCTAAGAGGGTACCAGGCTCTCTTGACGTTTTTGGCGAATTGACACGGGGTAGATATGGCTAAACCCCCTTCACTTCAAGCTCTGCCAGACCTAGGTGGGTAAACCTCTAATTAATAAATCAGATGAAGAGATGATTACTACCTTAATCAAAATTAATCTAACTATTTATAATGGCACAAATTATAAAACAGATAAAAAGGACAGCAAGTTAATTCTAAAAATAATCTAAATTAAAAAGCTAAAACAATAATGCAATCTAACTAAGTAAATCTAAAATGAATTTATATAAGTGATAATGAAAATACTAGACAAGTGCCTTATTGGATATAGAGTCAGTATGATCATGAAATAAATGACTGTTTATTTGGTAAGAACTCAAACTATCTGGCATAAAAAATAGGTATGTAACTTGTACAACCCTGCAAGGAAATAGTTAGTAGTCCATACTTACATATATCCAATTGATAAAATATTACCTGCATTCATCTAAAAGGATTTAATCCCTGCTTGAAGGAACCTATTAGAGTAATACTACAATTGTAACAAATTTATCAAAAACTGGAGACAGAATACAAACCCTAACTATATGACTCTTCTTACAGATCCATGACAATGTCTTCTAAGTTACTGTGACAAATATAAAGGATTTAATTCTAAAAATAGAAACCAGTTAATCTTATCACACTATAACAACAAATGTGTATAGACAACTTGAAGATATACTTGATAACTCAAATTGAATAACAGAGAAAGCTTTGAAAGGAGATAGTCATATAATTGAATAAATTTAACAGATAATTGATACCGAAATCTTGCAGTCACTGCTTCATGCTTACAAACTTGACTTCATCAAAGAATGCTTGCACATGATCTACCAAAAATAAAATATATTAAAAATGAACTAGCATTGCTGTTCAAATCTAATCTATAGTATCCCCTATTCTGTTTTGTAATCTCCTCCTATTCTATCCTTTATTTATTTCTATATCCACCTAAAAATCCATCAATCCCTATCTCTAGTCTTGGTCATCTCTTTATAAAGAGTGGCATACAAGCTTCAGACCAGTTACAACAGTTGTGATGGTTGATAACCGAACAACAATATTTGTCTTAATAAACAAGTTCAGGAAAATTAATACTCATCTTAATCATCAGATGGATCACCATTTCAAGATCAAACAAGGATCTTCAACTGCAATTCTACTTAATATCTTTCGAGGGCTTCTTTATTATCCTAAAAAATTAGATAAAACACAAATTACTGTCTGATCAAACAATCAAAACATATGTATTTATTTAAGTAATTACTCCCTTTATTGATATTTTATTCAGCTCCTTAAGATCCTTTTGCAGGTGTTTCATAGTTTGATCCCCACTATGTATGTCCTGCAAAAAACTCATATTGCAAATGCCAGAAGAATATATTAACCATTCAGATTTAAATATCATTTTTAGGGTTTCTGTATTTTGCGTCGGTAAGACCTCCTACATCATTGTAATAATAACATCCTTCCCTGATTTGTTTGTTGTGCCTGATTTGACTATCGGCAAAGGTCTCATCAATCAACATAGTTATCATTGCTACCAGAGTGAAACATGTCGTCAGCTTGACTTGGACTGTTGATGTGAGAATATCATAAGGTTTCGATCCATCAAGTGTTACCGATACAATTATCGGAGAGAGTCTCATCAACAATTGTAATTCTATTGGAGTAAGATAGGTGATCAAAGTAACTTATTTCAAGCCATATGATCGTGGTTATCTCCCTGATAGCCTTCCTTTACACTTTTCATTGGAGTGACTTCCACAACATGTCCCCGACATTGTTGTGAGTTCTATTTCGGTTGAAATCGCCAGCTCTATTCTGATTCATTTTGTCTCACCGATTCTCATTGGCTGCTTGATGAAACTCCTTAACGGCTTCATCCATCAGTATAGCTTATACCGTCAGGGTGTCTTGCAAAGTATCCACTGATAATGATATCTCATACCGATCGGCGTGACTTGGTAGCTTTCCTTCTAACGAAAGATCATCGGTATCACTTAGTTCATCGGTGACCTTTAAGATTTTCTTCTTGATGATCAATCTCATGCTAATACTTATTTCCTTTTGCATATTTCTCAGAGCTCCATCAGTGAGAGGTGTAAGATCAGTATAAATTATCTTCGCTAATAACAACAATCCCGCCGATACGCTATTCATTGTCCTTGTCCAAAATCCTTTATGATTTCTACTATCAGTGTGACCTACATAGTCAGAGAGACCTATGAAACATACCCCGATTAGGTCAATCTACACCAATCGCTATGACTGGGACTTTGTCTGTCCAATGAAGGGCTATCGGTGTCATTCCCTTCATTGGTGGACCTTGAAATATCTATTCCGATATGTAGTCTTACACTGATCGGTACAATTGAAACAAGATCTTGCCGATCTATTTTATTCACCATTTGATACATTGGTATGAATGTCATCAAAGGCTTTTGGTTTCCATGATAGGTATAACTTATGCATTTGGGACAATTTCTAAAACTTACTTCGATCATATGTATCTGTCTGATAGCGAGAGTATAAGATCAACATGATGTGAAGATTCTGTCCTGACTAACTTACTCTTACTGATATTAACAAGCATTGTGTACTTATGAACTCAATGAACCACTTGAACCTGTGAACCAATTGAATGCGTGAACTATTTGAACTGATGAACCGATTGAACCAGTGCATCGATTGAACCAACAAACTCATGAAAGTTCATGCTTAGAGGTTCAATACTGACAATTTCTTAATACATGAAGGTAAAAGCAAAAGACTTAAATGGACGTACTGATTAATAGAAAGGAATGGAATGATGACGCCTACCCAAGGGAGAATAATGAGGATAAAACAAGGGCAACAATTTTGCAAACTGATCTCGAAGTGCATACAAAGTGAGGATTTTTTGAAAAATTTGATTTAACATATCTAGTTCTAACAGTATACACAATGCCACCATAAGAAAATTTAGACAATGATTAACCACCGAGGTGACTGCTCTCATGGAAGTAAGCTAAGGTAAGCCTAACTTCACATGATAACAATAAGCAAAAGGAATGATAGAGAAAGGCACATCCAGGGTCTTTGGGATAGAGAGGGTGATTGATCCAAGAGTTGGTCTGGACATCCTATCATGACACCATATAAAAATGTCAGATGGGTCATAAATGTCCTTATGCAGCTCATGGATATATAGAATCTCCTCTATTCTAACATTAGAGACACAAATAGGATCAATGAGAACACCTTTGACAGGTTTCTAATTTACCTCTGTCGTAATGTAAAGAGGTGTCACAGACATATTGCTCGGGATGTCAGCAAAAGAGAAGGAGATGGTTGGCTCGGCAACTAGACGTTCTCAATCAAGACAAGAATGAATGTTCACCATAGCTATCATCTTGGAATAAGAGAAAGAAGAAGAAACATTAGGTGTCAACTCTAGCACCATGGAGGAAGAAGTGAGGTCAACAAAATTTAAGCTATGACAAGGCATCAGATCTGTGTAGATCTGCATATGTTGGTTAGCAAAAGGGATTGACTTATTACTTTTTTTATTTACACCTGAGACTTGGATGACACCCTAGTCGATGACGTCCTACACTGTGTGCTTCAGATGTAGACACCACTCAATATCATGACCTGAGACTCAATGGAATTGAAAAAAGGCCTTTGAGTCATATGAAGGTGGCAATGTCTTGTTGGTATCAAGAGGATGGATGGGAGACAGCTGCGCCAAACTGCTATTCAAGAACTGCATCATAATTTTATAGAGAGATTCCTTTAAAGGAGTAAATTTTCTATTATTATTATTTATTTTAGGAGTAGATAGGGCTAGAGAAACTTGCAAAGCTACTTTGGCTACTACAATATTGATTACTACTGATGAAAATTATTTTTGTAAAAAAAATTATTTTTCTTGTAATTATAAGATGTGGAAGCATCGAACTAGTCAGTAGGAGCCAGTGAGGTAGAACTCTCAAAATAGATTAGCGATTATTGATAGTCATGCAATGTAGTACAAAGATGTGTAAAAGAAGAATAGCACATCAACAGAATCCAGTCTTAGATCTGTGGCTGTAGGTTTCCTGTGAAGACCCGCTACACATTAGAGTTAGGCAAGGCATATAGAATCTATGAAAACAAAGGTTGATAACGACAGATAAAATTAGTTACTTTTTAATTATTTCACTACTTATAATAGACCAAGTCTATGAAAGTAACCTGAGGCCCAATGTTAGCCTCAAAATGTTGTAAGAACTGATTTACCAGTTGATCGAAAGAGAGAATATAATGGTCATGGAGTGAGAAAAACTAATCCAGTGTTGTATCCTTGAGGGGATGGGGGGAAAGTTTCACTATAAGAGCATCATGAAATAAAAGGTCACTACAAAGAGCAATGAAAGCTGATTTATGAGTATTTAGGTCACCCTTGCCTATGTATTTCTCAAATCTAGGGGCCTCAAATCCCTATGGAAATGGTGTAGCTAGAATAGCAATAGAGAGAAGAATGCATCAACAGTAAGCAAGCATAAGGAATTTTTCTAATCAAGTTGACAAAGAAACAAGTTTCTATAAGGAACCAACATTTTGCAATAGTTGGTTTATCACAAGGTCTATAGTATGTGAGATTGGATGAAGTGAAGTGAAAGTAGGGGGTTGTGAAATCTGCTAGTAAATTCCATGGTTACCAAGAGGAAAATTGAATTCTAAAGGCCTCGAGGGTAGAGGGAATCCGTATTGATTATTGGGATTCAGTACACCAATGGACGAGGCAAACTCAACACTACCAGTATGAACGCAATTGGTGGTCGTGTGGAGAAATATAAGTGTGAATACCTATGGTGGGTAGAGACAAGGAGAGTTGATTTCTAGGGGTGTGAGACTAAGAGTCTAAAGTATGTAGAATACAGCTAACCAATGGTGGGGCTTCTCTATGCACAATGTGAGCAAGGCCCTGAAGAAAGTGAATGCCCTAAGGATGATTATTTAGCATGACATGGAGAGCATCAAGCAAAGGAATAGTAGAACTATATATGTCTTCATGAGACAAGAAATTTTGAAAATTGCCAAACTCACGATCTAAGGAATTATTTTTGTTTCTTTTGGGGAAAACTCAAGTGTTGCTTCATGGTCAAAAACTTGGTCCGCATCATGGAACAAAGTCATCGGCACATAGTGAGATGAAGGAGATGAAATAGATGCATTAATTTGTTCAAAAGAAAAATGAGTGAAATCAAGAGTAGAGTGAAGAGGCATGAAAGGATTCACAGAAAATGTCATGCAGGTTAATTTCTCTAAATTCCTCTCACTCCTACACACCATGTACTCTAAATTGGAAGACTGGGTCATAAAGCTCATAAACTATGCTTAGGCTTTACAACACAATGCTAAGTGATGAAAAAATGTTGTTCTTTTGTTTTTGAGAAAGTGTTTATATAAAATAGCGGGTTCACAAAAAATGTAGGGTGAACCACAACTAAGAAGGATAAAAGTTTTAAAATATAGAATGTCAGGTTCACCAAAAATGTAGTGGGAACTGGGACAAAGAAGAAAGTGATTGAGTAAGCAACATGTTGGATTCACCAAAAATGTAGTGTGGGAAAATTACTTCTCAATCTACTTTTTTTGATTGAGCGAACTCTCCTCTACAAATACACTTGGGTTCTGCTATACGAGGTGTCAGATGTTAAGTAAATCTATCGTAGATTACTACAGAGCCACTATCTATCCCTACCAAAGCAGTGCAACATAATCAAGTGATTGACAATGGAGGGAAATGAACAGAATGTAGAAAAAACAACTATTGTAAACAAAATCTAAAATAGACATTAGCATAAATGAAATAAGATAGGAAAGGGGAACCTATGATAGCAATGAGAGGGTCTCAAGCTTCAAAGATAGTGTGTCTCTAGGACATCTATGTTGGGTGTTGGAGTCCAAATGTATGCAAAATAAAAATTGATAGGTCCAGATGAACCTACAGCACCTACACAACACAAATTCCAACAAAGACTATACCTAGTGATATCTTGTTGAAACATAAATAAAAGAAGATGAGTTAAACTAAGGAAAATTAAGAGGGACAAGAACAAAAGGAAGAAATAGGAATCTTATGTGTAGATGTGAGGTCTTCACTCTAGGAAACCTACAAAAGGAAAAGGAAAAATAGTGGGGCTACTTAGGGACTTGCCTCAATCAAGTCCTGGTGTTGGTATTTCTACCTTCACGAGCAGCAATTCAAGATATAGCATAGAAATTGAAAGGAAAAGAGTGTGTGTTCTTATCCTAAGTGTATCTAGGAAGGTAAGAACAACAAATACACAAAAGAATCAACAATAGTTCCTTCCCTAGTCTACAGGGAGAGAAAATCACAATATGCAACTTGTGTAATGAAAATAAATTGTGGTCTATAGGCAATAGAAATGCAACAATGGTGGTCTACACCAAGCAAGAAAGGTACTACAATGGTGGTCTACACCATACAAATTTAAAATAAAACTATTGTAAGTGCAACAAGGAACAAACTTGCCAATATCAACACTAAGAAGAGGTAGCAAATTCCCCAAGAGCTCAAAGACTAAGTACAACTTCAAACCCCAATGAAGAGAGCCTCCTCAAAGAGTACCAAATAGAACAAAACCTCCAAGAGCCAATGGAAGTGATCTTGGAATGCCAAGGAGCACAAAGAACCACCTGTAACTATTGTAGAAGCCCAATTCACACAAGAAAGTAGTAAAGAGTCATATGAAAGCCAAAGTGTGTACAAGATTGAGATTGTGAATCAATGTGAGAATGGAATTCAAAAATCTCTTCCAATACATTTCCAAGAGGGAAAAATCTTGAAATTCCATGCAAGGAGTCATTCTGCGACCTTCATAGGCATGACACAAAATCCTCATGATCACCCAAGACATGTCGTGATGCCCAGAAATGGATACCTTTCAGCAAATAGATACAAGATACTAGTGTGGTGCGATGAAGTCCCTGTGGAGCACTCGGGTCTAGGTAAAACCAACTCTTGGTCATACAAGGCACCTTAGGACCATGTAAACATTTAAGCATTTTTATGAATGTTTAATAAGAGAAGAAGAAATAGACCAATATCATGCAAACCTAGCCCATCATGCAGAGAGAAGATGCAAAATGCCAAAATGGTTGCTAAATGTAGCATAAAATTGCAAGGGTGTGCAATTTTCTACATTGCATTTAGCCCCCAATTTAGAGAATGTATGACACTACATGCATATGCAAGCTAAAGTAGCAAGGAAATAACATAACATGTTATACCTCCAACAGGAATGTCATAGATGATGCAGGAGATTCTTTGAGTAGAGGTATGAAACCCCCAAGCTAAGAACCTACAAAACCACAATGTTAGACAATAAACCTGCACAAGAGGCAATGTTAGAATCATAAAAAATCCTAAAAGGAATAAATTGAATATGATTTTCCAAACATCATTGTTTTGCAAATCATATGATCTAATGCACAACCTACTACTATCTACAACAAACACACACACATAAGGAAAAATTAAATGCAAGGTAATAAAGAGGCATTTCTAACACACTACGAGAGCTAGAAAGGATGCCAAGTATGGTTCTAGGGCTACCACACTACGAGAACTAAGAACCATACCAAATCTTGTGGGCCACTAGGAATAACAAACTGCATTGGTAGGTGACTCACAAAGAGTGCTAATAAGTAGCTGAAAGCATGGACAAGCCAAGCAGGTGTATTTGCTTGGGACCACTAGCTACAAACATTGTAGGGAGTGAATGCTTCAAGAAGTGCACCAAAAACTCAATGCCTCAGGGAGCATTTAAAAAATCAATGCCTTAGGGAGCATTTCAAAAACCAATGCCTTAGGGAGCATTTCAACAAAGTGGTGTGCATAAAAAGGTGTTGCCTCCACCTTAAAATAATTGCATGAATTACACGTATGTAATTTATTTTAAGGGATAAATGGGGAAGAGAGCTTTTAGAGATACATATCAATAGATATGTTCTCAAAGTTGCATCTTGCAAAAGAAAAGGGATGCCCCAAAGAGGAAGGGAAATGTGAAGGTGGGGATCTAGAGGAAGAGTGGGATTAATAGGCTATTACAAGGAAGGGGACTTCTTAGAAGGAGGTTGCACATTAGCAACACGTGCTCGAGCTTTAGCGTGATAATGATACTTGTGATCTCTCACAAGCTAGTTCTACCTCATATGGGTCAAGGCTTCCACTAATAGAGCCATGTGTATTCCATCATGGGCTTCGCACCATCCACATTCATAGGGACGTGTGGACCAATAGAGGTAACCACTAATGGTGGAGAGACCATATGAGTAGGAGAAGGGGAAGGTATCTGTAACCTGGGTTGCTTTCCTTGTGCCACTAGAGGGATAAGAGGAATAGAAGAAACCACTAAAGGTTGGAGAACCACTATAGTATGAGGGAGAGGAGTACTCAACTTAGGTAGATTTCTTGGTGCCACTAAGTAGGTAGGAGGAACAAAACTAGCCAACGGGGGTTGAGGAACTCCAGGGAAACATGGCGTATGTGGTTGTAATACATATCTATCCAGAGATATCATGTAAGAGATGGGAGAAGGTACTACAGAGTATAATCCAGGTGCATAGGAATGGGGAGGTACACTATGTATATTCTACTTTCCTTTATCTATTAGGGGAGCAGAAGAAGGAATAGGAGAACCCTTTGAAGACAAAGGCACCATAGGGGGATCAGTTGAAGAGGATGAAGCTAAGGGGCTAGCTAACAACTAAGTGATCCTACTTACCTTGAACTTCTTGTATGATATAAATAGAAATTCATTACAAGGACAGAGCTGCTTAGTAGGGGCTAGCCAGAAGTAGTCCAAAGAGAAGTTTTCTCATAGGGTGAGTAGCATGAATCCGTTGTGACATATTGTATGCATAGTGCCACCATAAGGAAGATTCAAACATTGATGAACCACTGAGGTGACCGCTATCATGGAATTAAGCCAAGGTAAGCCTAACTTCAAATGATAATGTTCAGTAGAAGGAACGATAGAGAAGGGCACATCCAAAATCTTTGGTCCCACCTAGATGGAGAGGGTGATCGATCCAAGAGTCGGTCTAGATATCTCTTCATGACATAGTATAAAAATGTCAAATGCACATAAACATCCTTATATAGCTCTTGGATATAGAGAAACTCCTCTATGACAACATTAGTGACATAGACAGGATTAATGAGAACACATTTGATAGGTTCCCCATTTACCTTTGTCGCAATGTAAAGAGGTGTCTCAAACATATTGCTTGGGGTGTCAATAGAAGAGAAGGAGATGGCCAACTCAAGAACTAGATGTTCTTGAGCAGGGATAGAATGAATGTCCACCATAGCTACATTCTCATAATAAGAGTGAGAAGAAGAAACATTAGGAGTCAACTTTAGTACCATAGAGGAAGAAGTGAGGTCAAGAAAATTTAAGCTATGATGAAGCATTAAATCTGTGTAGATCTGCAGAAGCTGGTTAGCACAAGTGACTGAATTATTATTTTTTATTCATACTTGAGACTGACCATGGTCAATGAGGTCCTACAATGTGTGCTTCAAATGCATACATCACTTAGTATCATGACCTAGGACTCAATGGAATTGACAGAAGGCATTTGAGTATAAGAAGGTGGCAATAGCTTGCTGGTATCGAGAGGATGAATGGGAGACAACTGCACCAAATTTCTACTTAGGAGTTGTGTCATAATTCTATAGAGAGACTCCTTTAAAGGAGTGAGTTTTCTATTATTATTTGTTTTAGGACCAGATAGGGCTAGAGAAGCTTCCGAAGTTGCTTCATCCACTACAGTATTGATTATTGTTGATGAAATATTTTTGTAAAAAAAAATATTTTTCTTGTAATTATAAGATGTGGAAGCACTAGACTAGTTAGCAAGAGATGATGAGGTAGAACTCTCAAACTGGCTTAGTGACTACTGATAGTCATGCAATGTAGTGCAAAGATGTGTAAAAGAAGAATAACGTATCAACAAAATCTATTCCCAAATATGTGGTTGTAGGTTTCCTATGAAGACCTGCTACACATTAGAATCAAGCAAAGTATATAGAATCTGTGAACGAAAAGATTGATAATGACAAATAAAATTGGCTACTTTTTCATTATTTATCTACCTACAATGGACAAAGTCTGTGAAAGTAACTTAAGGCCCAATTTTAACCTGGAAATGTTGTAAGAACTGATTTACTAGTTGATTAAAAGAGATAATATAATGGTCATGAAGTGAGAAAAACCAATCCATTGGCATATCCTTGAGGGAACAAGGGATCCGTTTCACTATCAGAGCATCCTGAAATAAAAAGTCACTACAAAGAGTAGTGAAAGCTGATATATGAGTATTTAGATCACTTTTTCCTATGCATTTCTGAAATCTAGTGGCCTTGCCGCCCTATGGAAATGGTGTAGCTAGAATAGCAAGAGAGAGAGGACTGCGTCAACAGTAAGTAGGCGTAAGGAGTTGTGCTGATGAAGTGGACAAAGAAGCTAGCTATTGTTGTAAGGAACCAACATTTTACAATAGTTGGTTTATCATAGGGTATGTAGTATGTGAGAGTGGAGGAAGTAAAGTGGAAGTAGGGGGTTGTGAAATTTTCTAAGAAATTCTAGGGTTACCAGGAGGAAAATTGAACTGTAAATGCCTTGAGGGTGAAGGGAATCCGTATTGATTACTGGGATTCATTCCACAAGCAGACGAGGCAAATCCAACACTACCAGTATGAACATAACCGGTTGTCACGTGTAGAGAAGTATAAGTGTGAATACATGTGATAGTTAGAGTAAAGGAGAGTTGATTGCTAGGGGTGTGAGACTAAGAGATAGAACTACCTAGAAAGTAGCTAACCAATGATGGGGCTTTGCTATGCACAATGTGACCAAGGCTCACATGAAAGTGAATGCCCTGAGGATGATTATTTAGCATGATAGAAAAAGCATCAACCAAAGGAACAATAGAACCAGATATGTCCTCATGAGACAAGAAATTTTTAAAATCACCTATTTCATGATCTAAGGCATTAATTTTTTCTTGTGGGACAAACTCAAGTGCTACTTTGTCATCAAAAACTTGCTTCATATCATGGAATGAAGTCATCGACACCAAGAAAGAAGAATAAGGAGATGAATTAATTTGTTCAAAAGAAATATGAGTTAAATCAAGAGCAGAGTGAAAATGTGTGGAAGGATTAACAAAAAAAGCCATGCTAGTCAATTTCCTTAAATTATTCTCACTCATACGCACTATGTACTCTAAATTGGAAGATTGGGTCATAAAGCTCATAAACTATGTTCAGACTCTATAGCACACAGTGCTAAGTGATGAAAAGAAATGGTTTTTTAGAAAATGTTTGTTTAAAATAGCAGGTTCACCAAAAATGTAGGGTGAACCATAGCTAAGAAGGATAAAACTTGTAAAAGACAGAACATTAGATTCACCAAAAATGTAGCATGGTAAAATTAGTTCTCAATCTACTTGCTTTGATTAAGTGAACTCTCCTCTATAAATACACTTGTGTTCTACTATCTAAGGTGTCAGATGTTAATTAAATCTATCTTAGATTACTACATAGCCACTATGCATCTAGGCTACCAAAGTAATGCAACCTGAACAGGTGATTAACAATGGAGGGAAATGAATAGAATCCAGAAAAACAACTCCTGTAAATAGAATATGAAATAGACAATAGTAGAAATTAAATAAGATAGGAAAGGGGAACCTGTGACATCAAGGAGAGGGCCTCGACCTTGGATGATAGCATGTTGCGAAGATGTTTGTGTTGGGCGTTGGAGTCCAAAATGTACGAAATAAAAACTAATAGGTCCAGATGAACCTATAGCACCTGTACAACACAAAATCCAACAAAGACTATACCCAATGATATCTTGTTGAAACATAAATAAAATAAGATGAATTCAACTAAGGAAAATGAAGAGGGACAAGCACAAAAGCAAGAAATATGAAACCTCCATGTAGCTGCGAGGTCTTCACTCCAAGAAACCTGCAAAAGGATAAGGAAAAATGGTGGGGCTGCTTAGGGACTTTGTTGGCAAATGGTTAGTGCTCCCTATGGGATTTGCAACATGGACTAACTGCCTCCCATGGATTCATTAACTCTAGTGCTTGTATCAAAAATTGAAGGGTCGGCCTTTTGGTTTAATGGTAATTGTGGGCCAACAATTGGTATCAGAGCGAAAGGTCACGTGTTCAAATCCCCCAGAGTAACCTAGGGGGAGTTTGTTGGCAAATGGTCAGCACTCCCCATGGGACTTGTGACATGGACTAACTACCTCCTGTGGATTCATTAACTTTGGTTCTTGTATTAGAAATTGAAGGGTCAACCTTTTGGTTTAACGGCAATCGTGGGCCAACAGACTTGCCTCAATTAAGTCTCAGTGTTCATATATCTACCTTCACAAACAACAATTCGAGATATAGCATAGAAATTGAAAGGAAAAGAGTGTGTTTTATCCTAAGTATATCTAGGAAGGTAAGAACAAAAAATACACAAACAAATCAAAATAGTTCCTTCCCTAGTCTACGCAGAGAGAAACCCACAATTTGTAGCCTGTGCAACAAAAATAAATGGTGGTCTACACCCAACAAAAATGCAATAGTGGTGGTCTACACCAAGAAAACAAGGTACTACAATGGTGGTCTACACCATACATATTTGAAATAAAACTATTCTAAGTGCAACAAGGAACAAACTCACCAATAACAACACTAAGAAGAGGCAACAAACTCCCCAAGATCTCAAATACTAAGTACAACTTCAATCCCTCACCAATAGAGCCTCCTCAAAGAGTACCAAATAGAACATAACCTCCAAGAGCCAATAGAAGTGATCTTGCAATGCCAAGGAACACTAAGAATCACCTGTACCTATTGTAGAAGCCTAGTTCACAAAATAAAGTAGCAAATAGTTGTATGAAATCCAAAGTGTGTCTAGGATTGAGAGAATGTGAATCAATGTGAGAATCGAATTCAAAAATCTCTTCCAATACACTTCCAGCAGGGAGAAATCCTAAAATGACATGCAAGGAGTTGTTTTGGGAGCTCCAGAGGCATTACACAAAATCCTCATGATCACCCAAGACATGTTGTAACACATGGAAATGGATACATGTCAGTAAAAATATGTAGGATGCTAGTGTGGCATGCCGACATCCATGTGGAGCACTCAGGTCCAGGTAAAACCAACTCTTGGTTGTACAAGGCACCTTAGGACCACATAAGCACTCAAGAATTGTTATGAATTTTTAATAAGAGAAGAAGAAATAGACCAAAATCATGCAAACCTAGCCTATCATGTAGAGAGAAGATGCAAAATTCCAAAATGGTTACTAAACATAGCATGAAATTGCAAGGATATGCAATTTTTAACATTATATTTGGTCCCCACTTTAGCGAACGTATGATGCTATGCACATATGTAAGCTAAAGTAGTAATGAAATAACATAACATGTTATGCCTCCAACAAGAATTTTGTAGAGGACGTAGGAGATTCTTCAAGAAGGGGTATGAATCCCCCAGGCTAAGAACATGCAAAACCACAATGTTAGACAATAAACTTGCACAAGAGGCAATGTTAGAATCATAAAATATCCTAAAAGGATTAGATTGAATATGATTTTCTCAAACGTCATTGTTTTGTAAATCATATGATTTAATACATGACCTACTACTATCTACAACAAACACACACACAAGGAAAAAATAAATGCAAGGCAACAAAGAGGCATTTCTAGCACACTACAAGAGCTAGAAAGGATACCAAATATGGTTCTATGGCTAGAATACTATGAGAGCTAGGAACCATACCAACTCTTGTGGACCACTAGAACTAACAAATTGTTTTGATAGGTGACTCACAAAGAGTACCAAAAAATAGCTGAAAGTGTGGATAGGCCAAGCAAGTGTATATGCTTGGGACCACTAGCTACAAATGCTGCAAGGCAAACACTTCAAGGAGTGCACCAAAAACCCAACACCTTAGGGATCCTTTGAAAAACCAACGCCTTAGGGAGTGTTTCAACAAAATGGTGTGTAAAAAGGTATAAAGTGGGAGACATATGCCTCCACCTTAAAATAATTGCATGAATTACACATATGCATTTGATTTTAGGGGATAAATGGGGAAGATAGCTTTTAGAGACATATATCAATAGATATGTTCTGAAAGCTACATCTTTCAAAAGAAAAAGTATGCCCCAAAAGAGGGACAACTGAGGTGATGTTGCAAACATAATACACAAAGCTTGTGTAAGCTTGGTATGATACCGAGTGACACTAACATATGCCACATGAAACAAGCAACAACACCAAACACACTAAGGGATCTACATTCTTTGGGATCAACATAATGTATATATATGAATTTAATAATCATATAATCTCATTTTTTGTATTATCATCATCACCCAAGCACGTATAACTATGAGTACAAAGGAAGAAGGTCACAAAGAGACAAATACATATAAAAAAATGAAAAATGAAAAGTTTAAAAATTTTAGGTTAACATGGAAGGAAGTTAAATCTTCCAACACTTTGCATCATTCCCAAAATGTCACAAAAACAAAGAGACAACATAGAGAATGACGTATGAAAAAAATAGAAGAATACAACAACAAATGTGTTCCACCTGTATCCACATGTCTACAAGGGCATCGTGGGTCCTCCATATAGAATTGATAAACATAAAAGCACAAAACAAGAGAAACATTATTGATAAGCAATCAAACACATAAAACATATGTAAATATCTTAGAGGTCATCCATGAATAGATCATCCTAGTCCCAATCTTCATACTCACAATGGGATGGAGGAATTGCTGATAGTGAAACCACAACTAGAGTAGTCTAAGGATACTCTCTCAGAACCAAGTGTAAATGATCAATAGGTGGGACTAGATCCTCTTGAGCACTAGATTAAGAAATTATCAACAATTTTTAAAAGATCATGGACAATGCTATGATGATTAGAACAAACTCTATGGTTCTCACATGGGAGGAATCAGGAGAATCACTATCTAAAATACAAACCACAGGTGGATTCTGAGTACTATCAGTTGTAAGGTGACCAGTAGGAGACACAGGTGGAGTAATATTCTCCATAAAGAGAAAAGAAGAAGAAGAAGGGTGAGTAGGTGGAGAAACAAATTGCAGAATTCACTTAGGTCAAAGTTGCAATGGTATAGGATAGTGCTCAAGCTTACATTTAGGCAATGCGGGTTGAGTAGGCACAATAGAAGTGGAGGTGGTACTAGGAGTGGCATTGATGACCAGAGCAGGGGTTGGGGATGGGAGAGACAGAGGAAGGGAAACAAGAAGGTGGGAATCTAGAGGAAGAACGAGATCAATAGACTACTACAAGGAAGTTGGATCCTCGAAAGGAGGTTGCACGTCAGCAACACACACTCGGGCCATAACACAACGGTGACACTTGTGATCTCTCGCAAGTTGGTTCTACCTCATATGGGCCAAGGATTTTGCTGACAGAGTATGGGGTTCTTCCATCATTGGCTTCATGCTATCCATGTTCACAGGGATACATGGACCAACAGAGGTAACCACTAATGGTGGAGAGACCATAAGAGTAGGAGAAGGGGAAGGTGTTCACAACCTAGGTTACTTTCCTCATGCCACCAAAGGGATAGTAGGAATAGAAGAAACAACTAAAGGTTTAGGAACCACTACAAGAGGAGGAAGAGGAGTACTCAAAAGAGGTGGGTTTCCTAGTGCTACCTAGGAGGAAGGAGGAACAAAACCAACCAACAGTGGTTGAGGAACTCCAAGGAAACATAGTGCATGTGGCTATATTAGAGGTCTATCTTGAGCTCATGTAAGAGATGAGAGGTGGTATTGCAGAGTACAAACCAAGTGCATAGGAATGAGGAGGTAGACTCTATATGGGTTTATTTCCTTTAATCTCTTGGGAGAGTAGTAGAAGGAATAAGAGCATCCTTCAAAAATAGAGGCACCACATGGGGATCAGATGAAGAAGACGAAGCTAAGGGGCCTGCTGACATCTAAGCGATCCTACTTACCTTGAACTTCTAGTATGATCTAAACAAAAATTCATTATGAGGTTGGACCAGCTTAATAGTGGCTATCCAAAAGTAGTCCAGAGAGAAGTTTCATTATAGGGAAAGTGGCATGAATCTATTGTGATAGATTGTATGTATAGTGCCACCATAAGGAAACTTCAAACATCGATCAATCACTAAGGTGACTTACTCTCATGGAAGTAAGCCAAGGTAAGCCTAAATTCACATAATAATGATCAGTAGATGGAATGATAGAGAAGGGCACATCTAGGGTCTTTGGTCTTACCTGGATGGAGAGGTTGATCGATTCAAGAGTCAGTCTAGACATCCTATCATGACACCATATAAAAATATTAGATGGGTCATAAACATCCTTATATAGCTCATGGATATATAGAAAATCCTCTGTGATAACATTAGCAACACAAATGGGATCAATGAGAAAACCTTTGACAGGTTTCCCATTTACCTCTACCACAATGTAAAGAGGTCTCTCAAACATATTGTTTGAGGTGTCAGCAGAAGAGAATGAGATGCTCAACTTAGGAACTAGATGTTATCGAGTAGGGTGAGAATGAATGTCCACCATAGCTATCATCTCGTAATAAGAGTGAGAAGAAGAAACATTAGGAGTTGAGTCTAATGCCACAAAGGAAGAAGCGAGGTCAATATAATTCAAGCTATGACGAGGCATTAGATCTGTGTAGATCTGTAGATGTTGGTTAGTAGGAGTGACTGACTTATTACTTTTGTTATTTACACCTAAGACCTAGATGACACCCTGGTTGATGAGGTCCTTCATTATGTGCTTCAGATGTAGACATCACTTAGTATCATGACTTGGGACTTGGTGGAATTGACAAAAGGCCTTCGGGTCATATGAAGGAAACAATGGCTTGCTAGGATTAAGAGGATGAATGTGAGGTAGTTACACCAAATCGCTATTCAGGAGCTGAATCATAATGCTATAGAGAGACTCCTTTGAAGGAGTGAATTCTCTATTATTATTATTTATTTTAGGAGAAGATAGGGCTAGAGAAGATTGCAAAGTTGCTTTAGTTGCTAGAGTGTTGATTACTATTGATGAATTATTTTTGTAAAAGAATTATTTTTCTTGTACTTATAAGATGTGGAAGCATTGAACTAGTCAGCAAGAGCCAGTGAAGTAGAAGTCTCAAACTAGCTTAGTGACTGCTAATAGTTGTGCAATGCAGTGAAAACATGTGTAAAAGAAGAATAATGCATCAATAGAATCCAGTCCCAGATCTGTGGTTGCATGTTTCCTATGAAGACCCTCTGAACATTAGAGTTAGGCAAGGCATATACAATCTGTGAAAACAGAGATTGATAATGACAGATAAAATAAGTTACCTTTTTATTATTTCCCTACCTATAATGGACCAGGTCTGTGAAAGTAACCTGAGGCCTAATGTTAGACTGAAAATGTTGTAACTTATTTACTAGCTGTTTGAAATAGAGAATATAATGGTCATGAAGTGAGAAAAACCAATCCAGTGTCGTATCCTTGATGGAACGATGGAATAATTTTGCTAATAGAGCATCCTAAAACAAAAATGTTTGGTATGAAAAAGGAGAATCACAATAACTAGTGCACAAACTAGATCAAACCCTTTTCCATATAACATTCAAGGACAAAGGTTGAACCAAATCACTACCAAATGAAGGAGGACTTAGCTGCTAACCTTAGATTCCTATATGCTATAGATGGATAAGATTTAACTTAGTCTTTTTTATCAAACTCTAGGAAGATGATGCATGAAAACCCTAGTTTTACAATGATTTGCTTATAACGCAGAAAATATGTTAGAAACCTAGAAACTAATTGCACAGGGATAATCAGGGGAATGATAAAACCTATCTCCCAAAGGTGGAGGTGTCAGAGGACCTCAATGGTACTTCCCAGGTCCCGATTGAAGGAATCTTCTGAAGGTGTGAACTAGAAAGTGTTCTAGATGTTGTCCTGATGCCAGATCCAAACCTAGAAAAGGTAGGACCATGGCGGTTCTGCCCAGGTCCCTGATGAAGGAATATTTTGTAACTATCTTCAGATCTTGAAAGCCTAATTTGCACTTAGTCTTCATGTAGCTCTATATTTTTTAGATCTCTCTCCTATAACCTGCACACAAGAAGATAAGAAGGGGTTTGGGGGTTATGGTGTTTAGGGACTTGCCTCAGTCAAATCCTGAGATAGTATTCAAGCTTCCCAACACCATTGATTGATAAATAGTGCGTGCCCTCATGGGGGTAGAGGCTAAAAACAATGATAATATGATGATTCAAATGATGATAATCAAACAATGATATCACCTATGTGATGAACCCTTAGAATGATGAAGATCCTTCAACTCCTAAAGAGGATAGATGATAGCTCCATATCTGCAATAACAACACAATAAAAATACACAAATCTGCTCTAGAATCACAATGAATGTTCTTTCTTGTTTCACTTCAAGATCTCAAGATATGCTCTTTTCATCTAGATTAACAATGAACTCAAAAACACAATATGTATGCCTTCCCACTTACGATCGACAATTCAAACCACAAGAGCCAACAAGGAGAAACCTTTAGAGAGGTGTAAGGCCTACATGCATTTGAATTAGCCCCGACTAAAAGGGAGGGACCTGGGTAGTATTGCCTAGGTCCTTTAGCCTCTTTTGGGTCTGGGGTAAGCTAAAGTAACAGGCCCAAATTCCAATTCTAGCTTGGTGTTGGCCAATTTTGTATCGGGAAAAACATTTTGAATGTATAATGCAATTAAAGGACCTAGGAGCTAAACAAGGAGGTAAAAAGACATATAGACACTTTTTACTCTTTAACATTTATCCACCACTTTAATATGTGTATGATCTTACGATCAGTGCATGCATTAAATTACAGTTGAAAACACATCAAGCATGTCAATCCACTAGTAGAAATATGGCAAATAAATGACCAGGTGACTAAAACTTTTAGTCACGTGACTAAATCTTTTTGTCACGTGACTAAAACTTTTTGTAACACAGCTATAAATGACTAAATAAATGACTAATTTGGTCATCAGGAAAAAAACAACTAAAGTGGATAATTAAAAAAAATATTTCAAATTGAGGGAGTGGGTTGTATTGTAATATAATATAATAATAATATATTATATAATATTATATTATTAATATTATAATATTATATAATAATATAATATTATAATATATTTAATATTATATATTATATAATAATATAATATTATAATTTATTCAATATTATAATATTATAAATATTATATTATAATATAATATAATATTATATTTATATTATATTATTAATATTATAATATATTTAACATTATACAATAATACAATATTATATTATATTTAATAATATGGGCATCAATTTAATTTTCATTTCATTTTGGCACTTCTCATTGAAACCCTAAATAGGAAATGATAGGCAAATTCACCAAAATAGTGCAGCAGAAAAATGGCGCTCATCTCCATTGGAGGCGAGTGTTCCAACTCCACTTCCTTTGCTCTCAATGGCAAGCAATACGATCCGGCGTTGAGTGTTCTTTGTGCAAAGGTTCTTCGCAGCCATGTATTTTACGTAGAGGTTCTTCGTATGGGGCAAGCGCAGAAGCTACCCAACGACCTATATGGTTAGTAATATAACAATTTACATGCTATTGAGAAAAGGGAGATGGTTGTAGTTTATAAAAGCTGTAGATTCATGCAATGATTGAGTCATACATATTTCAGGTCTTCACTTTAGTTATTTGGACGATCCTTCATCTTTTGATGTGGGCATATGGCTAGCAATTTGCAGAGAATATATAATCTGGGAGCACGAAGGATTGTTAGCGTGGGGGTTAGAGCCATTGGTTTCTGCCCATGTTGATCATGGAAACATATTGGGCTTTCAAAAGCACTCTAGGTTGTTTCTGAAAAAAAAAAGCCCCTTCTCTCTATATTAACATGCTTGCACACTCAATCCCCTGAGCACACATGTCGACACTCAATACTCAGCTACTCAGCTAACATGTAAATGATGAATCTATTATTTTTGATGTGTTAATCTTATTGCTTAGTTTAATTTTTTATTTTATTTTTTAATATATCAATTTTATATTTTTGTGTTTGATTTCATATATGTTGCACTTTTCCACAACCATGCACCTGTGAACTAGATTTCAAATGTCACACACACAGTTGTGAATCTTGGTAACTAAAGTAAATACTATTTGTTTTTGCCAATCAGTATTTTTGGACATGGAATCTTAACCCTAGTCTCTAGTGAACAACAGAGCACACAAGGCCACAAGGAGACAAGTTCCCTAGCTGATTGAGGATATTGTAGGTAGGTACACTCATCAACTGGGATTTTCCCTTTATATTGCATATTTACTGAAAAATATATCTATAAGACCTTGCATGAGTTGATTTTGTACAAACGTTTGATTGAACCCTATCAAAGCTACACAGTACACATAAATTTTACATCTAACAAATTCACTATTTATTTAAGGGTAAAAAGTTTAGGTCATTTATTGGGCAATTGCCATGCTAGACTTCAATTTGAAGTTGAAATTATTCAAACTTACCCCTACATTTCAACATTACAGGACTAAATTGAATCTTGCCAATCCACTTACACATGGTAGTGGCACATTGCACATAATTTTAGAAGTAAGTAGAACAAGAGCTTGCAAATCACATGTCAGTGGCACAAAATAGGCACTACTAATAACCCTGCTTCTATCTGAAATGCTTATAGCTGGAAAAACCCAAGAGCCAGAAGTTTTGCAATTGCAACGAAAAGTTGTTTTTTTGTTTAAATTGAGAACGATCTGGCTCGAAACTTCAATGTTGCCTTAAAATTCCTCTTCATTTCACAACTAACACCAAATCTACAAGGCCTCAGCTATGCTTTTTGTAACACATATGGAGTGGTATCCAGCTATTTTTAGAATCCCTTTATATATGGTACATCATATCTAGATTTCTGTCATTGAATCCCACATTACAAAATCAAAAGAATATTATTGGTAATAGATGATAATAGGCTACTTTATTGGTAAGGACTATATTGTAAATTGGTAAATGATATTTTAGTTAGAGACTGGTGATATTTGTATTGGCTAGGGATGATTTGTAACCTATCTTGACCAAAATAGTCACATTTTGAATGAGTTTCATTTATTTCTCATTCAAGTTTCTTAAACATGATCGCTTCATGTGCAGTACAGTGGTCCTATTTTAGATGCTCTTGCATATGCTGAATGGGTGAAGGAAGATGCTCAATTTAAGCACATACTTGTCCAAATGTCACCTTCTTCTACTCATGCTTTTCCAAGATTGAAACTGCATAAATCTTCACTAGTACAGGCAAGCTATACTTCATTATTTTATCATGTTTCTTTTGCCTTCTTTTGGTTTTATATATGGCAAGAATAATCAAGTCACAAAAAGACATTTTCTGTGATTGAATTCCCTAGCTTTAAAATTTTTATACTATGGACTCAAGTCTCTATTGTGATATGTTCCTTAAATTATTCCATTGATTTTAATCATATTGTCAATATTGCTCATTTGTCTTTTAATCTCCTAACTTGATTGTTATACAGTAATAACTTTATGGAAACTCCATTCACAAGGTCCAGATTGGAAGGTTAAGATGCAATTGAGTTTCATTCTGATTATGGAGGCTAGACTTCATAGGGAACAATCATCAAATGACTCAACATCTTGAGAAAACCTAGGAGTTGTTAGAGACAATAGTCATATTTTAATGTGGTAAAGACATTGTAATGTTGATCTAAGAGATAGCCTCGCTTTTTGGTCTGATATAACCTTAGCATGATAGAATGAGATCTAATGTTAGTCTAATATACAATGTTTGACAAAAGAGATACAATGTTTGTTAAAGAAAGAAATAGTGAAGGTTGGTAAGAGACCCTTGACTTTTACTAAATGTTGTGGATAGTTAATGCAGGGGCAAAGCTGTTAAGAATGAGGCATAGCATGAAACCACAGTGATCTTACACCTAATAAAAGCACTATCAAATAAATTACTTATGATTTGTTAGTGATTTTAGGTTTGTCAAGAGGGGTTTAGAACATGTTCTATGTACAGGGGTGCAATCAATGGTAAGGATGTTGTAACCAAGTGGATGACAAGAGATGTGTCATATGATTCTAAGACCTTGCACAAAAGTATTAAAGTGTTATGATTCAAGGATATATGGTATGAACCTTTTGATAGGCCTGTGGAAAATAAAGTATAAACGCTTGCTTTGTAGGCCTCTCAAAACTCTAGAAGCTTGTGACTGTGATATAACAACTTGTATAACCAACTATAATGAGGTAGTTCTATTCAACATGATCTAATAAAAAGGATTTATCAATGCTACAAGGACTACAAACATCAAAAACTTGTGATGAATAACCTGATGAGATCCTAATAGGAGTATTGTTTGAATCATAATGACTAGGGATGAAGGGACAGTCAATAGTGTAATGAGTGCAGTGATCTCATAAGTGCACAAAGACCTAAGACACCTATAGGAGATAGTGAATAGGGAGGTTTGTGCATGCTTAGTAGGACCTAAATTTTTATTCTCTTAATGATATGTAGAGAATGAACTTGATAATAGTTGAGAAACTATTCAAAGATATGTGAAGACTGTAGGGTGTTGAAAGATGAAGAACTACATAAGATGGCCATCTCACAATCTTAAATATGTGTCTAGAGCATTTGAAGGTTTTGAGGATATTATACAAAGATTTAATTGCATTGGAGAATGAAGATATGAGAGAGTGAATTAGTTTGAAGAGATATAGTTCAGAGGTTGAGGATGTAAGAGAAGTCACCTAGTCAAAACAAGCTTGCACACATAATAACAAATCTGATGGAGAATGTAGTGTTTGTCAAATGATGAGTGAGAGATAAAGAAGCTTTAATGACCCTAAGTTAACCTTGAATACACCACCATGTTCTTAGAAGGTTTGATTACTATTTGTAAGTGCATCAAGATGGTGAAATTTGAATGTATGGTCACAAGATGGATCTTTAGAATTCTAAAAAGAAGCAAGATTCTTCTCTATACCCTCCAAGGGGTTTTAAAATTTTCAAAATCCTAAGGCACATGTCCTTTAATCTAGCATAATGAGCTTTGAAGAGGATGAATGCAGTTGGGACAATTGAAGGGATGATAAAGAGAAATTCCCACATTTTGCTAGAATCTAGGAGCCTAAACAAATACGTGCAAGAGTGGATAAAGGTGGAAAACGTCAAATATCCCATTCCTTAATACCCAGCTGCCCACTTCTACATATATGTTTTGAGAGAAGAACATAAGTCGGAGCATTTTTAGGATCCAAATCAAAAAGCACCATTGCTGTAAATACTCCTAAGCCTATATTCATATGTGATTTACAGGCACTAAGAAAACACATCCACACAACCACCACAGGTTTAACTGGCATCTTAATGATAAAGTTTAGGTTGTCCTATAGATAGCCAGCATAGACAAGAAGGTCAACCATGCACACATAATGATCGACTATAGGAGTAATGCAATAAGGGTTACTCATATGATTGAAGTTTGTACAGCCCTCATCCACTAAACCTAAATAGATGCATGCACATAGAACACAAGCAAAGCTTACAATGTTAGGATATGCTCCAGAGTGCTTCATTAATTCAAAGATCTTGAGAACATCCTTACAAAATCCATTTTGTGCATATCCTACAATCATGGCATTTCATGAGACCACATTTCTTTGAGGAATTTTGTCAAATAGGTCATGTGCCTTGTCTATACTTCCACATTTTGTATAGATGTCTACTAGAGCATTTCCAACTATAATTTCTGACAAAAATCCCCCTTCCATTATGCTTTGATGGATGTCCATATCCTATTCCAAAGCTTCCATTTTGGGACAGGCAGGGAGGATGCTGGCAAAGGTTGTGGAATTTGGCTTTAGACCTGCCAATTGCATTTGCTTGAAAGTTTCTAAAGCCTTTTGAAAAAATCCATTTTGTCCATATCCTGCAATCATGGCATTCCACAAGACCATATTTCTTTCAGGCATTTTTTCAAACAGTTCACGTGCCGTCTCTGTACTTCCACATTTTGCATACATGTCTACCAGGGCAATTGCAACTACAACAAATGACAAAATTCCTCTATCCTTCATGCTTTGATGGATGTCCATACCCTATTCCAAAGCTCCCATTTTGGCACAGGTAGGGAGTATGCTGGCAAAGGCTGTTGAATTTGGCTTTACACCTACTAATTGCATTTGCTTGAAAGTTTCTAAATCCTTTTCAACAAACCCATTTTGTGCATATCCCGCAACCATTGCATTCCATGAGATGACATCTCTTTGAGGCATTCTACCAAACAGTTCATGTGCCTTGTCAATGCTTCCACATTTTGCATACATGTCTACCGCAAGGTGCTTGTTGGGCCTTCATAGTGATGCGGGGAACCCCACATCACCGTGAAGGCCCAACAAGCACCTTGCGGTAGACATGTATGTGGTGACCCAAGCATCCTTTATGCTTTGATGGATGTCCATAACCTATTCCAAAGCTCCCATTTTTGTACAGGCGGGGAGGATGTTGGCAAAGGTTGTGGAAGGCCATGTTTTCCTCAAAACCAACTAATGATGCCTGCATGGGATTCGAACTACCCACCTTTGGGCACTCTGGCTACCTGCCCCTACCTTCTCTGCACTAGGTATCTTCTTCATCTCATCACCAAAACAATCTCTTCCATGAAGGCCAAATTGGAATCTTTGCCCTAGTCATGAGTGCATGGAGATCCCTCAATCACCCAGACTATCAACATCATCATTATCATGATCGGTAGCAACAACTATTCAATGGTCAAACAATATTTTGAATGATTGTGTTGCACTTTCATGGCTACTAATGCCCTAATATCTGTAGAGTTAAGACACATATAATTAATACTTTATAGTATTATATATTATGATCTCGTAGTGGTTGGTTATATTTTTTTGGAATTTTGATTGTCTCTTCTGTGATGATAATGGAATGTGATTAGAAACATAAATTGCAGTTCTCTTAAAGAGATTTTTATTTGTATTAATTAACTATGGACTAAAATAGATATTTGTTGTTAGAACTCTCGTTTATAGGTAAGCTGGTTAGGTACATTATTTTTCAATGAAACTGTCTTACACTCTATGAAGATGAATATTCCTAACATATAATTATTGTTAGGAATATTACTGTTTATATTATATTTAATAAATTTAAATAATTTTGATATATAACTTGATAAGGAAGATTTAAAACATAATTAAATTAATATTTTGTTTTCACTATTTTAATAATGATTAAATTATATTTTATAGATTAATTGACTTAACTCTTGTGTTTATTTTCATTATTTATTTGGAGTAATATGGAAGTATTCAGAAGAAAAGGAGAAAAGGAGGAACTGGAATATAATGGAGGAATAAGAAAGTGGTGAAAATATTTAAACGAGTACAAGGATTAACTTGGATTAATTTGTTTCTTCAAATTGGGTGTAGGCTTGTTTTCTTTGGTTACATGTTAAGGTGGTTGTTGCGTCCGTCCTTAACCGATTTGGTGGTCGTTGTGCCATATCACTGTATTGTTTGACTATTGTACCCTATCACTATACTCTATGATATTAGATAAATATTAAAGTTTTTTGTGATGTTAGATAAATATTTTTGAATTTGTCAATTCTATATTTGATATTCTAGTTCACTTGTATCATTGTGGAATTGATCTCCACAAGTGTAGATCTCAACCTTCACATGGATTTGAATTTGTGTGAATGGATGTAATTTGCATTGATATATTAATCAAAAAATTTCTCACGTCAGTGTCTAATACTTTAATATGTGTTTTTTTTGCAGTTTAAGGTTACACCATTCTTGCTTGCCTCCACTACAAGTGATTCTTTTCTACAAACTTGTGAGCCAAAAGACAATTGGATTGCATCTAAAACTGTTTGGGGTCTTCCGTAAGTTTTATGAAAATCTTTCAACACTCAGTAATATATTAAGAATTCAATTCTTGAATTTGAAATTGCATTTGCTTTAAAATTTCTAAAGCCTTTCCAACAAATCCATTTTGTGCATATCCTGTAATCATTGCAGTCCATGAGACCACATTTCTTTGAGGCATTCTATCAAACAGTTCACATGCCTTGTCTATGCTTCCACATTTTGCATACATGTCTAATAGGGCAGTTGCAACTACAACATATGACAAAATTCCTCTATCCTTTATGTTTTAATGGATGTCCATACTCTATTCCAAAGCTCCCATTTTGGTATAGGCAGGGAGGATGCTGGCAAAGGTTGTGGAATGTCCATGGGATGACATCTCTTTGAGGCATTGTGTCAAACAGTTCTCGTGCCTTGACTATTATTCTAAAATTTGCATACATTTCTACTAGAGCATTTACAACTATAATATCTATCAAACATCCCCCTTCCATTATGCTTTGATTTATTGATAAAGTATGTTTTAGATTTGAATTTTCTATTCAAGTTTCATCTTAACTTTCACATGTTTGGAGTTGGGATTGCTAGCTTCCTAAACCTATAATCAATGAAAATTCATAGTTCAGAAATTGATTACCAGGAATGGGGGTTGTAAGAATGTTTGTCTAAACCTAATTATTTATAAATTTGACTTACTATGTCTAAACAGATCTAAGAAGATCTGTGGAGTCAAGAAGGTAAATATTCTTTCAAAGAACATGTTAAAATAAGTTACTTATTTGCTTTCTGTTACAAAGGGGCAATTTACTTATTGCATTGCTAGGTTTTGTTTGTGCAAACCAAGGCAGGAGATGTAGCATAGAAGAAGTAATGCAGCAATTAGCAATATTATTCGAGTTTTGATACATTTATTCAAATTTTGAGATGTAAAAGCCCATGATGAAATAGTTAGGCTTCATTTTGCAAGTAGTTCTTTCATGTTTTAGAGTTGTATAAGCAAAAAATAGAGCATTGTAACTCAGTTTTCTCAGTCACAACACTGAGAAACACAATTTGTAACACATTTTTCAAAGCAAAGACATATTTAAGTCTTGTATTTGTTGTAAAAACACATTTTCTTAATAAAATTTTAGTATTTTGCCTTCTTAATAGTTGTTTCATTATGTGCAAATGAATGATTGGTTATTTTTTTTGTGTTTTATGTTTAAACCTCAAAAACAATTAAATAAACTACCAATTGACTAAATATACTACCAACTAACAAAAAATGATGACTAAATGACTAAATATACTACCAAATTACCAAATATACTACCAAATTGATGACTAAATATACTATCAAATTAATGACTAAATTAATGACTAAAATTTGTTTAGTCATAACTTTGGTCACGAGATAAATGACCGGCAATAAACTACCAATGGTCACATGACTAAATATACTACTAAATTGATGAATAAATATACTACCAAATTTATGACTAAATATACTACCAAATTAATGACTAAAATTTGTTTGGTCATAAATTTGGTCATGAGATAAATGACCAGCAATAAACTACCAATGGTCACGTGACCAAACTATTGATCACATGACCAATTTTTGGTAGTTTTTTAGTCATTATTTATATTTTTGTACTAGTGAACACTAGAGCCAATAGCATGCCCAAAGTTTGGAAGACTGTCTCTAGCCCCCAAGCTTAGGCAAGCATAAGAAACACTTGACAATCACACAAAACATGAAGAAAATAGTAAAGAATCATGCAATACATGAGAATACATGAACACAATCATGCAATGTACATGAAGCATACACAAAGAGAAGACATGATTAAACAATTACACAATACTAAAAGGCAATGGGGGGAGCTCAACGCTACATGCCACATCAAAGCACACAAAACACATGTGGGGGGAGCTCATCACTACGTGCCACCACAAAACATGTAAAACACATGATGTGGGGGGAGTTCTTCACTATGCGCCACCACAAAACATGCAAAACACATGGTGTGGGGGGAGCTCATCACTACATGCCACAACAAAACACATGGAAAACACACAGAATACACAAGCATCGTAGAGTGTGTTGTCGACCCACTATACGTCTTATATAAAACAAACACGGGTGATAGGGAGGAGCTCATCACAATGCTCTACCATCTAAGACACCAAATTCACCTAACGGTCGAGGGGCTCATCACCACACTACGATGACCACCAAAAACATGCTTAAGGGTGAGTAACTCAAGACCCAACCCCGCCTCCCACGAGATGACTTTTTTAAAAGGATGTGCAACCACTTAAGGGAATACGCAACCCCACATTCCACAGAAGGGCTTTCAAAAATGAGCCATGCAATCTCCTCAGAGATATACACAGCTTTGCCTTCATCATAGAGACACCTTACAATGAAGAAAATCATACAACCCCACCTGCATCACAGAGATGCCTTACAGTGAAAAGGAAGTATGTGCAACACACAATTCAAAGTATACAACCCCACCTACATCATAGAGATGCCTTATAGTGAAAATGAAGCATATGCAACACATAATTCAAAGTGTACAATGCCACCTGCATCAAGGAGACACCTTACAGTGAAAAGGTAGTATACAACACATTCTATCACAATATCTAAGATATCCAAGCATTTACCACAATATATGCCCCCACCTTAAAGTGGTTGCTCTTGCTTGCCGGTCACAATTACATTTAAGGTAAGGTTGAAAACACATGAGGGAACAAGAGCTTTTGCAAAGCCCATGCCCCAAAGTGACATGTGCTTACAATCACTAAATTGTTCCTAACAATCACAAAATAAATACATCAATATCATTTTGTAACAATCATTGATCAAGAAAATGCATGTACGAAAGATAATCAAAATGAGATTTGGTTAGATAAATCTAAGCTAAGATAACAACTGAATCATCTCATGAAACTAATATAGAAATAAGGCACCATGCCACTCAAACAAACCAAGGCTATACTTATGGGTTTGTAACCAAGTATAGTCATGAGGTTATACTTCAGGTATCTCAAAACTAAGTGTAGCTACAAGGTGAGACAAGAACATTTCAAAAGTACTTAAAAGCAAATTAGAGTATTGCAAAGGTTTGTTACAATACTTTCACAACACAATACATGATCACATCATGACATAAAGTGATTCTACTAGTCAAATGTCAGTAACAAATTACCCCCATCTTCATATATGGACTAGGTCCATTTTTATTTTCTTTATTTAGGGACGTACGGTCCTTATCAGAAGTGTATATTTGTTGTCATCATTCCTCGACTAGTAGAGTCACAAGTACAATAAAGAATGAAGTCACAAAAATGAGAGAGAAGACAAAACTAACTTAGGGCCACAACATGGAAGGATGCCCCCAAATCACCCTCCACAACATTATGCCCCCAAGGCACCACACACAACAATTGCAATAAGAGAAGTGTAGAAGAATAGAGAAACAAATAGAAGGAATGTCACAATGGAGGCAGTCTTCTTGGGTGTGTGCACTTGAAGTTGAGTCCCCCTTTTGGCCAAAAAGTGGAAGTGTTTTCCCTTATTTTCAGAACTTGTCACATTTGACCTAAAAATTTGAAGCACTTAAAGATTGATCTTTAAAAAGTCAGTAATATAAAATGTAGTACTCGGAGTCTAGTTTCCAAATATGTAATTTATTTCAATATCTAGATTATACAAATTGATTTTCAATAGGCATGTCTAAAAACTACTGTTTAAAAGTCACTTTTTTTACCATACCTTGCATGTGTACGTCAACCATATTTTGACCTAAATAATTGTATTTTTCTTAATCCTTTTGGAAAAAGATCGGTAACACACTGAAGATTGTGCATGATATATTTTTTGTAATCTTTTTTTAATATTTTTTATTAATTTTTTATTGGCCCTAATTGTTGTTTTGAAAATCCCTCGTGTATGTCACACATAAGATAACCTAAACTTATCATTTTTTTATTTTTTTTCCAAATTGAAAAGAATTATCTAAAGACTGTGCACGTATAATTTGTTTTTCAAAAAAATATTCCAATAAATAGTTATTAAAATAATAAGAAAACCTAACATTTCAATTTTATGGACCAGTTTCATCAAAAGTTATTTGAAAAATAGAAAAATAATTGAATTGTAAAAAAAACTACATATTTGGAATCTGTACAATCTCATCTATAATGAGTTTTAATTTAGTCAAAAAAATTTACAAACGTCTTTAGACATATGTCCAAAGTCACTATTTTCTAGTGGCAATGGCATGACCTTCAAGTTGCAGGACAAAGTAGGTCCAAAGCTAAGGGTTAGGTCCCTAAGCCTTTTCCTGACCTGAAACCCATAGCAGAAACCATGCCTACAATTCAAATTTTAAGAAACGGGATCTTGTTTGCTTTATTTATTATTTTGAATGGTCAAAAACAAAATAAGATCCCATTTAGGATATGGGATCCCATTTTCTATGGGATCCCATTTCATTTTTGACCATTTTTTTAATTTTTACTGATAAAAAATTACTATCAATTCTGTAACTTGACATCTTATGACAGTGTACGGACGATAGTGACAAATTCTACAATTTTTTTATCAAATCTTGTCTTCTACATGATCTTGAACTTGTAATTTCATTTGAATTTTGGAAGGAGGCAACATTGGGACAATTTTGGAGTGGAATTGTGTTCAATTTCTACTCATTTGAAGGAGTAAAAAGGAAAGACTTTTACTATTGAAATTCATTTGTACTTCAGAATTTTGTAATCATGGGATCACAATGTTGTCAAAAGAGGAAATTCAAGCAAAGAGAGAGAGGAGGCAAAATGAAAAAGAGATATAAGAATGAGGATTTGAGCAATGAATAATGTTGAAGCATCCGGTTCTATGACTATTGAAGATAAAAATATTGAAGAGACCATGGATGTAGATGATGCAAATTTTCAAGAGGTGAATGTGGAAGATAATTCGATTATAGAAACTAATCCTGGTATATCTTCAAATCCACCTTTCAATGCTATGGAGAATGTGACAATATGTATGAATTTAGGTACATCTTCAAATCCACCTTTTAATTATATGGAAAATGTGATTCTAGATGATATTCGTATTGATGATTTAGAAGAAGTTGTATAGAACAATGTTGAGACCAATTTTATTCGTAGACAAGTTGTAGAAATGAATATTGAAAATAAAATCCCTTGTGTTGGTAAAAATGAAAATCCTTTTGTAGTTGAAAATGAAAATCCTTGTGTTGGTGAAAATGAAAATCCTTTTGTTGTTAAAAATGAAAATCTTTGTGTTGTTGAAAATGAAAATCCTTTTGTTGTCGAAAATGAAAATCCTTGTGTTGTTGAAAATAAAAATATTTTTTAAAAAAATTGAAAGTACTGTTTTGGATAATATTCCTAGTAAGATTTCTTAGAGACAAATAAGAACGTATGCCAATAGATTATACAAACAATTTCTTATTGAAAAAACTATCATTTCAATGTCAACTCATGATGGAATTGATGAAAATGTGGAAAGTGAGAAAAGTAATGAAAAATTTAAGCATTTTTGTGAAACCAAAAAGAAAAGATGAATCATTTAAACATGTTATATCTATTGTTGCTAGTGCCATTGAGTCTATTGGAAAGAAGAGTCGATCTAAAGATAAGAATGCGACACAACGAGCTATAACAACTGCTTTAGTTAATAAAACAACTTTGGATAAAAGAATGTTAAACAACATTAGTGAAATTATAAACATACATCCTAAAACATTGGTAAGAGAAGCAAAGAGAAGAGAAAGTATAGAAAACGATCCAATCAACCAATGTTGGAGTTTTAGTGGTCGACTCCCAAGGTATGACATGAAATTGAATATTGAAATCAAATCTTTGGTTGAAAAATATTGGCATGATAATACTAGGGTATCATCTAATGCTATAGATGTTTTGAAATTAAGAGTGGGGTCTAAAATTTACGATCCTCATCTAAAACATCTATTAGACACAACTCAAACTGAATTTAATAGAATTTTTTTGGATGATTCAGTGTTACCTAGAAATATTAGCATAAGTCAAAGATCATTTGAAAAATGTAAACCTTGGTATGTCAAAATTAATAAGCAACAAATATCTTGTTGTTGTAAAACACGCATACAATTTTGTTATTATTATGATTTTTTTTATATATACATTGTACTTTACATACTAACATGATTATGTAGGAATGTGGTATTAATATGCCACCTAAAACAATCAAGGAGTTTATAGCAGGTTTGTTTTGTGAAAGATCTAATGGGCATTTATTTTATTTAACTTCATGTATTTCTGGACAATGCACTAGTTGTAGCAATCTTTCATTCTTAGGAGTTTGTATGCATGAAAGTGTTGAAAATGATTTTGGACAACAATTAGTGGATGTTAAAAGATTTAAGAATGTTGAGTATTCTTTAAAGAATGGAAAAACTAGAAAGCATTGTAATTTAATCACAGAAAAAATTAGTGTACATGCATTCATATCAGAATTTAAGAGTAAGATTGTACCAAAATATGTCAAACACTCTCAACATGCTCGATGGCTTGATGGACAATTTCACACATGTAGAAACACATTTCCAATTGGAACTATACTATTAGTGGTTGATTTTGTAGAAAACTATACTCTTTCTCCACAAGAGGAAATCCAATCACAATATTACAATTCAGTGCATGTGGCTAAGTTTGTTCATATTGTATACAAGCATGCAGATGATAGTATAGAGGACGATAGAAATTTTTTGAGGGAATATCATTTCTATTTGAGAAAGAACTGATTACACTCATCAGAGTTTGTTCAATATTGTTTCAATACATTTTAAACAAATTTAAGAGAAAGAGGAATCCAGATGACAAAACATCTCATATGGTCAGATAATTGTACGAGACAATTCAAGAATGCTCGAATATTTTATTGGTTAAGTAGGGTTCACAAGGAAAATAGTGTCCAACATATGTGGAGTTTATTTTAAGCTGGACATGGTAAAGGAAAAGATGATGGAGCTGGAACATGTGTTAAAAGAATTCTTGCTAGAGAGCAATTGAAATTTGAGGATGCAGTAAAATTTAAAGATGCATGTACGATTGTGGATTAGTGCAATAGAAAATTATCTATAGGATCAAGTGAGTACTCTACAGTTTGATGATTCTTTTGGTTGGTTGAAGAAAAGAACATTCTACCTAGACTTGATAAATGGCATTCATTTAAGAGGTTGATTGTAAGCACATGGACTATCTGGACAAGGGAGCTTGCATGTTTTTGTCAGTTTTGTATTTCAAGAGATTGGGAAGCATGTGAGAATATAGAATGGGTTGAAAAGTAGAAGAAAAGATCGTTGACACCTGCACAAACACATGATCAATATGAAACAGCAATTGAAGACAATGATCAAGTGTTTCCATCATATGACTATGACCATGTTTTTGTTGGCATGAGGCCTGAATGTTGGCATGAGGCCTGAATGTTGGCATTGATGTCAACTACCTAGTCTTTCATGTCATATAAGCTCATCTTTTGTTGTTGAAATCTTCATGCTTTCTATGTCACAGAGGGAGTTAGGTTATGTTATGGATTGTGCAATGTTTGCATTTTTAAAGTGTTTAGGGACTCAAAACCCTAAAAACCTTGTTAGTGCTTAAGACACAAACTACAATTGTAACCTGTATGCACTTTTGTTATGTATGTGTGTTGATCGGCAATCGAAGGTAATAGTTCACTTAAGTGAACACTTTCAGGGGTCAATACCATAAGTTTACTGGCACCATCCTCTAATCCAACTAAGGTTGTCGGGTATGTGGAGAGTTTTCAAGTGGGAACACCAAATCCATGGTGGACAGGAGGGCACCAAAGTGAGGATCAACTGAGGAGATTTAAACTTTTTTTAAATTACAATGGACCACCTTCCCGGTTGAAAATTTGACGGGTAGTTCTTGAAACCATGTGCTAACTACTACCATTCAGTTATTCAATTGCATCTGAGGGCCAGTGATTTGATTTAAGACTTGTGTGAATGTTTTGGGAGTTTCTTGATGATATATCCTGATTGATAACAGTAAGATCTATGAGCAAAAAATCATGGTATTCATTTTTTTTTATTGGAGGTACCCAAGTTTTTAGCTTAGTCTGAGCCTAAAGAGACCCTTATGGGGGATCTCTTCCCATCAATTTTATCACTTAAGACCACAACTGGGGGTCTCCATCCCCAATGGGTATTATCACCCTTTGGTCAAACCTATGAGATTGTTGGCCCAGTGAAAGTACACAGCCTACGAGCACATCAGTCTAGCGAAGGCACACTTAGCCTGCGAGCACAGCAGCCCAACAAAGGCACACTTAACCTACCAGCACGGTAGCTAGTGAAGACACGCATGACCTGCAAGCTCGTTGCCATTGTGGGGGTTTGAACCTTGGTGGCCACCACCACAACCAAGTAACTTGACCGAAAAACCACGCCCTTATAAACATGGTATTCATATTTTGAATATATATATAATGTGTAGAGATTTGATTTGGTGTAACTATTTGTAACACACAGAGTTACTGATTCACAGTGTAACCCTTTAATGAGGTTTTGTCTACATATGGGAGTTTGAATGTTCTATCTACAGAAGAGTATTATTGATACTTAGCATGATGTGAACACAATTTGTGTTAAGGTGTGTTAGTGCTCAATCCGACTAGATGTTTCCCAGTTATCCCTATAAGGTATCCATCATTGATCAATAGGATTTTCAGGCTAGGGGCCAACAGTATAGGAGATAGACTCTATAAATATCTCCTCTTCTTCTTTAGGCTCTGCAGAACCAAGCGGGGTATTCCCTATTCAACATCTGTAAAATATGCTTATTAACTTGGTGGGATGTTGACACAAAGTAGATAAATCCTCTCTTGTGCAGACCAAAACTGTGAAATAAGTGCAAAGAGGCTAACTTTGGGCCTATGCTCAGTGGTGAATCAGAGGATTTTGGTCCTAAAACTACTTCTAAATATCCTGAAGGTTTGTATTTTGAAGTATGAATTTGATTTTTTGTAATTTGGATGCACAATTAGGACTTTGGTTGTAACCTCAATACAAGACTGGACTGGTGCCTATCTCAAGGCTCGGAGTCAATAGACATACACATGTGGATGGTTACCATAAACATATATCAATGACTAGATTTCAAGGGGATTTATAGTGTATGCCTTACATATACTTCCAAAAACTGAGTATTCAGTTATCTCTACTTACAAACATCCTTACTGCAATATATTCTTCCCAACACTTAACCCAAAACATTTAATCTACTCCTTGAGCAGAAGTAAAAGATTAAGCATTCAACATAGCAAACCCATGTCCTAGAATCTTAAACACCCCTTAGCTGTTTAGATTCAGAAAAAGAAAACATTCAATTTGGAGACACATAACAGAATACATACAATGAAGCATTACTCATATAAAACAACATGAAACCATAAAATTTATGCATAAGACATATAACATGTGATTCATAAACTCACAAGACACCCAAAACAAAGCCACCAACGAAGTTGTATCTTATCACAGCACCAAAATTTGTCCAGTTTTCAACAACCACAATGAGTAACAGAGCTTGCATTTTATAGCAAGACAGTGTACTCAACAATTAATTACATAGCACTTCAAAATTTCTGCCACAATACAATGCACCAAGAATGGCACCCAAATCAATCAATGCAGTATAGAGACAAAGAGGGAAAAGCAGGTGAGATCAGAAAATGTGCCGCCATCTGAAGATTTTTGCCACAAATTTGGTAGGTACCTGTCACTCTGTTGATCATCCCTCTGCAATTCTGCCTTTAATGTCAACCTACCCATAACCTTCTGAAGTGCAGCAGTCGCGTGCATCTGAAGCTTTTCTTGCTCAAAAAATAGCCACATATACGAAGAAAAACCCTTGCTGCATGAAAGTTTAAAATTGGTCGTCGATTTCCTTCCCATCTTTGAGATCTGTGGCCTTGAATCACTTTGAAAAGTCACCAACCAATCAGAACATGTCACGTAGGCACCCCGTGCTTCCTTCGCTGATCTTTTCCTTTCTTATTTTGCCCTTTTCACCTTTAAATCCCTTGTATATGCAAAAGCAAATGCATATACATACGACTGTATGCATACAAGGCGTGGACGCCAAATTATTATAGAACAAATTGAAAACACCTTCGGGTTCCACCTTGTATCTCTTTTTTGCATCTATCGCTTGGTGCATTGCATATACAAATGCAATATACATGCCGCAGATTTCAAATTTTTATGAAACAAGTTGCAATCGCCTTGAAATCCAACTTGTATCTTTTGATTGCACATCAGCTTGTATATCAGCATATACAAGCACTTTATACAACCCTCAGACCTCAAATTTTATTCGCTGCATTTTATTTCTCCTTTGCGTCTGGGTTGCACCTCCTTTTCCTTGCATCAATGCCTTGTATATCGCAAACATACAATGCGGATATACAAAACAAAACATACAATCCAGAACTAAAACCTTTATCAACCAGAATGTATAATCTCTCAGGTCCGGCTTATATATTTGCAAATGCATATTTGATTGTAGGTGTGAACATACAATCGCTAAAACATGCAATCAGTGGGTCCCACCTTTTGTATATCAGCCCCTTGCACTTTTCACTTTGCACGTAGTGAATGTATATTGCATATACATTCCACCTTGTACATGAGGTAGACCCCACCAAATGTATCTCTTGCATTGTATGTCACCGAATGTACAAGACCTCTTGTATCTTCTCAATGTACATGTTTCTTCTTACACATGCATCGGCCAATGTATCTTTCACTGTAGAGAATGTACATGCACCTCTTTGTATATTTTCTTTGCATATTTTGTTTTGTATCTAGCCGTTGTATGTCTAAACATACAACGCAAAATATACATGCAACCTGATATACAAGCAGGGAATATGCCCAGAATCTGCGAAAGATTCCTTAATGTATATGCACCTTTTTTAAGCCCGATATGCATTGTGAAATGCATACAACTGATTTTCACCATTTTTGAAGGCCGATTGAGATCTCTAACCTACCAATGCACATTTGACTAGCATGTATATACAAACAGCCTTGTATATACAAAGTGACATGCATGCAATTGAATTTTCTGCACTTTTCAAATGCAAAGGCCAAAAGACTTAGAACATTTTAGATTTTTTGGGAAGGTGCTTGCATATTTAAATGCTTGAAACCTGAATGTTTATGTAGGCACTAACATTGGCTCTGACTGGGGACGTGCAGGCGTAAGGCTGCAACGAGAACCAAACCACTCCGGGACAAACCAAGCAAAACACAAAACACCAGCGACTACATAAGGCATGCACAGACTACTTACACCTAATTTACAATGTGCACACATGGTAACCACTTATGAAAAATAGGGCTTTAGGAGCTGACCGTGCATAGGCAGTTCCAGTAATTCACTGTTGATGCTTAGAATTGCACTCTTTCCAACACCAACATGGGAAGTTTTAGGTATGTGGGATTTGCGACATGAAATGACCTCCAGATTTTAAAGAAGCTGGCTCTTCTTTATCTCAAAAGTGTTTTGGGAAAAGGGATAGAATTAAACAAAATCACAAATGCAACTAAAAAGAAAACTAAACTATGGCGATGTGCCTGAATGTGATTTTGTTTCTCAACACTAAGCACAATGAAGCTATCTTCAGGATTCAGTTACATTAAAGAGCAAATAATGCATGACCAATGTAAAAGATGAAAAACAAATAGAATCAAAGGCTCACAACTTAGAAGATTTTGCAATAACATAGAAAATACCAGCAAAGGCACAGAACTCAATCTTCTTATTAATTTTCCAGTCACATAAAAGGCACTAATGTATGCACAGTTATACAAACTTTCTAAATCAAGAAAACAGAACAAAGGCAAATGATATCACTAGTCACTACAAAAGATCTTCAAACTTCTCTTAAATCTCTGATAACAATCTGTGATGCAAAAAAACCTCTATATCTCCTATGTTATCTCTTTTAAACTGCGATCTGAACCCATATTTATAGCATAGAACTGGCTCAAAGATTGCCCGCACGATCAAATCTCAATGGCCTAATCGAACTGGGACCTAACAGGAAGTGTCTGACAGAAAATATATTTCAGATCTGAAATGGTTAGCCCCTCTTCAAGTTCATTGGCTGAAACAGATACATGTAACTTCCCGCACTCATAATCAGGTAGGGACACCTAGCAATTTCTGATAGTCTTTGCGACTATAAACCCTTGGGACTGCTGGCGCGCATACGCACCCCTTTCTTGAAACTCCTCATCTTTCTGGAACAATAGGAAACTAGCACGTGGCATTCTCCGCTGCAATGAGAAACAAAACCCTTAAGACAGATGGCATCTTCCGTGTGCCTTAATTGAAAAACTGCTTCATTATTCATGGAGCACCAGAAAATGACACTTGGCAGCATCTACGGCACTTTCTTGAGATATGTGGCGATTTCTACTTTACTTAGAGTCTTTACTGTGTCTCTATATCGAGAGTGCTCCAGCTTTGACATCTATCACGGTCTGCTGTGCTGAAACTTAATTGATTACCAAAAATGGGACCCACAACACTCCATGCCTGAGCAGCTTAAAAAAAAAGGAACAGGGACAAGTGGGGCTTTCCGCTGCACTTAGCAAGTGATACGTGGTAGCTTCCGTTGAACTTTGACAAACTTTAGAAACATTTAAGACTCATAAGGTTCATGCGGATGGTGACACATGTCGCGCTCTGTTGAAACTTTAGAAACATTACCGGGGCCCACCAACAGTCTTTACTTAGCAATGAAACAAAAGAAGGAACTTACGGATGTCGACACTTGGTGCACTCCACGGAAATTATATGGGACACACGACACCTCCTGTGTAGCTTTAAGAAACTTTTAAGAAACTCTCCACATCTACCACTTGGTGCCTTCCACTGAAACTTTAGAAACATTAAAAATGGGGCCCACCAGACTCACTTTTGTAACATAAAAAGGGCTTTCAAAACTTAGAGAAACAGAAACAGATGCTGACACTTGGCGCACTCCACCTCAATGCAAAAGATATGTGGCACTCTCCGCCTCTCTTTGAGAAACTTTATAATGTGTCCTGGCTGCTGACACTTGGCAGCTTTCGCTGCACTTTGGGATTTAGGCAAAATTTACAAAATAAACCCCACTCGCCTGCACTCTGTATCAAAAACCTCACTATCAAAACTAAACGCGCAGAGACCTTGTGCAACTGAAACTCAAAAAATAAAATGTAGAGTATTTTACTCTACAGTTCTTGGCGACCCTAAGGACTTTTGAGCCTACTCAAAAGGAATCCAAAAATGTATATACAAAGCAAAATTTTACAGATTCTGCAAGGCCGTCTGATAAATAGACCATTCAGCATCGGATAGTCCCTGTTTGTTCTGCAAATCCTGGAAGGCTAAAGCAAGGTTAATAATGTCCTTGTGCGAAAAACTCTGCAAAACATGAACTGTAGCCTTCAATTGGAAATTGAGCTGGGCCATGGGAATCAAAATAGCTTCCACTTCTGATACTGATGAAGCATCTGTTAAAACTTGGAAAACTGACTGGTCATTTTGTCTGGATAGCAACAAAGGTTTGATTTCATCAACCATTAATACATTGTTGCTATTAGGAAAAGGGGAGGGAAAACCCAAGTGCACCAGATCTTCAATATGTTTCTTCGTATCTTTTACCCCCTCCTTGACCACATTGAGGAGCTCTTTGCAAGTAATTGCAGCAGAGTTGCAACTGAGAACCTCATTCACCCCTTTTGCAGCAATCATTCTGTCACTGATCCCTGCTACTGATAATGTTTCATTAGTAGTGTCATACAGTTTTTTCAGTAGCAATTGAGAATCTAAAACTCTCAAGGAAACAGTGGACAAAGTGGCATGAATAGAAGTCTCAACCTTCTCACACAATTATTGTGCATGTAGTAGGAAAGTTAAAGAGGGTTTGAGCTAGATAATCTCCTCAGAGATTCTTTTCCACACTGATGCATACAGCTCCTTAACCAGGTTCAACACTCCTGCATTCTGTGGCCTATTTGCCAATTCAAGGGTCAACTGTTTTGTTGTTTGTTTCTCGGCCTGAAGTTGAGCCTGTATGGCAACAACATTGTTCTATTCCTTCAACAGCTACTGTTGGAACTGTGTGGCTCGTTGAGAGGAATCCTGATGCCTCTTCTGTAATGTGGCCTTTTCTTGCTTCAGGGTAGTCACTACAGACTTCACCTGGATGAGCTATTCCTTTAAAGAAGCATTTTGGTTCTATGTGACCTGATGAATCTGACAAGAAATAGTACTTTGCAACTATTTATTGAGACTCTCTATTTCATCATTTTTCAATTTAAGTTCTGCAGTCAGGGTGCCATTATGTGCATTTTCTTGAACCAGATCAGCCTCCACCTTCTGTAACTTCCTTGATAGTTTCAAATAGTTAGTAGCTACAACAGAAGTGGTTTCATTTAGCAGCTCAACCCTGTCTTGTGGTCTAAAAAGTGACATATCCATAGCCACTACACTCATGGTATAATCTTGGGGCTGCATCTACTCATTTGGCCTAACTGCATTTGGTGACAGATGAGTCACAGTTAGCTGCTATTGGATTGGGTCAAATAGTGACCTCATGTGTGGTACAGCCTGAGCTTTATTATCTTTCTTCCTCTTTTTATCCATCCGAGCTTCCCTAGCCTTCTTAGCAGTGTCTGCTTGAGCTTGGAAGGTAGAGGGAGAGGCAATATACCCACTCGCAAAAGGATGACCCTATGGCAAGCCATAGGGAATAGCCAAATGTTGGCTAGGAGGAATCTGAGGAGGTATTCTCCTTGGAAAAGAAGGAGAAAAGGGAGGCAATGATGTGGCCTATGATGACATGGCCTGAGTAGTGACAGGTGGGGAAAATTGGGAAATTGGCACAGCAGAGGTGGCAGGGGATAATATTTGGCTAGTTGGGATTGCCACCCCTATGGAAGAAGAAATAGACTGAGAAGAAGAAGGAGAAGAAGCACGTACCCGAGGAGCAACAGATGTACTCAATGGTTGTTGCTGTAAAGGTTCTACCTCCTCATCTGAATCAGGCTAAAGTTTCAGCTTCTTATGTTTCCTTGGCCTTTCTTCTTCCTGTTGTACTTCCTTCTCTTCAATATTTACCACTGCTGCTAGTGGTGTTTGCACAAAACTGGAAACCCCAGTGGTTGACACTGATGGAGTCCCTCTGGGAGGTGAGTATACCACACTCTTTTGTTTTTCAATGGCACTGAGAGATTGGGGCCAAACAGTTATAGTGGCTGAAGATGAGGCTTGTCTCGGGGCCTATACTGTATGAGTGGACTCAGGTTCTTCTTCAGACTCCTCACTCCTTTTATGGATCTTGCTTGTATTAGGGCTAGAGACTAGAGAGGGATGCCATTCGTCCCAAATGGACTCCCATTTCTCATCTGTATCAACCTTGCCAAAAGAGTGAGTTGTTTGAGATATTTCCTACCTATATTTCCAATAGGCCTTAATTTTATCTACCTTCCACTCCCTGTCCCTTAATAGATTTTTCTTCAAACCAATACCCATTTTGAACTTAGGGTCATAGGCCTTTTCCCTTTTATAAAATACTTCCCATGGCCTGGGTCCCTCAAAGGGCAAATTTGTCAGTTCTACATATAAATCAGGAGTATCTTCCTTAGGGTTCCTTCTGTCTTCCCAAAAGGGACAGCCCTCATGCACAATTTTGGCACCAACATTGTTATTCTTGACCCATAAGGTTATGAAACTACTTGGGTCATATCTCCATTTATCTTCAATCAGAAAGAAACCCAGGACAGCTAACTTTCTCAGCAACAAGTGCTCAGCATCTCTGACCAATAGGGCCATGTTTTTCTTCACCCATGGGATATCATACATTTTTTTTTTCTTCTTCCTAGTGCCATAATCATTATCAACCACGGACATTTACCAGGTGACCTCTAAGAAGGCCAACCTAGGAGTCAAAACCTTGGGTAGCAACACTGGCTCTCCATTAAAAACATGGACCCTAATGATAGTATGGTGAGACCCAAAGAAATAATCACAGGGAATGGGGGAATTTGCCATGAGGCCCTTGACACTTAATGTTAATCTATTCTCAATAGGCTCTAGGCTTAGGTGACTAAAAGCAGGGGCAACAAAGAGTTCCCAAAATTCATAGGGGTCAGATGCTTCAGACAAGACATGTGTCCATGCAGACACAGGAATGGTCCTATTGTGACTGAAACTTGGGTCATACATATTTAGATGCATATATTGTGAAAAAATGGCAGGGTTTTGATATAACATGAGGTGAAACAGATAAGAAGAATACCTGAAAACCCTTGTGGATTTGAAATGGGTGAGTTGGTTGGCCATTGCATAGGCAATCTGCTCTAAGAAGTCCAGCCGAAACTCCTGAGACTTGCCCACAGTCTTCAATCAGAACAAAATGGCAATTTGCCAATCATAAACAGTAATGTCCTCCTTCATTCTGAAGATAAATGCCATCGTGGATAGGGCTTCCTGGATAGCCTGTGCAAATTGGGCCCTTCCTATTGGTAGCACTGGCATTTGGGTGTTTTCATCTCTGAGCTGTAACTCTGAATTGAGAAACCTCAATTGATTATTAACATTTGCCCATTTTTTTGCATTTTGGCAATGGTGGGAAATGTGGCTGTCTTGTCATGGTATAAGGAAAACATGTCCCTAATAGCCTTTGGTGTAATTTGCACCATGAAGGGACCCTTTTGTATGGTACTTGAGGGTGCATGAAACAATTCTGCACACAACTCAATCAGGTCGGGGCATAAATGTACACTTGGGACAATGAATTTTGCCAACTGAGAGGTCCATATCCTCATCCCAAACATTTCAGATTGTTTAGCCTTGGCCTTCTGGAGACATCTTTGGTGTGCCCCTTCTCGCAGAGCTTTGCCAGGGTTTTGAAGGGCTGGGTCTACAATACCGTCAGCGAAATCCTTCACTTTAGTAGGGTCAACTGTATAACCAACCTCGGGGACCCTGGTCCTTGGATAGGTCCTTAAGGGTTGAGCAAGGGCCGAAGCATATGATTTGCTGGCGAGAAGCTTGTCAATAGACTCGTAAATCCCTAGCCCTTGCTGTGAAGACTGTGCTTCTGCCATCTCTGTGTTTGCTGGAAACTGTTGAACTTACCTGTAACAAGGATGGAAGCTTTGCAATAGGGAAGACACACTTAGGAAGCAGGTTTTGCTATGAATTGAAAATGCAGGTAATGGGATTTTCCTAGCAGTCGTAGTAACAAATGAGACATAGTTTAAGCTTTAACTCTTGTTATTAGGGCATTTTAATGACACATCAAGTCTCATAAATGGCATTAAAACTAGAAAATTGTTATAAAATCTTAAGAGATCTGAGTGGTACAGAGTGTCAGACACGTCATAAAAGTGGCTGCATACGAGTACTTTTAGGGAATTTTGGGGATTGGAGAGACTTAATGAATATGAGAGTTTCGAAACTTTAAGAGACTTGAGCTGTGGCCACATGTTTATAAAACACTTATTCAAAGAAAGAGTGGGAAAAACAAAGCAGGAAAAACAAAGCAACAATGAAAAAAGGGGAAACTAACTAGCTATAATACACAGGAGAAATTGTCTAATTGAAATGCTTCAAGTAGATCCCGTTGACAGGAATCTCTTCAGGCTCATTCTCCATTGTTTCAAGCTCAAATGAATTCTGTTGTTTACATGAACAGATTTTATAGGGGCCAGTCCATAATGACTCAAATTTACTGTGTCGACTGACTTGGCAGCTCTCTCATCCCATTTCAAAACAACTGATCCTACTTCAAAATGGGGATTTGAAGTCTTCTTATCGAAACAGTCTTTGATTATTTTCTGATGTTTCAATAATGATTCATGTGCGGAATCCCTTTTTTCTTGAACTTCCAGGAGCTCAGCAAGTCTAACCTACATGGGGCCATTTTCCTCAATCTCAATCTGTTTTAATAACTAGAGAGCAGGAATCTCCAAGCTCAGGGGCATTACAACAGGTTTACCATAGACCAATTCATATGGGGACATCTTTGTCACTTGTTTAGGTGTAATTCTATCTGCCCACAGTGCTATATTAAGCACTTTATGCCACTCTTTATGATGGTCAACCCCTATTCTTTTAATAAGTCTGATCAGAATATTGTTAGTTGATTCTGCCAAACCATTACCCTAAGGATAATAATTTGAGGAGGTTTTCAGGTAGATTCCATACTTTAGTGCAAAGTCAGATATTTTTGCCCCTAAAAATGCCTTAGCATTATCTAAAATTACAGTACGAGTAGGCCCAAAGCGAGTAGTGATACCCTCCAGAAAGTCTAGGATCACCTTTTCTGTTGCTTCTTTTAGTGGCACTGCCTCACTCCATCTGGTAAAATAATCTGTGGCAGTTAGAATCCATTTATGCCCCATACTTGACACCGGATTGATCATTCCAATGAAGTCAAGACCCCATTGAGCAAAAGGTTCATCAACGATTATAGGACTAAGGGGCATTGCTGCATTCCTTCTCTTCCCTACATAATACTGACAAGATTGACATTCTTTGACCAGTTGATAACAATCTATGAATAAAGTGGGCCAGAAATAACCTGCCTGACTTATCTTTATAGCTATGGTTCTTGTAGAAAAGTGTCCACCTGACACTCCGTGGTGCATTTCATGCAGTATTCTTTAGGCTTCACCTTTCTCTATGCATCTTAAAAGTATGCCATTAGTATTTCTTCTGAAAAGAACTTGGTCAATTAAAACAAAATGAACTCCCTGCTACCTATAGTATCTCCTCTTGTCCAGAGAGAGCTCTTTTGGGAAAATCCCATGTTTCATAAACTGGATCCTATTTGTGACCCAAGAATTCTGATCAACTTCTTGTATCCTCAATACATTTTCCTTTTTTGTTTCTTCAGTTATCATTTTTTCCATATCTTGGACCATATAGTGGCACAAACCCTTGCCTCTGACAAGTTTAGTTGGTCTAACCTCCACATCATATTCAAGAATCTTTGTTATCCAGTTTGCTCTTTTCTCAGTGATTTCTCCTTCCATAATGTATTCTTTGACACTTGGATGAGCCACTAATATCAGCATCTTATTACCTGTGACCATGTGTCTGAATTTCTTGAGGGCTTTTACCATTGCATATGCCTATTTCTCTACAAAGTTATACCTGGCTTCATACTCCCTAAGAGTCCTTGAGAAAAAGGCTATTGGATGCTCTCCTTCTTGTTGATCATCTTTCTGTGTTAGGACAGCAGCAACACTTAATTCTCCTCCATAGACATACATTATAAAAGACTTAGAGAAATCTAGATTCCTTAGTACTAGGGCTGTTGAAATTGCTTTCTTGACCTCCTCAAAAGCTTTTCTTCCTTCTGTAGTCCACTTGAACACCAAGTCTTTCTTCAATAAGAGTGTTACTAGTCCTATTAGGCCTGCAAAGTCTGATATGAACCTACTGACAAAATTAATCTTTCCCAAGAAGGACTGAACTGCTCTTATTGACAGGCAGAGACAGGTTCATTATGGCAGTGACTCTCTCTAGATCTATAGAGATTCCTTCTTTAGACACTATATGCCCTAATAGTTTACCTTGAGGTATTGCAAAAATGCATTTCTTAGGATTTAGAGATATTCCAAACTCTTGGCATTTCTTAAAAACTACTTCTAGATGGTCAAAATGATCTGCAACATTTTTAGAGAAAACAGTGAGGTTATCTAGGTAAATTAGAATGATTTTATTGATAATCTCTCCAAATGCTACATCCATTGCTCTCTAAAATGTAGCTCCGGCATTTGAAAGAACAAAAGGCATCTTTACATAGGTGAATGTTCCCTATTTTGCGGTGAAAGCAGTCTTATGTTGGTCTTCATCAGCCAACCAAATCTCATTGTATCCAGAGAAACCATCTACCAAGGAAAATCTCTCTGATCCAGCCACAGTCTGTAAAATTTGTTCCATAGAGGGCAAGGGGTAGTGATCCTTCAAGGATGCTCTATTTAGATCTCTGAAATCCACACAGAGCCTTATATCCCCATTCTTTTTTCTGACTGGTACTAGGTTGGATACCTAAGATGACTGTTTGATTGGGAAAATGATCTTTGATTCTAATAGTTTCTGCAACTCATCCACCATTAGAGGTTCAATCCTAGGGTTCACTGGCCTCTACTTCTATCTAACCGGTTTAGATCCTTCAGTCAGTTCTATAGTGTGTTGAATGATATTTCTATCATAACCATTGAGATCTTCATAGGTCTAGGCTATGACCCTATCATATTTCTCACATAAATCAATTAACCTTTTTCTTTCCTGTTGAGTGGCAGAATTCCCAACCTTCAATTTTCTCCCCTCACTAACCTGAATCTCAGAGTAGTTTTCTTTGTTTGCTTGAAATCTCTTCTTTTCTAGGCTGGCATCTTCAAGGTCAAACAAGTTTTCCAGGGTAATTAGTCCTTTAGGGAGCTTGTTTGACTTCATTTGAATGATCTGATCACCATATGCCTCTTCAATTTTGGGTTGTAACTGATCAGCAAATTCTCCTGACTGTTACAAAAATGAGAGTACTTGAAAATCATTTTCAAAGACTTGCCAATTTTCATAATTGTCTGGGATAGTTGGCCTCACAATAACTTTGACTGACTCATTATTGACCATTAGATCAGTTATTGGATCAAACTGTGAACCAATTTGTGCCATCCTATCTGCCTCAAACTTTTGGGCTCTAGGGACTACTTCTATATTGAAGGCTTCAAAATTTTCTATTAAGTCCCAAATTCTGTGCCTATAGGATCTCATCCTAACATTTTTGGCTACTACCTTCTCTCTTATTTGTTTCACCACTAGTTCTGAATCTCCTTTGACTATCAAATTCTTTACTCCCCTTTTCTTGGCTAACATGAGCCCATGCACTAAAGATTCATACTCAGCATCATTATTAGTATAGGCAAATTGGAAACGAATAGCTCTCAAAATTTTCTCACCATCAGGGGCAATAAAACAAATTCCTGCTCCAGCTCCATTCTTACTTCTAGCCCCATCAAAATTTAGGGTCCAGATTCCTGAGTTATTTATGGATTCTTGGGTCTGAGAGGGCTCATTTCTTAAGACATTAGGGATCTCCTGGTCTTCTTCAAATATAACATAAGTGCCCAACCCTGTTGAGTCATAGTTTCCAAAGGGGTCACTCTGCATCATGGTTAACAACTGGTTATCTTCTTCTTGCTGATCATATTCAGTCCAATCCCCTATTTCTTCAACAAAAACTCTTTCCTCTTTATTTAGCATGGCATGGGCTGCTTCTAACTTTGGGGTTGGTTCATTTGTTATATGGTCCTTTGACAATGGTTCTGACAGTACCTTCATTTTAGTCCCATATTTGGTTCTTAGGATGAGGTGAGACCAATCAAGTGACATATAACCTCCTATCTTGGCTATAAAATCTCTGGATAGGCATAAGCCAAAAACAGGAGGAATATCTATGACTACAACATCTTGATTTACAATTATATTAGGATAGGTATATAGCTGTAGTGGAAGTTGTTTAATTTTCCCTATTGTTTGCACAGACTTCCCATCTAACTGCATAACTCCTTTTGTAAGTGGCTCATATTTTATTTTCAAAGCATCTGTTATTTGCTTTGGCATCACTGTGGTACTAGCCCCAGAGTCTATCATTGTATTGTGCAATAGTTTCTTCCCAACTATTAAAGTTAAATAAAAGGGATCTAGCTTGGATTTACTTACCTCTGGTGCATTGTTCAGAAGAGCTGTTGTCTGCTGAGGAATAGTGTCTTTGAGCTTTTCTTTATCAGTAGGTCCTCCTTTGGTACCAGTATGTTTAGGCACTGCTTGGCCCTGTAGAGCTTCTTGCAATAGTGTCTTTTGCTTAGGAATAGCTAATATGTCCCATATTGATATGTGGGTTGGGGTCCTCTTTAGTTGATCCACCACATTCATAGGTCCTGGTGTTTGGGTCCTTGGATAATAAGGGTACCTTACTTTTTCTTGAACTTGTCCAAAAACTGCTTGGTTCTGCACTGACTGAGGTATTTCTTGTCTAGTAGCTATATTTTGATGATCCTGAAATGGAGGGATTCCCATAATTTCATTATTTGTGACTCCAGGTTGCTCCATCATCCTTCTCTTGGCTCTAGTATAGTAGTCTGATTGTATCAAAGGCTTTTTAGAAGTTGAAGCTTCATTTAAGAATACTAACTCTTCATCTTCAATCCATGAGAATAAAGCATGCTCAGGGGCTATTTCTTCTTCTTGCTATAAGGGCATTCCTTGCATCTGAGCCACTAGGACTGAATTTTGCATACCAGGGGATTGGTAGGGTTGAGTGTCAGAAGTATTAGCAAATTGTCTATCCACTCTTCTTTTCTCTGCTATCTTTTGTTGTAGATTACCCCTAGGACAATCTCTGGGCATATGTGCATTATTACAAGGGAAACACCAGGCATTGGTGCCATCTACATAATTATTCTGCCCTGGGATAATCTCTCTGTTTAGATTGGGAGGAACAGTCTGCAAGGGTGTAGGAATTGTAACTAATTGGTTTGATGGCTGAGGGTTAGTTTGCCTTTGGGGACCCTGATACTGATTTGGCTGTGGAGGAGGTCTATTCCCTTAATAGCCTTGATATTGGGGTCTGGGATAAGGATTCTGCTATCTTTTTAGGTTAATTATTTCATTAGAAAATGTTCTTAGGATGTTCTTGACATCATCCATCTCAGAGGATTGGGTAGGGATAGTAGCTTTAGCAGGTTGTTGGGGAAATGTATACATGGACACTGGTGGGGTTATGGGGTTAGGGGCTTCTTGAGGCAATGGTAGGGTAATCTCTGGAAACATAGGCATGGGGGCCTTTGGGGGCAATTTTCCAGCATCTATCAAATTATTTTCAGCTTTGACTGCATAGTCATAGGCTTCTTGCAGAGTCTAGCCTCCAAGTGACTGAATCATTACTGATATATCTGATTTTAGGGCTTTAAGATAAAACACTATAGCCATCCCTGGTAATGGTCTTGTTGTAGTAGGAATTCTTTCCCAAGTCTTTTGAAACCTTGAATTGAAGTCAGTCATTGGTTCTTGTGGTGCCCTTTTGATAGTAATCAATTGTTGTAACAAAGAAGATTTATCACCCTTTTCTTTAAATCTTGCAAAGAAAGCATCTCCCAGCTGGCCCCATGTAGATATTGTATTTGGGGTCAAAGATCTGTACCAGTCTAGAGCCTTCCACTTAAAAGAAGCTGCTAACAATCTTATAGCCACATTCTGCTGTGTGATCACATGTATTGCACAGACATCTGATACATCCTGTAAATGTTCTTCAGGTGCTTTGAAATCTTCCCCACTGAACTTAGGCAGAGCCTTCAGGGCATTTGCTGGAATAGGATCCCAAGTGGCTGGTGGTACTGGGAGGATCAGAGAACTGCCAGTGTTCTAATTTGCATAATTCTTAGGGGCTATAGGTGCTCCCATATTTGCTCTTGGTGTTGCTGTAAACTAATTGACCCTTCTTCTTGAATTAGTTATCAATGGTGATAAAAGAATACCTGGGTTCATAGCAGATTGAGCCCTTGTTACTGGTCCACAACTTTGACTCCTTGTAGCTCTCTGGTTCATACAGTCTTGAAAAGGAACTTCAAGAATTGTCCCACTAGGCATGCCAAAAACTGTTGATGCTTAGAATTGCGCTCTTTCTAACACCAACATGGGAAGTTTCAGGTATGTGGGATTTGCGACCTGAAACAACCTCCAGATTTTAAAGAAGCTGGCTCTTCTTTATCTCAAAAGTGTTTTGGCAAAAGGGATAGAATTAAACAGAATCACAAATGCAACTAAAAAGAAAACTAAACTATGGCGATGCACCTGAATGTGATTTTGTTTCTCAACACTAAGCACAATGAAGCTATCTTCAGGATTCAGTTACATTAAAGAGCAAATAATGCATGATCAATGTAAAAGATGAAAAACAAATAGAATCAAAGGCTCACAACTTAGAAGATTTTGCAATAACACAGAAAATACCAGCAAAGGCACAGAACTCAGTCTTCTTATTAATTTTCTAGTCACATAAAAGGCACTAATGTATGCACAGTTATACAAACTTTTTGAATCAAGAAAATAGAACAAAGGCAAATGATATCACTAGTCACTACAAAAGATCTTCAAACTTCTCTTAAATCTCTGATAACAATCTGTGATGCAGAAAAACCTCTATATCTCCTATGTTATCTCTTTTAAACTGTGATCTGAACCCATATTTATAGCATAGAACTGGCTCAAAGATTGCCCGCACGATCAAATCTCAATGGCCTAACCGAACTGGGACCTAACTGGAAGTGTCTGATAGAAAATATATTTTGGATCTGAAACGGTTAGCCCCTCTTCAAGTTCATTGGCTAAAATAGATACATGTAACTCCCCGCACTTAGAATCAGGTAGGGACACCTAGCAGTTTCTGATAGTCTTTGCGACTATAAACCCTTGGGACCGCTGGTGTGCATACGCACCCCTTTCTTGAAACTCCATCTTTCCGGAACAATAGGAAACTAGCACGTGGCATTCTCTGCTGATGAGAAACAAAACCCTTAAGATAGATGGCATCTTCTGTGTGCCTTAATTGAAAAACTGCTTCATTATTTAGGGAGCACCAGAAAATGACACTTGGCAGCATCCACGGCACTTTCTTGAGATACGTGGTGATTTCTGCTTTACTTAGAGTCTTTACTATGTCTCTATATCGGGAGTGCTCCAGCTTTGACATCTGTCATGGTCCACTACGCTGAAACTTAATTGATTACCAAAAATGGGACCCACAACACTCCATGCCCAAGCAGCTTCAAAAAAAAGGAATAGGGACATGTGGGGCTTTCCACTGCACTTAGCAAGTGATATGTGGTGGCTTCCGCTAAACTTTGACAAACTTTAGAAACATTTAAGACTCATAAGGTTCATGTGGATGGTGACACATGTCGCGCTCCGTTGAAACTTTAGAAACATTACCAGGGCCCACCAACAGTCTTTACTTAGCAATGAAACAAAAGAAGGAACTTAGGGATGTCGACACTTGGCGCACTCTGCAGAAATTATATGGGACACGTGGCACCTCCCGTGTAACTTTAAGAAACTTTTAAGAAACTCTCCGCATCTGCCACTTGGCGCCTTTCGCTGAAACTTTAGAAACATTAAAAATGGGGCCCACCAGACTCACTTTTGTAACATAAAAAGGGCTTTCAAAACTTAGAGAAATAGAAACGGATGCCGACACTTGGCGCACTCTGCCTCAATGCAAAAGATACGTGACACTCTCTGCCTCACTTTGAGAAACTTTATAATGTGTGCTGGCTGCTGACACTTGGCGGCTTCCGCTGCACTTTGGGACTTAGGCAAAATTTACAAAATAAACCCCGTGTGCCCGCGCTTTGTATCAAAAACCTCACTGTCAAAATTAAAATGCGCAGAGACCTCGCGTAACTGAAACTCAAAAAATAAAATGTAGAGTATTTTACTCTACATTCACCATTTAAGGCCTGGAGAAAGTAGGAATCTCCTCCATGAATATTGCTGATTTGATATGGGCCCATCCATAACGGCTCAAATTTATTATGCTTACCCTTATCCTGACTCTTTGCATTCCAAACAAGGACCAAGTCATTTATCTGAAACTTTCTTTCTATAGCCCTTTTATCAAACAAATATTTTACCTTCTGTTGTATCCTGATATTTGTCTTATGTGCTTCTCTTCTGGTTTCATCCAATGCAATTAGCTGATTTATCCTTCCATTCATTGAGTCTTCAATTTGTTCATCATTTTCCTGTATGAATCTATAGATTGGGAAGAGATTATTCACAGGTAACCTAGCTACTGCACCATATACTAGCTCAAAAGGTGACCTTCCAATTGCTATCTTCATTGTTATCCGGTCAGCCCATAATGCCATCGTTAACTTTGAATCCCATGCCTTTTTGTTTCGTCCACCATCCTTTTGATGACTTTCATGAGGCTTTTGTTACTTGACTCTGCTTGACCATTTCCCTGTGGATGATATGGTGATGCATATGACAAATTAATCCCATATTTGTTGCAAAAATCAACAAATTCACCAGATCTGAAGCACATGGCATTGTCTGTGACCATTGTGACTAGCACTCCAAATCTGATAATAATGTGTTCTAAAATAAAATCCATCACCACCCTTCTTGCAGCCTTTTTAGTTGGAATTGCTTCAACCCATTTGGTAAAATAGTCAGTAACAACCAGAATCCAACTATGTCCTCCACTTGATTTTTCTAAGATTTCCCCTATAAAATCTATTCCCCATTGCTGAAATGGAGCCCCCACAGTTACAGTTCTAAGGGGTAATGCACCTTCATGCTTTAGTTTTTCTGAGAACCTTTGACAGGGATCACACTTTCTTACCATCTTTTGTGCATCTAAGAAAAGGGTAGGCCACCAATAGCCTGCTCTAAGAATTTTGTGGGCCGTTGTCTTAGCAGTGTAATGTCCACCACACACTCCCTTGTGCATGTCATTTAGAATATCTGTAGCCTGGTTTCATCCACACATCTAAGCAGGACACCATCAGGATTCTTCCAATACAATTATCCTTGAACAATTATGTATTTGATAGCACGTAGTTTCAAGGTCCTTTTCTGACTATCACTAAAATAGGAAGGACAATTCAAACTCTACAAGTAATATATAATGTCCTTGTACCATTCAAATTATGACATATTAACAATTTCATTCTAAACTACATTCACCTGGCATGCTTCCAGATTTGACTTTGTCATCATCTTAGCCAAACCTTGTCCCCTCACCAATTTTGTAATCTGTATTTCAATGTTGAACTCTTGTAATTTATTTATCCACCTGCATCTTTTTCCTGTCACTTCCTGTTGAGTGAAAATATCTTTAATTGCTACATGAGGCACATATGCAATTGTTTGAGAGCCTACTAAATATGGCCTGAAGCTGTTGACTGCTCTAACTAATGCATATGCCTACTTTTCCATGATATCATACTTCAATTCAGCTGCCTGCAATGACATGCTAAAGAAAGCAATAGGTTGCTCAAAACCATCCTCATTTTTCTGCAATAAACATACAACAATAGTATGAAAGGAAGCAAATGAGAACAACTGAAGTGGCTTAGAAAAATTAGGAGATCTTAATATAGGAGCCATCTTTATAGCTTCTTTGATGTTATGAAATGATTTAGTTGCTTCACTTTCCCATTTGACAGTTGCACCTTTCTTCAACATTTTAGAGATATCTTTTGTAGTCTCTGCAAAGTTAGGAACAAATCTTCTAACAAAATTAATTTGTCCAAAGAAAGACTAGATACCTTTGACAATTTTAGGGATCTAAATCCTGTCAATTGTAGCAACTCATTCAGGATCAATCCTAACTCCATCTTTGGAAACAATGTGTCCCAATAATTTTCCTTCCACTACCCCAAAAGCACATTTCTTTTGGTTAAGTGAAATGCTATATTCCAATGCTCTAATAAAAATTTGTTCAACATGCATGCAATGTTGCTCCTCCTTTTTTGAATAGGCAGTAAATCATCTTGATACATAGCCAGAATTTAGTTAATCAATCCTGCAAAAGCAACATCCATAGCTCTTTGAAATGTAGCACATGCATTTGTTAGTCTAAATGACATTCTTACATATACATAGGTTCCCCATGGAGTGGTAAAGGTAGTCTTGTATTGTTCAAATTCTTTCACCTTTGCCGATTGTAGCCTGAGAATCCATCCATCATGGATAAAACCTCACAACCAATTACTTTCTGCAACATAGCTTCCATGTTGGGCAGTGGATAATTATCCTTTAAAGAAGACATAATCAAATTTCTAAAATCAACACAAAGTTTTATGTCACTATTTTTCTTTCTAACTGGGACAAGATTGGACACCTAGGTTGAATGTTTGATAGGCACAATTATTCCAGCCTCCCTAAGCTTCATAAGCTCTTCTTGGATTTTTGGAGCCAGAGTTAGATTAATAGGTCTTTGTTTCTATCTGAATGGCTTATCTCTAGGCTTCAATGGGATCTCATGCTGGAATAAATCCTCTCTATAAGCTTTTAGGTCCTCATATGACCAGGCTAGGACATGCTTATATTTCTTCAATAATGCTATCAACATGTTCCTAATATGGGGCTTGAGCTGTTTGCCAATGTATACCCTTTTGAGGGAATGAGATGTCTCCAAGTTTATCTCCTCCAAATCATTCTTATTTGTAGGAGATGCCTTTGTAACAAACTGGTCTCTATTGTCAAATGCTCTTTCTAAAGCAACCAGCCCTCTGGGGATTTTATTTGTTTTGAGCTGAATTACTTCTTTCCCCAAAAGAGTTTCTTTTCCATCCACAAATTCTACAAAATTCTGAAAATCAATTTCTTGATTCTCATATTCATCTATGCAGTGCAGGAACCTCAATCAATCTTTATCATCATCAAATACTTGCGAACTGCATATATTTTCTGGTACTGCAGGTCTAATTTAACCTCAACATTTGTAACATCAGATAGAGTAATATCATCTGGCCTTATGGCCACATTAGCTAAAAAATCTGCCATGACATTTTTTGATCTCTCTATCTAGTTTATTGAAAATGCATCAAACAATTCAATTGTATCCCACACAACATGCTTATACTATTTTAACCTTTTATTCTTCGAAGCATATCTATCTCTAACCTAGGCAACAGTTAACTCTGAATCTCCAAATACTTTTATCATCTTAATTCCATGCTTTAGAGCAACATTCAATCCTAGCAACAGAGCCAGGCAAACTTTAACAAGAAAGAGAACTTTAGAAGCTTACCAGCTAGAGACAAAAACCCAACTCTAGCGCCAGAGCCTTCCTTTGAACAAGCTCCATCGAAATACATAGTCTAGAGACCCTGTTGGTCAAGCTTTTGAATGCAAATATCTTTCCTTTTACATCCTTGATCACCCGAGACAACTTTGAAGTTCTCGCAATCTGTATCCACAAAATAGACATGTTCCTCTAAATCTTGATCCTCAATTGTTTATGACGACCTTTCCTCTCTGACTAGTTTGACGTCTTTACCATTCATTGGAATCATGGCATATGATAGATCTAACTACATACTTCCTCTAATCAATGCTTCCCATCTTCTTGACAACAGCATATCATATTGTGGCTTTATGTCAACCACTGTTATGTTCATTCTATATGTTTTCTCTGGATATGTTGCTAACCTAAAATCTACATCCTTCATGATTCCAATAACTGGCACCTCCCTAGCATCCATTGCATAACATTTTCCACATGCTTTATTTATCTTCAACCCAGCTTGTTGAATGCTAGCCAGAGGCATAATAATTTTTGACACTCCAGAATCAAGCATACAATTCTTGATTGTTTTTCCATTAATAACAAGGGAGACATAAAACAGCTCAACCTGTGAAGGGCATTTTGTCATGGTCACCCCCAGATAAACTTCAGGAACCTCATCCTCTTCAATACACAAGGCCCATTTTTTACCTTGACCCTCAACATTTTGCTTAGCCTGACAAGCTACTCCTGAGATTAGGGACAATGCCTTATTTCTGAATTCTTCAACTTTCATCATCTCCATCAATGAAACAGAGATCTTTACCTAAGATAAAACCTGAGTTATGTCAAAGGGAGCATAGTTTTGTATAATAGTTGTAGCCTGAGCCATGGCTTTACTTTTATCCTAAACTGATCTAGCTTTAATCTTAGTGGCCCTCTGACTGTTATCCAGGACCTGAGAATCCTTATTTTGATCCTCGCTTCGGGGAGTTTTATTTTCTGGTTCTTGAGAATCATGCCCTGGTTTTTGCTTAGAGTTCTTCTTATTACTGTTCCATTGTGTCTTTTGTGGTTCAGCCTTCTTATAAATATGCACTGGTTGGTTTACCAAGGTGCTTTCTAGTTGATGTAGGTCACTTACCTGAGCTTTACCCCTAAGATTATAATTGCTTTTGACCTGAGCCACCGCTGTAGCTATGAGAGCTCTAATTTCCTCATCAGAAGGTCTCCTCAAGTTATTCAGGAAAATGTGTGAGTCCTGAGCATACGCATAATTATCTTCATCATCTTCATCACAAGGAAAGTATTGGCAAACCTGAGTCCCATAGCTCTTATTTTCATCTGCATCATAGGAAGAATACTCCCTATTCGTGGACAACATATTTACATTATCATCCTCCATACAATGTGGCTCATTGCATTCATCACATGCAATGGCATTATTATATAGAGACTGAGCAATCATACATTGCGATTGTGAGTGAGGCATCTGACATATTATGCACCATGGGGTGTCATCAACAATAGTAACAGCCTTCTTCAAAGGATCCAGAGTTTCCCTTGCATTCTGGAATCTTTGATTGGTGTTGTTGTTATGTGGGAGAATGGGTTTACCATTATGCCAATTAGTGTTATATGGCATATCAGGTAATGATGGTCTCTTTTCTTGTCTCTGGTAAACCTGCCTATCAGGACCTATTCCCTTTTCATTTTTAGCAAGTCTATAACTTAAGTCCTTAACAACAGTTGTCAATTTATCTAGTTTATCCTTAGGAGTAGATGCATTACCTTGAGTACTTTGAGGTTTATTTGTGTAGAATCTTCACATCATCCCTTTGGTTTGTCTTACCAGATGCTTTCTTATTATTTTCAATATTTGTTGCAATCCTGAAAGCATCCCTAAGGCTATTAGGACCCTTATCTCTTAATCCATAGGTCATTTTGGCATCAAAAGCATTTATGTATAGCACCATGTACATTGGTTCATTAGGTCTCATGTGAGGTGGCAATTTGTTCAACATTTTAGTGAATCTAGCATTAAAAGCTGTAACCTGCTCATTTGACCCTTTAGTGATACTGGTGAATTCATTTACAAAAAAGCTTAGGTCAGTTTTGTCACCATATTATTCTTTAAAGATCCTCCTAAAATCATCCCATGATGAGATACTTCAGTCAGGCAAGCCTTTATACCATTCTCTAGCTTCATCAACCAAGGACTACATAAACAACTTCATAAACACATCTTCATGTTCAACCTCAAAGTTGTCCATGACACTCTGAAAGGCTTTTAAATGATCCTCACCTGACACAGTATTGTTTCCTGAACACTTTAGTACCTGCGGCCTCACATGTTTGTCAGTAGGATTAGGGTAGCTAGGAATACCATCAAAAACAAGCTACCTGAATCTGTCTAGCTGCATAGGCTATCTACCAAACTGATTAACATCGGCATTTCTATTTGCATTCTAATTTCTCACATTATTTAATGGTACCCTAACATTGTTTACATTCTGTCTCTGATCATTCTGTTGATACTGGATTTCATTTCTATGTTGGTTTCTCAAGACATTTGCATTATCAAGGGTAGGGATTGCATCATGTTGAGTAGTTTTTAGAGCTTGCACTTTTTGTCTCATATCATCTGTAATCTTCACACCTTGTAAATATTCTAATTTAGCTCTTAATCTTTTGATTTCTTCAGCTAATTGTTCATCTTTGGGCATAGAAGAGGATGGTCCCTTTCCATATTTGTCATCATCATCATCATCCCTTGGGGACTCAGTCTCTTCAAATCTATTAGAGGGATCTACGAAAGGGCATTCCTAAAACACCTCTGATCTCACTCTCAAATTAACACCTTGTTTTCTTTCATATACATTCTAGATTTCAACCTCAGTGTTTGAAAAATAAGGTATTGCCTGCTTTGAAGATCCTGGATTGTGTTGAATATTATCATTACTTCTGGGAGAACCCTCTTGACTGGCTTGAACAGTCCCTTTTCTCCTGTACATCATCTTTCTGGGTAATTCTTTAAATAGAGAATTACACAGGGATCTTCTCCCTTGCAAACAAATTCTTACTTTACCAATTGGGAGATTGGTTCGGAGTACCCACCTACAACTAGGAATTATTTTCTTTTAAACTTGGGTTCTTACACAAAGGTCCCCAGTGGAGTTACAAAATCTGTTAGTGCTCAATCCGACTAGATGTTTCCCAATTATCCCTACAAGGTAGCCATCATTGATCAACAAGATTTCCGGGCCAGGGGCCAACAGTACAGGAGATAGACTCTATAAATATCTCCTTTTCTTCTTTAGGCTTTGTAGAACAAAGGGGGGTATTCCCTATTCAACATCTATGAAATATACTTATTAACTTGGTGGGATGTTGACACAAAGCAAATTAATCCTCTCCTATGCAGACCAAACTGTGAAATAATTGCAAAGGGGCTAACTTTGGGCCTATGCTTAGTTGTGAATTAGAGGATTTTGGTCCTAAAACTACTTCTAAATATCCTAAAGGTTTGTATTTTGAAGTATGAATTTGATTTTTTGTAATTTGGATGCAAAACTAGGACTTTGGTTGTAACCTCAATACAAGACTGGACTGGTACCTATCTCAGGGCTCAAAGTCAATAGACATACACATGTGGATGGTTACCATAAACATCTATCAATGACTAGATTTCAAGGGGATTTATAGTGTCTGCCTTACAGATACTTCCCAAAACTGAGTATTTAGTTATCTTTGCTTACAAACATCCTTACTACAATATATTCTTCCCAAAACTTAACCCAAAACATTTAATCTACTCCTTGAGCAGAAGTAAAAGATTAAGCATTCAACATAGCAAACCCATGTCCTAGAATCTTAAACACCCCTTAGCTGTTTAGATTCAAAAAAAGAAAATATTCAATTTGGAGACACATAATAGAATACATGCAATGAAGCATTACTCATATAAACCAACATGAAACCAAAAAATTTATGCATAAGACATATAACATGTGATTCATAAACTCAGAAGACGCCCAAAACAGAGCCACCAACGAAGTTGTATCTTATCACAGCACTAAAATTTGTCTAGTTTTCAACAACCACAATGAGTAATAGAGCTTGCATTTTATAGCAAGATAGTGTACTCAGCAATTAATTACATAGCACTTCAAAATTTCTGCCACAATACAATGCACCAAGAATAGCACCCAAATCAATCAATGCAGTATAGAGACAAAGAGGGAAAAGCAGGTGAGATCAGGAAATGTGCCGCCGTTTGAAGATTTTTGCCACAAATTTGGTAGGTAACCTGTCACTCCATCGATCATCCCTCTACAATTTTGCCTTTAATGCCAACCTACCCGCAGCCTTCTGAAGTGTAGCAATCGCGTGCATCTGAAGCTTTTACCGCTCAAAAAATAGCTGCATATATGAAGAAAAACCCTCGTTGTATGAAAGTTTAAAACCAACCGTTGAATTCCTTCCCATCGCTGAGATCTGTGGCCTTGAATCACTTTGAAAAGTCACCAACCAATCAAAACATGCCATGTAGGCACCCTGTGCTTCCATCGCTGATCTTTTCCTTTCTTATTTTGCCCTTTTTGCCTTTAAATCCCTTGTATATGCAAAAGCAAATGCATATACATACAATTGTATGCATACAAGGCACGGACCCCAAATTATTATAGAACAAATTGAAAACACCTTCAGGTTCCGCCTTGTATCTCTTTTTTGCATCTATTGCTTGGTGAATTGCATATACAAATGCAATATACATGCCGCGGATTTCAAATTTTTATGAAACAAGTTGCAATCACTTTCAAATCTAGCTTGTATCTTTTCATTGCACATTGGCTTGTATATCGGCATATACAAGCACTTTTTACAACCCTCGGACCTCAAATTTTATTCATTGCATTTTATTTCTCCTTCGCGTCTGGGTTGCGCCTCCTTTTCCTTGCATCAATGCCTGTATATCACAAACATACAATGCGGATATACAAAACAAAACATACAATCCAGAACTAAAACCTTTATCAACTAGAATGTATAACCTCTCGAGTCTAGCTTATATATTTGCAAATGCATATTTGATTGTATGTGTGAACATACAATCGCTAAAACATGCAATCGGTGGGCCCCACCTTTTGTATATCGGCCCCTTGCACTTTCCACTTTGCACGTAGCAAATGTATATTGCATATACATTCCACCTTGTATGTGAGGTAGACCCCACCAAATGTATCTCCTGCATTGTATGTCGCTGAATGTACAAGACCTCTTGTATCTTCTCAATGTACATGTTTCTTCTTGCACATGCATCGGCCAATGTATCTTTCACTGTAGCGAATGTACATGCACCTCTTTGTATATTTTCTTTGCATGTTTTGTTTTGTATCTAGCCATTGTATGTCTAAACATACAATGCAAAATATACATGCAACCCGATATACAAGGAGGGAATATACCCAGAATCTGCGAAAGATTCCTCAATGTATATGCACCTTTTTTAAGCCCGATATGCATTGTGAAATGCATACAACTGATTTTTCACCATTTTTGAAGGCCGATTGAGATCTCTGACCCGCCAATGCACATTTGACCTGCATGTATATACAAACAGCCTTGTATATACAAAGTGACGTGCATGCAACTGAACTTTCTGCACTTTTCAATTGCAAAGGCCAAAAGACTTAGAACTTTTTAGATTTTTTGGGAAGGTGCCTGCATATTTAAATGCTTGAAACCTGGATGTTTATGCAGGCACTAACAAGGTGTACATGTATAAACATCTATTGATGCAAAGATAGAATTTGTATTGAGAGAGTTTACATTGGTTGTAGATTTGAGAAGATAAGGTTACACTAGTATAGTGATGTATAGAGATTGATGAAAAGAGCAGTGATATGTAGTGAAACAAACTATCCCTCTATATTTTTTCATTTCTATCTGAATTTGTGAAAGAGGTGTTTGGTCTTGTTTGTCAGTGAGACATATTATTTTGCAAGTGAGGCATAAAACTTGATACTAATGAGGTGTTTGCTAGTGAAGCATGTGTTTTGTAACCAGTGAGGTTTATGGCCAGGCTTAATAAAATTCATTTTCATAGTGGGTTTTTACCCTTCTAGGGTTTTCCACTCAAAACTTGTGTCTTGTGTTATGTGCTTTGCATATGTATTGTGTACTTCACATGTGAGTATATGTCCTAATGCTCTTATTCTGAGTTCTATGACCAGTCACACATAATGCATTTTTTTCTATTATTATTGAGTAAAGAATCCTCTTTAAAAGACAACTTTTGTTGACCACTGATTCACCCCCCTCTTAGTTGTCTAAAGTATTCCAACAAATGATATCAAAGCCTTAGGTTTTGGTGTAGTCATAGCAAGAGGGTTCACAAAATGAACTGTCCAAATCATGCAACAAGAGTAAACACAATGAAAAGAACTCAAAGATATGAAACACATGTAGATTTAGTCATTTAGAATATCATAGAATTCGAATACAGATTGTCCAGCAACATGTGGGTTTACAATTAGGGCTCAAAGGCCTAATTTTAGAATATCAGAATATGTGCAAGATATAGCTTTGAAGCTCAATTTCACAAAATCTAAACTATCAACTATCACTATTATCATGAAATGCTTTCTCAAGGATCTATTACATCAATATATATCATCTCCAGTATAAAAGATTGCTCCGTGTTGGCCAAGGAAAATCACAAACTCCAATGAAGAGTTGTAATGTGTGTACATGGATAGGTCAGACCTAATAATGTAGAACACCTCTACAAATGAATGGAACGATATGTGGATCTTGGGGGAGGTCAGCCATGAACCATAGAACATTGAATGATGTGTCATTAGGCTCCACAAGTTGAGAAATGCTTTGCAAGTCTTCTCCTTCAGTTGATGTGTCTGAGCCTGTCAAGATACTCTATTTTAAGAAAATAGTTGATCTTCTGATAGCGATAACTTTCTGGTAATTGATCCAAATGCTCTGAATTCTGGATATGATGTAGATGAATGAATCTAGATGCTAAGTCTAGTTCCATAAGATCTGAAATGCAACTGCGGTAGAATACGGACCAAAATACATAAACTGCTATTGACTGAACTGCCTGAACTAAATTGGAAAATGAAAAGAAACAAACTGAAATGCAAATTTTTTTGGTTGATGCAAGATTGCTCTTGAACCAGGGATGCTCCTACATCAGACATCCTGGGTTATTGAAAAAGTGAGTCCCTCACTTTGTTGGGGCTAGGGGAGAACCAAGACAATCTACCTTAGCCTAAGAAATCCATGATGAATCTTCTTTCAGTCTGCCTTTCCACTTCATAAGGTATTCTTTGTATTGTCTTCCTCCAGTGCTGCGTCTAACTCTGCTATCTAAAATGTCTTCAATCTACTCTGGTGCTTGTTGTGGTAACTATTTCTCCAAGTCTCCTTCCATGTTGTAACTGAACTCTACTTCATGCTATTGATATAGGTCTCTAATTTTGAAAATAGGTGATATTCCTAATGTCTCCAGTAGCTCCACTTCATATACACTTCCAGAATTAAATTTTCTGAGTATCCTACAAGGTCCAAACTTCTTCATCTTTAACTTGTTATATGTTCCAACTGGAAATCTCTCTTTTCTCAAGTACACCATCACTTCATCTCCCACTTCAAATTCTTTGTGTCTTCTCTTCTCATCTGCTTACTCCTTATATTTGTTGTTAATCTCTTCCAAATGCTTCTTTACCTGATTATGCACCATCTCCATATGTTCTACAAATTCTCTAGCTTTTGCACTTCTCTTTTCTGCCATACTGATATCTCTCAACTCTGTAACTCCTCTAAGGTTCACTCTGGTAACAATCTCAAAAGGTGTTCTTCCGGTACTCCTATTTACTAAATTATTGTATGCAAGCTCTTCTTGTGAAAGAATCAAATCCCAACTTCCTTTTTTCTCTCCAACCAAACATCTCAACAAGTTTCCCAAACTCCTATTTACTACCTCTGTTTGTCCATCAGTCTGTGGATGAAATATTGAACTGAACTTCAAATTTGTCTTCATCTTCTTCCAAAGTGTCTTCCAAAAGTATCCAACAAACTGTGTATCTCTGTCTGAAACTATACTCTTAGGTAATCCATGCAATCTCACAATCTCCTTGAAAAATAGGTCAGTTGCATGCACTACATCAGTTGTCTTATTACAAGGTATGAAATGGGCCATCTTTGAAAATTTATCCACCACTACAAATATAGAATCATGTCCTCTCTATGTCTTAGGCAATCCCATTACAAAATCCATGCTTATATCTTCCCAAGGTCTCTCTGGCACTGTCAAAGGTTTATACAATCTAGTATTCTGACTACTCCCTTTTGTAACTTGACAAACCCTACAACTCTACACAAATTTCCTAACATCCTTATGTATCTGAGGCCAAAAGTAGTTTTCACTTACTAATGCCACTATTTTATCAATGCCAAAATGTCCTGCCAATCCACCACTAGGTTTCTCCTTGATCAAATTATCTCTCATTGAACTTGTAGGTATGCATAACTGATTTCCTCTGAACAACATATCTTATTGAATGAGATAATCTAACCATTTACTCCTATCCATCACAATAGGTTCCTTACATTCTTTCCAGGGTTCTACAAAATTAGTGTCTCCCTCATACATGTTCTTCAATTCACCAAAACCCAACACTTCAACTCTCATCTTTGACAACAAGTTTCTTCTCCTACTTAATGCATCAGCAACTTTGTTTGATTTTCCACTCCTATGATTCAACACAAAAGTATAACTATGTATGAACTCTACCCATCTCATATGTCTCTGATTCAACTTACCTTAACTATTCAAATATTGCAAAGCTTAATTATCTATATACAACACAAACTCCTTAGGCAACAAGTAATGTCTCCACTTTTTTAGGGCTTGAATTATGGCATAGAACTCTTGATCATAAACTGAATATCTTCTCCTTGCGTCATTCAACTTCTCACTGAAATATGCTATAGGTCTACCCTCTTGACTTAACACTACTCCAATTGCACTCCCACTTGCATCATAATCTACTTGAAATACCTTATTGAAATCTGATAATGCTAAAACAGGTTGCTCTGTCACCTTTTGCTTCAATAGCTCAAAACTTTGATCTGCTCCTGATGTCCACTTAAAGTCTTTTCTATCACCTCTCACTGTCTCTATTATAGGGTTACAAAGTGAACTAAAATTTTTGATGAACTTCCGGTATAAACTAGCCAATCCATGAAATGATCTAACCTCTCCAATGCTCTCTAGTGTAGGTCATTCGACAATTGTTCTTACCTTCTCAAGGTCCATCTTCAATCCTTCCACAGAAATCACAAATCCCAAATACACTAGTTCTTCCTTCATGAAACTACACTTCTTGATGTTTATCAACAATTTCTCTTCTCTCAACCTCTGCAAAACTTGTCTAATGTGCCACAAATGTTCCTCTTTCATGTTACTGAAAATCAAAATGTTAGCCAAATATACAATAACAAACTTACCCAAGAATTTCTTTAAGACTTCATTCATCAATCTCATGAAAGTACTAGGTGCATTTGTTAATCCAAAAGGCATCACTAACCACTCATACAATCCTTCATTTGTCTTAAAAGTAGTCTTCCATTCATCTCCTTCTCTGATTTGGATCTGATGGTATCCACTCTTCAAATCTTTTTGAAATATCTTGCTCCACTCAAACAATCCATGATATCATCCATCCTAGGTAAAGGGAATCTATACTTAACTATGATCTTGTTTATTGCTCTAGAGTTAGTACACATTCTCCATTCTCCATCTTTCTTAGGTGCTAACATAATAGGAACTGCACGAGGACTCAAACTTTCTTAGATCAAACCTTTTCTTAATAATTCTTGTAACTGTCTATTCAATTCTTTATTCTCTGTCGGTGTCATTCTATGTGCTTCTTTATTAGGAAAATGAGCTCCAGGTATAAGATCCATGTGATGACTGATACTCCTTATAGGTGGTAATACTATAGGTACATTATCTGATATGATGTCTTCATACTCTGTTAGCAACTCTCTTATCTCCTCTGGTTGTGATTCTTCAGTCTCCTTCAATGTTTCAGGCTTCTTAGGAATCAAAGCATAACACATATTCTCATGTTTCAAACCATCCAAAAATTTTCCTCCATCTACCAAACAAATTCTAGCATTCCGACATACTTCACTCTTAAGATCATCTTCCAAAGGAATCAAGGTAATTCTCTTCCCATTTGATGTTATACTATATGTATTCTTTCTCCCATCATGTATAGCCTTTCTATCATACTACTAAGGTCAACCCAACAAGATATGACATACATTCATAGGCATAATATCACACATGACTTCATCATGATAAGATCCAATATGAAATTTTACCAAACATTGTTCACTCACCAGTACCTTATGATCATCCTGAATCCATGCTATTTGATAGGGCTTAGGGTGTTTCAATCTTTTCAACTTCAACTTAGTCACCATCTCTTCTGAAACTAGGTTATCAAAACTACCACTATCAATTACAACTTTACAACATTTACCTCGTGATTTACATATGGTTCTGAATAGACTTTTCCTCTACGGTGGTTCTTCATTTGTCTTTTCTTGAAATAGTGCTCTCCTCATCACAAGTGATTCTCCTTTCTCTGGTTTACCAACTAAACTTGGTGATCTAACAGGTTCTTCTTCAACATAGGTTCCTCTTCCACTGTTCTCTATCCTCTTGCTTGTACTACCCTGATTACATTCAAATGCTCTATGTCCTTCATGTCCACACTTGAAACAAGTGCCTCTGAATGTTCTCTTATCAAATCCTCTTCCTTCTCTTTTGTATCCCTCATTTTGGTATGCACTAGGGTTTCCTCTCCAATAAAAATTTATGTCATCTCTTCGATATGCATTATTATCTCTATCATCCTTCTTAAATGGGTTGTCAGGCTTGTTCTACTCTGCAAATGATCTATCTCCTCTGGAAAATGTTCTACCTCTCTGAACTTTACCTCCTCTGCCTCTCTATCTCTGATCATGTCTCTTATTCAACTTTTCTTCAACTTTCAGGGCAAACTAATATGCTTCCTCTAAAGATGTCATCCTTACTAAACTTAGTTCTTCTTGAATGTTCAATCTCAATCCATTGATGTATCTAGCCACTTTCTCTTTTCTTGCTTCACTATGTCTTGTCTTTATAATCATCTTATGAAGTTCTTCAGTGTACTCCTTCACAGATTTCTCCTTTTGCCTCAGGTTCTGTAATCTTTTCAACAACTCCAACTCATAGTCAGCAGGTATAAACTGATTCTTCAATTTTGTCACCATCCTATCCCACTTTGTAATCTTTTCTTTACCTCTTCTATTTCTATCCAACTGAACTTCTTTCCACCATATAGCAGCATGTCCTTTCAACTTTGTCTTTGTAAATTTTACCTTCTCCAGATCTTCAACTTCTTCATACTCAAAGTATTCTTCCATGTCATTTATCCAATCAATCAATTCTTCAAGGTTCAAATTACCAGTATAATTTAGTAGTTCAACTCTAGGTCTCTTTCCAATCTTTGAAATAGCTCACAACATCTTTACTTGATCTGATAATTCTTCTTCATCACCTCCTAGGGTTTCACCAATTTGTTCAATGGATTGAAATTCTTCTTCATCATCACTTTCAACATTAGATCTCGGTGTCAATCCTCTTTGCCTATCTTCTTCAGCAGCATCCAATCAAATTCTCTTTGTTTTCATCATTTGCATCATCTCATCCATCCTACCAGTGATTGTTCCAACAGCAGCAACTCTCCTTGGCGACATCTTCCTAGGATCAAGCGTAAACTGCCTCAAGTTCAGCAATTGGGCTACAAGCTGACAACTGTCTCACAATAGGTGATCAATTTTGACACAAGTAACTTCCCCCAATTTGGAAATCTATCCACAACAAGATCTTATGAAATTCCTTCGCCAACTTTGCTCAATTTGCTCCCAATGATTCAAACTTTCACTCTGATACCACTTGGTGCAGTCACGACAGGAGGGTTCACAGAATGAACTATATAGACTATGCAGTAAGAGTAAACACAACGGAAACAACTCAAATATATGAAACACATGTAGATTCAGTCATTCAATATATTATAGAATTCAAATACAAATTGGTCAGCAACATGCGGGCTTACAATTAGGGCTCAAAGACCTGATTTTAGAATATTAGAATATGCGCAAGATATATCTTTGAAGCTCCTTTGCACAAAATCTAAACTATCAACTATCACTATTATCATGAACTACTTTCCTAAAGATCTATTACATCAATAAATATCATCTCTATTATAAAAAATTCCTCTGTGTTGGCTAAGTAAGATCACAAACTCCAATGAAGAGTTGTAACATGTGTACATAGATAGGTCAGACCTAATCATGTAGAACACCTCCACAAATGAATGGAATGATGTATGGATCTTGGGGAAAGTTGGCCATGAACAATAGAACATTGAATAATGTGTCATTAGGCTCCACAAGTTGAAAAATGATCTACAAATCTTCTCCTTCAGTTGATGTGTCTGAGACTATCAAGATGCTCTGTTATGAGAAAATAGTTGATCTTCTGATAGCGATAACTTTTTAGTACTTGATCCAAATGCTTTGAATTTTGGATATGATGTAGATGAATGAATCTAGATGCTAAGTCCAGTTTTGTAAGATCTGAAATGCAACTAGGTAGAATGCGGACCAAAATACAAAAACTCTTATTGACTAAACTAACTGAACTGAACTGGAAAATGAAAAGAAAAAAACTGAAATGCAAATTTTTTTGGTTGATGCAAGATTACTCTTGAACCAAAGAAGCTCCTGCATCAGGTTCCTTGCACAAGTTTAATCAACTTAGGAGATCCTGGTAGTGGAGTACTTGTCATGGCCAATCAGGAGGGTTGTTCTACTTCCAAAGCACCACTATTTGATGGATCTAGTTTTGCTTTTTTCAAATTTTGAATGGATTCCTACTTATCTTCTCTAGGATATGATGTTTGGGTAGTAGTAGAGAATGAGTATACTAGAACACAAACACCCTTCACTACTGATGAAAAGAAGGCCTATGAGTTTAATGCTAAGGCCAAAAATGCCATTTGTTGTGGCTTGACTAATGATATCTTAGTTAAGATTATGGATTGTAAATCTACAAAGGCTATTTGGAATAAGTTGTCTAGTATCTATGAGGGTGATGAAAAGGTCAAAGAAGCCAAGTTACAAACCTTTAGAGCCAAATTTGAAGGTCTTAAAATGAATGAAGAAGAGAAGGTTGCTAACTACCTTCTAAGAGTACAAGAGATAGTCAATGCTATCCATGGTCTTGGTACGTCCAAGTGGAAGAAAAAGCAGTTATCAAGAAGGTACTAAGATCACTAACATCTAAGTATGATTCTAAGGTATCTGTTGTAGAAGAAAGGGATATAAATAAACTTACCTTAGATGAACTTCATGGCACATTTACTACTTATGAGATGAGAAGTTGTAATGATGACTCCACACTCAAAGAGGTTGCCTTTAAATATGTCAAAAAGGAAAAAGAGATAAATTCTAATTCAAAGGAATTGAATGACAAAGAATCAACCTTTGTAAGCAGATTGAAAAAAGGATCAAGAAAGTATAAAGGGAAGCTTCCATTCAAGTGTTTTAGTTCTGGTTGGATAGGACATTATGCTACTCAATGTCCTACAAAGATCATGTAAATGATAAAGAGGACAATAGGAAATAAGGAAAGAAGAAACAATCTAATCCTAAAAGGAAAAACTCTTTCGAAAAGAAGAAAAGTTTATTCATTAAGGATGTTGATGTAACAGATAGTTGTTCAAAAGATTCTTTTGAGGAAGGAGAGAAATCTTTGTTTATGACTGTTGTTATTCTAAGTGAAAATAATAAAGAAAAGAGTGAACATCAATCTGATTCTAATGATGAAGAAGAGGTTGATCTTGAAGGAGAATTGAGATGTGCACTTGGTGAAATTAAGAAACTCAAAAAAGAAGTTGTAATGCAAAGAAATCAGACCCAAAAAGATAATGAAAATCTAATCAGCAAGGTTAATGAGTCTAAAAAATTAGTTACAAACCTAAAAATTCAACTTGAAGAGAGCAAGAGGGTTGTAGAAGTCACCAAAATGGAGTTAGACACCAAAGAAAAAGGAGTGTTATACTTTAGAGGTAGAAGTTGTAGCCTTGAGGAAAAGGCTTGATATGTGTGATAGCAGTGACAAGTTAGTAGATTTCTTGGGTAAACAAAAAGGATACAAGGATAAAAGACTAGACTAGGGTTTGTAGAAGGCCAATGTTCACATTCCAATGATCTTCAACATGTTGATGGATTTGTCAATGTCACAAATAAAAGGCTCATGAAACCATCAAGTATCAAAGGGAATATCTCAATCAAGTATAATCTACAGTTCTTTGGTTACTACTTTTATTGTAACCAATATGGACATAAGGCTAGTGAATGTAGGATTATTTCTAGAAGAAGATCAAGTTTTGTAAGAAGAAATCCTTTTGATTTCTTGAATAAGTTGAGATGCTTTAATTGTGACAATTTTGGACATATAGCTAAGTTTTGTAGACCAAACTTGGAATTGCAACAAAAGAGAAGTAGTGTTCATTCCAAGGTGACATCTCCTAATTCTGATAAAACAAAATTAGTTTGGAGGCCAAAGATGATTGACAAAAAGGTTGAAGCTATGTTTGTTCACACTTCCCTACATGTCAAGAAGAAAGAACTATGGGTTATAGACAGTGGGTGCTCTAACCACATGACTAGGGATAAGATCAAGTTCATCAAATTTGAAGATTATGTAGGTGGATCAGTCAAGTTTGGAAATGATTTTTGTGTTCAAATCAAAGAAAAAGGTACTATATCCCTGGATGATGATACACCATTGCATGATGTAGACTATGTAAAAGGCCTAAAACATAATCTCTTGAGTGTAATTCAAATTTGTGATAATGGATTCAATGTTCTATTTAATGCTTAAGGTTGTGAAATAAGAAAAAAAATAGGAAAAATAGTTGCATCAGGGTTAAGGAAAAGAGGAAATATTTATAATCTTCAAGATACAACAAACAGAGATAAAGATGGACATGTTTGCTTTATGGGACAAGTTGAAGAAAGTTTGTTATGGCATAAGAGGTTTGGTCATATAAACTTTGACAATCTTGTCAAGATCAGTAAAAACTAGAATGTGAGAGATATGCCACTCATCTCTAAGCCAATCAATAGCACTTGTAAGGAATGCCAACTAGGTAAGCAAAAAAAAAATAGTTTTAAATCCAAAGAGTACTCTTCTACTAGACCTTTACAAGTTGTTCATACTAATTTATGTGGTCCTACAAGGACAAAGTCATTAAATGGTGAAAGATATTTTATGCTTTTCATTGATGATTATTCTAGGATGACTTGGGTGACTTTTTTGAAGCATAAATTAGAAGCATTTGATAGATTTGAGATCTTTAGAAAGATGGTTGAAAGAGAATTAGATTTGAAGATCAAATGTCTAAGATTAGACCAGGGTGGAGAGTACACTTCAAAAGAGTTTGAGGACTACTGTGAAAGTCATGGCATTAAAAGGCAATGTTCAGCCCCTAGGACACCACAACAAAATGGAATAACTAAAAGAAAGAATAGAACAATCAAGGAGATGGCAAGAACAATGCTTCATGATGCAAATGTGTCTAACACCTATTGAAAAGAAGCAGTTCATACAATAGTATATACTATAAATAGAGTTCAATTAAGGGTAAAAACTAAACATACTCCATATGAACTATGGTATGGTAAGTTGGCAAATGATGGTTATTTTAGAGTTTTTGGTAGTAAATGCTTTTTCAAGAGAGATGATGAAAATTTGGGAAGTTTTGAGTCTAGATGTGATGAAGGTATATTCTTGGGCTATTCTACACATAGCAAAGTCTATAAGTGTTTTAATAAAAAACTCAAAAGAGTAGTTGAAAGTACTAATGTTAAAGTTGATGAAAAGTTGCATCCTTGTGAACAACAGATAGAAGATAATGAAGAAGAAGATCATGTATCAGAAGAAGAGGTGGAAGTCCAAGTGGAAGAAGGATCTCCTAAAAATTCTATGGAGACAATAAATAAAACTCCTTCAAAGACTCTATAGAGAAACCATCCTCAAGAGCTGATCATTGGAGACAAAAATATGGGTGTACAAACAAGGAGAAAGCTTGCCAACACAAATGATCAAGTACATTTATGTTTGATATCAGAAATAGAACCAAAAACCTACATAGAGGCCAACAAAGATGAGTTTTGGGTCAAAGCCACGGAGGAAGTGTTAGGTCAAATTGAAAAGAACAAGACATTGGAGCTTGTTCCTAGACCTAAAGACAAGAATGTTAATGGGGCAAAATGGGTCTTTAGAAACAAACTTGATGACAAGGGAAATGTAGTTAGGAATAAAGCTAGACTTATTTGAAAGGGGTACTCTCAAGTTGAGGGTACTGATTTTGATGAGATACATTTGCACCTGTGGCTAGGCTTGAAGCCATAAGAATGTTTCTATCTTTTTCTGTTTACAAAAACTTTAAGGTGTTTCAAATGGATGTTAAAGCAACTTTTCTCAATGGTGGTCTTGAAGAAGAGGTTTATAAGGAGCAACCTAAAGGTTTTGAGTGTGAAGGAAAACAAGATCATGTATATAGATTGAAAAAGGCATTATATGGCTTTAAACAAGCCCCTAGAGCATGGTACTATAGATTGGATAAGTACTTGCAAGGACAAGGGTTCACAAAAGGTGGAGTGGACAACAACTTGTATATCATAGCAAAAGGTGAGGATATTCTTGTTGTTGTTGTCTATGTAGATGACATCATTTTTGGTAGTAATTATGATAACATGTGTTATGCTTTTCCTAACATCATGAAATCTAAATTTGAGATGTCTATGCTTGGAGAGTTGTCCTTCTTTCTTGGATTGTAGGTCTCACAACTTGAGAAGGGGATTTTTATCTGTCAAATTAAGTATGCAAAAGAGATGCTCAAAAGATTTCAAATGGATGAAAGTAGACCAATTGGTACTCCTATGGTAACAGGATGCAAACTAAGTAAAGATGATGATTCACCTGATGTAGATCAAACCTTATTCAAATCCATGATAGGTAGTCTCTTGTATTTGACAGCCTCTAGACCTAATATCATGCAGGTTGTATGCTTAGTGGCAAGATTTCAGTCTTCTCCTAAGCAAACTCACCTCAATGCAAGTAAAAAGATCTTTAGATATCTCAATGGCACTATTGATTATGGTGTATGGTACCCTAGGCATGATGATTTTACTCTACTAGCCTGTATTGATGCTAATTGGGCAGGATGTCTTGATTATAGAAAAAGTAGTAGTGGTGCAGCCTTCTTCTTGCATGGAAGGTTGGTAGCTTGGCATAGCAAGAAACAAGATTTTGTCTCCTTGTCAACTATAGAAGTAGATTATGTTGCAGCATCTTCATGTTGTACCTAGGTTCTTTGGATGGTTCAAACACTCCAAGATATCAAGGTAGCTATCTCTAAGCCTATTTCCATTTTATGTGAAAACACTAGTTCAATCAACATTTCAAAAAACCCTGTTATGCATTCTAGAACCAAACATATTGCACTCAAATACCATTTCTTAAGAGAGAAAGTCTTATCAAATGAAGTCATTCTTGAATATGTAGCCACTAAGGATCAGGTTGCTGATATTTTTACAAAACCTTTGGCCAAAGAAGTGTTTGAACACCTAAGACAAAGATTAGGAGTTCAGTCTTTTTTTCTATCCTCTAAATCAAGATTTTTGATATGGATTCAGGACGAGTTCTGTGCTTCCAAAATGTTTGATTGTTCCCTTGTTTCCTTTGACATCTTTATGATGTTTAACTATGCATTTCAGTCTTTTGGTAGTGCTGGCAGTGACAATAATAGAGGTCTGAAGTATTTCCTTATGGCAGTGATGGAATGTAGTAACAATGGTATTTGATCCTATCTCTATTGTGACTGTGGTTTTCTAGTTCAGTTGCAGTCTTAACTAGACATTACAGTGATCACTTCAATCAATGATGATAGTCTTTCCTTCCATGATGACACTTTTTCAATTCATAGTGCATGGTGAAAGTGATATCTAGTGATGTGACAGTGAAAACAAGTCTTTTTGTAGTGTGGTAATAGTGATAATGTGGTAACAGTGACTCTGCTAACAGTGCTTTAATGCCTTGATATTGTGGTTCCCTTAATAGTGGTGATTGTATTTTTCAATAAGGACAATTATCTTGTGATAGTATGGATGTCTCTTGACATTTTTTCAAGAATATAGTTTTTTATATGCAGATATATTCTAAGTTTTTAGATCTGACATTGAATTTGATCCTAGTCTTGCCATTATTTTTCTTTTTCATGTTCTTTTGTAGGGGGAGTTAATGTTTTTTCTTTGGCATTGATGTCAAAGGGGGAGATGTTCAATGTATGTTTAGCCTTATGTTAGCCTTATGTGTTTGAAGGTTGTTTGTTGAATGTGGCAGTACAATGATACAGTGGCAGTGAGGAATTTAGCTAGATGTGTTTGAACATGAGTAGTGGTGTTTGAGCATGAGTAGTGGAAGTATAGTAATAGTATAGTGGTGTGATGTTTGAGCAGTAGGATGGTTTGAGTACCTTGATTAGTAGATTTCCATCAATGCCAACAGGGAGTTTTGTTGGCATGAGGCCTGAATGTTGTTATTGATGTCAACTACCTAGTCTTTCATGTCATATAAGCTCATCTTTTGTTGAAATATTTGTCCTTTCTATGTCACAGAGGGAGTTAGGTTGTGTTATGGATTGTGCAATATTTGTATTTTTTAAGTGTTTAGGGACTCAAAACCCTAAAAAACCTTGTTAGTTCTTAAGACACATACTACAATTGTAACACGTATGCACTTTTGTTATATCTGTGTGTTGATCAGTGATCGGAGGTAATAGTTCACTTAAGTGAACACTTTGAGGGGTTGACACCATAAGTTTATCAGCCTCATCCTCTAATGTAACCAGAGTCATCGGGTATGTGGAGAGTTTTCGAGCAGGAACACCAAATCCATGGTGGATATGAGGGTGCCAAAGTGAGCATCGACAGAGGAGATTTAAACTTGTTTTAAATTACAATAGACCACCTTCCCAGTTGAAATTTGATGGGTAGTTCTTGAAACTATGTGGTAACTGCTACCATTCAGTTGTTCAACTGCATCCAAGGGTCAAGGATTTGATTTAAGACTTGTGTGAATATTTTGGGAGTTTCTTGATGATATATCCTGATTGATAATAGTAAGATCTATGGGTAAATAATCATGGTATTCATATTTTGAATATATATATAATGTGCAGAGATTTGATTTGGTGTAACTATTTGTAACATACATAGTTATTGATTCACAGTGTAACCCTATAATGAGGTTTTGTTTGCATAAGGGAGTTTGAATGTTCTATCTACATAAGAGTATTATTGATGTTTAGCATGATGTGAACACAATTTGTGTTAAGGTGTATATGTATAAACATATATTGATGCAGAGATAGAAGTTGTATTGAGAGAGTTTACATTGGTTGTAGATATGAGAAGATAAGGTTACACTAGTATAGTAATTTGCAGAGATTGATGAAAAGAGAAGTGATATGTAGTGAAACAAAGTGTCCCTCTATATATTTTCATTTCCATCTAAATTTGTGAAAGAGGTGTTTGGTCTTGTTTGTCAGTGAGACATATTTTTTTTCTAGTGAGGCATAAAACTTGATACTAGTGAGGTGTTTGCTAGTGAAGCATGTGTTGTGTAATTAGTGAGTTTTATAGCTTGTGAGACTCAATAAAATTCATTTTCATAGTAGTTTTTTACCCTTCTAGGGGTATCCATTCAAAACTTGTGTCTTGTGTTATGTGATTTGCATATGTGTTGTGTACTTTACATGTGAGTATATAATGCTCTTACTTTGAGTTCTATGATCAATCACACATAATGCATTATTTTTTGATGTTATTATTGAGTAAAGAATCATCTTTAAATGACAAATTTTGTTGACCACTTATTCATGCCCCCTCTCAGTGGTCTAAAGTATTCCAACAGTTTTAGACCTTGTACAAGAAGGTAATTTAATTCAATTTATTTCATTTTATTTCACTTTATTACTACTTTGTAATATATTTAATTATATATGAATGCATGTATGTAGATTTGTCAAATTATATGTCACACAAGTTATTGAATTAAAATTTGTTTGCAGGACATGTGTATGTTGTTGTTGCACCTAAGGTGAATGAAGAGGAAACAAAATATTGGTTGGCACGATGTGTGGAGACTAAACATAAGATAATAGCACCTTGAGAAGATAATGATGGCTTTCCTTATCCAACAGGTTCAATGGTGGTTGTTGGCACTTGGCTACGAAAATACCTAACAAGGAAGAATGGTTTGCCTACATTCGAAGATTATGAAACATATAAGTAGATTTTACACTACTCAAATTTGTTGGTGGCAACAAATATAAAAAGTAGTGAGGTATCATAGAAGACCTGCTTATAAAGAGTTATGGATAGTTTCTATGGAAGAACATGAGACAATCATAGATGCATTGCAAAAAAGAGAGGATGCAGATGGTACTGTTGACTCCCAAAATAATTACAACCCTAAACCCTAAAACATTCCTAAATCACCTGGACCGGGGATGGTCGTTCTAGATGAATGGAAGAGATTTATAAACTAGTTCAAGGTGATTTTGGGCAACCTATAGGAGTGGGTTAACTACTCTGTGCTTCAGGCCTAGCTTAAACCTAGGAGGGATATTCCAAGGGGTATACATGAATAGGTATTAGGTTCAAACTAGATGAACAACTAAAAATAACAGGACAACCAAACCCAAACTATCTTTTAGGCCCCAAAGACTGTCATTAGACCTAAAACAACTAGTTGTCATTAATAACCCCTATATAGCTGATAAAAGGGCACTCCCATTGACAATGGAAGGTGCAGATATGCTTGTTTGCAAGACATACAAATTAATTACTTTCTTCACATATGAAAAATTTGTTCTAATTTTTAAGAGTGTGGGTGATCATGGAAACCTTCAGACTGGTGCCTAATATATATTGGGTTATGAAGTCCACAGTCCAACAAAAGTAAGAAAACAACAAGAGAAATGAAACATGCACTTTCTGGATATTCAGATGCAAGAATAACAACAATCAATGGAGAATATGCTTAGTAATCCTTCATCAACATACAATCAATCATCTATAACCTTAAAAGAGATCATCACATAGCATGTAATGTTTGAAGAATCTCTTCATTCATCTGATTAATGGTTACAATCATACCATGAAGTGTGGCAATAGGAAACCCTAAAAGAAACTTAGGATTTCCTTGAAAGATTACATAAGAAGAAGGAGAAGTTCACACACTGATAGATGTAATCAATATGATAAACCTTTCATAACATGTGTCTTCACTGCTGGAGAATTGGAACTTTTCTACTATTTGAAACCCTAGAGATCTCTACACTTGTATGCCTGAAAATACCCAAAAGACCAACCTTTTCTACATCTTACATTCATGCATATATAGAATCTTATTCTAATTGACCTAACTAGGTTACAACAAATTTCCCCTAAGGGCCATGTTATAAAATATCTTGGCCAGAAAAGACATTTATCTACCAAAAATAACTGCAAAAATATCTAGGGTCCGGAGGTAGATGGAAGATATTTTCTACCTTAATGCACATAACTAGTTTGTTGATCTGCAGCCATAAATGCAACAAATATCTAAGAAATAAGGGGTAGTTGAAAGGCATAGCACCTACATTGAAGGCATATGAGACACATATTTTCAAATTCACCAAGCAAATCTTTAACAACACTTTAAAAATTGAACCCTTGAGTCTTTGTGTCCTCATCGGCTCTAAATCCTTTGAAAAATTAGCCTCTGCAATGCCGCCTGGCTGAGTTCGTGCATCTTCCCACCTTCAGGATGCCTGAAAGTCCCTTTTGAATTTTAGTCATAGATGAGTCTTCTTTCAAAATCAACAACCATCACTTTTCTTTTTTTTCCCAGTTCTAGCCCAAAGATTCTGCTTATGTGGCAATATATCACAGTCGCGCAGTAAGAAGTGGGCCATATCCATTTGGCTTTGCAGGAGCATGCTAAGCTCTCCACGTGGATATTTATTACTCAAGACTTTTCCTTTCTTAGGGAACAAGCCACATGTCATCATTTCGTAGCCGCACGGTGAATCTTTCTTGCAGACAAGATTCCCTTGTGACACTGCGCTACCGTCCAATTCTTATTGGCCCCACCTCTTCACTTCATCCTTTGATACCTGGTGTGATCTGCTTTATCCTTTTGAATCATTGATCTTATGGCCATAGGCCACAACACACTTTACACCTGTCCTTATTTCATAGCTGCATAGTGGAGATATGACATCACCTTCAGCTGACTATGGGCTTGCGATATCCCACCACGTAGCATCATCAGGCTCCTAAGACTTAGGACTTAAGACATTATGAAGGATGTAACTTTACGGGCTAGAGCAAGTAAATACTAGGACTTAGGGCTGGTCATTTCATGGCATATAAGGCTCAAGTTTATAACTTAGATGAATGGTAACCTAGGCTAGACAATCAACAGCAGATTATAACATAAGGTAAGATATGACCGTAAAACCTAGGGCTTAAAAGCAGAAATAAGGAAAACAAGAACCTTGGGAAACATAGGACTTAGCCAATTTTTTTTGGACTCTTCCACCTTGCATTTCAAATGGAAAAGACATGGAAACCTATGAAATATGTCTCTGATTGGTTATATGTTATAGATTTAAGTGGGAATACAAATGAGACATGAGGAGCAAAACAAGGCATTTTGGGGACTAATTTTTTAGGTGTCAATAGGTACAATGGAATAAATTTCCAGGTATGTATATAGTTGTATATATTTAATCTATAGTTAATATAGTTTTATTAATTCATCCCCTTATCTCCCTTTAAGCCATCCTCTTACCTACCCTTAAGCAATTTCTTATAAATATAGAACTAATTTTCTCACATGACACACAGTTTGAGTGGCTAGGTTAATCACCATGATTCAAATCATGAAAATGCTAATCTTATAATTTGTATTTACTCGTGTATCTCCCATTACACCCCCTCTCTTACATCCCCTTAATCCATCCTCTTATATCCCCTTAAGTCATATTATTAGCTCCCCTTAAGCCATTCTCTTATGTCTCATTAAGTCATCCTCTTATTTCACCTTCTATTTTATTCATTTTATCTTATAATTTGTATTGAATTGTGTATCTCCCCTTAAGCCATCCTCTTACATCCCCTTAATTCATCCTCTTAGCTCCCCTTAAGCCATTCTCTTATGTCCCATTAAGTCATCCTCTTATTTGACCTTCTATTTTATTCCATTTATCTTATAATTTGTATTGACTCATGTATCAGCTCCCCTTAAGACATCCTCTTACATCCCCTTAAGCAATCCTCTTACATCCCCTTAAATAATCATCTTAGCTCCCCTTAAGCCATCCTCTTACCTCCCCTTACATTCATTATTTTTTTAGGTCCCCTACAAGTCTAGATCCTACATGAGTGTATCAATGAACATTTGTATATTCTTACATTCTCATTTCACCTTCTATATTATTCCCTTTATCTTAAAATTTGTATCGACTCATTTATATATATATATATATATATATATATATATATATATATATATATATATATATATATATATAGTTAATTTACTTTGTAAGTGTACCCTACAAGTAGATCTTTGCATGATTATCAATACAAGTTTTCACCATACAAAATTTTTAGATCAATTTTGTAGTCTTCAACTAAAAGTGAACGCATTAGGTAATTGTATATATACTCATATCTTTCATATCACATGTTATTTAGTTAAATATTGCATCAATGTTTTGTGTTTTTGATATATTCTTTCATTCTCATTTCACCTTCTATATTATTCCCTTTATCTTAAAATTTGTATTGACTCGTGTATATATAGTTAATTTACTTACATTCATTATTTTTGCAGGTGTACCCTACAAGTAGATTTTTGCATGATTGTCACTACAAGTTTTCACCATACAAATTTGTTAGATCAATTTTGTAGTCTTCAACTAAAAGTGAATGCATTAGGTAATTGTATATATACTCATATCTTTCATGTCACATGTTATCTAGGTACATATTGCATCAATGTTTTGTGTTTTTGATATATTCTTTCATTCTCATTTCACATTCTATATTATTCCCTTTATCTTAAAGATTGTATCGACTCATGTATTTTATGCTTATATACATAGTTAAAATTTATTTATTGTCATTTTGTATCCTTAAGCCATAATCACATTCATCACATACTTTGAGACAAAAAAGAGAGGATGTAGATTCAACCTACAACATGGAATACTTGTAAATATAGATAAGTATATATATAGTTTTATATAAATTTAAATACATGTTTTGATGATATATTGATATTGCTTATATACATAGTTAAAATTGATTTATTGTCATTTTGATATCAGGTAGCATGAAGAGGCTACATTTTGATGATCTGCCACAAGTTTTGGATTTCCTTGAGATGGCATAGCCACATTTTGTAAATATTATTTTAAGTTGGCATATATGCCAAATTTGTATATGTACATACACAATTACTCTACACTTTTATATATAAAAGTTGATATTCGATATATTTTGTTTGTTATGTGCAATGTTTTCCTACTTTGAAACTTAAAATTTGAATGTATAATCACTTTGTCATGTATATTACTATTAATTTGGTTTCCTTGGGCAACTTCACCAAATTTGATCCCCTTAAGCCATCAGTTTTCCTAGGAACTTAATTCATAGATCCCCTTAAGCCATCATTTTTCTTAGGACCCCTTAATTCATATATATTCTAATTAATTATATCAATTGTGATTGAACATGAGACATACATTGAATTCTTTAATCCCCTTAAGCAAATTTTGAATTCTTTGATCCCCTTAAGACATCCTATTAGGACCCCTTAAGCCATCATTTCTCCTAGGACCCCTTAATTCATATATATCCTAATTAATTATATCAATTGTGATTGAACATGAGACATGCTTTAAAATCTTTGATCCCCTTAAGCAAATTTTGAATTCTTGTATATTGTTGATTATCATGATCTTGAATGGTTTATATACTTGCACATATATGTAACATTAATGCATGTCATATTAATGATTATGTATAAAAAATAATATATGTATAGCATCAAAAGTAATGATATTGTTATGTCAGAAAATGTCTGCCTGGACTTTTTCCCTCCTAAGTTTAGCTCCCGGCATCTTACATGTTCATTTTGACTCTTGAAAGAAAATGGCTTGAAACCCATGTAACATGGGGCATGAGGGACATTGTTGTACTTAGTCCTACCCTAAAATAGGACCTACGGACATGGGCACTCGCACCCTTGTCCTACCCTATTTCATGTAGGTCCCAAATTTGAATGTTGGTTATGTGACTATTAATTAGGTCCCATGCCGACATCTTAAGTTTGAATTACGAAATTCTTAGTGGCAATGTGTGTTGTTCCATATATAAGCATGTTTAGGGTTTCATTTGCAAGCTAGAAGCTAACTAGAGGATGATTATGAACTTGTGGCAAACTTATGATTTTAGAGCATTCAATATATTCATTGTTGCATAGCAGAGCATTGTTATTGTGTTTGTGATTACAAATTTAGCTTCATCTTCTCATGTGTTGAAGGATCTTCATCTATGTGAGAGCAACACCTCTGAGGTGATATCTATTTGTGTTTGAATCATTTATCAATTTGTTTTGCCTCTATCCCACAGGGATACACACTCTTTATTTGACAATGGTGTTTGGAAGACTTGAATGTCCTTCCAGGGCTTACCTGAGGCAAGCCTCTAAACACCACAACCCCCAACCACTCTCCTTGTGATTACAGGTTACAAGTATCAGATTTCATGGAGTGAAGTTGCAGAGGAGGGTTGTAGAAGATAATAATTTTAGATCTCTGAAGAAAAGGACTACTTGCACTCAGGCGCTAGTGCCGGTGTCCTCTAAGGTTACACACAAAGAAATCTCTTTGACAATGACAATCAACATCTAAAGAGGCCCTAACATCCTGAAGAACACCTTGCCTTGGACTTGGGCACTAGTGTCAGTGTCCTCCGCATCTCCCGAGACAGAAACAGAACGTACAGTGACCATCAATGTCAGAAGGAGATCAAGATTCCTTGAAGAAAACACCACCTTGGATAGGGGTATGAGTTCCAATGTCCCCAAGTATTCTACATCTCAAACTTAAAAAAAATGGTCACTAATTAATCTTTGTCTACTACCTTATTCTACAAGCATTTGTTGTAATTCATCATTTTACTTACTGTTTTGCATAATTAGAGTTTCAATGGTATTTGAGCATTAAATTGGTACATTAATTGACAAACTCTAAATTTCCACATCATTCCAAGTGACATCCTAACCTGTAGGTGGATCCTCTTGTGAAAGTGTGATTCAACTCGGTTGATATGTCCTTGAATGTTTGTAGTGAAAGGAGGATCAACTCATAAACCTCATCATCCTTCTTTTCATACAAAACATTTTAGTGAACCTATGTTTATTTAAATTTTGCACCTTGCTAAGTGTTGTGTTTTAGATTTGCATTCATTCATTTAATTTTCATCTTATTGCATTTGAAAATTTACAAAAACATTGAAAATTTTGAAAAAATTGGCATCTTAGGCTTGCATTTTGGCATAATTTGCATTAATTTAATTCAATTTCATTTAATTTCTATTATTTTAATTAGATCTGATTTAAATTACAAAAATTCATCATTATTTTAATCATTTACATTGCATTTTCATGCTTAATTTATTAAAAATTGCTTGAAATTATACATTTTTCATATAACCTAGTTTTTGTATTAGCTAGGGTTTGTGGTTAAAATCTTGTTTCAGATTTTACTACAATTTAAACACTCATTTAGGACTGATTTCTAACTTTAGTGTTTCATTATAGTGCATTTCTTCACATTTCAATTTCACAATTAGGGTTTAAAATTTTGCATTTTCATTAGATTTTGACTTATTTTGCATGTAGAGTTGCATTATAGGTGTGTTGTGAAGGATATTGATGCATTATTGGGCTAATATTAGGCTTATTATTCATTTCTCCTCATCAATTTCCTTACAACACCTCTTCTTTTAGTCATTTGCATTGAAAAAAGTGAAAAAATCAAGCATTTTAGGTCATAATCATACATACTTTTGCACTTGTTTTCTTGCATAAGTGTTGAAAATCTTTTTCCAATTTGGCATTCACTTGAAAACATACATACATGGCTTCTCAATACAACAATAATGCTAGGTTTCCTCCTAGGCCTTATTTGAAAAGAAGGGCTTCTGAACTTGAAATAACATTTACATCTCATGATAAGACAATGATAGACACTGAAGGGCCCCTTTACATTATAGTAAACATAATGGAAATCCCTGTACATGGAACACCTATAAACCCTAATTGCATGACTAATGTGGTTATGGAAGAGTTCCTTCTTAAACATGATTTGGTACAAGATTCTTATGAACCATCAGATTTGGGGATTAAAACACATAATGGAGCTTTTATGCCTACATTTGGGAAAATAACCTTATTGGTTTTGGTATATGATAAAGCTATGGATCAACTATTTGATGTTATCCCTTTATCAGACCTCTTCCATGTAAAACTAGGACATCTATGGATTAAGGCTATGAATGTTGTCCCTTCAACTATTCATAAATGCATAAAATTCCCTTTACATGAAGAAATGTGTACTATCTGTTGTAACTCATATCAACCTCCAGCTAAGGAAAAGAACTTCACTCTTGATTACTTTTGGCCATGACCTGATAGAGACCCTGAGCCATGAAGAGACCACTCTTTCCTAGAATATAGATGATACAAAGCAAAACAACTAGATAGAGTGGTCAGGCCTCCTTTATAAACAATAAGAGAACAACCCACATTGCAAGAAGTTCCTAGACCAAAAGGTAAAGGACCCTATGTTGAGGTTCCTCACCCACCATCCTTACAAAGACCTGGAGGTATTTTTCAAGAACAAGGCATTTCATCAAGACAAATGAGATTTGAACATGGTGATTCCTCCTCTAACATTCGAAAACCTATGGAAAAAAATGAAAATACTTCTAAACATATAAGTAAAAAGACAAAGAAATAGACAAGCAAGATAAAGGAGGAAGAGAAGACAAGCTTTTTCCCAACGAAATGCACCTCAACAAGAAAACATTCAACCTAACATTGAAACAAACAACGAAGAGCTTAAAGAAGATGAATTTAAAGATAATAACAAGAGTTGGGCACTTGTACCTTATGTCCCACTTTCTTCCAACATTTGAGAGTGGGAAAATGATGATTTGCTTGTCAACAACTATTAGTTCAATTGTGCCTACAGGTAAGTATTTCTAACCCTTTACCTCTTGTGTTGTACTCTCCCCATGATGTGTTGTGTTGTTTAGGTCTCCTTGGCTGACCCTTGATTCTCTTGTAAGCTCAAGGATACTAGGAGACTACCTTTGTTGTGACCATTCTTCTATTTGTATCATCATTCTTCTATATTTCTCTTCTCCTTTATTTTCATTGTTGTGTCCTAGGGGCATAGCGTTGTGGTTGGTGACTTGGGGGCACCTTCCTATGTGATGACCCTAAGGCACTTGTTCTCCTCTCTTGATTTATTTTTTACCTTCTTCTAGTGGTTCTATCTAGCTGGAAAATGACGAAAAACAAATAATACTAATAAGGACCATGTATCCCTTCAGCGAGTAAGCAAAAATGGACCTAGTCCATACATGACTATGGGGTCAAGATATATATATTATCTGAGGCTTGGCTAGTAGAATCACTCTGTGTGATATTTTGATGATGTCTTATATTTGCTAACAAACCATAATAATGTGGATTCTCTATGCACTTTGTTTATCTTAGGTCTTGTTGGAACTAAATTTTGACCCCCAAAAATTTTGTGAAAAAACCTATTTCCCATCATATTTCCATTCCCAAAATGTCATTTCAACCTTTTCATTCAAAATAATATATTCGCTCGACTTTCAATCCTAACCCTAGTAAGTCCACGACGTGTCACCTTCACCCAAAAAGGAATAAAGTCACTTCCATATTATTAAAACTAACCCTAAGGTCCCTCTAATAAAGTCGTATAAAGGGATATTGGTGGGAGACTACTATATCGAGAGGACTCAATTTAGAGTCTCTTCAATAATCTGAAGTGGTAAAAATTTCAAACATGCAACTCATTTTTGTATCGGGCTGACATCACAAAATCAAAGGGATTAAAGATTTCAAAGAGACTGAAGGTTGTTAGAATAACTCAACTGTATGTCTCTTTGATATTTTGATAGCACCAAAACATATCGAAGGGACCGATGCATATCGGTGTGACACCTAAATGTGTCTCGCCAATACAACAATATCAATTAAAAACAAGAATTTTGAAGGAACTCCAGGATATCAGAGTGACATAATTTCTAGTCCTGCTAATACACTGATAACATTTGTGTTTTATATGAAAAAGAAGGTGATGGGGTTTTGATGTTTTAGTTTGAATCCTCCTTTCCACAAAACTGATGAAGGAGGTAAATCATAAAACACACAACAAAAATGGTACATAGGAAATAGAATATTTCTTTATTGATTTGAACAACTCATCACATTACAGAAGCTCAATTACAATAAGAGGAATCAATCCTCCATAGGCTCCAACACAGTACAGCTGCACATCACCAGGCTCTGGAATCTTCTGCCTTCTATAACCCCAAATCAACTAGGGTTTCTATTTTCCTGCCTATTCTTGACTATACACTTTCCTCCTTCACTCTACTACCACCCTGGGTTCCCAAAATAGTCATAAATAGCACTTTTTGGCAACCTCCAGCTAAATTTTGAAATTTGTAACTCCCTCCAAAAGTAGGCCAACTTTTGGGAAGCATAACTTTTGATCCGGGTGTCCAATTGATGAACCATTTTAAGAGTTGGAAAGCTCACGATGTGAACTATCACACTAAAAATTTATAAATAGATTTCCATAAACTTTTTAGGACATTATGGGATGTTTTAGTGTCTCATATCTTGTTTCAGAAATTTTTAGGGGCTTTTTAGAAAACAAAAACTTTAATATCTTTCAGCTCACAAATGATCTTTGCCTGATTCCTTTGCCAAAGGTCTTATATTTTAGTTACGAATCTTCCTATAAATTTTCACTTCCATATGTGCCCAAATGCAAACTTTCCTAAAATGGCAGTTAAACTTTTCAAAACTGGCAGTTTGCTATTTTTAGGAATTTAGAAAAACTGAAAGTCCTACATCATTATTGAAGAGATTATGGACCCAGAAACACTAATTATGGAAAGAAATTAAAAAAATGTAATTGTTTTCAATCAACTTCTTTTTGGGTGATGCAAGATTGCCCTTACACCACTGGATGCTCCTGCATCAAACACCTAGGGTAATTTGAGAAGTGACCCTATCACGTCTCAGATGTTTGTGTGAGGAAAACCCAAATGGTCAACCTCTACATTAGACAACCAAGAAGAATCTTCAATAGGCCTTCCTTTCCATTTCACCAAATATTCTTCATATTTCATATTCTAAGTACTTCTTCCCACATGGCTATCCAATATCTCTTCTATCTCCTCCGTTGAAGTAGATGCCGGGATACTCCATTGTTCTTCTATTGATCCATCCTCTGTGCCACCTTCATGATATTCTATTATATTAGCAATGTTAAACACAAGGGAAATATTGGTCCCACTTGGCAGCTCTACCTCATATGCATTTCCTGAATCATGCTTCTTCAAGATTCTGCACGGTTCAAATTTCTTCATTTTCAACTTATTATATGTTCCAATTGGGAACCTTTCTTTTCTCAAGTGAACCATGACTTCATCTCCTACTTGGAACTCCTTATATCTCCTCTTCTGATTTGCCTTAGCCTTGTACTGAATATTCATTTTATTAATATGTTTTCTCACCTCTTCATGCAAATTATTCAGGTGTTCTACAAAGTCTTCATCTTTAGCACTTGTCTTTTCTCCTTTGTCTAGCTTCCTTAGCTCTGAAGCATTTTTTGGACTATTACCATATACAATTTGGAATGGTGATTTACTAGTACTCCTATTGATAGAATTGTTGTAAGCAAATCCTACCTATGATAAAATCAAATCCCATCCCTTGGGCTTATCTCCTACTAAGCATCGTAGCAGGTTACCCAAACTTCTATTCACCACTTCCATCTACCCATCAATATGTGGATGGTGTATAGAACTAAACTTCAAATCTATCTTCAACTTCTTCCATAATGTCCTCCAAAAATAACCAACAAACTTGGTAGCTCAATCTAAAACTATGCTCTTTGGTAGACCCTATGATCTCACCACCTCCCTAAAAATAACTTAGCAATATGAATAGCATCATTAGTCTTCTTTCAAGGAATGAAATGTGCCATCTTCAAGAATCTATCCACCACCACAAAAATGGAAGCATGTCCTCTCTATGTCCTTGGTAAACCAAGAATAAAATCCATACTAATATCATCCCATGGCTTCTCTAGTACAAGTAATGGCTGATATAGCCCTGTATTCTGACTTGTTCCTTTTTCCATCTGACACACTCTGTAACTCTACACAAATTTCCTCACATCTTGCTGCAATTGTGGCCAATAATAATTTTCACCAACAATAGCAATGGTCTTATCTTGACCAAAGTGTCCAGCTAATCCCCCACTATGCTTCTCCTTAATCATGTTCTCTCTCATAGAACTCCTCAGAATGCACAATAGGCTTCCCCTAAACAACATGCCATCTTGGATTATGAAATCCAACCATTTTGTCCTGTCCAAAGTAACAGGTTCCAAACAAGCCTTCCAAGCCTCTACAAAATTTGGATTTTCTAGATACAAACTCTTGAGCTCATCAAACCCAACAACCTCTATATTCATTTCTATCAACAAATTTTTTGCCTTCTATTCAAGGCATCTGCAACTCTGTTGGACTTCCCACTCCTGTGCTTCAAAACAAAAGTATAGCTCTGCAAAAACTCAACCCATTTTAGATGCCTTTGGTTCAACTTTCCTTGACTATTAAGATACTGCAAAGCCTAATGATCAGTATATAAAACAAACTCTTTTGGCACCAAATAATGTCTCAATTTCTTCAAGGCCTAAACTATAGCATAAAATTCCTAATCATAAATAGAGTACTTTTTCTTGGCATCATTAAGATTCTCACTAAAATAGGCAATGGGCTTACCTTTTTGGCTCAAAACAACTCCTATAGCACAACCACTAGCATCACATCTACCTGAAATACCTCATTGAAATCTGGAAGTGCCAAAACAAGTTTCTTTGTGACTTTATGCTTCAATGTATCAAAGCTTTTGTCTGCTCCTTTAGTCCATTTAAACTCTTTTCTACCCCCTCTCATTGTCTTTGTTAGGGGTGCACAAATGCTACTAAAATTTCTGATAAACTTTCTGTAAAAACTTGCCAAACCATGAAAAGATCGTACCTTTGTGGCACTCCTTGGTGTAGGACATTCAAGGATAGTTCTCACCTTCTTTGGGTCCATCTTAAGACCTTCCTCTGAGACAACAAATTCTAGGTATACCAACTCCTTTGCAAAACTACATTTATTCATATTAATCAGCAACTTCTCCTCGCTCAGCTTCTCTAAAACTCTTCTGATATACGTCAAATGCTCATCCCAAGTCTTACTAAAAATTAAAATGTCATCTAAATAAACAATAACAAAACTTCCCAAAAATTCTTTCAATACCTCATTCATGAGCGGCATGAATGTGCTCGGTGCATTGGTTAGCCCAAATGGCATGACTAACCACTCATACAAACCTTCCTTTGTCTTGAAGGTTGTCTTCCATTCATCTCCTTCTCTGATACAGATCTAGTAATACCCACTTTTCAAGTCAATCTTCGTGAAGTACTTGGCTTCACTCAAACAATCCATTATGTCATCCATTCTCAGAAATGGAAATATGTACTTGATCGTGATCTTATTGATGGCCCGAAAATCTATACACATTCTCCACTATCCATCTTTCTTTGGTGCTAGTACTATATGTACCACACATGGACTTAGGCTCTCCCTTATCGGTCCCTTCCTCAACAACTCATGAACTTGTCTGTTTAGCTCTTCATTCTCTGTAGGGGTCATTCTATGGGCTGCCTTGTTTAGGAAATTGGGTCTTGGTATCAAATCCATTTGCTGACTTATCTTCCTTACTAGTGGTAAACTTTCTGGTACATTATCAAAGATAATGTCCTAAAATTCTTCCAACATATCTGAAACTTCTACTAGTACATCTTCACATTTCTCTTGACTAATCTTAGGAATCAATGCAAATCAATGACACTCATGCTTCATACCCTCCAAAAAATTCCTACCATCTACCAAGCAAATTCTAGCATTACTACATACCTTTTCTTCCACCTCCTTCAAGGGCTTCAACTTGTGACAAACTCCATGCTTTGTTAGGGAATATGTGTTTGCACGGCCATCATGGACATCACTCCTATCATACTACCACGGCCTCCCCAATAACATATGACATGCATCCATTGGTATGATGTCACACAGTACCTCATCATGGTAGTCACCAATCTTGAACTTAACTAAACACTACTCATTGACCAAAGCTCTAGGGTCCTTCTACAAACATGCGACCTAATATGGATGTGGATGCTTTCTTCTTGTCAACTTCAACTTGTCAACCATCTCCTTTGAAACAAGATTTTTATTGCTTCCAATGTCAATAATAATATCACAACACTTACCTTCACATTTGTACCTTGTGTGGAATAAACTCTTCCTTTGATTTATTCTTTCTCCTCATTCAATAAAGTTATTCTGACAACTAGGGTTTCTCCCCTTTCAGCATCTTCTGAATGCTCAGACTGTGCATCTTCATCTACATGTGCAACTTGTGCATTACCCTCAGGTCTTCTATGTGTCATTTCTTGATGTTGCGGACACTCGTATGCTCGATGTCCTTCTCCACATTAGAAACAAGTTCCTTTGAAACCTCCTCTTCCAGGTCCTTGCCCAGGTCGGCCTCTTCCTCTTCCTCTTTGCTCACCATTGTTCTAGTCACGAGGGCGGTAGGCATTATCCCCTCTCTGATTTTGACTGGTGCTAGCTTGTTCACTTTTTTTTTGATCTTCATTACAGCCTCCATAGGACATTCCACTATTCCTTCCGCCTTGACCTCTTACCCTCTACTTGCTTTCAAATCTTTTGTTCAGCTTCTCTTCCACCTTCAAGGAAAACTAGTAGGCATCTTCTATGGTGGTCATTTTGACCAAGCTCATCTCCTCTTGAATACTTGGCCTCAAACCATTAATGTAATAGGCTACTTTCTCCTTATTGGCCTCTGCATGGCCTATCCTGATAGTAATCTTATAAAACTCTTATGTATACTCTTTGATAGACTTGTTACCTTGCTTCAATCCTTGCAGCTTCTTCAACAACTCCATCTCATAGTCCACAAGAATGAACTACTTCTTCAGTTTCTCCACCATCCAATCCCATCTGGTAATCTTTCCTTTTCCTCTTCTATTTCTCTCCAACTAGACCTCCTTCCACCAAATATTGGCATGGCCCTTCAACTTTGTCATTGCAAAATTGACTTGATCTGGGTCCTCCACATCTTCATACTTGAAATACTCCTCCATGTCATTGATCTAATCAATAAGTTGTTCTGGATTCAAATCTCCAAAATAGGTAGAAATTTCAATCTTGGGCCTCTTTCTAATCCTTGAAATGGCCCTCAATAGCCTAACTTTTGCAGGATCTCCTATAGCTTCTTGTTCTTCTTCACATAGCTCTTCTTTAGCTTCATCTTTGCTTTCTTCTCTTATTCTCAGCTCAAAACCTCTTCATAGCTCCTCTTGCAATACATTGATTTGCCTTTGCAAGGCACTAAAACCCTCTTCTGTCAAAGCATTCCTCATGATATGATTTCTTCATGGAGGCATCTTGATCTCTGCAGCCAACCCACAACCTCAGGTCTTGGTGCAAACTGTCTCACAGTCAGTGATCTATCTACACACTCAGGAACCCTTTCTCTGATACCAGTTGATGAAGGGGGTAAATCATAAAACACACAAAAACATAAATGGTACACAAGAAATAGAATATTTCTTTATTGATTTGGACAACTCATCACATTACAAAAGCTCAATTACAATCAAAGGAATCAATCATCCACAAGCTCCAACACACTATAGTTGCACATCACCAGGCTCTAGAATCCTCTACCTTCTGTAACCCCAAATCGGCTAGGGTTTTTATTTTCCCACCTATTCTTGAGTCTACACTTTCTCCCTTCACTCTAATACTGCCCTGAGTTCCCAAAATAGTCATAAATAGCACTTTTTGGTAGCCTCCAGCTAAATTTTGAAATTTGCAACTCCCTCCAAAAGTAGGCCAACTTCTAGGAAGCATAACTTTTGATCCGGGTGTCCGATTGACAAATTGTTTTAAGCGTCAGAAAGCTTATGATGTGAACTATTATACTAAAAAGTTGTAAATAGATTTCCATCAACTTTTTAGGATGTTATGGGATATTTTAGTGCCTCATATCTCGTTTTAGAAATTTTTCAGGGGCTTTTTGGAAAACAAAAACTTTAATATCTTTCAGCTCACAAATGATCTTTGCCTAATTCCTTCACCAAAGGTATTATATTTCAATTATGAAGCTTCATGTAAATTTTCACTTCCATCCATGTTCAAATGCAAACTTTCCTAAAATGGCAGTTAAACTTTCCAAAATTGGTAGTTTGCTATTTTTAACAGTTTAGAAAAACTGAAAGTCCTACATTATTATTCAAGAGATTATGGAACTAGAAACACTAATTATGGAAAGAAATGAAAACAAATGCAATGATTTTGAATCAACTTCTTTTTGGGTGATGCAAGATTGCCCTTACACCACTAGATGCTCCTGCATCAAAAACATTCCAAGGGCTTTTCAACTGAGTGCTTCTCCCATCGAGAGGAGAGTCATCCATCATATTGGGTTGCCACTTGGTTTTCAGCTCAAAAATTTAGAAGTTATCACACAATGTTGTGAATTAATGCTTTTATGCTCTTGAAACCCTAATTTAAGCAAAATAGTAATCAAATCTGCAAATTACGACAAATGCTACCGGAATTAGGCAAAGGGTAGAGAACCTTAACTCACTATTTTTCGCAATCCAGAAAATAGAAATGTCAGGGAGAATGGTGATGGCGCCCTAGTCCAATGTGTTTCTTTTTCTGTGGATTACCGATCTCCTTCTGACACTGATCTTTGCTATATCTTCTATTTCTGGTGATCCAACAATGGAGGACAATGGTGATGGTGCCCTTGTCTCGAAATCCTGCATAGTGTCCACTTCCTTTTGGATCCTGAATCTTCAATGTTTCCCTATCTTCCCTACAACTCTACTTTCTCCAGATCTGATACCTGTAACCTACAATCACAAGGAGTGTGGGAGGGGGTTGTGGTGTTTAGAGGCTTGCCTTAGTCAAGCCCCAGAGAGACATTCAAGTCTTCCAAACACCGTTGTCAGAGAGAGAGAGTGTATCCTTGTGGGATAGAGGAAAAAATCCAAATGATAATGATGATAAAACACAATGAATGTCACCTTGATGATGAATCTCTCATGTAAGGAAGAGGCTCTTCAATGCCATGAGGAGAAGATGTAATCCAACCTGCAAAAACAAACACAATAATAATGCTATCCTCTGCAACACAATGATATCACAAAAATCTCAAGTATGCCTAAAGTTCACAATCATCTTCTAGTTTGCAAATGATAACCTAAACATGCTTATATATGCAACTTTTAAGATTCCCGCCAAGAATTTCATATTTGAAACTTATGATGTTGGCCTAGAAACTAAATAACAGTCAAAAACCTGACATTTGAAATTAGGGCAAACCCAAAATAGGGTTGGACTAGGGCACTAACGCACTTGTCCACCCCCTATCTTTATTCAAGGATCATTAAAATAGCCCCCTAGGTCCTATTTGTCACAAGACCTAAGGGTTTTCTCATCGGGAGTCTGAATTATCATGCAAGATACTCTAAATACAATCTAACGACCCGGAAGCTAAACCTTAAAGGAAAAAGCCCCCAAGGGTGCATTTTTCTGACATATCAATTTGTCAAAGGGCATTTCGAACAGACTTAGGGATATTGACGTGAGTTAATTCCTAATCCCCTCAATAAAGATAAAAACACATAATAAATAAAGAGGGATCATGCAAAATCAAAGTAATGATGCATAAAGGAAATATCGAGAGGACATAATGATATCGATATAATGCTATCGGGGTTCATTTTGACATCCTGAAAGAAATAAAAATGAGATTAGGGAAAGAAAATACAATCATCCTGATAAGCTATTGACATGACTATTTGACACAGATCAGTCAGCTCATATTCAAACAAATTAATTACTCCTGCATTGATATTGAATTTACC